>CM046030.1:65092973-66381723 GCA_025215565.1 Flaveria ramosissima
CTTGATTGCAAGACACCACTCATCAATCGTGTGTCCCGTTTAGATAAATGCTTAAATGGATCACGTTTCAGTGTCATGTTTTATGGTTACTGTCATTAACATGACTAAATATGCGAGTCGTTTTTAGGTTTATCAGTCATACCGCTGAGTTGATGACATATGACCCCGCTAATAAAGTTTCTTCTTTTTATCCTTTTATACTACTAAATCTTGTTACAATCTTTAATCATGAGTGACAAAATCAACTGTAGTCTTTATTGTCTTTATAATTACGAACAAGAAGATAAATGGTTTCCATAGAGCCAAAAGGCAATATACTAAAAGTTATATGAGATTTATATGTTCACACAAGTCATGTTATAATGAAACAAAATAACCCAAAGCATCGGAAGAGACATAATGTATGAAATCTCAATCAGCTATTAGAATATACAATAAATTAAATTTCCGTTCATTAACTTTACCTTAAAATTCATTTTTCATCCTTAAACTAAGGATATAACCTAGTATAAATACATATTATTATACACATTTTAAATATTATAAAAAACAAGTGTATCCTTTATGTTTGAAAAACAAAATAGTACTATATACATACGGGATCCGCCATCACCACAAACTTTCCCAGTCTCTGTCGCAAACGTCCCAACCCACAAACGGCATATCCAGTGGTGTCGTGGTTTCAAGAACGGCCGTGTAGGTCACGAACATCCTAAAAACACATCATTGAAGGTATATGTCTTCCAATGGATCATGGAGACAAACATGTTTAAATTATGACAACTTGAACAAACACAATGATTTTTTTAAAGTAGTAGTGGTAAACACTTCTATAAGTACAATTAGCAAGATCTAAACATGTTTAAAGTATTACAATTATCCAAAAGGAATAATAATATATTCTATGGAAAGAATTTTACCATGTTACTTAGCAGTTAGCATCACTCCAAAAGTGAAGTTGGATTTATTATTAAAAATTGAAAAAAGCCAAAATGGTATCTCAAATAGTTTAGAGGAAAAAACACAACAATTTGTCATATTTTCTTGGAGAACACCATGGGTTTGCATATGATTAAACCTAGAGCATATCAAAAACAAGATTCTATTTCTACCATAAACACATAGATACCCAAAAACATTGGTCATTCTAGTAGTACTCTAAGACCAACAACAACAAAAGACAACATACATAGCAAACACAAGTTTAATCTAGTAATGAAGTAGAGTAGCACACATTTGATGATCATAATCTCAAAATGGTAAACTCTTTGAAGTTGAGATAGATGTGAGTGATCTAAAATGTTGCGATGGCACGAAATCTTGCGGCAAATTCGCCCTCTTCACCATCCTCCTCATGTTGGTATGCAAGCTTTGTTGTACCAAATGCTTAACCGCTTTAGTCTCATCACTCATCATCGTGTCATCCTCTGAATCCTTTGAGGGGTCTGATGATCCCATTAGTCTGGAATCAACAGACCCACATTGAGGCGCTGAAACATTCGCCCCAATACTGCCTACAAAGGTTTCAGACACCTGTTTACCTTTATCGATCCTTAGAATTTCTAAGATCCGGGAAGCTCTTTTTTGTGCTAAGGTGCTCCCAATGAGTGTTAGTTCAAGGAGAGTAGATGTAACCCCCGACTCAATCATGACTTGTCGATCCCTATACGACTTATGAGCCATCACCATCAATATGTACGTCGCTTTTTCCTGACAATCAGGTGAATCCGTCCAACTTAAAACATCCACCAATATCTGAAATGAATCACGAACACTACTAACCGCCTTCCGACCCTCAGGGGTAGACACCAAATTGCTCAAGATTGACAAGATCCTATCACTAACCTCCATATCTCCCAATGTAGTCAACAAAAACGAAACAAAACCATCGATCTCAATCATCGGTAAAACATTAGATGGCAAGATTGACAAGTTATACAGTGCCCTCAAACAATCTTGAACCACTTGTGAATTCACTTCACCTTCAACTGAACTCCTGAGTGTTTTAACCAAGAACGACACAGCTCCTGATGATCCGATGATGGGCTTGTTCGAGTCAAGCGCGCTTAACCCAAGAAAATTCGCTACAACCGCTGAACACAGGTCCTCGTTAGGCGAATCTTCATTCACAGACTTGATCAGATCAAGCATCTTGTGTACTGCACCTGCTTTAACAATGGCAGCTTTGTTCCTGCAATTCGTTCAAATTCATCAGCTTTAAGCAAAATCGCGTAAACCCCATGAAGCATAAAGCAAATTCAAGCTTCAATTTAGCATCTGTATACACTTTACAGTGATTGATTGATAAAAGATTGAAATTGAAAATCGGGGCCAAATAGACATATTACTCAAATCTATCATATGTATACACACAATGATATGAAATTGAGATAAATCCCACATCAAAACACAATCATTTAGCCCCAATTTCATTCAATTTGGATCAAATTCAATCAAAACCCTAGATTCATAACAGCAAACTGATGATCAAACCCTAATTTCTCAAATCACACAAATTGAAGATTCTTACGCATCATTGCCGATTCCGATATTGAGCAGAGCATACAGGGCGGCGATTTGAGAATTCCGATCACCGGAATCAAGAACTCCGATCAACGGCGGAATAGCTCCGAGCAACGCTAACGTCGTTCTAGCGTCGGAATCATCCTTCGCCAACCGCCGGACCTCCATCGCGCCACCCAAAACGCCACCGTCGCCGTCGCCGTCGCCGCCGCACTGCAACCGCTTCACCGCCCTCTTCATCTCCTCCAACACCTCCACCTTCTTCTTCACCTCCTCCTCTTCTTCCTCCATCATCTCCGACATCTTCAACAACTCCGATAGCTTTTCCGACTTCTTAACAACAATAATATTATTATCATTCTTATTAGATCTGCAATCGATCTTATTCCCCTCATTCTTCACCTTCACCGGAGAATGAACAGTGTGACGGTGGCGATACCCACCTCCGCCGCATCTCATGGTGTCAATAATCTTCCGGCGACATGTTGACCACAGCTTGAAATGACCACCACCGTCGTGTTGACGATCAAGAACCACCGAACCCAGATGATTTTGGTGAAATTTCCCCATTTTGTTCGATACCCTTTAGCTGAAATCGATGTAATCAGCTGTAACATCACCTACATTGCACCGATCAAGACCCCAGATCACAATTTGACACAAAGAACACCTGATTTTGCAGAAGTTTTCAAGATCAAGACTTGAATGTGAAGAGAGATGATGATGGGGTGAAGTGGTGTTTCAGAGGAGTGAATGCTTGAGAGGTGAAGCTTCTGTAACAATGGAGGTGAGTATGGTGATGTGTGTCAGATGAAAAGACGATCTTTAGAGGGGGGGGGGGGGGGGGGGGGGGGGGGTGGGGGGTGGGGTATATGGTATTTGATGATATTAACACTTACCTACCTTAATTAATGTGTTTAATTGCTATTTTTGTCCTTATGATTCTTTCTTTTTTTTCATTTTGCACACAACATGTTCTGTTTCATGTTTTGATATGGTATATTTCTCCTAACATCTATTATAAATGCACACGTGCTAACAGCATTGTTTGTCATAAATATGTTAAAGGATTGTTTTTATAAGTTTTTGTAATATACAATGAAATATTGGTTTTTAATAAGATATCAGCAATGAATGTATATTTGTATTTCGTGTCAATTTTAAGATAGATGATTTATATTTGGTGTTGTAGAGATGAAGGACACAGACGCTAGAGAACGTTGTAGAAGACTTGTGTTGGTGTCCGTGAAGGTTGGTCTATGAGAATAATGACTCCAAAGAAGGACATTATTCGGCTCCTTGTATTGAAAATAGTGAAGTATAAATAAAGTACACAAGACATATGATTATGTTTATAAAGAGTGATACTAGAGTATATGTGTTAGTGCGAAGATATAACAGAGTTATTAATACATAGTGGTAAAAGGGTATTAGTTGAAACATATATGAACATGTGGCATGTTTAACATTTGAGTTTAAAGCTCGTATTTATAGAAATGATGTAACAAGCTCTTTCCAAATGCTCATATACTAGACACAAGAGGAAAGCTTAGTTGTTGATATATCCGTCAAGCGGTTTTTTGTTGATATATATCCGTGGGGAGGGCAGAACCTCTAAGTCATGAATGAGTCACTATTAGTCTGTTTGTTAACAAGTTTTTAATCTTGATGAAAGATTAAAAACTTGTTGTACTTATGTAAGAATGATCTTATCATTAGTCTCATAAAACCTAGACTCAAAATCAAGTCCACACATTCACGAAAGCCATGTCGAAAGTTCTCTAGATTTGTTGGTCCAAGAAAATAAAACTTTTGATAACAACATTAGACTTGATTCGGTCGAATACATTCGTTAGACTGATTAATCATCGGCATGTTTTTCGAAGCATGAGATAGGCATGTACCCAATTCATGTAATGTATGGTGAAAAAAGAACAAGCTTGATAGCTTTTGTTAGTATCATGCGTGGTACTAGAGATGCATATGATATCTCTTGTATGAGTATGATTAGGCCCGTTATGACTTATGATGTTTCAAAACCTCATACCTTAGGGACTGCATAGCAAAACTTTATATAAGTTTGACCAAACGTTCCTTTTTATGTATAAAAAGCATATATATTCTAAATAAAAATAAAGTAAAATAAGAAAAAGTTGAGAATTAATTATATTAATAATATAGTTGGAATGATTATTAATGGTTGAGAAAAGAAATCCAAAAACTAAGTTATAGCCGAGATAGTACCTTGAAGTTGTGATTTGGGATGACAAAAATAACAAATCGAAAGTCGTTAACTTTTTTTCTTTTTAATTTTTGTTTTTTTCTTATTTTTTTATTATATGTTTTTTACGTTCATACATGTAAAAAAGTATAAACTAGTATGTTTATGCATGTTATAATTTTGTACTTTACTACATTTGTAAGTTAAATATATAGGTAAACAATCAAACTAAATATACAATCAAACTATGCATGTTATAATTTTGAACTTTACCACATGTGTAAGTTAAATATATATAAATAAACATTCAAACTAAATATACAATCAATCTGATTTGTTCATCTGCTTTTAAACATTTTAGAATAGTGAAGTTAGAAACTACAATCATAAAATTAATATCAATTTTTAATTCCAATATTAAGGGTGAAATAAATGATTAATTCTTGCTATTGTAATAAAATCAGTAATAATCTCATTAAAAAATAAGAAACATCGAACATTTAAAAAACATATCGATTGTAAGACTCCGGTAGCGAAAAAGGAATCCATAAAAACTTAGGATTAGATGCCATGATAAAATACTACCCTTGTGATTAAACCATATCCCAAAGATTTGATTTCTTTGGGCTATGTTCATGCGAAGCAAACAAGGTGCCCACATAGGGTTATTCTCTCTTCAATTTCTAGGAGTGCTTCGATGAATATATCAATAAAGAAATAAAACAAGTCCAAATCTATGCTGGTACGGGCGGATGCAGTTTCTACATATTATTTAGAAATTTGAGAGTTAAAATCCTTCAAGATGCAGATATAGTAGTTAATAGGAGTATATTATGAGTTATTTGAAGAAAACTTTGAATATTTAAATGTTGAGTAAGAAAATAAAGTAATATCATCAAATTAATCAATAGAAATTTGTATGATAAGGGTGGACTGCTTTTTCTTACCATCCAAAGTCTAAACCAAATAAAATGCTACCTTTAATTTATTTTTTTTATATCTAACGTACCCGTTTTATCATATGTAGTTAGCCTATGTGTAAGGGTAGTTTATGCGCACAAGCTCATTGGGTGAGTAACAAGCGGGTACTTTCAAGAACACCTCTGCAAGTCTTCGGGTAGAATCAGAGTGTGTGGTAGCACATTCCATCAATTTCTTTTCACTTGTTCAACCTATTGTGGTAGTTTTGGGAAAAAAGAGTACCTCATCTCTTTTGGATAAATTTAGGGAAAAAGTGATACTTTTTCATTGATTGTTTCTTTAGGTTATTTTAAGTTTCTAATAGAAACACCTCACCATCTTTATACAGACCTATGTGACATTGAAGGAGCTTGAATAAATACATAGAGGAGTTGGAAGTCACAAGAAGCTTAGAAGTTTAATATCTTCTAGGATCTCGAGGTAGGATATGTTCTCCGATTAAAGATAGTTTTGTGTCTTGCTTTTAAGATGCACCAACATGCGATAAGTATAACAACATGGGTAACTCTTTTCTTATAGCATTCATCAAGAATTATTATATAATGAAAAAGATTAAATAATTAAAAAAATGATAAAATTTTGAAAGTTGCCAATATTAATAAAAAAATATGATTCATTATGAGTAATAACCTCTTAAATTCTATAATCCACCGTCTTATCTAATGAAATATTTGATTAATTCTTTTAGCTATAACCAAAACACTTTTTGCTAAACAATTATATCTTCAATATAACTAATATCAATACCATCAAAGCATACCTATAAAAATAAACATTCTTTCGGAACCATTATGTGATAAAAAAAACAATTACTTCTTAAATAATATAAACTACTGACCAAAACAAAATTAATAAATACAGTACATCAGTATAATAAAAATGTTACAATGGGAATGCAATCCAGCTCACAAGAACATATGAAATAGAATTGCAAAAAGTGGGACCATGTGTTGAAATCATGAGGTAAGATTGTTTGTTACTTTGTCGTTAGATCATATGTAGATCTATGACAACAAATGTAAACAAGCAAGTACGGTATAAAGACTTATATTGTGTCATTGTGTGTGTGTTTTTTAGTATTCGAATTCCGATATATACGGAGCATGAAATGGGATTCATTGACCAAGAAGACAAAAAGGCTGACCTTGTTGACTTTTATGAACTTTGACTTCACATTTGACATAATTACAATTGTTTTCGAGGCCGGATCGGACCGGCCGATCGAACCGGTCCGACCGGAAATCAGAGGGGGCCGAACCGGTTCGCATCAACTCGTTTTGGAGGGGTTTAACCGGCCGGTTCGTCCCGAATCAGTGGGCGGACACGGAAACCAAGAGTTCGAACGTTTGGATTAAATCTCGTTGGGGTTCCGTGTGTACTGGGAAATACTCTAGCGAAGGGAAACTGGTCATTGGTTACAAAGCTCCAATAAGATGTCGAAAGGGCTGTCATAGTCAGGTGCGAAGTAATTAGCCCTATCGTCGGTCAGAAAAACAAAAAAACAAAAACAAAAAATAACTATGAAATTTTTTGTTTTCAGTATATTTATCAGGTAGTGAGTAAGTTCAACAAGTTTTAAATTATGACCATCTTCAACGTTATAATGTGAAAGAAATCTAGTGATTTGAAAGAGAGAGGGAGGAAGAAAAACGTGGATGCAGAAAAGAAATATATGAGGTTGACAAAATGTAAACTTGTAGTGCATCCTCAAAATATCAAGTTATTGTCTTTGTGTAAATGGAAAAAATATGAGGACCTTGTTTCATACACCACCGATTCAGCATTTTACACCATCGCAAGCAAACGGTCGTTTGTCAACTAGTAAACGACAGTATGTCAAGTAGTAAACGGTCGTTTGCATGGTTGTAAACGGCAGTTTACAGCTCTGTAAACGGCCGTTTACAGAGAAATAAACTACAGTTTATTTATTAATAAACGGTCGTTTACTGTTTTTTAGTATTTTTTCTAATTATATTATATTAAATATATTATTGTTAAGTTTTTATTCGATTTTTAATATTTTTATAAATTTTAAATTATAGAATATAAGTATTGGATGAAAATAAGTTAATACATGTACGAAAAAAAATTATATACTTGTATTAACATTTTATTTGTAATTATATTAATCTTTTGTATGTTTTTATTTGTAACGTTATTATTCTATTTTTAATATTTTTATTATACTATGTATTTATATATTGTTAAATTTAATTATACTAAATTATATAATATATATATTATTAAGTTTATATATAATAAGTTTTTATGTACAATAAAACTTATATAGTTTGAAAATTTTAAACTTTATAAAAGAAATATATTGTTAGTAACTTTAAGATTTTTATTAATTTTTTATAATTATAGTTATATTATATTAAATTTATATATTGTTAAGTTTTTAAGATTTTCATATAATGTTTATAATTGTTATAATTTTTGAAGTTTAGAAATAACAATAAAACTTATATAGTTTACAAATTTTGAACTTTATAAAATTAATAATTACAAATGATACTAATCTAATCTATATTAAAATGAGTAACAGTTTTATTTTGAAGTATATATTGACTATATCTTTGAAGTCTCTACTCGTATATTCTTTCCCATGCAGCCGCACTATTACTTTTGTGAAAATTCCATAACGGCGTTATGAAATGCAATTGATATTCACCCTCTAAACGCACAGAGACGTAGTGGCAACCATACACATGTGCAATAGTAATGAATTGATGGTACATGAGTTCATCCGGACCTGTCCATAATGGAAAATAAGTTGCGCTTTCATTGGGAGATAAGCATTGAAGAATGACATTAAATCTGTTTGCGATCAATAATCCTGTGTAAGGCATTATCATCCAGTGTTGATCAGGAGCTGGACCCGGATGTAGCCACGATAAACTACGTTCTGTCTCGTCATATGAGCTGGAGAAAAGAATTCTGTACAAATTAGAATTGTTATGTAACTCGTTTAAAAGCTCATATCTCATGTTCAACCAATATTCTTCACCGAATCCCAACGAAAAGGAAACCGCACGAAACCCATTGTTACCATCACTCTTTACGTTCTTTATGTGTGTTATATATGGATGGAATAGTTTTGGAATCTGTGTTAGTAAAGGATGGTGATATAAAGAAGACTGAGTTGTGTTATGTACGTTTGAACTATGTTTCGGGGGCTCATCCCCATAAAATCATAACTAACAAAATCATCTGTCGTATAGGTATGACCTCGGGTAGGTTGAGAAGGTGAAGGATCTGGTTTGTTTTGTTTTTGAGATTTGAGTGTTGGCCTTACACGAGTATTTTTTTGTATTGTAGGCTCGTTAAGATTTATGCTGATAGGATCCCTATGCTTTTTATTCTTTCTAATCAATTCTTTTTCACCGTAGGATTTTTTTGTTTCTATTAAGCATCTTTGAACCTCTCAAGTTCGTCATCACATTGAATATCTTCTTCATCTTCGTTTAACGATGCCGGTGAAAAGTCAAGCCTCCTCCAAAATATATCTATTGAATGTAGTGGAATAGGTTTGCCTGTTTTTAAATATCGTGCGATTTCACAAGCACATGGTAAACCGCAACTAGTACGAATATGGCAGCCACAACTTTGTGATTGGTCTTGAATTTCATTAACTCGTGTCAGCTCTCCAACTAATATATCCAGAGCTTCATGAAAAACATTTGATAACAAAGAAACAAATAAATTATGTTTATGTTGATGTTTTATTTTAATTCGGCTTTCCTAGAAACTTGCCTTTATTTGTGTTTCATGTAAACGTATTATGTTATTTAAAATTCCTATAAATTTATCTAAATTTGACTTGTCAGAATTCAAATGTTTTTTAACAGAGCATGTTGGCTTTCTACTCTGTTTGTTGTTCGTTCTCCAAAATTTAAATGTTGATCAATCCATGCAGACACGAACATCTCTTTGTAATTTTGCAACCAGTTAACATCCAAATAATTAAACACAACTGCAAAGTTAAATGAAATATGTTAGTTTCAATTTCATTAATATAAAAAAAATAAATTGAATAGATCAGAAAAATACTTCGATGCTTGCTCATCAACTTTGTTTGTAATTGTGTTCGATTTTCATAGTAGGCCTCAATGGTTGGAGATTGAAGCAGAAATCTCCAGTAGTACATAAATTTATCCCACTCAGTCTGAGACTTGAAAGATGGTCTGCAATGCTTTCTGATATTCTTCTGTATATGATATCTACAAAGCAACCGGGTTGCTTGCAGGATCGGGTTTTGTCACTTAACACTTGTATTTCTCTCAAACTCACTTATAATATCACTCAAACAAGATGAAGCAATGCCTTTGACAAGAGTTGATAATAATATAATAAGTAATCAAAGCAACAAGCAGAAATATTTTCAAGGTACTTGTATATATTACTTCTCAACTCAAGATTACAAGACACTTACAAGCATAGAACATGAGTTACAATGAGAAACTATATATACTAGATCCTACAGCCGGTTATACTTGATACCAGCTGGAAACCTACGACTAAAGCATATACTACAATGCTATAGTTAAGGTATCTTAGATAAAGTATTATCTAAGATATGGTAGTCATGACATGTCCATGACTTACCTTTTGTCACCAACTAAAGATGGCAACTGTACTTAACATAAAAAAGGTAAACAGTAGATTAAAGTATGGTCAACTACATGGCTTTTGAGAAAACGCCATGCAGTATCTCAGAGATTTGCAGCGGACTGTCAGACAGACCATACTTATGTCTATTGGATAATAGAAGTGTCTTCCGAAGGTTAACTGGCTTCGGAAGAACAAGTTCTTCCGAAGCCACTTATACTTCGGAAGATGCTTCTATGCTTCCGAGGCTTTAAGGACTTCTTTATACTTCGGAAGTTGACTTCAGAACTTTGTCTTCAAGTCTTGAACCTTCGGAAGTAGCTTCTTTACCTTCGGAAGTTGGAGTTCTCCTTCGGAAGTGTATTTTACACTTAGACTTCGGAAGAGCTCTTTCTTCCTTCGGAAGTCCCACACTTGGCTTCGGAAGTCCTTTGTATGTAGTACTCAAAATCTTCTAAGTGATATGGTTTTGGTTGCAACAGCCTCTTATGATCCAACATTGCTTCTGGAAAAATTACTTGGCATGCATCCATTAATGCCAACTCTCTATCGGTGACTATGACACGCGGTACCATATAGCCATCTAATGTTTTTCTCAGAAAATTTAAAGCCCACTTGAAATTATCTTTTTTCTCATTTCGTATGAACGCAAAAGCAATACAAAATGTCTTATTTGTTGAAGTTAAGCCAACAATTTGAAGAAAAGGGAGGCGATACCTGTTCGTCTTGTACGTGCAATCTAAAATAATCACATGCGGAAACGCACGCCATATTTTTAATGAAGTGGGGTTGACAAAAAACAAATCATTTAGTTGATTTGATTCGTCATCAGTAGTAAAATCATAGATGTATCCGCCCATCTGCAAGGAATGAAGAAGTGCTTGCATTGGGGTGGTTCCAACTTTATCCATCTTTCGTATCTTTGTGCGTGCATCATACACGGTTTCAATTGTGGATACATTTTTATCATTATTTTCTTTTAAAGCCGTAAGAATATCACGTGGCTGCATATTCTTTCTTGTAAGATCTTCCACCAATGCATATTCTTCTTTAGACAATCTTTTTGCATAAGCATGACCCTCCAAAAATTTAGAAGGTTCATGGTTATGTTCGTCACAAACAACATGTATTTTCCAACCTCCATCTTCTTCATGATATTTTGCTATAAGTTGAAATGGACAACCTGTCTTCTTTGTCCCTGAATGTGTGGTTGAATCTGATGTTGACTTGTATACACCACCACGATCGCACATAAGAAATGCCTTGTTGACGAATCCATATACAGTCTTCTTCGTTCGTTGTGTGATAATAACATATCCAAGGGCGTGTGCAGTGTTTTGCACCCAATCCATTAACTCCTCTCTTGTTTGGTACACCCAATCATTATAAAATTGAGACATTATTGACTTGAATTACGATTGTGTGTGAATAAATGAATTTGAAAACATGTGGATTGTGAATTATGAATTGTGTAAACGAAATTTATAAGCATCTTAAATTATTATCAAATTCTTGCACATTTCCCAATAAATTCTGTAAACGATTATTGAATTTGAATTGAATTTTCCAATAAATTCTGTAAACGATTATTGATTTTATCTGGCACATTTCCCAATAATTATTATACAATAAATAAATTCTTTATTACAATAAGTAAAACATAAATAAAATTATATACAAATAAAAACTAAATTATAATTTATTAAACTAAAAAAATTACATTACTTTTCCAAAACAAATAAAATTACATTTTATTGATACGGATCATAAGAAGGGTCTTGATATGGAGGTATCCACATTTGATTATTATGTTTAAACCTCCACCTAACTTGTGGATAATCTGCGATCATGTCCATCCGTATAACATGTTCACGATCAACAAATCCGGACATAAGTACCGGCCCGTTTAAACTTGCCACGTTCTCAGGGGTGAGAATATGTAAAGACTCGGCAAGTCGAGTAAATATGTACCACCACAAATATGTCCGCTTTTCTTTGTACGCGTAGAAGAAGTAAAATAATCAGCAAGCATATATGCCAGATTACAAGGCCTCCTTTTAATCAAACAAAATAAAAAGAACAAATCCTTTTTAGTCACCTCACCACTAGTCATCCTACGTCCAGCTATAGTATGACCAATAACACGGTGAAGATATCTATACAACGGATCGTTCATTCTTGTAGCTTTTGTTTTATTGTTAGGTATATATTGGCCATCACCAATTTCCTCCCAAAATATTTTATCATTATAATCTTCTGGAAATTGCGTAATACCGTTCAAAAAATCAGATTAATGGGTCTCTTGAACTGTATATAAACCCATCAAAACACCAAACTCGGCCACTGAATAATTACGTGGCACCCCCCGAGAACAAAACTGATAGCGCCGGTATCACTGTTAAAAAAATATAAGTTCAATTAAATGTAGACACGAAATTATATATAATCCAACTAAATTGGTATACCTATAGTTATGATTGTTCGAGTCGAAATTAAACGTAGAGAAAAACTCCAAACAAAGCTCCTTATATTGCGGACCACTAATTGCAAAAAATCTTCTCCACGGTTCGTTCATCATGTTACGAGCACGAGTAAATTCACCCACGTCTCGTAACAAGCTCCAAGATATCGAACGTGAAGGCTCAGATTCTTTATCTAAAAGTTTTTGAAGCCCTTTATATTCATCTGATCCTCGACGAAACTGAAGCCACGGATGATTCGAAGCACGAACCGACGCTGTATCTTGACGTGAACTTGAAGCCATTATCTAAAATAATTACAATCAGTAACAAAATAAAATATATACTAAACTAAATTTTATAATAATAGTAATAAACTAACCTTTATTTTAATTGAAGGAATGGATAGAGGTATAAGTTAAAGAAAAGATGAAGAAGATGAGGTAGAGGTATGGAAGATGGTGAAAGAATGGATAGAGGTATGGAGGTGAAGAAAAGGTGAAGAAGATGAGGTTTTAAATTGAAGGAATGGTTCGGATGGGTGGATATAAAACGAGTTTCGAATTGTCAATTCCAAACAAAAGTAAACGACCGTTTACTTTAATGAAAACGACCGTTTACAGTAAAGCAAACGACCGTTTGCATGAAACTAAACGACCGTTTGCAGCGTGTTAAACGACCGTTTGCAGCGCTTTAAACGACCGTTTGCTATTTGATAAATGACCGTTTGCTATGATTTGTCAAATCAAGTGGTGTATGAAACACAACACCTAAAAATATTATTAGTGTGTCAGTTTGAAGAGAATGTAGCAGGTAAAAGTTTAAAGAAATGTAATACAAACTATAAGTAAATATGTTTGATTAAAAGAAAGAAAAATATTACTAAAAAAGTAACGAAGTTTTAAAAGTATTTTAATTTATTTATTATTCATATATATTTTTTAGATTAGTCCATCAAACCATTAAATCAAGTCCTCATTTTCTTATGTCATGAAAGTAATGTAGCAGAAGACGTGAGGTCGGATTTTTTAATATATTACATTATATTAAAAATTAAAAAAACATGTTAATATATTAAAACATAAAAAATACCTAAAATTCACGTCATGGTTCCACATTAGCATCAAATCGAAAAAAAGAAAAAAAAATTCTTAATTAAAACAATAAGATAAACAAACTAAAAAATATATTAAAACTTAGAGCTTAAAAAAACCATAAAAGCTGCGTGACCTAAATGAAACACTTTTCAAATTATATATAATACTAATTACCAACTTTGTTATGCATTATGGACTATATCATGTGCTTTATTGGTTGTACTCATCTTTATTTTTAATCTTTAACAATTTTATTTTAACTCAATAATTTTATATCTTTTATAATTTAATCCCGTATTTTTTTTACTTTCAATTTTGGTCCCCTATACATTTCATATTTTATAAATTTTTCGTTTTACGTTTCGGTCTAAATTGTGCGAGTTAACACACCGCAACGTGCGTGTGTGGTTCATTGTTTTTACGTTTATTTTCCGGCTTTAACGACCTAATCGTAACGCGTTGATTCTATATCGATTTACTTATTGTTTTATATGTTTTACGTTTCGCTTGCATGGTTTAACGTTTTTACGTATACTTTTTGTTCCATTTATTTTTTTTCATTTTTTATTTGTTTTGATACGAGTCTTTTCGGTGTTGTGATCTCTAGTTTAATTTACTAATTGAAACAATTTTAGAAGTTAATTTCTTTTTATAATAAATAAAAATGAAAAATATGGTGTGATATCTACAAAAAGTCAAAGGACCATTGTTCAAGATTTATGTTTAATTCACAACTAATAAGTTGTGCCAATCAATGTTTGTTTGACAAATCAACTATATATATGTGACAGAATGCAGAAAACCAAAATGTCATCGTTAGAGCGGACGGAGGAAGCACATGCATCGTACTTTATTATATATGACTGATGACTAATGACTAATATATTAATAAAATTATTTAATATCTTATTAAACTTGTGTGTATATAGTAACATTAATTCAATAAATATAGTAATATACGAAATATTTAATTTTTGTGATGGATTCTTTGCTATTTTACAAAATGGGTGATACTATATATACGTCTCTCCCGCTTATATTTTGTACCCAATGCAACCATGTGAATACATGTGTATAATAAGTTAAATATAAGTGTATACAAGTAGAATGAGTGTATATAAATTTGAATATGGGCATTAATTAGAAGTTATATACACCCATATATGCATGTTTACGTGATGAATACAGACGTAATAGCCTTTTAAAAAATTTAAATCAATCAAATCAATGAAAAAAAAGTATAGCTAACTACTAATAAGAGGAATGCAATTAGCCAATGCCTATAAAAATGATTTGTTGTATACGTAGATGTAGATCACAATTTTTAATAAATTTTTTTGATTATAATAATAAAAATGTTAGAAAATATTACTTATAAAAGATTAAACATTCACAATCTATCCCGATGTCATAAAAGAACAAAAAATCCATAAACATATGACACACAATTTATACAACATTAACCGAGCATTTTAAGCTAAATTAATTTAATCTCATCATGAAACAGACGAATCACGGTCAATGTATGAATTAACCATGAAATGCTCAATGAAGAAAATTTGTAAAAGTTTGATCTTTTAAAGTTTTATCAAAGTTGCCAAAGTCAGACATCAATAAATTGAAGTTTCAAGAAAAGATCCGCAAGTCCAAGTAGAACAACAAAATGCACAAGGAATGATCATTCGACAAAGTCTTATGAATTTTAAACAACGTCTTATAAAAGTAAATAATTGAAACAAAAAAGTATTACAAATTCAAATAAAGTTTCACAAAGCAGTCTCTTTATTCTATATCTAATGCTACAGGTGAAGTAAAGAACTTAGTTTATATATAGCCTAACAAACAATGTAGCAGCGAAACGACACTAACATTGTTTGGAATAGTAAAATCGAGTTGAAAGCTTACAATTGTAAGACGAATTATAAAGAGAAACAAGATGAAATATGGTAAACGGAAAGACAACCAACTTCTTTCCCTTTTTTCACGATCTGCTCTTATTTAACGATATGTAAAGCTGTGAAGGAACACATCATAACATAACGAAATACAATAAGAATAACAATGTATGCATCGATTACAAGTATTATATATAATAATATATATTATAAAGCCTAACTAAAATATGGAAAATCAAGAATATATATTCTTTAGAAACAATAAAACTTCGTATTCTTAGTTTTTAAAAAACAAAAGAATTTATATTCTTTAGAAAAAGGTTTATAACTTTATAGTTTATACAAAACAAATCCTATAAAAGACTTTAGATATCTAAACATGATAGCAAAGAAACCATTATGGAAATGAACTAGAATTTGAACCCGCGCGTTGCTGCGGGGTTCTTTAGTAACAACGTTCGGTACATAAAACTGCATAATAGATATATAACTCATATGTTGTCATTTAAGTTACAAAAGCATGACTACAGTAAGTGTAAAAATCTTAGATTCACAAGAGCAAAAACTGAGAGTCTTTTGTACCATTCAGAGAGTTTAGATTTCATGTTTTACTACTACATTTTACGATTTATATGTATATAACTACATAAATTATGTATTTATGATTAAAATGCATGCATGGGGTGTTTAGCATTGGGTTATTTAAAGATTTAGATGTACAATTATTCCTAAAAAGCAAGATAAGCATAACCCCCAAAAGGATTTTGTAGTTAGGATCTCCAAACTTAAAGCATATATGTCTATGTAATATCAGTTTGTACCTTAGCATGAATGAACTCCTTAACTTGGCTTTTAGAAATTTGAGCATGAAAGCGTGGGCCATGCTTATGTGTTGAGAACTTGAGATTGATTCAAAGTCTGGATTTCCTCTTCACGATCAAAGAAAACAACTTCATTGTTAATTCTATAAGTATTTCACACGGTTCCAAATATACAGGTCTCGTAAGCAAACTGTAAAACATACAAATTATCTAATAAGATACTATTATAAGATTTTAGGTAGAACATAAGCGTTTGTACAAAATCTAATAAAAGTATAGCATAAGGACAACCAATAAACTAACCTTAGGATTATGGGAGCTCTTTTTTGTTGGTGCTAATGAATGATGAACAATTGACCAGATACTTTCTATATCATAATAGTTAGAAATGTTGAAGAATTAATAATGTTTTGAGTGAGAAACGTGTCTATGGTTGGCATCTTACGCGAAAATTAAATGTATTAATCCGATAAAGTTACCCAAACACAACCCGAAAATAATAAGGCTTTCGGCCGGGATAATGTGACGGATTGACTTGTGTAATATCCGTGTTGACCCGTTAGCCTGTTTAACTATTGTCAATTAAGGTTTGATATTTTCTAAATCAGTGTGGTTAAATGTTGATTCTCAAATAAATCAATACTTCTGCTTCATTTTCATTTCATCTTTACATACAAATTTGTGTGTTATTCATATATAGGTCCATAGGATCAAAAAAAGAGTAGAGAAAGATGTAGATGATTATACCTAATGCTTTTATATCCAAGATTAACATGGTTTCTTTATAAATCAATATCAGATCCTAATTATCTATATGATACCATAATCTAATTAGTTATTTCCTTGAGATATTATTAGCTCTAAGCTGGTTGTAGAACAACGGGTATCACTAATGATCTCAAATTTACTAACACACATTAGAGTAATCGAAATTGGGGAAACCAACATGATTATGGATCATAAGTGAAAATCACAACAATAAAGCTTCAAATTCACTTCAAAGAATCACATTTAATGTAAAAATCACGAAGTAAGATAAGTGATTACCATCAAACAAATGCAAATTAACAGGTGGTTGATGACGGTGATGACAACAACATCATCAGATCCATTGCAATCGTTGTGCTTTCTACATTCTCCCACCAATACTCTTTAATTTCTAACAAAATTGGGACTTGATGAAGTCAAATTTGTTTTATAATCGTGTAGATGAGGATGAATAATAAGCAAAAACAAAAAGCACATTAAGCAAATAAGCCCTAATTGAAGAATATCACCTTAAGTTGTTGCTGAAATCGGTAGTATTAAAACCCGAAAACGTTGGCAATGGAAGGAAGTTAAGGTAAATCGAAATTTGAAGAACCGACTAACGTGGCAGTAGAACGAAAGGAGGGGCAGTAATTTGTTGGAACAAACGACCAATGAAAGAACCCTAGGTCCCTGTAAAATCAGAATTAAGTTTCAATCTCAACCCAAAACAAAAGCATAGATGAGGATGATGGCTTACGATTTGAAACTTGGATCATGCCGCCTAACCGTTCCAATCGTCATCTTCAACAGAGAAATCGTTCTAATAGTTCAATAGTTCATCTTGAAGACCATCACCGTAAGGAAATGAGTTTAGCAACACCTGTTGAGGTTGTGGTTTAACACGTAGCAGGTGAGGATGACTCATGCTTTGGTCGGTGGCACTATAGCCACCGACATAGCATTTTAATATATATTATAATACCTCTTACTGACACAAAACATTGTTTTATTCAATTGGTCCTTAGATTTTTATAATGTTTTTTTTCTGACTTTTATCTTATTAAACTAGAATAGTTTAGATCTCACTCATTACATTAGCAATTTATTAATTTATTATGCACTTATAAATTATTATTGTAACATCGTGCTCTTGGTTGTCCCATATAACCCCAATAGCAGCCCCAAAAATTAAATATAACATTTTAATCATCGAAATACGACTCGTGTATTATATCAAGATAACGACCTCGTCTGATCATGACATTTTCTTCGCGACTGTGACCCACTCTTGAATATTTATTCTCTTTATGTTACCATCGTTTCTCTTTTCTCCTCTCTTTGTCTATCCAACCAAGCACCACATACACCGTCGTAATGAATGATGTTGACACGATCCCAATATTAACATAATGCTCGTTCAAAAAACGTATATAGTAGGGTTCGGGTCATGATCTTGATGTTGGCAGCCATGATGGTGAGATTCACGTGTAGTGTTTTCGATGATAAATTTTACTATAACTTTTATGGATCACTAACAAATCATATATAAAGTACAATATGTATGAAACTATTACGATTTCAGTTGTTACTTTATTAAGTTCAAGAAATATGATTATAATTGAATGTTCATTGAATTGAACTCTTCTGAAGGATATACACCCTCCATCATAATTAGGTGTGCAACACAAATATTCAAAAAAATTAACAAGTGACGTAAAAGTTTTTTTTTTGTTGTTGAAATTAGTGGAGATTTGAGCCTACATTAATATTATATATAGAGAATTTTATCTACTCTCTATGGAAACAAGTGCAACAAAAATATTAAAAGTGAAATGATTTGTTTAACAATCTTTTTGATGTTATTATATAATGTATGATGTGTGAGAAAATAATATTTTACTAACCTTTAAAGATATATTTTTGTAAAATCTTATAACCTCTCCTATTGTATTTAGACAGATGTGTATTTACACATAAAATATGAAGAAAAAAAACTTATGTTGTTTATAAAATCTAGGGAGCAGCGTATCTCTTGAACATGTTATGTCTAGAAGCTAAAAGTCCAATGTTTGGTCTCCAACGTAATTTAATAGACTCAAAGGCTAATTGTATGAAAGAGGTCATTTGTATATAACTAAAGCACATTTCCATAACACATATTTTTAATAGCACTAAAATCGATCTTTTGTTTATATATCAAATTTAACCTAAAGGTGTTTGTGGTTTTGAGAAATGACAAATTGAATCGATTGGGTTGGCTAGACCAACCAAACTGTCAAAAAAATGTATGGTTCAATGGTTTGATAATTTATGATGTTTGTTCTTTTTTTTCAACATCTAATTTAGTTTTTTTAAGATTGATGAGTTGGTTAAATGTATTATTGATAGGTTGATACTATTATGTACATAAGTTCATAATTACATACTTAAAATATAAAAAGATATACACATAAGCTCGATTGGTTCTGCTTATCCAACTGATTTTACAATATAAACCATTAGCTTAACCGTTAAACTTAATTTGTCAAACCTAAAATATCTGACGAAGAGTTAGACTCCCAAACAGACTAAACTAGCGTTTTACTTCGCCTTGGAATGATTCAATCAATTACTCGGGTTCACTCTCATGGGGTTGGTTATTTGAATTTAATACATTTTTAAAACTAAGATCGTATTTGAATTTAGGTTGATTTGAGTACACAAAAATTATGATAAATACAAAATGCATGCATTTTTTTACCTAAAACCTTGTATAATCTAAATTCAAATATTTGGTTCTAATTCGTGAGAAATCACATATTCGAATAAGATTGGAGACCCAATTTGGAGCTCGATTCGAAGATGTCCTAATTCGAAAATTCAAAAGTTGTTCAAATCCTTAACTCGATTTTGATTCGTTTTAAATATATGTATTTTCATCAATCTATAGTATATAATAAAAAAAAGTTAACGAGACATGTCATCTTTTTTAGCACCTCAAAAAATATATTTTCCCATATCTCTCTTATTAATTAAAGAAATTCATAAATACAATAAATATAATTTTTCTTTTTACTAAAACATCCTAAAACAAACATGCCTTAAACATATATTTTTCTTTGGTTTTCACTTGTCCATTCTTTTAGTTTTTATTTTATTTTATTTACTTTTTTGTTTGAGTTATTACTTTTACATTATGTTTTGAAATGGTTTTGAAATGATTTTGAAAACATATTGTGTTTGAATATTATTGAAATAGTATAAATACCAATCATATTAATATTAATGATTTTAAAAAGAATATTTTGTGTATTTTTTTACAGTTAATTTTTTTATATAATAAATAACAAGTAACGGGTCGGGTTGACCAAACTAAACACAATCCTTCCTATTGACGTATTATTGTTTTCACCAATCGTATAATACACGAGTACTAACTTAGTTTGTTTGAATAGTAATCACATCTTTAGATGGTGTGGTGCTAAGTGAGTGAATCGTTGGGTATAACAGTGGAGGTTGGGAGCAACGAGGGTTTTAGGGGTTAGGACCGGTCAATGCCAGCGGGAACACCACCCCTTCACCTACGGTGCGAACTATTTTTGTGGGTTTATGAGTTGTAGAAGCTGATGGGCAGATAAAATTTTGAAGATCTAACTAGCAGGAGAGCTAGTTGGTACCAAAAGAGGTTGCAGGGGTCGACATGACAGAAACACCACCTCTCTCTTTTGGTATCAGAGCTTAAGTGCGGGAAGGCAGATGAATTCCCCCTCGTACCTTATACCAAATGGTTCGATCCGGGTCATGGGTCCTAAACTATCGGGTCAAAATCCTATCCATTGATATGTATAATGCGATCGATCTAATGTGCTTCAAAGTGGTTGGAGTGAGCCGCTTAAATAATTCAAATAATAATAATTTTTATACAGATAAATTTATTATTCATCTAACAAATTTAATTAGTTCTGTTATATATTTATATCCATAACTTTGTGTCCTTTGTGACTTTCATGATGAATGTTATTATTTTATATTCACGATAAGATTGGTTTTGATTATGGCCCACCATGTCCTTAAAGATTTTACGGTTTTTTTAATTAAACTACGTTGTAAATAAGTTAATATAGTCTTTTTATTATATATAGGTAAGATGTGTTTTTCTGTCCTTTTGCTCTTAAATAATACATTTATCCAACCTTATATAATGTTATAATTAAAATGCGATTAAAAATTAAAATACTCCTACGAAGTTAACGGTGTTCTAAAAACTAGAATCCGTACTTAATTAATCACATTTATAAGAATTATTCAAGCTGTCCTCTCTCATTCATTCTCATCTGAATATATAGATACAATACATAACCGACTCTCCTAATATGGAGAGGATCACCCTCAATTAATTACAATATATTACAAATATAGACATATACTATTACACCCCCGCAGTCGAAGCGAAGGGTGGACGAATGCTGAGACTGGATCGAAAGTCATCAAAGAGGACCCGAGGAAGTCCCTTCGTGAAAATATCAGCGATCTGATGGCGAGACGGAACATGAAGTACGCGAACGCAGCCCCGCTGCACTTGATCGCGGACAAAATGAATGTCGAGTTCAATGTGTTTCGTACGCTGGTGTTGAACTGGGTTGCCTGACAGATAGATAGCACTAACGTTGTCACAGTATACCAGAGAGGCGCGAGTGACAGAAAGATGTAACTCCAACAGAAGATTGCGCAGCCAGCAGAGTTCAGCAACGACATTAGCAACGCCACGGTATTCGGCTTCAGCACTAGAACGAGAAATAGTAGATTGTCGCTTTGAGGACCAGGAGATAAGACTATCACCGAAGTAAACACAATAACCAGACGTGGATCGGCGTGTATCAGGGCATCCGGCCCAGTCAGCATCAGTGTAAGCGACAAGTGATAAGGATTGAGCCGGATTGAGATGAAGACCGAAATCAGCTGTGCCCTGTATGTAACGAATGATTCGTTTTAAAGCATTCCAGTGAGTAACCCGAGGGGCATGCATGAACATGCATACTTGCTGAACAGCATACGAGATGTCAGGTCTGGTGAAAGTTAGATACTGAAGAGCACCTGCAAGGCTACGATAGGTGGAAGGATCCTCATGCAAAGGACCCGAGTCGGCTGATAGTTTAGACTGAGTATCAACTGGAGTGGCTGCAGGCTTGCAGGAGTCCATGGCTGCACGATGGATGATATCTCGAGCATAGGCCTGTTGAGACAAGAACATGTTGTTCCCGGTGCGAGTAACCTGTATGCCCAAAAAATATGAAAGAGGCCCCAAATCCTTCATTGCAAATTCACCTGCAAGAGTGTGTAAGAGGCGCTGTCGAAGAACATCATTAGACGTAGTAAGAATAATGTCATCGACATAAATAAGAAGATAAGCCACATCACGTCCATGCTTGTAGACAAATAGTGAGTGATCGGACTTGCTCTGGTGAAAACCCTGTGAAGTTACAAAATCGGTGAAACGCTGGTACCAGGCACGAGGGGCCTGTTTGAGACCATAGAGCGATTTCTTAAGAAGACATACATGGTCTGGGAAGTCCCGATGACGAAAACCAACCGGTTGATGCATGTAGACGGTTTCTGCCAGATTGCCATGCAGAAATGCGTTGGTGACATCAAGTTGATGTATTTTCCATGATTTGGCCAGAGCTAGTGTGAGCACAAGGCGTATAGTAGCCGGTTTGACAACCGGGCTAAACGTCTCACCACAATCAATCCCTTGTTCCTGACCGCGACCATCGCAAACCAAACGAGCCTTATAACGCTCCAAACTGCCATCAGACCTGTACTTATGCTTAAATAACCACATGCATCGAATAATATTCATATTAGAAGTGCGAGGTACCAATTCCCACGTCTTATTTTTAATAAGAGCACTAAATTCAATGGACATGGCATCGTACCACTCTGGAGTGGCTAAGGCAACATGAGGGTTTTTGGGTACGGGTATGACAGTGGTAGTGTGGAGGTTAAATGTGGGCTTTGGTTTGACGATACCGCTCATTGATCGAGTATGAATGGTACGCACGGGTGGGGGAGGTGGTGGCGGTGATGGGTTCGGGTTCGGAGAAGACGAATGGGCTGGAGATGTGTTACTGGGCTGAGGTTGGGAAGATGGGCCAGGGGCCGAGGACGTGGATGGGTCAGCAGGCTGGGTAGGGGCTGGGCAGGTGGGTTGTGGAGTGGAGTGTTGTGTTGGGCCAGTGGGTGTAGTAGATGGGGGAATTGGGCCGTGGTTGGGTAATGGGGAAGCAGGTGAAGGGTGCGTTTGGGACGCAAGGTGTTCCCATACGAGTGGATGTACGGTGGGATTGAGGAAGTCGTAAGAAGGTGGTTTGGTGGGTGATTGGATGGTATAGGGAAATATTGTTTCTTCAAAGTAAACATGGCGAGAAATAATTAGTTGATGTGTGGATAGGTCAAGGCATTTATAACCACGATGGTTTGGTGGGTATCCGAGGAATACACACGGGTTGGATCGGTAGTTGAGTTTGTGGATGTTGGTGGTTGGGGTGATGGGATAACAAAGGCACCCAAATACGCGTAGATGATCGTATTCGGGTGTAACGTTGTAAAGGAGTGAAGTGGGGGAGCGGAATTTGTGGTTTTTGCTAGGTAAAATATTAAGCAAATATGTGGCGGTTTCTAAGGCGTGGTGCCAAAGATTAGGTGGGAGGGAGGCTTGGGCTAGCAAAGTGCGAAGCATATTATTTATTGTGCGGATTTTGCGTTCGGCTTTGCCATTTTGAGAGGATGTGTAGGGGCAAGAAAAACGGAATTGCATACCGTTGTGGTGACAGAAGTTAAAGAAATTTTGGTTGGCATATTCTTTACCGTTATCACACTGAAATTGTGCTGGATCGGGTTTTGTCACTTAACACTTGTATTTCTCTCAAACTCACTTATAATAGTCACTCAAACAAGATGAAGCAATGTCTTTGACAAGAGTTGATAATAATATAATAAGTAATCAAAGCAACAAGCAGAAATATTTTCAAGGTACTTGTATATATTACTTCTCAACTCAAGATTACAAGACACTTACAAGCATAGAACATGAGTTACAATGAGAAAATATATATACTAGATCCTACAGCCGGTTATACTTGATACCAGCTAGAAACCTACGACTAAAGCATATACTACAATGCTATAGTTAAGGTATCTTAGATAAAGTATTATCTAAGATATGGTAGTCATGACATGTCCATGACTTACCTTTTGTCACCAACTAAAGATGGCAACTGTACTTAACATAAAAAGGTAAACAGTAGATTAAAGTATGGTCAACTACATGGCTTTTGAGAAAACGCCATGCAGTATCTCAGAGATTTGCAGCGGACTGTCAGACAGACCATACTTATGTCTACTGGATAATAGAAGTGTCTTCCGAAGGTTAACTGGCTTCGGAAGAACAAGTTCTTCCGAAGCCACTTATACTTCGGAAGATGCTTCTATGCTTCCGAGGCTTTAAGGACTTCTTTATACTTCGGAAGTTGACTTCAGAACTTTGTCTTCAAGTCTTGAACCTTCGGAAGTAGCTTCTTTACCTTCGGAAGTTGGAGTTCTCCTTCGGAAGTGTATTTTACACTTAGACTTCGGAAGAGCTCTTTCTTCCTTCGGAAGTCCCACACTTGGCTTCGGAAGTCCTTTGTATGTAGTACTCAAAATCTTCTAAGTGATATGGTTTTGGTTGCAACAGCCTCTTATGATCCAACAAACTCCCCCTAGGCTGATGCTACCAAAACTTCACTTATCTCTACTTCTCAAAGTTTTCAGCACCAGGGACAAAAGATATTTGTCTGTCTCTCTGTTCTTCCCGGAAGTAGTGCTGAGAAGCTTGTACAAGTCATTCGTGGATAGGAGATCCAGTCTATCACTTTGAATGACATGCACCCTTTGTTGTGACCCCCTGAAGAGAGTTAGTTGACGGGAGTTGTAGTCATACTCCCATCTAACTATGGACTCAAGTTCAGGACCTTCAACCATTTGAAGAAAGGCTTTGCCTTTGGTTGCTGATCCTTTCCTTTCCTCCTCCTCTCTCCGTTTTGACTCCTCTTCGACCTTGCTTCTTGCAGTGAGCTCGGCCATGTGAAGGCTGCCTAGATGATTTCTGATGTGAGCAGCTACTTCGGAGTTTGAGGGGTTGGAGAATGGTTTCTCTGCTAACTCAGCAATATCAAATCTGCTTAAGTGTAGCAGAGATGAGGCATTCAGCCTGTTAATCTCACCATTCTCTCTCAACAACACAGTTGTGAGAAGAGTCTTCGAACCTCCACTGGACTATCTTCTTTCTGGGTACAAGAGATTGTCTTGGTACCCTATCTCCTTTCTTTGTGTCCAGCAGAGTCACCAGCCTTCTCCTCAGCTTCTTTTCTTCCTCATTCAATGTATCTGAATTGAGGCCAAAGAGTCTTGCGGCTTGGTCCAAAGTTCCTCTTGGCAGATCAAGAAACTCATCTCTTGTGAGGGAACTTGAGGATCCATCAACATAAGTCAGGTTGACTGTATCCTCCTCACATGAGATGTCGCTCAGAGTAGTGCAGTTGATGAGCTTGGTTTTGATCACCTTGAATTCCTCCATTGAGAGATGTTTGGAAGGCTGAGGGGATGGTTTGATTGGTTGTTGGGTAGGTTTAGGAGGTTGGGTTCTGGGTAAGGTTTTAGGTTGGATGATGGGTAGTTTAGGTGGTTGAGGTGAGGGAGTTGGTAGATGTGAAGGTGTAGGTTCAGGGGTGAAAGGTTCAGGTTCAGTTTTGATTGGGAAGGGAAAGGGTATTGGTTCAGGTTGATGTTGGGTTTGGATATTTGGCTGAGGGGTGGCTTTGAAGGTCATCCCCTGTCCCCTTCTATACATCTCCTTTCTTCTCCCTGCACGAATGTCAGCCTTGATGTCACTGACATGTCGTTGGAGAGTCTTCTCAGACATTGGACCCACTTGCCTGCCAGAGAAGCCGTGAGCTTTAAGATAGTTCTTCATCCAAGCTTTGTCACCTATCTTCTTGGCGGCAGACAGTCCAGCCTCTTCTTCCTTCTTCTTCTTCTCTACCAGCTTCTCCCTTGCAGCTCTCTTTCTCTCCTTCTCCATTTGATCTTGCTCTTTGTCACCCCAACTGTACACAGTGCCCTTCTGAGTTAACGCTGTAAGTGGTTGAGCGATTTTCGAAAACCCTTCGATAAATCGTCGGTAATAGCCAGCCAATCCAAGGAACTGTCGTACCTCCGTCGGAGTCTTTGGCGTAGCCCAGTTCTTGATAGCTTCTATCTTTGCTGGATCGACATGTATGCCCTTCTCGTTGACTACATGACCCAAGAATTGGACTTCTCGAATCCAGAAGTCGCACTTCGAGAATTTGGCGTAGAGCTGCTCTTGTTTTAGTAGTTGCAAGATAAGCCGAAGGTGTTCCTCATGTTCCTCCTTGTTTCTTGAATAGATCAGAATGTCATCAATGAAAACGATAACAAACTTGTCCAGGTAGGGTTTGCACACTCGGTTCATAAGATCCATGAAAACCGCTGGTGCATTAGTCAGACCAAATGGCATTACCAGAAACTCATAGTGTCCGTATCGGGTTCTGAATGCCGTCTTTGATATGTCCTCCTCTCGGACTCTCAGTTGGTGATACCCTGATCTTAAATCTATCTTCGAATAAAAGCTCGACCCTTGCAGTTGATCAAACAGATCATCGATGCGAGGTAGAGGATAACGGTTCTTAACCGTCACTTTGTTTAGTTCACGATAATCTATACACATGCGAAAAGTCCCATCCTTTTTCTTGACAAACAGGACTGGGGCTCCCCACGGTGATGAACTAGGCCTGATGAATCCTTTATCCAGGAGCTCTTGCAGTTGAGTAGACAGTTCTTGTAATTCCTTCGGAGCTAATCTGTATGGTGCTCTAGCAATAGGTGCGGCTCCAGGTGTCAAATCAATCTGGAACTCGACTTGACGGTGCGGTGGAAGACCAGGTAAGTCTTCAGGGAAAACTTCAGGAAAGTCGCGAACGATAGGGATATCTTCGATCTTCTTTTCTTCAGTGGTCTTTTCAGTGATTATAGCTAGGATAGCGGGATGGCCTTTGCGTAAACACTTCTGAGCTTTCATACATGAAATGATGCTAGAAACGACACCACTTTTCTCACCCTGTACGGATAAGACTTCACCACTAGGAAGTGGTACACGAACAATTTTCTCGCGACAAAATATCTCAACTTGGTTCTTAGATAACCAGTCCATGCCAACGACCACGTCAAAACTACCAAGTGTAACTGGCATAAGGTCTATCTCAAACTTGTGTCCTGATAGCTCTAATTCACATCCTTTAAGAATATGAGTTGCCTCGATCACTTTACCGTCAGCTAGTTCTACCGCATAACTAGGGTCCATTTCAGTCAAGGTTACATCTAAAAGCTTGCTAAACTTAGTAGATATAAAACTCTTATCAGCGCCGGTATCGAATAACACAGAAGCAAAACAATCGTTCAGAGGAAACGTACCGGTAACCACATTTTGATCGTTTCTCGCCTCGCCAGAACCAATCACGAAAGCTCGACCTCTGGCGCCATTTCCGTTGTTGTTATTTCCATTATTGCCCCTGTTCCCATTCTTCAGTTGTGGGCAATCCTTCCGGTAATGGCCCTCTTTACCACACTCAAAACAGCCTCTAGTCGCTTCACCCTGTCGTTGTTGATGAGGTTGTTGCTTGGTCATCAGTTCACCCCTACAGTCTTTAGCAGCATGGCCCATTTTTCCACACCTTAGGCAACGAAAACGATCACACTGGCCATGATGATGAAAGTTACATTTGTTGCACCTTGGATACTTGCCCACATAGTTACTTGATCCCTGACCATTGCTGTTGTTGTTGTTCTGATTATTATTGGTGAAGCTCCGGGAAGAGTCAAACTTTCTGGCTTGTTGTTGCTGAGTGTTGTTCGAGTTCGAGGATTTGTTGGTGGTACTTTCCCATTTTCGCTTGTAGTCGGATGAGCCAGATGTAGTGCTACGTTTAGGCAGAGTGCCCTGCGCCACTGCCTGATCGGTGAGTTTGTGAGCTAGTCGGATAGCATGCTGAATAGTCTCAGGGTCCGCAGCGATGACACTAGCTTGGATCTGAGGAGCTAACCCATCAATGTATCTCTCAATCCTTTTGTAGTCTGGGTCTACCATCTGAGGACATAAAGTAGCCAACTCGTGTGAACGAGTCGTATATTCCTCAATGTTGGAGCCAACCATTTTAAGATTCCAGAATTCACTTTCCAGCTTCTGGACTTCGTTCCTTGGGCAATATTCTTCCTTCATCAATTTCTTGAAGTCATCCCATGGCAGACTATTAGCAGCATCAAGTCCTAAGGTCTGGACCTGTGAGTTCCACCATGTCAGAGCGGGTCCTTCCAATGTGCCGGAGGCGTATTTGACACGACTCTCAACAGGACAGTTGCACATGGCGAATACTGACTCAAGTTTCTCCAGCCAGCGAAGTAATGTGACAGCACCCTCAGAACCACTGAAAGAGTGGGGCTTGCAGTCCATAAACATCTTGAAGGTACAGATAGTTGGACCTGAATCAAAAGGACATATAATTGTTTAAGAATCAATATATGTTATCATAGGGAAAACTAACGTGTCTGCTGATTCTAGTTTACCTCCTTGATTCAGATTTTGATTGTTCTGGTTCTGATTGCGGGTCTGCTCATAAGCTGCAAGCGCGTCAGCTACACGCTCATTGATGATGGCATCCAATTCAGCCTGGGTCATGTTGATGTTTCCTCGTCCACTCGGGCGTCCAATTCTTCTTCCAGACATGATTCTTCAATTCACAATACACGACAGTCACTATCAAATAATAACTATTGATAAAAATGAATTGTTTCATACTGGTAGGAATGGAGGATTTGTTTGCATATCGATAGTGAGGTTTTATGAGCACCGAGACCTCATGTCTCCAAGTATAGCAAATGAAAATTTGTACTGATTATGACCGTTATCACCAATAGAGTTGCCAGAGTTCTCATGCATGACAAATTACAATTACGTGTGTACCCGTGATTCTAATTTGCTTTGCATGGTCACCCATGGTTCCTCCCATTCGAGATAGCATGCCTTGTCAAGTACCGAGTGTTATCAATGATAGAGATATCAAGGATATGTTTATTATACTAAGGGTCAAATAACTAAGGTTGTTCAAAGGATTCGGTTAAGATAACAACGGGAATTAAGACGATCTGGCCTTTTCCCTTTGAAGCTCTAAGCGTCTTCATGTCTAAGCCTGATCATCTGATAGACTTCAAATCCCTTGGTTGTCCCACGTTTACTGTTCAGACGAGTGGAGATGATAGGGCATGTTGGAAATAGAGACAAGTACGATAGAGTTTGAAAGAGTAATGTGCGTTGTTCTCCTTGTTCGTCGTCGTTAGGTTTGTCGTGTGTGCTAGAATAGTGTTTCGTGTTCCAAATTGATAATGTTCGATCCAAGTCGTCGTTGCTTCAACTACGAGAGTGAAGAAACAGATGTAGATGTTGGAAGTGAGCGAGCGGGACTCTCCGCCCCTCTGTTCGTAGAGGATGATGCAAGTGTCATAGGTAGTGCAAATGATGTTATGTTCGTTTAGTAATGCAAATGTTAGCATGTCGGGAGAATGTTCGTTCAACAGTTGTAATCATGTAAGAGTGTCTGTGCAATGCTAGTGTTGTGTCTACGGCTATAGTCTAGATGCAAATGCAATCCTAGTTCTCTATAACCAGTGGCTCTGATACCAATCTGTCACACCCTCAAATTCCACATGCGGAGTTTTACCGCGAGGCGTGTGACAAACCAGGATCTCAGACACGGTCATATCAAACGACACTATATGAATTTAAATAAACGTTTGAACTTTAAATCAGAGTAGTAATAAACGAAATAAATATCAGTGCGGAAGCATAAAACTGAAATGAATAACAGTGCGGAAGCGAATAACGAAATGTAAACAATACTGAAAGTTATAAGTGCTAAGTCAAAACAAAATGTGCAATGCAAGTAAATATGTTTAATGATGCATGTCCTGAGTGCGTTCCTTAATCATGCATCATAAGCTTAAGCGTTCCTGTTACCTGAGAAAACATGCTAAAGTGTGTCAACATAAAGTTGGTGAGTTCACAGGTTTTTATCACAGATAAAAATGTTTGTAACTGTTTGAATGGTAAAGTAATTAAAGCATATCGATAGGTAGCTAGCCTATAAACAAGTTACTTAGCGTTTCGAACCGAGGCTGACTGTTTGTATGTTCGTATGTTTGTTGCCTTCCCGTCACGTCTCACTAGACAATGACAAATGTTAGGTCAATAACGCACCCGTTTGACCTCCAATCAAGCTAGCGCGACTAGCCCGGGCGGGGTTTGTCAAACCCAGTAGTACTACTCAGAATTACCTCGCTACACATTACTAACGGTTCGAGAATGTAAGGACTTTTCAAGAATGTTTGCACTAACGTAACAGGCGATATCAATAATACTAAAACCATTTTGTAAATACGGTTGCATGTTTTCTCCCCCAAAAAGAAAAGAAAATAAAATAGGGGCCGTGAAGACTCACCTCGAATGCGTTGCAACAAATATGTGTAAGCACAAGGGATCGGGTTCCAATTAACCTGAGTTTCATTTAATATTTAATTGAGATTAAATATTAGAAATGGAATTAATTGTTCGGAGTAGAATGGTACGGTTCGCGATCACAGTTCGGTTACGACACCAGTCATCGATGGATTCCATTTTCACAAGCAACGCAAACATGTACAAACTCACACAAGCATAAAACCCAATTATTCTTACTAATATCAAGTCATGTATAAGACACACGTCATATGTTTTAATTTCTTGACTTTATATACTAAAACTATATACACCCATTAATACATAACTCATTTAATAATGCACACCGACCAATGTAACAAACTTCAGGTAACTTATACAACCATACCTTTATACTCTCTCACCAAATATATTATAGACATTCATAAATAACTTATTACCCACACGTATTTCATAACATGGATAAAACACACATTTATGAGACGCACATACACTTCTATGCATGTTACCTAAGTTCACACATTAACCTGCACCCCATGCATAAATAATCCTCAGTATTCATGATCCTACAAGACTCACGCAAGTAATCCACCATTATCACGTACAAACATACATATATACTACTCCATACATACGCATATAATCTATATACATGCACACCACTACATTTACCCAAAATCATAATATTATATATTCTAATGGCTAGAATATGATTACACACACCTACTAGTAATACATTGCAGAACACACACCACACTTACCATCAAATTACATGCATTCACATGAATAATATAAACTCCAACACCCCAAAAAGCAGAACGTACATGCTTGCATAGTCACCAAAATCGCATGAATATATATTTAAACTATATACCCACCTACATTGCAGAAACATATATACATGAAGAAAGCACACACATACAATATATATATATATATGTGTGTATATATATACACATTGCAGAAACATATATATACGGTAAACACACACCTATATATACATCGCAAACATGTATATATATATATATAAAGAATGCACACACACACCGCAGAACGCATATATAACCGATCAACGCAACCGCATCGAACCCAACGAAAACCGAAATTGAAACCGTAATCGAAACCGTAATACTCCGAACGAGAAATAACGAGAAAAGGAACCATACCGAACAAGATGCGGGTTTGATTCGATCTTCGTTTACTGTCGACGGGCGGCGTTGTTTGATTGCGGTGTTGTTTGATCCCTTCGAAGACCGTAAGAGAACCGTCACGTGAAACGGGAGGCCACCGGAGGCTAGAGGCACACGAAAGAGGCTGCCAGATAAAGCTTGCTTCGGGGAGAGGTCGACGGTTGACGATGCTCTCGAAGAAAAGAACGGCAGTAACAACTAGGGTTACGGATGATGGGGAGGGATACGGGGGTGGGGGAAAAGTTGTTATTTAAGATGTGTGGTAGTTCCAGATATATATTGATATATATGAATATATATATTTATTTCAAGACCCTCATTTTAGCATAAATTACAATTAGTTTAATTTAGTTTAATTAATTTAGTGCTAACTACTAATAATAGTTATAATAATATCATTATCACTTAATAATGATTAAATTGATTTGTTTTAAAATATCAAAGAGAGGTTGGATGATGGTAAGGGTGTTAACCTGAAAAATACGAGGTGTCACATTATCCCCTTGTTGAAGGAATTTTCGTCCCGAAAATTAGAACATCAGATTAATAAAGAAACACTGGGTTCAACCGCGACAACAAAAGGGGCTTGCTTAGGATATGGTTTTTAGAACATCAGATTAATAAAGAAACACTGGGTTCAACCGCGACAACAAAAGGGGCTTGCTTAGGATATGGTTTCTGGAGTTTCTGCAACGAACCCAAAACAAAGAAATGTAAGGTTTCGTGAGAGTTGCGACATCATCCCCTTGTTGAAGGGAATTTCGTCTCGAAATTTAAAGAAAGATATCTTAAGAATGGATACCTTGAGAATTAGATGTCTGGCCTTTGAACAGTTGTGGGTGTTTCTTCTTCATTTGATCCTCGCGTTCCCAGGTAAACTCTGGTCCACGCTTTGAGTTCCAACGGACTTTGACGATAGGGATACGACTATGTTTGAGCGTTTTGACCTCTCGGTCCATAACTTCCACCGGTTCCTCGATGAAACGCAGTTGCTCATCCACATGTATCTCGTCTAACGGAACGACGAGAGTCTCGTCTGCAAGGCATTTCCTCAGGTTTGAAACATGGAACACATCGTGTACTCCTTTGAGTTCTTCGGGTAGGTCCAGCTGATAGGCTACGGGGCCAACCCGTTTGACAATCTCAAACGGTCCCACGTATCTAGGGCTTAGTTTTCCACGTTTCCCGAAACGAATCACACCCTTCCAAGGTGACACTTTCAAAAGTACCTTGTCACCAATTTGAAATTCCAACGGTTTACGACGTTTATCTGCGTAACTCTTCTGTCGGTCACGTGCCGCTGCCATGCGATTACGAATTTGCACTATCTTCTCAGTCGTTTCATGCACAAGTTCAGGACCGGTAAGTTGACTTTCTCCAACTTCCGCCCAACAAATAGGTGATCGGCACTTACGCCCATACAATGCCTCGAATGGAGCAGCTTTGATCGACGTGTGATAACTGTTATTGTAAGAAAACTCAACCAACGGTAAGTGAGTTTCCCAACTGCTGCCGAAATCAATCACGCAAGCGCGTAACATGTCTTCCAAAGTCTGAATCGTACGCTCACTCTGGCCATCCGTTTGGGGATGATATGCAGTACTCATGTCTAGCCGTGTACCCAATGCTCGTTGTAATGATTGCCAGAAATGTGAGGTAAATCGAGCGTCACGATCGGAGATGATAGAAATTGGCACACCGTGCCGAGAGACTATTTCTCTGAGGTAAATACGTGTTAACTTCTCCATTCTATCGGTCTCTCTGATTGGTAAGAAATGTGCGGATTTCGTCAAACGATCTAAATTACCCAAATGGTATCGCATCCGCTGGGTGTTCGAGGCAGTTTCGTGATAAAGTCCATAGATATCTGCTCCCACTTCCATACTGGAATTTCTGGTTGTTGAAGTAAACCAGATGGTCTTTGATACTCCACCTTAACCTTAGAACAGGTTAAGCATCTGCTTACGTAAGTGGCAATGTCAGCTTTCATGTTTGGCCACCAGTAAAGGACTTTTAGATCGTGATACATCTTGTCTGAACCCGGATGAATAGAATACCGTGACTTGTGAGCTTCGTCCATTACCAGCTCTCGTAGGTCTCCATACAAAGGAACCCATATTCGGTCCATAAAGTAGCGGATTCCGTCCGATTTGGTTTCTAGTTGTTTCTCCATGCCTCTTAGTGATTCGGCTTTCAGGTTCTCGTTTTTCAAAGCTTCAAGTTGTGCATTACGTATTTGGTCGGGTAATCCAGTGTAAATGGTGAGTTGCAATGCTCGAACTCGTTTCGGCTTAGGTGTTTCCTTTCGACTTAGGGCGTCGGCTACTACGTTAGCTTTACCCGGATGATATTTGATTGCACAGTCGTAGTCGTTCAACAACTCGACCCAACGACGTTGTCTCATGTTTAGCTCCTTCTGTTCAAAAATGTGTTGGAGACTCTTGTGATCGGTATAAATGGTGCACTTGGTACCGTACAAGTAGTGTCTCCATATCTTGAGAGCAAACACAACGGCTCCCAACTCTAAGTCGTGTGTCGTGTAGTTCTTCTCGTGAACCTTTAACTGTCGGGAAGCGTATGCGATCACCTTCTCGCGTTGCATTAGCACACAACCGAGACCCTGAATAGAAGCATCGCAATACACCACAAAGTCTTCGGTTCCCTCGGGTAAAGACAATATCGGTGCCGTGCAGAGTTTCTGTTTTAAGAACTGAAAGGCTGATTCCTGCTTGTCACCCCAACTGTACACAGTGCCCTTTTGAGTTAACGCTGTAAGTGGTTGAGCGATTTTCGAAAACCCTTCGATAAATCGTCGGTAATAGCCAGCCAATCCAAGGAACTGTCGTACCTCCGTCGGAGTCTTTGGCGTAGCCCAGTTCTTGATAGCTTCTATCTTTGCTGGATCGACATGTATGCCCTTCTCGTTGACTACATGACCCAAGAATTGGACTTCTCGAATCCAGAAGTCGCACTTCGAGAATTTGGCGTAGAGCTGCTCTTGTTTTAGTAGTTGCAAGATAAGCCGAAGGTGTTCCTCATGTTCCTCCTTGTTTCTTGAATAGATCAGAATGTCATCAATGAAAACGATAACAAACTTGTCCAGGTAGGGTTTGCACACTCGGTTCATAAGATCCATGAAAACCGCTGGTGCATTAGTCAGACCAAATGGCATTACCAGAAACTCATAGTGTCCGTATCGGGTTCTGAATGCCGTCTTTGATATGTCCTCCTCTCGGACTCTCAGTTGGTGATACCCTGATCTTAAATCTATCTTCGAATAAAAGCTCGACCCTTGCAGTTGATCAAACAGATCATCGATGCGAGGTAGAGGATAACGGTTCTTAACCGTCACTTTGTTTAGTTCACGATAATCTATACACATGCGAAAAGTCCCATCCTTTTTCTTGACAAACAGGACTGGGGCTCCCCACGGTGATGAACTAGGCCTGATGAATCCTTTATCCAGGAGCTCTTGCAGTTGAGTAGACAGTTCTTGTAATTCCTTCGGAGCTAATCTGTATGGTGCTCTAGCAATAGGTGCGGCTCCAGGTGTCAAATCAATCTGGAACTCGACTTGACGGTGCGGTGGAAGACCAGGTAAGTCTTCAGGGAAAACTTCAGGAAAGTCGCGAACGATAGGGATATCTTCGATCTTCTTTTCTTCAGTGGTCTTTTCAGTGATTATAGCTAGGATAGCGGGATGGCCTTTGCGTAAACACTTCTGAGCTTTCATACATGAAATGATGCTAGAAACGACACCACTTTTCTCACCCTGTACGGATAAGACTTCACCACTAGGAAGTGGTACACGAACAATTTTCTCGCGACAAAATATCTCAACTTGGTTCTTAGATAACCAGTCCATGCCAACGACCACGTCAAAACTACCAAGTGTAACTGGCATAAGGTCTATCTCAAACTTGTGTCCTGATAGCTCTAATTCACATCCTTTAAGAATATGAGTTGCCTCGATCACTTTACCGTCAGCTAGTTCTACCGCATAACTAGGGTCCATTTCAGTCAAGGTTACATCTAAAAGCTTGCTAAACTTAGTAGATATAAAACTCTTATCAGCGCCGGTATCGAATAACACAGAAGCAAAACAATCGTTCAGAGGAAACGTACCGGTAACCACATTTTGATCGTTTCTCGCCTCGCCAGAACCAATCACGAAAGCTCGACCTCTGGCGCCATTTCCGTTGTTGTTATTTCCATTATTGCCCCTGTTCCCATTCTTCAGTTGTGGGCAATCCTTCCGGTAATGGCCCTCTTTACCACACTCAAAACAGCCTCTAGTCGCTTCACCCTGTCGTTGTTGATGAGGTTGTTGCTTGGTCATCAGTTCACCCCTACAGTCTTTAGCAGCATGGCCCATTTTTCCACACCTTAGGCAACGAAAACGATCACACTGGCCATGATGATGAAAGTTACATTTGTTGCACCTTGGATACTTGCCCACATAGTTACTTGATCCCTGACCATTGCTGTTGTTGTTGTTCTGATTATTATTGGTGAAGCTCCGGGAAGAGTCAAACTTTCTGGCTTGTTGTTGCTGAGTGTTGTTCGAGTTCGAGGATTTGTTGGTGGTACTTTCCCATTTTCGCTTGTAGTCGGATGAGCCAGATGTAGTGCTACGTTTAGGCAGAGTGCCCTGCGCCACTGCCTGATCGGTGAGTTTGTGAGCTAGTCGGATAGCATGCTGAATAGTCTCAGGGTCCGCAGCGATGACACTAGCTTGGATCTGAGGAGCTAACCCATCAATGTATCTCTCAATCCTTTTGTAGTCTGGGTCTACCATCTGAGGACATAAAGTAGCCAACTCGTGTGAACGAGTCGTATATTCCTCAATGTTGGAGCCAACCATTTTAAGATTCCAGAATTCACTTTCCAGCTTCTGGACTTCGTTCCTTGGGCAATATTCTTCCTTCATCAATTTCTTGAAGTCATCCCATGGCAGACTATTAGCAGCATCAAGTCCTAAGGTCTGGACCTGTGAGTTCCACCATGTCAGAGCGGGTCCTTCCAATGTGCCGGAGGCGTATTTGACACGACTCTCAACAGGACAGTTGCACATGGCGAATACTGACTCAAGTTTCTCCAGCCAGCGAAGTAATGTGACAGCACCCTCAGAACCACTGAAAGAGTGGGGCTTGCAGTCCATAAACATCTTGAAGGTACAGATAGTTGGACCTGAATCAAAAGGACATATAATTGTTTAAGAATCAATATATGTTATCATAGGGAAAACTAACGTGTCTGCTGATTCTAGTTTACCTCCTTGATTCAGATTTTGATTGTTCTGGTTCTGATTGCGGGTCTGCTCATAAGCTGCAAGCGCGTCAGCTACACGCTCATTGATGATGGCATCCAATTCAGCCTGGGTCATGTTGATGTTTCCTCGTCCACTCGGGCGTCCAATTCTTCTTCCAGACATGATTCTTCAATTCACAATACACGACAGTCACTATCAAATAATAACTATTGATAAAAATGAATTGTTTCATACTGGTAGGAATGGAGGATTTGTTTGCATATCGATAGTGAGGTTTTATGAGCACCGAGACCTCATGTCTCCAAGTATAGCAAATGAAAATTTGTACTGATTATGACCGTTATCACCAATAGAGTTGCCAGAGTTCTCATGCACGACAAATTACAATTACGTGTGTACCCGTGATTCTAATTTGCTTTGCATGGTCACCCATGGTTCCTCCCATTCGAGATAGCATGCCTTGTCAAGTACCGAGTGTTATCAATGATAGAGATATCAAGGATATGTTTATTATACTAAGGGTCAAATAACTAAGGTTGTTCAAAGGATTCGGTTAAGATAACAACGGGAATTAAGACGATCTGGCCTTTTCCCTTTGAAGCTCTAAGCGTCTTCATGTCTAAGCCTGATCATCTGATAGACTTCAAATCCCTTGGTTGTCCCACGTTTACTGTTCAGACGAGTGGAGATGATAGGGCATGTTGGAAATAGAGACAAGTACGATAGAGTTTGAAAGAGTAATGTGCGTTGTTCTCCTTGTTCGTCGTCGTTAGGTTTGTCGTGTGTGCTAGAATAGTGTTTCGTGTTCCAAATTGATAATGTTCGATCCAAGTCATCGTTGCTTCAACTACGAGAGTGAAGAAACAGATGTAGATGTTGGAAGTGAGCGAGCGGGACTCTCCGCCCCTCTGTTCGTAGAGGATGATGCAAGTGTCATAGGTAGTGCAAATGATGTTATGTTCGTTTAGTAATGCAAATGTTAGCATGTCGGGAGAATGTTCGTTCAACAGTTGTAATCATGTAAGAGTGTCTGTGCAATGCTAGTGTTGTGTCTACGGCTATAGTCTAGATGCAAATGCAATCCTAGTTCTCTATAACCAGTGGCTCTGATACCAATCTGTCACACCCTCAAATTCCACATGCGGAGTTTTACCGCGAGGCGTGTGACAAACCAGGATCTCAGACACGGTCATATCAAACGACACTATATGAATTTAAATAAACGTTTGAACTTTAAATCAGAGTAGTAATAAACGAAATAAATATCAGTGCGGAAGCATAAAACTGAAATGAATAACAGTGCGGAAGCGAATAACGAAATGTAAACAATACTGAAAGTTATAAGTGCTAAGTCAAAACAAAATGTGCAATGCAAGTAAATATGTTTAATGATGCATGTCCTGAGTGCGTTCCTTAATCATGCATCATAAGCTTAAGCGTTCCTGTTACCTGAGAAAACATGCTAAAGTGTGTCAACATAAAGTTGGTGAGTTCACAGGTTTTTATCACAGATAAAAATGTTTGTAACTGTTTGAATGGTAAAGTAATTAAAGCATATCGATAGGTAGCTAGCCTATAAACAAGTTACTTAGCGTTTCGAACCGAGGCTGACTGTTTGTATGTTCGTATGTTTGTTGCCTTCCCGTCACGTCTCACTAGACAATGACAAATGTTAGGTCAATAACGCACCCGTTTGACCTCCAATCAAGCTAGCGCGACTAGCCCGGGCGGGGTTTGTCAAACCCAGTAGTACTACTCAGAATTACCTCGCTACACATTACTAACGGTTCGAGAATGTAAGGACTTTTCAAGAATGTTTGCACTAACGTAACAGGCGATATCAATAATACTAAAACCATTTTGTAAATACGGTTGCATGTTTTCTCCCCCAAAAAGAAAAGAAAATAAAATAGGGGCCGTGAAGACTCACCTCGAATGCGTTGCAACAAATATGTGTAAGCACAAGGGATCGGGTTCCAATTAACCTGAGTTTCATTTAATATTTAATTGAGATTAAATATTAGAAATGGAATTAATTGTTCGGAGTAGAATGGTACGGTTCGCGATCACAGTTCGGTTACGACACCAGTCATCGATGGATTCCATTTTCACAAGCAACGCAAACATGTACAAACTCACACAAGCATAAAACCCAATTATTCTTACTAATATCAAGTCATGTATAAGACACACGTCATATGTTTTAATTTCTTGACTTTATATACTAAAACTATATACACCCATTAATACATAACTCATTTAATAATGCACACCGACCAATGTAACAAACTTCAGGTAACTTATACAACCATACCTTTATACTCTCTCACCAAATATATTATAGACATTCATAAATAACTTATTACCCACACGTATTTCATAACATGGATAAAACACACATTTATGAGACGCACATACACTTCTATGCATGTTACCTAAGTTCACACATTAACCTGCACCCCATGCATAAATAATCCTCAGTATTCATGATCCTACAAGACTCACGCAAGTAATCCACCATTATCACGTACAAACATACATATATACTACTCCATACATACGCATATAATCTATATACATGCACACCACTACATTTACCCAAAATCATAATATTATATATTCTAATGGCTAGAATATGATTACACACACCTACTAGTAATACATTGCAGAACACACACCACACTTACCATCAAATTACATGCATTCACATGAATAATATAAACTCCAACACCCCAAAAAGCAGAACGTACATGCTTGCATAGTCACCAAAATCGCATGAATATATATTTAAACTATATACCCACCTACATTGCAGAAACATATATACATGAAGAAAGCACACACATACAATATATATATATATGTGTGTATATATATTTACACATTGCAGAAACATATATATACGGTAAACACACACCTATATATACATCGCAAACATGTATATATATATATATATAAAGAATGCACACACACACCGCAGAACGCACATATAACCGATCAACGCAACCGCATCGAACCCAACGAAAACCGAAATTGAAACCGTAATCGAAACCGTAATACTCCGAACGAGAAATAACGAGAAAAGGAACCATACCGAACAAGATGCGGGTTTGATTCGATCTTCGTTTACTGTCGACGGGCGGCGTTGTTTGATTGCGGTGTTGTTTGATCCCTTCGAAGACCGTAAGAGAACCGTCACGTGAAACGGGAGGCCACCGGAGGCTAGAGGCACACGAAAGAGGCTGCCAGATAAAGCTTGCTTCGGGGAGAGGTCGACGGTTGACGATGCTCTCGAAGAAAAGAACGGCAGTAACAACTAGGGTTACGGATGATGGGGAGGGATACGGGGGTGGAGGAAAAGTTGTTATTTAAGATGTGTGGTAGTTCCAGATATATATTGATATATATGAATATATATATTTATTTCAAGACCCTCATTTTAACATAAATTACAATTAATTTAATTTAGTTTAATTAATTTAGTGCTAACTACTAATAATAGTTATAATAATATCATTATCACTTAATAATGATTAAATTGATTTGTTTTAAAATATCAAAGAGAGGTTGGATGATGGTAAGGGTGTTAACCTGAAAAATACGAGGTGTCACATGTGAAAACACACCTTCTGTCCCAACTGTTTCAGTTGCTGGGCCATCAGTCCTAGTTTCCCCTTCGAAATCAATCTCAGGTTCCACTTGGGCCTTAGGTTGACCAACTTCCTCAACAGTGGTAGGAGGTGTATTCAACCTCTGAAGCTCTTGAGCTCCAAAGTAAATCACAGACATATCCGGACTAGGTTGATCAATAAGGGACTCTAAAAGGAACTTGTTGAAGATCCTATTTAGATCCTGAAGCATCCTTTGATCCACTTGAAACACAACTGGAGGAGGCTCAGGGAAGATGGCAGCTTGTTGTCTTGAGCTCAAAGAAGTGAGAGCTTGACTGATGGAATCCTGTCTTTGGCTTTGTTCCTCAACATTCTCCCCCTTTTTGGTAGCATCATCTTGAGAGGTAGATGAGCTAGAGGAAGAGGTCAAGGAGACTTGAATTGGTACATGCCTAACAGATCTCTCAATCTGTTTCTCAGCTAGTTTGACCTTGAGACTTTCAATCTCAAGTTGCTGAGTGGCAGACCTATCCTCTAAAGTCTTAACCTTTGATTCAAGGTTTGAGACTTTAGAAAGTAGGTCTCTTATTGTGAGTTGCATTCTTCCCTCATCTTCTTTGGAAGAATCACGGGGAGATGAGGTAACATACCTAGTATGTTCATCCTCACCACCAGATGTGGTTTCTTGGCACCCTGGTTTCCCTTGCACAATGATGTCTCTTTCAGAGGCATCATAGGGCATGGTTGCCGTAGATTCAGTCTGACTATCGTTACCACTGTCCTGAGGATCCAATGAGGCTCCTTCAGTAGTGGCAGCTGAATCTACATGAGTCCCCTCCACATCAGTGGGACTCACCTCAGTAGGGCTTTGCTGGTGTGGGCTAGAGACAAGAGGTTTCTCTAGGCTCTGTTGATCCTTAATGGGGTGTTGTGGATCAACTTCATTGCCTTGGAGAGACATAGTTTCTTCACCAGCTCCGGTCAATAGGTCAGTAAAAGAGAAGGAATGAAGACCTAAGGACCCGGGACTTTGATCAATGTCAAAAGGCATTGAGCTGTCCCTTGGTGGCTGCTCAGGGGAGTATAGAGACTCACCCTGAGGGCTATCAGCTGGGGTTATGGGCTCATGGGTCTGAGACTGAGGAGACTCAAGACCCATATTGAGGTCAATAGTGAAGGATTGGGGGACCTCTGGCTGAGTGGGAGCCCCTTGTTCCACTCTAGCCTTTTTGGTTTGAAGAGGAGGGGCTTGTTCAATCAGATTAGATTGAACAAGGGTTCGTTTGGTACGTCTCTGATAGGTGACTTTTATTGGAGGAGAAGGTAGATTTGGAATGGTGAGGGTAGTTGCTGGTGTGGGTTCATCACCTGTGGGGATAACAGGGATGTCACCAGGAGCCATTGGCTCAATCATACCTGGAAGTAGTGCGGTATCCCTTCCAGTGTAGTTGGTAGACACTCTCTTCAAAACTTTGAAGATGGTCGGCCTCATTTGAGGAGCAGACAGAGCAGCTGCACAGACAAGCTTACTCTGATCTAGCTCGCAGTTGATTATGTGCTGTAGAAATCTGGGATACATAAAGAATGTGTCCCTTTGCAGATTTCCCATGAGGTTAGTCAGCACAAACCTGGAGTAGTTGAAGCGCAGGCCTTGTACCAACCCATGAACTAGGCACCCGAGTTCATAGGGAATTTGATCCCATCCCCCGGATTTGTTAGATAAGCAGTGAAGAACCACATGTAGCAGGAACTTCCACTTGTAGGAGAAGTTGAATTTGTAGACTGTAGACCTGCTTACATCTCCACCGTATCCCATTTGGAGATAAGAGTTATCTAACTCAGACTTGGGGAATTCCGTCGGTGCGCCTTCATCATGGAGCTCAAGATGCTCCCTGATGATTTGTTCAGTAATGACCAACTCTTGGCCACAAACACTTGACCTGATAGCACGAACCCCATTTAGGGTTTCAACCCGACTATTTGCCCAGAATTCGGACATTTGGTTGGTGTAAATGGTAGGGTTTACAGTCAGTGCTGTGTAGTATGAAGATTGGGCTAAGAAAGAGATAATATCAGAGAAGTCAGCATCCCTTGAAGAGTCAAGGAGTGCGACTTGGTTGTGCTGAGGGTTTAGAGCCATTGAGAAAGATAGCAGAGGAAAAGTTCTTGAGAGAGAGGTAAATTGGAGAAGAAGAAAGCTTTTAGGGCAGTGAATTTGGTAAAAAGAGTGTAAGTGATTAACCGGAAGTATTTAAATGGGTGAAATGGCGGTTTAAAGGGTGGTTTGGATAAGATGATGTGAGGGTTCAGAGGATGATGTGACAGGGGCGGTAAGGTTAAGCCATTTAAATAATCCGACATCATTAACAAAATCTTTACTTTTTACAGAGTGGGGCCCGAAAGATTTCCGTTACACAGTAAAATCCTTCTTCCGAGTATAAGGTATTTCCGAAGGTAAAGTTCTTCCGAAGGCAAATGTACTTTCGAAGGTAAATAAATTGCTTCCGAAGATACATGTTGCTTTCAAGTGGAGAGTATTAAGTGCTTCGGAAGTAGATCTGAGATTACCTCAATCGCTTCTTCCGAGACTTAGTACACTTCCGAGAAGAAAATTATCCTATGAGAAATTTGCTTCGGAAGTTATACTAGATATCTTCCGAAGGCAAGTTTCTCTTCGGAAGAACTTATACTTAGTTAAATAAGAAAGGATCTTTTGTAACAGGGCTTAGATTGTATTGACATAAGACTTTACATATTGAAAAGGTTTTCAATTGAGATTAACTAGTCAATGTTTATCATCCCAATAGCTGTAATAAGATACTTAAATCTTTGTTCATCAAATGCTTTGGTGAACAAATCAGCATATTGTTCATTTGAATCAACTTTGATTAGTTTGATAAGATTTTTCTCATGAATATCTCTAATGAAATGATACCTGATGTCAATGTGCTTTGTCTTTGAGTGCTTTACTGGATTTTCAGTGATGGATATAGCACTGTTGTTGTCAATGTGGATAGGAGTGCTCATGAAGTTGAATCCATAGTCAATCATCTGGTTTTGAATCCACAGCAGCTGAGCACAGCAACTTGCAGCAGCAATGTATTCAGCTTCAGCAGTTGATGTAGAGACACAGGATTGCTTTTTGCATTGCCATGAGATGATCCTTCCACCAAGAAATTGACATCCACCTGATGTTGATTTCTTGTTGATGTTGCAGCCACCATAATCACTGTCAGAGTAACCATAGAGATTAAAATCACTATTTCTTGGATACCAGAGACCTAATTTAGGTGCTCCTTTGAGGTATCTGAGAATTCTCTTGACAGCAATTAGGTGAGACACCTTTGGAGCAGCCTGATATCTTGCACAAATGCAGGTTGCAAACATGATATCAGGTCTACTTGCTGTGAGATACATCAGAGAACCAATGATTGCTCTATACTGATGTTGATCAGTATCCTCCCCCTCAGAGTCAGGGCATAAATCATGGTTTCTGGGTATGGGTGTCTTTGCTGCTTTACAATCCTTCATATCAAATCTCTCTAAGATATCATTGACATACTTAGATTGATTGATGAAAAACCCTTCTTTCAGTTGCTTTACCTGAATTCCAAGGAAAAAGTCCATTTTTCCCATAGAACTCATTTCGAACTTCTTCTTCATAATGCTCTCAAAGTCTTTGCACATTTGGTCATTTGAAGAACCAAATATGATGTCATCGACATAGACTTGAACTAGCAAAATGTCTTTCCCAGACTTTCTGATAAAGAGAGTCTTGTCAATGGTTCCTCTAGTATAGCCATTCTTCAGAAGAAATTGAGACAATGTCTCGTACCACAGCCTAGGTGCTTGGTGCAGCCCATATAGAGCTTTATCCAATTTGCACACATAGTTTGGATGTTGTGGGTCTTCAAATCCTGGAGGCTGGCATACATAGACTTCCCTATCTATATCCCCATATAGAAAGGCACACTTGACATCAAGCTGGTAGACAGTGAAATTCTTGGATGCAGCGTAAGCAAGGAAGATCCTAACTGCCTCAAGTCTTGCAACAGGTGCAAAGACATCAGTATAATCAATTCCTTCCTCTTGAGTGTATCCTTGAACCACCAGTCTTGCCTTGTTCTTGATAATCAAGCCTCTGTCATCTCTTTTGTTTCTGAAAACCCACTTGGTGCCTATAGGTACTTGACCAGATGGTAGCGGACATAGGTTCCAAACCTTCTGTCTTTTGAATTGAAGCAGCTCCTCTTGCATTGATTCAACCCAGCTACTATCCTTTAAGGCATCTTCCACCTTCTTGGGTTCCATTTGGGATAAGAAGCATGAGTACAGGCAGACATTCCCATTGTGAGTTTGTCCCCTTGTTCTCACACCCTCAGAGACTTCCCCTATGATGTTTTCAGCTGGATGAGTATTGTGAATTCTAAGTCTTGGAATCACCTCCAGCTGCAAAGATAGGTCCAAGTTGGACATATTTTGCTCTGGAGCTTGAATACTTGGTCCAGCTGTTGTTTCAATCTCATTCAATGAGGACTGATTGAATGAAAGAGAAACATCATCATTTCTTTGCTGTGAAGCATCATTAACAGTTGCCTGTTCCTTCAAAATGCTGCTTCCATCAGCTTGGTGTTGTGTAGGATCACCTGAGGAGACTTGAGTATCATCAGGTGAGTCCCTTGTTGAAGTTCCACTATTTCTTGAAATGGTTATACTGTCAGATCTTTCAATAGTAGGAACTTGATTTGTTGTTCTTGGAGAACTTGGAGCAGGTCTGGGAAGCTCAAATAGTTGATCTTCATCAGAATAGCCTTGAGCACCTGTTCCAGCTGAAACATTCTCACAAGATGGTTTAGAATAGTTTGGAAACAATTCTAAATCAAAAATATGATCAGGTCCATTCCCCCTAACACAAGGAGTGTGCTCATTAACTACAATGTTGGAGGATTCCTCAAATTGTTGGTTTTTAATGTTATAAACCCTGTAAGCTTTAGAATGGGAGGAATATCCAACAAATATGGCATCATCTGACTTTTCAGCAAATTTTGCTAAATTGTCTTTTGTGTTAAGTATGGTACACCTGCTGCCAAAGGACCTTAGAAAGTCAATGAACGGTGGCCTCTTGTTCCATAGCTCATAAGGGGTCTTTCCATGTGGCTTTACTACAAGAACTCTGTTCTGCACATAGCATGCAGTGCTGACTGCCTCTGCCCAGAATGTTAGAGGCAGCTTTGAATCAGCTAACATAGTCCGAGCAGCCTCAATAAGTGTCCTATTTCTCCTCTCAGCAACACCATTTTGTTGAGGAGTTCTAGGAGCACTGTATTGTCTGGCAATCCCTTTTGAGTTACAGAATGAGTCAAGAACAAAGTTCTTAAACTCAGTCCCTTGATCACTTCTAATTCTTTTAACCTTGTGATCAACTTGATTTTCTATTTTAAGAATAAAAGATTTTAAAGTTTTAGCAGTTTTATCTTTAGTTCTTAAAAAGAATACCCATGTAAATCTAGTAAAATCATCAACTATCACAAGGCAATATGATTTCCTTCCAATGCTCATTATACTTGTGGGACCAAATAGATCCATGTGCAATAAGTGTAATGGAGTAGTGATAGAGTTAACAACTTTGGATTTATGAGAAGACCTGTGTTGTTTCCCTTTCAGGCAAGCAACACAGTTATCTTTGCAGAAAAATTCCTTTTTAGGCAAACCATGTACCAAGTTATTTTTAGCCAATTTATTCATTGTCTTAAAATTGACATGACACATTCGTTTATGCCACAGTGTTGATTCATCACTATCAGCTTTGGAAAGAAAGCATGATACTTCTCCCATTGGGGAAGCATTGTTCATATCAAGCTTGTACATATCCCCTCTCCTGGGAGATCTAAGAAGCACCAATTCCTGAGGAATTGTCATCCCAGGTTTGAGGATGATGCACTCATGTTCTGTGAAAAGCATTTGATGCTTTTGATCACAAAACTGAGAAACACTTAACAGGTTGTGTTCAAGCTGTTTGACAAAGTTAACTTTGTCAACTTTTAATTTTCCGTTGGATATACTTCCTCTGCCAGAAATATATCCTCCGGCCTCACCTCCAAACTGGACAGGACCTCCATCAAAATGTTGAAATTGTTGAAGGAGAGATCTGTTCCCTGTCATGTGCCTGGAGCATCCACTATCTACTATCCAAATGTTGTTATTCTTGTCATATGGATGTCCCTGCACATAAGGTGAGATAATTAGTTTTGATTGGAAACCCAAGCCTTTTTGGTCTTGGGTTCTTCCAATGAAAGTGACATGATTGAACCAAAATTTATGCATGGGGGTTCAATGGATGTCTTTGAAGAAGAGGTTTGGGCTATAGCATCTTCTTTGATCTTCCATTCCATCCCTTGGTTGATCATAGAAGATGAGCTTGATGAAGCTTTTGTAGCTTGGCATTCTTCCGAAGCTTCTTTCTTTTCGGAAGAAACCTTCACCACCTTTTCTTCTGAAGCAGTCTTCTTCTGGGATGGTTTCAAGGGGACTCTTTTGTGAGTCTTTGCAGCTTTCACTTCCGAAGCCTTTTTCCTCTCGGAAGAAGAGTTTTCTTCCGAGACAAGCCTTGCTTCGGAAACAAGCTTTCCCTTTTTCAACACTTGAACCATCTGATATGGTCCAAATGTGAAACCTTCCCTGACTCCTTCTCTTTTAACATTATTTGCATAATGTGTGCTAGCAGGATTGTAGTAACAATCTTTAGCCATGTGGTTTTGCAGACCACACATTATGCATGCAATGTTAATTTTCTGGGAATTGGAGGGTTGCTGTTTCTTGTTCTTTTTCTCCTCATCAGCAACCTTTCCCTTTAACTTCTGATCCTTTGGTAGGACAGGAGTACTGGTATTATACTCCTTTCCTGAATCAGAAGGTCCAACCACCTGGAATCCTGCTGATATGAATACACCCTTTTGCTTTGGGTCTATCTTCAGCTTGGATTCAGCCACCTTCTTGGCAGTTTTTCTGGCTGCTTTAGCCCTGCTTCTTCTGGCTCTGGTGGTCAGGGATTGATCATCATTGGTCTGGGAGGGCTCAATTACCTGTTCCTTCCCTGTGATGGTCATGGTCTCCACAGTTGCATCACTCTTTGACTCTTTACAAGGTGGGTCAACAGATGGAACCTCTTGCTCTTCAGTACCACATCTTGGTTGTCTTACAGACTCATAAGAGTGTGGTGGAGCAATTTCATTGGTTCCCAACCCACTTTTGTTTTGATAACAAAGTTTGGAGTGAGAGGATGATGCAAGTATGGCTTGGAAGTTTTGCTCAGCAATAGCATACTTCCTGGCTTGAGCCTCAGCTGTGACAAGCTGGGCTTGAGCCTCAGTCAATTTGGATATTAAATCCTTGATTTGAGTCTTGTAGTTGGTGTGTTCATGTTTTAAAAGAGATACAGTTTTCTCTAACTCCTCAATTTTCTTTTGGTAGTCAGATTCAGCTCTTTTAAAGTCAGATTTTAGCACATTTAAAGACTCAATATCGGATTTAATTTCCATATTGTAGTCCTGGTACAACTTAACCTTAGCAATACAAGCAGGGGTACAGAGATGTTCATATACCTTATTTTCATCTGTTCCTGCCATGAGTGCTTGAGCAGGAGTCACATCTTGAACCATAAAGCTCCAGTCAACTTCTTGAGCCATAGCTGCAGTTTCAGTTGACTTCCCATTGGGCTTTGGTGTAGAAGGATGTGTGGAGGCCTGTGAGGTTCCCGGGTTGGACTTGGGAGCCTTGCATTCCCTTGCAAAGTGGCCAAGCTGGTTACAGTTGTAACACTTAGCCTTGCTCTTGTCAAACCCAAACTTGCTAGTGATTGGGTTTTGAGGGAATTGCCTTCCAGTTCTCTTAAAGAACTTCTTCGCTCTGTAGGTAAGGAGAGCCATTTGCTGGACAATGTCCACATACTCTATGTCATCTGGACTGAAGCACTCAAGATCATCAAAGCAAAACTGATGATCATTGGAGTGTCCACTCCCTGAGACAAACGCACAGCCCTCCTGAAAGGAGCTTTGCTGAGCTTGATGAGACCTTGGAGTCTCAGGGAATGTGATGTAAGGCCCAGATGAACAAGATGGCTGCTGGGTGTATGACAGGTACTGCTGAGACTGAGAGATACCTGAGCCTTCAGCAACCATTAAAGCGTTGCTAGCAGGAAGGCTCAAGGGTCTGCTTGCTTAGTGACCCTTCTTGCTTTCCATTTCCAAACGGTATCCATCAAGGATCCCATAGAGTTCGGTCATGGTGAGAGTGTTTAAATTCTCTGTTCTCTTAATGGAGACACAGTAGAAAGTCCACTCATTGGGTAGAGCACTCATGAACTTTCTGGTAAGGTCTCTAAGTTCTTGAGTGATTCCCACAGATTGGAGGGAGGAGATAAGATCCATATACCTGAAGTATTGCTGGCTAAAAGTTTCTCCAGCAACATAGGTGAAGTTCTCGAACTGCTGCTTCAGTGAGTCCTTCTTTGAATCATTAGAGCTCGAGTACATTTGAGCAAGTGCATCAAAGAGTTCTTTGGCTGACTTGCAATGCTCAAACCCCACCATGATGGAGTTTGGGATTGCAGTCATGAGAACAGTCATAGCATTGCTGTTAATGTCGAGCTTCTTCCTGTCTTCATCGGAGTAGTCTTCAACAGCCTTCTCGATCATGGCACCGTTTCCACCAGCAACTTTTGGCTTGTACGGGCCATTCACGATGGACTGCCACATCTTGCTGTCCTGGTATCTGATGAAGCCTTCCATTCTTCTGCTCCAAGATCTGAAGTTTTCAGGATCGATGATGGGAGCTTTGGTCATCGTTCCCATTTCAACTTCAGATTTGATGAGGGCCATTTTTGAGTGAGGTATAAGGAGGAGTGAAAAACTGGTTGATTAGGATGGTAAGATCTCACAATCAAGAGCCTAAAAAGCTCTGATACCAATTGCAGGATCGGGTTTTGTCACTTAACACTTGTATTTCTCTCAAACTCACTTATAATAGTCACTCAAACAAGATGAAGCAATGTCTTTGACAAGAGTTGATAATAATATAATAAGTAATCAAAGCAACAAGCAGAAATATTTTCAAGGTACTTGTATATATTACTTCTCAACTCAAGATTACAAGACACTTACAAGCATAGAACATGAGTTACAATGAGAAACTATATATACTAGATCCTACAGCCGGTTATACTTGATACCAGCTGGAAACCTACGACTAAAGCATATACTACAATGCTATAGTTAAGGTATCTTAGATAAAGTATTATCTAAGATATGGTAGTCATGACATGTCCATGACTTACCTTTTGTCACCAACTAAAGATGGCAACTGTACTTAACATAAAAAGGTAAACAGTAGATTAAAGTATGGTCAACTATATGGCTTTTGAGAAAACGCCATGCAGTATCTCAGAGATTTGCAGCGGACTGTCAGACAGACCATACTTATGTCTACTGGATAATAGAAGTGTCTTCCGAAGGTTAACTGGCTTCGGAAGAACAAGTTCTTCCGAAGCCACTTATACTTTGGAAGATGCTTCTATGCTTTCGAGGCTTTAAGGACTTCTTTATACTTCGGAAGTTGACTTCAGAACTTTGTCTTCAAGTCTTGAACCTTCGGAAGTAGCTTCTTTACCTTCGGAAGTTGGAGTTCTCCTTCGGAAGTGTATTTTACACTTAGACTTCGGAAGAGCTCTTTCTTCCTTCGGAAGTCCCACACTTGGCTTCGGAAGTCCTTTGTATGTAGTACTCAAAATCTTCTAAGTGATATGGTTTTGGTTGCAACAGCCTCTTATGATCCAACAAATTGTTTAATTTTCCGTTCAAATTGCGTGTGAATATGGTTATGGAGTTGGGTAAACATACAGTCTAATATAAAAAACAAAATTTCTGTGAGGATTCCTTAATTATTTATCAAGCTTAAATTATACTAATAAATATAGTCTTTTTATATATTTGTAAGATGTGTTTTTCTGTCATTTTGCTCTTTAAATAATACATTTATCATTTTATCCAGCTTAATACAATATTATAACTAAATGCGATTAAAATACTCCTAAGAAGTTAACAGTAGAAATGGTGTTTTAATAACTAGAATCCGTACTTAATTAATTAAATTAGAGTTGATTCCCCGACGGGCGTTGCTCGTCTTGAAATCAAGCTTCGAATAAACATAGCAGAATAGCGCGTGGCTCAGAACTGATCGTCGGTTACGACTGTTGGACGAAACAACCACCAAGCCACGACGACGACACTATTTTTGGTGTATCATCACAGCCACAAATCAATAAAACCGAACGGCCTCAAACGAACATACGTTCGTCATCATTGACAAAATGTACCACACACATATGCAAACCCAACAATAATTCAGAAGCAACAAAACAACTCTCAAATGCGCCCTGCACATGATCATCGAGTAGAAGTATAGGCAAAACACATCTCCATTTTAGAAAAGTTTAAGGTTTATGACCATGAGCACCAGATGACCGCTTAGAATGCATTGAACATCATTAGGGGAAGAGCAGCCACAAAATTGGAAAACCCAAAACAAACTTCGTAGATGATGTTATTTCACAAAAAAATCGCCACCAACACCAGATCTAGGACAAAAATGGCTCTCAGATGTTGCCTGCGCATCATCATCGAGCAACCCAAAACCATTAAACGACATCTGACACAGATGGCATGTAGAGGTCAGCGGCGGTGGTTCTCAAGATGGGTAAGCGGCGACGGTGAAAGGAATCATTGGGTGACCATTGGTGTTCACTACGACATAGGGACCTGTACGCGATGCGAACGAAGGGGCGAATGTGTAGCCAGAGACGGCGGTGAGAACCAAGGGGTGAAGGTTCAGCCGGAGCAGGTGGCTGACCGGAAACCTCCACCAACCGGCAGGTCCCTCACACACAATCTCTCTCTAGAATGAAACTCCCAAAACAAATGAAGAAGGCAGTACAAAACAAATGACGAAGACTGTAAAAAAAAACCCTTTTAAAAGGGCAAAACAAAGCATGTAATGCATACTTGTATCCTGTGCATAAAAACCACAAAAAACATTGTTCATCAGCTTCATTTATTCGTATATAGGGTAATTATATAGTAATAAATAAACGTATAGTCTAATATAAAAAAAACAAAATTTCTGTGACGATCCCTTAATTATTTATCAAGCTTTAATTATACTAACTATATATAACCGATTTGCAAGTGCCGGTGAGTTCTCCACGGGCACGCCACGTGTCACACTCTGATTGCTAATTGGTTTTTATTTTTTTATTTTTTGCTTTTTATGGTAATGCTTTTGTATTTTCATTTCAAATATAGACAATTAATTGGTTCGTGGGTTCTAACATTGCACCCATTAATTTTTTCTAACGTTTTTTTTCAATACTTTCCTTATATATATTTTGTTTAAATTAATTTGTTTAAGTAATTATGCTGCAACGTGCGGGTAAAAAACTTGAATTTGTGTTTGGTAATAGTTGTTTTTACAACTACAAAACTTTAGCCTTACTTTCGATGTACTTTTTTATTTTACGTTTCACTTTTCTCGCATAATATTAGTTTTTCTTTATGATTTAATCTCCAAACTAAAACGCAGTAACATTTTTTTTATGTATTTAAACTTGTGTGTCATCATCACAACACGTAGGGGTGCTAATCAGATCGGATTTCGGATTATTCGGATCGAATTATTCAGATTTGAAAATTTCAAGACCCTATCCGAAATCCGATTCGATCCAAATAAGGATATCTCTATCCGATCCGAATCTATCCAATTTCAATTTGGATATATCCGAATTTATCCGAATAAACCAAATAACAAATTTTCTATTTTTTTGTTTCTACTTTTTATCTTTGCTATTTTTTATTCAAAATATTTTATAAGTTTAAAAAGATATAAAACCTAAAAAATACAAATCTGACTTGAACACAAATTTAAAACGAAACATAATAGGTAATTGTATAAAACTCGGAGATTAAAATCTCTAATTTAGAAAATAATCGATTATTATATAATTGTTTAGGATTAGATAACTAAAATTTGCCAAGATTTTCTAGCATTAAGTTGAAAACATAATAGGTAGTTGAGTAATGGGTATATTGGGTTAGAAACATAGTTGTATTCGGACAAATCAGATATCCGAATAATCCGAATAACCTGAACAAAAAAATTGTGATATCCGAAATCCGAAATCCGAATAAGGAATACGGATGGGATTTTGGATATTTTCGGATATCGGCTTTTCTGAACACCCCTAACAACACGCGTAATGAAGTTCGGAAATGTGTCCTTAACTACACGAATAAAATCGTATCCCAAAAAGTCGTTATTATAAAAACCTAAAAGAATAAGACAACATAAGTGGTATCAAACTCTATTTTTACAAACAAAGCGATATGCCAATATGATGAATTGATGATTATGATCTTTGGAATAGCCCAACCACAATTGTTGCAATTTGCATGAACAAATGAATGGGCCAAATCGGCCCATTTTTAGAAGAACAAATTACAGTTTTAACTTATGTATCTACTTTAGACTTTAAAGGATAATTATGTGCAAGAAAAGAACATTAAGTTTTTTTTTTAGAATGAGAACTCAAAGATCCATCTAATATACTTTAAATTCTACATCACGATTAATTTACATCTATTCGTCATAAGTGGGACTTGAATCGTCGAGAGTACATTGGGCCCATTCCATCCTACATCACCTTCCACCTTACCGTTCATAACAAAGTCTCCATTCCCGTCTTGCCTACTAGCATTTCCAAACCGCGCCCTTATGGCGAGTCAAAATAGTTTTGTTCTCTTTTATTGTCACCTAAATCAATATATTTTACAGTGATAGATATATCAAAACCAGTGACGGATCCAAGATTTTTAATCAGTGGAGGCTAAGAATGGACTAAGAAATCGGGTCAGGTTGTGATGGGTTGGGCCGGTACAGGTTGGGTAAAAAAACAACATTAATGTGTAGCAAACTCCCAAGATAATGACACGACTTTACGTAATAATATAGGCAACCAAACCACAATAATATGTATTTTAATCGCACATATGTTTGAGCGTGTCAAAGGATCTAACCTCATAAGTCTCAACTGAAAGGTGCGAATTGGCTCATTCATAAAGCTTCCTAACCTTTCAATCACTAACAGTAGTAAGAAAAGACTGAACAATTTAGGGCTGTAAACGAGCCGAGTCGAGCCAAGCCAGGATGGGTTCGAGCTCGAGCTCGAAGCTTATCGAGCCGATCCGAGCCGAGCCGGCTCAAAAATTTTAACGAGATCAAAACATCGGCTCGAGTTCGGCTCGTGAAAAGCTCGAGCCGGCTCGATTTAATTTTTTTTAATTTTTCACATTAATTTATATGAAAACACAAAAAATATATATTAGGGCTTTTACATTTTGTTGGGTACTCCGTACTTATGGAACAAAGATTGTTATTTTAAATATAAACAATTTAGTATCAAGTTATGTATTTTTTAAACAAAATACTTAATGTTTCTAAAAAGAATCCATTTAAAAAAAACCTTTTTAAAATCCTAATATAAAAATAATAATTATACTAGTAGTAGTCGTAGTAATAATAATAATAATAATTATACTATAAAATAATATATATATATATATATATATATATATATATATATATATATATATATATATATATATATATATATATATATAGATCTATATATATATATCTATATATATATATATATATATATATATATATATATATATATATATATATATATATATATATATATATATATATATATATATACATATATTATATGCACCGAGTCACGAGCCGAGCCAACGAACCGAGCCACGAGCCGAGCTTGAACCGAGCTAACCCTGGCTCGAGTTCGGCTCGTTTAGAATTCGAGCCAAGCCGAGCCGACTCGTTTAGATTCGAGCTTTTTTCGAGCCGAGCTTTTCTCGAGCTTTTTTCGAGCGAACTTCAAGCGAGCTTCGAACCACGAACTTTTTGTACAGCCCTAGAACAATTATTAAGGATCTAACAATTATTGAATTTGAACATGTATACAAATAGAGACTGAACAACAGTAACTAAAAACTGAATTAGTCTCATAAGTAGATAACATATCTCTCCGATCTCCAATGTACGTTGTGTTCCCGAGTCTTTTTTATGGATAGAAATAAAAAAATAAATGAAAAGTCAAAAAGTTTTATGTTTATGGGTTTTTTCTAAGCAGACAAATGAAAGAAAACAAATAAACTTTATGTTACTGAGGTTTTCAAACGATGAAAGCGGAAATAAAAGAAAAGAACTTTTTTAATAATTTTCACTCCTTACTTTCAAATGAAAAAGAAAAAAGAAAACACATAAAATCTCTACTTTTTCTTTATTTCCTTCCAACTTTAGAATACGATATATAATATATTTTTACTTTTCTTTCCCTTTCTTTCCTCTCTTTAATTTCATTTCTCTCGTCCTTTCACTTCTTTTTCTTTTCTTTTCTTTCGCCTATTAATCTCGAGAACATAACGATAGTGTCTATTATGTTCATTGACCCATTAGGCATGAGTTGTATCGGTATACTAAAAAACATGAGCCAGGGAAAATTTTCCTCCGATGATTTTACTAGAAAACTGAATATTTACGATCATATTTTTTTATCACAAATAACTTTTGGGGTGGATTTGGACCTGAAATAAGTAAAGTACAAGTCTTTGAAAAATCTAAATTACAACGAACGAAGATTTTGCAACTGTTTTTAGCAACTAATATTTACGATCATTTTTTTTAATTTGTGTTTTACCGTTTATTTGGTTTGGATTTAATAATCAACACACTTCTGTTTAATTGTAACCATTTCTGATTATTTGTTACCGTTTTGCGACTAAAGTGGAAATGATAGCTATTTTTGCGACTATTAAAACTTCCATCACAAATCGGTGGTAAAATTTGCGACTATTTATTGTGTAATAGTGATGGTAGTTTGATTTACATTAACATATCAAACATGTTGATGATTTTAGTGTTATTAAGATCATTTTAGTATAACTATATTAACTTAAGACATGAGAAATTAACATAAACGTAGATTTGAGTTATAAAATATAAAGTGTGTTAGATATTTTAGTGTAATTGAATTGACTAATGACCAATGTGATCATAATATCCATCAAACAAGTTAGAAGGTGCGGAATGCATGCTTGTTTGAGTGTATTATGATCTTCGATATTGAAAACCTTCTTAGGGAAATTGATGCAAACCACATAGGTATGGATGTTGATGAAAACCTGCTTCGTTGCACATTTCAACTTTTATATAAAGGTCATATTTTGTCATATTTAAATACGAGAAATACTTAACAAACTTTATATTCATTCTTCTTATGAGAATTATCCAATTGAACATCGTGTGTACCAACGAAATTATTCAATTTTAAAGCGTTCACATAATTTTTATAGACATCCAACTTCACACGAATACCAAAACCTAAAAAAAGTCATTTAAACTTTATAAGATATCATTTGTTTAATTCATATCTATCAGTGACAACTATTAAAGAAAACATAATCTTCTAAATTAAAGAAAATAATGAAATAGATATGGATGTTGGAAGTTGTCATAGTTGTTGAGAATTAATAGAGAAATTGATGCAAACCACATGTTCATAATTCTCTATTTATTTTTGTTCCTAATACTCAACCATATTTTTCAGCCATTTATAGTAACAAGTTGTATTATTTCGTGAATTTTTTATAAAATAATAATAGAAAAAAGAATAAGTACCATGGTTACTCCCTCTATATAACATGTTTCAAGTTCTTCATGCTTTTCTATCAGCTAAAACCATACAAAAAATTTAGTAGCCATGGGTGTGAATGTGACCACTTTCACCGACGAGTTCACGAGCCCCGTTCCTGCGCCAAGACTGTTTAAGGCCTTGATCATCGACGCCCATAACCTCTACCCGAAGATCACGCCCCTCGGGATCAAAAGTATCGACACCATTGAAGGCGACGGAGGTCCCGGAAGTATCAAGCAGATCAACTTTGCCCAAGGCTAAGTTTCATTCCTTCATTCATACATACATACATACAATTGCATTTTTTTAATATTCACTAAGTCACAACATTAGAAAACTTATGATCTTATACTACTATTCGCTAATTTAAAAAAAGGTAAAAAAATTTCTAGAAAAATCATTGGTGAGTTTAAAATGATAAAAAACAAAACAAAATAATTTGATAGAAAAGAGTCAAGAAAACCATTAAAAAGTAAGTTGGTCGCAAAATCAATCACAAACAATTGTAAACAAGTTAAAGAATAAATAGATTGTATGATTAAAACCGATCCCTAACCTTTTCTACGAGAAATGGTCTCGATGAGGATTTAGGTGATCATTGTAACTAGTCGTAAATCAATCACATAATGACATTGGCGACTGTTTTACGAAAGTTTTGACAATCACAAATAGCTGTTTTTGTATTAGTGTTTTGAAGTTATCCCTAACATGTTTCAACATATTCGATAACTAATCAGACAAAACCCTAAATATATTCCAATCTATTCAGACAAAACTCTAAATATATTTCTAATAATAAGCTTCATAACTAAAATGAAGGCTCGATGACTTCGATTCTTCTTCTGAGATCTTTCATTTGAAATGCAGACGGTCAAGCAACATACGTGAAACACAAAGTTGATGCATTAGACGAGGAGAAGATGGTATATGCATATACATTGATCGAAGGTGGCGAGGTGGCCACAGAGAAGATCGAGTCGATTTCATTTGAAATGAAGTTCGAGTCGAGCCCAAATGGAGGGTGCATTGGCACCAATACAAGCAAGTATCACATCAAAGAAGGTTTTGAGATCAAAGAAGAGGATGTCAAAGAGGGAAAAGATAAAGCTTTTGGTGTATTTAAGGCCATTGAAGCATTTCTTTTGGAAAACCCTAATGCTTATGTCTAATGTGGTCAACATGGTTTATATGAGTGTTTGTTTTGGTTAATTTGCATGTTTTCAAGTATGTATTAATAATATTGGAATGTTGTGACATCTTATCTATGAATTGTGAACAAATTATGATGTATTATTTGTGGGTTTCTTGTAATATTTGAGACAAGATATTTATAGAGACATAGAGTGACTCAAAATTGAAATAACTTTCCTAAAAAGTATAAATTACGATTTGACAAATAAATATACATTTTTATTTTATTATAATGATAACATATTAATATTATGTAATGTTGTGTACCATTATACATAATTACATACACACAAATATTCCTTGACAATACTAAGTAGGATATAATATCAATACAAGTTGGAAGATTCATACTAGATTACCCGTCAAATTTAAGATGAAAGATCAATTAAAAAGAAATAAAACTTGATAATATTACGTAATGACAACTAAATTAATTATTATATTTAAATGATTTGTTTACGATAACACATATTTTGAATATTCATTATCTAATACATGTCAGATGTTGTATGAACAGTTTTAAATCACGATGGATGGTTTCGCTACATAACCTTCATGGATACGTTGGACCAACTTTATTTATTTTATATTTTTTTTGTTTTCCCGGTTTACTGAGCGTATTAAACACTTTTAGAACGGGAGTAGGTACTAAACACTTTTAGGACGGAAGTAGGTACTAACAGGGACGTTGGCCCACTAGTAAGTGACGCTTCTTCACTTTCTAATCCACTCGAGTTTTAAATGAACCAGATCATGTCCTACAACCAGATCCAAAACCAATTTGGGAACCGATTTAAGTAAAACCGGTTCAAAACTAATCCGGTTTGACTAGAGTTGACCCGATCTAAACTGCTTACTAAACCGATCCGGTTTAGCCCAAAAATCGGTTTTGTGCACCTTTACTTCTAGCAAAATTACAAGAATGAAATGATTACCTAGGCTTAGAGGTGCACAAATTAGGTTTTGGTCAAACTGGTTCGGGTTTGAATCCGTGACTGATTCCAAAACCAAACTGGAAACGAGGTTTAACATGTTCAGTTGGGGTTTGACCAGTTTCAACCTATAGAAATTAAAAACTGATCTCAACCCTACGATTCAGGTTGTTTCTTAACCGGTTCTTGCCAAACCAGTTTCAAAATCAGTTCCGGTCGGAAGCGGCTTTCTTTCACTCCTAGGCTAATGATGATTATGGTGGAGTTATTATGATCCACTATATATGTTTTGCAAAAATAAATAACTTCTTTAGCAATAATAGAAGTATCAATAATCAAGTAGCAACCCCTTGCTTGGGCCAAGACCATACCAACACTCACATCATCATATATCTATAATATTATTATATATTGGGCTCTAATTATTGGGCCTTGATGTTATACATAACAAAGATAGGATCATAGGAACACTTATGAAACTACAACAAAGGATTAGTTGATATTATAACAACTACATACAATATGGAGACATGACAGCAATGAGACATTGCTCAACATATGCCAACATTCATGAACAAGATGATCATGGATTGTGGAAAAACATACACACAACTGAAATGTCATCCGCCGCGTATCCTGGCCGCTTACGTTTCCACTGAGCGGCTGCATACTCGACCACCCGTTTCGCCGACTCCTCCCTTTCGGCTGCAACAATCTCCACTGCCTTTTCATTTGAGACAACATCCCATACCTGATAATTTAGAGTTAAAAACAAAGCGTGTGATTTGAATGATACCGATGCTAAAGGTTTTATAACATGTATGATGTAAGAGTTAAAGAATATAGATCATACCCCATCAGTAGCCAAAATGACAAAACGATCGCGTGTGGTTATGGTTGTTTGTATCACATCTGGCTCAGAAATAAGACCGGAATCTTTAACAAAGAAGTCACCAAAAGCTCTTGAAAGTGCCAGCCCTGGTCCTTCGGGCGTCTCATCACTCGAAGCACGAATCCTAGACACTCCTGGCTCATCATCGGATTCACACACGCTCCCTCCTGACTTATGTATCCTCTCGGTTTCCTCTAAATCAAGGATAAATAGTGTAAGTGGCAAAAAGTATACAGTTACATAATCAGATTTCATATAAGGAGGTTATGTATGAGGGTGCATACGGGGTACATTCGGTTTAAAGTCTACAGTAAGCTGAACAGCTACAATGCTACCATCATCTGAAGTCGTCCCTAAAACAGCTCGAGAATCACCAACATTTGCTAATACTAAAAGATCCCCCTGTGAGTTATGATCATGTAAAGAGTTCAATCTTCATTTCAAAAGACCATATGGATATCAAATACAAACTTACAGTCAATTACCTCGCGTATTACAGTCAATGCAGCAGTACCACTGTAAAAGGAATCAATTACAGGATGAAGTTCAAGATCATAATCAACAGTAGAACAAGCCTGCAAGAAAGACTTCTTCCACATTGCGAATTGATCAAAGTTTGCATTTTTAAACAAGTCCCCATTCATCAAGATTGAACATTGAGCCATAGCTTCTTGCCAATAATGGAGCAAATAAGCAGGCATTACTTTCTTCACTCTTTTTCCCACAAGATGTCCCCAGGGTCCATGCCCATCAAAAACTCCACAAAACATCACATCTTCCTTCCCTCCAAACCCCTACAAAAATATCAACATTCAAATTAATATAAACTATGTATTACCCACACGCGATACAACTGGAAGTTTGTAAATTACAAAATAATGAAAATTTGTTTACATCAGTATCAGGTTTAGTTACGCAAAAGGTGTTCTGTGTAACCAAAAGATAAAGCGGTAACATGTCCAAAAAGATATCGGCACATGTTTTACATTGATGGTTAATACAAATTCATGATCTTTATAAATTCAGAGTCTTTTTTATAAAGAGAGAAAACAAATGATATGGGCTTGCAGAAATGATTTACCTCCCATACAATGAAGCAATCTTGGTTAATTCCTTTATTTCCTCCTTTAGAATAGGCGGCGACATAATTATTAGACCCTTTGGCGCTAACGTTACCAGGAGACGTTAGTAATAGCCCATTTTTTCTTGCTTCTTTGGCCAAAGCTTCAGTAGCTTCTCTTCCAAGATTAATCCTCCGTTTCTTCCCGCTTTTTGGTGAAATGTTTTTCGTCAATCCGCTCAACAAAGACGAGAATTGCACCATCTTTTCTGCAATTCAGTTGATACCCACAAAGTTAATTATACTAAAGAAAACAATCCCATAATATAAAGTTACATGTAATTTCCAATATAACAAGTGTGTAGGAGATTATGGAACAAGTCCACTTTTATAACTAGTCAATATCAATTACCCGAATAGACCTACACTTAGGTTAAAACCGATATAACGAATTTGACTTCGCTGTCTACCATCGAATATGTGTTCTGAAAAGAAAGACACGCTTCATATTATTGAATCAAAGGGGAAAACTTTTATTTTGATGCTAAACTTTTGGTAAAGAAAATGATTGATAGCTAAACTATATAAACATATGCCACAAATTATCAAGGGACCCGTGATCAAATTTTCTTTTGGAACTTTATAATTGATATAAAATAAGGTCAAATTAGTCTCTTTTGTGGACCATAACTGAAAAAGAACAAAATAGCAGGTAAATAGTGGTATACTGTTGTTGCACATCCTCATCTTGGACCAAATTAATCAACCGCCCGGATGGACCACAAACACAACACATTGATATTCCTTGAAAGCATCAAATCTTTTCATGTAATGATATATACCCATGTGACCATGTGTGATGATGTTTGAATGTGTTATTGTAACATATACATACATATTTTATTGGTCCCGAAAGGGATATCCAGATGGTAAAATGATGTACTCCTCAACCAAACAGTTGTGAGTTCTAGTCCTGTAAAATACATGAACCGTTGATTTTATCCTAGAAATTTTAGGTGTTATTGTTAAAAAAAACATAAAATATTTCATTATATGAGATGATCATTGAATTCTTTACAAAAGTCACACAATTAAAAAGATTCCCAGAGATAAGTGAAGGATCCAAGATTTTATATCAGGGTCAAAACCATAACAATTTTTGTTACAATCTTTTATTCTTATTTCTTTACACTACAAAAAGGTACAAAATTTCTGTCAGTGCATGACTTGGCCTGTTGATCTAAATTATTTGATTCCATAATTTAAAAAAAAATGTTTTTCTAAACAGGGTGCATATATCTCAATAATTTGTTTCAGATTAGAAATGATTCAACTTTCTTTGACAGTTCAACACAAACCTCCAAACCCATCATATTCTTGTTCTTTTGAATCTTGTAACAACAACCTTACCCAGTAAAATCCTATCTATAGCAAGCCTATTAATAGTGTCGGCAGAGGGTGAGATGCAAACAAACCTTACTTTTATCCTATGAGACAGAGAGACCGCTTCCAGAGAGACCTCTGGCTTCAAACGGATAAAAGACAGACAAACAATACTAGAGATATAAAAACCAAAAAACTACCTTAATGTAAAAGATGGTGAGGAGATAAGTAGCAATATATATAATATCATATAACTGCACATAGACATTCATATGGTAAGACAGTAAAATACAAAGTCAACTAAAGAAACAAATCTAAACTCACCTAAAAAGTTAAAACCTCTGTGTTATAATTTATAAACAATCTAAACAAACAAGATATATAACATCAAACCAGAAAAACAACTAACAATCACCAAAACTCTTATCACAATTCACAAATCTTTAAACTTAACCTTCATAAACAACCAAACAACTCAATTAACACCCTTAAACAGTTTAAAGTACCTTGCTTTTTAGCCAGATTTGTTTCAAAGATCAATCTTGAATGATGGCAGACTGTTATATAACTTATAAAGCAGCCGAAAAGTTCACCCGAAGCACGTAGAAACCGACAGAATACCCGCGAAAAAGATGAGTATATACAGATTGTGAAGCTTCAGGTAGCTTCCAACCCATGTGTTTGTTAATGAAAGTTTCCCAATTCAGTTGGGAATTTATACAAACAGTTGGTGTGCATATCAAAGTTCAACAACGCGCCTTTTGTGTATTGATCAATAGATTGTGGGTGGACGATAATATGCATAAACATGTACTCGTTTTTATGGATGACTACTTTTTTTAGTGGGTCAGTAAGCACCTTGAGGTTATGATTATTGCCATTTTAGTACCCTTTGGGGTATTCAAATTGCAAATATAACCCAAAAGTATTGAGTTTCAAGTGTCAACTGTCAATTGAGTATTTCATTTTTCAATTGTATACGTAAAAGTATGTGAGTGTGTTTGGTATATTATATGGAATGGTTTTGAGTGGTTGTGAGTGAATGAGAGAGAAAATGTTACTGTTTATTGGTATATTTTGGGAATCACTATTCAATCCCTATAATTTTTTTAATATTTTTGAAAGTGGTTGTGAGTGAAAGAAAGAGAAAAATATAATGATAAGAATATAAAAAATATTATTTAATTGAAAATGAGAGAGAAAATTAGTGATTTTTAATGTAATTATATGGATAAAGATGAGGAATCCACTATGAATGCTCTAGACGGGGGGATTTTAGTCTAACAGTATAAAGGTGTTTGAATAAAGTTTATAGACAGAGACATTTTATTTTTCCCTTATATTAACGTTAACTAAGCTTAGCGTCCTAAATGCATCCACGTTTACGACTACAAGTACGTAAAAGAATTGCTAGTCCCCACTGGTTACGCAGGGTACGCACTCTAGTTAAAAAATAAATAAGACACAAGTAATCTAAAAATGCGACCAATTAGCTAACAGTTTATACTACTAATTTGAGCAGTGATACTTTTAACTTTTACTTTTTTTAACTAGAGTAATCTTACTCTTATAAAATCATAAAGTTTATACATGATTTTCATTCAATTTCACTTATAAGAAGGTATGTTTCCTTATTTCACTCTTAGTGATCGTTATAAGCAAAATCAAGTATAATCAAGAGTAAGTCTAGGAGATTGTGTGAAATAAAATGTCATTGACAACTAAAGTGAAAGTTAAACCTATTATTAGTTATATTGGTAGTATTAATCATCATCACTCAATACGTTAAAAGTTAGATTAATTAAATCAATTTACCATGTTAAGATAACGACACATAAATTTATTTTCATCATGTGTGATTGTGACATGTGGTTTATACTTTATAGTTATACGTCTAGTGTACGTAATATGTAACAATTCACTAGAATAAAAATCACAAAAAGAGCTAAAGTTTTCTAGATAATAATTAAAAATAAACAAGAGTATTAATAACTAATATATATTAAAATTAAAGGAATCTACCCAACTTCGAATTATAAGATTACCGTATTTTTTTTATATAAAAAATATAATAATCTTTGTGAATATCTTCAGAATAATTTATGAAAGAAATAAGATTAGGTACACTTTAAATAAGAAATTTACATCATGGTGATGTGTCCCTTTACAAAAGGCGGTGCCTTGGATTAACTTAATGATTGTATGTAAGAGTAGTTATATGTGTAAGTATTATATTATTAATTCCTACAAAGGTTAATAGCAACTTACTTCTTAAAATATTATAAATTAATCATCTCATGACTCATACTTATTTCTCATAATATATTTTTCCGAAGATTGTTAGGTTTCTATGCTTCTTGTAATTGAGAGTGGATGAATAAAATCCATCACTAAGGCTGTTCAAAACGCTCGTTGCTCGATTCTCGTTCGACATAATTCTCGTTCGACATCGTTCGGAATTTGCTCGAAAAATGCTCGTTCGAATTTATGCTCGGTTGTAAACGAGCTGATCGGCTCGGATCGGTTTGTAAACGAGCCAAGCACGAGCAAAGGTCCGCTTGGCTCGGTTCGGATCGAATTATTAATTATTTTTTATATATAATTTATACATAGCACTCTAGTAGATTTGATCTACTATATACAATTATATTTATAGATATTAGATCAATCAATCTAATAAACAATTAACACTAAGCATTAAAGTGAAATCCTAAATCGCTATAAATAAAAATCTGATATATCTCTTACTCTTAGTCGATCATCTCCCGCTCTCATGTATTGTTCTTTTCAATATGTTCATCGCCTCATCGGCTACAGTCTTAGCCTTATCGCTAGTCACAATGTATTGTTATTCATAAAAATGCTATGTTATGAAATGTGCCTTCTTTTTAAGTCATTAAAAGCTAAGACTTAACATTGTCACCGTCTCGCATTGCAATATAAATCAGATGACACACTAAATAGTTTATATGTACAAATTGTTCACCGTTCGTTTGTGCTTGCTCGATCGAAAAATTAACACTTGAAAAATGCTCGTTTGATTTTCCGCTCGATTGTAAACGAGCCGATCGGCTCGGTTCAGTTTAAAAACGAGCCAAGCACGAGCAAACGTTCGCTCGGTTCGACTCGACTCGTGACCAGTCCAATGACCATGACCATAGATTCTAACTAGAGATATTAGAGATGATCAATATATAATAATCGTATTATAATCGAGCTTATTTTTCTTCTTTTTCATATTTATTATTTTATACCACTTCTTTCATAACTTAAAAATATATAACACTCTTTGAACTTTATAAAACTCTAAGCAATGACAATAATATCATTGCATATATTTATTAGGATATTGAACATTTTCTGCAAGCGTTATGGTCAATTGTTAAGGACTACAAGGGCTAAATTTCATTCCATGCAAAACTATAGGTCAACTATATTAATATTCACTATGAAAATAAATGATTAACATGCTTTTTGAATGCGCTTTGATATTTCTTTTAAATGTTATCATTAAAATTTACGATCCTTGTGGTTATGTGGTTTGATAATAAAACATATTAATTTGTTTTTAAAATATCAAAACACACATCTTCCTTTAGCCTTTTGGTCCTATGGTCAGTGGCGGAGTTTGAACTATTTCGTAAGGAGGGCGGGGGCGAAATTAATTTTTTTAGAGGGGGCGAACTCGATATTTATATAAAAATTTACACTACCGGGCCAAAATTTTACACTGTCGGGCTAAAATTTAACACTACGGAGGGAAAAATAAGGGGGCCGGCGCCCCCCCCCCCCCCCCCCCCCCCCCCCCGGCCCCTATGCCCTGCCTATGGTATCGGATGGTTAGAGCTTGAGATATTATAAGTTTCAGGTTAGAAACCTAACTCAAGTGGGTTTTCTCGCAGTGATGGGTGTCATTTTTTATGGTATTTTTACGTGAGTCGTGTTTGGAACGTCAAAAACAATATGGACGGTTAAAATCTCGTCTCAAGAAAACTCACTCGAATAGAGATAGTTCCGAACGTCGTTCAGAGAAAAAAGAACACACATCTTTGGTTTTTTTTTTTTTTTTTTTTGATAAACTCAAAAAGATTAATCAGTCAGTTTTGACTGCTAATTAATATAATGGTAAGAAATTTAAATATATATAAAATGAATTTAATTAAATAGACAACGGTGAGCTTACTTTGAAGGAAATGACACATTTTGATTCTAAAGCAATATTAGCCAAGCAATTCATTATTATTATTAAACAAATGATTCATTTACATATCCAAAGTAAGTCGGTAATAAAAAATTAATAAACATATTAGAAAAGTTAATACTAGAACATGTTAATGGCTTGAAATGATGCTGCCATAAGAAAGATGAATAAAGTAATCCCCGTGATAATTACAAAGTAGATGAATACAATATTTATTATTAAATAATAGTAATGTTTTTCTACTAATTTGAATATTAAAATTGTTAAGTTTTGTTGGCATGCTACTAGATTGTGTCATCATTGTTAATGATAGAAACGTAAATATAATAATACAATTCAACACCTTTATGATTTTTATAATATGATCATAATCAATAAGATATAAATTATGTCTTATCTTGATTCAATTAAATACGCGTGTATATGATGTATGATTAATATTTTATATCCTGATAAGAAATAAATTAGGTAACGTATTATTATATATGATGATGTAGCACTTAGAAATTGTAAAAGTAAGACAATTTTTAAATTGTTTTATAGTATCGAGATGTATACACTTAAATAATCATTACGTGATATGTGTCGTATGTATTTTCCTTTCAACTTCTTGTTTGATTTATTATGTGTCTTTTTAGATTTGTACAAAAACTTAAAAAGAATTGTCACTAATCATGTATATATTACTTATATCTCAAAACTAAAATGAACATAATCTTAGTTTACCTATATGTACGTTTTATAGCTACTTATGTATTTTTTTACACATTTATATATATTATTTTGTTTTTTTTCTTCTTATATCTCTTAAAACTTAATATTTTAAACAATTTTGATTATGTTATTGCGACTTCTTTTTTTATCAATGTTGTCTGTAAGAACATAGAAGTTATCAAAGTAAGTATAATTATACAAGTAGTCAAAGTTGACTTAAAGTTTTGATTTTTTTAGCGTTCATTTTTTTTCTCTTATACAACTTTGTAGTGTTAATTTGTGTGTTTCTATATTAGGGTTAGTTTTTCTAACCGTTACTTTTTTATGATCGCGACACGCTATTATTTGTTGGTGCTCGGACATGAATTATTAACCATTAACTTTCTTCACGGTTTACCCCCACCCTCTTCAATACGCGGATTTACGACAACATTTCTAGGTTAGTTTTTTTTCATAGTTTTATGTTTATATTCAACGCGAGAGTTTTAATACTAGCTTTAAAGATATTTGAAATGCTCTATCACCGTTTCATGTGCATGTAACTAAAAATTAAAAAAATTATACAAACGATATTATAGATTTAGACACAATGAATTTTAACTATTCCGTTCTATCATGTGTTTACCATGTCAATCGACACCGAGTCACTAATAAGAGATTAATGACATTTCTAACTTTCTTGTCTAATTCCACTCCAATGAAGAAGTAACTCTTTCTTATGACCTATTAAAAATGGTTCTATATTAAACATGTTACATGTGAAGTTATTCAATGTGAAAGTTTTATGTAGAAAACTACAACCATAACACTTGTGAGAATGTTTATATATGTCAAACATTTGCAGTAAGATCCAAGAAAAACGAAAATATTATTATCGACCAAATCAATATCCTTAATATATTGTTAGGGAATATAATAAATGCACTGGTGTTTAGACCAAAATTTATTATTTTCAATGATGTGCAATTTGCGATGGTCACAAACATAAAGATGAAATGTAAAATCATAAGATAGATACCAACTTCTCGATGGCAAAATATCCTTTTTGTTTGATGCACATATAAAATATCTTACATCACATTACTTTAAGTACCACACAAGTTGCTTGGTCTTGTCAAAGAAAACAATATGTCAATGAGTAAAGATATTTTTATAAATGATATAAAAATAAACAAAATATAAGAGAAGTGAATAAAAATAGCATGTTGATGTAACACTTCATTGAACTTTATTAGCTTTGATAAGTTATAAGGTTTTTATTTAGCACTATGAAAGAACTGTGAAGTTTCACTCTAAGATGAGTGGTAGACGGATTCGAATCTAACTTTCACTGGTTTCTGCCTTTCACTATGCCCAAGACAAACTGTGTTACTTATCCCCATGGTTTACAAGATCCGGTGGAGAATCTCCATGAGTTTTCTGCTAACAAGTTCTCACGTTTACCAAAAAGAAAAAGAAAACGTGTTGAGTAACAGGTTGGAGCAGGTAAGTCAAATTGGGTTCGGCATAAACCACACAGAAATGCAAGATCACCAGCTAACAAAGTGAAAAGGAGAAAAAAATCATATGATATAACATGAAAACTTTCTTAAAAAAGAAATACTAAAATTTTCATTTTTCAGAAGAAACAAGTTCAAGATTACCCATTGAAAATTTGAAGATACTATTTGAATAAAATAATACTTACTAGCAGACAATAATTTGGTGATTTATTCATTGCAGCTGCTGCAAATGACTGAGTTGGTCGGCTTGAAATTGTCTTAAAAGCTTCAGAGACTGTTGGTACAAGTTAAGGTCCATCCCATCTACATTTCTACCAACTCTTGCTTTCAATATCCCCTGGAAAATAATACAATTCAATGCAGCTTCTGAAATTCTACCAATAACATACAAATGCAAAATCGATTATAAAAAGAGACTGATGTTCACTCTAATGTTTTTATCTTAAACCCAAGCCGATGGTTAAATAACCTTTAAGGAGATGGTACAGTGATAAGCACCTAATTTGCTAATTCTCTGCTAGAGGTCTCAGGTTTGAATCCAACTTTTAATGGATTTTGTATTTAACCCCTTGAAGACCACATGCCTAGCTTGTGTTTTTATCTAGTCTCATTGGTTAGCAGGGTAGGGTATTGGTGGGGTTTGTGAGTTATAATTAAATGTGGAAACGTGACTGTTTTCAGCGATACCGACTAGAGGGCTATGAAATGTTTTCTTGTAAGTTATAAGTACTTTGATTAAACCAAAAGCTTAAATTTTCTTTTAAGAAAGATATTAGAAAGCTGTACACCGGCAGTTTCATGTTTGTGTATGAAATAAGAGGGTCATTCAATCTAGAACCAACCAATTAAGTAGAGAACTATGAGTAGAAACATCTTTATATTTATACTTATTGCTTTAACTATGATACATAACACAGCTATGTACCGCATACCAACCCCCCCCCCCCCCCCCCTCCCAAACCAAAAAAAAAAAATCCATTATATCTGCAACACATGATGTACAAGTGCTTATGAGGTTCACACAAGTCCATTCATCAAAATGGTTATGTATCGGACACGCCCCTATGAAAAAAATACACAAACTTGTGCACAAGCTTATGTACCTCATTACTTGGTTGAATGGAGAGTTCTCCAATGAACTGGTAGAGAGAACCCACACGAAGATTAAGTCTCAAGTGCTGAGTGTCGACCGCCAGGGTGGCACCTCCATCAGCAATAACAGCTATCGCCGTCTCTACATTATATTCTTGTAACCTAAGATCACAAAAGAACAATGAGACTAGGCTGTATGTCTTTTGTCCGAAATAGGTGTTCACAAATCAACAATACACTGATAACAAGAATCAAGGTACTTTGATTTAGACACAAATCACAATATCAGACCTTCATATTTTCTGAAAGATTTGAAGCATTAAAATCTAAACCTTTCATGATTATTACATTGAAATCAAAAGATTTTACTCACTTTCCAGTGACCCGAAGGGACGCCCCCTGCTTAAAATACGGTGAAGACGAGTTGAGTTCTTGTAAAACAACCAATGAACCAGAGGGTATATCAGCTGCTGACATTGAATCACTGAACATTTCACAGAAAAACAAACAGCATTGTAAGCATCATTCAATAGACAAATTCAAACAATCATAATGTCTTCTGTTTCAACAATGCCTGTTCTTATACAATAACAGCAATCAAAACAATGTTATTTCTGACTATAATTCAAGCAATTCTACAAGCATATTAGTGAAAATTCATTAATCAACTGACTATCACCCTCGATTTGTTAATTTCGCTAGTGTAATTGTGTAAATCCTCATACGAACCAGTTAATACCGCTATCACCACAAACATTAACAATCAAATCGAGCAAACTGCAAAATACATTGTTCTTCGATGCTCGATTGAAAACATACAAGATGAAGCTACAAATTAAACTGTGAACGAATTAGATAGATTAGGGTTTGACTTACCGATGATTTTGAATTTGACCTAGGGCAAAATTGAAGTCCTTGAGAGTGGTAGTATGATGTTGAGATGACGAATAACCCATGTTGAATGAACTATAACCGACCCGACCCGACCCGGATCGTTAATCCGTATAGTGTTTTGGATAATTTACTAATTTAGCCATATTTGATTTTGGATTAAATTATTGTAACTGTTAAATGCAAAAGACAATTCATTTTGTTTTGTTAAATTTAATATTATTTATTCATAACAAGTAATATTAAATTTAGTGCCATGATGATATCAATGTGTTGGTTGTAAAGGTGTCGTTCTCAAAGGATAAAAAATTTCAAAGTTTTATTGTGGAAAAATATATATTTAAGAGTAAATTTAAAGTATGTGTGAGTTCGTCATTAATAACAAGACAACTGGACAAGTTTAATCTTTAGAACATATTTGGTCTCAATTCTCACTCAATTACATGATTTGAAAATCACGCAAACATAATATCTGACATGTTTAATAAACATCTCGTGTTTTGTACCGAAGTTAAATAGGTTCCCAATCCCAACCCATTTACATTTTGATTCTTTAAAAGAATAGTATAGAAAGCTTAAGATTTTATGTGGTTTCCTTTTAAATTGACATCGTTACATTAAAGTAATACATACTATAAAGAAATGAGTTGCACTAGACATACACTATAATTTTATTGAATGTTTCCTCCTTGTCACATTAGTCATTCTACATTTTCAAATACAAACATATGTATACAAGGCTGTATATAGGCATTTTCAGATACAGACATATACAAGGCTGTATATAGGCATAAAGGAGAGTTTACAAGGTCAAAATGGGGCAAAGAGAACCAACATGTACAGGCGTTTACGACGAATTATACAAAGTCCAATACCTACAATTATTTCTTAAAATCAAAATCAATCAAACCAACAGAGTTATGTAACAACAGGTGCATTTAGTAGACCCACAAAAGTCTTGATTTCATTTGACAAATAACCGGTTTTTGCTATACGTAGAACCAAGCATAGCATACACTTCCGGTTTGGGTCTGTACTATTCCTGTTTAACATCGGTTTTAATGTTCCATATAACATAATTCTACAACAAAAAAAAAATTAAATTATTAAAGGGATCCACAAGTTTCATCTACAAGAATGGTTCAAAGTGAACATATTACGTTTTACAAAAGTTGCAGCACAGAGGAAACTATGTTCATAGAGATGGGAGTTCAAAACACACCATCAACTACAACAAAAAGAACCAATTCCGGTCACTCAAACTCACTTGGATGTTGGATCGCCTTGAATAGACCGCCAATCGTGAGCCAAGAATGCCTAGAGACAACCTACAATGGCTGTGACCAAAGTTCACGATCTGGTAGACCGTTGTGACCCAATAAGACCCGCGATTGGTTCAAATTGCAAGCTGCAACTCGCCATGAACAGGTGAGATATACAACAGATATGAATGTAGGTTACATGTGCTGGTTATTTTACGTACTATTGGCGCCTCGTCCCTAGAACCCAAAACAAGAAGAGAAGAGAGAGCACCTTTTGATGTAAATATTTACGGTTTTGACAACAAAAGGGTGAAACACTGAAACCTTGTCGATGAATGTTATGTTATCAAATTCATATGGTACTGTACCATATTTGTCACACTCAGTGAAAAACTTGAGGTGACGCATAATACTCGCTTTCTTTGAACATGGGCCGTAAATCTTCTTTCAACATGAAATCTGTAGGGAAAGAAACTAGATGTCCCTTCACTGATTGTAATCTCTCCATGGGATCGATTCCCGTCACATTTCCGTCTTCATAGGATTCAAGAGTCTTTGGGGCTATTCCTAAATCAATTGTAGTATGCCCGAGTTTTGCCTTTCTCTCAGCCACACATTGCCTTAAAGATGCTCTGCATGTCAGATTTTGAAATTTGAGTATTGAATCAGCTGGCACGTACAGGTGGCAAAATGGGCAAGACAATAACGGGTCATAAGGAGAAATTTTTATATGGGTTAGGTCGGGTTGACCCACAACATTTTTTGTCTAGAAGGTTTTACAATATATTATACCATTTCAATACTAATCCATATTAAAATAACAATAATAATAATCTGAGGTTATACTCATTTGGTTACTTTTGACCCGATTCCATTTAGCTCGTCTTTTTTTTATTTTACACATTTAATCCGTCAAAAGATAAAACATAACCCAAAATTGCCAACTCTAAGAATGAAAAAATACAGACAAGTTAAGGGTGGCAGAATATACCTGGAATGTATAAGATCATTAGGGATGCAAGAGAACACATCGTGGTATATCATGGTATTTGTCTGTTAATAAGCCCGATGCATGATGATTATAGGCAAATGTTACTCACTTATTATCAATACTAAAAAAATATCGAATTTTCATGAGCATATATGGAAAGTCTTGTATACAAGATGAAGATTCGATCTTACCCTTGCAGTTGCCATCCAAATATCTTTGTAGGTGGAATCAATCACTGGGTCGGCTATTTTGTTCATCTTCAAAGCAAAAAATTAAACGTAAGATCCGTCAAACCACCATCCATTCAATTAATGTAACTTTAATAAAAAAAAACACAAACCTCTGTACTATGAAGCCCAAGGTGCTCAGACCATAGTGAAAGGCGAAGACTTAAAGCAAATTTTCCAGCCTTCCACGGCTTTCCTCCCATGGAAGATTTAACGAATTCCTTATCTTCAATAAGTACTCCAATCTGGAATGAAAATTTTTCATATCAATTTGAACTTTAATGAGGATATGAGTAAATATGAAACTCGGATGGGTAACTTACCTCAGAGTCTCGTAATCCAAGCAAACTCCTATCATTGATATTAGCAGATCCAACTAAAACTGAGTTGTCATCAATTACCATAACCTTACTATGCACATATACCTGTGTTGTAAAAGGAAAACAATGAACGAGCTATAATATTGAAGTTAAACTAAAATGGAAGTTATAATTTGAAATATACCGGACTGGAGGCGATAAGACCATCTTCAGAAAGTCTACCATAAGCCCTGAGACCATAGAAAGATATGTAATCATGAACTCTGGAACCAAGAAGATCAGAGAGATTGTGTAATATAGAACTGTTTCCTCTTGATATTGTTCGATACTGCCAATGCATTATGGCTCTCACAGATGCAGCCCCCACATCGTCTAGACCACCCTGTGGAACTTCACTAAGTGAAAACCAAACTACAGAGCTACAAGAGCAAACTTTACTATAAAAAAACCGAGTCAACTCACCTGGAAGCCAGGTAAGAGTGGTATAACAATAATGACCCTAAAATGTTGCTTTTCATGATATGCCCTAATAATTCGTCTGTACAAGGCTTCCAGAACACGATTTCGAATGACCTCATCTCCAGAAAGACCCGAGATAAAGAATTGGTTCTGGAAACAGAATCCATTTCAATAAATCAAACTTAGATAAAAGGCTATAAGAAAGAAAATTCACAAAGCCAATACATAAATTAACTAGTGCAAAAAATTGGTGATCTTGAAATATGAATGAGTTTATGATGTACCTCAATGTACACAAAGTGTTCAGCTTTCTCAATAAGGGAACAATAAGAATTGTGAATGCTCTCTTCAACTTGACTTGTCCCAGCTGACCATTGACTAACACTCCTTACAACCTAAAATGGAAAACCCGTGGTCATCATTTATAAAAGTAACTGAAATATTTGTTTCCCCAGAGAACAGATTAAGATTCAGTATTTCTAAAAAAAATCATATAGAGCATTTAGAGCCACTCAAAAGACAACACGTAGTTCAGAGCACGATATGTTTCTGATGAATCCAGGCAATAAACAATCTTACAGTAAATGAAACAGTGTGGTTGCATAAACGTTAACCTTTGGGAGCTGAGAGAATCATGGTCCATAGGATAAAACACAACTAGAAGTGGCAATTTGGACCAATTTACTTATGATGGGTCAATTTGGGTAGGGTTATACCTCAACCAGGTCAAACGGGGTCAAACATTTTCATTGCATACAACCTCCTAAACCATTGTATTTAAACACTTGGAGGATTATAGTAATATATTGTTTTGTGGTTAAGAGCTACTCATTAATTCTTTAAGTTTTTTTAAATGAATCAATTGTTTTGCCGGTCAACCCACCCCCGTCTGTCTCAACTGATACTAAATGATGACCCTTTTTCAACCCTAACCCACTTTGATATGTTACCCAGCCCTTCGACTTGCCCATCTTTCCACCTCTAATCACAACTTATATAAAGAAGCACGTGAATTGTTTAATCAAGTGATCTTAAAGAAGCAACACTATTACTGCAAGCAATTATAAAAGGAATAGAAACTAACCTGACAACGACATGGAACACGAGGACCAACTTGTCCTGATTCATCTGCGGAAACAACAAGGTTACCTCGCTCCTGATTCTCCCACCATTCTTTATCAGTAGGTTTCATGCCAGTGAACATTTCTTGCTCAAGATTCAAGGTATGCCGTTCATCCACGAAATCTCTCATTGGCATATCTGGAATGAAAGGTTCAACTTTGGATTTCCTGAAAGGAAAAGGGGTCCTAGAAGTCCTACTTGGTTTACCATGAAAATCGTTTGATACACTAGTATTTAATTGTCCATTAGAAGCATCCACGCCATCAGCCTCTTGAGGGATTAGCAATGGGATGTCTTCAGAAGATGCAGAGGAAGAAGAATCTTTTCTGTTAATTACTTTATGAGTGTCCAAGACTCTTGAATTTTCATTCTCTGGTTCTTCATTGTTGCCCATGTAATGTGGGATCACCATGTGCTGCTGAGGCATGAGTAGTGGAATACCTTGTTCGTTGGGAGCTTTGTTTCTCTGAGGGAATAATATAACCATAAGATTATAGTAATATTCAAATCTGGCTGTACAGCTGTCAATTTGAGGTAAAAGCAGAAACCTTTGCATAATTCCAACGCTGAACAAAGTGCCGAGCAACATCACGACATGGTGGGCCCCATAAGGCACAATGGACATCATGCCATGGCATACGAGGGTATTTTTTACGGTCCAGCTCATCTTTCATTGTATCTTCCCAGGAATTTGGTTCCGATTCCCTATATCATTTGGATAAGGAATGAGTGATTCCGCATGTCATGACTTCATCATATGATATGATGCATACACTTAATCATGCATGAAATCTTACATACAAAATGGTATTTTGTGCAGATAAGGAAATCAAATTATGATGATGCAGACAATGAAAAACTAGAAAGGGGGAACAACCTATCTTGACTGCATATCCTACTTAACAAAAGAAGATAAAATATTGCCATTAGTGAGACATGTTACCACAAAGGTGACTTAATAAATTACCGCGGGTTGTAGTAGTCCTTTCCAGGCCAAATCATAGCAGGGTCATCACCCACTTTGTGCTCATATGTGTCATAGCGACCAAAGCAAAGATCAAGTCCACCAATGAAGCAAACATCATTATCAACGATGACCAGTTTCTCATGGTGGGACCTACGTATTACAGGAAATGGAAGAGAGAAATAAATGGAAATGGTTAAAAAGAATATAATAATCAAGAAACAAGAAATAAACAGGAATATACGAGACTGCTTACCATAGATACACACCACTAGAGAAATGGTCTGGAAAACGTAAAACTCGGACATTTTCATGGATGGCAACCAGTTTTTTCTTACTATAGACACTATTAATTTTCAGTGCAAGCGCAAGTTCTTTATACATGAGAATGTAGATCTGCAGTCATATTTTTACCAACAAATCATGTTAGGTGAGTACATAGATCGTTTTGAAAAAACCATGAAGGAATAAAAGTTGACTTAGAAGGCCACGAGCAGGTGCTTCTGCCCATACAAAAATGCATGTAGGGTGGTAAATTACTAATTTATGTAAGTATATTGTTTCCACAATAAAGTAACTCTATGAATAGGGACTTAGAGAAGTTAATTATTTTGACTATTTTCATCATCAATATAATTCTAATTTCTAAATTTGAAGAAACAGCCAACCTGAACACCTTGTTTGGCTTTTGCCTCCAGCAAAGCATCAAGGCGAGATGAAGCATGGGCTTGAAAGGGACGTCTAAGATATAATTCAGGGCACAACCACCACCCACAAATAAATATCTGCATGAAAATAGCCATAAAAGATAAATCTAAATGGAATAACAGATTAACAGTAGACATTTACAAACATAAATCAAGACATACAAATGAGTAACAATGTAACAAACCTCTGATTTTGCACCTTCAATTGCTAAAGCAATTGCATCAAATGCTGCACGACCATCAACAAACCACTGAGCATGGCTGCCATCATCTGTCAGACCACGAGGTGGAGCAAATGAACCAAACCGATGAGGATAACACCAACCCTCAGGTGGCCTGAGTCCAGCATCATTAATTGCAGCAACCCAGTCCCTAACTTTTGTTTTATTTCTGCTTCTTATTGTTATGCTCCGGCTTCCACATGATACCTATTTCCAATTTCATGGTCATAAATAAGTTTCTATTCATCTTCCCGGGAAAATAGTACATGAGACATGTATTAGATGTCCATGTGATCATGAGACCCATCAAGGGTAAAAGAGAATATGGTAAAGCATGAAGGATAAAGTTTTGTCATTTGTGTCTTTGATAAATTTTTCGCAAAGTTAACAAGATATGAAATAGTTCTTTGTTAAGATTTTTTATATTTTTTAAAAGGATGATTAATGTATCTGATAAAAAGTTGGGATTTTGGATGGAAAATATTAGTATAGTACAAGTAGAAATACATGCCGTTTAAGACAGTTGGCTTTCTACAATAGAACAGTACTGGAATAGCAGGACCTGCCATATACGACAACTAGGGCATTTAGGGTTTCTAGAAATTTTGGAAAATTTTCATAGCTTCTAAAGGACATACCGACATAGATTAAACAAAAATATTTCCACAAAGGATTCCCTGTTTTTACACCTTTCAGTGTTCAGCAAACCACAGCTACTAATCCATAGAGATATCCTTACTGTAAAGTTAAATTGAAACCTTACATACGGTAGGAATATCAATGAGATTACATGACTTGAATCCCCAAACAATTTTGAAGAAAACTGAACCAACAAAGTTGGAGGAAGACTAATTAAGACACTATTTGACAATGGAGCAGAAACAAGCAACTTCAATTGAATGTTGGCACAGGTACATTAAGTAACTATGGTAATAATACATTAACAAAAAAGCAATAGATACAAGCATAATTACTTTAGTTTATAGAGAGCAAAATCGAATTTTGGACAGAAATTGATTTTAATCCAAAAGTTTAAAAATATTAATTTTAGTCCATGAGTTTCATTATTTTTTTCAATTTCAGTCCAAAAGTTTCATCATTTGGAAGTAAATTGGACTGAAAGTGAAACAAATGATAAACTTTAGGACAAAAATTGAAACAACTGACGAAACTTTTGGACAGAAATTGAAACAATTTATGAAACTTTTGGACAGTAATTGAAACAACTGATGCCATTTTTGGAGGTAAATTGATATAAATCTCATTAAGGAAAATGATTATTTTTGTCAAACCTCAGGGAGCAAAAATTGAATTTTACTCAAAGCAATATAGTAGTAAAGCATGTCTATGGGGCAATCCATGAAAATATAAATAATTATTTATTAGATACGATGCTAATGTATATTAAGAGTTTCTGCTATACTTGCCAGAAAAGAATGCCGTAAGGGATTATGTTCGTTGGTTTCTTTTGCTAATGATACGCGACCTTCTCCATTTCCATCTGAAGGAGGTAGAACATCAAAGACAATTATGTCCAATGGCTCAGCATCAAATGGATCTTTAAGCAGGGCTAAGAATCCAGGTTTCAATACAGCCCATACCTGCAGCCATTTGAAAATATTATTAGAAAAAAAGTAAAGAATTTGTTACCATGGTCGAATAATTGAGGAACAACTAATTTAGAAGAGGTCCTACAGCCAAGATCTCCTTAACAACTCTAAATACAAGAATATACTGTTAAAAATATCCTAAATGAACAAAAAGTAGACATACACAGGTTTGACTTGAATGAAAAGCCAAAAAGGGAAAAACAGAAAAGGAAACTGCCACGTAGTTGCTACAATGTAATAGGCAGTGATCACATTACGCTGATGTTATGTCATTGGAATCTTGGAATCCACACTATATATTATGATTCCAGAAATGCAAAATATGTGGCTTAAAAAGACGGGTTTCTAGAAATTTATTCGATTTGATATTTGCATTAAAGATCAGATATCTATGCCATAAGAAGTAATTGGATTGCTAGATATCCTGGAACAGAAGTGATAAACGTGGCAATATGGTACAACAGTACCAACTGTATCTGGTGATATTCCGGCTACACCGTCAGTACCACGTATCACAAGTAGTGTTTCTGCTGAGCTGCCATCATCCTTAACAACTATTGCTCCAAATAAGTTTCTTTGTTCACTATTATAATGATGAAATCCTTCTTTTTTTTGTTTCCCATGCGAAATCAGAAGATTGACCAGAGAAAGCATAAGCATCTATTAAATATTTATGGGGTTTGAGTACTTTGAAGCCACAAAGATTTGAAGCGAACAGAAACCATCACATCAAAACCATAACCGCCGCACCATAACCATATTGTCATGACAATTCAGTTCCACCCTAGAAGCTGCACTAAGGCCTAAACCTGCACCAACCAGATCATGCACAACCTTATTTCTGTGGAAAATGGTACCCTCAACCTAAGTACTTGCAACTGGCTACATGAAATGGGTCATGTCACCCATCAGTAGGGAACCATTAACAAAGACAACCCCCCCCCCTCTCTCTCTCTCTCTCTCTCTTTCACCCCAAAGAAATCTAACACTCCTTTGTGTTCTATCTCTTATCTAGTGAATGCCCTGAAGGCCTGAACCTGATAGGCTGAATACTACCTTCGTCCTCTGAATATTTTCTATGATCTTCGCAGCAAACCTAATATATCTGCAGATACTCTGGCCATAACTGAACTTCTGTACAAGTGCATACAGCAACACAAAGGTTTCTCAGACCTGTCAATGTGATACGATTTTCTAACATAATATTTTGAGGAGTCGATGCCTATTATAATTTAATATCACTCAATATGGATCCAACCACTCCCTTTACAGCATATGGAGAATAGACAGATAATCATGACAAAGTATGTGATGTGAATAACATCCCATCAGGCATATTCATACAAGTCAATTCCCATCATTTAATATCAAGAGCAAATTAAATATAAATTTCAATATGAGGCCAGTGGTACCTTTTGCCAATTGTCATTGCAACAATTGAACCAAAGACAAGCAGAACATTTTCTGTCATTTTCCCTGTCAGGAATTTTTGGCAAATGCTTCACTAATACATATTCTTCTTTTAGCTTGGAGCCATACTCTGGGCAAAAGGATAACTTAGAAACACCCATAAACTTGCAAACCTGCTTACAAGAACATTCATATATAATGTAAGAAGGTGATGAAGCAGTATTCCACAATCAAGTAAAAAAATTACTATGTGTACTACTTTTAAACAGGCATAAAGTTAAAGACATACATCAAATAGTGTAAAAGAAGGATGGTCAGAAAAGATAAATCCAGGCTGGATATTTAAGTATCAGAGATAGAGGTGACAATTCCAAACCATTTATTTACGAATTGGTTGATTTATGTTTTACCTCTAACAGGTCAAATAGATTAAAAAGAGGGCTTGAAAGAAAATGGGTCTAAAAGAGTCGTCAAAAGTGTAATTTTATTGCATTTAACCACTGCATCATTTTATTCAAAAGATTAAATTATTTTGAAAAGTTTTAACTTTTAAACATATTTGGCACACTAATCATTTATAAGAAAAAAAAATAGAACTTGGAAACTATTTCAGGTCAACCTGACGCATACAAATTCCTGTTTTGGCACGTTAGACCTGCCCATTTTGCAACCTCTAACAAGAAGCGAAGAGGACTTTACCTCTCTGGAATTCACAATGTCCAGGTTCCCAAGAAAATGATTCAAGTATTCCTGCATTGCGGTCTTTGCTCGATCTGAAATGGAATGTTGCCTCCCAAGTGCTGGGCGTATCATTGGTAGGGCCGCACTTGATGGAACATCTCTGAACAAAAAATCACCTGTAAGAACTATGATCATTATAGCGATGAACAAATATTTTCACCAGCCTTGTAAAGTTAGATACTTAGTAGTCACCTGTTTTTAACACTTCCCTCGTTATTTAATGTCATTACATTGTCGTCGAGTTCATCATCATCATCATGCACAACTGCTGGGTGGTCCCCTATTCCTAAATTTTGAAGCCATTCTTTAACCTTCATAAGTAAGATTGCCAGTCATAAGAGAACAAACAAAAATAGCAAAATAAGCTGGTGGGAATATAGACAAACCTGTTCTTGCTTTTCATGAATTTCTTCAATAATTGCACGTTTCTTCAAAGCAAAATGTAAATAAAATACGTGTGAAGCTTTCTTAACTAATTGCCACTTGAACTGCAGCCCAAGATACACAAAAAGAGTAAATCAGTGAAAAGCAAACTGAATAATGAATTAGTAGACCTGTAATACAAGAATACTTCAGATAAGTAGAATAAAGAGACTGAAATAGGTGCAAATTAGTCTCAAACCAGCCATACTTTGAAACATCAAAATGATATGAATATTTAGCATCTGGAAGTTAAAGATCCTGCAAGCCTACACATGAGACCTAATACCATGTTGCGATGTTTCATAGTAGATTTTATCATTTTAATACAGGTTGGTTTTAAAAAGTGTCATCCAAAAAAGAAGAGAGGGGGGGGGTGAAGAGGGAGAGAATTCCATGATGAGATAAAGTACGCTTCTGATCTTAACGGAGTAAAGAGACCAATCTTAAAATGAATTAAATATATACTCGAGAACCAAATCATGTATGTGTGTACTGGTTAAGGGGTCAATGCTAGTCTATTTAGCAGTCAATCAAGAATTGTAAAAAAACTAAATAAATCACTGTAACCAGGTAAGAGAAAGGCTCGATCAGCTGTGCTCAGCTCCGCCAATAGCATCTATGAACTTACACAATGTTTACTCTATTAAAAATCTAGTAAAACCTACCAAATTACTCTTTACTTTGACGTTTTCTCAATGTTAGTATCTAATGTTAATTTGCAAACCTTGAATAGAATAAAAGCCATTTGTTATAAATATATCCTGGGTAAAACTCAGTTATGTAGTCTTTCCTTTCTGTCCAAATTCACCGAGGTTCCAAAAGGAAAAAGAAGCAATCTGGTAGGTTTTACTAGATTTTTATTGGAGTAAACCTTGCGTAAGTTCATACTTCATAGATGTTATAGCTGGACCCCAATTGCCTAAGAATCATGTGTTCAAGAAACTACATAGCATGATAGCATCCTAATAAGACTTGGTCTTTGCAGTGATTTCAAGAATCGAAAACATACAAAGGAAACAGACAATTCCAGAAACTATATCTACCATCTCACTGAAACACCTAAAAATATTACAATGTACATCTCTTCATGAAAGTAAGAAACAAAATCATGCTTTACAATCTTGTCATCACCCGCATCCATCCCACCTACACAACTAAGCACCCCCCAATCAATCTAGTTCATCTTCATTTCATTACAATACTCATTCAGCAAACAGCACTAATTCAACTGTTTAATTGGTCTTTACCATCTCACTATAGTTCAAGTTTCGCACTTTCAATCTTCTTTCAGTTCTTTATATAGTGCCATAACTTCCAAGAGCAGTTTAAAATCTCAAAAACCACCTTTTAGAAAGATACTACTTTCTTCTAGATAACCCATCAAGAAGACTTTTGACCACTTTTGCAGTAACTTATCATTTAAACAAAGTGCCGCTATTCAACTGTCAGAAACTTGGATCTCACTCTAAGTTGTTCAAACATTGAACTAATCCAGTCTCCTTTTTATTAAAAGTATTCAAAACCACATCAAACCTAATAACAAGGCAGCAATTAACACATGCTGGTGATCAATTGCCAACGAAATTAACCAATTTCACATTTGAAAATCCCCTAGCTTCTAAAATCAAACATCAGCTATCACCAACAAATCTCATTCCAACAACTTCCCCAACCAACAACATAAAAGACAATCAAACAGCATTCAAATCAACAGTTAAACTAAACTACACACATGATCATTAACTCATCACCATTACAACCTACAACAACAACAACAACAACAACAACAACAACAACAACAATAATAATAACAGTATACCTGTTTATACTGAAAGTCAATAGTGTAAGACAAAAGCATGGGGCTAATATCACCAGCATCAGGACGAGACACCTGCACAATCGTAGCCTTGGGCAACTCATCGAAAATCCGAGTGGCCTCCGGCGGATTCTGATGAAACGAGAAGAACGACGACAGCCTCGACGGCTCAGATTGCATCTGCACGTAGTGCGATCCGCTTCCTCCGCCGGAAATCAACTGCTCCGATGCCATATTATCAATCAACTCCGATCAAAACAATATGAAATCAATGAATTACAAATTGTTTAGGTGTGTAGATTTGTATGTATGTATGTGTGTATATACGTGTGGAAGTTGTGTTTGTATTGTAGATCGAATGGAAGATGAAGACGATGAAGTGAAATTTGATTTTTCAATTTTGTTCGATGAGAGAGAGGAGAAGAAGAAGAAGGGGTAGGTGACGTAAATTGTCAAATCTGTGAACAATTTTGTTTGGGGATTTTTTATCCATGGAGCAAATACTCTGAAACGGGTCGGGTCGGGTCGGGTCGGGTCGAAAGTGACGTGAAGATTAATGCACGTGTTATTTTTTTTCAAGGGAAATGGTTGCGTTAAATAATAATTCGTACTTGTATTTTGGATGATAAGGCTACTTTTATTGACAGGGATAGACGTAAAACATAATAATAAAAGTTTACACCTGTTCTTTACTAGTTTATTTGATTTCAGTTGTAATGCTAACTACATAAGAAATGGAAGAAAAGAAATACAAGCGAGAATGAGTTAAAGTTAAATGTATATCAAGCGTAAGTTTATGTTGATTATACTAGTTTGAGTGCTTTTAGCAACTTAAATGAAATTTAAGAGTGTAATTGGTTAAAAAGCAAAACTGGATAATCATTTGGGCAATAAGTTATAGATTTGATAATTAAAAATCAAATTTTCTGAAAAATATATCTTAGTTGTAATTTATTCTTACTTTTTATATGTCAACTAGGTTTATCCTCATCGCGCGTTGCGGCGAGGATTCTTTTTGCATCTTGTTGGAGGTCCAGTGCTCGATCATTTGAGAACTAAAAGTTGCAGCACCCTAGTATACTTTACTTGTTTATCTCTGTCGGTTTGGGGTACGGTCAGTTCACTTGGAGGATCGCCATCCCAATTCGAAGTCTTTTCCTGTCACAGACTCTACACGATCAATCAAAAGATATACAATATCCATCATCTATTAACATTAGTTTGATATAGACATGTATTATATCTAACAGTTGTTACTTTCATAAATATCTCCCAAAAGGCTTCAAAATTTGAAAATCAATGTTGATAAACACTTTATCACCATTCACCTAAAACTCTATATGGCATTTAACTATTAACATAAACATGTGCAAAAAGCGTAATGATATAGCATTAACCTTTATCAAAGAAGAATATATGGAGGCTTAACTCGTCATTACCTTTTCGCATTCAAATCTGGTTGATTCAAGTGACATTTATTATCTGTAGGTAGAACATACAGTTCACTTTCAAACTACAAATAACTTGAAGATGTATAACATACAAAAAAGAGTCGGATTTTGAAATTTTAATACACATAACTAACTTGAACATTGTATTAAATTGATTATTTTGCACAAAGTTCATGTTCTTTTAAGAACAGCTTGCAAGGATATATGCAACATGAAGTGCAACGCAAGGAAAAGAGAAATTCAAGCCCTCCCAGTAGGCAAGAGAAATCACATTGTCTTCAATTAAATAAAAAAAATTATATACCAAACAAAAGAAAACATACATATTATAGCACCCATCACCTGATCTTTTTTTCAAAAAAAAAAACCCTAAAGTTTGAACCTAATAGTAATCTCAACTGATCCTCAAATTGCATGCAAACGTCTTAAATATGTAAAAGAGAAATTGAAAATCAATAAACAATCTATGAGTATGTTAATAAAACTGCATCTAATCAAAGTTAACAGAAACCGGGTTCTGTGGGGCTAAACATCAAACACCTTAATTGTAACTTACAACATCTCATTGTTTAAACACAAAGCTTACCTTCGATGATAAGTAATTGTAGTGCCTAATTTAGAATTTCAAACTCTAGCCCCTTTAAGGATTGAAGCAGCTACTGTTTGGGTGGATTTGTGACGGCGAAGGGACGGTGTGGCATCTGTTAATATGTAAAAGTCAAAAACAAAGGAAGAAAAATCAGTAGATATTAAACTCACACTACTGCTGGCATCTCGATGTTCACAACTGACCTTTCATCTTCTTGTTTAGTCACTCAAGCCCTAGCCACCGCTTGCAGAGGTTTACTTCCCTCGCATCTCCACTTGTACTCATGCACGATCTTCTTGTTTAGTCCATGTCGGCCGTTGTACAGATCCGCCACAATCATCAACATCTGCTTGAAATCGTCCTTAGAGAATAGACCTAGGTCTTGTAAGGTCTTGAAGAATCACTGGCAAAATGTTTGCTTGACCCTGGGAACTCCACTGGAAGAAGAGGCAGTTGCGCATCTCTCTCATGTATCCATTTTTTTTTCGTTTAGGAGAAATCGGTGGAGTTAACAACGATGAAACGTGGCAGGCATACTACTCTCACATGTACACGTGTAAAACAGAGGATGCAAAAGCACTGCTTGGTGGATGAACATGATTGGCCAAGCATACTACTCTCACATGTACCGTGGATGCAGAAACGGACGGCCAAGATTTACTAAATTACTGTTCATTCTCATCTTCTTTAAATAGATATATAATAACAAGGGATTATTTAAATTTACCAGGACAATTTACTCTTTTAAACTAAACAAATATATTTATTAATGTCGATATAGTTTATTTGTCCATTTAAGTTAGTGTATTTCAATTTGTTTGGTTTGTCTTTCTTTAGATCCGTTTTTTAGACTTTTATTAGGTAACCAATTACCCAAATCTTCCTATCAAGTATGAAAATATAACTGTATGTATACCAACATACAAAAATTTACAAGAGTTACTGAATGAGTAATGTAATTTATCTGGACCAGTTGTTGTAAATTCTCATGCGATTTGAGATAACTTTCGTTTTACTCAGTGGCTGAAAAAGGGTCGGATCGCTTCCCGATCTGATGTACGCAGCCTTACTTTACACTTTGTGTAAAGGCTGTTTCTCATGGCTTGAACCCATGACTTTAAGGTCTTATGCAATTCTCTACCAAAGATTAGTAGCAAATTTAACTTAATTTTATCAAATTTAACATTTTTTTCTCATAAAGTTATGTATTGACAATAATAGTTCATGGAAGTGATAAAAGATGTAAAAGAACTTGTATCTCATTCAAAGATTATTACCACGCTATAAGTTGGGTTACTCTCTATAATGTTTTTAATGCATAAGTTGTTATGACCTTGTTATTGTATGATCCATCTTGACTAGTTTATTTGACATATCTGGCCCATTTTGACTGTTCTATTTTTCGTATACTTGACCCGGTTTGACATGTCCCTTTTAGGCCCCCACTAACGAAAAATCCTGGATCCGTCACTGCTTTAAATACACTCAATGAATCGGATATTGTATAAGGGTGTGACTTTTGATACAACATAAACATTAACATTTGGGTTTGGTTAAACGCCTCAGGTCAGTTTTAGGTTGAACTCACAAGCTAAACTTGTCATGTTCGTTTTAACCCATGATTTGACCTATTCAATCATGTTCAATGTTGATAAATTCGTTGGTTAGTGTCAATGTTATCAATAGGGCCAATTAGATACACAACCAAAAATTTACATGATCTTAAAAGAAAACCTTAAATCCATCAAAGGTAAAACGACATATTTTACTTTTTTTCTTTACCCTACGCCCGGTTTTCCAACAAACTTACACCAACAGATTACCAACGATTGCTACATTAACCGTCAGAATTTTCTGTCACTTTGTTTTCAGTGAGATTTTAGTCCAACCAAAACTTGGGTAAGTGGTCATGCAATGAAAACAAGGGACCTGCACAAAGACCTCATGAGAACTAACCAGGACTAGTCGGTCCAGGTCATATAACCGCTAATTTGAATCACATGTAATCATGAAACACAGATAACTAATGTGTAAACAATTAAGAGACTATAAGAAAAAGCAATGTTGATAACATAACAAGCAACATCACTATGAAACTAACACGATTCCTTAAATGTTCTGAACATAGCAGCGACTCATTGAATCATCAACTGTTAAGACCCTTGCGACCCACTTTGGTTTTGGGAGAACCTGCCACCATCAGTTTGATCTGAAGTCCGGCTTGCAGCTGGTTGGGTCACAGTTTGTCCCTGATCCTGAGCCCAATCGCCTCTTTGAATTGGCTCTCTACGTATAGTCTGCATTGTCTCGCGGCGTTTGTCATATCGAGGTCTTGAACGGGGCCTACTGTTTTGCGGCCTGTCAGTAAACCTGTACTGAGGTCTTGGTATGACTTTTCCATCAATAAACAAATCCCCTGCAAGCAAATTTAAAAATGTTTGAATGCATTTGTATGCACACCAAAGATAAAATAGCAATGAATTAATGGGACTGTAATTGAGATTCATCTATGCAAACCTCCATAATCTTTGTTGGGAACATCAAGATATGAATCGGGCAAAACCCAAAGAACACCAGGTAAACCTGCTCAAAATGAAACCTTGTTAATGTTGTCAGCAATCAAAATGAGCTTACTATAAACATGTATATTATTTTTTTTCTACGTGTAGTTTCACTCTCACTAAGTCACTATAAAAAACCAAGATCGTAACAAGCTTATTCTACTATTCTGATTTAGGAATGACACTATTTGGGCCAGCTGGGCCCTTATTCAATATATAACCAATTTAAAGCAGAGAACTTTATAAACGGCTGTGTTACATAAGATGGTTATGTAACAACATAACCACCTCTTTCTCTCTCCCGTATATCTGGTCAAGACTGCATACAAGCATAGTGGTCAAAGGTGCGTGACAAGGAGAGGCGCAGCAGAACTGCCTTGATGGCAGCAAGGCGCACATGCACAAAAATTTGAAAAAAAAAATGCTTGAATCTGCAAAGATCATGTCTGAACCTGCATAAACTAGTCTAAAACAGCATGAAAACAACCTAAACTCGCCTACACCAGCCTAAACAGCTAAAAAATGGCATAGAGTAAACGTACGCATTGCTTATCACAGACGCGCACTTTTCAAGCGCCTTATGCCTCACCCTTTGCGCCTTGATCCTTTGACTACCTACCATAGAAGTGCATATGTGGTTCTCGTGGTTCTCTACTTAGAACTGACAGTGTTGAATGCATTACGCACCCCATTTGGGTCATGTGTTAAGCTAAATGAGAAGTATGAAGGATGCCATACTCAGTCTCGTGTAAAAGATCCACTCAGGCGTTAAGTATTCCATAAAACTAACTGAAGCAGTCCTAAATCCTAAGTTATCAAGTGTAATAATGCAAATTAAACAACTTTTGGAAACTTCAGTTATCAAATTTTCTAGTTCACACAATCACACCTACGGAGCTGTCAATAACAAAATTACAACTAAAAAGACATTAAAGCAACTAACTTCATAACCCTAAAAGAATCAAGATTCAGCAAAACCTTTGATTTTGTAAGATAGTTCCTCAGATATCAAAGCACCAAAACCCGTATAAGTTGTAGTCGAAACAGAGTATATCTTCTTCTTCGCCTCCTCCTCACTGAAAACCACCACACAAGAAAACACTTCACACAACAATCACATCACATAACCACCACTAATGCAGCAATAAACATATCATAAACAAATTAGGGTTTAACGATTCAAAATCAAGCCTATGTTATATCATACAATTATACAAATGTATAATACCTTTCGAGAACAGAAGCTAGGGTTTTGACATACGAATCGATCATCTCCTCTTCAGAGGGTTTAGGGTCCGTGGGGAACTCCATTACAATAAGCCAATGCTCGTAATCACACCCATCGAGCAAAATCGTCTCCTTTGGGGGGCGATTGCTCCAGTTGGGTGACGAATCGTTCAACGGGGAGTAACCCGACCCGGATGTTTTGGGTCGAACAAGAACCCGTGGGGCGAGTTGGGATTGAATATGGTGGTCGATCAGAGGGAGAGTGAATCGAGAACGATAACAGATTGATGATGATGATGATGATACTGATGATGGTGATATGATGCGAGAGAAGAGTGAAGTTAGGGTTCTTCTGGTGGTGGAGATTGCCATAGATTGCTACAGCTTTCTTCTCTACAGAAAATGTTATGTTAACAGTGACGAGGGTTTTGCAGGCTTGTGAATTTCTAACACACAACCCGAAAAAATTACAAGAATTTAACACGAAATTTGTAGGTTTAGGTCGACAAATCCGACGCAATTTTTGGGTTCTGGTCGTGCTCGGGTTCATGTCGGGTTGGACCCGCCAACCCACGAACACGACTCGTTAGGCATCCCTAAAGCTAACCTTGATACGGGTTATTCTGCTCGCATAGGCTCATTTAAGTTGAGCCCTAGTCGATCCAATATAAGTAATTTGGTGGTTTTTTTTTGGCAAATTGGATTTTAATAATCTAAATTATCATTTATTGGCTGATAATAATTCATACTATTGATATGGCCGGTAATAATCTCAATTTTTATTTTTATTACCAACAACAGTCTCAGTAAAGTAATGTCTTAAAATGTTGATTGAGTTTATTTTGTAGAGATTTATAAGTTATTTGAGGTAATAGTTCTTTTCATGATATTATAAAATGTCTTCAAGAATCGATACTTTAAGGAATGATCATGTTAAGTTTCTTTTCATATGATTTTTATTCAAGTGTTATAAATCAAACCCATCACAACACGTTTAATTTATTTTTAAATTTAGTGAGACAAAAGAAACATATATGATATTTGTAAATTCTTTTCTAAGAGAGACTAATAAATACTCAAATAATGGATAAAAAGATGAAGAAAAAGTTAAAAATAAAAATAAAAAACGCATGCCCTCCTATAGGCAAATGCTAGTCCTCGTGAAGCTTTTAATCATAGTTGTACGTTTTGAAACTCGAATCACGTCATCACATTCTTATATATGGATGACGATGACATAATCCAAAATTACAACACTAAATATGACAGAACAAGGCATTGATTGGTGTAACTAGGTCCCGACTGTAAATATCAAATGATTATGAACTAGGACACGCTTAACCTCTAAACATGAGATCTAAACTAACCATCAATCTCTGCATCATGCTAGAAAAGTTCAAATCAACACCAAACTTTGGAGCATGCTTAGAACCTTAGGAGCAAACCTCGAGCCTTATAACAATGTGGAACTATATAATTGATGGCTCTAAGCGACAAACAGTTCCACTAGAAATCCATCCGTGAAGACGTACCTTGTCAGAAATCCGTCGATGGTACTATGTTAGGAAACATGGTGTTAATAACGTTTTTTTGACGGATTCTTTACTAAATTTTTTCCAAATGAATCACTGAAGAGGGTTTCCGCGACAGATTACCGACGGACTGATTATTATCATAGTAGATTCATCGTCGGACTAGTGGCGGTTTTATAACGAATGAATAATTCGTTGGTAATTACTTTTAATTTGTTAAAGGAGCAATTTTTGTTATCTACAAATGTATTAGAATGTACTAATAATAAAAAATTCACCATAAACAAAAAAAGTTCTCAATAGAATAAAAATAAAACATGATTATGTTTATACAAAATATTATATTTCTTAAAAACCTAGCTAAGTAGGTGATTGTTGGCTAGGGCTATCCTTATTGTTGTCATAGTTCTTTCATGGCCGCATTAGCAGGGGCATCGTCTTCATGTTAGCCTTCTTTAGCGCCTCCAACTATGCGTCCCTTGCCACCTCTTTCGTGCGCCTCCTCCTCCGCCTCCCATGCTTCCACCGCTTCTTGATTTTCTTTGAGACAACAATCTACAAACATTAAACATACAGTTAGTGATTTGTTAATGATATAATAAGTACATTATATAAAAAGGTAAACTGCATACCCCTAGATAGAACAAGGAGCTTGAGATCTCGCGGTAGTAGAAGCACTAGCCTCACCCGTCATAGTCTAATAAGAATTTGAGAAGTACAAGAATGACTTGTTTTTGTTAAAAAGAGCTCAGAAGCTAGTAGAATTATATGACTTAGTGTAAGTTGTGGTTGGTGTTTATTGTGTCTTCTTAAATTGATCAAATTAGAACACTAACTACTATTTTTATTGTGTTGTCAGCCATAATTTTAAAGAGAAAATATTCACACTTCTATATGATTCTAAATGTACTCCAAAGGGGTATATGTATAGTGAAGTAGTCACATCATGATAGTGTGGTTCTTTTGCGTATGTATTGGCAAGCATAGGTTAATTAAGTCTTTAAGTGTGCACCTTTGAATGACTAAAACATATAATCTTCAAATGCGCACTTTAGGTAGTTTACAGCATGCTTAAAGTCTTGTAGCAAATGATCTATGCCATCTTTTATCGTTAAAAGAACACTAGTAATACGCCCGTGCGTTGTGGCAAGAGTAACGTTAGTTGATTATCAATGAACCCGTCTAAGGTAGGATATTTTTAAAAGTGGTTAGGAAACTACAACTAAGTCTGAATCCATGAAGCTCCAAACACACACAAAACCTTTAAACCTACAACATGCTTCTGCCTATAAAATCAAACCAATGAATGCGTCTTGGAACAAAACTTTCCGGTTATCCCTTGCTCCTTTCTACAGGAGACACCGCACAAGACTCGGATGTTTTCCACCCTAGGAATGGTGCATCTTCGATAATTGGTCACCCAAACTTGTCCTAGTGAACATACCTTTAAAGATATGTGTTATTGTCATGTGACTTATTATTTCATAGCTAATTGCCTTTAGACATAGGCATGTCAAAGCATTCAGGGTATGGTCATTCCTCTTGTGATAACATTTACACTCTAAACCAATGCTTAGTATGAATGCTAAGATTTATGTTATGACTTCATCTCAATCTTTTCTTTCAAGGCTCACTACTTAGTATTAAGCATTGTGCTTCATACAAATAAAATATGCGTCATTGCTGATGTCAAAAATAAGAAGAACAAATTCTACCATTGTGGGGTCACATCGCCCTTTCTCACATTCTTAAATATTGCATTTTATCCTATCATGCGATATTGTCACTTTCCTTTCTTTTTAACCTAGTGTCGATTGATGTGCTATTTGACCAATTATCGCTTTGATTGGAACTTCAAAAGGTTAGATTTGAAGAATCTTTAAAATGTAAAATGGAACAAAAGATGCGACTATATGAACAGTTTGATTTAACAAGCCGAGTGGGTGGTGTGATTCGTATAAAGGTGAAAAAGCAAAATCACACAAGGGAAGATGGTCATGTTAAGGTCAAATTAATAATTGAGATCGATTCAAGGCATGGAACATTATCTTGAAAATATATGCTCCAATTTCACTTAATGGAGCTAGCTTTTAACAACAGTACAAGTAAATTCTTTAACCACTTTTAATGCGAAAAAGCTTGCAGGGTCACACTATGATTGATTAGAATTAGAAAAAAAAATGTACTTTTTGAGAAGATAAAATTATTTTAAATCAAAATAAAATAAATATTATATCGAATTACTATTTTATTTTATAGGGCGAATCTAAGTAAATTTAACTATGATTCTTGAAACTAAAATTAACAAAAATAAAATGAAAATTCACATCTAAACACATGTGTGAGGTAACGCAATTTTTGATTCACACATATGAACAGTGTCACTTGCTACATGACACGTGTTACTGTTTTTATTTACTTCTACTATTGTTGTGTTCATATTTTGTGTGTTTATGTGTCTATATATCACATGTAACTAAATAAATTTTAAAAGGTTGTGTTTAATATTTTTATTAGTTAATTATATTATTTAATAAAGTAGCTTTTTTTTGTCAAATCTACTTAGGTCATGGTCATAAACGGTTTTGTTTTTGGTTGTACAACTTTTATAGGGTAAGAGTTTATTTATTTTCTATTTTGTTCACGTTCTTTAATTAATTATTAAACTTAATATCCTAATTAATACTATATTATTTAACAAACTAGATTTTTAAAGTTAAAAATATACTTGGGTCGTGGTTTTATACAATTTTATATTTCTGTTATACAATATTGTCAGATTTAATTTATTTTCAGTTTTGTGCATATCCAAAATCAAATAAAAGTAAAATAAATAGTGCTCCAAATTAAGAAATTTGGTTAAAGTATAGTCGATTATGGCGTATTCAATCATATTGACACTATACTTAGATTCTGCCTCAGGTGAAACTAACTGCGGATCGAGACCGACACTATACTTAAATAGTTACAACAACACAATAAGCTATTTGGTCTCAAGATTACAAGATGAAATTATAACCATACAATTAGTCTATAATGTCCTAAAATAAGTATATGCAAGAGAAAATCTTATATTTGAGGAAGAGGAGATATAATAATATCATAATAATATGAATAATAATGTTATTGATAATTACAGACATTTTTGTGCTAGAACATATTGATGTAGCAACTGAATACCCAAAAGTTTACTTACAACACGTTTGCATCTGTTGTCAAGATATGTACCCAACTTACAAACTAGTACTAAACAATATCAAGTACAAACCGTATTTATTAAGGGACATGATTAGTACTAGACAATAGTTGATTCGAGCACACAACATTCTTCTTCTTTTTTTCTTCTAAATTTACCCTCGTACCGAAAGCTACTTCATCTTTTCTTGTATACGTGGGTAAATTCTTCTGTATTATTTCATGTAACTAAGTCGCTTTGTCAATTGTTATACATAAAGCACGTCTTTTTTTACAAACTAGCATCATCAGCTAAATTGATTAACCAAGTATAACTACTACAACAACAACTGTATGCACTAGCTCACATAAGACAAACCGATCTTTAACTAGCATTTGATCACCATCCGCGGCTTGCAATTGACCATCGCACCCTCTTTCATAGGAGCCGCTTGAAGAACGACAGGCTGTTGTGGTAGGTATTGATAGCGGCAAGATTGTTGTGGAAGGGATTTAACAAAATGCACTTGTGGTGCCATTTTTAGGTGTTAGAGGTGAATGAAATGAACTTGCTCTTCAGAGGATGGAAATATAACCAATTTATAAGGGAAATAAAGGTAGTAACAGTAAACCCTAATTCTTCAGAATATATCATAAAAAGTATAAAAGAAAATAATTAGAATAAAGGAATAGAATTGGGTTCAACCTTTCAGTAATGATTCCTTTGGATAATATTTTGAATGTGAAATGTAATAATGCATTCAAATCTCCATCTCTAAGGGACAAACTTTAAGGGTTTGATGGAAATGGGTTCATTAAAAAATTAACGACTACAAACATGGGTTCAAACCCACATCATGATCAATACAAGAAAAACTAATGTGGTTTTCGATCTATACACATGGTTAGAAAACTTAGACCTGCCAACAGTGTCGATACCAGAATTTTTGGCACATAGGTCAAAAGTAAAGGGTTGAAATTTTGATTTAAAATTCAAATAAAGTGCCCAAGTTTGATCAACATTAGGCTAAAAATTAACAAATTTATAAAATATTGCACTATAAATTATTAATCTTTTTAAGCAAGAGGTGTTTATTATTTGAGATGGACCTGAGAAATAAAAACTTGAGTCGAACATAATTTTTGAAATTAAATTTAACTTTTTGAAATTTCGAATCTGTTTAGCATGTGAATCGAATTCCAATATTGGTTTTTGAAACTAGTTCAAATTTGTGATTTTTGAATTGGTCGACCCAAATATTCGAACTTAAAATTGTATATGTCCTATTTTTTATAAACACGCAAATATTTTATTAATTTCTTGAACATGTTTATTACATATCGAGTCAGAAATAGAACTTATGTTTGATTCGTTCATGCCTCGACACAATCTTTCACATGTATCCATTATCCTTGCGTCATGAAGCATTTGATACGAAAGTAAATAGAGAATTTTCACCAGGTTTAAGAGTAAATTAAGGACCTAAAAAGCACAAAGATTTTCTCTCTTTATGATATTCAATGGTGTATTCCTACTTAAATAAGGGATCCTCAATTTAATACAAGAAATATAATATTAATCTTTAAATAAAAAAATACAATACAAACAAATATATTTAATGGAATGGATATTTGTAATGACCATGTACAATAACAAAAAGGGCATTCATCTTTTAGGATATTAAATAAATACAAAAGCCTCAATATGGTTTTCAAATCATCCAAATAGGAGTGTGACAAGTATCATGGCCTTATGGGTATGTTTTTGTTTGATTCCAAAATATAACTACAAGAATACTCATGTAAAACCAAATCATCTCATTTTTATGCACAAGTTGATGGATGTATTTATTAGAATTCTAGTAAGGATGAAGTTAATTACACTTGCTCCATATTCTGCCTTGGTTGTCTCGATCTCTTTTAGTTTTGGATTCTCCTCCGTCACATTTTGGAGAACAACTTATCGTTGAAAGAGAGAGACAAACGAGCAGAGAGGTCGAATGAAGAGAGAGTGGTAAAAATCTGTCCTAATGGATGGGTTGGACAAAGGATACGAGAAGAGAGGGAGAGGAAGGGTCGCCCGTAAAATCATAACGTGAGATCAACGGGATATGACCGTAAAGCTTGCTCTAAAGTAGCATTTTCATTTGGTGAATATCAAGAAATAGAAGTATAGAACCATGCATCATATTACCATTTGGCTTTTCAATTATCTAAATATGGGTAGTAATGTAGTATGATGCCCTCATGTGAATGTTTTTGTTTGATTCCAAATACAAGAATATTAAAGTAAGACCAAATCACATACACTTTTATGATTTTGATTGATGTATTAAAAATTATTTGTTAAAAAAACTATATACTTATATAAAGTAAAATTTTCAATTTTATAAACGTTATGTTTGTTTAGGTGCGCAAGTCTAGTCAAATTCAATACACAAAACTTGAGCTTGAATCGATTTAAGTTCAACTCGATTCAAGATTTTAAGTAACCATCGAAAGTTGTTATGATATAAAGACCTAATTACTCAAAAACTCTAATAACTCGAAACAAACCTTTATCAATTAAGCGCAACCCAAAATACCTGACCCTATAAACACACTTTTTCTTATAAACAGTTAATTGGAGAACTGACGAGTCATTGCCCCCCCCCCCCCCCAACCCTAATCATCTCCATTGCTTATATACAAAACCTTATCCCTGAACTTATGTCCACTATGAAAAAAAATCTGTTATAAGTAAGATACCCATGACATGTAAATATTAGGATGTTATGGGTTTAAGTCTTACTTTAAGCAAAATGTTCATATTTCAGCCAGAAGATAGTTTTCTCTGTATTGAGTTTCCTCATTTGAGGGTTGGGGTGTGATTTCGGCTGGAAAACATATAGATGAACCCGATTAACATAACACATATCCTTCAAAACAGTATCGCACATTTACCGTTTAAAAGGTAATAATAATAATGAATGATTAGAATTTGGCGTAATTTCCAAAACAATCAAAGGCACCTTGGTGGTTGCGAACCCGGGGTCAGACCCCTGTCGTGTTCCCGTCAAATGTCACTCATCGAAAGCTGCACCCTAACCACTTCAACGAACCCACCAAGAAGCTTCCTCACACCCTTTGTCTCTCTCAACTCCCTTTTTATAACCACCACCCTCACACCACCACCACCACCACCACCACACCACCACCAATGTCACCACCACCATCTCCGACAACCACCACCACCGCCCAATGGCCCACCACCACCATACAACAACAACAACAACAATCCGCCACCTACGCCGCCACCGGCAAGATCATGTTCGCCTCCGTCACCACCCTCGTCGCCGTCGTCGTCATCCTCCTCCTCCTCCACCTCTACTCCCGCTGGCACCTCCTCCGCCTCCACCGCCGCCGCCGCCGCCGTCGTCGCAGCCGTGACAACAGTAACGGTGGTGATCTGCCGTCGGCCCTCGCCGGTGGGCTTGATGGGGCGGTGTTGAAGTCGATTCCTGTGGTTGTGTTTAGCTCGCCGGAGGACGACGGTGGGTCGCCGGAGTGTGCGGTGTGTTTGTCGGAGTTTGAAGACGGTGACAAGTGTCGGAAGTTGAATGAATGTAAGCATTGCTTTCATGTTGAGTGTATTGATGTGTGGTTTTGTGGTAACTCCACTTGCCCCCTTTGCCGCTCGCCGGTGGTCGTCGCCGGCGAGCCGGAGGTGGCGATATTGGTGGATCCGCCGGAGTCTTCGCCGGAATCACCTGGTTCTCCGGTTGTTGAAACGACGTCGTTTGCTGATATGACGAAACGAGTTGAGGTTGTAATCGGTGAGTCGAACCGGAGCGAGTTGCCGGCGAGTCGGCTGCTGTCGTTGAAGAGAATGATAAGCATGAGTACAAAGTCTCCGGCGACGGTGGTGTCGCCGGCGGTGGCTCCGGCGACGGTGGTGTCGCCGGCGGTGGCTCCGCCGTCGCCGTCGCCGGCGGGTGTTGGACCGAGTTGTGTAGGGGTAGCCGCCGAGTTAGATGTTGAGTCAACGAGTCACGAGTCGAGTCGGGAAGGACATGGTGGCGGCTGTTTGTTGAGGATTAAGGAATAACAAGTTGTAGACACGTGGCGGAATCTAAAAGAGGTTTAGTTTGTAGATATTTGTTTTTTTTTTTAGATTTTAGAAGTGATATATATATATTTTTTGCTAATTTGGACCATATTTTTTTAGTTAAGTTATGGGACTTATTTGTTGTTGTATGTTTATTTATCTAGTTAGCAATATGTAAAGTAGTTTATAAGACTTTTGGCTAAAAGATTTGAAGCTTCAAAAAGGTTAAAGTGGCTTACTTGTTGTTTACTCTCTTTCGCAAGTAAATAATACATAACCATTATTAATGTAATTTGGGTTAAACTATTTACCTCATTTAATTAGCTCATCAATCATAAACAATTCAAAATCCATTTACAGAAAAAGATAAAATAAATTTTATCCGTTTGGGGCCTATTTTTCTAATCCTTGGCACCGGCCCTATGTGTTGGTATCTTTCTAAGTATGTAACATTATCTATCTATATAATTTGAGAGTCTGAGCTACATGGACTTTTTAGTTTTTGTATTTTGGCGATTGGAGTTTTGTGATTGGATTTCTTTTGATTTGTCAAGTTATATTAGTAATTTAAAAATGTTCTAAATATCTATTTAATTTGCATCAAAAAATCGGCGAATACTTGGGTTAATTCAATATGTTTGATGAGTTTATTATGTTATGTTGACCAGTTCTTTCTTTCTTTCTATTTGCTTGATGTCTTGCGTTCAAAGTCGGAGTGACAACTGTTAATTTTTGTATGTTGGTTTTCATATTTAAGTTCATAATGCAACTACTTGCGCAACGCGCATGGGAGTAATTCTAGTTACAACAATTTTGTAATTTGATTACATGGTAACGTTTCTTTATATAATTAAACATAATACTATTCTAAAGAGCATGTTCTATAATATAATATGCTATAATATGTACATGTTTTTTGTTGCATCACACAAGAGAAAATCTTCTATTTTATAATTATATAGTAAAAAGAAACGAGTTTGATAGGAGAAGTTTAAGGCTATAAAAGAGGCAAGTCGTTTTTGAACTACTAGTTATTGGTTTATTAGAAGCTTGAATCGAACTAAATTTAAACGGGCACAATCTCAAACTTTGTGTACTAAATCTGATTAGACCTAGAAACCTAATCAAACATATATAAATATAATTTTTTATTTTATATAAATATGTAATTTCTAACTAGCACTATTATTTAATAGAAATACACCAAAATAACTAAATGGTATATTCTGTTATATATAAGTAATAACTATAGATACATACAAATAGTTATACATATGTATAATAAAATAATTAACTAGTCAATAAATAATAAAGCATGAAAAATCTAGTTATAGATATATTAACCAACACATTTAACCACCTATTTCAAAATTATATATATTTTTTAATTTTATACTTAAGCCTTTACATCTAACCACCTAAGCCATTTTTAAATTTTATACTTAATCCTTCAAGTTATGCCAAAATTTACATTTAATCACCTGAACTTTTTTTAAGTTTTATACTTAAGCCTTCAAGTTATGTCAAATTTCTTTTTACCAATTTACAATTGGGCTCGTTATTTATAATAAAGTCTTCATTTACGCATTTGCTAAATTGTGTCTCTGTTTTGAGATATTTATTTTTTATATTATTTTTTATATTATACTTTTATTAGCGTTCCGTACATAATCTTTTTTCAGGTGGTTAGTACTAACGTATAAATCATAAACACTAAATCTTTTGAATTTTATAACCCTTGCTACCCGCTAGTACTTACATAAGCATCTTAAAGGATAAAATTATCATTTTAGCTACATTTTATGATAATTTTGCATTTAATTACTTTATAAGCTTTTCTATAATACCAAAATTACCCTCTAATCATGATGTACAAGTAATCTAAGCATATTAAGCCTTCATTGATGACTTCAATCAATTTCATTAATATTATAAACTTTAATCACTTTTATTAATATTGACAACAATGACTTATAATTTATTATATAAGTATTATTTATTAAATTACTATCTAAATTTATATAAATTATTATTTATAAATATATAACAATATCATGTTTTAAATGCAAAAACATTTAGAAAAAAGTATCCCAAACATTAAGAAACATTTTTATGACTTATACATTTTAAAAAACATATTCTTAAATCGCAAACACCAATATCTTTTTTTGACCAACTCTCTCAAATTATTTATCAAATCATCTTTCTTCAAATCTATAATCTAGATAAATGAAAAGCATGTATACGAACTTTTAAAAACCGTGAAATGAATATTATTGTACAAGTCGTCGAAACCAAACCCTACAAATTTCAACACACCCGCCACAACACGCGGGTTCACACACTAGTCTTCTTAGATACATGTTGATAATGACTATTTTTATATCTTTTTTTAACAACTCTCTCAAATTTTATCAAATTAATGACTATTTTATGTCATTTTTCAAACTAAACTATATTTTCATGATGATACTTGAATCCTATCACTATAGAGAGAAACCATCAACACCGTGACCGTTTGCTAAGAACTATTTCCTTAACTTGTAGAATGTATCTGTTTAGTAAATAAATCAACCTTTATTCTTATTTTAGTATATTCATAAGTTATTATTCTTATTACATTTTGTTTTAATCTGATCAATAATATATTAAGTTCATCAATAACTAAAATAATTTATAAATAATACATCAATTTAATCTAAAATCAATATTAACAAAATTCCATTTGTAATCAACATCCGAATATATATTTGATTTGATTTTACTTTACTCTTTTGTTTCCTGAATCAAACAAAAACATTCACATGAGGGCATGATTCTACATTAGTACATTACACTCATATTTAGATGATTGAAAAGCCATATGATAAATATGATGGATGTTTGTGTTTACTTTTTTTTAAACGACAAATTTATCATACTCTTAAATTACTCCATATTACATCATTGTCTGGGTTTGAACCTATGACCTCCCATCTAGGATGCTTTTGAATATTTATATTCACAAAATGATGATATTATCTTAGAGTAATCATAGTAGGTGTCCTATTTTAATGTTTGTGTGTTTCCTATATTATGGGTATGGTTGTAAGTGGTTATAACTGAAGTATAGAGAAAATTTACTGGGATTGAAAAACATGATACAACCCCCATAATAATTTTATAATATTTATAAAAGTGGTTGTGAGTGAATGTGAGTTAAAAGTTAATAATAAAGATATAAAAAGTATTATTTATTTGAAAGAAAGAGTAAAAAAGTTATGTTTTAGTGTTGCAATATGAGGATGGAAAAGTTAGTGTGAATGCTCTTAGAGCATCTTAAGCTTTACGGTCGGAGCCCCTCGCTCTCATGTTGTGAGCTTTACGGGTGACCCTCTTTCTCTCTCTCACTCTCACCCATCTCCGCCCGGCCCCACTCATGAGGAAGGAATTTTTCCGCTCTCTCCTCATCCTATCCTCCCTACTTTTCTCTCTCCCTCTCTCTCTCTCTCTCTCTCTCTCTCTCTCTCCCTCTCTCCTCCAACCATAAGTTGTTCTCCAAAATGTCATGAAGGAGAACCCAAATCTACAAGAAACTGGCAAAATAATCGTAAATATAGAGAAAGAGTAATATATAGGTTTTTTTTCAACTAAATAGTAAGAAGAAGATCATGCCCTTTTTAAGCTATAATACATCACCCACCCATAGTTTTGAACTTGAAAATTTTAATGCAACCTTAGGAAAGTGTTTTATGAGGAGATTCATGATAAAGAGGAAAAACTTTTATTTTTATTTTAGGATCAATTGCTCTTAAACCTTATAAAAATGTAAAAGTTGTCTCTCTATCTTCGTATCAAACACTCTTGCTACAAGGACAATAACGGATATATGTGAAAGTTGTCTCAAGACATATTAAGACCGAATTCTATCATATTATGTAACAGACCGGTTCAAATGATAGCTGGCCAAGTATTGAATTGCTTATTATCAATATGATTTTCAATCAAACAGTTATTTGATATGAGTTTTTGCTATAAAAACTCCAGTGACAATTTTTTTACACAATAGCTAAGAACATATTTCACTATAGTTTAGCTATGAATATTCAATTGAAAATAAAGTATGTAGCAAATCAATATAAAGTATTTTAAATATGACCAATAATTAATTTAGTTAAAACCCATCTTAGTTGTAATATTGTTAATAAATGTGACTAAATATACAAGTGTGACTTCGCCACTCTATTATTCATTGGTTTAAGACACATACTTTTATTTCTTTCTTTCTTTTTCTTTGAACGGCTAATTGAATCACTGGCTCACCCGATCATCTCCATGCTCATAGTTTTCTTTCTTTTTCCTATTCGTATGGTTTTCATGGCCTTGGTGGCAGTTTTTCTTGATAAGATAGGGCAGAAGTAAAAAAGAAATAAGCAAAAAAAAGTTATATAATGTCTCATATATGTTGGTATCTATCGGATAGTTACCTGTTGTATGCTTAAAAGTTAAAAGTTGCTGTAACAAGTCATACCCTTTCCAAGTTACTGCACCATCTTTACCAAATATGACAATGAGACGGGTATGAGGTGAAACTACTAGTATCAATTCCATGCCCAATTATATAATGTCTCATATATGTTGGTATCTATCGGACAGATACATGTTCTATGTTGGGTATGTATGTTGATTTCGAGTATCCTCGTTAGTATATAAAATTTTCCCGGATCTTCAAATTGTAACACCCGACCTCTCGCACCACCAATATTGTCCGCTTTGCTCATGAGTAGCTCATGGATTTGCTTTTGGTTGCCCGGGTGAAAACTTCCCAGGGGGTCATCCATCCCTGGATTGCTCCCACCTGAGCACGCTTAACTGTGGAGTTCTCCTCTCATCCACAGCCAATACGTCAAAACGCGTTGTTGATGTTAGAGACCAGACATTCCTTATGAACCAGGAATCTCTCTTGTTCACGGCCGATGTGTGATTTATGTAGGGTGTCACACAAATACACTTATTACTAATTCAAATTTTAAAAGTTTTTATTATTACCATATGAATTAGAAATAAAAAATTCTTGAGGTGTAATATTGTTTTCTATTCGTGTAACGTTTCAAATCTTCAAAACTGATTCTCGATTACTTTATACGTTTTTTATGTAATTAAACATGTTAGTGTTACTGTCACAACTCATTTAACAAAGTTCATATGCATAGAGTAATATGCTATAGTGTGACAAGAGGCAATCAGATCCTTTTTTTGTGAAGTTTTAAATATCGCAGTACATGTTATTAATGTTACTCATTGTGTTCTTTTGTATGATGTTCCTACCAATTTTTGGAGTGGCAAAAATGTGTCATACCGACATTTACGAGTCTTTAGATGCAAGGTATTTGTGTGTCTACCCAAAGTTGAAAGATCAAAGCTTGATGTGAAGACCAAGCAATGGATATTTCTTGGTTATGGGCAAGATGAGATGGGTACATGTTATATGATCCAATTCTGAAGAAACTCATAAGGAGTCATGATGTTGTGTTTATGGAAGAGTTTGAAAGACATTAAGAAGACACATATAGTTATTCACTACACCGATTACTAATTTCGATCCAATTTCTCCCTAGCTCTCTAAGCCACATAATGGAGATGATACTCATTGTAATATCTGACCTCTCTTACTACCAATATTGTCCGCTTTGCCCACGACCAGCTCACATATTTGCTTTTGGTTGCCCAAATAAAAACTTTCTAGAGAGGTCATCCATCCATAGATTGCTGCCACCCTGAGCACGCTTAACTATGGAGTTCTTCTCTCATCCACAATCAAATCACCCAAAACGCGTTGATGGTATTAAAGGCAGGATATTCCTTATGAAATATAAAATCTCTCATGTCCATGGCCGATATAGGATTTTTCTAGAGTTTTACAATCACCCCTGACTCATCGTCCTCGATAAAGTTTGCCTCACATTCCCATTCATGGATGTGGGATTTGCCTAAGATGTCACTCTTGACACCTCCAAGGACACACTATTCTCGATGAGATTTCCCCCACTATCCAGAGCATACATAGGAGTGGCTTTGATACCATTTTTAAAATCTGGCCCCTCTAACCCACCAACATTGTCCACTTTGCACACAAGTAGCTCACGAATTTGCTTTTGGTTGCCTGGGTGGAAACTTCCCAAGGAGATCAACCATCCCCAAATTGCTGCCACCTAAGTACGTTCAACTATGGAGTTATCATCTCATCTATAGCGAAATCATCCAAAACGCGTTGATGACATTAGAGACAGGACATTCCTTATGAACCGAGAATCTTTCCCGTCCATGACCGATGTAGGATTTGCCTAGGGTGTTACATTGAAGGTGATATATATAATTGAAATAAATAAAAATAAATATAATATAATTACAAGATCACATTTTTTTATTTCAGGCATATAATCTGATAAGTGGTTAATCGAGTAAAAGAAGGGGGGGGGGAAGGTAAACGAGTATATCATGTAATCCCATACCCTTCAGTCTCATACCCGACTCCATACCCGTCCCAAATGTCTCAGGTTTTAGGTATTTCTGTCGGTTTCGGGTTTGACTGCCATCCAACAACAAAGTTATATTATTTTACAAAAATTGATGGACCACTTATACTACGTATTAAACACCTGCAAGTGGAACACATGTGCAATCAATTGGTAGACATGTATTGGCAATACTAAGATGCTTTAATAAAAAAGGACCGTCTTAAAGAGTTAACGTACACATATCGATAAAAATAACGCCAGAACACCATGGCCATTAATAACTCTTAATCTGTATATAAGAAAGCGGAATGATAAAAAAGTCATGGCATGAGCTTGAAACCGTGAACAAAAGTGACTAAAAAATCTGCGTTTTTATAGAAAGAGGTAACTTTATAGAATAGTTACACGTTCTAAAAATGTTCCAACTAGATCACTAAAATATAAAAAAGGCTCAAATTAAGTCACTTAGCTTTTATGTTTTATTTGAATTGTAGGTTCTAATATGTTTTTTTAGTTTTTTTTGTTTCAATTAGGAAATATTATTTACTTTTTTTATGCAAATGTGAAATGGTGACGTTACATCTTCTCCTTATTTTTTTCTTGACACAAAAAAATCCAATGATGACTTTATTTGATATTTTATTGATCAAATTTAAGCAAAATATATACATGGGTGACCTAATTATAAACCTTTAAAATCTGATTACTATTCTATGAGATATTTATTTTTTGTCGTGAAAATATCATAATAATAAAATATAAAAATTATTTTCAATAATTCAAACTATCAACTATTGGTTATATTAATCCCAACTAATAATTTGATTGATAACAATTTTAACTTTTATTTTTGTTACCAATAATAATCCCAGTTTAATATATCATTAACTTCATTTGTTTTAATGACGTGGTGTGTGATATGTCATAAAAAAGACCAATACTCTTTAAACCAAAAATCATATGAATAGTATGTTGTTTTAACCAAAAAAACAAAAGTAATTATAGATTAGAGCAAGCGATAAGAATAAAGGATATTTTGATCCAAATAAAGTACTTAGAAACAACTTAACTCACTGAGGATGATTGTAATGAATTCTAAGCTTGAATCATACGTCCTTCGTTCCAACTCCTATGATTTCTTCATTTTCACAAAAATGACAACCACCCTAAAAGAAAACGCTTCAATTTGTGGTTTGGTTCGATGCCTTTATTTTGGAACAAGGTAAAACCAAAACTGAAATGTAATATTTAATTAAAAAATCAAAACCATTTGGGCTTTATTAGTTAAATCGATCTGGCTTCGATTGATCGGTGTTTTGTCCTTACAGGTTTGATCAGCCCGGTTTCAAGATATGAAAAGGTATAATCTTTGTTACCCTTTACAACTTTAGCTATTAGCCAATGATATGATGCCAACTCATTTAAGCTTAAAACTATAAACTTTTATAATTTTTGTGGCACTATCTTTCTTATCCTAAACTATCTTAGTATTTCTTAAAAATATAAAACTAAATTATATATTTAAACCATAAAAAAATTAAAAAAGCATAATCTTCATCAACAAAATACATACTAACCAAAAAAATATACTTTTCGATAATATGAATTAATATAAGAGTAATTAATCCTTGGTAGAATAAATGTTTAGTTTATAATGTAAACATGGGTCAATATTTTTTCTTGGAGTAAATTATATGGATGATCCTGTGGTTATATTGAAAATTTGAATTTGCTCCATTGATAAAAGATAACTATAATACCAGATACTATATTTATAATTTTAAAATTTTAAAGATTAAATCCAAAATTTTAACAAATCATAGGAACCATCCTTGTAATTTACTCTTTTTCTTAAATTGGTCGTCGATACACGTGGATTCTAAGCCGGTTCAAAAGACGACGTGGCGGTTCCACGTAACCACAAACCGATCTCCTCGAGATCCGTGATCCTTCAGCTTGCTGACATGGCATTTTCATATTCAAAACAAAATAAAAAAAATCCCCAAATTTCTTCCCTCCACACATTCACCCCTCACCTTATCTCTCAAAATTTGTCAGATTCCCCGATTTCTCCACCAAAATAAACACCTCATAATAATAATAACAATGAATTCAATCGCCAATTGTCACCTTCAATCGCACCACCGTCGAAAATGGCTTCAAAATTGGGGTTCACGATAACATCTTCACGGTTCTTCACTGCTCCGATTCGAAGACCTGATGTGGGTGTGGCGTTATCCGGTTCGTATCGGTTGTCTCCGGCGAAGACGCCGTCGATTCAGGCGATCGGAAGAGGGTTCGTGAGTCGACGGAGGTTGATTATTATTTCGCCTAGGGCCACCACTGATCAGCCAGGTTAGGGTTTCAGTTTGTGTGGTGTTGTTGGTTTTTAAACTTCAATCACAGTTGTCGAAGGCGAAAAATGTTATTATTAGGGGTTTTAGCAGTGTTTTAGAGTGGGTCAGGTTGTTTAAGGTAGTTTAGTTTATTTTAGGTTGAATTTTAAGCTACTGTTTTTAGGGGTTTTTGATATGTTTTAGGCTGGTTTAGGTTGATTTCAGGCTTGTTTAGGGCTAGTTTAGTGTGTTTTAGGTTGATTTGTAAGCAGGGCACTGTAAAAATACTATTTTTTAGGTTTTAAACATGTTGTAGGCTAGTTTAGGTTGATTTTAAGCTTGTTTAGGGCTACTTTAGTATGTTTTAGGTTGATTTTTAAGCAGGGCACTGTAAAAATACTATTTTTTAGGTTTTAAACATGTTGTAGGCTGGTTTAGGTTGATTTCAGGCTTGTTTAGGGCTAGTTTAGTGTGTTTTAGGTTGATTTTTATGCAGGGCACTGTAAAAATACTATTTTTTAGGTTTTAAACATGTTGTAGGCTAGTTTAGGTTGATTTCAAGCTTGTATAGGGTAGTTTAGTTTATTTTAGGTTGAATTCTAAGCTACTGTTTTTAGGGGTTTTTGATATGTGGGCTGGTTTAGGTTGATTTCAGGCTTGTTTAGGGCTAATTTAATATGTTTTAGGTTGATAAAAGCAGGGCACTGTAAAAATACTATTTTTAGGTTTTAAACATGTTGTAGGCTAGTTTAGGTTGATTTCAAGCTTGCTTAGGGCTAGTTTAGTTTGTTTTAGGTTGTTTTTTAAGCAGGGCACGCCACACACAGTATAAAAATACTACTTTTAGGGTTGTAAACGTGCTTTTGGGTAGTTTAGGTTGATTTCATGCTTGTTTAGACTTTAGGGCTAGCTTAGTCTGTTTCAGGTTGGTTTTTAAGTGGGACACGTGGTATAAAAGTACCGTTTTTAGGGTTGTAGACATGCTTTAGGCTAGTTTAGGTTGATTATAGGCTTGTTTAGGGCTAGTTTAGTTTGTTTTAGGTTGATTTTTAAGGGAGGCATGTAGTATTAAAATGCTATTTTTAGGGGTTTTAGAAATGTTTTAGGCTTGTTTTGGGTACTGTTCTTAGGGGTTGTAGACATGCTTTAGGCTAGTTAACGTTGATTTCAGGCTTGTTTAGGGCTAGTTTAGTTTGTCTTAGGTTGATTTTTAAGCGAGGCATGTAGTATATAAATACTATTTTTAGGGGTTTTAGGCTTCTTTTGGGTTACTTAGGCCTGTGTTAGATTTATAGGTTGTTTTTAGGCTTGTTTACGGCTTGAGCGCCTAGAAGTGGGGCCTTTGAAGTGAGTCAACAAACAGGCAGTGGGAGCCTAGCCGCGTGCCTTGTGCTTTCGATAATAGAGACTTCAATGATGTTTAACTTTATTGTTGATTCTAATAGTATTATGCAATTAGACGATGATCTAGCATATGACAATCCTTTTCACATGGATTATGATTTAGATGAATAGCTAAGGGGTTGTTTGGCAGCCTCTTAATCAGGCTCTTAATGGTTCAGGTGTCTGAATGGTTCAACACTTAATGGTTCAGACTAATGTCTGAATGGTTCAGACATTTGCCTTTGAATGGTTAAGCATTATACTAATGCTGAATGGTTAAGACCTCTTATGTGAATTGGTCAGACATTTGCATTTGAATATTTAAACGATATACTAGCTCTTAATGGTTCAAACCTCTTAATGGTTCAACACTTAATGGTTTAGACCTCTTATTGGTTCAACACGTAATCATTCAAAAGTTGCCAAACATCCCCTAAGTTGTTAATGAAGGCTATTAATCACCTTCACATGGATTTTAAGATGAATTGGATGTTATTGGTTGGGGTTGTCTTTTGTGCGTGTGTGTGTGTCTTTTTGTATGATTTTCACTATAAAAAGTTTTTTCTGTTCATGAGTAAAATCCAATGTAAGAGAGGCCTACACTTGAATAGTTAACTTGGGGGATGAGGAAAATGTTAATAGTAATGCACTTGCTTTTCCAAAATTAGAGCTCGCCTTTTCTGCGGCAGCTTAGGTGAAAAAACATGGACAGAAAGTTTATGTTGCTTTTCCCAATGATACAATGCAGCATAACTTCATATTTGGAATGTTGGGATTCTTTCAGGTCCAGTTAAAGAAGAAGAAAATGTTGAAGTTGTTGACAGCAACATAATGCCTTATTGCAGCTTAGAGCAAAAGAAGAAGACAATTGGAGAAATGGAACAAGAATTTCTTCAAGCATTACAAGTAAACCATCCCTTTTGTTTTTCATTTCCACCTTTTTGTATTTCTTTTTGCTATATCTCAACAACAAATCCAGTTCATTTCATTCCACAGTTTTGTTTCACCATTTTACGTGATACGAGTTCATGTGTCTTCATTCATCATAATTACATATTTTTTTTTGATTACTAGTTTTCTCTTCTGTTTCTTCTGTAGGCATTCTATTATGAAGGAAAAGCTATCATGTCAAATGAGGAATTTGATAATCTTAAGGAAGAACTGATGTGGGAAGGAAGCAGTGTTGTAATGCTAAGTATGTATATCTTGTACTTGTTTACCATGTCACCTTTTATACATGTAAAAATATAACACTGCCAAGATGTCAGTCAATTTTCAATGTATATGATTGTTGTGTTATACGTTACATTACAGGCCCTGATGAACAGAAGTTTTTAGAAGCTTCAATGGCATATGTATCTGGTAATCCAATAATGAGTGATGAAGAGTTTGACAAACTAAAGATGCAATTAAAGGTATGCATATCTGTGTAAATGCTTACAAAAAAATAAATAAATAAATAAATAAAATAAAATAAAACAACAAGACCATAAACTTATGTATTCACAACTGTACTGCATTTTTTTGGCACTTGTAACATATTGCTAACGCTTGTGTTATATGTATTCACAAATGTGCCATTGGTTTTATTCTTTTGTGTTTTATTTTCTATTCTCACATATATGATTTCATTTCTTCAATTGCTTTCAGAAAGATGGAAGTGACATAGTATCTGAGGGTCCAAGATGCAGTCTTCGCAGTAGAAAGGTAAAAATCTTTATTACGCATGGCCATATGCGTTCATTTTATGGAGTTATACATGACCCCGTTGTCATATCAGCGTGCATGTCATTGCTACAATGTCACACTGATGGTCTTATGTTTAAAGACTAATATTTAATCTTGAACTAGCTTATATTCAATTCAGTGTAATAATGAACTCCTACTATAATGAACTTTGTTGTCTAGAAATAAGCATTTGCATGAGAAATTTGTTGTTTGCAGTATTCCACCATGATAATGTATTTGGGTGTAGGTTTACAGTGACCTGAGTGTTGATTACCTCAAAATGTTCCTCATAAATGTCCCTGCTGCTGTTGTTGCATTAGGATTGTAAGTCTCACTCTACTTATACTTTCATTGTTCATAATTATGTCAACTTTCCAATTGAATGCTTGATATATCTTTGTGTATTGTAGGTTCTTCTTCCTAGATGACGTCACTGGGTTTGAAATCACATACCTTTTGGAGGTAGATGTTGTTTATGGCTTATTCCGATAATCTAAAGCTGTTTATCCAGTTTTAAGTTTACACTTTATATATGTTCTATTGTTTCTTTTTTCCATTTTGAGGAATTTATGCGTTGTTTCCAGTAAGTTTACGATTGTAAATACTTTTATCAGCTTCCAGAGCCATTTAGTTTCATCTTCACTTGGTTCGCGGCTATACCATTCATATTATGGTTATCCTTTTCACTTACCAACGTCATTGTGAGGGATTTCTTGATACTGAAGGTAGTATTTTGTTAATCAAATATTTAATCTTACAAATTATCACTAATTCTTTTCATTAGTTTAACATCTAAATATTATACCTTTTCAGGGCGTTTGTCCAAACTGTGGAACAGAGAATACTTCATTCTTTGGAACCATATTGTCAATTTCCAGTGGGGGCAGTACCAACAATGTCAAATGCGCAAAGTAAGTTCTGTTTCTTTTAACTACTTAAATCGTTATTTTCAAGTATAAAACTGGATTATTATCATTAATCATTTCCTAAAAGTCAAAATAATTGGGCCAAAAAGTGTTGGAGGATCATACCACCCATTTTTTCACACGTTAAGAGATGACCCATTACCCAAGCTGTCAGGCCCACTTCTTTTCCCACCTCTTGTATCGAATGGAACCTCACACCCCAATGCCTGTTTTCTTGGCGCAATTTAGTTTTGCATAAACATTAATGTTGCATTTGATCCTCTACTTTCAGCTGTCAAACGGCATTAGTGTTTGATAAAGACACTCGCTTGATGACATTGCCAGAAGGAAGCGAAGCTTGAGTTGCACGGTATGAACTCTGTTTCTGCAGCATTTTATCAATCTTACTGAAAGCTCAACCTTTATATTTATATTAGTTACATTCCAACTGAAACAAACGCAGGAAGGGTCGGTTGTCAGATTTCGGATCATGAGTGGAGTTATGAATGGTGCTACTGTAAATGTACCTAGGATTTTCCGAAAATAGTTATGCATTTGTTTAGGCATTGCATAAGCGTGCATTCACATTTCAATCATAGTCTATGTATATTCATGTGTATAACATGAGACCATGGATTATGTATGTTCATATGTATACTTTACATTGGGTGCATGCTATGTTCATACATAGCAGTCCTTAAGCAATAATATCCCACATTATACATATGTTTTGGCTTCAAGAATCATATTTGTAACATCCGACAGTGAACTATGATGTTATTATGTTGAAAGTGAGTTGCGAAATTGAATCACTTTTAACACCAAAGAACAACATATGAAAGAGTTAAAACTTAACAGGATTTGATCACCTACGCCTAACGACTTTATTGAAAATGAACTCAAATTACTATCGTCAGTAGTAATTACTTATCAACCGTATCTCCCTATTACTAGTTACTTTACTTACACGCCAGTACCAACATCCATCAACACTAACCATCAATACTAACTCATTGTCAATATGACAACACACGTATCATAATAATACGAATAACTTCTCATAGTTCTGGCTATGGTCCAAGGATAACACAACATGGAATATAATCTTTCAATAATATTCTTTTGTTCCTCCAACTCAATATTATTCAACCAAAATAATAATATTTATTGTCTAGCTTAACTTAACAACCAGCACATGACATGCTCCCACGTTGTAAACTTCATTGGATTTCATTCATGAATATCAAAATATTACTAGCTATACTTAAGATGTTTACCTTAACATGTCATCTTTAATTTAATTTGTTCTAGTTATTATTCTCACTTATTATACTTTGTCTGAATGTCACAGTAAAGTTGAACTTCATTGCATACAAAATGAATATTAAAGAAATGTAAGCAAGGTTGACTTACAAAAGTCAACCTGCATGAGGGTCATAAAGATTAACATATATATGGCATGGACTTATATAGATCATTTGAAAGCAAACATTTATTATACATCACTTACCCATTAAATTTTTAATTCTGATGGGACGGATGGAGAATATAACATGATAACTACTCCATTGGAGGTAGAATTACAATGAAAATATACAAAAGTCAACCTGTGTAGTCTTTTAATCTATGTAGCAAGATCACACATATCAATATTGTAAGAAAATGACTCAACCCTTTTAAAACACGGGGTATAAACTGAAGTGATGATAGATAAAGCCATCAACTATACGAATAGCAAACTTCTAGACGTAAAATTTGCACAACATGGATGGATCAATGGAAGTTGACATTGGCTTGGTAAGTCAACCCTAAATTCCAGTTAGCCGGGGCTACATTGTACGCGGTAATGGTCTGTTTTGTGGTGTATGAAGTTAGCCTGAAGGAGAGGGCTTGACCCTTAAGAGTCGCGAAAGCTTGGTAAGAAGCACCCCAGTTATGGCTCATGCTGATCCAATCGGTCTTGGTCCCTTTGACCCACATTTGCTTGATGTCACCAGCACCAGCAACATTCATCACATACACCAACAACCAATAACCATTTCCTTGAAAAGAAAATCTGATCCCACCCTTCCTTATGGCATTGCATGGAACCCTAATGCACCCAAAAGATTAATTGGAATGTTAGTAGTAATCCAAGATCAAAATGTAACAACTTGTGAAAAAAATGATGCTTTTTACTAAAGAAACATAAATGCACCTGCGGTACATGACTGGGACAATGCCAGCTTTCCATTGAGCGATTTTCATGAACGCGGGTTTAGACATGTCAAAATGGGTGCGGGGAGGGTTGCACCATCCACCGTTGTTTGAATCTTTAGACCAGTTGGGTGGGCAGAGGTTGGTGGCAGTAACAGTTGTGTAACCTTTGTAGCACCATGGAGACTGAACACACCGTATTTGGTAACACTGTCCACACGCGTACCCATCATTAAAGATCGTTGAGCTCAATGCGGCTGTATCTGTTCCGTATCCATTAGTAATCAAGTTCCCATATCCACAAGCACCCCCTGTAACATTATTCAAGAATATCGTTACTTACACACCAAACTAAAGAACACGATTATATATAATATAATAGATAGATGACATGTAGACTATGTCACATGTATGTTACATACCCATGGTTTCGGATGCAGACTCGTCACCATAAAACGTGGCGTGGGCTAGGGTCCACGGGCTCGGAACAAAGCCATGGTAGATCGCTCCATTAGGCTTTACGAGCCACGAGAAGATGAGTGTGACAATGTTAAAGACGCAGCAAAAGCTCCATGAATGATAAAAAGAATCCATTTTGATTTCTTGATCTTTGAATATGTTGTGAAATTTGTATCACTAATGCTTGTTGAGTTCAACATTAAGAACTATCTATTTATAGGACTTAAAGTGGCCAATCTTTTGTGACCCTTAACGATGGTTGACATTTTTAAGTCAACTTTGGTTATGATAGTTTAAGATGTATTCGAATGAAATCTCATGAAGTTTAAAACGTGCGAGCAGGTTCTATATATGCTAATATTTTAGGCTATACACCGTCCTAACATCACCAAAACTTAGATTACTATATAAGGTTCCATACATATTATATAAAGTTAATCGTTATCATAACATTAAGTATTCATTGATTAGCGTATAATGTTTCACTAGGTGCTTGTGGATATGTAAACTTGATTGCTAACAGATCGGCTCAATCTTTTCCGAAATCTAAAGCAAATTCTATAATTACAATCTTATTGGAATTCTAGTAATATTAGCTTATATATAAATATAAATATTCATGTTATACTATTTTATAATAAAACCTTTTAGTTAAACTTTACGCTAATTATGAAACATGAAATAAATTTAAGGAGTATAAATTCAATATGTATATTTGGTTTTAAAGTTTTGATGGACAGTTTGTGAAAGTCATGAAAATTCATTTTTTACAAACAATCAACATAAACTAACAGAGAGAATCTTTAAGGCGTATAGACTTTATTAATTCAATTCAGGTGTTTGTTTCAAATTCTTGATCTTATCCGACTAAATCAATTGTAAGTGCACAAATGATTTAATCCGAAACATTAATCAATTTCAAGAACATCCCGATGATTAATTTCAATTTCAAGCTTTTTTATTAAATTAGGGTTTGATGAATCTGGTATAATTTTTCCGTTCATACTTTTTACAACGATATTTAAACCACTTGTTTTTAGTATTAGTTATTGCGACTTTTTGTTTTTAGTTTCAAGTTTTGTATAATTTTCGTCTTTGTGTGACACACATAATTATTTTGCTTACAATTTCAATGTTGACTTACCTAATTATTGGATTGGATTTAACATATATACCTTAAAAAACTCCTAATGCACTATATTTTACTACACGACCATTAAAGGGGTAAACCCTAAAAAGAGAGTATATGAAAAATGATAATAAATGGCAAACATCTATCCGAACCTTATGAGCTCACATATTGGTCGAAATTAAGATAAAAAACACGAACCGCATCCTAATAAACATATATACTTATCTGACACGTACAGATTAGGGCCACGAATCTAGTCCGGAATCAAACAGTCACCAGTTCGGTCTCCAGAAGGTAAAAGATTAACACTACGACAAATGTGTCAATTTCTAATGGGGACCACAAATATTTACCGAGGTAACAAATTTTGACATGACTGTGAGGATCACATAGACACATGCAGTAATGACACCACACATCAAAGGGTATAAATACAGAGATGAGAACTCGATTTTCATTCCCCGCTACTCAATAAATATAGTCTCAACACGTATTTCCTCTCAGATCACTGATTCTTACGTTGAAGCCAGGTCACAAAGACAACCGGGTTCATCTATGTGACGAGACTAACAACTTTTTGGGTTGTAGATTGTAGACTGTAATCAATCCGTTATCTCTTTGTGAAGGTTAGTCTCTTACTTCAACAACGACAAAGTATAGAGAAAAATGCTACTAGGTGAGACCAAGAAACACACACTCAAATATTACAAATAAAATAAATATTTGTAAATTCTTGAGTTAGTAACCAAATTGTAGTACCAATTTATATATAATGTTAATCAAATTGAATACATCTTTTAAGCCGAACACTCATGTATTTTACGAAGGAAATAAAAGTAGAAAAGTTAGTGGCGGAAAGAAAGTGTCGTCAATTTGTTTTTAATTACGCCATTTTTTGACGGAAAAATGAGCTAATGACTGATTAAACTGTTGCCAGTTCTGATGAATTTTACAACCAAAAAATTTACGACAAGTTTTTGGTTGTAATTAAAACATCACAAATTTGCCAAAAGTTTACTACAAATTTCTATAAACACAAAGTTATACTAATTTTATATATCTTTATATATATTATAACAAAGCATTTGACTTTTATTTTATTTTTTTACAAAATAATACTTTTACTTCTAATAATTCATTAACAATTTATTTTATCTTGATATATATTATAACAAAGCATTGTATATTTAAACTCCTAGAAGAACGTGTGATCAAGAATAATAATCACTCATTAAACTTTGTCTGAATCTAACAGTAAACTTGAACTAATGAACTTCATTCTATACAAAATGAATATTAAAGAAATGTAAGCAAGCTTGACTTACAAAAGTCAACCTGCATGAGGGTCATAAAGGTTAACATATAGATATGGCATGGAGTAGAGTGCAATATATAGAGATCAAATTGAAGCAAACTTTTATTATTCATCACTTAACCATTAAGATTTTTATTATTAATGATATGGATGGACAGTACAACAAGATAACTACTTAACTGAAGGTAAAACATATTGATTTTTGTGGTCTTTCAATCTATGTATGAGACCACACAGATCAATATTATAAGAAAATAACTCACCCTTATAAAACACAGGGTTTAAATTGAAGTAATGATAGATAAAACTATCAACTATACGAATAGCAAACTTCTAGACGTAAAATTATGCACAACATGGATGGATCAATGGAAGTTGACATTGGCTTGGTAAGTCAACCCTAAATTCCAGTTAGCCGGGGCAACATTGTACGCGGTAATGGTCTGTTTTGTGGTGTATGAAGTCAGCCTGAAGGAGAGGGCTTGACCCTTAAGAGTCGCGAAAGCTTGGTAAGAAGCACCCCAGTTGTGGCTCATGCTGATCCAATCGGTCTTGGCCCCTTTGACCCACATTTGCTTGATGTCACCAGCACCAGCAACATTCATCACATACACCAACAACCAATAACCATTTCCTTGAAAAGAAAATCTGATCCCACCCTTCCTTATGGCATTGCATGGAACCCTAATGCACCCAAAAGATTAATTAGAATGTTAGTAGTTATCCAAGATCAGAATATCACAACTATTGGAAAAATTGATGCTTTATACTAAAGAAACATCAATGCACCTGCGGTACATGACTGGAACAATACCAGCTTTCCATTGAGCGATTTTCATGAACGCGGGTTTAGACATGTCAAAATGGGTGCGGGGAGGGTTGCACCATCCACCGTTGTTTGAATCTTTAGACCAGTTGGGTGGGCAAAGGTTTGTGGCAGTAACAGTTGTGTAACCTTTGTAGCACCATGGAGACTGAACACACCGTATTTGGTAACACTGTCCACACGCATACCCATCGTTAAAGATCGTTGAACTTAATGCAGCTGTATCAGTTCCGTACCCATTAGTAATCAAGTTCCCATATCCACAAGCACCCCCTGTAACATTATTCAAGAATATTGTTACTTCCACACTAAACTAAAACATGATTATATATAATATAATAGATAGATGACATGTAGACTATGTCACATGTATGTTACATACCCATGGTTTCGGATGCAGACTCGTCACCATAAAACGTGGCGTGGGCTAGGGTCCACGGGCTCGGAACAAAGCCATGGTAGATCGCTCCATTAGGCTTTACGAGCCACGAGAAGATGAGTGTGACAATGTTAAAGACGCAGCAAAAGCTCCATGAATGATAAAAAGAAGCCATTTTGTTATCTTGATTTCTTGATCTTTGAATATGTTGTGAAATTTGTATGACTAATGCTTGTTGAGTTCAACATTAAGAACTATCTATTTATAGGACTTAAAGTGGCCAATCTTTTGTGACCCTTAACGATGGTTGACATTTTTAAGTCAACTTTGTTAATAATAGTTTAAGATGCATTCGAATGAAATCTCATGAAGTTTAAAACGTGCGAGCAGGTTCTAATATAGGATTACTATATAATATTCAATACATATTATATAAAGTTAATCGTTATCACTTATCATAACATTAATTATCCATTGATTAATAATGTAATGTTTCATGAGGTACTTGTAGATATTGAAACTTGATTACTAATAGATGCATAACTTATATAGTTGCATTAAGAATAGTATCTGAAAAAGAATAGTAAAAATTCTTGTGTTTGGGATAAGTGACTATTAATACTATTACTTTTATTTTTTACTTCTATTTTTTCACAATATAATACTATTACTTCTAATAATTCGTTAACAATTTAACTTTGTTACATATACAATTGTAACATTATTATATATTTAAAGTCGTAGAGAACGTGTGATTGAGAATAATAATCTAACTACAAAAGTTCATTGTATGTAATAAGCAAATCAAACATGCCAACTTGTTGTTTCTTCTTTGCTTCCTCCTAGTGTAACAACTAAATGAACAAAAGAATATGATTAGCATTTTTATTGTATGTGTACCAACTAGCAATTGTAGCTTTAGATTTGATTACCAAATCTAAAGTGGCTATCAAGTTAAGCTAAATATATTCTTTAAGAATGAACATATTTTTGCACTTTACAAAGGCTTGCAATGGAGATTCTTAGAGCATCCAAATGGGGGAACCCATTTGCGTCTGTATAGCTTAGGTGGCGAGTCGGGAACACAAAGGGGAAAAGAGAGAACCATACGTCCATGCTCATGAACGATGTTTGTGAGAGAGGTAGGAGAGAGGATGCGTACGTAAGGCTAAGAGAGAAAGGGATGCAGACCCTTATTCGATTGCAAAAGAATCAAATAGAAAATTAAACAATAGAATATTTAAAATCAATTGAATATGTTTGAATTTAGTTTTTGTTTTATAGTTATAGAAAGTTATATAATTGACCATCTTTTGGTAAATACAAATTTAATTATTTTCTAGTTCCAACTATAGAATATTTAAAATCAAACTTGGATAGTCTGAGAGTCGTAAAGATCACTATCAGATGAAAATTATTTGGTGGTTTACCCGAATAAATCAATCGGATATAACTCAGACGAGATCAAGAATTAGTATGTTTTATTGTGTGATATTCGTGAACCAGAAGAAAGAACAGAATGACCAATATTTTTTTAAATCAATATTTGCAGAGAAGGGGAGAAAACTAGCGGTGGTAGTTTTCATATCAAAATATTACACTTTTTACCCTAAAGTTTCACATGTGAAATTTCGATAAAATTAAATTTTCATGCGTTTTTGATAAAGCAATGTTTACCAATATAAAAAATTTCCAAGCTAACTTGGCAGCTCGACCCCAGCCAGGGGCTCTGCCTCTTGGACCCCACTTCTAGGGGCGTTGTCACCGGACCCCCGCCAAGGGGGTATTGCCCTCTTGGAACCCCCATTGCTTAGGAGCTTCACGCCTAATAAGGTTTGCAATTTAAAAAATCACAATAAACTCAAACATGTGTGCACTCTGCACATCCTGACTTATTTGATGGATATTATATTCAAACTGGTCGTTAGTTGTGACATATCATATTTTCGTTAAATTAAAAGTAAACTTTGTTAAGTTTTAAAAGGACCTTTTATGTCAATTTTGAAATTTTGAGGACTTATTATGCTTAATAATTAGTTTGGTGATTAACAAATTAATATAATAATAATAACATTATAAGTGTTATAATGTTGTTTATTATTATTATAAAATTTAAGGTGTTAATAATCTTAAATAAAATAATAACTATTATTATTATTATTATAATAATGACACTAATAATAATAATAGTAATAATAATAATAATAATAATAATACTTATAATAATTAAGAATAATAATAATGATAATATTAATAATAGCAAAATTATAAAGAATAATAATAATGATAATAATATTACTATTATTATTAATAACAAATCATAAAAATTATAAAACCTAAAAAGGTTTGAAACTTAAAGTTATAGGGTTAGTTTTGTCAATTTATAAACTTTAAAAGAAAGTTTAAAGCATAAAATGTTAACTGTTTAAAACCACAGGGACTAAATGTGTACAAAATCGAAAACCCAAACCAACCCTCCCTAATCAACTCGCAAATCCGGCTAGGACTCCGGCCACCCTCCGGCCGAAGTCCGGCGAGCTCCAAAGCACCAAAAATCATCCGTTTTGTTTAACCCAATCGATCAAAACCGGTTCGTATGCATGATTCGAGCATGAACGCCTATAATAATTGAGAATAAAACATCGGTTACCACTCAAACAAGTGCATAACCGAAGCATCTTAAACCCAAAACCGTTTGGACAATAAATTGTAATAATAATCAAATTAAATCAACCCAAACGAGCGTCTATCTATCTTTATTCTATGGTTACTTCCAATTTCACCTGAGAAACTCACGATCTTCGAATTCGAACACCAACTTCATCGCAACCTGCAACTTGGTCGACAACCATCTTCGAGGCATTTTAACTTAAAATTGAGTGAGGGCTTTGAATCATAAGCACTCTCTGAAGCTTCATACGAAAGGAATTTGATTATGATCAACTCTATCATCACAAACCAACCTCCACCCGTCGCGGCGCGTTCTTAAACCCCTGATTAACAATTCGAATTCGATGCTGTAAGTTACTCATATCATTGTACTCGATTTACTATGGGAAACAAAAGCCCTATGTTTAATTCAAGTATCGGGATCGATTTCATGTTCAATTTGGAATCAAACTGATTTAGGGTTCATAAGGATTGGGGACTATTTGAAGGATTGTTCATAATAATTAATTTGCAGTTTAAAACAAGAACTGGGCTTTGGCCCGGCGGTTAACCACAAACTTATACATGGGAGGTCAGGGGTTCGACCCCTGCCTCTGCCATGTTTTATTTTAATTGTTTTTTTATATATTTTTAATCCAGAAAATTAGTACTATATTAATAAATAAAAATAAAAATTATTTTGTTAACTAAAATGTTTCTGAAATTATTAAGCTAATTTTTAAAGATTGTTAAACTTATAATATCCAATTTATTTTTCTTTTAAAAGAATAAAAAGATTATAAAAATTTTTATTTAGTCATTTTATGTTATAAAATATTATGGTTCAAATTAGAGTTATTTCAAAACCTTATTAATTTTAATATTAACTATTCAAATAGTTATTAATCATTTAACCATGTTATAGTTAATAAATTTATTTAAATTCTTGGAACTAATAAAATAATATATATTATACTTTATTTTTATTATTAAAATCTTGTATTGTAAGATCTTTATAATAAATCATTTAGGGGTTCAAAACTTTATAAAATGATTCTAAATAATTTAAATAAGTGTTTAATAAATTCTCTTTATCAAATAATTAATTATTAAATTAATTATTTCTTTTCACATATTATACTTAATTTCTATTAAATCAATAATTTAAATTGTTGAGACCTTTTTAATCATTCTTGGACTTAATTGATTTATAATTATTAAACCAAATCATAAACGATTCATTATTTTATTTAAACTCCCAAATCCCAATTGAAACCCTAGTTCGCATTAAAACGTTAATCTTATTATTTAACCTTAAACTTGTAAAATATATATATTTAGGTAACTTGTGAAAGACTACGTTGGAGCGTTGCTTATCATATCTCTTATTAATCGTCATTCTTTACTTATTTGAACATGTGAGTTTTCCATGTGAGTTCTCCATGCCCCTTTTTACTTTATTTCACACCTTTTGGGGTGAAACATGTTAACCTTATAAACTTACACTTGTAAACATCTTGATACTTGTAAATGCACATGCAATTCATCTTTACTTTTTATCATGGTTATTTGTGTTATTGTAAGTCTTATATGAGATACATATTTTGTTTACAATCATTAACTATTGCTAGCCTGGCGACGTCTTAAATCTTTGGGCCTGACAAGCCTATTTGGTGCTAAAGTCGAGGTATTGCCGACTCCTGATGACGTATGCTTGTTCATCATGGGAACCAAATACACTTAGCCAATCTTTTATACTTGTAATCAAGTCGAGGTTTGGTTGTAACGATATGTGTTCTATAACCTTACTTGCTTATGACCTATGACATGAATTGCTACTTGTAACCTTTTTCATATTATGTATGAAAACCTTGGAAACTCACCAACTATTTTTAGTTGACTCTTATTTTTATCATGTTTCAGGAAACCCCCAAGTTTAATGTGGACTTTGAAGCTTGCAATAAAACTAGGACTTGGACCTAGTTAAATAAACAAAATGTTATGTTATGTTTGAGTTATGTTAAACTTATTTCTTGTTTGAGACTTATGGTTGTATTTCATTTTAAGACTTATGATAATAATATTTACAATTTAATATAGCGTTATGTGGCTGTGAACAATCTTAACCCTCACATCTCGATGATTCCGCCGTCAAGGTTGGGGTGTGACATTAGTCAATCCAATTACATTAAAATATATAACACCAACCGTTTTAGAAAAATATATATCTATAAATTTTGGGAATTTACCGCCCCTTGTACAAAATGACTTTGGCCTAGGCGGGGAGTACTCTGGGAGTACTCAGACGTAATAAATTATAAAGAAATTAGTTTTTCAAAAATTATAAATATGTTACATATCATAATCTTACTAATAATTATAAAAAATACATGAATATCAATATAAATAAAAAAATACATGTTCACATACAAAATATTTCAAAACGTAATATCAAATATTAATATTATAGATGTAGTAATCATTTGATTATCATCTTCCAATGTATATTAATGAAAAACAATAAAAATCCTATAAAAATCGGTGAAAAATAGTGAAAATCCGAGTTGGACCGAGTTGGCCGAGAGGGCTGGGTTGGACCAAGTAGGGCCGAATTGGACCGATTCCGAGTAATGTTGACCGAGTTGATGAAAAGCGCCTCGGCACCTACCAAGTACCGAGTACTCGGCCGCCTAGACCGAGTTTTACAACACTGCTTGTTACTTATTGTTTATATAAAACTTTACTCAAAGTGTTCTCTCTTAACAAAGGCCTTAGTTTTTTACTTCGCTTTAGTCTCTAAAATAATTGAACCGCCTTTATATTCTTGAAGCTAAATTATTTCTGTTTAGTGAGTGTGTGTTTTCTCCTTTGATAGTTCTCTCTTAAACCTTCTTTATTTATAAATTAAACTCAATCTTGATTAGGTATAAATCACCTTAATAATTAATGTTATAAATTCCCATGGTACGACAATGTCGGCCAAGAATAATTAGACGTGCATTGGTGCATATTAAACCATATATCCGACAACCCCCAAAAAAAATAATCATTATGAGCGATAACATATTATTAAAACGACATATATTCTTAAGTCAATAGATAATGTTATTAATTAGTAACCTATATATAATACGTATTAAAACTAATATACTAAATTACTAATCCATTACTTATATTAGAAACTCAATATTTTAAAAGAAAATTCAAACTCTTCTTATACTTCAAATACATTATACATCTTAAAGAATTATAAGCAAGGTTGACTTACTAATGTCAACCTTCGTGAGGGTCACAAACCAACACTTCAAATAAATTTGGCTACTTTTTAGTCCTATATATGGGTGGTTCTTAAAGTTGAACTCATTAAGTTTTAGTGATACAAATTTCACTAACATAATCAAAGATCAAGAAACTAAACAAAATGGCTTCCTTGTATAATCATTCATGGAGCTTTTGTTGTTTCTTTAGCATTGTCACACTCATGTTCTCGTGGTTCGTAAAACCTAGTGGAGCGCTCTACCATGGCTACGTTCCGAGCCCATGGTCCCTAGCCCATGCCACGTTTTATGGGGACGAGTCTGCATCCGAAACCATGGGTATGTAATATACATGTGACATAGTCCACATGTCATTTAGCAATCATATTATATACAATCTTGTTTTTAGTACAATGTGTAAATAATAATATTCTTGGAATAATGTTACAGGGGGTGCTTGTGGATATGGAAACTTGATCACTAACGGATATGGAACCGATACAGCTGCATTGAGCTCAACAATCTTTCACGACGGATATGCGTGTGGACAGTGTTACCAAATACGATGTGTTCAGTCTCCATGGTGCTATAAAGGTTACACAACCGTCACTGCCACCAACCTTTGCCCACCCAACTGGTCTCAAGATTCAAACAATGGTGGCTGGTGCAACCCTCCCCGAACCCATTTTGACATGGCTAAGCCTGCGTTCATGAAAATCGCTCAATGGAAAGCTGGTATCGTCCCTGTCATGTACCGCAGGTGCATTTCTGATTCTCTTGTGTAAAACATCAATTATTCCACAAGTTGTTACCTTTTGATTATGGCTTATTGCTAACATTCTAATGAACTTTTGGGTGCTTTAGGGTTCCATGCAACTTTAAGAAAGATGGGATTAGGTTTTCTTTTCAAGGAAATGGTTACTGGTTGTTGGTGTTTGTGATGAATGTTGCTGGTGCTGGTGACATTGATAAGATGTGGGTCAAAGGGACAAAGACCGGATGGATCAGCATGAGCCATAACTGGGGTGCTTCTTACCAAGCTTTCGCGACTCTTCAGGGTCAAGCCCTCTCGTTTCGGCTAACTTCACACACCACAAAACAGACCATTACTGCTTACAATGTCGCCCCGGCTAACTGGAACCTGGGGTTGACGTACCAAGCCAATGTCAACTTCCATTGATCCATTCATGTTTTGCAAATTTTAAGTCTAGAAATTTGCTACTCGTATAGTTGAAGCTTTTTCGGATCATCCATTTGGTTTATACCCTATATTTATACAAGGGTTTGAGTCATTTTCTTACAAATTCTATGTGGTCTTGTTATAAAGATATGTATATTTTCACTGTAGTTCACCTTCAATGGTGTAACTATCATGTTGTACTCTCCATCGGTCCCATTAGAATCAAAGTTTTAAATGGGTATGATGAATAATAAAACTCTACTTTGAAATTGATATATACATATGTGTTACTAAAATGAACTTTTAGGTCCATGCTATCGATATAAAACTTTAATTTATAAGCTCGTAAGTCTGTCATGTAAGCCTTATCAAAACATTTATGATAGTTTCACAACTTTATTATAATGCAATAAGCTCATATATTTTATTTTGAACGACAAATGTACGACCCTGCAATAAAATCATATGTTATTCAAACATTAATAACATACAAATCAAGAAATTTAAACGATAAACAAATATATATGTCGATAATCCCTAGGTGAATATAGAAACTATAGGTATTTTGTTGATGGAGCTCCGTGTGAAAACAAGACTAGTAAAGACATCACTAACATATCAAAGACCGATTATATCAACATATCACCAATAGTTAGTTCGCTAACGTATCACCAAGGTATATTGCGGGTGTGGATCACCACAACGGTATCACTTGTAGATCTTTGGTGACGTATCACCTAACACGTATTATCGATGGATCAACAACGACCTTTTCACCGATAAATCATCGATGGTTATAGACGGTGATAAGTTTTTGTAATATCGTATATAAATAAATAAATAATGCTTCTTTAATGTAAATGGAAATAACTTGTTCCAAATAAAATAAAAAGTATCATAAATACAATAAAAATATTATATAAAATAAAATTTATTTCAACTAAAATATGTATTGATATATAAAATACTAGACTATAACCACGTGTAATACACGAGTTAAATAAGAAAATATTAAGTATTATTAATGAAGAGTTAGGAACCATAAAATATTATTTTAATATAAGATATAATTGAAATTAATGTATGGGTAAGTTTTATAATTAATAAAATATTTTTATTATTGTTTAAAACTTTCGTTTAAATAATGTTTCTTAAAGCATTTTGTTCTAAATAAACTGTTCATGAAACCAAAGAGGCGACTTGATATTCCACATGAGCTCTGGGCCATTATGTATAACACTCATTGTCAACATAGTCTTCATCTAAGTAGTGTAGATACCTCTCCTATGATTTATCAAAACAAAAAGATAATAACAATATAAGGATAGACAATTTGTGAAAATTTTGATGGCATTATGATTCTAAATCAAACACTTTTATAGCAAAAAAAAAAAAACCTTTATTAAACAAGAAAAAAATAGGCCCGACAAGATGCTGGAAGCTTGAAAATGCACCAAAAGCACCCAACGTACAAAATACTTCCTACAAGTTATAAGATATCAATCTATATATTTTTCAAATACTTCAATCAATTTCCGGAAGCATTGACCTATAGGATATCCAAAAGAAAGCAATTTCCTTTATCTCTTCTACCATTCTTCGAAACGATTTGTTTTCACCCTTGAACACCCCGTTATTCCTATATAGCCATATACACCACAACTTAACGACGATGGCCTTGTTACATATGAGATCTTGGACCATAATGCAATCTGACCCGTAATATTTTAGCAAATTGACACGATACCAACAAGTGGTTCGCCTCCTCCATCTAAATCAAACATTTCCTTTACATGTTTTAAACAAGTATCTCAACGTCTATTTATAGTGGCAACCCATAATAATTAGTAATTTAATAGTAAAATTAATGTACTATGTAGGATTAATGGTACTTACCCACCCAATGATTAATAGTATAATTGCTATATACCTTACTATAGAACTCAGCCAAAAGACTATTTTGATAGATGAAAGAACCCATTTGACTTATAAGTCACACATTGCCCACAAAAACCGATATAAAATAAGTCTCATACCTTGCAGTCGTTTCAATTCATAACTCATGCATGTGTCTTCAACATATTAACTTGCTAGTTGTTAACACAAATACAAGTATAAGAGTACGTTGAAAAAAAAGCTTATCATTCCTTGCTTGATGACAAGGGTAATGATTCATTATTAGTGGTCTTATCATATGTTAATGATTTGTTTAATTTATAGTAAGTCAATTTGAGTCATTACATGTCCTTATAGCAAGTCAATTTGAGTCATTAATAACTAATTCAAGTGTTAATGAACTCATTTAGAATTACACTAAATCATTTTAAGTTATAATAAGTAATTTACGTTGTAATGATGTATGCTTAGCGATAAGCCCACTAATTCACTAGAAATAAGCCTTATTAAATTTTGTTTTAGATTACACTAAGTCATTTTAAACCATAACATGTGCTAATTATTTATGAATCATTGAGCATTATCATGATTTATCAGCTTGTTTTAGGTTGCAACTAAATCGTTTTCTATCACAACAAGCTATTTATGTGTGAATGAGTTATGTTTAATTAAAATTAATTATATATCCACTAATTTATTTTTAGTGGGGCTTATAAGTTATGATGTTACACCGAGTCATTTTAGATTTTAACAAGCCATATACGTGTTGTCACTAGTGGTCTCAATAGGGCTAATCATGTATTAAAGACTTGTTATTTGTCACATTAAGTTATTTTAGGTAATAACAAGTCATTTAAAGATAAGTTCGCTCTACGTGATGATGATTTGTTTTACATTAAACTAAGTCATTTCAGGTCACAAATATATATATATATATATATATATATATATATATATATATATATATAATATATATATATATATATATATATATATATATATATATATATATATATATATATATATAATATAATTCAAAATACAGTATCTTTGTACTATACTATGTTAATTTCACATTTACGTATCTCTGCATGATTAGTTATTAACCTTGCGTTATAATTCCACCCGTAACGTCCATTCTTGCGTGATAACTTCGTACGCTTCGCACGAAAAAAAAAACACTTTGTACCATCACCTTTCTCTCTTTATGTGTGTGTGCGCGCGCCATTTAAAATAACAGGCCATTCAGATTAAAAAAATACATAGAAATGATAATAAATTATTTTTTTTAGAGTATGTTTTCTCTTACTTCAATTTTTCTCTGATTTATTTAAATGTTAAACCCACTTTTGAAATTTTTATAAATCAAACTACTATAAATCCAATAGTACGACAAAGTCGACGGAGAATAATTTAGACGTGCAATATCAATATTTTATTCCCGACAAAAAAAATCACTATTTGCGATTACTACACATATTATTAAAACGATATAGATTCTTCAGTCAATAGATAATGTCGTTACAACGATTAATTACTTATATAATACGTATTTAAACTTATATATAATAATCAAGTTTTGGGTACTTTAATTAACACATGTGTATAAGTTGTAATTTGTTTAATGTGACAACTTGAAGGGACGAATAGTTTGATGCAATGTTTTTAAAACTGGATCAGACATCAAACCAATCACGTTAACCATTTAGTGGTTGACACAGGTGAAGCTTAGTGAGGGACGGAGGGGCCCCCCACCCCCCTCTCTTTTTCGTCAGTAGCGTTTATTTTCGGTTTGGTGGTGTAAATTTTCGGTCTGGTAGTGTAAATTTTTGGTCCGCTAGTGTAAATTTTTTAATATGTATAGAGTTCGCTCCCTCCAAAATAACTTACTTTCTCCCCCGCCCCTTTATAATGTGGTTCAAGCTCCGCCACTGGTGGTCGAATCGGTAGAACCTGATTTAACAACCGGATGATATTATAAATTATAGAAGTACTAAAACTATGTATTATATGTATATTACTAATTACTAACTTGGTTTGTGCATTAAGGTTGTACATTAAGCTTCAATGGTTGTGCCATTACTTTTACCATCATTCAACCACTCACTCACTCACTCACTTCTTTCAGCGACACGGTTCATTTTACACACTCCCCCTGCATCGACCTCATTTCATTTGTTCCGATACTTTGCTTTCATTTTCATGTGTTGTGAGTGTGGTTTAACGTTGTTACGCCTATTTTTCACGTTTAACGGCCCCGTTGCAATATGCAGGTCCTAGATCGACTTAATTATTGTTTTTAATATTTTACGTTTCACGTGCGTGGTTCAACATTTTTACGTTTAATTTCCGTTCGGTTTAATTTTGTCGTATTTATTTCTTTTTTAATATGAGTTTACCGGTGTTGGTGATCGTTGATAATGGTGTGACATTGGTGTTACTTGACACGACTTTATGCCTCCGTCGCAACGTGACGATATCACAAGTAAAATGGGAAAGATGAGATAGGTTTAGGAGAACCCTTATTAAAATACACCTATTTTGTTATTTACACACATTCATTCTTACTATACGTGAATAGAAAAAAATAAAGATTAGAAGAGTGTTCCCAGTGGCGGATATATGTAGAGTTGAGGGGTAGCCTCTGCTACCCCTCAACTTGTTACGGGAAGGGTAAAATTTTTTTACGGTTTTGCGTAAAAAGAAAATTTCGGATTTACGTTACCCCTGAAAAGAAATTACGTTACCCCTAAAAAAATTTTAAACTTAGCACTTCATAAAAAGTTTTAGATTTTATAACTAAAAGTCTAATAATTTATAAAAACACAATACATTTCTATAAACACATAACTAACCATTACCTATTACCCATTATCAATTAACATAAAAACCCAAAATACTCATTACCCAACCCAATACAACAATAAGCCCAAAAATAAAAGTTATATATATACTAATTATTTTTTTGTATTGAAAGTTGTATTATGTGCTTATGAGATATACTAACCTTTTTTTTTTAATCGTTAACCTTTTTTATTTTAACCCAATTCTTTTATATATTTTATAATTTAGCCCCAATATTTTTCTTTACTTTCAACTTTAGTCCTCTATACTTTTCAAATTTTACAAATTTTCCGCTATACGTTTCGGTCTAAATTTTACGAGTTAACACGCCGTAACTTGAGTGTGTGGTTCAACGTTTTTTCACTTATTTTTCCAGTTTAATGGTCACGTCATAAGGTGTTGGTCTTAGATGAATATAATTATTGTTTTATTTTTTGCTTACGTAAGTGTATGGTTCAATGTTTTTATGTATATTTTTTCTTCGATTTATTTTTTTTCAATTTATTGGTTTATTCAGTGATGGTGGTCACTGGCAGTGGTGTGCCTTAATATTACTTTTATGGTTTATGACTCTCATTGCAACGCGAGTGGGCTTAATACTAGTATATAACATAACAATACAATACTTTTTTTTCAATGGTCATACATATTTTATTTATTCTTTTATGTAAAAAAAGGAAAAAGAAGAAAGAAAATGAAATAATTTATGGTTCTGTTATTTTTTGTTTAAAAACCTTGACAATTTATATCTAAACCTTAGAAATGTTGTTAGAATGATTAGAGTATGACTCATATTCAAACTTTTATAAAAACTTATTAAAACTCAATTTTAAAAGTATAAGATAATAAAATAAAAATAGATGATGTAATGAGTGTATGAATCTACTATAAATGCTCTTGTATGGTTATTTGTTTATCATGGACATTTTATGGTTAATTTAATAATTATAGTTATTGTTTAAACTTAAAATTTAAAGAACATGAATCATTATATTGTGAAAAGAAAGCATCAAAATATGAAAATGCGTACGGAACACTATAAAATATAAGGTTTTTTTTTATTTCTTTTGGTATTGTATTTTTGTTAACAATTCAATGCAATTTAATTACGACTATTCTGATCCGATCCAACTCGACTCAATCGAACAACCTAAAATTTTTATGTTGTTTTGTTAAAAGTTAATTATAAAAATAGTGACACCGTAAGAAGTAATTCTTGGTTCCGCCATTGCATGTATGAAAAAGAAAAAATTTACGTTACCCCTAAACTTGTTGTCTAGATCCGCCACTGATCCGCCACTGAGTGTTGCAATAACACCAATAGACGCCCAAATAACCATAGCCTATTGTTACAACAAATTAATAAATTGTATAATATCTATCTATCTAAGCATACATATATATAATAATCAAATTTTGGTGGTGTTAATTAGGACACATGTAAAGACTAACAAATTAGCATAGAACTTGTTCGCACGTTTTGCAGGATGTCATTCATAACATCCCGTACTTATCATAGAAACTTTCTTTTTGTCAAATTTGAATTGTACTTCAAATACATCTTAAAAAAATAATAAACAAGGTTGACTTACAAAAGTCAACCTTTGTACGGGTCACAAAAGCCACAACTTCCAAAAACATTGGCTAGTTTAATGTCCTATAAATATATATATATATATGGCTGTTAATGTTAAACTCAATAAGGATCTGAAAAAATGGCATCTTTTTATCATTCATGGAGATTTTGCTGCTTTTTAATTAGCATTGTCACACTCATTTTCTCATGGTTTGTAAAGCCTAGTGGAGCGGTCTACCATGGCTACATTCCGAGCCCGTGGGCCCTAGCACACGCCACGTTTTATGGCGACGAGTCTGCATCTGCAACCATGGGTATTATGACATACGTATAACATAGTCTAGCGATTATGTTATATATATAATTGTGGTGTGTAACTAACAATATTCTCGCAATATTAATGTTTCAGGTGGTGCATGTGGATATGGAAACTTGATTACTAACGGATATGGAACTGATACAACTGCATTGAGCTCAACAATCTTTAACGAGGGATACGCGTGTGGACAGTGTTACCAAATACGTTGTGTCAAGTCTCCATGGTGCTACACTGGTTACACAACTGTTACTGCCACCAACCTTTGCCCACCAAACTGGTCTAAAGATTCAAACAACGGTGGGTGGTGCAACCCTCCCCGAACCCATTTTGACCTGGCTAAGCCCGCGTTCATGAAAATCGCTAAGTGGAAAGCCGGCATAGTCCCTATCATATACCGCAGGTGCATTTTTGTTTCTTTAGTATAAAGCATCAAATTTTCCACAAGTTGTTACATTTTGATTATGGCTAAATGCTAACATTCTAATTATTAACTTTTTGGTGCTCTAGGGTTCCATGCAACTTTAAGAAAGGTGGAATTAGATTTTCTTTTCAAGGAAATGGTTATTGGCTGTTGGTGTTTGTGATGAATGTTGCTGGTGCTGGTGACATTGATAAGATGTGGGTCAAAGGGACCAAGACCGGCTGGATCAGCATGAGCCATAACTGGGGTGCTTCTTACCAAGCTTTCGCGACTCTTCGAGGTCAAGCCCTCTCGTTCAGGCTAACTTCATACACTACAAAACAAACCATTACCGCTTATAACGTAGCCCCTGCAAACTGGAACTTAGGGTTGACTTATCAAGCGAAAGTTAACTTCCATTGATGTAATCCATGTTTTTATCATCACTTTAGTTTTTATAAGGGTTTGAGTAATTTTTTTATAAAATATGTGTGGTCTTGATACATAGATATATGTACAATATCTTTGTAGCTAGGATAGGATATGAAGTTATGAACAGGTTCCTGCAAGACTTTATTGAAAATAACTCACTACATGTTAAATGTGGATTAAGTAAACAAGCATCATGTGCACTCTAATCCAATTTAGATTGATACAAACCCAAATCTTAAATAGATACAATACAAGAAAAAGCTAGAGATCAACATGTTAAAATGAGTCTGGATCAAAACCAATCACGTATTTATAAAAAAAAAACTAGTTTTATACCTCTCGCGTTGCAATGGGAGCGTGTGTTGGGATGGGAAAGAATGATGGAGGTATTTGGTTTAAAAGTTGATCCTTTTAACCATCAAAACCATGAACTTTAAAAACGTCAACTTTTGACAATATCAAATCGAGATTCGTTATGTGATAGCTTTATTAAAGTTTCGTGATAGAAATATAAAATGATAAAATATAATAATAAGTTGGTTAAATTGTAATGGCGGGTGAACTATAATCTATTAGTAAAAATTTAAAATAAAATAATTGTATTAAAGTGAATGAGTGTAGATGTAAAACTAATACTAAAAAGACAATAATAATTTTATTAAAGTGAATTTGATAGAGGAAGTCAAAGGCCATTAGGCATTGTATATATGTATCTTCAGGGGATAAGATATAAGTATAAGCACTAAATCTATTTAAATTTACAAGCTTTATGCCTCATAAAACAATCTTTACACGTCAAACCAACCGTAGACAAAATTGCAGCAATATAATTTCTCTGTCTTTAACATGTCAAACCAATCTATTTAAGTCTTTAACATCCACTTATGAACACAAATTTTTAAAAAAGAAACCAAAATTTACAAATAACCAAAAACTTGAAGCGAAAAGTGTCAATTATACAAACTACAGGGACCAAATAGTAATAATAATCAAACTCCATATTATTCTCCCTCCATCCTCCCTCCAGTCGTTATACAAACTCTCAACGTCCGATCTCAGAAACTACACACACTAATACACCACAAGAAACACGCACATATACATACAGCATTCCGTTAGAAGCTTCTAGAACAAGCTAACTGAAAGTGATCTGTGATCGTCGGCAATGGCGTCGCCGGCGGAGGCGCCGGAGCTCCGGGAAGACACGCCGACGGTGAACGGAAGGATGTATAAGACGAAAGTGATCCGGTTCTTTGGAAAGAATATTCCGATTATACTGCAGAATGAAAACGGACCGTGTCCTCTTCTCGCTGTTTGTAATGTTCTGAAACTCGATTGATGTTTTAGCGTTTGTTGAATTTGATGAAATTGAAATGTTGAATGAACTGTTTATGTGATTGATTGTGAGTTAATGAAGTATTTAGGTTGAAGTTATGAAGTAGCTTGTGGTTTGAGAATTAGGAGAAGCGATTATGAGTTTAACAGTTGAATGAAATGTTAATGTGATTTGATTTGAAAACGGACCGTGTCCTCTTCTCGCCGTGTGTAATGTTCTGAAACTCGATTTGTTTTAGCGTTTTGTTGAATTTGATGAAATTGAGTGTTGAATGAAATGTTTGTATGTTTTGATTTGAATTGATCGTTGATGATTCTGTTGATTGTGAGTTTATGAAGTATTTAGGTTGAAGTAGCTTGTGGTTTGAGAATTAGGAGAAGCGATATGAGTTTAACAGTTGATTTCGTTGCTAATTACTTGATTTTTGTAATTGGTACTCAATCGATGATTATTCAATTGATTGTAACGTTTTCTGAAGAATTGCGGAAACGTGGTTGTTGATACAATTAAATTATAATCTGAAGTTTCAATTTCTTTTGATAGCAGAGGGGATTGTGAAATTTTGTGCAATTATTTAGTTGCAGTGTGTGGTAATGATCTTGATTGTATTATGTTAGAAATGGACCACATGATTGCATTTTATAGTTTGTAACTCAGTAACTGTGTTCAATCGATCATATGGTTGTATTCTACAATCAGAAGTTGTTTATTTGGTGATTGAATGAATTTTGCAATTTATGTTAGGCAACATCCTGTTATTGAGAAACAAATTGGGTCTGAGCGCCGATGTAAGCGAAGTATCACAGGACAGATTGATGACACTTGTGGCTGAGCGTCTTATCGCTTCAAACAGTAAGGTAATGGAACCGTGCTTCTCTTTTGTAGGAAAGAAAGCATTCTTGTTTTCATTGAATCATTGGTTATGGTTGTTTTTGCAGAAAAAAGATACCGGGTGTGTTGAACGTCAACTACAGCGTATATCTGATGCGCTTGCTTTACTTCCTCGTTTTGCCTCCGGCATTGATGTGGACGTTAAATTTAAGAGGTATGTTATTAGTTTCTAGTTGTATTTCCTTGCTATATATTGAGTTGACAACATAAAGATATATGAGTTGTTGCAGAATTGATGATTTTGAGTTCATGAGGGAGCGCATAGTATTTGATATACTGGACATTCCACTTTATCACGGTTGGCTTGTTGATCCACTGGTATGTTCTTTTAGGCATGTAAATCTGTAAATGTAGTAAGAATCTGTATATCTAGAACTAAACAAAAGTCTTGAATTTCAGTTTTCTGATACTTCAGATGCCATTGGCTCAAAGTCCTACAATACAGTGATGGAAGAGCTTGTTGCTCTTGAAAGTCGAAATATGGATGCCTTGAAACTAACAAAAAGTGTTAATCCATTTTTAAGTGATGATGATGATGGCGGTCCAGAGATCAAATACAATGATGACTGGGTAGCTTTTGAAACTGGCCCTGGGGAAGATGTGTGTTCATCTTTGGAAGCCGACAATGCTAGCCATGATCGACTGAATACTGGTGAACCACAGACTCAAGAAAGTTGCACATCTGCGCCTACTGCGGTTCAAGAATCATCAAAAGACACGGCAGATGGAATTACTGCAAGAGAAGGTATAACTGTATTCAAGTATGCAACATTAAAATGCTTCTTGTAGAGAAATTGCTTAAAATTGGCTGATATCATCATTCAGGAGAACTGATTCGGAGTTTTCTAACGGAGAATGCCAGTCAGTTGACTCCATATGGGTATGTTTTGCGGTTTTGCAGATTTCTCATTCAGTGCCCGTATTTTATTTGTGTTTATTGAAACAATAGTGTCTTATTTTTCTTTTGTTGTTGCAGCTTATTTCGCCTGCAACGTGATCTAAAAGATGGCATACTTTGTGTGTTTTTTCGAAATAACCACTTCAATACAATGTTCAAGGTTGGTTCTTGCAATAAAATTTTCAAAATCCATCTCTTTTGTATGTTAACTGTTATCTAAACTCAAATTATGCGCAGTATCGAGGTATACTATACATTCTAGTTACAGATCAAGGTTACATAAATGCACCTGGCGTGGTATGGGAAAAGATGAATGAGGTATTAAGTCTTCATATACTTCTTTGATGAATAGAAATTAAGAACATACCATTTAGGTAATATATGGTGTGGTTTCAGGTCAAAGGTGATACAGTGTTTGCGAACAGTGCCTTCATGAGTTTTAAGAAAACAACTAATGAGATAGAGGAGATAGGCTCGGATGATGACGAGAGTGCGAATCTTGCTTCAGTTTTTGTATGTGACTAGATTTAAGTGTTACATATGTTGTATTTCATTGGTTCATATGAATCTTACTTCAGTTTTTGTGTTCAGAAATATCTTGCCAAACCTGACAAAACAGCAGCAGACGCGATTGCAAGTTTAAAGTAATTATCTAACCTTTGTTCTGTCATATCCATTTTATTGAACACGAATCAATATGTTGTAATGTTATATTAAATGTTGCATTTAACAGAAGTTATTTTGTGTTGTGTGACAGATCTGATCTACAATATGCTAAAGCCCTTCAGCGACTCGAATTCGAGCAACAATTGGAATTGGAGAAACGACAGTCACGGCATGATCGGCTTGCAGATTTCCCTGCAGGACTTATTGTGGGTCCCACGGTAGTCTATGGTTTTCCAAATTCATTTAACTGTTTATAAGAAATTGTATGGTTGTTAACCATATCATGATATCAGTTAATCATGCAATATGTATGTCTGTGTATGTATGTATGTAGTTTATGGTGTTCATTGATGTATAAATATGATCTATTTTGACAGCAAGAGTATTCACCATGGCCCAAATACCCACCTTCATCATCAGCGGCATCAAAACGATTTAAGGAAGCAAGAAGATTGAAGGAGAAGTGCACTTTGATGTAAAAAGCTTGTGAATCTGCAGGTTTGGACTACTGTATATGTTTGCACCCTATTCAAATTCTTTTTACCGTAAACACATATAATGAGGCATATTGAATGTTTTGCGTACCATATGCATAGAATGTTGTAAACACACATATAGTTAGAAATTTCTTGTGCATAAGTTTCTATAAATTTTTTGGTAATTCATAATTTTTACAGCTGCTAGAAATGTGGTTATTGTTGTTCATTTTGTTTATGTAAGTTTTTTTAAAAAGACATTTGGTGAAATTAATAGGATGTGACCGCAGTTGTCACATCCGTCCAAAAATGTTCTGTTTTGGAAAATGCATCGCGCTCTAGTTGCTTTTCACTTTTTCTATGATAAGGATGTGTTGTAAACACAGGTTTAGATTGTTGTAAGTTTTGAAAAATGAAGATACGTATCTAGATTGCCTGTTATCATTGAATACGTGGCAGAATGTATAACAGTTGAAACCGTATTTAATAATATGCGCTATCTTCATCAAAGTTATCAATATGTTATATAAGTATTGAATTGGTATACGAAGGCGGACATACTTTATTCGTGTACATTCATGGCGTGTCAAGCAATACAATGTTCGTGTTGTCGTACCATACAACTTTGGCCAACAATGAAAAAAAAACATTTTTGCACGCTTTTATGTAATACGACTTGTTTTCTAACTCTAGAAATTTTATGAATTCGCCACTGTTAACAAATAAAAGGTAAAGTCATTGTCATCACAAATTGAACTTGGATGACCACTGGTTTCTCATACCCTACATCTATTGAGTTACTGGTTGAGGCACACGAGGCGATTATTATTATTATTAGTGTGAGAAATTATTAGTAATATTAGTATCTTGGTTTTAGGAAAGCGCTTGATGCACACGAGATGATCTAGAAAACACCTCAGGGACTTAAGGCTACGTGTTATGTACAACGAGGCCAAAATGAGTGTGTATAGGAGGCTTATATATGAAAACAACCCTACGTCCCTGCTAAAGAATAGTTTACCTGATAAAAAGGCTTATATGCAAAAGAGATGAATTAGATGTGACTTTTGATAGTACATAAAGCTTATTTGATTGTACATAGAATAACTAATCACGTATGTGAAGCTCTCGCCTTGCACCTTGGCTTTTGGATCTAAACGCCTCGGGGGGGCTCACAATTTTTAACACCACGATTACTGTAGTTATTATCCACTGTTTTCCCTGCTAACAATACACCAACAAATAACTTATTCATTCAACAAGCTTCTACTGAAAATGCATGATCAAGAGGCCAGATATCTCATATATTAATCTTTAAACATCTCAACAATATAATATTGTGTTTAAAAAGAAACAATACTAATCGATTCAAATGATGGTTTACTTACAATTTACAACGTAACTACGAGTTTACTCGTCGCCCATGGCTAGTTCAAGTGCATAGTCATCCCGTTCCTGCACAAATTTATTGATGAGAAATGTCAGATACTATGTTTTACATTCTTATTTTTATTATGTTCTTTAAAGAGGACGAGAAGAATATTCCCGTATAGTTTGTTTGAAAACTTACAACAGGCCCTCGTGCAAAATACCGACCAAATTGAAGCCAGTATACCTGCAGAAGCCATGGATGATAAGAAAAAACAGCAAATGTCAATGAAGAAGAAAGGATACTTTTCATAATTTCATGTCATATTAAATGATGCAGTTGTACATTTTGTAGTTAAGCAAAGTGTAATTTACCTCATCCTCATCTTGTGTTTCAACTTCGATATCAGAAGATGGGAAACCGACACAAAGGAGCGCATAACCCTATAAATGCGTGCAAAAAGCTTATGAATGTGTACCGAATGTAAATAGATTGAATAAAATGAAGATACAAGCAGGTACCATTATGAATAAATAATGGAAGAGAAATGACATACCTTAGCTTTCAGTTCTGCAGATATCCCTAATGCTTCGGGCTGTCTAAGTTGTCCAGATTTTATACGAACAGCGCAACTAGTACAACAACCTTGAAGTAACAAAATGCAAAAGGACACAAAAACAGTCTTAATGTAAAATAGTTGATGAAATAACCGTAAATATCAAACAGCGTTAGATATCTAATGATGTTGCGGGAAGATAGCAAATAGTATCATAACACAATGTAGTATACACACAAACTTCCACGAACAAATGAGCTCCAACAATATCGACATACATTGATACGCAGCTGCTGGATGGACGCAAGTGGACTAGAAATAAGGTCAACTTAAAACGGGCATAACTTTTGCTCTATTTGGAGTTACGGGCCAATTAGTAATAGAAGAAAACGCCTCAATGGGCTGGACGCTTGGACAAGTTACCAAGGTGGTTTGGCCAACTCTGAGGTCCCAAAAGACAGGTCCCACATTGTTTCGTTACAACTCATGAATCTTAAAATTCATTGATTTACGCGTCTATTTATATAGTTAATTTGTCAATTTAGTTTCTGAGATTGAAAATGCTTCATACAAACTAATATGAATTATAGAACAATACCGTGCCTGCAAGCAAATGGCAATGATATATTTTGTGCTTCAGCAGTGTGCAATATATATTGGTCCTGCAAAATTCATCAACACAATTACACAGCTAAAAACTGAAATCAAACAAATTGCAAACAATTCAACCTCCATACAATAATCAAAGAACCCTATTTTTTGGTATCAACATATGGTCAACATATTCAGATTCATTGAAAACTAATATCCATTTGTTCATTCGCGTTCATTTACATTCCGCAAGTGTTCGTGAACAGTTCATAAACATGTTCATTTCCTCCATTAACGAACATGAACAATAAATCAACAATAAATCATGATAGTTCATAAACAGATTCAGTTCCTTCTAATCATAGCCAATACAATTGATACATAAACAACAGAAATCGTTTCAGTAACCTCTAACATTAAAATCGCTATAGATTTGCCCCAAATTACACACCTATGTGGCTATGTTTAGTGTCATTGAATACATATTCAAACGCACGAATCAATTGATTCTCACAAATCGATGAATCAGTAACGATGTTTATGTTGACGATTAATCCTTTCAGTTTGTAATCAGTTGCTATATACTTATTTACTAATTTATTACCTCTGGAACGTAGAATTCGTGAACGACATCTCGTTGTCGATCGTGAACGGTGACTTTATGGCTGGGAGCAGAAGAAGCAACGGAAATGCGAGGAGAAGAAGGTGATTCGGCGGAAACCTGGAGCTCCGACGACGTCGTACGGCGGCGACATTTGGTTGAAGTTGTGGTGTAGGTGATAGTGTTTCTCGACGGAGAAAGTCGCCGGAGAAGTGATGGATTCCGGTAGGTTGTGGTGCAGAAGATGTTGCAAGGTGGTTGAAGATCCATCGGAATGAAGAACGGTGGTGGTGGTGGTGGTGGTGGAAGCTCCGGTGAGTGGTTGTGGTGGTGGTGGTGTTTCTTCTTATCTGATCATCGTTTGCTCATTTGGCAATATCTTTGGTTAAAATATATTTTTTTTATATTGGTAATATAAAAGATTTATATATTTTGAAGTTTTTATTTTGAACGGTACGACCTTTTTTTATAGGATATGTGTTATTTTAATTAGGTTTATTTATCCGTTTTTTAACCGGGATCGTACCCAACCCCCACAGGAGGAAACTTATTACTGAAAAAACGCTGACTCAACTTTGAATATTTTATTTAAAACGAGACTTGAATCCATAACATCTCTTATTTTGGTCTCATTGAAAACAATATCTCTTTTTTTTAGAATTGAGAAAAAGACTTGTTTCCATCTTATCTCTCTCAGTTTTTACATATAGTCTGACTATACGTGAAATATACTAGGTATTTGTTGTTATTGTTGGATTAAGTACACTCATGGTGTTGTAGTTTAGTTAAAATAACATGTTTAGGTATTAATAAAAATTGCCTCTAATTATACCACCATGTAATAGTAAAGATGAAATTAAGTTGATGCCTATAATATTTTAGAGTTTTGATATCTTGTATGAAGTTTACACGTGACATTGACGTTAAGACATTTTCAAATATTAGATTATTATCCTTTGTACTTAGCAATGGAAAATGGTAATTATGGTTTTATTTATTTGATTATAAAGTTGTTTCTCATACTCGTTTGACACCTGTTACTCAAGATCCATCAGGCTCGCGAGTTTCAAGTTTACATGTTTTTGTTCTTGTGTTATGTGATTTAAAGATACCATTGACATAACTCTTTAAAAACTGTTTATTCGCATAGGCGACACGTGGAGCAACCGCGCCCTCTTCGATAATCGTGCCGCAAAACATAGTCTTTAGAACCTTTATTTAAACCACAAGACACACAGAATACACAGACACAGAGCAAGAAACAAAGCATTCAGTAAAAGAAAAGATTAGCAATGCAGCCAGTGCTGCAAAAGCCCATGTTAAATCCTACAAAGCCAATCTTGAAGAAAAGGTCCCTCCTTTACACTTTACAACCACTTGTACCATGGCCGGAACTCACGGTGGACATCACGAAATGACTATTGGTACATGGGTCTGAGTCAAGCTCAAACCCACCACCAACAATCGCTTGGGGCAGCGGTTCCTGTTACAGGAACCACTGCCTCCAAGTTATCCTTTGAGAGGACATCTTCATGGACATAAGCATCACTATTCACTAGTTTCCTTTCATTGTTATCGTGTTGTTTCGTGTGTTCTTGTTGTTAAAGTTAGTATAAATTGTAAAATTTCTAGAAGATTTTGGATTTGAAGACGAAATGTAAAAGATAAACTTTAAACATCTTGAAAAACAAGTTTCACTGTCTTTCACCAATTCAAATACATGTTCAACAATCCATCAGAAAGAAGATATCATCCGATCAGCTGCAACTGCCCGTGGTGTTTGACATGGAGTCGAGCCGTTCCTTCTCGAGACAGACATGGATTCCTTACTTTGAGAGGTTTAGTGATCAGTTTGACTTGAAACTCAGATCGCGTGTTCTGAAGTGTATAATCAACTGTTTCAGGAAACACCTCTTCAAGAAACTCGTCTGCAATGTCTCCATCTTCGTCTATCTTGAGACTGCGCGTGTACCATTGTAAACCCTGTGTCCATATAAGAGTTTGCATTGTGTCATGACAATGAAAAAAAGAAGCTTGTAATCATGTAATGTTCAAGTAAAGAATCTTAAGATCATCATTTAGTGTTCAACCTGCAAATTTCATCATCATCTATGCATCTATGATCTATATCTACTTGGGATTCAGGGGTATAACTACTAAAGGCGTAAAGGATGAGCCTAAGTTAAGTATAATATAGGCATATAACTACTCAAGGCGTAAAGGGTGAGCCTTGAGTTTAGACGCAATTAATTTCTAAAGAGTAATCATGTAATGTTCAAGAAAAAGAAGCTTATGATCATCATCTAGTGTTCAACCTGCAAATTTCAACATCATCTATGCATCTTTGACCTATAGCTACTCGAGACTAAAGGGTATAGCTACTCAAAGCGTAAAGTTTGAGCCTTGAGCTTCAACGCGCACTTACTTTCTAAAGCAGGATATACAGAATAACATGTATTTTTAACGGTTATAGACATGTTTAAACGTGTTTCAGACAAATTTTTACAGGAACAGCCAGTATGTTTGCCTGTGAACCTTGACGCAAAGCACTTTACCACACGCCCACACCGGGTTGCGCCTAGGCGTGCACCTTGATCATCTTTCGACTACCTATGATCTATAGTCAGTTATACATAGTAAACAAGAAGAACCCACAAATGATTCAGTCCAAGAACCACCAAACATTAGTCCAACAATAGCTAAACGAAACAATGATCATCCACCCGTTAATGACATCCTTAAACCCCAAAACTAAACCCTAAAAACATCCTAATTTATCATATACCTGCAATCAGCAGATAAACAGCACGTATCACTGTATCAGCATCAATCAATTTCATCATGGTATAACCAAATTTAACAACTTCTTAACGCTGTTCACTCAAGTTCTTCAGTTAGTAACAGATTCTACATACAAGATGAACTAATAACTTCAAAATAACATCATAATCTGAAAATTTTTCAACTTTAACAGCAAGCTAAATCAGGGTTCTACTGGTCTGTCAATTTTGCAACTCCTACAACAGAATCCTAAAGATACAAACAATCAATCCATTCTTAACATTTTGCCTCTACCATTTTGCCCCTTTCGAACACCATACAAGTACCAATCGATAAAATTCATCGATTACACCAAACTAGATCATAATCGAGTAACAAAAGATGCTCAAACTATGATTACCCAAGTGCAATTTCTCCACAAAACACAAACTTGAACAAAGATCAACGAAATCACCTGAACACCACCATCACCAGCGGGGCAGGGCATCAAAATCGGCCCGATTTGATGAGCTTTATCAACGGGAACTTGAACGGAGACACTAAACCCTTTTCGGGGGCGATTAGGATCAACGTAACGATGCATTTCTTCGGTTGAATTAAGATTATTGTCCCCATTTGCGTCGATTTCGTCCTCGGAGTCTTTGTTGACTTCGTGATTTCCGACTAGAAACCCCATGAACCGCTTGAAGAACCCCATTATGATCGATTGATAGTGATTCTACAAGTGGAGATTAGGGGTTGTAAACATGTGATCGGAGGTTTCGATGGGTTTTATGGGGGTTGTTGATGAGGAGTTTGGAGAATTGGGGGTGAAATCAAGATTTTGGGGGAGGAGAAGCGTCGCTGGTGGTCGTAATGTAGATTTGTCACAAGAGAAATACAAAGTGTTACTACTTATCTTGACGGTTATGGTTAAGGTGAGGTATTTCAAGATCTCGTAAAAATAGATAAAGCTTTTTGATTTAAGTCCCACCCGTTACAAGAATAAAAGGATGTTCTGGGTGGGGTAGGTGGTTTTTCATCTAATGTGAGTTTCGTTTCGATGATGGTCTCAAGTTTCGTACTTGAATGGTGGAGTTAGCCGTTCAAAAGGAAAAATTATCTCGACGACTGGAGGTGAGATGCTTCAATACTTTATTGTAAAAAGAAGGTTTTGAGTTTAAGTCGTATTTAGTACATGTGAGTCTGTGACATAAAGAAAAGATCTGGATTTGGTTAGAGAATTTTATCATCTCATGTGTGTTTCCTCCTTTTTATGGTGGTTTCAGGTTTGGGACTGAGAAGAACGGACTGACATATGAGGTTTCTTTAAAAATGTGCCAGTCACTCAGTCTAGTGCCACAAGATTTTGTACTCAAGTAATGAATATGATTGGGTAGATCACTAGTTTGTTGGTGATCCAATTAGCTGTTCAAAGGAAAAATAAAATACAAGTGGTAATTTGTGTACTTTTGAATTTTTTTTAACTGCAACTCTATCATACTTTTAAATTACTAATATATGATGTTTGTAGTTGTTTGTGCTTTGTACTTTTGCTTGCGTTCATTTAGTTTATGAACATTTGTGTGTGTTTGTTTGTGTTCGGTAAGTATTTGTTAACTGTTCATGCACATGTTCATTTCCTTAATAAATGAACAAGAAATCTCATTTAGTAAGTGTCATAAACAGTTCATAAATAAATTTATTTTCTTAATAAACGAACACAACAAGGTTGTTCGTGTTCTTTCTGTTTATTTACAAGTTTTATCTCTAACTAAAAGATGGTTGCTTATAGTATTACCAAAGCATAACGTGATGATCTTATTCTTAAAATTTTAGGATCTTGGTCTTAAAAGAAAATTAAGAAAGTAATATTTTTATCATATTAGTATAGCGATTTTAATTGAATATTTCTTATTATTTTTGTTTTTACTCGTCTATGACCGTATGATAATGTAATCCTAAAATCTTGACTTAAAAGAGTTAAATAGATATAACTCGAGACTTGGGTCTTCACTTTATCTTCACGTGTCGTCGTCAAATGTCTTTTTATATGACAGAGATTTATTATATTCAATTATAAATCGGTTATGTAATTCATATTTTTCTTGATTTAATGTGTTTCTTGTTTACCTAATGTTCATGTGATTGTTAGAATTGCAATTTCTAATAAATAAATAAACTTGACGTGTCACTTACTCACTTAGTATATGCAAAATAGTCATACATTTAGTCAAATGTTGATAATAACATACACGAAATGGGAATAGTGTCGAACACCAGTTACTAATTTAGTCTTGTTTTCTCATAAAGTTGAATTTGATAACAAAATTACTGCTGTATACATAAAAGTGTTTTAGTTAATGCATCATTTTTATTATGATAAAAATAAAAATATAATACAAATGTTATTTATAAGCAAAAAGGAATATGTAGGATATCATAAGGATATAAATATTTAATGGGCAAAGATGCTGGAAAATTTAATCGTTAACAAGACAAGTTTGTAAATATTTATATTTTATATAAAACATATAAGAGGTGTATTTTAAAATACAATAAAATTAATAACAGTTATTTTACTCAATTTATAAGATACAATCACTTTTGAGGGTAAAATAGTATTTTTAACATTATTTACAGACTACCCTTTACAATTAGTTACATAATAACCTTACACTTACTATAAATTACATAAAATTTATATTATCTACCCATAAACCAAAAAAAACTTAATTCGTTTTAAGATTTCAGTTATATCTTTTAATCTATCATGTTTGAAAACTATTTGAGACTACAATTGTAACCTGTATATTTTTTAAAAGTTTTTGTGTAAAATTTTTGCTGAACCGATCTATATTTTGTGAGGTACAATAAGTTAATGTGTAAATGTACAAGTCCTCATGCAAAACCCATTTATTTGGTGTTTTAAATTTTAGCTTAAAAATATAATAGACTTTTGTAAAATTACTACAAGAATAACAAAAATTAGAAACACGTGTCGGATGTAAAATGTCGTCCGCCGCATTGTGCGGGCACCCTTCTAGTAAAACAATAAAGCTTAATGCCGAAAAATAAAAAATAACAAGTGATCAAATACATCACTTGAACTAAAAAGGTTATAAATAACTATAAAATTAAATATGTGTGATCTGTATGGTATGCCCATATTATGATCTTGGTCCCAAAATTTCATTAATTACACACTTAGTTTAATATCTTGTTTACGTGTAACATGGATTATCCCTAAAATGAATGGTTTTTTATTTCTGTTGTCAAGTCACCCCGTGCCCTCATGTGATGCCATTTTTGCCATATTGATTTTGTTTTTTTATGGTAACCCTTTCTTATATCCTTCAACATTTGTGTTCCTACTTCTTTGTCTTCCTCATTTCTTTTTTCAAGATCCAAACATGGTCAGGGGCGGCTCAACAGCTTAAAAAAATAAGCTAGGGCTTTAGGCCCACCCATTCTAATAGGCCACCGAAAATTAAATCGTATTGTATAGCATGTTCTCAGTCTAAGCCTAAAATTAACTAAATGAAAAAAAATGAAAGAAAGAAGGAAACCTAGGTCAGTAGGTCGTAGATCTTTAACATAGGCTATTGGTCAATTCCTGATTGGAGGGTTGGGGCGGGGGGAGTTGAAATGAAGAGACGTACAAAGCCGGAAGGTTAAGATAAACAACCGCGCACCTTCGATTTCATCATTCCCCTATGATATTGCTTGCCCCAAGCGAACCCAGCCACCAAGAACTTCGATTTCTTCACTGGAGTCACGAATAAGAACCCCCCCTAACCTTCGTTTGCTTCTCTAATTGCATCCGGTGGAGTCACAATTTGCTTCTTTGATTTCGTTGCAATTAAGAAGCCTTTAAACTTCGATTTCATCTAGACATCTAGTGGAGTAACGGACTCACGATTAGGTACTAGGCTGAGCGGGTTCTTTTATTGATTGATTCTCTCCCTAAATAAGGTAAATTGCTTAATGTATTGCTAATTGTTTTTCTTTAATTCTTTGTTCTAGAGACAAGTTGTTAATTGCTAATTGTTCTAAATTTGTTTTAGTTTTGCATATACTTCTTTTTATTTGATTTGCAAATTGCTAATTGTTTATTTGTTTTAACGTTTTACTTGTTATAGTTTATTAGAATATAAAATCATTGAATCAAGTAGGATTTGTTTTGAATAAACTGATTTAGGAATCATGAATCAACTAGTGTTTGTGCTTCAAAACATGAGAGTTTTTAAAGACAAACTTTTAAAAGGCCTCCGATTTTATTTACGCTTTAAGCCTTTAAAAATGTTGAGACGCCCCTGAACATGGTCATATGTCAATATGATAGATTTGTGGTTGTTCGACCATTCTGCATAGATCATAACTCAAGGAGCCTTTGTCCTATATTGGTAAGCACATCGTCTTAGCATTTACAAACCACATAATCAAAATAACAAATGCATAGGTGCTATTGCAAATTACTTGTGTTCTCTACCAATATAGTAGTACATACATATTGACAAACCACATGATCATAATCCAAAAAGCAATTGACAATACCAATGCACACCATAACCAATTGACACCGTTAAGAAGCATAGTGGCCATAAGCAAACACATATCGTAACTAATATAAGTTTGCATACATTCAAAAGCATATCATTGTCTAAACCCATATAATGCACAAAAAATAATGTCATTACATCTTGAAAGATAACATAGCCCATAAATGAAACCTAAACAACATAACCATTGTTGGTTTACGTGTCCGTTTTAAATTTTATTTAGCAGTAAAAGCAAAGACACATAATAGATATATGATCAAATCATAGATCTCCCACAGGATTCAATTACAAGCAAAACAAGGAACCTAAAAAATAAATATAAGTTGTTTAGTAATCCATACCTTGTGCATACTTGACCTTGATAAAATGGATGAAATATTCGACTAACAAAATCCACAACAAGGCTCAGGTGTTGCTAGCCCAAACACGCGAAACAATAAATTGAACCACATTTCATCAAACCTAGATCAAACTCCTAGTTTCTCTTTACTATATAAGAGAGCCAAGAATGTGGGAAATGGATTAGGGTTTGCAAAAGACAAGGTAAAAATGCTTAACTTGGATGTTACCTCTTCTTTATGCCATTCTACAAACAACCTTTTAAAGCATATTATGAGTCTTTTTTTTGAACAACTAGTTAGTAGTTAGTAAGTTAGTAACACATAATCATTCGTCCATACCAAGGATTGAACCCATGACCTCTACTTGATTATTAAGACCCAATTGATCATTCCCATCTCCATATTTGACTATAAGCCTTCATAATTGATTTGAAGTTATAAAAAAAGGTTTTTCTACCATGATTGATGGAAGGACAAGGGTTGAGGGAGAGTGTTTTTATGAAGAATACGAAAGGAAATCACTCTAACCTATAACTAACAAATATGGAACGAGTGGGATAGGTCTGTGTCACTTAAGTAAGAGGAAAAGAAATGACAAAAATGCTCTCATGTAAACACAAATGAGATGACTTATTAGAGGTTCATGTTACCTGTTAGCTTACTAATGGGCTAACAATGTATTTAATGAAAGTTTAGCCGTTTAAGACCACATTTATAATCTAGCCATACCATAAGATCATCAATGTAACTAATTCTATACTAAAATTAGGACTTCAAATATTAACAAATAACTAGTCTTATAAACCAGCAAATGCCTTAAAATAATGATGATTTTTATAATGAATGATTTATTATTGTCTAAATACATTGATCATCATCTTGCTATAAAACAACCCTTATAGATTCATGACACAAATTGTTTGTGTCTAACTTTCTAACTTACCCAAAAATAACTATAAAATAAGCTAGAAAAATGCTAATCTTGTATAAAATTGTAATAAACATATGTTGTTTGAGGAATATTTTTAAAGTTCAAGGCATTTTATAAAACTTTGAATCGAGTCATCACAAATTCTGTAAGTCTTGGATTTGTTTTTGAAAATATGTTTCCGGTCAATGGTATTCTACTATTCTTTTTAACATACCACAAAATTTCTTACATGACTCGGAATCTTTATGAAAACAAGCATATGCTTATCAAAATCTTTCAACAACAAAAGCAAACAAAAACCACGAATTAACTATCGACTATACGTCCACTTTTTAAAAGTTTTATCTCTTACACTAAATATCCAAGACCCCGCTCATTTTACACTTATCAATTAGAATATACAAGTTTCTTCTAAGTAACCCTCAATTTAAAATTTCAAACATTACTTGAGTTTAACGATACCTAACTAAAAATCGTATAAATTATCAACACACTACACAAATCTAACACTTTATAATTTCCAACCTTGTCAACAATAATGACATATATGTCTTAGGACAGAGATTAATTGTCAAAATCTAACTTACAACCATAAACATAACCTTAGATCTAGTTACAAACTTAAAGATCAAGATTTATCTTATAATCTTGTAAAAAAGTCAAAAAAGATCATATAATATTACAACAAGATTCAAAATTGCCGACGAAAATTGTAAGAAGATTTGACCATGATCACCACACCAGGTGTCAAAACTCAAAAGCTATCTACACCTTTACAACTATACCCAACTTGGTGGATGTAATCACCGATTCGTGCATATACGACGATCAAAAAATCTTCACTCTTTAAAACCCTAATCCCCATTTCACCTCTCTTTCTTTAATCTTCAAGCTTCAATCTTCACCCCCAAAAATGCAATCTTTCGATCTGGGTGTTTCCAATTAGCCCCAAAGATCCACCCACATTTCAAGATCAACAAAAAGCACAAATCTTTACCCTAAATGGACTCACGAGAGTCGTTAGCACCGCCACCGCCGCCGCTGCAGCGCCACCACCACCACCAGCAGCTGCCGCCGGGGATGATGATGCCACCGAGCTCCTACCCCACCCACCACCACCACCTGCCGAACAACTCCACCACCCCTCCGGCGAACAACAACAGCATCATAACCCATGAATCGCTGCAGCAGAGGTTTGCTTTTGACGGGTCGGATCAGTACGGTGATGGATCGTCGTCTCCGGGTGGGTTTCGGCCCGGTGGGTTCAACATTGAGCCCGTCAGGAAGAAAAGGGGTCGGCCCAGGAAGTATTCGCCGTCTGGGGACGGTGGCATTGCCCTCGGGTTAGCTCCGGCTCCGGTTGCCGCTGGCGGTGGGCATTTGGAGAGCTCGAATGATGGCGGTACCGCCGCGGGTGGTGGCGGGGGCGGTGGTGGTACCCCGAATGCGGATTCGGGTGTGAAGAAGCACCGAGGGAGGCCACCGGGCTCGGGGAAGAAGCAATTGGATGCTTTAGGTGAAATCTTGAATTCTGTTGTTATGAGTTTTTTGTGTAGATCAAGTGATTAAAGTAGTGTTTATGTGCAGAATCTTGATTATGTTATTATATTAGATTATTAGGAAAAGATTAATTAGTTTTGTGATTGCATTTGACTAACTGTTTCACTCTTAATGGTAGTAGTATTATTCAGAGTTTTTTTTGTAGATCAGGTGATTAAAGTAGTATTAATGTGCAGAATCTTGATTATGTTATTATATTAGGAAATTAATTAGTTTTGTGATTACATTTGACTAACTGATTCACTCTTAATGGTAGTAGTATTATTAATAATTTTAAACAGTTGAAGGGGGTATGATCTTGACCTTAGATGTTAGAGCTATTAAATTAACTGGTCTTGGTGATAATATTTTTTTTATTGAATATGCTGATTAGTTGTTAATTCGGGTTTAAACTATTGATCTTTGTCGAAGTTCTTAACTTTTCTGTTTTTCGACAGGTGCACCTGGTGTTGGTTTTACGCCTCATGTCATCACGGTTAAAGCAGGGGAGGTAATGCTTCTTAACTTTCTCATATGATCTGGAAATTGACATACATTTGAATCTTGATTTAGTTCATTTTTTATTAATGAATTGGATTATAAGTTTCTTTAAACAGGGAGCTTTAAGTTAGTGTTTTTATATTGGGTAATTGGTGATTTTGACTAGTCAATTTACATGTACTATTGATAAGTATTAATATCTTTCTGATTTAGTTCAATGGATCTCTTATTAGTATCATGTTCAAGTTCTTAAAACTTAAGTAAGCATAAGAATACATTGCTACTGATGTCCAAATTCCATAAATGGGAATTTGGAATGAGTGTCTTTAATTTTACCTTTTAATAGAAAGAAAATTCATCTAAGAGATTCCTTTGATAAATTGGTACCAAAATTAGTGGAGAATATATGGCTAAAGTATAATTATTGACAAATTGGTACAAGTAACCACCTCCAAGGTGGGTGCCAAGATTGAAAAGATGTATTATTTTCCATTTTTTCTTGTTCTTCCTTTAAATAGTTTTTACATTATGTACCCTTCTCGTGAAAGTTACAAAAATTAAAAAAAACTATAAATTTGAGATGTCCCGCATATTGTTACAACCATTTCTTTTTCATCTTTTTAAGATTCAAGTTCTTAGAACTAAAGTAAGAATAAGAGATTACATTGCTACTGATGCCCAAATTGCATAAATGGGAATTTGGAATGAGTATCTTTAATTTTACCTTTTAATAGAAAGAAAACTCATACAAGAAATTCCTTTGATATATTGGGTTCCAAAATTAGTGGAGAATTTAGTATAAAATTATCGACAAATTGGTAAAGACCTCCAAGGTGGGTGCCAAGATCGAAAAGATTTATTCTTTTCCATTTTTTCTTGTTCTTCTTCCTTTAGATAGATTTTACGTTATGTACCCTACTACCCTTTGTCTCGTAAAGTTACAAAAATAAAAAAATCTTTAATTTTGAGATGTCCCAACATATTGTTACAACTTACAACCATTTCTTTTTCATTCTTTAAGATGATATGTTTATGGTCCGTGACTCCATGCTTATGTCATGATGCTATATGTTGTATAAGCACTACAACCCTTACTCTGTTTATCTATCCCTTTCGTGACTCTGTTAAGGAGGATTGCTAACCCAACTCTTTGAATCTTTTACTAAGCTTGTTTCTTGAGTATTCCTTGCTAATTGGTTACCTACCGTTTCTTCTTTTATCTTTGACGAGTCATTCTTAACTCTATCCTCTAGCTACGCTCGTTCTTGCCCTTAAACAAAGCTCTATTTGCAATACTTAGTTTAGCTCAAAGATCATGGATAAGTCGACACTTTATGTCCCTATTTATGATGATGCATATCCCATATCAGGATTGGCGGATTATGCATGTGGGGTGTGTTTTGTCATACCCTCACATTGTTGGATATAAAGATAGGGAAATATACTGAAAAAAAGAAATATTGGTTGCTTTTCAATTAAAAGACAGGGAAATGGAAACTCAGCTATTGTAACATTAGGAATTAAGGGTACAATTTTGAAGCAACCAAGGAATTTAATGCACAATGTAATCTCTTTGTTAATGGAAATTAAATCTTCCCTTTTCCTTTTTGTGGTTGGTACTTTTAATAGCCTTTATTGTCTACCGTGTTGTTTATGTGCGTCATGTGTTTTCATTATCCCAAAGTTATGGTACATTTCTAATTTGAATGCCATATGTATGAAACATGACTGATAAACTTTTTATTGTGTTTGTTTCTATACATATGCATATATTTATGTGCGTGCACACGTGGGCTTGCGTATGTAATATATATTCTAAATTTTAAATGGTGGTGCCATAACTACCTTCTAGATCCATATACGTGTACTATAGAGGCAAAAGGTTATTTACAATCGACTCATTTACTTGTATCTGCATTGACTATGTATATGTGTATTTATGAGTGTGTGTAAATATATATTTCTAGATTTAAAGAATGGTGTCTTTATTATTGTCTCGGGCTATATTAGCTATTATATTTGTGTAGATTTATGGTATGTATTTATGTAGTCAGAGGTGAGTAGTCGTCGTGAGGCTTAAGTGCCTTGAGCAAATGCAAGGCTGCTGTCTTTATTAAGCACAGCAAGCGCCTCGGTCCAGGCGAGGTATTTAAAGTCGGCAGTTTCTGCTTCTCTTTTCTTTGACCAGATGATTTAAAAAAATTGGCGAGCGGCATTAATTTTTTATGTTATATATATGTGTGTGTGTGTATGTGTGTGTGTATAATCTTTATTATCATGCCTTTCTTTACGTCTTGTGTGCATGTGTGGGTTTTTTTTGCGTCTTATGTGAACCCTTTGCAACTTGAGTGCGTGTTATCCTATGTATGTTTATATTAACTACAGAGTGAGGCACCTATATCTATGGTTTCTATGCTCAATGTATGTTTAAACCTTTGCTGGAAATCTGGAATGCGTCAAAGAATAACCATAAGATCTTGGAGAAGTGTATCTCTGTACACGTGTCATAATAAAATAATGAACCGTCGTAAGGACTTGGGATATGTTTGTGTATGTTTGGTACTATTATAATATCAAAATGTTGTCAAGGGCTAAACGAGTTCTACGTATTTGTTTGACAAATCAGGAGCTCTACTTAGAAATGTATTTAAGCTTATTTTGAAGCTTGAAAAAAACTTTATATAATTCCATAATATCAACAAATGCAATAGCTTATTTTGAATTAAGCAAGACTTTATTTAATTTGGCTCAAAATAAAGCCGCTCGTGGGTTTTAAAGAATGGCTTGGTTATTAGTTGTGCTTCAAGCTATTCAAAATAGTCTGTGGCTTTTTTAAAAGCTTTACATTTTGATAACAAAAATAACATGCTTTTTTGGTGACCTTTGAAGGTTAAATTTTATATTTTTAAGATAATTGTCACCCTGAATTTATGCCTTACATATTTTTTTTAATATATCTTTTAAAGTTTTGTATCTATAAAATGTACCTAATTGGTTGTTTCGGTGGGTTTACAGGATATAGCCTCAAAGATGACTGCATTCTCACAAGAAGGTCCTCGTACTGTCTGTATCCTCTCGGCAAATGGTGCCATCAGCAATGTAACTCTTCGTCAGCCAGCAATGTCGGGTGGCACTGTAACATATGAGGTTTATATCATCTTCATTCTATATTTATTCATATATTATGTAGATATAGGGAGGTTCAAATAACAACCACCACCACCGTACCCAGTAAGATCCCATCAATAGTACGACTATCGGTAGGGTCTGGGGAGGGCGAAATGTAGACAAACATTATCTCTACCCCGTGGGAGTAAGAGACCGCTTTCAGGGCGACCCTCGGCTCTAAAACAGATAACAGACTAGACAAACATATAGGGAGGTTCGAATAAGCACCATTAAATTGTTAGGAACAAAACGAATTACCTTTTGGTCCGTGGGTTGACACTTGACACTTGTTTTTTTATTCATGTAGCCTTCTAAATGGCTTTATTCAATAACTTAGGTTAATATTATCGAATTTGTAATCAAAATTATCTAAGAATTATGCAAAAAGTGCGTCAACGTATAACTCAAACATTATTGACCTGTCACTCAGCTCACTCAATTCGCCGCATTTGTTATTTTGTTTAATGGAAATCTTTATCGGAAAAATGTCATCTTTTAGGGCCGGTTCGAGATCATTTCCTTATCTGGTTCGTTCCTGCAAACAGAAGGTGATGGTAACCAAGGCAGCAGGTCAAGTGGATTGAGTGTTTCCCTTGCAGGTTCTGATGGTCGGGTTTTGGGCGGTGGAGTTGCTGGTTCGCTAGTTGCAGCAACACCTGTACAGGTGTGTGTGTGTCTCTCTCTCTCTCAAACACACGCGCACGTGTGCATACTCACACATCAATGATGTTATGTAAAATCGTGTTGATCGTATTCTCTTTCTATCAGGTGGTCGTTGGCAGCTTCATTGCAGACGCCAAAAAGCCTAAATCAAGCAGCAGCCCAGCGGTAGCACCGCCTGCAAACATGTTAACTTTTGGTGGTGGTGGCGGATCAGTCCCTGGTGCCAGTCCAGCGTCTGATGGACCATCAAGCGAGTCATCTGACGATAGCGGCAGCAGCCCTCTTCATCGCCACCAGGGTTCCTACAACAACACTAGCCAACAACAACAACAACCACCACCGCCACAACCACAGATGCCCATGTATTCCAACATGGGCTGGCCGAACTCCACCATGAACATGCTCCGCAATTGAAACGGAAGTTGTCGCGTTGGTATCCTTGTAACATAGGATCTTGAACTATGTATGGGTATGCTATTTCGAATGTAGTTGTAATTTAGGAATCAAATTGGATGTGCTTGTCGTAGCGGTTATTAATCTAGGATTAATGTTGGTTTTTATTTTGATTTGTATCTGCGTTATGTTATTTTTTCTAAACTGAAATTATTGGCCGTTTTGTTGGCATGTTCGGTTTCAACTTTCAACACTCATCTGGTTCACAAACACACACATTCATGTGGATGACAAACTGTTACTGCTATATCAATGTATAACACGTGACGAGTTAAACACATGAACAAAATATGATGTATATGAATGACTTGACGTTTATGGCTCGAAAGATGGAGTTTGATCTACCGACCCATGTTTCATTCGCCACAAAAACCTTTCAACAGCGCCTCTATAAGGATCCTCCTCTCGCTTCTTTAACAAATAAGCCATATTCTTTTCAACATCACATCTTATCTGCAAATATAAGTCTTGCAAATAAGCGTCGTTGTCTACCATATATTCCTTTCCTTTTGTTCGTATCGGCTTCCCGAACATAAAGTAGAGTCGGCCTGGTAGCTTGGGCAAAAAAAGAGGTACATGAAATTGCTGCTTCGCGATCTCCCCTCCCGCCCCTTCCCTGTCATCATATAACATCCATAAACAATGTGGACTTTGCATCTAAACTCCGACTCTTAAGGGTGAATGTTGACAAATTTTATAAGTACCAACACGCCATTCAATGCTACATGTTCAACTATTGTGATAGCCAAAACCATCGCATACGTATGATGGATTTGGTCGACAAAAAAGTGTCATTAGTTATATTTATGACGGAAAAAGTGTGACAACATTACAATGGATTTTTGCGATATAGTTTTTTAGCAAAGGATTGTGATGCTTTGGACGGATTAACTAGTGATTGGTTTGTTTTTCTTAATGATAACAAAAAGTAACCTTCACAACATTTGTCGCGGACTCCGTTACTTTTGCAACAAAATTTGGGACAAATATTTAGTGATAAATATTGCAACAAGAATTTTAGCCGACAAATCTTGCGACGAAATCAACAACAAATTTGTGACAGTTTTTACCAACTGAATTTTTGATGACGAATTTGAGATAAAATAACTAGTGATTGATTTCCTTTTTCGTTAAAATTCCAATCACTATTTGTCGCAAATTCAGTTGCTATTTTGTGAAAAAAGTTGCTGGTGACAAACTATGTGTGAACATAACATCATAAAGAATGTGAAGTAAGTTCACCTCAAGTTGGTTCTCCCTTGATTGAACTCATTCACTATGTGATTGAGAAGAGGGTTTCTCTTCATGTCGTCATAATCAACGATCAGCTAGCAACATATTTAGTAAATTATCAACATCAACAGGTGAGCATCAACATGTATATAGGGTTAAGTTTGTAAAGAAAATGAGTGTGTTCTTACCTCTAATATGTCATCTTCCCCGACTCCTCCACATGGTATAATGGTAGCCCCAAACTTCACCGCCATTCTTACAAATTCTTGTTTTTCAGGCCAGAATAACTTGCCAGTTTCACCCTGTTAACAATAAAAGAAAGTTATATATTATTATAAAAGAAACACACCAATAAGTAATAAAATTGCACAAGCAACCAATGTATCTGATATATACACTGCTAGAATAATGAGTAACCGAAGGACCAACATTGCAAGGGATCCATCAGCAACGGATGCACCAAAATTCAAAGAATAAATTAAGAAATGGACGGTTATATTATCCTTTCATAATAAACATCATAATACTTGAGCATGAAATGATTACTAAATTATTACCGGTGACCACCAGTACTATGCTTTTCAGCATTTGGCCGTTGTTTGTAGGAAACTTTTTCATTCAGATAGGTCATAGGTAATTCGTCAGTGATGTTAAGATAAAACTTCCATAAGTAATCTATTTGTATTGTTTGTAGGTAAACTGCCTGTGAACATGTCGTCACTAATCCAACAACGAAACTGTCATGGTAACCATTGGTGGAGTATAGTGGAGACCGCCCCCCTCTTTTTTTCATCGGTAGTGTTAAATTTTAGGGGCTGTTTGGCAGCCTCTTAATCAGCCTCTTAATGGTTCAGATGTCTGAATGGTTCAGCACTTAATGATTCAGACTGTTTGTTTCGTGAGCACATGTCTGAATGGTTAAGAGATTTACCTCTGAATGGTTAAGCATTATATTGATGCTGAATGGTTAAGAGGTCTAATGCTGAATGGTTAAGACATATTATCTGAATTGATCAGACATTTGTCTTTGAATAGTTAAATTATATACTAGCTCTTAATGGTTCAGACCTCTTAATGATTCAGCACATAATGATTCAGACCTCTTATTGGTTCAGCACTTAATCATTCAGATGTTGCCAAACAGCCCCTTAGTCTGGTAGTGTAAATATTTTTACCCGTTAGTGTAAATTTCTATATAAATATCAAGTTCGTCCCCACTAAAAATATTAATTTTGCCCCCGCCCCCTACAGGAATGTTCAAGCTCCGCCACTGATGGTAATAGTTACCATAATCGTTGGTGTGTTGCTAAATAGTCCATCAGAAATCGCTTTACCATAATCAGTTTTTGGACAGAGTATCATCGATAGATTACCAACAGGACGAGTTTCAAATGAAATATGAGCAGAAGTAATTCACCTTACGATGAAGAGCCTCGCGTATACCACCAGGGTAAAGTAATACGTGTGACTTATTCGCTAACAACTTGAAAAAGTTCCTTCCGGAAACCGGAATTGAGCCTCCAATCTTCAGTAGATCAGTAAAGGGAACCATATAGTAGTCATGTTCAACATCAATATGACAAAAGTCTGGGTGAGTTAAACCATGAAGCGTGATTCGTTTCTCTCTCAAAAACTCCATGACAATAGAATAAGCATCAAACGCCATTAGCATGTGATTACCAACGATTAACACAGGCCCTTCGTCAGGAATCCCTGCAAGACCTCTCACTATCTTTCCGTTTTCCATGGTTGAGAACATTACTGCATCTATATAAAGGCGGTACCACCTGCGTGCATATGCTTAGCATTTTAGTATCACCAACAATGAATCTTGTAAAGTTGTATGTTAGATTACCAAGTCTCTACAGGGAAGGTTTTAAACTCTGTGTTGCTAATAGGCAAGTAGTCCTTCAAGATATCATGCTTTGAAGAACGACGATACATGTAAGTAGTTTTAATGGCGGAAAGCACATTAACACCACTCTCCTGCGCGATAAACATAAATGAATTAATATCATATTTGTTAGACATTGTTAGAGAATGAGATAACACTTAATTTTCTTAGTTTTTGTTGTTATATAAGAACAGGCATTACCTCATGAGAAACACATAAATACAATAATTTTCTAGATCTAACTACATGTTAGGCATAATGCTCCAGATTGAGGATCACTAGTATTAGATAAACGAACACAGTTACAAAACAAAATCTCACTCATAGGAATGGTGTTAGATATGTGGATATTCAGATGAGGGCGGACCTTTCCTCTATCCTAAGAGATAGAGAGACTACTCCCAGGACCTGGCCTGAAGCCTTTTTGGGCTGGAATCTGGTGTTATATATGTTAGTATAATCTAATAGGTCGATTTGATTTAGTTTCCATGTTTAGGTTTGTAGAATACTTAAAATCAAACTTGGATAATCTGAGAGTCATGAAGATCACTTTCAAATCGAAATTATTCGGTGGTTTACCCAAATAAATTAATCGGATATAACTTAGACAAGATCAAGAATTAGTATAGTTCGTTTTGTGATATTCGTGAACGAAAAGAAAGAACAGAATGACCAATATGTTTCGAAACAATATTTGCAGGGAAGGGAAGAAAACTGCTGGTGGCAGTTTTCATATTAAAATATTACACTTTTGAAACCCCCATTGCTTAGGGGCTTCACCTCTAATAAGGTTTTCAATTTCAAAGATCACAATAAACTCAAACAAGTGTGCACTCCGCACCTCCTGACTTGTTTGATAGATATTATGATCAAATTGGTTGTTAGTCAATCCAATTACACTAAAATATCTACCAAGGTTTATCTGTGATTTTTTCCATAACCTTGTATTTTATGCAACCAAAGGTTATTCACTACCTGGATGAGAAACACACATAATCATGCCTGATGTTGGTTCAGCCCCTTTAAACACATACAAAACACAAACTAAACAAAGTGTCTAACCCTTACATTTATACACTTTGTTTTGGGGTCGTCGGAAACCCTTCAATCTTGTCTAACCCTTTAATCTTGACCCATCAAGATTAAACCCAACACCTGATACATTTACACACCACTAGAGCGGATTTTTTTTACTTCTGTTAATTACAAGAAGGTGCAAGAATACGTCTTAATACCATTAGGATCGTGTGTCCATATTCCATGAACGTGCGTACTTCACAATGCTTCAATAATCTAAAAAGCCTTTGGGCCTCATTAATACTTGGCAGGACGTTGTCCTTGCCGCTGAAATACAAACACCATAGAAATATTAGGTTCAATATGTGCATACCAATTCGAATATATATACTTAAAGAACCCCAACATTAAACAAGGGTTTTGGCCACTATAAATTATCAATTAACGGGACACATGAATGTATAATAAAAAGGTTAAACTATTATTATCCATAGAAGAAAAAAACCTAGCAAGCACAAGTACTTGAGATGTTATAGCATGGAGACGAGAATTAGCGTAGGCAGCGGCAGATCTAGCAAGCTTCAACCTCCATGTGAGAGTGTCTTTAGGTAGTACTTTGTTCAGCATCTAGTAATTCAAAAATTTGAAGTTAACATAGATATACTAAATCAAACGAACCGACAATATTAAATGATCTAACTCTACAAGATATGTACTTTCAAGAGGTAGGTCAACACGATGATGCTCTTTCATTTAATTGTTATTCATAGTGAAAAGAAGCATAACTATCACATTCCCAAACTCTTCTGTATAGATAGTTAATGGCAGTAGCAAAACTACCCTTCCGTAACTAACTTAGGGCCAAACATGAGACTAGACTAAATTTGCTAGCTTCATATGGTAAAGTGGGCAATATTGACTAGCATGAGGAGATATGTTAAAATTTATGTACATGCTCATGGGTGATATCGTTTTATTTTTTGCCTCTAAAGCCACCTTGTTCATATCAAGAAAAGGAGAAAGAGACCTTGATGCTAGTTTCGTACAAAAGAAAGAGAAGATAAGCAACATGTGTGCTAGGGTCTAGTCGCATCAAGAAGTGAAACCATGAGGATGTATCGTCGGTGAAGATAACAGTTATTAGTGAAAGTAGGATCCTGTGATTCGTAGCGGCTGGTAGGGACTAGATAATTGGGTGTGATATGTAAGGTAACTCATGCAAACGATTTTTCACCAACAATAATAGACTCTATCATATTAGTATTATAAATATCAAAGTTAACGTGCATCCAAAATGAGATAAAGAAGTAACTCTAGTACGTATCCACATGCCATTATGGGTCTTGACATGTGGGTTGTTGTGGTAATGGAGAAGACCTAACGATTGGTCGGCCCCAAATGTATGACTATATATCATAGTTGAAATATGATGGTTTTGTCATAAAATTGTAGCAACCGCGAGGATTAAGTAAAGAATTGTTTGATGGTGATATTTATGTTGGGGTTTTCCTTTTAGAAATATAGTTTCCTTTTCTAGAAACATAGAACTTTGAAAAGATGAAAGGATCTATATCAGGAAAAACACAAAAATGGTTCAATGAGGTTAAATCAAGAGTTCAAAAAGGGTTCAGCTTAATCTATAGTCAAATAAGACACCAGTTCAAAGAGGTGAGGAGGCTATGTTTACTCAAAGTAGTTGAATCACTTTGTAATTTGTTACTGAGTTAACTCGTTATATAGAAGCGCTTTATATGAACCAACTAGATTATTGGTAAAAGATTACTGGTGTAAGCTAACTTTTAATAACCAAAGGGCATTTGACGCAATGATATCCGAATGTGTAATAGGTGCTCCCAACCTTAAAGGTTGAAGGTTCCAGTTTTGAAATAGGCAGATTAGGTGGATTTAGATGTTCATATAGATTAGGAGCCGTTAAAAAAACTAACTTTTAATAACTTAATTAAACTGATCTATAGGAAACGGGTAAATGGAAAGTAACTACTTTCCTATTTCTATGGGTTAACTAATTAGTACTTTACTCTAAGGATGAATTGAGCAGTTTTTAACCGTCTTTATTTCATGCAACTAATAAACAAGTACAATACTTAATAATCACAAGGATAAAATAATAAGCACAAAAGATGGTTCTTACAGAAAGGCATGGTAGATCTTTACTAATATTAGTAAGCAATTGCCAAAGAAAATCCAAATGATTTTTACCATAGCATCTAGTCATTGCTATATTTATGTAATCACCTGAGAGGAAAATTTTTAGAATAATTAAAAAAAAGATACATATATAGTAGAAAACACCACAACATTACACGTTAGTTTTATCGTACATTGTAGATAGTAATAACATTTGAATCTTAGCTCAAATGCATTTTCACAAAAATTAGGGACAATATACAGTTGATACTTGTTAAGTAGTTAAAAGTGTTTGTAGTTGTAAGTTAATCTAAAGAAAAACCTACCAAAAATGGGGCCCATGGCATAAGGTAACACTTCATACTGTTCCTCAGACATATTCTCCACAAGGGATGGTAAAAAGTGCAATGGTGACCTCTCATAAGAAGTTGCTGAAATGGATACAATAGCAGTTACCATCTCACATACATACAAAGTGATATGGAATAATAATATATAATTGAACTTGACATTATGCTAAAAACATGTATAAAGATTGACGAATGGATATACTGAATACGTTTATATGTTTTTTTCATGTTAAAAGGCTGACCTGGATTTGCTAGTATAAGTATTAAGTCAATTGTAGGATTGCGCGCAGCGACCCCAAGTGCTAAGGCTCCTCCAAATGATTCTCCAAGTAAATAAATCGGCTTATTTGGGGACAAAGTATGCTCTATCATCATAGTTTCTTCCACAATTTTAAATAAACCTTCATGAAAACAAGGTGTTTATGATAATACATAACATCACAACTTGCTAAAGAGATGTACAAAAGATATAACTTGTAAGTTTTCAAATTTACACTATATATAATGGTGTATTCATAAGTATTGAAATCATGCATATAATGTTTCTCCAAAAAAATAAAATTATAGTAAAAGTTTGCAGGTAGTGGAGAAGCCTTAGGTAACCAGTCTAATAGAGCTAAGAGGTCAACTAATTAGTATAGAAATATGAAGCAATAATAGAAATAGTTTGGCATATATGCAAGAGAAGATGATAACCTTCTAATGACGTTCGATCCCATACCGGAATATGCAAGCATTGAACAGAAAAAATCCTGTAATTCAAGTTGAGAAAGATCATTGTAAAATCACAGCATTTAAAGAACATGAGTGAAATTTCCACACATCCAAGTTTGTAAAGTCTACCAAGATACAATTTTCTAAAATTCTTGGTAACAAAATTGATTTATATGCTTAAAAGATGATATATTGTAGTAACTTGGTAACAAAACAACTTATGATTTGAGAAAATCTTTACAAGTTTAGAAGGGGATATATGCAGTTCTCCTAATATAAGCATAATAAAAATTTTCTTAAATCAAGAATTACTCACTTTCCAAGAGCTTTCTCAAGTAGAGTAAGGCCGGCTCCGGTCCCATCTATCCCTAAACAAAGTATCACACCCGATAAGTACATACTAATTAAATGGTGTTTTAGAAGCACAAGTAGATACGACACATATTTTTGTTAAGTGAGCAAAGAAAAAGATGCTTCAAACTTTAAAATTAGTCCAACTTTATTTTTTATAAACGACTGACTCACACACTCTGTAATCCTACTCCTAAGTCTTCATCTTTTGTCCACTAGTCCTAACACTCAACCATAGTGAGGACACTTTCCTAGACACTTTAGTAGTGCTAGGTCATAACTCTTTTACATGAAATTTTTATAGCAACCAAACATATTAACACTAATTACCAGGTAAATACAAAAGAACCGGAGAATTTTTTACAGGTTTGCCACATGCAATGGGGCAAAACCACCTAGGAGGCCCTCCATCACTCTTAATCAAATTCATGGTTATTTCCATGCAATCATCAATAGTTTGAGTCCCATAACCGTCATCCCATAATGCCTTCAACTCATCAGGAACATCTTGCCCACTCTTTTTACCTCCAATATCATAAGCAGCTACACAAGTATCCTTCTTGTTAACAGAAGAAACACCACTTATCCTAATTGATTCCCATGATTCACCATTACCTACGCGTCTAACAAGAACACGCGAAGGCAACCTATGGTTTTCATTTAGATTGAAAAGAGGTGATAATGGAACACTAGAATGTCTTAGAGTTAGGGTCATTATGATTGTAAAAATATTAGGGATAGCAATATGGTGTCATGCTAAATGCAAAAATGCCTATAACAAAATCGAAGTTGCGTATTCAACTTAGCTTGGAAACAAAATGAAATGTAGGTCTCATGCATCATTCCATATGAATGACAAAGAGATGCATCACATAGGTAGGTGGGAAAACAATTACTTATAAGAACTCAAAACTAAAAATCTACTCACAATAAGGATGTGCATGAGGTAGTTTGTATATATATCTTTTTATACAATCATTTGTCATAATATTCTTCAGAAAATTCTCTCAATTATTCTATCCTTAGCTACCCATACTTAGTTAATTTTTTTAAAGTATTAGCTATTTTATATAATCATAGAAAATATGTTCTTTCATCTCAAAATCTGAATAATATCTATTCATCATTTAAAGTGGTTTTTAGGCATTCATCAAAAGGAGATATATGCTTCAAATTTTCATATTAGGAAACTAAAATTTTGTTTTGTGATTTGTTAATTTGAAATTTTCATCTATCTTTGTAACTTTTTTTTAGATTTAAGGTATGAAATCCTAAATAAAATTAATGAAGATATTCGTAAGTTTGATAGTTTGTAATAGATATGATGCGTGAGAGAAATATTAGATTACATAAAGATTAAGAATGAGATGAGTTCATATACAATTCATATATGAAAAAAGATAAAAAAAGAACGCATTCACACATCTTTCATATCTTAACTCTATAGTATTTTTGCTCCGCTGGATTTCTCTTTTATTAAAAAAAATGTCTAGAATCGTGGGTTACTAAGTGATAGTATACTAGGCAATCCAAAACTATTTTGAATGATATTTAAAAAATAATATTCTATAAAAACTCATAGGACTAGATCGAGGAACTCCTGTCCTTAGTGGAAACTGAAAATAAAGATATTTTGGTTTTTGGGTTTTAGACCATTTGGTTTTGGTTTTTCCGATTTTTGGTTCTTGGTTTTCAATTTTCACTTTGATTTCGGCTTTTCCAGTTTTACCATTTGGGCTTCATATTTTTGGGCAAAAAGTTTAATCCAAAGTAATAAATTTAATTTAGAAACTTTAGCTTTACATTATTTTGTAATCTATAAAAATATTTTATATTGAATTATAAGTTACTTGACATAAAAATAAATTGCATCCATAAAATAGAATAAAAAACAATTAAATAAAACTATTTGATATACCATTTCAAATAGAAAATCAAAGGTTATTTTTGAAGTCCAAATATTCATTCTTTATCAAATGACATAAGTTAAACAAGTAATTAATAACGTAATGGTGTTAATAAGTGTATGAATGTACTCTAAATACAAGATTTAAAGATATTGTGAGTTCTTCCATTTTCCTTTAGTTCAAATGCAAGAAATACAAACAATTCTAGAAATATTAATAATAAGATCCCATAATTGATTTTAACAATATCAATACTATGAGATGGCTCCTCCCTCTAGAGTTGATGTGTTGCTTAAAAAGAATCTATAATGTTAAGAGATATAAGATATTAACAAGAGGTGAGGACCAAGCATTTCATATGTGAGAGTAAAACAAACTTTTGAATGAAGACTAAACATCAGAACTCGAAGGTAAGATGGGTTATTAACACCCACCATAACCACTATAAATCTTCATGTTTCACTTGTTAGTTTTTCTTTTCACATTAAACTTGTTCGTAATCCTTCTTTAGCATACAAGTTCTTTATAAGATATATTCTATAAATAAGTAAAGACTTAATAAAGTGGTCATTAAATGTAAATATATCATGCTAACCCCTTTTTCCCCATGTTTCGTACACTAGTATAACATAGCTATATTAATATAACATAGCTATATTGATATATCCTATTTATTATTACAATTTTACAAAAAAACAGTACAACTAAAAAAACTAGAGTGACTAAAAGTAGAGTATTATCAACTAGAACTAAATACACAATGTGGTATGACGAGATTTCTATTGTTATTCTCAAACAAAATACATACATTGAATCCACATAATGATTGTATGGACGATAGAACACATGCAGGAGATTCTACTCTCATACCGATAAGAACGAAAAATTACACGTTCTTTCATTATGTCTAAATGTTAACATATATAGGGTATTCATACCCTCAGGTTGTGTAGGTTATTCCACCAACCGACACCAGGTCTAATTAGACTGTCACTTTACCTATGTGTTTGAACTAGATCGGCCCGGACATATATATAACAATCGTACATATATACATGTTATTATTACACATGTGTAACTAAGTGTTACACTTATATAATAATCATAAATACTAAGACTTTGTCATTGATGTTAAGGTTACAAGGCCAACAATTTCATTTTTTGTTTTCTATCTCTAAGCTAACTCTAGAAATCACTTGGAGATTTCTGTTTGGGTTCCTTATTATTTTCAAATCATTGTTCTTGTCACGACCTCTTTAAGATCACCTATGCAAGCTAAGATTCACTTTATGCAAGCTGGGATTCACTTGATCCTATTGGGTACTCTTGGACACCAAAAAAATTGTTTTTCAAATTGCTTACCAGAACTAGTTTTTATCTTTTTTATTGGTTATACAATATCAACTATTGTGAGTTCTCACCTAAAAAGTATAAAGAATACTTATCTAGGATTCTATTCAATGTCAAAGTTGTTAGCTATATTCCATGAACTAACGATAAGAAAGATCACAGAATCATGCCAAAATCACGAAAAGTAAATTAAACTTATTTATAGCAACGGATGACACATATGAATAACTAGGTTTATGGATCAAAAGATGGAATATGATCTAAAGAACCATAATTCATCAGCCACACCAGTCTCTCAACAACACCTCTATAAGGATCATCCTCTCGCTTTGTTAACAAGTAAGCCATATTCTTTTCAACATCACATTTTATTTGTGTGTATATCCCTTCCAAATAATCTTTATCATCTAACATATGCTCCTTTCCTTTTGTTTGTATGGGCTTCCCGAACAAAAAATAGATTCGACCTGGTAGCTTGGGTAGAAAGATAGGTATATGAAGTTGTTGCTTAGCAATCTCTCCTCTCATCCCCTCCCTATCATCAAAGAAGATCATCCAATTGATCATTAGTCCTCATATATGTTAGCGATATATATTAGATAGATTAGTTAGGATCAGATAAGATATATCAACTAGGGTTTTCATATACGCAAATAAGATTTATTGTAATTATCTATATCATATAAAGAGTTATGATTAGATTAGGTTTCCTTTGTAATTATCCTTATCATACTTCTTCAAAGCCTTAGTGTTAAGTAAATTCACCTCAAGTTTCTTCGCCCTTTATTATATTCTTGAACCATGTGATCAAGGAAGGGAATTTTCTTCATGTCATTATAATCAATGAGCAGCTGGAAACAATGTAGGTTAACTGTGAGCATCTAACATGATATAAGTTACAAATCAATTATTAAAGCGAAAACTAGTTGGTTTGAGAAGATAAAGTTGTGTCATGTAGTTTGTAAAGAGAGTGATTGTGTTGTTACTTCTGATATATCATCGTCCCCAACACCTCCAAGTGGTATAATGGTGGCCCCAAGCTTCACTGCCATTCTTACAAATTCATGTTTATCGGGCCAAAATAACTTACAAACTTCACCCTGTGCTAACAACAAAAGAAAGTTATTGAAAAATAGGGGGTGCATTTGACAAGACGTAAACCTAACATGAAATTTGTGAGTTTGATTTTAGTTAAAACGAGATTAGGTTGGTTTCGGGTCGAACCTGCAAACATGTTCAACTAAACGAGCTGGGTTCGGGTTGACATAGTGGGTTTGTAGGTTAACCTGCTTCTTTTTAAAAAAAATATAAAATGTATTTCTATTTAGGTCGTATAATGGTTGGGAATTTTATGTAAAAATATAAAATTTAAAGAGAAATCGATAAGAAATTTGTAATTTATTAGTGATATTTTAGTTATACTCATTTGTACTTTTTTGTTGTAAATTTGTAATTTTAAGTACTAACAAGTAGAAATATAACAATCTAGTTAAATAAATCATGTTCGTGTCGAGAATATGGGTGTAGTGTTCAAATAAACGTGTCAAACATGAGTTTCACGTTCAGATTCGTGTCAAATCTTCGGGTTCGTGTTAAGTTCTACCTATCCACACATGAACATGAGAGAAGAAACAACACACCTTACGATGGAGAGACTCACGTGCTCCACCAGGGTAAAGTAAGGCATACGAATCTTTAGATAACAATCGGAAAAGATTTCTAGCCGAAAGCGGAATTGCACCAAATATCTTCAATGTATCCGTATACGGAATCATAACGAATTCATGTTCAACACGAATCTGGTAAACTTCTGGATGGGCTAAACCATGAAGTGTGATCTTCTTTTCTCTCAAAAACCCTAAGACAAGAGAGAAAGCATCAAATCCCCATAACATGTGATTAGAAACTATTAATACAGGCCCTTTATCTGGAATCCCTGCAAGTCCTCTCACAATCTTTCCATCCTCTAGTGTTGAAAACATCGCAACACCAGTATAAATTCGGTACCACCTGCGCGCATTGGATCCCATCTTAACATATATTATTTGTCAATCTATTAGGAATGTTAAAAAAGCTTGTGGGGGTTGCTCAAAATAGGCTTGTTTACAAACAAGCCAAGCCAGCTCGTCATGGTTTGTAAACGAGCCAAACCCGAGCCAAGGTAAGCTCAGCTCGTTGACTCGCTCCATTGGCTTATTTAAATTAAAGCTTGGCTAGATTATAATTTATATAAATTATAGCCCATAATTATAAGATACTAGATTTAACTATGAGAATGGTTATTTTGTATTTTCTAAAGAAAATAGCAAATATAAAACTATAGAAGATAACCATAGGCCTATGAAGTAAGTTTCTCATATGTAGAATATCATTAGTTCCGCAAGTTAAGATAAACTAATTTAAAAAAAATACTATTTTTTGTTTTCACGTATCAATATTTGTAAAAAATAACAAATTCTAAAATAAACAAAATGGATTGATGAGGCGGCTCAACTCGGTTTTTACGAGTTGGGCTCAAGCTCTACCTTCAACTCGTTAAAATAAACAAATCGGCTCTATGTGAGTTTGTAAACAAGCCCCTCCCTGACTCGCTTCGACGCGTTTACAGCCCTATAATCTATTTTGCTTACAAGAATAGACGATTGTTAATTTATTTAATTACCAGCTTTCCCATACTGTACTCTTAAACTCCGTAATACTTGCAGGCAAGAAGTCCTTGAATATATCATACTTAGCAGAATGACGGTAAATCTGAGTACTCTTGATAGTAGACAACAAATCAACACCAATCTCCTGCACATATAAGAAGCGCGCATAATAACCTCTTTAATATCCATTTGGTTGTTAGAAGCGAATAGGTCGACTAACTAATACCAGTAGGATTGCGTGTCCGTTTCCCTCAAACACGCGTATATTGCAATGCTTCAATGATCTTGAAAGCCTTTGGGCTTCATTTTTACTTGGCATGAAGTTATCCTTCCCACTGAAATCCATGTGTTAGATATATTAGATTCCATAAAGTATATGATTTCAGACATACTATATATGTCAACTAATGTGCTACATGAATATTTAATTAATGAGAAAACTGTGAATAATGAGTTAGTTGTATTCAGTTAGTTAGTTGGTTAATAGTTTGGTTTGTTACAACAACCATCATATCTAATAAAATCTCACCCGGGCAATTAGTCTAGATTTTCTTGATAAACTATGATTTGCGTTACTAAAAGAAGAAAGAAACCTAGCAAGCACAAGTACTTGAGCTGTAATAGCATGGAGACGAGAGTTAGCGTAAGCAGCAGCTGATTCGACTAGCTTCAACCGCCATGTAAGAGTGTCTTTGGGTAATATTTTGGGCGCCATCTGTTCGAACAAATATAAAAATGACAATATGACATTGATATGAGATAGTAACTTAGAAACAAGTGGATCTTACAGAAAGAATTGACAGATCTACTCCAAGATTGCCAAACAATTGCCAAAGAGTTGACCAATAATTTGCATCACTGATTTCAACCATTGCCGTATTTACAAAATCACCTACGTACATAATGTTGGAATACATAAAAGAATCAGGATATGACGCAGATTACAAACGTTTCATCATAATAGGAAAACCGACTAACTTATGACCAAAGTTAGATCGAATCACTAGAAAACAAATGAAGATCATAGTAGATTCAAGTTTTGATCTTTGATTAGTAGTAACCTACTTAGAAGTGGGCTCATAGGCAGATCCGTCAAGAGCGACATTAAAGATTGTGTTGGTTGCCTCTCGTAGGAAGTTGCTGAAATGGATATAACAGCAGTCACTATCTGACACGCATATCAGTAAACCCTAAACCTTAAACCCTGAACCCAGTATTTAAAAGGAAAGGATATAGGTTGACCTGGGTTTGCTAGTATGAGTATTAAGTCAGCTGTAGGATTACGAGCAGCGACTGCAAGTGCTAAGTTTCCTCCAAGAGAATCACCAAGCAGATAAATCGGTTTATCTGGCGTTGTAGTGTGCTCAATCTTCACAATTTCTTCCACAATTTCAATAAGACCTTTGAGAAAATTTGGTTGTTTATGATTAAACTACTTTAGAGTTAGTAGATTAGCTAATTTTATAAAATGTTACAGTATACAAAAACACGAGACGAATGATAACCTTCCAATGACGTTCGATCTGATGCAGGAATGTGCAAGCATTGAACATGAAAGACCCTGTCATTGAAGAAACTTGTATGTAATATATTTACAATGATCAATCTCTTCAAGAATAATATTCTAGTCATTGGTAAGAACCTAAGCTAGTTGAAGAACTCCTTAGAAGCCATGCATGCATAGAAATTCTACATTTTTTCTATTAATATTATTTTTCTAGCATCAATTTTATCACGATCAAGAGGTCCACTGTTATACGTAGCTAGCGGATTCATACTTGGAGCAACCGGACAAGAGCAAAGAGGCTGAAAAGGGCTCAACTTAAATGAGCTTAACTTTCGTCTTGTTTAGAGTTACAGCGCTGATTGTTGGCCCCGAATTCCATCGTTTGGAGCTCTGATTTCGGCGTTACAATTTTTTTAGCAATTTTGAGTTATTTCAGAAAACATGTGAATCTATAATCTGGGTAATTTACGTGTTTACGAAGACAACAATCAATTCAATTTTCCAAAATTTAGCACTGCATGCTAAATTAAAATTTACGCTATAAAAGAGAATTTGATACAATTGATTGCTAACTTCGCAAACACATAAATTACCCAAATCAAAGATTCATTAATTGACACATGAAAATTATTTCCTTTCTAAAGTTACTTATTTTTCAAGAGATTTCTCATGCACAACAAGAAATTTTTTTATTTTTGAAGTTACTCACTTTCCAAGAGCTTTCTCATGCACAACAAGTCCAGCTCCCGTTCCATCCATTCCTACATGAAATATTATTACACCCAATTAACGATAGTATTTTCACCTATTCATTATAAAAGTATTTTCAACCTTCTTTTAGTAATTTTAATGCGCATAATTATGATTTAAAATGTGTGTGTATATATACATAATTAAAAATTATATATTAAAATTCAATTCGCTAATCCTAATTACTCGCTAATCGATATTCATCCGTCTGTCTAGCGTCTAGCGAAGTCTACAACACTAGTTTAAAGCAAAGAAGTACCGATTACCAGGTAAATACAAAAGAACGGGTGAATCTTGTATGGGTGCACCACATGTAACGGGGCAAAACCACCTAGGTGGCCCTCCATCACTCTTCATGATAAAATCCATAGCAGTTTCGGCATAATCCTTCATGGTTCGATTCCCGTAACCATCATCCCACAAAGGCTTCAACTCTTCAGGAACAATTTGCACACCCTTTTTCCCATTATCATCATAAGACGCTACAACATGACTCTTCAAATCAATGGAAGAAGCTCCATCGATCCTAAATGATATTGAATTCTCACTACGTGCACTCCTAACAAGAACACGCGTATGTGACATATGCCTTTCATTTAGAGTAAAAAAGGGTGAGAATTGAAGATTGGAGATATTGCTCGCGATTGAGGCCATTATGGCATGTGAATTGATCCAAAGGACAATTGTGGGGATGTCGATAGTTTGAATCAACTCACTAACAACAATCACAAAGGAAAACGATGCAAGTTACGTGTTTAACTAAGCTTGGTAAGATATAAAATGCAGGTTTCATGTATCATTCAGTATGAATGACTTGGGAGAGAGATATGATAATATAACATATGTTGAGGGGAATGATCAAATGTTGGTTTTATAAGGGAAAAAGAGACTTCAATATCCATTTGTTGGTATCTTACTATATTTCTGCAGCCAAGGCAAGTTAAACACAAGTTGTCCGTAGGTTTTGCAAAAAAAAAAGGTCTACCCGGTGCTTGACTAATTTCCTACTGGCCGGTGAGAGGCCGGATCGCTTTGCGATCTAATGTATGCAGTCTTACCCTACATTTTGTGCAGGATGTTATTTCTCACGGCTTGAACTCATAACCTCAAGGTCACAAAACAGCAATGACCTGATTAGTTGCTCTAAGGCCTCCTCCGGTTATTGCAAATATCATTTTAGATTAATGAGACTTGTCATATGGTCGCTAATGTTTGTCGCAATATTAAGCAACGGAGGCTGATTTTATCCATCGCAAAATGTCTTTTACAAAGGATGTATGACGGCATTGGCCGTTAATGGTCTTTTGTTGTAGTGTAAATGCCGAATACAAGACTTGAATTCACAATGTGTGCAAAGATTAGCCACATATATAGGAACAGTTTTTATGATACTGTCGCAAAACTTTCCATCACAAAAGCATCTGTCACAATATTTGTTTTAGAGGAGCAACGGATGGCAACATGTGTCGCAAAAATAATAAGCAGTGAAAACACACAAACGTCATATGACGGATGTGTGACAATTTTGGCCATCACAAGTATCCATTTTGTTGTAGTTTAGTATTGAATATGTTTCAAGCGAGTTATTTTCAAACTATTTTCCAATCTACAAGTTATTTATTACTTTAAGGCGAAGTGCTCTTTATTCTTGAAGTAATTTTACCTCCGTTGTCCACATGAACAGCTTTGACTAATTGGAAAATCGCTACGCAAGATACAATGAAGCAATGTGTATCATATTATTGTTAGATGCTTGAGGTTACTAATGAATGTGTTTATGTAACATGTGAAAGAAATGAGTTTGAGCAGTCGTCACAATAGCAAACAGTTCAACTACTGGAAGTGTCACAAATATTGTTAATGCCCTTTTATCTATTGTTGTTTCATAAGTAGAGTCTAACAATGATATTGTGTATGTTGTTGAATTTTTTTTTTATTTTTCTATAAACTTGCAGCTACCAGAACAATAGGAGGGACTGCACAGTTGATATTTAGTTTTCTTGAAAAAATTTCACATTCAAACACCATCTCCAACAGCTGGTTTGAGTTCAATTTGATTATCTGATTCTGATTATTCAAAATAACATAATCACCTTTAGATGTTCCAAACTGTAGATTGCAGACCCAAAGTGCACTAGCCGGTCCAGGTGCAAAGCAGTAACTGCTGCAGTGAAGTACGGTGGTCCTATGGATGTAGCTAAGCAAGTCTTAAGGTCAGAAAGAGATGTGAGCGGTCTGTTTACAGAACTGATTCCCATAATGGCCCGTGAAGTCTCAAGGAATGCAGCCATGTTTGGTGTCTACTGAAACAGTATTTTCTGGCGGGACGGACACATCAGGTCTAGATCATGGTTCATTGATCAAAGCCCGAGGTTCAGCTGAGGTGCATTCTGGGATTCTGTTTACCTTACTGATGTTGTCAAGAGTGTGATCCAGATTGATGATTATTTATAAGAACCCTTAATATTTGGATTCACTGTTGCTTCTAAAAGATCCTTAAAACCGAGGGGTTTGGACGTTTATACAAATGGGAGTAACCAATCCTATCCCATAACTAGTAAAGAACTTTAAACGCTTCAGATCACATACATACACATATGACAACTGATTTCAATTTCTTATTGTTCATTTAGACAAAGTCAATTCACGATCTTGACAAAATATCAAAAACCAAGAACACATTCTTTCGAGTTAAATATAACCCAATATACATGAATCGTTAAGCATCACATAAGGGAACATATTCCAATAACCATAAACATAACTTGCAACAAGTCTACAGACTGAAGAAAAAAGTAATAAACTCTATGAATTTGACTACATGGAGATGAATCTCAATGCCAACAACCTACATAACAAATTCAATGTTGATTCGACCACATTTTCTGGTCAGCCACCTAATGTAAAACTTGTTCAAGAAATAAACAGATGATCATTGTTACCAACTATATAGTCTAAACAAGCATTCAAAGTCTATAAACAGAAAAACAAAACAACATCCAAGAGACTATTTTACAGCCGAATTACCTTGTGTTAAGGTGCTGCAGCGATGAATCCATACAAAGTTAGCATCTTTCTGCTGTTATCCGTCTAATCCCTCCATCTTGGACTTGAAAAAGAGAAAAACCCTGGAGACGGGAACCCCATGCCAGGAGAAGGTGGAGGTGGAGGTCCAGAACCAAACACTCCCGGTTGAGTCATCGGTGAAAATGAAAAATTTGGTGTCAATGGTGGAGGATGCTGATATCCAGGAGAAAGTAACGGGTATGGTGATTGAGGGGATAATAAGTTTAAGTAAGCAGATGGTGATGGAAGAAGATACTGAGAAGTTGGTGATGGTAAAGGAGGCGGTGGGCCGTTCATTCTTGGTGATGGTAAAGGTGGCGGTGGGCCATTCATTCTTGGTGATGGTAAAGGCGGTGGTGGGCCGTTCATTCTTGGTGATGGAAGTGGTGGAAGAGGCGGGCCGCCATTCATCTGATGTGAAGGAAGAGGTGGAGGACCGTTCATCCGAGGAGATGGAAGTGGCGGCACAAGCGGGTAAGGTAGCAATCCAGATGATTGTTGATGCTGTTGACCTTGCATTTGACTTTGGCTTTGACCTTGATTGTTTTGATGATACTGAGGATGAGCTGCTTGTGGATTAGATGGTCCTTGGGCTGAATCAATGATCGAATGCTGAAGGTACCGCATATAAGCAGAGATAGGAGACTCCGCAGTGTTTGACCACCCCGCATGATCACCAGAAGCCGGTGGTGCTGCAGCCATAGCAGGCGGTGGTCGTTGTTGACCATGATAGGGAGGCCTAGCAAGATTCCCACCACCATTAAAAGGAACTGCACCATTTGGCGGGCGGTGAGGGGGCATTTGTTCCTGTGGTTGCTGTGGTGGCACATGGTTAACAACCATTCGTGGTCTGGCTACATTCAATGGTGTCAAAGGCGATGGACGAATCCTTTGCAACCGCATACTAGCTGGTTTAGGTGAGTTTAGTGGAGGTCTAGGAAGCGGCTCCTGAGAATGTCGCGAAGGCGAACCCGTAAGCTGTTGAACAATACTCTGAAAATCATTCTTGTTAATATTATACACTTGAGGTTGAGGTTGTTGTCTCGCAGGATTCGCGAAATTCGGTTGGTGCAAAGGACTCTTCCTAATACTTTTCCCAATCTTATTCACACCCAAATAATCATTATTCCTGTTCCTCGAATAATCCGAATTATCCATCTTTAAACCGAAAAATCTAACCTTTATCCAAATTCACAAACCCTAAACCCTAAAAATCTCAATCCACTTCAATTCCACACATAACACCCCCAAGTTTTCACCTTTATCAAACAGTAATCACACCAATATACCAATAAACTGAATCGAATACAGAAACCAACGAATCAAACCCTAGAAAAGTAATCAATCAAAAAACGAACACACCTGTGAATCAAATCGACTTCAATCGAAACAGAGGTTTAGATAGTGCGATCAGAAGCAAAATACTCAGTCCGATGACGATTTCTTTGTGACCCAGAGATCTTATGAGCTTACAATCAGTTTTATGGTGGTTGCATAAGGGAATTTGGGGCGAATTGACGTTGACTTTGAAGTATGAGAAAAGTTGCGTAAGATTTGAATGTTTCTTCGATTGTTTTGTCTGAAAACAATCATGGGGTTGAAAATTATGGAGTGTGAGAGAATTTTTGGGGAGAGAGAAAAACCCTAGAGTCTCAATTGGGGATTTTGATTTTGGAGTTAATTGATCCATGAGAGCGATTTGAATTAGTCAATGGGTGTATTTGGGCCCTCTTGTCTATGTGTGTGTGATGCAATGCTTATGTGTAATTGTTTGTTTGTTAATGAGATTGACAAATTGTGACAACTTTTTAGTTTTATTTGTTGTTCTCGCGTTTGGGTTAAGAAGGGTTGACATATTAAAAATTATATGAACGGAAACGATCAATAACTTGATTCGGCATAGGTTTTCGATCGTTTGGGTTAAGAAGGGTTGACATATTAAAAGTGTATGGACTCAATAACTTGGTTCGGCATAGGTTTCCGAGGACATGATTGAATTGTATCAGAATAGACAAGGGTTATAATACTGACTAGATTTAGTAAACTTGTGTATTAATGGGTTGAATAAATAAAAATATTAAATATAATGAAATTTGTTAATTATAAAACTATATCATAAGACAAAATATTATTGAAATTACGTATAAGTAAAGACCATAACTAATAATATAATGATATTAGTTTTAAACTCTTTAAATTTCCATAAAAAATGACAAATTGTGTTTCACAACAAACCCTTTTAAAAAATGGTATTATAAAAAAAGATTATTATTATAACTTCCAGTTTTGATAATTTTGGTTTATAAAAATTGACTTTTCAAAAACATCAATTTTAAAATATTTCGTATTTATAAAAAGGGTATAGTTATAGTAAAGAGGTATTTAATCTAAAAAACTAAGAAGAATTGTTGGTTTGACAAGTGTCCTTCTATTATTTTAAAGATGACAACATTTTGATCATTATATCAAATACATCAACAAATTGTGTTATATACGTTTATTATGCCATATATTTTATATCATTTGGTATATGTATTCATCTTTGTATTTTACGTTTTAGATCATTTTGTGTTATTATTATCATTGTTTCGATAGATTACATAGACATATTATCTATTATTGTGTTTTACAATTAGAATTTTAAAAATGCACAATAATATACTTTCACTAATGTAATGATCAAAACACGTAGTGTTAAAAATAACATATTGATCAAAGAGATGGATGGTTGAGATTACTTCTTACACTTTTTAGTTTTAAAGTTCTTTTTAATTGAACCTTTCACTTATAAAAAAGTATGATATTATAAACAAATTGTATTTTATAAAAATTTATTTTTTAAAAATAACATTAATAAAAAGATTAGTTCTCTAATTTATAAAAAAAAACTATCCTTAATCTCAAAAGAGTTAAAATAATATTATTAGTAATTACCCTCTTCATTGCGGTATTATTTAATAAGATAGAGAAGCTGAAAAATTTTAGTGGGGATAAATGTGATGTTATCAAGTGTCCCTTTTAGTTACTCTTTTATTAGAAGAAGATTCGAGTGATTACTGATTCACTATCAACATACGAATAGCGCAAATTTACACAATGTTAAACAGAGCGAAGAACACAAGTCATGTGGAGTAATTGTCCGATCGTTTGTTAGTATAACTACATGAAAGGAAAGTTTTAAAAGGTAATTGCAAATTCGTAACTATCTAGATATTGATTTATCTTCATAACAAAATATTCTTTCATTCACTATAGTGGTTTGTTTTCACCTTACTATCTTTCACTCGTTTCTTTTTTTTTAATTATTTTTTCATTTTAAATTTTAATATTATTAAATAAAAATAATATTAACTGTTCTAATTTTTTATAGAACACAACCATTATATTAATAATCATTGATAAAAAAAGAACAAAACATAAAATTAAATAAAAATAAAAAATGCATATATCTTTTAGCAATCATTTTTCTTATATTTACGGCGGCGGGCTTATTCAGTAAGATGATCTATCGGGGTTGCCAACATGCTAAGATCTCTTTTGCTCGTTAGATTCTTACTTCAATCAAAGGTGTAGGATTTTTATTTCGGTAGATGTGTCCAAACGACCAGCAATATCATCAATGTTTTGGGTTGATATGTTAGTGGACTTGGATGTTTTTCACTGTTTGAGGATTTACTCATTTCAGATTGTGAACCAGCTCATGTGACGGGTTAAAGCTCGGGTTGCAACGCTAAGAATTGTTAGGATTGTTGGGATTCATTGTTAAAGGTCGTATTTTGAGGGGTAAATAAATGCTTGAAACAAACTTCAAGGGGTGTGCTGAAATTTAATCCCATCAAATCAAAGTCTCTCATCCGATTTCAACTACCACTTAAACCCCACAATGTTATCAACCAAAGTGATTATGAAACTTGTTTGAGGTTTGGTGCTTGTTTATGATGTGATTGATGTTATTTGATAGGAGTTGTAGAAATGTTGAATGGGAATTGCAAGATTATATATGTGTTAGACTAGCTTTAGTAAACCTGTGTGTTACACGAGTTGAATAAATAAAATATTTAATAAGATAAAAGTTATTAATTATAAAACGATATTCTAATATATAATATGACTGAAATTACGTATGACAAAAGATTATAAGTAATAAAACAATGATATTAACTTTTTAAAATTTTGTTTTTAATTTTTTTCTAAAAAAATAAACATTTTATACTAAAACAAACCATATAAAAATGTCATTTTTAAAAATTTCTTTATTATAACTCCCAAATTTAATTATTTTTTATTTTAAAAAATTGACTTTTTAAAGATACAATTTTAAAATATTTGTATTTTCTAAAAAAGTGTTATGCTTTAGAAAAATTTATAATTTTATAAAAAAATTATTTATTTAGAAATAACATTAATAAATAGATATCTTTCTTAGTTTATTATCTATACTACAAAAAGTAACTTAACGGCGCACATGTACCGGCGCTAACAATTCCCGTAGATTACACGGGCGGCGTTAACACCCATCCCCTCTTTTCCTTTAACCGGTGCAATTCATCAGTTTAATGTTTTTTTTCCTTCGAAATATAATAATGGGTCCCAATTGTTTTTATGAATTGAATAATAATTCTAGGTTCCAAACTAGAGAGGAAATTAAAACTATTGACGCAAAAAAACCATGGAACACACAAAGACGAAACATATGAATAATACCAGAACGATTGTCTCTCAAAAGAAAAAAAAAGAAAGTAAATCGTTTGTTACAACCGCTTATGTCGATGATATATCTGGATAGCGAACTCAGAAGCAACGATAATTCTCGATCGAGAGATTTGATGAAGTCAACATTAGAAAGAAGATGGCTTAGAAAAAAACTTTTAATAAAAAAGTTAAAAAATATCTTTTAAAGTTGGAAATAATCATAAATGAACCGAATTCAACTGACTAAACCGTTCAAACTAATCTATTTGGTTCAGTTATTCAATTTAACCTATTAAACCCGTTTAAAAGTCAGCTTATACGAATAACTGAACCGAATAAGCAAAATTTTATGTAATCGTTAACTTAAACAAAAACCGAATGATTTGATTTGGATTTGGGTTACACATACGGTTTAGTGTTTAGTTATTATCCGTGTTTTGTTTTTTTAAACATTCATAATTACCACAATTAAAAATAATAAAAAAATCAAAAAATAATAAAGACTAAAAGAAATAATAAATAAATAAATAAATAAAACTTAAAATTTTTTAGTTTAACATATTACAGATGATATAATAAATAAAAAACATTGAATAAAAAGTTAACTATATTCAAAAGTTAAACAAATAATTATAACAAATAAAAATAATTTAAAAATGATGTATGTATAACACCACCCTAAAAATATTTTAAGGGCAAAACTTGCCAACGTTCAGATGATATCCAGACATACTACATACAACGAGTATTTTAAGATTGAAGTTTTGAATTTTATCGTGTGCAGTTTAGGTTTATTTAAAAGTAGTTAACAAAAAATAAATTCATGGCCGTTGAACATAATATATATCAACGAATATTTTTGAATGTCATGGTAGCAATATTCTTTTTATATTATTTTATTTACTAATTTGTTTACTACTAAGTATTTCTTCACTCTTAAGATCTTTAGTAAATTTATTTAACCACGAGTATTCGCCGCAACGCGCGACAATGTCAACTAGTTAAATCTAAAAAAGTGTTAAATAATTTTATTAGTAATTAAGGTAATTATTTAATAGAAGAGAGAGGTTGGGAAAATTTTATTGAGGATGATTGTGGTGTTGCCAGTTGTCATTTCAAGATACTCTTTTATACGATGGTATTGATTTCAGTAGATTGAATGTCCTTTATTGTTTCTTTAGTTGGTCTTTGTTGGAGGGTAGTTAGTAGATTTAACCAATAGTTTTAACATTGTTATAAATTTATGGTGTAGTTAAACAATGTTATTCTTCATGGGATACCGGCTATAGACATACATACATGCATACATATAGGGGCGCATCACGTTTATACAAAAACTAATATGCATGAATCACATAACACTTGCATCTTGTGCATGTCACGTTTAGTGGAAAAGAGAAAGAAATATGGTTATGCGGTTACCTAATTGTCTTTTGTCTTACGGTTAAAGTAACATGTATAGTTGTTTGTGTGGTTCTTGAAGTTATCTACTTAACATTGATTCTGTATTGAATGGTCATCTATGTATGTGTGTGTATATATTCCTTATTGATGTGTAGATTGTAGAACTTGTTTCCTTATCCGGTGAACTGAAAATTGGACAATGGATTCAATTGTAATGGTGTATTTATATGATTTTACTTTTTTAAGATTATTTTGTAGTTGGTCTTGATTTCTAGTCACGGTTGATGCATTTTATTTGTATATATGTTTGTTCAGAGTTATCAGTTGTTGAATTCAAATGGTCATGCTCATTTTCTGAGAAAAAATAACCGAAACCCTTCTGATTATAGGCCGGACATTTCTCATCAGGTTAGCGATCTTAAATTTAGTATTTTGAAATTCTTTAAAGCTTTATAATCAAGACTTTAGTATGGTTGAAATCTATCAATGCATGATGTTTTTCTTGGTTTTTCATACATATAATGTAGAGTTATTGTTAGAAAGTTGGTTGTAACAAGTAGATTTTTTATTAACTATTTGTTTTGTGCTTACATTATTCGTTTTGGTGCAAGCAATATTAAATATCTTATATAGCTCACTGAATAAAGCTGGTAAACTAAGAACTTTGTATGTAAGTTCAACGATTGTAGCTTAAGGTAAATCTTCATGACTTGTTTAGCTTTCTTAAAATTGACTATTTGACTTTCTTGATAATAACAGTGTAGTTACTTTAAAAACTTAGAATATCTGCTGTTGAGAAACGGGAAAAGCTTTTGCATGTGATTAAGAATCATGTAACTCAGTATCTCCTAGTCAATTCTCGCAAGATAGGTGTGTAATTTAGATGATACGTCTGAATGTGTATATGATTTTCATGGGATTTAAGGTGTACAAATCTAATATTGTTTTGTGCACGGTTTCACATAGTTCTGAAAAATTGGTTGATATGCATGATTATGTGGATACCGTGGACAAAGACGCAACCCTTGTGTTTGTGGTATATAAATACACAACTAGTGTCAGACTGATTTATCTGAAATTCAGTGATTGACATTTTGAACCATTATATTCAGTTTTTTGTTGCAAACAAGTTATGTTTAGAATGCGTAAAGAACCCTCTTTTTTTGTAATAACAAGTGATTTTATACAAATTGTAAATGATATTATATTAGTATATGAAAAAATATATATTTTACATTTACGGTCTAATGAGACTTCCTCGTTTTGCCAGGTGTGTGTGTGTGTGTTTTTGCTTTCCGTAAGAACTGATGTTATATCGTTATACTTGCAACAAAAAGCCGAGTTTGGTCAATGGCTCAAAAGGTCAATCCATAGTTAGAAAACATTATCTTAACATATCTATGCTCAGTTTGGTGCAATGGCCCATGGCAAAATTGAAAGCGACTACATAGAGGATTTTATTTCAAATAAGTTTGTTGATATGTATAATGACCAAAAGGATGATGAATAATGAATGGATTTCTTGATTAAAAGGCTGATATGTAAAACAGATGTAGCTTTTGGTTGTACATGAAGCTTATTTAGTTGTACATAGAGCGTTGTATCTCATACTTGAAACTCTCACCTCACGCCTTAGCTTTCAAAATATAAATGGCTCACGCTCTTTTAATAACCAAGAACTGCATAACATATAAATATATAATTCTTAGTTCTTTTAATCTAAACTGTGTACTTTTTTGCAGTTTCTGCGTATCCATTGAGTACAACGTATTGCATTACAAGGATCACCAATGCATTGGGTATCCATGAACATGTTCCTATGTGTATTTGTAATCTTGATATTAGATTAATATATGACATTTTTAGATAATTTTCATGTCTTTATTTGTGATCCATTTGAGAAAGGATCCCATATTCGGTCATTTTGACATCAAACTTTTTTTTTGTAGCTATTGCCTCTCGAAAACATGAATGCTCTGGTTACTTCTGATCTTTGAGTGTGAATCTGAAAGATTCTAGTTTTGTTAAGGATTTCCATTCGTTCATTCGCCAAGAAACTATCATTTCTGTTTAGATATGATGTTTTCTCTTACAAATTTTTTAAGTTTTTGTTTAGTTCAATGCAAGACCCATTTACACTTTTGTGTGTTGCATGACAAATGCCATTATGTGATTATCTTATATTTACCATATAAAGCAATAAGTATGTTTTTATACATTTCTTGTAGTTTTCTTTTAGAATTCATGTATGTTGTCATAGAAATATGAGCATTCAAAATCAAAAGTTATAACCAAATAACCGTATATCTAGAACCAGTGGTAAGTGGTTTTCTACATCTATGGCAAAACTTTTCTGTAATTAGACATTAACAAAAATAGAAATAATGTCATATTCTGGCGGAAGCGTGAAATGCTTAGGGTGTGACTTGTTTGCTCATAACTCATTGATTTATAATTATTACAACATATCACATAAATATATATATTTCATGGAGAGTCATATTAAATATATATAATATCACATAACATAACCAGATTAATAATAAAGGAGTTGGAATTACATCAGTTCATCATAGTCAAAATTTGAACTAACATAACCCTATTACATTAAAAGCCTAACAGTAACATCTTCAGAGACGATGGAAGTGAGCATCCACCGAGACACTGAGATCATACAAGTTCACTGTCAGGTTTACACAAACTTTCCCCACAACCTCTCCCCAGCCATTATAAACATCAAAGGAGAACATTAAGCTGTTAGTCATGGTGAATTCCTGAAAAAGCATACTCAAAACAGTCAACATAAAGTTGGTGAGCTTCACAGATTTATCATATAATATAGATGCATTATATACAACCAAACCTTACATAGCAACCAGATCATTTATATCTGTCATAACATATTTCATAAATCAGATAATATAGCATCACAATACTCATCTTATTGGTGCAGGAAATATTTTCCCTAAGTAGCGCTACCAATATTATCTAACGGTTCCACATCCGAATTAATGGTTGTAACATAAATCTCAGAAAATAATGCATCTAATAGTATGCTTTTTCCCCAAAACTTTTACAAAACAAAATGGGCCATGAAACTCACCTTTACTCCAAATGGTAACCTATACAAGAAAAATATTTATAATTCAGAAAATATATATTTCTTTAACATTTTTAGTACCTCAGATTGAAGAATTTATTTTATAAGTCAGGTCTTAGTATAAATTCCGAAATTTTAACAGTAGATGTATCTTAGTGTTAGGTAAAATATACTAAAATTTCATATTCAAATTATTTTCAGGCTAATTTTTATTATTTTTACATTATTCACATAATTCTTTAGAAATACCTTCGGGCCTCTAAAATTAGTCAAATTTTGTCAGATTAATAATTATAATTCGTAAGGTTTTTCAGAATTTTCTCATGCTCTAAATTATAGCAGAGCTATTTTTATAATTTTTCCTATTTTACCCTTATTTTGCTAAAAATACCAAGTCATGTCCAAAAATTCTAATTTTTATACAAACTGCTCCATTTTTATTCTTATATTTTCTATAAATTTTCCATAATTTATTTCATACTTTAAGTATTTTTCCCGATTTTTGGTTAACAGAATAGTTAAAAATTAATATTTCAGAAAATGTTTTGAGTTAGGTCACGAAATTTTTCCAGTGGATTCTATAATTCTTAATAGTCAGTACATAATTTTTCTATACCTTTACTAGGATCGGTCCTTTTAATATAATTTTTCTCTTTTTATCTTTAAATATTGCATATAAATTAATTAATTCATAGGAATGGTACCAAATTTTGCAGAGTTCTATTTCCTAATATTCTAAATATATTTTTAATATTTGTTCCCACAATCATAGTTATTTTATATGCAGAATCAATTTAACAAACTATGACTAGATTTTTAACCCTTTTGTTGATAATTTCTTGCTATAAATTTGATTTTTAAGGTTTGTTTTACTTATTTCAGATTTTTAAAATCTTTCTTTTTGTCTGAAAAATAAGTTTGATTTTTATATGTTTTTATAAAAACCTTGAATGTTTCATCAAAAAGGGTTAATCACATGTGTTTATTTTAACACATGTTTGATTTTCATAACCTTAATCTAGTAGGGTTTTAGGGTTAGAACCTTGATTTTGACAGAAGGAGAGTTTGAGAAGATGAAGATGGTCTAAGCTTGCTTGGTTTTGGTGTTCTTGATAATCTTTCGGGAGGTGATGCTTACACGAGGCTTGGATGTTGCTGCTTTGTAACCGAAAGATAGGTAGGAGATGAGAATAACAATGGTTGTTATGGTGATAACCGAAGATGGGGATGATGGTGGTTGTGTGTGGTGTTCGGGAGGTGAGGAGTTTGAGTGAAAATGGTTGTGGTGTTCGGCTTTGGTGATAGTTCCCGAGAGTTTTAGAGAGAAAAGGTGGTGAGATAGTTGGCGGTGGGTTTGCATCAAACCGAGAGTTTCTTATGTAAGGGAGGAGGTAATCATTACTCCTAAGTCTAGGGTGGTGATGTGTGGTTTATAGAGCTCTTAGGTGGCTCTACTAGATGTTAAGGTGGCGGGTTTTGTGGGTGTCTCTAGATGGAGCCGAGGATGTGGCGGTGGTTTGTGTCCAAGTTGTGTTTCAACCGAGAATTGCTAGTCAAGAGGTGGAGTCGGCTGCCATTAAGGAACTCCATCATCACTCTAGGATGCTAGACTCTCAAGGTGGCATGCATACACATATGCTTGGTGTGGCGGTTTGATGGTGTGTCTAGAAGAACCGAGGAGGTGGCGGTGCAAGAAGAGGGGTTGGTGTCCCTAGTTGTGCAAGGTGGCATTTCCATAGGTTTCATGACTCATCAAGTCATGATTGCATGATTAATCGGGTGCTTAATGAACCGATTTAGTGGTCTTAGTTGGTGCTTAGTTTGGGGTTTAAATGTAAGGGGTTTGTTTAAATTTGTGTTGATGTAAGTTTCACTTGATGTTAACTTATGTTTGTGATATTTGGTTGGGTTGTGTTTTGGTTTTGTTTGATGTTGTATAGATGATGCATTTTGATCATATAGCATTTGGTATCATAAAGTTATGAATATAGATACATGCATACGTGACCTCATGAGTTTGCATGCAAGCATGCAATGAACAATACTTGTATTCACATGGTGTGTAAATGTTTCTTAGCAAGAGATGGTATATGTACACGTAAAAGGGTATGCATGCGCCCATGCATACGTATACATATATATATATGTGAGCATCATACTTATGTAAAAATAAAAGCATGCATACGTACATGTATGTAGAGAAAATATATATGTATTACCCTAGGTGTGGCTTAGAATATTTAAATGAACTTAATGTATAAAATTTCTTAATTTAGGGTTGTCACAAATAAAGTTTTCAAAACAGTGGTTTCATTAGCCTAACTGAATAAACATGTTTATTTTCTTAAACCAGAACCTATACGAAAAAGGCCAACAGGTTAGTTTTCCATTTTGGTTTACAAGCGTTGATCATCTGGCTCTATCGAGTTAAAATAATATAACAGAATAATTTTAGACCCTAATCTTCCTGCAAAAATCTACCTACAAAGATGATCAAATAAACGCAAAAAATGATATCAGATGTTTTTTTCTAATTTACTATAATTATGTACACGAAGAACATTTAGGACGAAAGAGCAAGCTGTTTCTTGAGGTTGAGGATTTCACTTCCGCGTGACACCAACTCTCTCTTTAACTTAATTGTAGCTTCTTCAAATTGCTTATGCATGTAATCTTTCTCATGTGCTTGTTCTTTGCATCTCACCCGAATGCTATCAAGCTTTGTTTGCGCCCCATGCAGCCTCATTCGCAGTTTTGCTGTCTGTATGCTGTTTTTCCCCCCCTGTTTAAAATACCAAAAAAATTATTAAAAAAACAACAGTCAAATCTGAGTTATTTGACATATAAACAAATGCATATGATCAAGAATAAAGAGTATACATTATGAGTATTGGCTTCTAGAGTGGATAGTTTCATTCTTAGATCCTCAACTTCAGTTTTTGCATTTAAGAGCTGTTGAAATATGACCAAAATATTAATAACTCATTAACTAAAAACCCAGATAACAAAGTCAAAGCTCAAGTCTTTTACCTCTGTGTTACATTTTTCCAGGAGCGATTGCTGTTCAGCTTTATGATTCTGCAGTACTTCAATCTGAGTCAGCACTTCATCTCGTTCTTTTGTAATTTCAAGAAGCTGATTGTGCAATTTTTATGAATATAAGATTACAGGATTAGTGTTAACTACAATACTTTTCGTTAAGGGTCAACAGGGTATTATTACTAAGAAATTAAATTGAAACCTTGATATCATCTGTAGGCACTGAAGTTTGACCAAAGTCCTTCACTTTTATCACCAAGTCATCTCTTTCCTTAGCAAGTGCACATAAATCCATCTCAAGTTTATCGACTTTTTCACATGCATTTTGATGATCCAATGAAAGAGTTTCTAGTTTTGACTTCAAAGCCTGAAGGATTATCAGTAAATGCATTTATAATTGCTTTAAAACTTTTGAATGAGACACAAGACAATTATGTGACCGCCTCTGTTTCTCTCTCCCACTAGTGCTGATTATCTTTTATGCACTATGTACATGTGTATTATACGGTGCTCATTATTGATTTTGAAGAGAAAATGCCCTGATTAAAGTGTTTTGTGACAAACTGGTGTAAAAGTAGAATATAGTTTGGGAAAGTATGGAACTTACATCTTCAGTTATTCTTTTATGATCATCAAGCAATCTGATGTCGTTCTTTAATCGCTCAATTTCAAGTGATTTTTCCACACTGCACGCCTTCTCCACTTCCACTTTCTCCTCTGCACAAGCCAGCTTGTTACTGATGACATGGCATTCTTCTCTGCATGCCTCCAATTCGTTCTTGATCTTAAAGAAAGGCAGAAATTGTAAATTATTGGAAATTAGGAGAATAAACTGTTCCAAGGAATGAAATGTAACGTATAAATAAACGAGAAAACTTGAACAATACTTTTGACATTGCATCTGTTAACAGAGCTATCTCAGCAGTATATGATTTTGATTTGTTTTCAATGGCTTCAATTGAAGCTTTTTCTGTGGTGGACCATATTGCTCTTTCCTCCTCAATTGCTAGAAGAGCGTCAGTAAGTTGCTGCATGTTACTCAATGGGTTATAAAGAATTTCAGTTTTTAAGTCTACCAATAATAAAATGAAGAAATTTATCAATTCGTTACCATAGCCATTTCTTCCTTTTCCTCCAATAACCTACTAACAGAGCTATCTGCATTCTCATTATGTAGTGCTGCCTCTTCCAAATTGGTCCTCTGAAACAATAATAAAATAATTTCAAAAAAAATATTTGACAGAAAGTAACTACACTTAAAATTTAAAAAAATGTATTTAAGACGCAAATGCAAGTCAGGAGAACTTACAAGACTTGAGACCAGTTCCTCTAATCTTTGCAATTCTGCGTTGGAAAAGTTCAGTTTTTCAGATAACTCTTCTACTTCAAAAATTAGTGTTTCAGATCTTAACACCGCTTGTTGCTTTTCGTCATTAGCAATTGCTAATTGTTCTTCTAGAGAACCAATAGTCGTCTCCATCTCAAATGCAAGCACTTCTAATTTTTTGTACTCTTCCTGGAATACCAATAGAAATCAATTATCTTACTCAGCTGATAACTAGGTATAAAATCCAGATAGCTTACATGCTTAGCAAGCCTTTTGATGTTAAAAAGAGATCTTATATTACTGGTTTATTCCATTTTTCTTTTCAATATTTTGTTCTGTCATTACTATTTCATTTCAGGAAATGGGAAAGAAAGGTAACCAAAGATCCCAAATTTGACAATGTGTTGAACATGAAATTTCTCACTAAAAGGAGAGAAAGTTCAACGTTTGACTAATTCAGGAGGGGGAGTTCAGTTTTTGATAAATTTAAGTGGAAGTTCAACTTTCAATAAACTTAAGAGAGGAAATGAAGTTTTGACAGATGTAGGAAACCAAGTTTGGGATCTTTGATTACCTATCTTGCCAATATCAGTGCTAAATGATGAAAGTTCAACTTTCATTCCCAATTTTGTGAAAACTGAACTCGATCCTTTTGATGAGATAAAATTTTTTGTTCCACACATTGTCAAATTTGAATCTTTTTGGCTACCATTTCTTGCCAATATTTCTTTTCTTTTATAATCAAACTTCACCTGCTGAAACTATGTGGTGACCAGCCCTTATGGGCATCTCGATGGTATAAAAGTGGCATCAATCATATCTTATGTCCACTTAATAACACCCACATTTCATGTTTCTTTACATATTCTTATACATTTAAAACAAACTATGAATCACCTGATCAACAGTAACAGCTAAACCTTTGACTTTTCTTGAGTCAAAAATATTCGAGTTTCTATCCATAACTGAATCACGCCTTCTCCCAGCAATGGTCTCACGTTTGGTCATATCACGTTCAAGAATAGCCTTCTGACTGTGTAAGCGTTTTATTTCTCTCTCTGCAGATGCTTTTTCACCCTAGATATAAGATATTTAAATATGCCATTAGACAGAACTTTTGGTTAATCATTGTATTAAATCTCAGGTAACGAGAAATTCACCTCTAACTTTGTTTTCTCTTGAATGGTATTTCTTAACTTAGACTCTGTTTCTTTGAGTTTTGCTTTTGTTTTCTCAAGGTCTTTTCTCATACTTTCTTTCTCTTTAGCCAAGGCAGAAGATGACAGGTGTGATATCTCATCTTGGAGTGTTACAATTTCAGATAGATATTCAGTTTTTTCTGACTCAAAACATTCAGAAAGTTCCTGGAAGACATTCATAAATAAATTCAGAAAGGGTGTTAAAGTGGAAGGGAGAGCATAGAGTTGCTGCCTGGTTGACATACTGTTAAAGCCCTTGCTGAATTTTCACCACTTAATAATGCTTCGTCTATCCTTTTCTGCAGGTCCTCAGATTGATTGTATAAATGAAGCTACAACAAACACAACACATCAGAACTGTGAAGATGAAAGAGCATGGATTATATGTAGAGGTGCTGAGGTGGCAAAATGATCAGGTTGGACCAGTTGGATGTTGGGTGGAAAAGGTTGAGTACCGAAAACATGTTTTATCAAAAATCCAAACATCTTATTTATTAATATCTTTTTTGCTAATTACATTTATAGAATGTTAATCAATTTCTTAAAAACAAAGATTTGGAAGGTTTTATGAAATATTCTTTATAAGCTATTTTTTAGTTGATTGACCTGTTAAAGACATAAAGTAACCTGAATCAACTCATTCATAAGCAAAATGAACCTCACCTTTTCACGTTCAAGGTCATTTATTTTGGATTTCATGCAAGAATGAACCTTTTCATAGTCACCGAGTAGTGTTTTTATCTGAATAAAGTCAATGGAAGAGAAAGACCTAACATCCTGAAAAAGTTAACAAATTGTAACAAATCATAATATTAACATCACATACCAGCTTTATAATTAAAAAATCATGAATTCGAAAAGACTCACAGCAATAACTTCTGACAACGCAGTACAGCTTTGCAAATGGTCATCCATCACCGAGTCAACAAGGGTTGTCAAATGTTGAATATCCAATGTTATTTCTTGGATGACTGCTGATAACTTCTCCTCCTACATGTGAGTTATATGTGGTAAGAGTAACAGTAAAATGAAAAATTAGCTGATGTTTCTACCCTTCTCCTTTTTATAGATTTAATGGTGTTGAGGTTCAGTTTCATTGTAATAAAGTTTAATTTCATTCTTACCCTTATTGGTTTTCCTGATAAATAGTAATTACCTTTTTTAACGATAACAAAATATCAATTTGTCCCTGCCTAGGTAGGGGGGTAGATTATAACATACCAACCACCATCAAGAGAAGAGGAGTATGCATACATCAAGTGTAATAGTAGATACCATTAAAGTAATTTGTTGGCGGGTCAAACTGGCTTCCTTCTGTGCAGCCAGGAGCTCCATGTATAGCTACAAGATATCCATTGAACTGACTAAAGCAAGACCAGCAACATATAGAAGAAGAGAAAAAGAAAAACATCTCCACGGCCACAGGAGAAATTTATCATACATGACATATTGTTGGTAATTGCAGAAATATTCATCCATAACTGTTTAACACAAGATCATAGAAGAGAAAATACATAGGTCCTACAACTATATATTGCCGACTTCGAGCATTGACTAATATACAAAAAAAAAGGTTTCTCTTTCGTTTTTACACTTGCCTACATCATTTTAAAAGTATAAGAATAATATATTTTAACCCAAAACTGAATTAAATAGTTGAAATTCTGCGTATCACAAAAATAAATTTGTAAAATCTTAATTAGATAACCTAGACCTCTCTTTAAGGTTTGAAATTTGATTCTTTCGTCTTACATTAAAACCTTGAAGCCCTGCTAGCTGTCTTCTTTTTGGTAATTATTTCTGCATGAGGTTTCTAAGAACATTTAGGTTAACTAAACACCATGACCCTTAACCTTATGTTGGATTCATACTTGGTAAATATATATATTTTACTCGCGTAATTGTATGCTTAAGTAATTATTGATGAATTGTGATCTTAGAGATGTGTTTTAGAACATAGCTTTGGGGTATTATCAGAGAAAAGAAAACCAAAGAATCATAAAGTCAAACCTCTTCTTGCTTATTGTTGGCACACATATTTTTCTCTGTTTCTGATACAATAGCAGACTCCAAACTCTGCAAACTTGAAGACCGTTCCATCTCCAACACTGAAATCTACATTACAACATGAAGAAAAATTCACTAGATAAATAGAAACTCATCACTCATCCCAAAAGAGAAGTATAAAAACAAAATTAAAAAACAAACCTTTTCTTGAAGTTGCTTGATAACAATACTTGCCTCCATGTCATTTGTTTTTTCAGAAGTGCTTAACTCAATAGCTTTTTTATAAGTATCAGATGTGTGGTTAGCCTCTTCAAGTCTTCTTGTTAAGTAGTCAATTTCTATTTCACTCCTTGTTCTCTTTAACAACAAATTATAAACATAATGAGATGAAATATACCATTTTTTTATAAAAAAGAAGCAGCAGAAATTACAATGACCTGAGTTTCAAATTGTAAAAGCAACTTCTCATATTCTTCTCGCATTTCTGTCAATTCAGCACTTTCCTGCACACAAAATAATTACATGCATTCCTACACAAGTTTAAAAGGGTATATGTGATCCTACATATGAAAAGTAAAACCAACCGTAGCTAAGCTTCGTTTTCTGGCTGATGCTTTTTTTCTGCTTGTAACATGCATCAATGAACGTGGATTTGGAAGACCAGGGTCACTGGGTCCAACATTATTACAATCTCTATCCTGCTTGATTGTGTTTGAGGTGTTATCATTTACTAGTTCCTCAAAAGGTAAAAGTGGTCCTCTTTCACGGTCATTTTTAACAGGTTTTACTGCAGAAGCTTGTCCTGGGATACTGGAAGGTAACTGGAGACCATGGATGAATTTTACACCAGGTAAGAGTAGGAAAATACTAACATATTGAATCATATGACAACAAAATGGAACATGTGATAGAATATATTATTACCTTGGTTGCCATCTTTTCAGGAAGTTTACCGGGACACCAAGTGTCACGTCGCTTTTCCTTTTTGGACATAAATTAGTTTGTGTGTAAGTATTAGAACAACGAAAAATATGTGGAATTTGTGCACAACAAAAGAAGCAATTTTGGCATATGCACAGAATAAAGCAATGCAAAGCCAACAAAACAAAGCGGGTTAATATGCTAATTATATAACTTTTTTAAAAAGCAGTTTCAAAGAGAAGCTTAACTTCTAAAAAATCTTCCACCCATTTTTATTCCTACATGATATCAAATCAATTTTTACATGAAAATACTATAACCTGCATGGTTATAATCTGTTAGCAATAAGTAAAACAAACACGCACTCGGCTCCCATAACTACCATTTTTTATGCTCCCAAATTCTATAGTAAAGCTGCGTAAACGAAATATACGCCATCACGTTTTGTAAGCAGAATATTAAGAAAAAGGGAACTCTATACGAACACAATTAATCAAAAACATTAGAAGATCTATGACAGAAAAAATATGTTTCTTTAACCAAACCTTCTTGCGATGCTCAGCAACTTCGTCTCTGTTAGAGCATAAAACCATAGAACTCAAGTTCTGAATCTTTTTTGCTTGCTCAAGCAACATCTTGTCTCTTTCAGCTTGAGCTTTCTTTTCCTCTTCTAGCTCCAGAGCTATTCTCTCCCTCTCTAATTCACTCTACATGGCACTATTGTATTTAACAATGTATACAAAATATTCATCATATGGCAATCATTTATCTAAGATTTATCCACCTGTAACAATGTATTCCTCAAGTTGAGTATCTCCTCTCCTAAGTGATCTGAATGAGAACCCTAAAGCACAGTACAGAAAGCAGAAAAAGAAAGAATATCTTATAACGGATAGCAATCAAGTGCTAAACTGACATTTCTTCAGGCATGAACAGCCAACCTGTAACTTTGCTCGAAGCTCCTCAATTTCTTTCTTTTGACGTTTTAACAAAGCAGCATCTGTTAAAATCTGCCAAATGACAAATTAACAAAATATATAGTTTGAAGTTTAGAGAAGAGTGAACTACATAACAAAGACATAGAATATTTGTGTTATAAACAAACCTCATTCACATGAACACAGTTAGTGACACGTAAAGCTCGGCTTGCAAACTGAAGGCTGCTTTTAGTCTCATCAGCATGAATCTGCCATTAAACGAACAAATACATTAGGTTGCTAACGATTGATAACGTAATATATATTTAGCTTCAGAAAATTATATAAACAATATTAATCATCTAATGTTACGACACCTAACAGTAGGTACAAAAAAATGAAAATTACATAACGTTTTTTAATACTTCATTCCAAAATCTAAGTTCACCTGTGCCAGGGTAATGTTACAAATGATGGCAGTGTTTGCATTCCCACCCAATGCAGGCTGCAAGATACGTGTAAGCTTGCTATCTCGATAAGGTACATGACCCCTGTATTTAACAAAAAATATTTTATAAAAATGGTTCAGGAATTGCAAAAGTATAAATGGAGACATCGAACCTACCCTTGGCTCTCAGCACCTTCACTTAGCTTTTTAATTACAGTTCCAAGTGTCATTAAGCTTTTGTTGATGTGAGAACCCTCTTTTAACCGAACACCTTCTGCCCCAGTTTTTGCAGCTCGTTCTGAACCAGCAAGGTCTACCAAGTTCTTAGATGACACATAAAATTAACAGTATATCAGCAAAAGAGCATACTGCAGTTTATGTGAGTTAACATGAATGTTGCATAATACATACCAAAACAGATACACGAACAGCATCACAGGAACTCTCAGCATATTCATCTTCAACTTTATCCCTGCTCTCAATGATCTATACAAACCAAAATTTTATATCATGAGCTAGCCCAAATTCAAATAAATAAACTTAGAATGAATAGTAACCATACCATTCGGAAAATAGTATGAGACCTACTGCTGTGTAAATTCATATTTGTTTCACCAATATGACGATGGGCTACAAATTACAAGAAAAATTAACCAAGCAGAATGTGAGATCTTTGAAATTAAAAAAAGAAAAAAAAACATTTAATCATAGGAGATGAATAAACACTTTCAGCTAAAATACTGAAACCGTTGTTATGGAACATTGCAAACACCCTCCCAAATCCCAAGGACCCAAATTTTTATGCAGTTGGTGTTAGTAATATGATTGCTTAATAGAAATGAGATAACGACTGGGGTCAGATAGAAATGTGAACTTTTAAAATTTACCTTCTCCGAACTCCATAAATTCAAGCACTTGCTTTGGACTGGTGACAATTTCTTCTTTTAATCCAGCAACAAATATACCACGCTACATATGGAAACATAATTAGAGAAACTAGGAAACATATACCGGTTGTAAAGTAAATAAAACGGGAATTTTTAATCTTGTACCTCGATGCTTTCATGAATTTGTAGCTTTCGGTGCTCTGGGGCCAACAAATCATTGATTTCCTCATTGTAGATCTCCATGTAGGACATCCTCAAAAGAAACTCCCGATCTACTTCCTTAAAAAGCAAAACAAATGAGCCCAATAAACAGGATATATCATCATTGGCTCATTGCACTTCTCATTGTGGAGGTACTAGAAACTTATTTTACATACTAAAGGTGAACATTTCGTTTATATAGTTAATAACAGAAAACTAAAACGAGGTCAAACTACCTGTTGTATCATGTCAAAGAGATCATGCACGGCTAGAGGGATGACTCCAGGTTCAACACTAGACCCACGCATAGTATGTGTTTTGCCACTGTTAGTTTGTCCATATGCAAAAACAGTGCCTAAACAAAAGCATTAATATTTAATATATAAACATTACAAAAATAGATAACCAAGAGAGCTTTTTTCTAAGCTTGGCTTAGTAAAAGAAGATAGGAATATCATGGTAGCTAATTTTCCATATTAGGTCCCATGATAATTAATAAAAAACAAGCTGAAATGGAGTGATGCATGTAACTTATAATTTCATGATACTATCACCAAGTTACCAAGGACTTTCAACACTCACGATTCGATTTGGGAAATCATGGAGCGATTGACTAAATCAGCACATTTTCTCTAGAATAACCAATAAACATAGTTACATCTCACACATCTTGTTCTAAAGTGTGATAACATACTGCGTTCAAAATCATAGCCCTTCCATCTGGAGCGTTCTAGGATATTTGCAACAAAGATTTTAAAATGCAGAAAAAAATAGAGAGAAAAAAATCCTTTAATATGTTGTGTTTTGTTTATAGTTTAAAAAAACAATCATATACTATCAGGTCATTAATGCCTAACTTCATTGCATGTAGATGTTTTGTCTGAAAAATACAACTCAGGATCAGCCAGGATTTATCAAGAGCAATCACTACAAAAGATTCATTGGTCCTTCATATTGGTAGTTAGCTAAGAGGCCTATCTTCTACTCCCTCCAAGAAAAACTGCACTGATTTGGGGTACCGAAAATTATGCAATTATTAACTAAAAATCAATACAAATTTATTTTCCATACAAATAATGTTGGTGTTAAATTCAAAGCCACTAATTTGTACGTGAAAGGTATTAAGCTTCATATCAAGCATTGAATTATAGTTCCTTATTAAGAGGAAGCAATAGGTTAACCTAAAATAGTGAAATATTAGTCTCAGATTGCAAGTTTTTGATGGATGATTAACTTTATTCCAAATCCAAAGAATGTTGTTGAATATAAAAAGGTAGGTGCTTATCATAATTGATTGTGGTGAAACTAAAAGAAAATACAAAATAAAGAACCATATCATTGGATTACTGATTGTTTAAAGCATACCATTAAAACCACCGATAGCTGCTGAAACGATATCTTTTGTTCTTGACTCATAAACATCCACAGTTCTACAATCCTCCCTGAAAATTCGGTCTAGAGTTCACCAATATAATAAGAAAAAAGCAAAATGTTAGAAATTAAACTAGGTACTCGCTAGTCAGTACTTTCTCAAACTAAAGTGCCACATGTTTATTTTTTATGCCAAACCATAACCTTGCAACTAAAAAACCGACTGCAACTTTGGCTCAAATTTATTGCACACATCACTTAACTTAGAGAACTTGTTATTATTTCATTAAAATCATCATTTTTTAACAAATAACTTGAATAAAACTATATGTTCTCGGTTTACATACGAAAACAAGCAAAGCGCAACCGGACTCTTGTAGACTAATTTTAAACTTGATTCAATAGTTTGACTGGTCTTCTTGATGAGGCTCGAAAATACCCATGACCCATCATAAGCAAGCTAGATTCCAGCTCAATCCAACAATATACATCAAAATTTAACTATGAGTCCAAAACCAATTTAGATGAACCAAACCACTACTAAACACCTACAGGTATCTAGGCCTCGAAGAAGTCCACAACAATTCTAGTCAAAGTACATATAAGCTCATATCTCTACTAAAATTTGAACTCAATAGAAGTATATAACTCAAATTTTACATCCACTGACCATAGCCAAAGCTATCACACTTGTTCAGGAAGTATATGCACTACAGCACTAGTAATCAGATGGAGAAAATGAGGTGAAATGGTACCGAATTCGAACTTTGTGGGAGGATTAGCGAACAATATTGAGTTGCCGGAGATTCTCCAGGGGCTTGTTTTGACGTCTTCCGGCGATAGAGGTCTTGCTCTCACGGCGACGTTGATTCTCTCCATTGTCGATCGGATTTGAGGGAAATTGGTTGAAGATTGTTTAGGGTTTTCAACTTTTGATGAATGTTTGAAGAATTTTCTTTTCCCGCCTTGTGTAAATGGATAGTCCTAGCAATGTTAATGTTTTTGAACCATACCGGAAAGTAAACCGAGCATCGGATTTAAGAATCAGATGACGTCGAAAATATGGAATGATTAAAAATCATATGTAAATATCTAGATTATAAATTATGTGAATATATTTTTTTATAAATTATGAGAACCTGGAATCTGTAAAATTTAAATTATAGGGGAAAAAATCAAAAGTAAATTACAATCCAATCTAACTGTCTGGTCGCTTCTTTAGGTTCATCAATCTGACCGGTAACCAACCGACTCAACTGGAAACAACTTGTATATGCATAGACGGTCTGGTTTTGTGACAATTATTAGTGCGACAAGATGGTCTAGACTCTCCATCGAGCAAAATTGAAACTAGGCTAAAGCATAGGTATAACTATTGGAGCATAGTGATAAAGGGCTTTGAAGCGTTTCTAATCCTGGCAACGGAACTTCTCGATCCCTTCTCCCTTTAAGACTACTCTCATTCACAACTCAACTAACATAATTATTTATTAAAAAACTAATTTATCTTTCTTCCACTTACCCAACCCACTAAACCTACTTATTTCACTCTCATTAGCAACCCAACCAAATCATTATTTTTATTAAATAAAAATGATTTACGCTTGATGTTTGTTCTATTAAAAAAATGACTAGGAGTAGAGAATGAGAAATGATATGAAAATATGACGATACTGTACTTTATATATAATGAAAAATTTGCAAATTTCAATATTTTTAAATATTTATAATTGTTAAACCTTTTTAGATGGTTGGTATTGTGAAAAATAAAAATACATGAACCAGCTAGAATTAAACGTGTGGCACTACAACCTGAAACTAAAATTAAAAGGTTGGGTGACAACCCAAGATCACCGACTGAACATTGGTCGGTCCACCAACCAAGTCGCGCCACATATGACTTTTTATTATTTGTAAATTCATTTACTACCCACCGAACGACCAAAACACTCCCGATGAGAGTAGTCTAGGTTACCCAACAGGCTTGAAATGTTCGGTTTTCGGCCCAACCGGTCAATCCGGACCAGTGCTAAATACAATGGTCTCCAGTCAAATCCAAACATTCAATGTTTTCTTAAAGTTAGTGTTTATATTAAAAAACGATTTACTTATACACAGTCTAGTTATTCTCATAAACCCAATCAAGCTCGTATGTAATACGCAATGTCAAACTCATTTATTACCAAAACTCAAATTAGGCTCCTTCAAGCTCATTGTTTATCAAACGTCAACTCAAAGTCGTATAACTTCGGCTTAATTAAGCTTTTAACAAACCGATCTCGAGTTTTAACACAGAAGCCACTCGACTCGTTTACCAATCCAGTGACATTTACGTAACGCCATCTTACATTCTCACCCTCATCGTGCCACCGTATAAACGTAAAATCACATAAAACAACAATCAGCAATTCGACCTATATTATTATATATACACAATAACACATTTGGATCCCCCTTTTTCATCTTCCATTTCACCTTCAATCGGTGGTTGTTCCCCTGAGGATTTCCTAAATCTCTGATTCAGTAATCTCCTCCTGGGAACTTTCAACTTTCTTCAATGGCTTCCGAATCTTTCACCGACAAAAACGCCGTTTTCCGGAAGCTCAAAGCCAAATCGGACAATAAGGTACGCATTCGATTTCGCCTGAAATTGTTGTGATTCGTCAGATCTGGTGTTCGGATTGTGTGAATTTTGGTTTGGATTGATCATTGATCTGATTTGTTGTTGTTGTTGTTGTTGTGTGGTGGATCAGATGTGTTTTGATTGTAACGCGAAGAATCCTACTTGGGCGTCGGTGACCTACGGGATATTTCTGTGTATTGATTGTTCGGCAACGCATCGGAGCCTCGGTGTGCATATTAGCTTTGTTAGGTGATTTTCTTATCGTTTGATTGTGTTTTTAGGGCACGTGATTGGTTGATGATCAGGTTTTGGAATGTATCGTGGTTGACGTAACTTAGAATCTACTTAATAGCACTGAGTTTTCATTGATTTTGGTTGAATTTTGCTATGCTTTTGAATTATCACTCTGAGGATTTGAAATCTACTTTATTTTTAGGTAATTAGGTTCAATTGATGATGAACAGTAGATGGTAGTTAGGAATTGGTTTGTTTGATTAGGAAGCAAACCTTGCAATGGTCTATACATGGATCAGGTGTAGGTGTTTGGTTGCTAAGTTGTGGAAATGATTAGGTGACCTTGGATCTTACAGAGTTGTTGTAATGCCTTATGACTTTTTCTATTGCACAAAGCTTTCATACCTGTAACGATTTATGGGCCGTAAAGCCAGTGAGGTTTACACTGTTGCATCACCAATGGATTGTTTATAACTCATTCACTTTAGGGGGCAACCCACTAACTCTATCCATTTATGATTATTTGACTTTTATCTATCATATAGGCTGCTAATTAAGTTGGATACTTGGATAATAACGTTGGTTCCATAAACTATTAACAAAAATATTAAACTTTCAAGGGGTGTTAAAATTGTAAAATTAGGAAACTTAGGTGGAACTATGTGACTATGTCTTCTGTAATCTTGGGAGGTTTAGAAATTTAGACTTTAACCTCTCTCATGCTGTTGTGGTAGTTATCTGTGGTAATCTGTAAATGTGAACTGGAAAATACGGGACATCTTCTCATTCAGTTTGGATCTTTTCCCACTTTCCTATATTATATAGCAAGCAGCAACGGTTGTTGAGTATTGGTTGGATCTCCTTTCAGAATGACTTTCTCACAAAACTCTGCATGAGAAGACTTATGCCACATTAGTCAAGATAAACATCATCTAAGAGAGCCAAAGCATCACGTCAATTCCGAAATTCCTACTTTGTTAAATGATACCATCCCAACACAATAACCAATGCCTGTAGTAATACTTAAGTCTCTTAGTTAACTACAATTCTCAGATGTGCGTACATTTTGTAGCCTGATAGATTGAGAAAACACAAACACCCAAAATTTTAATGCAACACAAAATACATCAGTATGATGATTTATGCGTCTACATCATAACCTCCTATAACTCCTGATGATGGCAATGTAAAGGTGGATCTTTTGACATTTTTTGGGTTTATATTCTTTGTGATTGAGTTGCTTGTAGGCGTGTAGCCACTGTAGCTAGTGAGAGTTACAATAATGCAATGCCGGAATACATACATAGAACTTAATATCATGCATTACAAGTTTATCCAACTTAGCATGCATTTAGTTGCAAGAACTCTAATTTCTTGTACGAGAAAAAATAACTATAGCTTCTTAAGTTGACTACAATAAGTTATTCAGGTAGAAAATAAAGCTACATTTTTTTAAGTTGTTTCATCTTCTTGACCTATCAAACTATTAACCTTTTCAGGTCAACCAATTTAGATTCATGGACACCAGATCAGTTAAAGATGATGACCTTTGGTGGCAACAATCGTGCACAGGTCTTCTTCAAGCAACATGGGTGGACAGATGGAGGAAAAATTGAGGCCAAATACACCTCAAGAGCTGCTGAGTTATACAAACAATTGCTTTCAAAAGAAGTTGCCAAAAGTTCTGCAGAAGATGTTATCTTGCCATCATCCCCTGTCTCTGCCAAGACAGTTGAACCTTTTGGTGGACCTTCTGATTTTAAGGTGATTGAACCCCCAAAAGAAACCACTATAGCAAAACCTGAAACAAATGGCTCAGCTCCAGTTAAAGCTGCTTCATCAATTCGTACAGCTACAGTAAAAAAGCCTATTGGTGCAAAAAAGCCTGGAAAGCCTGGTGGGCTTGGCGCAAGAAAGCTTAGCACTAAGGTACATACGAATATCATGTAAACAATCACATTCAACTAAATCAAGAAGCTTTATTTATAAATATGATATAGACTTTACTGATTTCATGCAGACAAGTGAAAGTTTGTATGATCAGAAGCCTGAAGAACCAGTTGTACAAGTGTCCACCTCAGCAAGCAGCATGACGCCATCAGCTGCAACACCTCATACATCTCGATTTGAGTATGTAGACAGTTCTCAAACAACTGTGGAAACAGGTCCAGGAGGTGTGAACACACTTAGTCATGTTGCGCCACCTAAGTCATCCAGTTTCTTTGCAGAGTATGGAATGGACAGTGGTTTCTCCAAGAAAAGTACTTCATCAAAAGTACAGGTCAGAAATATTTTATTAACAGCCTATTTGTTGGTATAGTTAATAGCTTTTACTCCTTTTAGAATGATCAAAAGGGATGGGTCTGCTGTATTGTTCTCAAACCCATTATAATAAACATGATTATTTCTTACTGACTAATTGCTAGAGATGCCTGTTATTACCATACGTGGCAAATTATGACTCATTCTTAAATAAATGAGTTGTTTTTTTGTAATTTATTAGGTAAATGGGTTGATTTAGGACACTCAATTTGATAAAATGCCCCCCCCCCCCCTCTCCTTCCTTTTCTAATTAACCTAGCTAACTTAGAATGGATCAAATAAGCCAACACTACTAACCACCAACATCTATCAGCACCATCTACTGGGCGCCACCTATACTGCCGTTTGTTGCCGCCGCTGTGCACCAGCGCCTATGCCCACTGTTACCACTAGCGGCCAAAAAATAAGTATATTGTGTAAACCCATTTTGATACTTTTTTCCAGACCTGTTGGTAGCTTTGCTATGGATGGGAGCAACAGGATATGGTTACAGATATAGATTCTAAAATGACCTGTTTTAACCCAAGCCTATTTTATTCTGAATCTGTTTTGACCTGTCAGCCAACCAAACCCACCTGTTGGGCGTGTCGTAATTATTATGCATGTCAGTAGGGATGTCACTTGCAGTATAAGTAAAACTTCTAGATTCTTAAATGATGATCTTCTTAAAAGATTAAAAGTTGTCTTGTTCAGATACAGGAAACTGATGAAGCAAGGAAGAAGTTTTCTAATGCTAAATCCATTTCTTCAGCACAATTTTTTGGGGAAAACGAGAAAGCTGATCTTGATGGTCAGGCAAGACTTGATAAGTTTAAGGTATGTATTTTTCCTCAATCCGTACTTATAATATTACTTCAAATATCATGCGAGCCTTATTTTCTGAAGTCAATGTCCTTAACACCTCTCTAGTTGATTACAAATATCAACACGAGCCATGGAATAGAAGCAGTTAGTAATGAACATTTATACCTGTATGCCTTTAAAACATGACTGAAACATTTTCTTCTTTTAATTTGGTCTTCTAGGGCTCAGCAGCCATCTCAAGTGCCGATTTATTTGGTCATGACTCGGATAATTCCAACCTTGATATCAGTGCTAGCGACCTCATCAACCGACTGTCTTTCCAGGTATCACCGACTGTTGAATATACATCAGCAAACTTAATGAGAATCTTCAGAATTTACAACTTCAACTAATCTAATCATTAACATCTCAAAAAAGCAATTATTCTATGTAGAAATGGTCCAGTTGTTTCTATACAATCGGTCCAGGTGGTAACTGTTGAAAACAGGGCACATGGCTCCATGCCTATGCTCAGTTCTTGCTACAAGTTCAATAAACGATGCTGATCTGGAAATTAAACTTTTTTTAATCTTGTAATTTCAGGCGCAACAGGATATGTCATCGTTAAAGAACATAGCAGGAGAAACAGGAAAGAAGCTGAGCTCCATAGCCTCGACCTTAATGAACGATTTTCAAGACAGAATCCTGTGAGACAGGTGTGTTCATTACAGAAAATACCCTTATAAAGAAACCGTATTATGTGTAAAGGGTGCTCATCTTTCATCATATTTTGTAGCCGGAAATTCTTTTAATGTCGTGGGGTGTGTCTATCGTTTTCTTGCTCTAAGATCTAGAGAGATACAAGGCGTTATCGGATTCAGTCTGGACATTTTAATTTTTGTGCACTTGCTAGGTGAGATATTTGTACAAGGTTATCCTCCAGAAACAGGCTGTGTATTACATTTTCAAGACTATTATCATATTTTAGATTCATGATGGCATCCTTGCATACTTAAAGATCTTAAAAGATTACATCCGAGAACGAAAACCGGAAAATGCCATAATGCTAATCTAACAACCAACTAGTAATGTAGTTCTTGGCCCGGTCAGTGGCCGATCGGCTTGTGCAGTCTAGACTGTGATTTGCTCCCCCCGGTCGGGTCTGGGTCAGTCGGGTTTGTGCAGTCCAGACCGTGATTTGCTCACCCGTATACATGTGAGGTAAACTACATTGTTTTGTCTTGGATGGTCTCGACCTCGTTGACTCTATATGGTAGTATGGTACAACTTGCAATGGTTATTCTAGATTTGACTATACTCATCCACCCACTCTGGACGTCAGTTATAGTTGAGTTGAGTCATAATGTACAAACTTTGTTTTAGAACACTAATATCATTTCTTGTTGAGTAATGAGTACCTTGAATTTGATACGTTTGTCACATCCACATTGTCACCATGTGGATGCAACAGCTTGATGCATGTCAAATCCATAAATCACTTGATGTAACGACTTTAATTTGATATATTTATCACAAAAAATGTATGTCAAGTCCATAAATCATTTGATGTAACGTTTTCAGGTATTATCAACAAATGTAGGTGATCATCACACATGTACTAATGCCATCAGGCATCCCATGAAAATCATAATTGTCTTGTAGTTGTTTTAGACATCTTAAAGTATTATCAAATGCATCATTGGTAGTGACGTATCCCATTTGACGAATTTTGACACACTTTTGTAAAGCTGTAAAAATCAATTCTCCCTCTATCAAACCTTTGTTAGTAACATAATATCTTTGTAAGTTTCACGTCGGTTGAGAGGAAAACAAAGTCTTTCTTATAAGGGGTGGATACCTCGACCAAAATATGTTCTGCCTAGGAAAACAATTCGTCAGATGAAAACAAAACCATAAGTTTCTAGATGGGAAACCCAAAACTATTTACATAGATTGTTACAATCTTTCTCTCCTAAACTTAAATTGTTTGTTAGAGTATTTCTCAACCCATTCAAAAACGACGCCTAAGTTGTTCATAAATGTATGTGGATTTTTCAATAAAATAGTCATTTACCAAAAGCTTATGAGCAGCTTGATGAACTTGGTTAAGACGAGCTTTTCGAGTTCTTGAACGTGAACTTTCAGCTTGTTGTACTATAGTTTGGGCTACGACAACCAAAGCATTTCTACAGTTTTATAGATAATCGATAGTTGATTGTAGAATTTTGTATATAATGTGATCTTGTGTGGTATTTATACGAGTTTTTCAAAACAACTTTTTTATAAATGTTTTGACCATTCAACGTTTACAAACCTGCCTCAATTGTCACGTTCTGCAAAGCGCATGCTCAAGGGTGACAGGCTCGCAGACGGCTCACAGCAAGGGGGAGTGTTGTTCCCTGCGAGCGTGAGCCCCATCAGCTACACACGGCCTTGTATTCACATGGTATACCTCACCCCGTTTTTACCTTATTACTATACCTTAAATACAAAGGTAACTGACTAATAAGAAGCCACCGATTTTTGTACATTTCCAATGAAAACAAAAAATTCCTATATAAAAACTCTAAAGACCCTCAACTAAACCCCTATTACTTTCTTTATGGATAACCTATTCATTTTCACAACAATTAGGGTCAAACTCATTCTTTCAATAGCGATTTTTGGTGCTCTCCCTTACTCACATAATAAAGATGATTACATCCTTAACCATGTGAGTCTTCCGATAGCGATATTTTGGTGCTCTCCCCTACTCACATAACATATATGATTACATCCTTAAACATGAGAGTCTTCCGATAGTGATTTTTGGTGCTCCCCCTTGCTCACATAATAAAGACGATTACATCCTTGAACATGCGGTCTTAGAACCACATACAGTGCCACCATTGCCACAGGGACCACATCACTACTACTACCACCGACAACAATCGACTTCAAACCACAATCGGCAATGGCTACGTCATGGTTTCGTTCTGAATGATCGAAGGAAAAAGTTTTTAGTGGGACCCATCTTCTGGTAATTGCAGTTTCTTGCAAAACTGAGCCAGATATACGAACCATGAACCAACAAAAGTCAGTATATATGAGAGACAATGATGAATGGAAGGACACATGGTGTCAAAAGGCTCAAGATCTTGTTAAGAAACACATTGAATATGTTGCTAAGAAAGTTCCTTGCAACATTCTTGTGACGAGCAATAACGCGCACATGATCAAAGGCCTTGAAAGAGATGGCGAAAACCAGATAATGTTCTCAACTTGCACCATACCCACACCTATGTTGATTCTATCTGAAGAATACAAGAGGAAGCTATAGATCACATGTTCCTAAAAGATGTGTTATAGTATGATCTAATACAAGCTTACAATAAGGGTCCATACCCACTAAAGACCTTAAAAGTCACTCATGTTCATCTCATTCAAGGAGAAGCTATGTTTCCGCTATATGAATATGATATTTTTTAGGTATTTCTGATAATGTCACGTCTTATTTCTGTTTTGGTATTCTTCCTTTTAGGATTTCAATTAAGGTTTTTTAAGATTGTTGTAACAAAGTATGGGTATTGTTGTATATATGTGCTGAATTGTTAGACTGTGTTATTTATTTGTTTTTTTTTATTTTTAAATAAAAGTTTTTTCCTTATAACTTCTCATAATGTTTATAGAATATTGAATATATAGTAGCGACATGGTTCTTTTATCTATGTTTTAAAATATATTTTGTTCAAAATCAAACCATATAAACGCTCACTAGGTTTATCAGATGCATGTTATTACTTTCATTCAAATACCGTTGAAGACCCTAACTATTTAGCGCCATACAGGATTCCAAGCGCAACACGTCTTCTCATGCATAAATAATATCCTAATTTTTGTTCTATGTAAGGGTAACTTGATGGTATTCAACTTTGTAGGACTACAATACTACAACACCAATTGACCAAGTATTACAATTACAAGTGCAATCTTAACACATAGAGTGAAGAATACATGACAACACCAAAGAGTATGTGGCCGAGCGCTACCAAAATAAGTAGAAAAATATGTCCCTTTTTAAGTTGTTAAGAGTTCAGGCCTCGTCGCAAATAAATGCATATATTTAAGGGTATAATTAAATAGGAGTCTTTGCACCGAGATAGCCTTTCTAAAAAAAATATGAGCCAAGAACACCCGATGACTTATGGTTAGTTTTTTGGGGTCCGTCCTCGTATAAGGATGCAAACAAAAGAACACTATATTATATAAAACTCAATTATATAAACAAATTAATGTAGGGATATGTTAAGCCTAATGAAATCTATGGATAATAATAATAGAGTGTTGCTAAACGTACCGTCTCACAAAAATGATGCTACGTTAAACAAATAGGGGTACGTTTAGCCCAACGATATGGTGGCGATAACTAATGCTTGCATGAAAATCCAATATATAAGAACATTGCATCTCAGATGATATCTCTAGTTTAACATCAATCATATTTTAACATTAGATTTGACAATCTCAATTCATCTATCAATCCTGAATGATAGATTTCATATATGTTTTTACCACAAACGGGTAACATAACCTTTAGTTGAAAGAATCTATCCACAAAACACATACAAAAAGTTTAAATCATTTTATTCAAAGATTTAGATAAATAATTTTCAAACTCACAGCTAAAGTATTGGTTACTTTAACAAATAAACAAGACTGTTTCGCACTTACATTACCATAGACTACTCATTTCAACTGGACTCGGTTCTAAATTGTACATTCGGTTGCATATTTAGTTCTCTCCGAAACTCCAAACTGCATAGAACTGGTTTTGACAATAAAAACGGATAAGCATCAGTTACTTAGTTTAACACCAAAATCAAGGATTTGATTATAAAAATTAAGTAAAATGTTCTTGCTAATGTCACAGTTTTTGTTCTGGTTTGTTTTTAACATTTCCAATAACAACAAAACTTACCTGTATAAAATCATTAAAGAACTTCAACCTTTTATCCCATTTTTACTTTCTCCCCTGCTCACATAACAAAGATGATTGCAGCATTAAACATGCAGTCTCAGAACCACAACCACCAACAACAACACCAATCGACTTCAGGCCCTAACCGCCAATGTCTAGGTCGTGACTTCGGTCCACGCGAGTCACATGAACAATATAAGGGAAAGCATGTGCAGATAGTGATGGATGCAATGAAAAAAATTTCATTGGTATCACTTGAATGGGTACTCAGATATTTTAAACTGGATACTAGTTGCAGTATTACTCTTTTGGGTGTCAAGCCATGGTTAACTATTGTCTGTAAGGACATGTTATTTACATATATTCTATCATAGTAAATTTTACATTTGCTACTACTGTTTTGGTAATTGATCAGTAAAGATTATGTGACAAATCTTTGGTGATTGCAGTTTCTTGCAAAACTGAGACAGATATATGGACCATGAACAAAAAAGATTTACTGAATATGACAGACACTGATGAATGGAACAACGGCATCCGGTGTCAAAAGGCTCAAGATCTGGTTAAGAGACACAATGAATATGTTGCCAAGAAAGTTCCTTGCAACATTCTTGTGATGAGCAATAACAAAGAGGCGCACATGATCGAGGGCCTTGGAAGAAATGGTGAAAGCCTGATAACGTTATCAACTTCGACCATACCCGGGCCCACGTTGATTCTTTTTGAAGAATACAACAGGAAGCTACAGATCACAAGTCCCTAAAAGATGTGTTATAGTATGATCTTATACAAGCTTACAATAAGGGTCCATACCCACTAAAGATCTTAAGAGTCACTCATGTTCATCTCATTCGAGGAGAAGATATGATTCTGATTTACGAATATGATATTTTTTTTTGGTATTTCTTATAAGTTATAATGTCAAGTCTTATTCCTTTATTCATGTTTTGGTATTTTTCATTTGAGGATATTACTTAAGATTGTTGTAACAAAAATTTGTGTATTTTGTTGTATATATATATGCTAAATTGTTAAAGTATGTTCTTAATTTTTTATTTTTAAAATGGAAGATTCTTTTCCTTTTAACTTCTCATAATGCTTTATAAAGTTTCGAACATACAGTAGCGACATGGTTAGCTTTATCTACATTTCGAAATGAATTTTGCTCAAAACCAAACAGTATACAAACTCACTAAGTTTACTAGAGACATGCTATTACATTCATTCAAATACCGATGAAGACCTCAACGATTTAGTGCATATACAAAATTTCCAACACAAGTACACAACACGTCTTCTAATGCATATATAATATCCTAAATTATTGTTCTATGTAAGGACTACTTGATAGTATTAAACTTTGTAGGACTACAATACCAATTTACCAAGTATTACACTCACAAGTGTAATCTTAACACAAGAGTGAAGAATGCATCATGACATACACCAAAAGGGCGGGCATGTGGCCTAGTGCTGCCGAAAAAGTGTAGGAAAAAAAATCCACTCTCAAGTGGTTAACAGTTCAAGTCTCATTGTATAAAAAAATGTATACATTTCAGAGTAGAATTAGATAGTATGTTTGCTCCGAGTTAGCCTTTCTAAAAAAAATACGAGCCAAGAACACCCAGCGACTTTTAGGGTTAGTTTATTTTGGGTTCGTCCTTGTACAAGGATGCCAACAAAAGAAACCCCTAATTATATAAAACTCAATTATATAAACAAATTAATGTAGGGATATGTAAAGCGTAATCGAATCTATGATCTATGAATAATAATAATAGAGTGTTGCTAAACGTATCGCCTCCTGCACGCACTTAATGGGCCGTCCTGAACTAAATTAATCACACCTCTCTCGCAAAAGGATGGTACGTTAAGCACAAACGGGTACATTTAGCCTAATAATATGGCAGTGATAATAAAAATCTGCATGACAGGTTAATGGATAAGGACATTGCATCTCAGATGATGTGACAAGTTCAACATAAATCAAAATTATAATACAAGACTTGACAATCTCAACACATCCACCCACTTCGGAATGATCGATTCAGATATGATTTTACCTCAAACGGGTCAAATGAGCTTTAGTAATCTGTCCATAAAAACGCATACAAAAAACTAAAAACCATTTTATACAAAGATTCAGATGAATAGTTAAATAAACAACAGTGTTTCGTACTTACATTACTAAAGATTACTAATTATAACTCGACTCGGTTCTGTATTGTACCTTTGGCTACAAATTTAGTCCTTTTCGGAACTACAAAGTGCATAGAACTGATTTTAACGATAAAAATACCTAGAAAATACCCCCATTTCTTTTGGATAAGCATCACTCTTAGTTTAACACCAAAATCAAGGATTTGATTACAAAAACTAAGTTCAATACTCTTGCTAATGTCAAATTTTTGTTCAAGTTTGTTTTTAACATTTCCAGAGATCCTCTATAAAAACTCTAAAGAACCTCAACCTATACTCCTTTTTACTTTCCCCCTGTTCACATAATAAAGATGATTGCAGCCTTAAAGATGGTGTCTCAGAACCACATACACCGTCACCACCGCCACAGGGACCACTACCACCACCACCACCACCACTACCACCACCACTACCAACAACAACAACAACAATCAACTTCAAACCATCACCGCAGATGTCGGAAATGTCTAGGTCGTGATTTTGGTCCACGTGAGTCGGGCGAACAGTATAATAGAAAGCATGTGGTGATAGTAATGGACGCAATGAAAGAGTTTTCAGTGGAAACACTTGAGTGGGTACTCAAACATATAGAACTGGATGCTAGTTGCAGTATTACTCTTTTGGGTGTCAAGCCATGGTTAACTTTTGTCTGTAAGGACATGTTATTCAGATATGTTCTATCATAGTATATTTTATATCTGTTACTGTTTTGGTAATATAATAGTAAAGATTATGTGACAAATCTTTTGGTGATTTCAGTTTCTTGCAAAACTGAGACAGATATATGGTCCATGAACATAGAAGATTTACTGAATATGAGAGACACAGATGAATGGAAGAACGATATACGGTGTCAAAAGGCTCAGGAACTGGTTAATCTTTGCTTAAAATACAGAGTAATGTTGCAACTATGATTTTCTTGATTTGACTATTGCTAAAGCTACAGGCTTTCAAGAACATTTGGCAACTAGCTAAACATGAAATGATTTACTTAGGTCACACCACAGATAGAGAGTGGGCAGGGATTCCCTAAACGATTGCTTGTTCTAGAAAGAATCGCAAACGCCTGTGCTACATGGGTCATTTTTGACAGGTACATGGATTCATTTTTGAAAGAAAACAATATAATATAATATATACTAATGGTTGAAAACATGACTTGCAGACATCATAACAAAAAACACATAGATTATATTGCCAAGAAAGTTCCGTGCAACATTCTTGTGATGAACAACAACGGAGAGGCTGACATGATCAAAGGCCGTTCAGTGAATTTTGAAAGTAATGAAGAAAACCAGACAACGTTCTCGACTTCCACCATGCCCACACCAAAGTTAATTCTTTCTGAAGAATTCAAGAGGAAGCTACAGACCACAAGTCCCTGAAAGATGTGTTATAGTATGATCCTATACAAGCTTATAATAAGGGTCCACACCCACTATTAAGGGTCACTTATGTTCATTTCATTCACAGATTTCACAAGGGACAGGGGAATAGACAAGGGAGGAGAAGCTATCACTTAAGGTTTCTAAAGATTGTTGTAACAAATTGTGGTGTTGTTGTTGTGTGTGTATATATATATATATGTGCCTAATCGTTGAACTTTCTTTTTTTCATGTAATAAATAAAAACAGTTATTTGCAACAGGAGAAGAATTAGTCCGGATGAAAAGGAAGTATAAAATTTATTCAACTAAATTAAATTCCACGAGTAGCTTTTTGAAAGCCGAATTACATACTTCCCATAAGATCATAGAAGAAACAAAACCTGAATTAAACATCAAACATTGTGAATTGAGATTCAAGACCACTCACACTTCTACTTTGCAGCATGCATTAACTCTGGCTTGTTCGCAGATGTTTTATTGAGCTGGTCATGTGGCTGTAAAAACCATCAAAAAACCATAGAAACTGCCATTAGCATTTAGGCTAAACAAGAAACTAACATAAACCCTAATTGGATAATCAAAAAGCACACTACTTGATCAAGTTATTACAACCTTAGTCCCAAAGGGTATCCACAAAGCAAAAGCAAAACATGCTTACCATCCATAATTCAATGATAATACATTAAAACTTCAGAAGCTGAACCAATTTTTAGAGTACTGGATCGTAATTGAAACGAACATCAAATCAAACACCATAGTTCTACGATCATAAACTTCGATTAGGGTAAACAATCAAATCTGATGAATACACAAATTAGGGATCTAAATTCTAACCTTAATTTTCCAAACAATCCCCAATTCGAACAAAGCCCAATACGTTTGATTACTTAATCGTCTATCAATACTATCTAAAAACGAAACGAATTGACGGATCTATAAACATGAACATATTTGTGAATGAAATTAACAACGAAAGATCATGAAATCAGTAAGAATAAAAAAGAAATTATAGGGTTTGTAAGATCAATGATTGATGTAAAGAAAAAAGATTTACTTGTTTACGGAAGATGAGATCGGCGACGACGACAGCTCCGGCGATACCACCGAATAGCACCGCCGGACCGGTGAGCAAACTCCATTTTCTGTAAATCATATCTTCTTCTTCTTCTGCTGTTTGTCAAGATGATTGATGTCACTTTTCTTTGATTTCTAAAGAGGTTTTTTGGGGAAAATGTTTTTTGGTGAGCATATGGTCGTTTTAACCAACAGGTAGGATTTGGGTGAAAAATAGTTTCTAATTATCGATTTCTATGCAAATAAGAATATGTATGCTTTTATCAATTATAATCGAATAATCCTAGGAAAATAAACAAACAAGCTTCTTTTGCTATATCCTAATTGAATGAGTGCCTTCTGCTTGATTGCATAAAACTATAATATTAGAGAGACGATAAGTGGCTGGTAGTCTTTTAAAAAAATAAAACATTTATTAAGTTTGTATCCTGTATTAGTATCTTTTAATTAAATTTAGATTGAAGCCAAATACGTGCTTTATATTAGTGAATTTGTAGAGCTCACTAAGTCATTGGGTGACATGAGCAAGTTTAAGAAGATATTTTATTTTATACTATTTTCAACTTTGCATTTTCATACGTCACAAATTCATACGTTTCTTTTATGTATTTAAAAACGTTTAGTCAAAAACGATATACATTCAAATAATTATTTTAGTCAAATTGAATTCTTAAACAAAATGAGATATACATTCAATTTGATCGGCGACCCAAAACTCCAGCTCCTCCCCTCTATTGCACACCACCAGGCACCAACACAGCGCCTCCCTCCCCAACCCTACGCTCGATCGGCCTCCCCCTGCGCCAGCCCTAACCGAGCGACCGCCACCTGCGCAAGCCCTAACCGACCGACTCCCTGCGGTAATCATCATTTCTTTCTTTATGATTTCTTTCTTTATGAATATAGATGTATATGCATATAGATGTGTATGTATATGTGTATGCAGATGTGTATGTAGATGTATTTGCATATAGATGTGTATGTATATGTGTATGTAGATGTGTATGTAGATGTATATGTGTATGTAGATGTAGATGTGTATGTAGATGTATATGTGTATGTACATGTGTATGTAGATGTAGATGTGTATGTAGATGTAGATGTGTATGTAGATGTATATGTGTATGTACATGTGTATGTAGATGTAGATGTGTATGTAGATGTGTATCAAACACACTGACCGGGCAAAATATCTGACCAGATCGATGAGTCAGACATTTTAACCGGATCAGAAACAAATCAAACAACCTCTAAACTAACACGTATCCAAAGAAAACCTTGTACATCATTCCATCTCATCGGTCCGAAACCTGAAACCACCGCCAAAAGAAAATTCACCTTAAATAAAAAACCCTCGAACCAACCTTAAACCGTCGTATTTATCAGGCCCAAGCCTCGTTATTGTTCCCCATCTGCACGAGTAAAGCATTCAGAAGCAGCTTTTCAATTCTCAAATTGAGATCTGTTGATTCTTGAAATCGCACATCGCAAAAGGCAAACTATAGCGATCTATTATCTGTTTTGGTAAAGCTTCTTACTTTCTTTGTTGGTGTTTCTCAATTTCTTGTTGGAATTCTGTAAGTTGATTTGTGTTGCATTGAATTACTGATTTGGTGCTTCAATTGTGATTTCTGAATTGGGATCTTTCGTGGGTTTCTTGATTTTTTATTCGTGAATTGGTTTGATTAACAAATGCCAAGTGCTACAGCTCTTATTTTTTGATTCTGTTAGTTGAGTTTGTTTCTGCTATCGATTTTCGTCTCGAGAGTATAAGTTTCACTTTTAACGAACGAGATCATGTAAATCATAAATCATAGCTTGTGCCAGACAGATGGTGTTAGGAGGTTATGATAGGAAATCAGTATATTGGAACCTGAGCCCTAGCATATGCTACAGAGGAATCATGTGCTTACCGTTAGACCGCCCCTTAAAAGTTTTGTATTTAGCTTATTGAGTGATAAAATATTACAGAGCGTATCCGTTGCTTGACTTAGCTTATTAACATTTTTAGTTTAGTAAACTAGAGTCTTGGAACATTGTGTGTTATTATTTGCTCATTTTGTAATTACAAAGATTAGTGAGTTGATTATGGTATAGAATCAACTGCAAAAGCCAAGTATTTTTTGGCTAGCGTTTAATGTAACTTATATTGACGCACCCTGCGTTTTGACCCTATTGACGAAAAATTCCAAGATTCGCCACTGGTCATGTTCTATGTTGCAGATAGTGAGTTCTACCGTAAAGATTTTTTCAAGCTTAATTTTATAACTAGGATCATTGTGGTCTAATTTGTAATGTTATTGTTACGTTCCAATTTACAAATGATGGTTGATATTTATAGGATTTTTCTCTAATTTGACAGGCAGTAAAAAGGATCGTGTTACAAGATGGACAGAGTTAATAACCATTTCGAATCTAAAAAGGTTGTTTTTGTGACTGTTGGCACAACGTCTTTCGATTCTCTTGTTAGAGCTGTTGACTCTGACAAAGTCAAAGAAGCATTATCAGAACAAGGATACACTCATCTTGTCATTCAAATGGGTCGCGGATCCTTCATCCCTAAAAAGGTATCTTGAATCCAACTGATCTGCAGTTATCTTTATTGAATAAAGTTTCAACCTTTAGTGATTAAATCAACTTGGAATTTGATCAAACTCCATAACAATATGCAGTCTAGCGGTGAAAATGGATCACTGGTTGTCGATTACTTCACATTTTCTTCAAGCATTGCAGACTATTTGAGATCAGCATCTCTAGTCATAAGCCATGCGGGTTCAGGGAGCATATTTGAGACACTAAGGTTAGCAAAACCGCTGATTGTGGTAGTAAACGAGGACCTAATGGACAACCATCAAAGCGAGCTTGCAGAAGAGCTAGCAGAACGAAAGCATTTGTTTTGTGCGCGCCCTCAGACACTCTGCGAGGTCATCAAATCGCTAAGTTTGGATATTATTGTTCCGTATGAACCAGGTGATGCTAATCCTGTTGCCAAACTAATCAACAAGCATCTTGATTTTCCTGCTGATTAATCAGAATTTTGGAACCGTTGATACGATTTTGTGTACTGATTTTGTCATTAGATGTAATCATGTAACAAATATGTTAAACTTCAAGAAATAAAGCTCCTATGTTGATTGAAGATGTTGTTGAAAACTGAATGCATTTGAGGGATACCATCCAAAACTTAAGTCACCAGCTTATTTTTTGTATGTGATTGCAGGGACACAATCCTATGTTGCTAGAGATTGTTGTAACTTGTAACAGCTTAAAATCTAAAATTGTAGCTATAATGTTTAAGTGCGACTTGCTTATTTGGTATAAGCTCTTGCCTCTTAAAAGGAAGGTTCTTGGTTCACACTCTAACATGGTATAAGATTGTTTGGAGTAGTTTAAGAGTAAAGTAGGTTTGTTGTTCAAAAATAATAAAATAATTGTAGTTGTAAATGAGTTGATAAACAAAAAGTGAACTAAAAATTAAGCATGCGTGCACACACACTTCGTTACGCCCGTTATGATGCTTACATAAACGTTTTTAAGTACATAAAAGAAACGTATGAAGTTGTGACGTATGAAGATGCAAAGTTGAAAATAGGCTTTATTTAGAATTGGCTTTATTTAGTTGAAACTTGAAAATAAGGTTGTAAAGAAACGTAGAAATTTGGTTGGTGGCAATGTTTAGAATTGTGAATCACAATGTTAACGTAAATAAATAGGCTATATTTAGAACTAGTTTAGAAACCTGTGTAACACACATGTTGAATAAAAATATTAAATTAAACAGTAATTTATTAACATTTAGAAATTATAGAATAATTTTTAAAATAAATTATAACTGAAATTACTTATAGTTAACTATTTAAGGTAATAGAACAGTAGCAATATTTTTTCAAACTTTCATATTTAAAAAACGTTTACTTTAAAAAAATATTCTTTAATACTCCAAAACTTTTTAAAAATACTTTCTTTTAACAATGTTATTTTTTAAAATTTACTTGTATTTAAAAAAACTTCATATTTCATAACCTTTTGTTTTTTTATAAATTATGTTTTTTAAATAAAAAGAAACATGTTTTAAGATATGAAAATTTTTGTTTTATAATTTTAAAAGCATATAAAAAATCATTATCATTTAATGTGTCATTAAATGCTTAACTTTTAGTCTAGTAAAGACACGTGTACAAATCCTTGGTGGAGCTTCGGTGGATATTATAGAAACATGACAAGTGGCTTATAAACATTTTAACTTATTAGTATAGATTAGAGATGCTATATTTTAGGGGCCCCTAATACCTCATATAATTATGGAGCCGGCTGTGATTGTGATGTATATGGCTATAAAAAACGAGGAAAGAGTCCGCAAGAATAAAGATAAAGGGAAACTTGGAATAAGAAGATTAAACCTTGAGGGAAGGTTATAATTAGTGAATCGGTTTACCAAATTGACAAATTTATATTGAACTTACCCAATTGTGATTTAGGTGAATTGGTTCACCAAATCGATTAAAACTTCCAGAAGAACCAACATTTTGTATGTAGGGCCATTTTAGTGAATTTAATGATAAACGGGTGGTTTGGGTTGAAATGGAGTTTAGTGATATTGAGTTTAAAATTAACTCAAAATGACAAGACCTTTATCATGTAAACAATCATATTTAACTAAATCAAGAAGCTTGATTTATAAATATGATATAGACTTTACTGATTTCATGCAGACAGGTGAAAGTTTGTATGATCAGAAACCTGAAGAACCAGTTGTACAAGTGTCCACCTCAGCAAGCGGCATGACGCCATCAGCTGCAACACCTCATACATCTCGATTTGAGTATGTAGACAGTTCTCAAACAACTGTGGAAACAGGTCCAGGAGGTGTGAACACACTTAGTCATGTCGCACCACCTAAGTCATCCAGTTTCTTTGCAGAGTATGGAATGGACAGTGGTTTCTCCAAGAAAAGTACTTCATCAAAAGTACAGGTCAGAAATATTTTTATTAACAGCCTATATGTTGGTATAGTTAATAGCTTTTAGAATGATCAAAAGGGATGGGTCTGCTGTATTGTTCTCAAACCCATTATACTACTAATTTCTTTGATAAACGTGATTATTTCTTACCGACTAAATGCTAGAGATGTCTGTTATTACCATACGCGGCAAATTATGACTCATTCTTAAATAAATGAGTTGATTTTTTGTAATTTATTAGGTAAATGGGTTGATTTAGGACACTCAATTTGATAAAATGCCCCCCCCCCCCCTCTAATAAACCTAGCTAACTTAGAACGGATCCAAATAAGCCAACACCACTAACCGCCAAAATCTATCAGCATGATCTACTGGGCGCCACCTATACTGCCGTTTGTTGTCGCCGATGTGCACCACCACCTATGTCCACTGTTACCACTAGCAGCCAAAAAATAAGTATATTGTGTAAACCCATTTTGATACCTTTTTTTTTCAAACTCGTTGGTAGCTTTGCTATGGATGGGAGCAACAGGGTATCGTTATAGATATAGTTTCTAAAATGACCTGTTTCAAACCAAACCTATTTTATTCTAAATCACCCTCCCACCCCCACCCCCGCGCGGGTTTGGCCTGTCAGCCAACCAAACACACCTGTTTTGCGTGTCTTAATTACTATGCATGTCAATAGGGATGTCATTTGCAGTATAAGTAAAACTTCTAGATTCTTAAATGATGATCTTCTTAAAAGATTAAAATTTGTGTTGTTCAGATACAGGAAACTGATGAAGCAAGGAAGAAGTTTTCTAATGCTAAATCCATTTCTTCAGCACAATATTTTGGGGAAAATAAGAAAGCTGATCTTGATGGTCAGGCGAGACTTGATAAGTTTAAGGTATGTATTTTTTCTCAATCCGTACTTATAATACTACTTCAAATATCATGTGAGCCTTATTGTCTAAAGTCAATGTCCTTAACACCTCTCTAGTTGATTAAAAATACCAACACAACCCATGGAATAGAAGCAGTTAGTAATGAACATTTATACATGTATGCCTTTAAAACATGACTGAAACATTCCCTTTTTAATTTGGTCTTCTAGGGCTCAGCAGCCATCTCAAGTGCCGATTTATTTGGTCATGACTCGGATAATTCCAACCTTGATATCAGTGCTAGTGACCTCATCAACCGACTGTCTTTCCAGGTATCACCGACTGTTGAATATACATCAGCAAACTTAACAAGAATCTTCAGAATTTACAACTTAAACTAATCTAATCATTAACATCTCAAAAAAACAATTATTCTATGCTAGAAATGGTCCAGTTGTTTCTATACAATCGGTCCAGGTGGTAACTGTTGAAAACGGGGCCACATAGCTCCGTGCCTATGTTCCGTTCTTGCTACAAGTTCAATAAACAATGCTGATCTGGAAATTAATCTTTTTAAATCTTGTAATTTCAGGCGCAACAGGATATGTCATCATTAAAGAACATAGCAGGAGAAACAGGAAAGAAGCTGAGCTCCATAGCCTCGACCTTCATGAACGATTTTCAAGACAGAATCCTGTGAGACAGGTGTGTTCATTACAGAAAATACCCTTAAAAGAAACCGTATTATGTGTAAAGGGTGCTCATCTTTTATCATATTTTGTAGCCAGAAATTCTTTTAATGTCGTGGGGTGTGTCTATCGTTTTCTTGCTTTAAGATCTAGAGAGATACAAGGCGTTATCGGATTCAGTCTGGACATTTTAATTTTTGTGCACTTGCTAGGTGAGATTCATGTACAGGATATCCTCCAGAAACAGGCTCTGTATTACATTTTCAAGACTATTATCATATTTTAGATTCATATGGCATCTTTGCATACCGTAGTTCTCAGCCCGGTCATAGACCGGTTGGTTTGTGCGGTCCAGACCATGATTTTCTCTTTCGGGTCGGGTCTGGGTCAGTCGTGTTTGTGCAGTCCAGACCTTGATTTGCTCACCCTTAGTTTTAACTAGATGCCTACATGTATCATGTATGGTAACTTTCATTGTTTTGAATACATATATAGATTGATTATAATGATTGAAAATAATTCAATTCGTATGTTTATGTCAAGACTTATATACAATAGTGTAACATAAAATACAAACCAACACAATCAAACCTAATAGCTGAATTGACTCGATCCGCAGGCGAAACCTTATAAATGAATGATTCCGGTTTCAATCACCACACGACTAAACAAATGGGGTGGTTTGTTAAATCAATAGATCTATTGTTGTTACCGTGGTTGTATGAATTAATGATTGTGTTATCATTAAGTTTATTTAACTATGAATGCATAGTTACAAGTAATAATATAACATATATTGAATTGAATTTAAATATAATAATATTTAATATCAATGATTGAATATTAAATCATATGATTTTCTCAAAATATAAAACACATAAAAAGGACTATGAATACACTTGGTATTGTAATATTGTTTGAATAATATGCTAGATTAGACACCAATGGTTTCCTCACGGTTTTACAAAAAGTGTCTTAGGTTTAAATAATATAATGAATAAAGTCTAGATGTAAATTAGGGTTTCACTTGAGATTTCAGGTTTAACAAAATAGTTTAAAATAAAGTAGTGTAATTTAATCTATACAACTTGATTAAATAAAATATCATACATTGGTTAGGTAATTGTGTTTGAAAATTATAATGGTAGAATAATTAAATATAATTAAAACGTTTAATTTATATACTTTGAATTGTATGTTTGGGGTCTCTTTGGAAGCGGTCTCTCTATATCTAGATTAGACACCAACGGTTTCCTCACGGTTTTAACCTCACGAAAAGTGTAAATGATTTTGAGTGGGTATACTGGGTATGTTTGTTTGTTTTAATAATTAATTGTATAATGATTTGGTCAAAATAATTAAGTGGATAGTTAATTATTTAAATGTTATAAAATATTGATTTAAAATGATTTGAAATAGTTTAGGTTTAATTTAAAGTGATTTTATTTTTATAAAATATAAAAATAATATATAAGTTTACTAGTTTTAGCAAACCCGTGTAATACACGAGTTGGAAATATGAAAACAACATAATTCATAAATGTATAAATATTTCGTTTGATTAAGTTACTTATTATTATAACAATGAAAAATAAAAATGTTACATTTATAAATTATAAATATTCAAATACTTTTTTGAATAATATAATATACAATTGACCCATATAAAATTAAAACCAGTTGTCTTAAAATCACACTAACCTAAAATAAATAATATATATAAATATTTTTTTTTATTTTTAGTTTCTTTATTGAATCTTATTAAGCTATAAAAATATGTATAGTTCAAAACAATATAATTACACAATTAAGTTGATAATATAAGAAAATAAATTTAAAACAAAATGAATTATTACTATTAATTGAGTTTCTTACAATAAAAAAACTTGACTAAAATAATATATTAGTTTAGTCGGAAATTTTTTTTGAAGAGTAACATAAGAGTGTCATATGGCATCCTAGTTACTCTTTTAGTACATAGTATAGATTTATCATTTAAAACTATTAAAGTAAAATGTACAACGAAAAAGTTTTGAAACTTTCAGAATATTATAAATAGTTTCTAAATTAATTCTGACTAACAAAACAATTTTTATTTTAATATAATAATATAATAAAATTTTCTGTATAAATAATTAAAAAATGATTTAAAAATAATATGGGGTGCCCGGGGTTTTTTAGAGGGGCTATGACTATTAACCAGTGAGGCTGGAGCCCAGATCTTCCTTTAGTTTAAAATAAATAAATAAAAATAGTTCTACATATAATCCCTAAATTGTTATAAACCCTAGAATCAATTTGGATCCAATTGAACACCCAAACAACGATTACGATCCAATTAAACATGGGGCTTTTGTTTCCCGCATGAAATCAAGTATGTGAATATGTGCAACTTACTTGATTGATGTCGAATTGGATACGAATAAGAACAGAAACAGTCGCACTGGAACGAGATAAAAGCGATGATCGATTGCTTGAGGGTGCGATTGTTAAGTGAAATTGATTACTACGTTTTGATATAAGTTTCTTTCAAAACAGAGTTATGTGTCATAATGTACAAGTTACCAAAGTATAAACATATAATTTGTTAAAGTTGATTTAAATGTTTTCTAAAACTCAATTTTGTACATGCTTATATTTATCAACTATTTCATTCGTTTTTGACATGTTTATATTTATAAACGTTCCTACGTGAACTTTTTAATGACTTTATTGTTTCACGTAAAGTTACAAATATTATCAAATAGCCTCACCGTAAAGCATGAATTTGCGAAAATTTTGTTTTTTTATGAAAGTTTCCGATGTTATCAATGATATATGTGTTTTGCTTTTCTTACATAAAGTTAAACATGTTATCAACATCACTTCAACGTGCGAGTTTGCAACGACGTTACACCTTAACTTTTTTTACGTCCTCTCCGTAACGAAGTATATTGTCTTTTTTATATTTTGCGAATGTTATCAACATCGTTCAGATTTTGTTTTTCTTTATTTTATTAACACTTCATTCAATGTGCGATTCACAATGTCTTTATGTTAGCTTTTTATATAATTTTATGGCCCCGCAGCAACACGTGGGTCTTAATTCTAGTAATATCCTAAATTCTTGTTCTATGCAAGTGTTACTTGATGGTATCAAACTTTGCAGGACTACAATATCAATTTACCATGAAGAATACATGACATACACCAAAGGGCCTGTGAGGCCAAAAGTGTAGAAAAAAAAATCCTTTCTCAAATGATTAACGGTTCAATTCTATCGTAAAAAAAGTTAAAAAAATGTATATTTAAGAATAGAATTAGAAGATGTGTTTATACCAAGTTGGCCTTTCTATGAAAAATTCGAGCCAAGAACACCTAGGGACTTTTACGGTTAGTTTTTTGGGCTCGTCCTTGTACAAGGATGCCAACAGAAGAACACTAGATCATATAAAATCAATCATATAAACATATTAATGTAGTGATATGTAAAGCCCGATCGAATCTAAGGATAATAATAATAGTAGTGTTACTAAACGTACAGCCTCCCGCACACTTAGTGTGCCCTCCCTACTAAATCAATCACATCTCTCTCATAAAATGTTGGTACGTTAAGCACATAAAGGAGCGTTTATCCTAACCCGAATAATATGTAGTGATGCAACAAGTTCAACATCAATCAAAATTTTAATACTAGATTTGACAATCTCAAATCATCCACCCACTCCCGAATGATCGATTTCAGATATGTTTTTACCTTAAATGGGTCAAATGAGCTTTAGTGATCTGTCCATAAAAACACATACAAAAAACTAAAAACCATTTTATACAAAGATTCGGATGAATAGTTAAATAAACAACAGTGTTTCGTACGTACATTACTAAAGATTACTAATTTCAACTCGACTCTGTTCTAAATTGTACCTTTGGTTACAAATGAAGTCCTTTTCGAAACTACAAAGTGCATAGAACTGATTTTATCTATAAAAAAACCTAGAAAATACCCCCATTTCTGTTGGATAAGCATCACTCTTAGTTTAACACCAAAATCAAGGATTTGATTACAAAAACTAAGTTAAATTGTCTTGCTAAAGAACCTCAACCTATACTCCTTTTTTACTTTCCCCCTGTTCACATAATAAAGATGATTGCAGCCTTAAAGATGCAATCTCAGAACCACATACACCATCACCACCGCCACAGGGACCACTACCACCACCATCACCACCACTACCACCACCAACAACAACAATCAACTTCAAACCATCACCGCAGATGTCGGAAATGTCTAGGTCGTGATTTTGGTCCACGCGAGTTGAGCGAACAATATAATAGAAAGCATGTGGTGATAGTAATGAACGCAATGAAAGAGTTCTCAGTGGAAACACTTGAGTGGGTACTCCGACATATAGGACTGGATGCTAGTTGCGGTATTACTCTTTTGGGTGTCAAGCCATGGTTAACTTTTGTCTGTAAGGACATGTTATTCAGATATATTCTATCATAGTAAATTTTATATTTGCTACTGTTTTGGTAATATAATAGTAAAGATTATGTGACAAATCTTTTGGTGATTTCAGTTTCTTGCAAAACTGAGACAGATATATGGTCCATGAACATAGAAGATTTACTGAATATGAGAGACACAGATGAATGGAAGAACGATATACGGTGTCAAAAGGCTCAAGAACTGGTTAATCTTTGCTTAAAATATAGAGTAATGTTACAACTATGCTTTTCTTGATTAGACTATTGCTAAAGTTAGAGGCTTTCAAGAACATTTGGCAACTAGCTAAACATGAAATGATTTACTTAGGTCACACCACAGATAGAGAGTGGGCAGGGATTCCCTAAACGATTGCTTGTTCTAGAAAGAATCGCAAACGCCTGTGCTACATGGGTCATCTTTGACAGGTACATGGATTCATTTTTGAAAGAAATTAATATAATATATACTGATGGTTGAAAACATGACTTGCAGACATCATAACAAAAAACACATAGATTATATTGCCAAGAAAGTTCCGTGCAACATTCTTGTGATGAACAACAACGGAGAGGCGGACATGATCAAAGGCCGTTCAGTGAACTTTGAAAGTAATGAAGAAAACCAGACAACGCTCTCGACTTCCACCATGCCCACACCAAAGTTAATTCTCTCTGAAGAATTCAAGAGGAAGCTACAGACCACAAGTCCCTGAAAGATGTGTTATAGTATGATCCTATACAAGCTTATAATAAGGGTCCACACCCATTATTAAGGGTCACTTATGTTCATTTCATTCACAGATTTCACAAGGGACAGGGGAATAGACAAGGGAGGAGAAGCTATCACTTAAGGTTTCTTAAGATTGTTGTAACAAATTATGGGTGCTGTTGTATATATATATATATGCTAAATCGTTGAACTTTTTATCTTGTACTAAATAAAAACAGCTATTTGCAACAGGAGCAGAATTATGCCGATGAAAAGGAAGTATCAAATTTATTCAACTAAATCAAATTCCACGAGTAGTTTTCTGAAAGCCGAATTACATACTTCCCATAAGATCATAGAAGAAACAAAACCTGAATTAAACATCAAACATTGTGAATTGAGATTCAAGACCACTCACACATCTACTTTGCAGCATGCATCAACTCTTGCTTGTTCGCGGGTGTTTTATTGAGCTGGTCGTGTGGCTGTAAAAACCATCAAAAAACCATAGAAACTGCCATTAGCATTTAGGCTAAACAAGAAACTAACATAAACCCTAATTGGATAATCAAAAAGCACACTACTTGATCAAGTTATTACAACCTTAATCCCAAATGGTATCCACAAAGCAAAAGAAAAACATGCTTACCATCCATAATTCAATGATAATTCATTAAAACTTTAGAAGTTGAACCAATTTATAGGGTACTGGATCGTAATTGAAACGAACATCAAATCAAACACCATAGTTCTACGATCATAAACTTCGATTAGGGTAAACAATCAAATCTGATGAATACACAAATTAGGGATCTAAATTCTAACCTTAATTTTCCAAACAATCCCCAATTCGAACAAAGCCCAATACGTTTGATTACTTAATCGTCTATCAATACTATCTAAAAACGAAACGAATTGACGGATCTATAAACATGAACATATTTGTGAATGAAATTAACAACGAAAGATCATGAAATCAGTAAGAATAAAAAAGAAATTATAGGGTTTGTAAGGTCAATGATTGATGTAAAGAAAAGTGATTACTTGTTTACGGAAGATGAGATCCGCGACGACGATGGCTCCGGCGATACCACCGAATAGCACCGCCGGACCGGTGAGCAAACTCCATTTTCTGTAAATCATCTCTTCTTCTTCTTCTGCTGTTTGTCAAGATGATTGATGTCACTTTTCTTTGATTTCTAAAGATGGTCACTTTTCTTTATATTAGTGAATTTGTAGAGCTCACTAAGTCATTGGGTGACATGAGCAAGTTTAAGAAGATATAAGAAATCTGACTATTTCATTCATATTTTATACTTTTTTGGCCTCTAAATCTCAAAGAATTAAGGTTTGTTTATACCTTTTATCATTTTTTTAAGATTTACTTGATAATTAATTGTTAGATTGTTGCTTACGAGAATATGAAATTTGATGTTAGATGATAAAGGTTTTAGTGTGTATGATAGTTTCTTTATGAAGCCGACCATCGCCCCCCCCCCCCCCCCCCCCCCTCCCCCCGACCCAAACCAAAATTTTGTAAATGTAATTGGTAGATTTCAACATTAAACTTAGTGACCCAGATGATAAAGGTTCGAGTTTGTATTATAGTTTTTTTAATCTTACTCGACCCGACCCGACCCAAACCAAACTTTTGTATATCTAATTGATCGATATCATAACATTAAACTTAGTGACCCCAGTTAAAATGTTTCTTGGTTCCGCCACTGCATATAGATGTGTATGTATATGTGTATGCAGATGTGTATGTAGATGTATTTGCATATAGATGTGTATGTATATGTGTATGTAGATGTGTATGTAGATGTATATGTGTATGTAGATGTAGATGTGTATGTAGATGTATATGTGTATGTAGATGTGTATGTAGATGTGTATGTAGATGTATGTGTATGTAGATGTGTATGTAGATGTATGTGTGTGTAGATGTATGTGTATGTAGATGTATGTGTATGTAGATGTATGTGTATGTAGATGTGTATGTAGATGTATGTGTATGTAGATGTGTATGTATATGTGTATGTGTATGTAGATGTGTATGTTGATGTATATGTGTATGTAGATGTATGTGTATGTAGATGTGTATGTATATGTATATATTGCTTATGTGTATGTATGTATATAAGGTTATTTTTATCATTCAGCAGAGTCAGTCAGATACTAAATCAAACAGCCAAATTTCAGTCAGATGCAGACTCAGTCAGAACTTCTTACTGGGTCAGCTTCTGACTCAGTCAGCGCAATCAAACAGCCTCTTACACAGGTTTCTAAACTAGTTCTAAATATAGCCTATTTATTTACGTTAATATTGTGATTCACAATTCTAAACATTGCCACCAACCAAATTTCTACGTTTCTTTACAACCTTATTTTCAAGTTTCAACTAAATAAAGCAAATTCTAAACAAAGCCTATTTTCAACTTTGCATCTTCATACGTTTCTTTTATGTACTTAAAAACGTTTAGTCAAAAGCGATATACATTCAAATAATATTTTTAGTCAAATTGAATTGTTAAACATAATGAGATATACATTCAATTTGATCGGCGACCCAAAACTCCAGCTCCTCGATCCTCTCTATGCTCGATCGGCGACCTCTCCTCCACCTGCGCAAGCCCTAACCGACCGACTCCCTGCGGTAATCATCATTTCTTTCTTTATGAATATAGATATATATGCCACCTGCGCAAGCCCTAACCGAGCGACTCCCAAGAATCGATAACTATTGATTCTTGAAATCACCCATCGCAAGCTGCAAACTATAGCGATCTATTATCTGTTTTGGTAAAGCCTCTTAATTTCTTTGTTGGTTTTCCTCAATTTCCTGTTGGAATTCTTTAATTTGATTTGTGTTGCGTTGATTTAGTCATTTGGTGCCTCAATTGTGATTTCTGAATTGGGATCTTTTGTGGGTTTCTTGATATTTAATTTGTGAATTGGTTTGATTAACAAATGCCAAGTGCTGCAGCTCTTATTTTTATGATTCTGTTAGTTGAGTTTGATTCTGCTGTCGATTTTCGTCTCGAGAGTATAAGTTTCACTTTTAACGAACGAGATCAAGTAAATCATAGCTTGTGCCGAATAGACGGTGTACCCGTTGCTTGACTTAGCTTATTGAGATGATTAGTTTAGTAAACTAGAGTCTTGTAACATTGTGTGTTATTATTTGCTCATTTTGCAATTACAAAGATTAGTGAGTTGATTATGGTATAGAATCAACTGCAAAAGCCAAGTATTTTTTGGCTAGCATTTAATGTAACTTATATTGACGCACCCTGCGTTTTGACCCTATTGACGAAAAATTCCAAGATCCGCCACTGGTCTTGTTCTATGCTGCAGATAGTCAGTTCTACTGCAAAGAATTTTCCAAGTTTCATTTCTAATTAGGTTCATCGCGGTCTAATTTGTAATCTTACTAAGTTACTATTAGGTTCAAACTTACAAATAATAGCTAATTTTATGTAATTTCTCTAAAGTTTGACAGGTAGTGAAAGGCATTGTGCTACGAGATGGATGAAGTTAATAACCATTTCGAATCTAAAAAGGTTGTTTTTGTGACTGTTGGCACAACGTCTTTCGATTCTCTTGTTAGAGCTGTTGACTCCGACGAAGTCAAAGAAGCATTATCAGAACAAGGATACACTCATCTTGTCATTCAAATGGGTCGCGGATCCTTCATCCCTAGAAAGGTATCTTGAATCCAACTGATTTTGCAGTTATCTTTATTGAATAAAGTTTCAACCTTTAGTGATTAAATCAACTTGGAATTTGATAAAACTCCATAACAATATGCAGTCTAGTGGTGAAAATGGATCACTGGTTGTCGATTACTTCACATTTTCTTCAAGCATTGCGGACTATTTGAGATCAGCATCTCTAGTCATAAGCCATGCGGGTTCAGGGAGCATATTTGAGACGCTAAGGTTAGCAAAACCGTTGATTGTGGTAGTAAACGAGGACCTAATGGACAACCATCAAAGCGAGCTTGCAGAAGAGCTAGCAGAACGAAAGCATTTGTTTTGTGCGCGCCCTCAGACACTCTGCGAGGTCATCAAATCGCTAAGTTTGGATATTATTGTTCCGTATGAACCAGGTGATGCTAATCCTGTTGCTAAACTAATCAATAAGCATCTTGGTTTTCCTGTTGATTAATGATTAATCAGAAATTTAGAACCTGTTTATATGATTTACTTGTGTACTGATTTTATCATTAGATGTAATCATGTAACAAATATGTTAAACTTCAAGAAATAAAGGTCCTCTGTTGATTGAAGATTTTGTTGAAAACTGCATGCATTTGAGGGATACCATCCAAACCTTAAGTTACCAGCTTATTTTTTGTATGTGGTTACTGGAACAAAATCCTATGTTGCTAGAGAGTGTTGTAACACTCTAAAATCTAAAATTGTAGCTATAATGTTAATGTGCGCCTAGCTTATTTGGTATAAGATCTCGCCTCTTATAAGGAGGTTCTAAATTCAAACTATAGCATGGTATAAGATTGTTTGGAGTAGTTAGAAGTAAGGTAGGTTTGCTGTTCAAAAAAAATAAAAATAATTGTAGCTGTAATGAGCTGATGAACATTAAGCGAACTAAAATTCAAGCTTGCGCATTCGCACACTTCGTTACGCACGTTACAACGATGACATTGACGTTTTAAGTACATAAAAGAAACACATGAAGTTGTGGTGACTCGGTACTGAAGAACGAAAAATAGATAGAAAACAATTATATAATGGTATCAATGTTGTTTGGTCAACATCAGTTTCATTGTTCACGATACCAACATGTTACCATTAGTTGATATAATCCAAAATACAAAAAAAAACCATGTTTTGAATACAACTTTGTTTATAAGAAAATTATGCCAAGACGTCAAGAAAAAAATTAAACACAACCACAGATAAGTTTTTTCTCTAACAAAATTAACGAAGGGAAAATTATTGAAGAAAAATCAAAGCAGTAAAAACAATACCAAATTAAAAGCATATTAGCTAAAGTTGAAACCATAGAAATTTAATTTTCTAAAGTTGAAAATCTAAAAGCGAAAAGTAAAGTTGAAAATTTAGAAACTTAAGAACCAAAGTTAGAAATTTGGTTGGTGGCAACGTTTAGTAATTGTGAATTACAATCTTAACGTGGATAAATAGGCTTTATTTAGAAATGAGGGCCCTATTTTTTTAGGGGCCTCAAACACTAACTTTACCACATATAACTATGGAGCCGCCCGTGATTGTGATGTATATGGTTATAGAAGAAAGGGGAAAAGAGTCCGCAAGAATAAAGGTAAGGGTAAACTTGGAATTAGAATATTAAACCTTGAAGGAAGGTTATAATTAGTGAATTGGTTTACCAAATTGACAAAATTATATTGAACTTACACAATTGTGATTTAGGTGAATTGGTTCACCAAATCGATTAAAACTTCCACAAGAACCAACATTTTATGTGTAGGGCCATTTTAGTGAATTTAATGATAAACGGGTGGTTTGGGTTGAAATGGAGTTTAGTGATATTGAGTTTAAAATTAACTCAAAATGACAAGACCTTTATCAAATGATGTATTTTGATGAGAAGAAAAGGTTTGAAATTGAATTGACTATGTAATGATGAATTTGGGCCTTAAGACCACAAATTTACAAATAAGTATTTTAATATACTTATATGAATTGTGTGAATTTGAAAAGCAATCTTAGTCAAGGTAGGTGAACATGCTTTACACAATGAGACATACATTCAAATATTATTTTTAGGAAAATTGTATAGATTATTATCGGCCAGAGAATAATAGATTAAAATTTAATTTGCCTTATTTTTATTATAAGTTATAAAAGTAGAGCATGTAATGAGATATATGTGATCCTATATGAAAATAACTTTTCTTACATTAATGCTTATAGTAGTGATCATAGTATTGAAAACATGTCATGCTACAATAATACAAACAAAAGTAATGAAAACATGTTTAAGTGATAAATAATTAAAGATATCAATGGTTAAATAAGGTTGTAGCTTTTTGAAAGCATGGAAATATGGTTTGTCTACTAATATGATGGGACTCCAAGTGCAATGCTAAATGAAGTTGTCTATGAATATGGTGAGACTTCGACCCAAAGTGTATACACAAGCATGGGCGAAGTATTATAGGGGCCGGGTCTTTTTTCATCACTAGTGTTAATTTTTGGTCTGTTAGTGTAAATTATTGGCCAGACAGTTTAATTTTTTTATATATAACAAGTTCGCCCCTCCTAAAAAAATTAATTTCTCTCTCCCTTATGAAAAGTCCAAGCTCTACCGTTGTACACGAGTCGTCTGTGATTGTGGTAGGACCATGGTCCTCTATGAATAGGATGGGGTTGTAATTTAAGTTAGTAGCTCATATGCATAGTTGTGTGTGAATAATATATATGGTTGTGCAAACATTACAACTTTTTCATATCAAGTATAAAAAGTCGAATGTGTAGAATGTATAACACCCGTTGAACCATTATAGCACGTTTTCATAAATAACTTGTAAAGTTGTGATAAACGTAAAGGTGTCAGATATGCTCCAAAGTTTGTATGGTAATACAATACAAGCATCATAAATGTACGATGATTTCACAACTTAATCTTATTGTTTACACGTTCATAATACGTATAAAACGTAAACGTGTCATCTATGGACTGATGGATGATGCAATTGAACTTAATATGAAGTTTTAATATGTGCATAAATTCGTACCGATGCTATTTGAACTTGATATGAAGCTTTTATATGCGCCTAACAAGATTCGAAGGAAGAAGATAATGGCTAATAGAGGGCATGAGATGCCACTTCAAATGCAATTATATTGTTCAAGTGTAGGGCTATAAAGGAAGATACTTTTTTATTATTAAATTAAGAAAAAACCATCAATTTGAATATATTTAATATTAGTTCCTTCTTTTAAAAACTGACAACCAAATGGTCATATAGTTACTTTGAGATAATTAATACACCCAATCACTATCTCAAAATAGTTATTAATGTGACAATTTGTAAAGTTACATGTAAGTAATTTTTTTAAGGAGATATAATATAACTTTTGAAGATTCAACCTAGAATAATAAGTATTATTATATTTTGTAAATGTGTATGTAAGTTGTTAGAAAAACATATAAACACAATCTGAAATGTGATTGTAAGTCATAACCACTCCTATTTCAATGTTTTGGTTTGACTTCTGTCTACACATAATGAGACCAAATTCTAAGTTTATAGTTTGAAACTGAATGATGTTGATTTTGTGACATATACGCAACTTACAGAACGACTTATTTGATTCTATTTTTTACTATAAATAACTACGTGAACCATATAAACATTTAAACATAACACATAAAATTAATCGCATCTTATAGGAGAGATGAAAAAACAGTAAAAAATTGTGTTATTATAAAAAAACTGAATATATTATTCTTTTATAGATAAAATATTGAAAGAAATTTGAATATGATTTGAATCTGCCTTTCAAAAAAAAAAGAAAAACAAATTTGAATATGATTTAATTTTGATATATTGTTTTGCCTGTGGTTTTTTTAGTGTTATTTAAGGCCTTAGAAGCCTTGAACAAGTTGTTAACCTACTTTATATTTATCCACAACAATAACAATAATTAGGACAAAGACATTCACAACAACAGACATTGGCACAACTTTCATTCGGTTTAAATGGCCAATGAATGATAGAAATTACCACCCATAAAATCCTAGCCAACAACGAAAAATCTAAAAAACACACGACACCACCTGAACTAATTCGGCACCACAACAATAAAAGACCTTAGGCTATAAATGCAACTCCATAATTTAAATAGAAAACACCTAACGACCAAACAAACACGAGAACATCAAGAGTGTATTAGGTTGGTATGGTATGTAAATGAGTCTAATGAATGTTTTAAACGTTACCTATTTGACGCGTCTAATAAGTGTAATATAAATCATCATATAAAGAATTAGATTGACAACCGTAGATAGAAAATAAAGAAATTTGTACATTATGAGATCCCCTCTCTTTAAAGATATGGTCTAAAAGTGTATGATTTAGGGTACATTTGGACAAAAAAGAAGTTTGCTTTCCAAAGAAGAAGTCCATAATTTGGGGCAACTTTGAACATTGCAATCAAGAAACAAACAAGGAAAATGAGGGTGAAGACCATTATTCTACCAAAAAACAATTGTTTAATAAATATAATAAAATAATATCATTACAAAAAGAAGACTTTACAAGCATCAATGCAATGAAAGGGAATAAAAGCTTATAAAAACCCCAAAAAATTAAAAGGAATACTTTGCCACCTCATCTCATGGGCCATGATACTAACAAATACATGATGAAAATAATGGAATGATGATATAATTCTAGGATAGTTATTGGAAAAATGTCATTTACCATTTTCCTCAAAATACTATTTCAATCAAGTGTGTACTTTTCTTTTACCATAATAAGCATTCACTTATATTTTATTTATTAATTTTTTATATTGTTTTCAATTAATAAACTGTATTAATTACAAAATTTTTAACTCTTCAATCAAGAGTATTACCTATACATATCTGTAATATTAGAATATAATGTAGTTCAAAATCAAACACCACAAATTCTCGGATACATACACTCCTGATATTAGTGAATACATCTATTGTGGAACTTGACTTAATTAGAATTTTAATATATACTAATATATTGATTACCAATTTAGTTTGTCCATTGAGGTTGTACCTCATGCTTAGAGTGTTTTTTTACAAAAATAAAATAGTTTTAACTTTTAACTAAAATCTTTTCTCTTTTGCAATAGAACCTCATAAAATATGTTTTTTTTACTTTTGACCTCAAACTTTGCATCTTTTGCAATTTAACCTCACAACTTTCTTACTTTCAACTATGGTCACCTATACTTTTCATCTTTTGTAAATTTTTGTTTTACGTTTCGTTCTATATTTTCAAGTTAATACGTCGCAACATGGATGTGTGGATCAATATTTTAACATTTTGTTTTACATTTCGTCTAAATTTTGCGAGCTAACACGGCAATATGCATGTGTAGTTTAATGTTTTTACTCCTATTTTTTTCCGTTTGATTGTTTCATCGCAACACACGGTGTCTATATTGAATTAGTTGTACATTTTAGTCTAACGTCTTTGCATTAACACACCGCAACTTCAGTGTTGATGGTCGCTGATGGTGGTGTGACATTGATGCTATTTGGTACCGTTTTACGTCTCCGCCGCAAATCATGAGCAAATCATGAGGCTCACTTCTAGTTATTATATATAAAATTTTACTTCTAGTTATTTTAATCTCCGCCGTATAATACATGTCAAAATATTGAGAAAAATAATATCATATCAGTGTATCCAGAATAACCAGTACATTATTGTTAAAAATTTTAATAAAAATTGTTATATCTTAAATAAAAACAAAAGAAAAAAGTAAATAGATTGTTACTATTACCTAAATTTACTATAACTTATTTACCAACACAAATAACCAATGGGAAGCCACCCACTTCGACACTATTTAAATACGTACGTTCTTCGCCTTTGAGCTTGGTGGTGTATGTTCAAACCTTATATTTTTGTTTTTTTAATTACTTTTATATTATTTTTCCTTTCAAATTACTATTTTTCTATATTTATATAAGTTTCTAAAATCGAGTCGCGACAGCTTCATACGTTTCACTTCAAGTGCTAAACCATGTAAATATCACCGTCATAACGCGTATAACGAAATTCACAAACGCGATGTAACTCCCTTATATAACTTCTAGTTTGGTAGTTTACTACTTGAAAAACATGAAACAATAAGTTCGGTTCCTTGCGCCTTACGTCCCCCTAGCTTCGGATTTCGGTTCGGATACAGGCTCGTAACCAGGTTCGGGTTTCGTCTACTACATTATCATACACATACAAACTCACTTCAATAAGAACGACCCCCTCATACCTCTCAACTTCCTCCACCACCGTCTTCTCCGATCGCCACCGTCAAACCACCGTCGACCACCACCGCCGGTGAACTCACCACCGTATTATGGTAAATCTCTCTGTAACCTCATAACAACAATTCATCATTTCTCCATCATTCATTCATTCATTCATTCATGTGCGTTTATCGGTTTATGTTTAAACTCTATGTTTCATGTAATGCAGGGCGCCGGAGGACCGATTGAAGAAGATAACCACTGGCCTCCATGGCTGAAACCTCTGCTTCGTGAACATTTCTTCATTCAATGCAAATTACACGCAGATTCGCATAAATCTGAGTGTAATATGTACTGTTTAGATTGCGTTAATGGCGCTTTCTGCTCTATGTGTCTCCATCATCATAAACACCACCGCCACATTCAGGTAGTTTCTGTTACTCCGATTTCGTTCGTTCGATTAACAATTTCGACAATCGGATCATTGATTCATTGATTAAACGATTATTGTAGTGAAATGATTAGTTGATTGAATGTACAGATTCGTAGATCGTCATATCACGATGTAATTAGGGTTTCGGAGATTCAGAAGCATCTAGACATCAGTTCAGTACAGACTTACGTGATCAACAGTGCGAAGGTCGTGTTCCTCAACAAACGACCGCAGCAGCGGCCGGTGAAAGGCGTTACGAACGCCTGTGAAGTGTGCGATCGGAGCCTCCTCGATTCCTTCAGATTCTGCTCACTCGGATGCAAGGTAAATCAAACGATTCAAATCTCACACATATGATGATATGAATCGATCAATTGATGAATTCCGATGATAACGTTTCAATTTTGTTGTTCTGAACGGTATAGATTGCTTCTTCGTCATTGATGAGTTCGCCGGAGAAGACGAAGTTGACGACGGCGGTGGTTTGGGATTCGGAGGATTCGTACAGCAGTAACAGCCGCGTACGGCGGAGGAGTAGGTGTAGCGACGGAGCTCGTAGCTTTACTCCGGCGACACCGCCGCCGACGGCCGGCGGTTCCACGGCGGCGAGGAGGAGGAAGGGTGTTCCTCATAGAGCTCCGATGGGAGGACTATTGGTAGAGTACTAAACAGGTCCTTATACTTTTGTGTAATTACAATAAAGTCACTTTAGTTTGTAGTTTGTTTAAAATGTACCCCTCACCCACTTTCTGTGTGGGAAATGACGTTATTGCCCTTTAGGTTGTACTTTTGTACAAAGAGGAAGTGTATTATGTGTAGGATATAGAAGTAATTTGGTAATTTTGTAATGATGGAAGAAGAAGGGATTAAAGTTATAGTGTTTAATAAGGGGTAGTTTTGGAAGTGGTGAAAAGTATGGGGGTAAAAATGTGACAACAAGTAGTTGGAGTGGATTTATACAGTTTTTCTTTCTATCTTCTTTGTAATATATAAAAAGGAAATATATGAAATATGATGATAGTTGTCTGGTACTCTTGTTCATGTAATTGTGGTATGGTACTTAAAAGAAATGGGAATGATATGAGTTTTTTCACCCACGTGTTGCGGCGGAGTCATAAGATGTTATTCGTGTGATTAAGGGTATATTTATGAAATTCGTTATGTGGGTTGTGACGATAACATGTACATGTAAGTAAATAAAAGGAATGTATAATGTTATGAGGATCGGTTTGGAGATTGAAATATAAATAGGAAATAATATTATGTCAGGAAACTGAAATGTAAAATAAATAAACACATCGAAAATAAGGCAAAAGTTTTGTAATTGTAAAAACAACTATACCGAAAAACAAATTCGATATTTTTTACCCGCACGTTGCGGTATAATTATTTAAATGAAGTAATTTAAACAGAAAAAATAAAGGAAAAGTGTTATAGAAAACATTCAAAAAAGTGTTGGCCATATGATTCAAACCTACGACCCAATAGCATAGGAATGACCAAAAAACTCTCAACTAACTAATTTGGCGATTGTTAGTTATGTTAGTATTTAGAAAAATAATACTTAACCACTAAAACGTCCGTGAAAAGCAAAAAAGAAAAAAGAAAGAAAGAAAAAAGCATAAACTTATTACATTAATACTTTGTAAAATTAAATAAAATAGGACACTTTATAAAGTTGTAACAACATTGTAAAATAAATTAAATTGGATTTTACTTTATTCAAAAATAGTAATATAAGTGAAAATGCAACCCTTAACGATGCGAAAGCCATAAACTTATTACATTAATACTTTGTAAAATTAAATAAAATAAAACACTTTATAAAGTTATCTCAACGAACCTAAGTTCAAATAACTTGTCTCCCAACCAAAATTATGTTTTAAAAATATGGTGTCACATGTGGAATAATTACAAAGGTGTGGTTGTGTTTTCTTTAAATATGTTTTGAGAAAGAACACGTTTTGTTTTTTAAATGTTGGCAATGTGTGTATTGGCCCTAGTAATTATCGACATCCTTGTACTGTTTAAAACGTGATTTATTATTAATAATAACATTTATAATATTTTCCTAGGGGGTATAAATAGCTGCTCTCTTTTGGTTCTCTTTTTTGTCCACCTTCACATTAAGTAATACAAAAGTGTACCAATATTCCTCAATTATTTTTATTGTTTTTTTGGTATGAATAAATAATCAAATAAGAGAAAGTGGTTAATAATTTAACGAGAGTAACTTTACAGGATAATAATTGAATGTTAAAAATGTTTTAATTAGTTCATTTAAGTTTTAAAATATTTTATGTTATTTAGCTTTTATGTTTTATTTAATTAAAGATTTTAACATGTTTTAGTATGTTTTTCTTTTTGTTTCAATTACAAAATATTTTCTTTCTTAATATGCAGTGTTGACGTAGATTTTAGATATATTTTTATATTTTTTGATATAATTAATATGTTTTTTTGTTATTTAACATAATTTTATATATCGGAAATCCCAACCCCTTACATTTTCCCCTTTATATATTTTTTGCAACAAAAAACCGATTATAAGTTTATAACTTGATTTGATGGTTTAGTAATTCATTTTGAATAAAAATGTATGAGTGACATAATTAAAATATTTTTGAAACTAGATTGTTTCTCTGTGATATTTTCCCTTAATTAGGTGACTAGATTATTTTTTTTACCAAAAGACATATAGTTTAATATTACTAAGGTGTTGTGGTATCTCTCTAAACCATGTCACACACATGTGGTATGTGGTGTCTCTCCTAGTTGAAATAGTTAGCATGGCCAAAGAAGAACACATATAATTGTAAGCATGTTCAGTTCGAAAATTAGTCGGTATTTAAAAAATTATACATGTCATAAAATACGAGTTGAAAAGAGAATTGAACCCACTGTCAACTCAACCATTTACGTGTTAGCAAACAAGGGTGAGCAAAATGAAACTAAAAGCAATTTTTGTTACTATAGAAAAAAAAACTAAATACACTAATTAGAAAGAAATAACAACATAGTTCAATATGCAATCAATTTTAAGTAGAGAATTACAATAAGTGAATAAACAACTATACATGTTGTTTTAACCATAAAATAAACATCTGACACATGTGACAGTTATATTAATACATTCCACATCTTCTTATATTATCATCCCACTATATATTTAAAGCCATTACTTACACTTGATTATACGGTTCTCATGTTTTATACTACATATTTCTATATTTAAAATTTATTATGTATTGAAAATTCTTTTTCTCATATATATGTCAAGTCAAAATATGACAATAATAAAAATTCTTGTAACATTACGAAAAAGAAAAGAAAATATTGTGTAATATCAAGGATTAGACTTGGGCACAAAAGTTGACCCTAAGAGGCGTATAAAGGCCAAACACCTCAATCAAGTGAAAGCACCCTATTTCTTTCACTAAAGTATTTTGATTCCAATTTCTTGATTTGATATATAACTTACTGCTTATTAAAAATATATAAAAAATTATATTTGATTCATCCAATAGTAGACGACTATATTCTTAATGCCTTTTTCTTTTTAGTATTCATTGATAAGTAGTTATTAGTCAAATCGATTTGCAGTTTGTATTGAAGCATTTTTTTTATAATATGATTAGTAATAATTCTTTCATCAAATACAAACATAATTAATTGATTTTCGTTAAAATAAAGTACAAAATAAAATACATGATAAATTATACCTGCGAAAAACACGCACCTTCATAAGTGTTACTAATATATATGATTTATGTATGTTTGGTCGCCTAAAAGTTCCAAAAATCATACACTTTTAGCGAAAACAATTGCATATGTTTATATTCAATGAAATCAACTGGTTAGGATGTTTAGAGCATTTCTAACTCATCTCTATCCCCAACTCTATCCATATATTATAATAAAATAACATAAAATTCATTTCATCCCGTCCCACGTTCCCAAACACAATCCTTATACTTTTGAGGGAAAACAAACTCATTTATTATGTATTAGAAAGTATTGTTTTTTTAATTAAATTACAGGAATAATGAAGAATGGATTATGAATGTTCTTAGACAAGTTATTCAAAATGAGAGCAAAATATTCTTTTTTTGTTAGAGGGTTTGTAATGTACATTATGGAACCCAAAAACACTAAAAGATTGTTATAATTTTTGTTTTTATTTTTATTATTATACATAAAAAGTACATTAACGTTAAGCACTTCAAGAAAACTCGTTAAACACTCAAACCTATTTACAAAAATAAAAAGTTTATAACATATTTGTGTTCGAAAGAGAAACTATTTTTTGCACATTATTTTATGAAGTCTACCATGCAATTTCTTTATATTTTACAAATGTGGTAATGCTGACTTTTCTTGGTTTGTAGTTTGGACCATAAGACAGACGACCCCGCCATAATTTGGACCCTTTTTAGAAAGTCAAACAAATATGATATGGGAGTTGTTTACCAACAATTTCACTACAATATCAACAAAACTTCCCCATAGACTAGATTACTAGTTAAGTGTTTTAGTCATAAGATATCCACTACTATTTATATATATGATTTTGCGCGTTGCGCTTCTAGTTGATCGGACTCAGAACAAGCGTCCCGTTACGGTAGCTTACCAAAGACAATAGCCACGCCAAAGCAACTGACACTATTGTTAGTGTATCATCACAACCCTGATAAAGAAAAAGACGCAAATATTGCATTGACGACCTTTTTTGTGAGAGAGAGGAGGCCCATCGGCACAAGTGGCGGATGGAACCGAAAGTTGAAAACCATCGCCGTCGATATCTCGAAACCCCAACTCCCTCTCTCTGAAGCATTGGTCGAGAAACCCAAGAAACCCACATCCTCATCAGGTCAAATTGACATATATATTGCATCACTTTATTGTACCATAAGCATAACAGTTAGTAACCATGCAATAACAAGTTGTACATATAATATAAATAGCTTTACTTGATACTATTCATCCAAGTTCTTCTATTAACATTATATATATGTATGTATATATATATATATATATATATATATATATATATATATATATATATATATATATATATATATATATATATATATATATATATATAATAAGCAAAATCTCTATATGCCACGTAGCTATTTTTCTAACATGTCCACGTCATCGCCACCTAGACGTTACCTAAGATTGTCCATGTGTCACCACCTCACAATAAGTTATGATTTTGGTAAAAATCTTGACTTTAAAAAGTCTCCTTAAGAACTCTCATTTAATACCATATAATGAAGATAATTTCTTTCTCTAAATAAATAACATTTTATTTAAAATACTTAATTGAGAATTAACTTTGTTAAAATATAATTTAATATGTACTTAAGAATTGTTAAAACTAAAATTCCTTAAAAAGGCATATAAAGAGGTTTATGAATATTTATGAATAATATATTTAATATTATTGCTTATAACTTAAATATGTTTATTATATATAACAATTTTATTTATATGTTATATATAACATATATCTATATATTAAATTATATAATTTTTTATTTTAACCCGTGTAACTAACTTAATATAACATAATAAAAATATGGACTCCTAATGTTGTGAGATGGCCGGATTAGACAAGCACAAAAAAACCGGGTACGTACCCGACCCGGCGTACCCGACCCGGACCCGGGTCCGGGTAGTACCCGTTTGGAGTGGACCCGGTTCCTACCCGCCCAGGAACCGGCGGGTTGGAACCGGTTTGGTGATTTTATTTTTGCCAGGAACCGGACCCGAACCGGAACCGGACCCGAACCGGTTGTACCCGGTTCCGACCGTTTTTTTTTTTTAAAACTAGCCGTTTTTAACGGCTATATAGCCGTTGGGGACGTTTTTTGACCGTTTTTTTGGATGTTTTTGGCTCTAAAATTAGTATAAATAGGTGTGGGTTGATATGGTAAGGTACCCAAGCTTCAAACACAAAAAAACATACGCAAAAAACGCAAACAATACTCTCGTTTACTCTCGTTTACTCTCGTTTACTCTCGTTTACTCTCATTTACTCTCAAATCTCAATATGGCTCACTCTCAATCTTCCGTTGGTCAAGGTTCATCGAACTCTCCATCCGTCGTTCGTGTTCTTCCACACAATCGTAACATGGATGTTTGGTGCAATTGGGATATGGTTGAGTTGAGTGACGGATCTGTAAAGGCTCGTTGCAAGTTTTGTGGAGCTTTACTTGCTAAATATTCTAACACGACTTTGAACAAGCACATTAACAAGAAGTTTTGCAAGTCGTTGAAAAATAATCCGGATTCGCAACAAACACAATTGAGTGGAGACGGTGGAATATTTAATTACAACGTCAATGAGGTTCGAGATCGAATGGCAAAGTTCGTGATTCAAGAAGCTTTGCCTTTCAACCACTTCGACAACCCTCGGTTAACCAACTTAATTCGAGAGACGCTTCAACCTCGTTACACTCACGTAAGTCGTACTACACTTAGACGTTATTGTTTAAAATTATGGAAGCAAGCAAAAAATGATTTAATTGTTTTATTTGAAAATTTAAATACCGGTGTAAACTTAACTAGTGACGTTTGGTCGGCGCCACACGGTTTGCCCGAATCGTACCTTTGCGTCACTGCTCATTGGGTAGATCCCAGTTCATGGCAATTGATGAAACGTACGATTGCATTTTATCTATTTCCGTATCCACACACCGGAGAGTTTTTATTTTACTTTTTGGATAATGTAATAACTACATTTAATTTACAAAATAAAATATTTTCAATGGCATTTGATAACGCTTCCAACAACACAACCGCCGTTGAAAAATTAAAATTAAAATATCTTCCGATTGCAAACGGTGATTTTTTTCATACTCGTTGTGTTGCACATATTATTAATTTAGTAGTACAAGATGGTCTTAACGTACCATTTGTTGATAGCTTTATAAAAGCTTTTCGATTTATGTTACACGACGTTTTTAAAAAAAATAGAAAAAGATATCAAGATTATAAACAACTTTGTAAAGATACAGAATCTAGATTTTTAGGGCCTAATTGGGATGTACCTACTAGATGGAATTCGACTTGTTATATGTTTGATTGTGCTTTAAAACAAAAAGGCACTTTAAAAACTTTTCATAATAGTCTTTCGGATAATTGCGAAGCCGACTTGTTTCCGGATATGGGTTGGAAAAATATTGAACATTTATCCGAATTTCTTGAGGTGTTTAAAAACTCAACTACAAAATTATTGGGAGTTTATTATCCCACTAGTTATTCGGTGCTTCAAGAATTATATTTCATGGCTTTGAATTTTAAAAATTTTCAAAATAAAAATAGTATGTTTAGAGAAATGATAGAACCAATGAAAGACAAGTTTAAAAAATACTTTCTTGAGTTACCACCCGTTTTTACGTGTGCCGCTGCTTTAAATCCTTTTTTAAATGTAGCGGGGGTAGAATGTTTAATAGACGAGATAAATGACAATTTGGATATACATGACGATAACCCCAATTTTTCAACCAATGCAAAAGAAGATTTTAATGCAAGTTTGAAAATTATTTATAATTTTTATTTAAATAAATATGGGCCTAACGTAAATATACCTACGCCAAGAGAATCAACATCAAGTGCTAGTACCTCGTTTAAAGACCCCGTTATGACTATGTTGAATGTTGTTCGGGATGTGACGGCTAAACGTCAAAGGGGTAACGCCCCAACAAGCGAACTTGGTATTTATAGTACGACGAAATTTATTTCGACTACGAGTACTCAAGATTATCATGAATTTGATATTTTGGCTTGGTGGAAGGGAAAGGAATCCCAATTTCCAATTCTTTCCGCTATGGCCCGTGATTTACTAAGCGTCCAAGCTTCTACGGTAGCTTCGGAGTCTGCGTTTTCTCTTAGTGGCAGGGTAATATCATTACGGAGAACAAGATTAACTCCGGAAGCGGTGGAGATGTGCATTTGTTTAAAAGACCACTTAGACGCGATGGATCGTATACAAGACAAAAAATCTTGAAGACGAAATTGCAATCGAATCTAAAGTACACGATGAAGAGGTAGAAGAAGGAGTATCTTCTGGTATATCCGACGAAGAATTAACATTTGATGAAGCCTCCCGAAGAAAATAGACGATTAATGAGTTAATGTATTTTTTAAGTTGTTTTAATAATAAATAATCGTTTAATGAATTATATATGTTTTTTAATGTTGTTATACATGTTTTTTAATGTTGTTATAATAATAATAATATTAACAATAATAATAATAATAATAATAATAATAACAATAATAATAATAACTATAATAATAATAATAATAATAATAATAATAATAATAATAATAATAATAATAATAATAATAATAGTAATAATAATAAGAACAACAACAACAATAATAATAATAATAATAATAATAATAATAATAATAATAATAATATAATAATAATAATAATAGTAATAATAATAATAATAAGAATAATAATAATAGTAAAAAAAAAAAAAAACCCGGTTGTACCCGGTTCTGGACCCGACCCGGTCCGGACCCGACCCGACCCTAACCGGGTAGGCCGGGTAGGGTTTTCCCCTCATTCAACCCGGGTCGGGTTCGTACCCGGGTTCACCAATACCCGGGTACATAAAAACCCGGCCGGACCGAACCCGGTTTGAATCCGGTTCCGGGTCCGGCCCAATACCGGTTCGTGCACCTCTGGGCCGGATGATGGTAATTTTGTTTGGTTTTAAGCTCGTTTACGAGTAGTTTTAAACAATTTGGGCTTCTATTAAAGCCCATTTATATGCACAATTGTGGTTGGAAACGTGGAATTATGAGGATTGAATGCACAATTCATTAATACATTATATAATTATAATTACTTCTTTCGTGTGTGGGTGAGGGTATACTCGTATACATAACTAGTTTAGTATCCCGTGTATTACACGGGTTGAATAAATAAAATAATAAATAATTAGTAATAAAAATTTATGAATTATAAAACCATGTTTGAAGATAAAATATGATTTTAATTGCATATGAATAGCTATTTCAAGTAAATAAACAATATATAGATTATAGACAGATAGATATATAGATAAATAGATAGTCTAGTTAAACAGATTATAGTTAATAATAAACACGAAAAGTTACAGTACGATATTTTAATATAAGATATGTAAAATTATATATGCATAATTGTTCAAGAGATAAAACAATTATACTATTTATAAATCTGTTATCTAAATAGTTTTATTTTTAAATATTTACTTTAAGATTTTATTATACAAATTTATTGTTTATAAAAATCTTGTTTATTAAAAACTCAAGTTTCTAATTATTCTTGTTGTTTTAATAAAACTACTTTTAGAAAATTCCATATTTTTATAATTACTTTATAAAAGGACTTATTCAATGTTTTAGAAAATATATGAATTTTAATTTTCTTAATAAAAATTATTTCTAAAAACATAGTTTGATTTTAAGAAAATATAGATGAGAGAGAAAAATATATTAATTGACCAAATTAATTTTTATGAAGAGAGAGAAATTATTTGAGTATTTAAATTACTTTAATACCCTTTTGGAGGGAAAAAAATGACAAGTGTCAAAAAAGGTGGTTTAAAAATGGTTTAAAAATATGACATGTTCAAAGAAATTTTCTTTTATTAATATCTATAGATTATAATTATAAGTGTTTTCGGGTGCGTCGTGTAATTGAATCAATAGCTTCTGTGGTAAACCTGAATGCTTAGGCATATCGTTATAATTAGTTTAGACACATTATTATAACTAGTTTAGTGGTACCTTTCTAACTTAAAAATTCGCCATTATAATCAACAGTTGATTAACATTTTCTTATAAAAAGGTAACACAATACCATACTAAAACTAAAAATAATAAATCAAAGGGTTAAGTCAAATGAACTATTTGTACCAAACTCAGGTTTAATTGATACCTAACCATCTTTGATTTTTATAAAGAGAGTGGACACTCGTTTTCTGGAGTCTATATATTGCATTTTGTGGCGATATTAATTTAAAGTCTATTAAATTTGTGCATTGAGTATTAGACTTTACATTGTGAAACTCAAAATAAGAAAAAGTTGGTGTAAGCAATATTTTTTGATACTTGTTGGTGTATTTAACGGGCAAGCGATGACAAGGAGCACCAGATGAAGCTTGTGAATGGTCATAGCGGAGTGCTTGTCCGCTAATTGGATAATTGTGTTTTACTTTTCGACGTTCTGATGTTTGTATTTCGTGTTCTAACTACTTGCTAGAATTCCTTATGTTTTTAATGAAATCTTCGTCAATATCTTTTTTTTTCTAAAATCAACTATCGCCTCAATTCAGAGTGTATCATCAATGTAAGGCTATCCTATTTGGTAGAAGCTTTGCCTTTTAAAATGAAAGTATTGAGTTAAAACCCAAACACGATGGTGGTTGCGCTTTAAAACAAAAAAGCACAGATTATGGTGGAATGTAATTTGGTCAATTCATCAAAATTCAAGATCATGAAGTTTCAATCCGGCCAAAGTTTCAAACTCCGCAGTCTGAAAGTATATATAAAATCGAATGTGATCTTGTGCACGTAGATATTAATATTGCGTTTAATTTATTTGCGTTTAAGTAGAAAGAAAAAAAAAACAATTTTTCTAGGGGACTGTTTTGAAAAACTGATAATGTGATATTGCTTTCTACAAAATTATCTAATGATGATGATGAATGGAGAATTGGAGATGGGGTGGGGAAATGGTATATTTTTCACCGTTAAAGATATTAAAGAACTTAATTATACACATCTTGTAATAATGATTTATATATATTCCCGTGAAATAATTGGGTACCAAAGAAGGTAAAAAGTTTTAATTGGAGAGCGGAAATGGTCGGATTCCAATGACAAATGCATTTTATATAGAAGGGCAAATTTTATACAACCTTAAATTTAATTTCTTGCTAGCCTCTATTGTTAAATAAAATATTAAATATAATAAAATTTTATTAATTTAAATAATATATGATTTAAATATGTATGGTAAGTAAATACTATAAGTAAAAAATAATATCAACTTTTTAAAAAATTTTTTTTATATTCTTTGTTTTTTACTAAAAAATAAATCAAACATTTAGTTCAAAACAAAAACACATTAAAAAAATGTAATTTAAAATATTTCATATTTTAGAAAAAGTATGATGTACGTTCTAGAAAAATTTCTTTTTATTAAAAATTTGTTTCTCTAGAAATAAACTTAATAAAAGATTTATTTCTTAATCTTTTTAAAAATAGCTTATAATCAAAAAATACAATTAAATAATATAACTAGTAATTAATTGAGTCATTTAATAGGAGAGAGAAGCAGGAAAATTTTGTTAAGAGTAAATATAATATTGCTACGTGGCATCTCTGATTACCATTTTATACCATTTTATACCACGTGACATCTTTAATTACCCTTTTATTATAACAAGAAGATAATAATATTATTCCTCTCAAAATCCACTAACATCGATCCCAATCTCACGTCACGATGAACCACCAAGAGGTTTCTTCAAACCCACCACCACCACCACCGCCACCGCCACCGCCACCCCACCGCCACCACCGTCGCCGCCGCCGCCGCCACCACCACCACCACGGTGGTCTGATAATCTCCAAAACAGAAACCCTCCAATCGTTTCTCACTACATCGACCAACAACACTCACCTCTCACAAGACCTCCGTCAAATCGCTTCATCTCTATCTCACCAACCCTCTTCTGTGCCCTACAGACCCCTCCGATCCATCTGGGTCGCATCCGATCCGTCGACCCGACCCGATCTCTCTGCTCTTCTATCCGGGTCACACTTCGTCCTCAACAGCCCCCAACCTCGCGAGAAGGTAATTGATTATTAATTGTTTTAAATTCATCGTCTTTTCTGATATAAACGTTTTGAATAATTGTTCTGTTATTCTTTTATAGTGTTTTGGTTATTGAAATTAGATAATTTGGTAATGATTATTATTTATTTTGAATTTGATTATGTTTATAAAGCTATGATCTTCTGTTATTTTGGATGCATTGTGTTTTCGGAGATTAAAGTTCTTAAAAGTGTTTGATTTGTTGGAAGCAAAGAAAGAAAGAAGAGAGATAATGTGTAGTGATGTTGTAGTTTTTTACATTGGATTGTTCTGTGAGTAGAATTTGATGTGTGTAGGCATTGATTTACAGAGGGGGAAAGCATATAAGCTAAATAAAAGCGGTTTATAGGTTGCGTAGAACTTTGGTTATGGTTATAAGGCTATGATTGTGATTTGGGCTTTAGTCAAAATCTGATCTTGATTTCAGTTTCTGGTCAAAGTGATCATGTTAGGAGAATAAGTAGTTGTAGATCACTAGATTGTTAGAAAGCTGTTCATTGAAACAAATGCAAAATCACTTACATATTGTGATTCTTGATTATGATAATCGCTTTGAAAACGCATGTTCATATAACTATGTTGATTCTTCCTACGCAAAGGCTCTATATAAGCTGCATAGAACTTTGGATATGCTTATAAGGCTATCATTGCCATTCAGGTTCTAGTAAGCGGTTAGTGTTGGGAAAAATCTGATCTTGATTTCAGTTTCTGGTTTAAATGATCTTGTTACTAGAAGCAGTAGTTGCAGATTGTAAGAAAGCTGTTCGTTGAATTAGGTGCATAATTACGTAACTATCTTGATTCTTGATTGTGATAATCACTTTGAAAACGCATGCCCACGTAACTATGTTGATTCTTGCTACACAAAAGCACTATATGAGCTGCACAGAAGGCTGGATGTGTTTACAAGGCCATCATTGCCATTGGGCTCCCGTAAGCGGTTAGTGTTAAGCAAATCTGATCTTGATATCAGTGTTTGGTCAAAATGATCATGTTTGGAGAAGTAGTAGTTGCATATTGTAAGAAAACTGTTCGTTGAAAATTTAAAATAGTTCAGCAAAATTACATAACTATCTTGATTTTTTTAATTATGATAATCGCTTTGAAAATGGATGTCCAAACACCCCTGAAGCTCAATTATTTGATTATTAAAAACAAGTTTTGATGATTTACATTCTTGTTGATCTATATGTATCCCTAGAGTGAGGAGTTGAAAGCAAGGCTCAGGAAATTCGAGGAAGCGGCGGAGAGGAAAGCGATATAAGGAGCTGGTGAAGGATATTACACCACAAAGGGAAGAAAGTGAGCCATTTTCTTCATACAAGGATCAAATAGGATTTGGTGAGTTCTTTTCTTCTTTTTATGGCTATGTGTTTGTTTCTTTTATTTCTTAAAAAGAAGACATTCTTTAATTGGTTTGCATTTGTAGTAAGTAGTGAGTTTCTTTAATTGGTTTGCATTTGTAGTAAGTAGTGAGTTTGTGGCTTTGTGCTTTGATCTTTGGTACTTTGGGGGAATTTCTTTTCAATGGTATGGTCTTTGATACCAAAGATTTCTAGCTTTTGAAAATATTGAAAAGCGGGTGTTCATTTCATAGTCCTTGCTAATAAGAGGTGGCAATTTTGATTTTTGACTCGTTATGAGGAATGTGTTGATTTGGGATATATTATATATTTAAATGGACAGAATTATATGGTTTAGCTAAGATGAAAAGGGGTCAGCGACCCAAAGGGTATCCATTATGCGTAAAACCTCCTAGATCATTTATTAAAAAGATTAAAATATTTTTGTAGTATATTTTCTGCAAGTTAAGTTAACCTGCTAGTTATGTGGAGAATTCAAAAAATGGAGGGGAAAAATTGTTTGTGGGTCCCACCCTGTTTTGACCCACACTAAAAAACTACCAATTTTGAACTGATCTGTTACGACATGTTCGGGCTCACCCATTTATATCACTTTCTAAATGTTAATGAAATAGACATACAACTTGACCAGATTTAGAATACCTTCAGGAATATTGATAAGGGAGACCTTGTGAGGAAAAGGATGATGTATTTGAACTTTGTGGTATTGAGTAAAATTTTTTGTGTAACTTAGTAAGGAAATTATTTGATCATCATAACTCAATCATGCCTTGTATGAATCTTGTTTCGTTTTCCCTAAAAGATGGTGGCTTTATAAGTTTTTTCTTGTTAGCTTTTCACATGTTCAGTGCATCTAACATTGATCTTGAACTTTATCAGGTTTACATGTCGCGCTTACGATGTTCACAGGCTATTTGGTTGGATATTATACGTTCAGAGCATTGTTTGGACACAATGTAGTAATGGTACTGCTTATTCAACCATAAAAATTATCTTGTTTATACAGGCACCATTGCACACACATACATGATAGTAGGATACCATTATAATAAATAAACAAATGTTTCGTCTTGATTGATTTTCAGCATGCTGCCGGAGGCATCCTTGGATTGGTTGTGGGCATGCTTGTGGAAACACTTCTTTTTATTATAAGAGCATCCAACCAAGATCGTAAGACAACATTTACAACTTCCAAGATTAAGAAGAATCAATAGATCTTGTTGTCTTTAAAGGTAACTATCTTTCTTGTTTCTTGTTTGCAATCTTTGGTATGACAATTTTCTTGCCCGTACATGTCCAACCCTTAGCTACTAGGATGAGTGCATATTTCGTTCATTATGATGGTTGTTGATGTCTAAATGGTTGGGGCGGATCTAGCATATCAGTAGCGTGTGCATAATGCAGGGGCATACTTTGAAATAACGTTACGTATCGAAAAAGATCCCCTAATTGTTTATGGAAAAAGATACATTTGCATAAAACGTCAGTTTTAAGATTGACCTAATGTGGAGACTGAGGTTTGGTAGCCTCTTAATGGTTCATAGTCTTTTTATGGTTAAGAGGTAACCATTAAGAGGCTATGAACTATTAAAAGGTAGCCTTTTAATGATCTTTAAGAGGCTACCGAACAACCCTGAGACACATGTCAAATCTAAAAGAAGAATGATACCAGAGAAAATCAGTAAGCATGCGTCAAACTCAAAATAATTTTAATTGATTAGGATGATGTTTTAGGCCTAATTGATTACTCTTGTTATATATGGTAATGCTACATGGTTGTAATCTGCACACATTAGGAGTATTGCATTTGAAAGATTAATTACCATAAATGATATATGTTACTTTATTTTAATAAACAAACTGGCTACAAGACTACTTCACACAAATGATCTCAATTGCAGGAAACACGAATAGCATGTATTTACGTGGTTCGGCAATTTTCTTGAATCTGTGGGTGCTGTTATTGGAAGTTTCTTAAATCTTGACGAAGTGTAAAAGCATGAAGAAAACCTTACCTTCTGAAGAAAAAGAAACAAACGTAAAGGTGATACGTGGTGGAATAACTATTTATCAATTTATCATACCAATCTTTTCTCGGGTTTTCATATTTTTGTGGTTCAAATCTTGTGTTGATGGAAGCTACACTATGAATCTGTTTGTATTAGCTGTGGAATTGGGTGTATGCAGAGTTGGGCAGAAGAACTAGAGTTGGATCTGATGTGTACATTTATGTTTTGCTTCGTGACAATGACTCAAGTATAATTATTTACTTTGGTAATAGATTTTTTATATCTTGAATGATTAAGCATGTTATGCTATCAAAAGTTGTTGACCGTTAACAAACCACATAAGAGCATTGTTGTATCCTACATGGTGCGAAAGCCGAGAGCTGTTACTAATCACATATGAGCATTGTTGTTTCATTCACGGTGTGAGAGCCGATAGTGGATATACTAACCGCATAAGAGCGTTATTACATCCTTAGTGCGCGAGTGGATGTTTTTTTCTTACTTACTAATGTTAGAGGTCTAGCATGTTGAATGATTTAAGTTTAGAGATTTAAAGACTCGTTGGTGACTATCTTGACTCATTTTTACAAGTAAAATCGAGAAAAAATTATGCATGTAATCCCTCAATTCCTCAATTCTCTAATATGCTCAGCGGTCATTGATTAAGACGTATGGCTTAGAAATCAATAAAACACCTAGTTTGTAATGAACGGCCGAGAAATCAATAAAATTCCTAATTTGTATAAAGCTGCGTATGGTTTTGTAGCCAATGATTCTTAGTCTCATCGTTATCAAAAAAAGATATTATAGCCTTTAAGTTTGTTTATTGTGATTTGAGTTGCTACAGGAAGCAGATCTGTTGCACCAATAGCATACTAGATACCTTTCTATCAGCCATATTCAAAGATGATCTACAACACAAATAATCCACCAGCTTTATACCAAATAAGCAACAAGTCAAAATCTTCAAATCAGATCCACAAATCTGATTTTGAGGGACCTAAACATAAAGTAAACCCCAGGCTCACCAGACATTATAGTTTGCTATACATAAATTACAATCTAACACGCGTCAAGTTAACGTGCTACCTTGATACTTCCATATATTCATTATGCCACTGAAGATTAGGCGGTTACCTTTATTGCCCATATGAAACTAGAGTTTCGGATACTCAATATGCTATTCAGGTCAATAACATGAAAACAAACAATCAAACATTTGGGGCAAGATCTACAGAAGAACGCGATATGAAAATCATGCACATGCAAATTGGTCAAGTATCCAGCTGGTAATGCTCACTTAGCAACAAGGCACAAGCAGTGTACAATCAGCAAAAAATGCATAAACCAGAGTCTGCGACAACATATTATGGTTTGCGGATGCAAACTCTGAGTAACAACCGGAGAATATGTATAATCTATTAACAGATTTTGTGGGTAGAAAATAAGTGCCCACGGTTCATGAACTAGGCTAAATGGTCTAATATCTTCTCAGATGGATCGATTCTCTAACCTCTAACTTTAGATGGTCAAAAGCTCAAAAAAGAAACAAAACTATTACAAGACTATGAAATTTCAGTCACTCTGTTTGTTTAAATATTCTAATGTGCCTGCATAATTCTGTAAAATTATGTGTGAACAAATAACCAGAACACGCCAATAATAAGTAAATAAATACAACTACTCATTTATAGAAACTATACATACTGTTACCAACAGCTACAGATAGCTATTTATAGTATAGGGATTCATTGTATGCTCCGGATACTTTGTTTAAACTCCATATCCGGCCTTAGTTTGTATATATAATTATATATTTCAGCTTAACGGCTGTGAACCTCGTATGGAACATCAAGCCAGATAATCCAATATCTCTGAGTTATAACACCTACAATTCACCCTTTCTTAGTAGGTCTTTTGTGTCTGAGAGATCACAAAGTCACATGACAGCAAAGTAAAACACAAACTAAAGTAATTGAAGACCCTATGATAGTATATTAGTATGATGTGATGGTAAAAAACAAGAAATGTAAGGGGGGAGAAGAAAAATGAGTACTTGGTATCCCTTCTAACTATCACTGAGACAGAATAACAGACACCTAAGCTGAAAGCTGCATAGCATTTCAACTTATCTGATGTTGTAAGTACTTCATCTTAATGGTAAGACAAACTAAGTGAAATTACAATAGAAGCTCGTTAATATGAAAGCAAGTTACAGCAGAACTTATGCAAAAATGAGCAAATAAAAGACAAGAACAAGAGGCTAAACATGTCGTGTGTACCAAACAATAGGCAAAGTGACTATATATATCTCAAGGCTTTAACTATGACCGTGTCTAACCTCAAAGCATGGTAGTAACACCACTAGAATCTGTAAATTGATCCTAATACTATCTGACTCCTAATATCTATAAATAAGAACAAACAAACAAGCATACCATGTATATCCCACACATTGTCGACTATGTGTAGGGCTTAGGAGAGGTAGGATGGGGGCAAGACTTTCCTCTATCCCAAAGGTAGAGATGTCGCTTCCAATGAGACCCATGGCTCCATCCGTTTTAAGAATAATAGTAACACATGTAGCAGGTGCCACACACATTAGGGTAACAATAAAATACCATAACGAGGTAGGCATATGACATATCCAGACAGAGCATAACATAAGCTAGCATACGATATGATAGTATATATGGTACAAGTATATCTAGTCTAAGTTGGTAATTGGTTAAAGTGTAGGGACAAGAAAAATCTCTCGCTAAACTAAGCGTAATAATAATATACACACTAGGTGATCAACAAATACCCAAGAAGAACAAAGTGTAGGGGCAATATCTAAAGATATCACGCATGTAATAAATTAAATGGTGGGGAATAAAAACACTCAACGTGTAATAAGGTATGGCTTCCTTGACCTATCATGTGAGAGAAGAGAAAAATAGTACCATAAAGATCTATTCTAAGAACACACAAATAGATAATTACATACTCACTTTTCCACAAAATACCTAAGTAATAGAAAAAATGAGCAATTTGTGAACAAAGTATAAGTGATTTGTCACCTCATCTGTTGGTATATACAATCCGATTTACCAAACTTATTATGAGAACTATCCCGCATGACCGTCCGCATGGTTACAACACAAGATCTTACATCATAGGATGTTAAAGAATATACAACTAATGTAAATTTGTACAACTAGTACTTAAAATCATCAAAGAAAGGCATCAAATCACTACAAACCCCTACATAATAGCGGCATCAATACAAGTAACCTTAGTTGCGCAAACTACCATGTCACCACATTAAACAAATGACTAAAACTACACAACATTACCAAATGACTAAATAAGGACGGCTAGGTAGTGTTGGTGATATGCAAATGAGTTATAAGCAATAATGATAAGCGTAAATGAAACGGACACTTTATACCATGGTAAAGAGAAAATAGGAATCTAGTATCATCATCCAAAAAGCAAATTTCATTGATCAAAGCTGTCAAACAGTCAAAGTCGCGCATTTAAAAGTTTCCAAAGGACCGAAACTATGGAATATAATTCGCCTCATAAAGAAACTTAACATTCCTACAAACATGAGGAGAAACTAAAAAGTACCTATCTCCAAAGCAAAGGATGAGATGTACATGATCAACAAGGAACACCAAGCAAACTGTTGTCATGAGGCGAAAACAGAAGTAAAGAACCCTATTCATAACTCCTGTACTAACAACTATCTAAAACAAAAGGCCCACAACATGAGCTCCCTCGACTAAGAAACCAAAAGATCAAGACTCAGCTTACATTTTAGCAAAACTGGCCCGATTCCATGTCCATTTTCAAAACCTTTCAAGATTCTCCTTTAGCAGAAGAAACATTACAAGACCCTGTATCACCAAATCCGCCATTGTCACCAACCAACTTCATCAACTCCTTCTCACAGTTAAAAGACCTAGCCTCTTTCCGGTTCAAAACATCCCAAAAGAAATCTGTCAGCACAGACTCATACCCAGGCATCTTAGCATACCCAGGGAAGTAGTTGATATCAATAACAAGATACCGATTCCCCGCCTTAGTATCCCTAATCACATCAAAATTGAAAAGATGCAGCTTCATAGCTTTCCGCAATCCACAAGCAATATTAGTTATCAAACTCACCGGCGGCATCGCAGCATCCTCCGAATCCATCATCTTATAATACTCATCATCATTCCTTTCATGTGTAGTCAAGTTAGACACCTGCGAAAACGACAACGAACCACGCAAACCACCCAACTTCTCCTCAGAAATGTCCGGCAACGACTTCCGTTTCACACATTGCACATACTTCCCCACCACATACACCTTAAAGATCACACCACCGTGATTCACAAACTCCTGCAACACAGTAGGCGTTTTCAGCTCATCAAAACCCTCACTACTAAAAATCAACAACATCTCATGCGATTTCGCACTACCATCAGCCACCAAGGGTTTCGCAATCACCGGAAACTTCAAACCCTCACTCCACACGTTCGAATCCCTCAGCTTCTCCGGCTCATACACCACCACCTGTTTCGGCACTCCAAACGACGCTAATTCCTCACCTTTCACCTCCTCAATCTCCGACACCACATCAAGCATCGAAATCCGATTGTGCAACCGCTCAATCGCATCAGGAAAATCGATCACAACAGCGTTAGGGTTACGTACCAGATACTCCTTCAGCTGTTTCCTCCACTCTTCACCGTACAGCTTGTGAAGCACACAATCGAACGGACCTTGATCCACCAACGGCTTGTCTTCATCAACCTTGATGAGATCGATTCCGCGTTGTTTCGCGAGATTCACGAGTGAATCCTGAATGAAACTCTTCTGTTTCTTCGACAACAACGCGTATCCGATACTGAATCGCTTTGATTTCACTTCCGCCATTGTTGCAGAGATTTGTTCTCCTTCGATTTCAGGTGTATGATGATCAGAACACTCATAACAGAGATTTATAGACGAATTAGGGTTTCAGATTATGAAGATATTATTACACAGATGTTGTGAATTGTGTAGTATGAATGTGTTATTATTATGTGTATAGAATGTGAGCTTCTTGAAGTTAACGAGACTATGGTTGAGAAGGTGAGTTAACTAACAAAGGGTTTTGTCTACCTCTTGTTAGATGATGTCGGTACGAGTGTAAGATGATGTCGGTGTAAAGTTAAGAGTTTAGATCTTAAAGAATAGTGATGATCGGGTGAATTAGATTGTTGTGAAGGTTAAATTATGGCCGATGGATTAGGGATGTTTATTGGATTTGTAACTGATGAATCAGATTCTACTTTCGTTTAAAGAGATGCGTTCTTGACGGTCTCTTGATCATTAATGAGATTGTGGCTTGGTTAAAGTCTTTTAAGCGGGAAGCTTTCCGCTATAAAGCTGATTTTGAAAATGTGTTTGGCTGGATGTGATTTTTTTATTTTTATGATGTTATGTAGCTTTATTATGAATCTAATCATAGAATTATACACATTTATTTGAGATACATCATGATTGTGGATTTATATTAACTGTCTTATGCGTATTTGATAATATGGACGGTTAGAGATCCTTAAACCCTGTTAGAGACGAGGATGTAAACTCGTTCCCTAATGAATCAAAATCCGCTTTCGTTCAAGGGGATCCATTCTTGATGGTCCTTTAATCATCAGCAAGATCATGGCTTGGTTAAAGTCTTTTGAGCGGAAAGTTTTCTTTATAAAGCTTGTTTTGAAAAAGCGTTTGGCTCCGTCAATGGGGATTTCCTTGATGATATTATGTTTCAATATTATTTAGCTTTATAATGAATCTAATCATAAATTACACGCATTTATTTGAGATACGTCATGAACCATGGATTTACATTAATTGTCTTACGTGTATTTGATGATATGGACGGTTAGGGATCCTCAAACCCTATTAGGGGTGAAGGTGTAAACTCGTTCTTCAATGAATCACAATCCACTTTCGTTTAAGGGGATCCATTGTTGACATCATCTGCGAGATCACGGGTTGGTTAAAGTCTTTTAAGCGGGAATCTTTCTCTTTAAGGCTGGTTTTAAAAAAGTGTTTGACTCCGTCTGTGGGGTTTCCTTCATAATATTATGTTTCAATATTTGAATCTAATCATAAATTATATGCATTCATTTGAGATACATCAGGACCAAAGATCTATATCAATTGCATTACGTGTGTCTGATAATATAGACGGTTAGATATCATCAAACCCTATTAGAGATGAGGATGTAAAGTCGTTCTCTAACAAGATGAGAATGTAAAGTCGTTCTCTAATAAGATGACATGATCCCATAACTATAAGCAAACCCAATAAATCCTAGTCACAACAAAACTATTAATAGCTATAGTATAGATAACTCTTTACTTTTATCTAATGAGATAGAAAAATTGTTTTCAAACCCCCGCTTTGAAGCACACAATAGGTTTAAAACACCCAAGAAGTAAAGAACTCACTAATCAATCAACATACAATAAACTACAAAGAAGCATACCTTAGACAACCATAGACAATAGACAATAATAAGCACATAACGACAAAAACAACCAAGTAACACATACCGAGCAACTTACACACAATAAAAGACACGAAACATACAAAGAGCAACATATAACAAAATTTAGTCAATGATCAATCCTAAAACATAGCTATAGCTTAAGTAGATTAATTATCAACCCTTTTAAGCATTATGGTGTTGTACCTTATGCATAGGGTTTTTTTTTAAAAAAAATTAATTTTTCACTTTTAACACAAAGTCTTTCATTTCTTACAATTTAACTTCTCAAATTTGACTTTCTTTACTCTTAACCCAAAACTCTTCATTTTTGCAATTTAACCTCACAACTTTTATATTCAACTTTGTTCCCTTATATTTTTCATATCTCGCAAATCTTCGTTTTACGTTTCGTTCTAAGTTTTGCAAGTTAACACGACACAACATGCATGTGTGATTCACATTATTCCGTTTCGCTTTACATTTCGTTCTAAAATTGGTAAGTTAACACAACACAACGTGCGTGCGTGGTTCAATATTTTTACGTCTATTTTTTCCTTTTGAAGGTTCGTCAAAACGCACAGATCTTAGATCGACTTAGTTATATTTTCTATGTTTTACGTTTTGGTTTAAGTTCTTCGTATTAACACACCGTAACTTCAGTGTTGGTGGTCGTTAGAGGGGGGGGGGTTACATTTGTGTTATTTGGTATGTTTTTACGCCTCCGCCGCAACACGGAAAGTTAATAGTTATATATTATTTGTTCACACCCCTTGAGGTATTATCTTGATCATCTATTTATACATGTAAAGTGTAAACCAAATGATTTACTCATCACTCAACGTACAAATCACTAAATCAGTGAATCACCCATTGTCAAATTCCAATAACATGCAACAAATATTCCCAAAACGGAAAGAAAAATTTCAAATTGGGAAATCCCCAATTCATAATCACCATATAATGATCAACAGATTTCCAATTCGATCCCCATTCCCTATCTCCCAATTTCTTGTTATGAATCCAGTGCGAAAGTTCCCCTGAAACCCTCATCATCAATCAATCGAACCCACAAAGTTTTCGAAAGAAGAATTCAATCAGATGGATCAACAACAGTTTGAATCAAGATCTCCATCATCTTCGACGAGAAACGATGATTGTAATGGGGGAAATCAGGTGAAATCATTAGCACTGTCATCAAGATTTCCATTAACGTTTTGGGAGGTAGCGGGTGCATCCGGTGTGTTCTTGAGTTTCGCCGTTGGTCTCGCCGGAGTTTACCTCACGTTGCCGGAGTCTGATTACAGTTTTCTTAAGCTTCCACGAACACTTGAAGATCTTCATATCCTTAGGTAATTGATTTCTTTTGATATGGTTAATTTGATATGTGATCATTGGAATTCTAGACTGGAAGTTGGAACCTTTTTCTTCAATTGGTATGTGATGATTGAAATTTTGTTTTATATATTTTTGTCTTCATTTTTCATATGTGTTATTATTTGGTTCAAGTGTTGAATGATAATCTTTCTGAAGTTTGAATCTTTATTGTGATCAACAAAATCCCTATTGCATAGAAGTTAAAAAATACACACCACCAAGAACAAATGTATTTTTTTGTGTGAATTTATTTTAGGTAATGATTCTTGTATATGATAGCTAAAAAGCCTTATTTTGTTGATCTAGAGTGTTGGTTCATGAAATTGAATCAACAACTAAATATGCTTTGATGTCATGTAATCATCTTCTATCTTGCTATTTGCTTTCTTGGCATTTGGATGATTTGGAATATTGGTTTATAGCTGAACTTCCTGCGAAAGTCGATTAAGATTATGATTTTCTGGCACCTGTTTATCTGTTTATCCGATCTTAGTTCTGTTAGTTGCAATTATCACTTTGAAGACACATTTTTGGTATGGTGTTGAGTTTATAACAAATGGTAGACAAATGAGTCAAGTTTTTGTGTCAACGTGGGTGTCTATGTGTTTCTTTATTGTACACAGTGTCTTTGGATATGTTTCTGAAACTAGCATCAATGTCTTGATTTTGCACAGAGATAATATCGAGGGATATACAAGTGACTACACTTTCCAAGTCTTAGTGGGGTATTGCGTGGTCTATATCTTTATGCAAACTTTTATGATCCCGGGAACTGTTTTCATGTCACTGCTTGCGGGGTCCCTTTTTGGAGTCTTAAGAGGTGTAACTCTCGTTGTCTTTGCTGCTACTGCTGGCTCGTCTTCTTGTTACTTGTTATCTAATTTGATTGGGCGGCCCCTTATCTCGTCTCTGTGGCCTGATAAATTGGTTTTCTTCCAAGACCAGGTTAGTGTTGGATTAATCTTGATCGGGTTAGAGTCAGGTCAAATGACTGAATGAGTATGGGTCAACATGAAGTTTTATTTAAGCACATGCTTTTTATTGTTTATAGTAAGTAGTGGGTCGATAACGATGCATGTTCTGCATGAAACAAGGAGTCTCAGGTTTAGTTGAGTAGTGGTCTTAGTTGGTATCTATTTTCCTATTTGAAAGTCTATAAATTCTTTTCATGAAGAAACTAATAGTTGAAGCAATAATATTTCTTCCATTTTCTTCAGCGTGAGTATGTGTTTGTGTGTGTTTCTTTTGTGTAATTGGGGCCTGAACCAACAGTTAGGCTCAAATGCCCTATCTAGGGGTGGCCATTTCTATCCACCATCAAATCGGGGTTCAAGTTTGCCTCTAATGGGTAAACTTTAAAAAGTCTAAGCAAATATGAAAACAGGTTGAACGGGTTCAAATGTCACAGAAAATGTATTCACTATGGCAAAAAGCTCCTAAATCATAATTTTTTGAAATTTAGATTATCATTGTAACATAAATTGTTAATCATATAAAATATTAACTGTGGGTCAGTGCTGCCAACTTGTTTTGATCCACACTAAAAACTTTCTGTCATTTCCAGCCTTATCCATCCTCTGAAAGTTGAAAGCCTTTATCTTTTCTATTGAAGAGGTTGATGATTTTTAGTTTTGCTTGCTTAGGTGGCTAAAAGGCGAGGCGGGCTACTGAATTACATGCTTTTCTTAAGGTTGACTCCTACCTTGCCTAACATGTTCATTAATGTTGCTTCACCAATAGTAAATGTGCCATATCATATATTCTTACTTGGAACTTCAATTGGGCTCATTCCAGCTGCTTATGTCACCGTCAAGGTATTATTCTTACACTTTATGTAACGATAATTATTAAAATATCCCTCTTGTTAACCATAAATAGAGAGAACAAACAAACAAGCAAACATCACACTCATATCAAAGCTATTAGTAGGGTCTGGAGAGCGGGGTGAGGCCAAACCTTTCATCTATCACAAACAAACAACTTTAAACAATCTGTTTTCTTAAAGTTAATTATTTGATTCTGGTTATTTAACATATGCACTTTCAAGATTCACATCCAAACCTTTCCTCGTATTTATTTTTCTTTTCTTCTTTGTGATTTTTATGTTTATTCATATTCCTACAGGCAGGAATAACTCTTGGAGAATTGCAATCAATTGGAGACTTATATGACATCCATTCAATAGGAACTTTGTTTCTCATAGGACTTGCTTCTATTACTCCTACACTCATAAGCAAGAAGAATACATCATGACAGTTTGTTCATGCTTTCTTTCTAGTGTTTCTAACCAATTCCTCTCAAGAGTTAGTCTGTACATAATTACAAATTTACCCTCAGTTACGAACTTAGGTTTCAGCTGTTGCGGTTTAGTGTATGTGCTACCAGATGTTGGAGAGGCAAAAGGGACCTGCACAACTTGCACTCTACTATAGAGGGTAACAAGGTAAAATTGCTGAATGCAGTTTAGTGTATGTAGAAAAATAAATTTCCCTGTGTAAAGTACTAAAGTCATTGAAAATATGGATTGTTGTATATGGTTTTATTTTATGAAATGTGAAATTGGCACTATACAATTTGATTGTTAATCTTTTTTATTTTGTTTTTTTAAATATATCTTACATACTTAAGTATTATCATAATGATAATAATAAGGGGCGAACATTAGAGCAACGTTAGGTAACTACCGTGTGACATTGGAGGTCATGAGTTCGAGTCATGGAAAGAACATCTTGCAAGTGGCCTGACAACCCCCCATGCCGACCCCGCACATGCAGAAGCCTCGTGCACCGGGTCTGTCCAAAGATAGGTCTTGCTGTGATTTTGTTTCATGCAAAATGAATCTGGTTCAGCTTAAAGTTCAGGTTTTTAAAGATAGATTTTTTTTAGTTATCTTGATTTATATTTATGAAATTTAAGGTTTAGAGGAGTTTGATAAGGCAATGAAACTGTTCTCTTTGATCATCTTCATAACCATTTTTACCATAAAGTCGAACAGATTGATTGATTCAAAGACAACGACGATGAAAAACTCTGAATTGGAGCTCTATCTTCATTTTGAGCAAGCCCAAGGGACTGTTTTTGCAGGAAAATTTGATCATCTTTCCTCATTATTGAAAGGGCTTAGGCTTTTGGTTCTTTAAATCAAAGAGATTGATTGTTGGGCTTTTGAGCAACACTTCTATGTGGCGAGGGACGCCTTCAAGGTGTTTGATATAATGTCTTTTCACTACTCATTACTGAAGTTGCACATTTAAAGTTCGATAAATGGGAAATCAGTAAGGAAATATCAAGCTCTAGTTACTGCTATAAGTCTGTACCTAACATCTCTTTTTTAGTTTTGTGTTGTAACTTGTAATCGACGGGTGCATAGGAAAAGATTATCATGTTGTTATTTGTTATTGTCATTGGATTTGACTTATTATTCGGCTGTTTATAACATGGTTTCAATTGTGTAGCCTACCAGCCTCATTAGGGTTGATACTGAGTCCGGTGTTATTTAAAATAGGAAAGTAAGCTTGACAATTTAGAGAATATGAAGCAATAATAGAGATACAATCAAATTTTATGATCGAAAGAGTCGTTTTCGGGAATAAAAATGATATTGAAGTAATTAGATTTATGTGATAACAAAGCCTCCATGTGTTATGCAAAAGACAGACCTTCAATAAGAAAGTTCCCTGATCTTCAATATAGCTGTAATATTTATAGTCTGCAATTGAAACCACACCATCAGCTTTGTCATCATGTAACATCCAACCTATATTCTTCACTTTGCTCATGAGGATTTCACGGATTTTTTCCCTTCGAACATGTTATTCTACAAAATACTTTCATCACAATTCACAAGTAGCATTTTATCGCTGCAAATATCTATTCACAAAGCACATAATCCACAGCAACGCCAGATTATTTGGAATAACTTATTTATTTTATTCTATGTATGGATTATTACATAATCTGAATAAAGATATAAGAATCAGAAATATACAGAAAAGACAGGCTATTTTACATATCACTTTTGACCACCTTGTATTTGCTTAATGATACAGAGAATAATAAATTATTTACTTTATATAATAATTTTTAATGTATTTAATAAATTGAGTTGGATTGTAGTATTAGATGCTTTTGTGCAGGGGCAACACATGCTTGCGATAATCAGCTAGAGCCCACATTGGGTATATGTTCCGGTATAGTGCATAATGCAGCATGCAGTTCTTCATGAATACTCCAGCTATTTCCTGCATTAGGTAGTTTTTCATCATATAATCTACTAATAAACGCCTTTCATTCATTTAATTACGCTTTAATTAAACATCTTTCGCCTTCTGTATTACCTGTTGTGGAAAATCACCATTTTCCAACTGGGAGTTGATCAACAACTTGGCTGCTTTATGTAGGGGTGTTGCATCTCTCTCCATCTGTACATTTTAACCAAATTAATTGAGATATATTATAAATCAGCTAAAACGGTTAGTTAATTTATAGTTTAACATGATAAACTACCTGCCGAGAATGAATCAGTCCCATCATTGCCCATGCAGTGTGTACCAAATTGGACCGGCCTCCTTCCAAAGGTATATATTTCTGTTTTTTAAGCAACCAACGGTAAATTTATCAACATTAGATTATCAATTTATATTTCATTTTTATAAAACATTTGTTATGTTGTAGTGTTACCTTTTCTGGGCAGGATTTGTAGCTTTCTCCCCAACCACCATCCTCCAGCTGTGTTTCCAGCAGAAATTTAACACCTTTACGAATCGCTGCACAATTTTCATACGTCTTTCCAATGGCTGCCAATCCTCCAAGAGCAAACCAGGTACCGTATGTAAAACACACGCCCCAGTTTCCGTACCTAATTAACACAGCTTCTCACATTAATAAAGTAACACAAAAATATTGTTTCCGACGAGAGGTGGCAATTTTTGACCCACTTACTCATGAATGGGTCAATTTGGATCAGATTTAAACTCTTAACTGGCAAAGTCGCCTGAAGTGTAATCTATAAAGTATAAAACCTCCTAATTCATTTTATTCAAAGAATTTGATTATTATTCAAATATATAATATTTGTAATCATGTTTGACACGCTAATTTCTTTAGGAAATTGTACAAACTCAAGACAAGAAATGTTTGGGGGTCAATTTGACCCGCATTTTGCCACATTTAGTTCCAGCTGTTTTAGTTCTTTTTTTTATTCAAGAAGCAAAAACAAACCATGAACCATCTTGCATTTGTATTTTCTCTAGGTATCCACTTGCGCCCGTAAGGAAAGTTTCTATCTCTTTACTTCTATGCCCGGGGTATAAATTTTTAAACAAAACAAGGGCCTGCATTGCTGATGATGTACACTCAACATACCTAGTCAACAAATTTTGTAAGTATCTTGAAACTGAAATTATCCCTGCATAACATATGCTATATGGAAATGGTAAATCATGTTGAAGTCTTACTCATGCTCGATGACGATGTCAGCAAAGAACTCCGTAGGATTGAGAATCTAAAATGGAAAAAAGAATATGTTGGAATATGATATCGAATTTTGGCATCTTAAAAATTAATTGTCGTTTGACTTTGATATATAGTTATATACCTCTAGCCAGTTTGATGATCCTGCTGGTTCCCATGCGGCCAATCCACCATTTTTGCTCTAAAATATCATCATAAAAACCGTTATAACTCGTTAAGACCACATCTAATAATTTACAGTATTTTTTGAAAAAAAAAACTAATCTTGTTATTAACTGAATGGTGCAGTACATGCATTATAAATTTGGTACATTTAAAAATCTCCTTGTACTAATGTACACTGACCTGTAAAGAAAGTATTACGTTGACAGCATCATTCAGTTGCTCGGGTTGCATTTTCTCGCCAACAATTTCTGGTGGCATTGTTGAAAGTAGGAGGCAACACTGGGATAGAATATAGGTAGACAATAAGTAGATTATAGAGACAAACTTTTATAAAAATATGCTAATGCAATTTTTATAAAAAATCATATATCTACCTTCAATGCTTCAGCAGTACAATCTGAAACTTGCCACCCATGATCTTGATCCGAAAAGGTCCATGACCCTTTGGAGATATGTCGGTGCATACTTTTAAAGTCACCAGAAGGATTGTCTTTAACCTACACAAGTGTAATTAAAAGATAATCACGTTTAATTAGCTAAAAAGTACAAATTTCTTAGTTTTAAATAGTGTCTCAAATATTGCATCAGAGTTTTAGAGACCTGTGAAGCTTTAATAAATTCATGTCCTTTCTTCAAAGTAGAACCGATTTCTTCGGTAAGATCAGTAGCCAACAGAGCTTGAATCGCAAAACCAGCATCCCACTCTTGACTACCAAAACTCTGTTTTGCAATTAAATCAATCTACAATTAATATACTACTTTTGAATATAATTATATTAATAAAAATCATATCTTTTGGAGTATGTGATATGACCTGCATTTTCATCCCATCTTCGGCGACCCAGAGATAATCTGGGATTCGGGCAAGGTGCTTTTTGAAACAAACGCCATTCGGATCCTCAACCCAACATGCAAGCATACACAGTGACTGAACAAAAAAGTTCAAATCTTTATAGTAACTTTTCACATAATTATAATATATTTTAGTTAAGTTATCTATCGGCTTACTTTTTCTACACAACCGATAGTGATATATCGGCTGTTCTCATCTTCATAATGTATATGCTTCATTGTTGTTTGAAGTGCTCTTTCTCTCAATTTGTTAAATGGCCAGTGATTCAGTAGAGGCTCAGTGCAAACATACAGACTATCCCACATCAAATCTTGCAGTAAAGGATGAGGATAATATAAATCTTCCTGAAATCATAAGTTGGAAAGGCAAATAATTAGCAAAACAGATTAGTATTATTCATATTTTATGTTAAAAGTAGTAAAAAGTTCACCTTTGCACACAAATGTCTTATGCTCTTCCAATTGATTTCACTGTAGGGCTGTGCATAAAGTTCATCTCTAAGCTGCAGAATCAATGGAGTAATTGGACCCACAAATCTTTTTCCGTATAGGTATGACATTGGCATGTATACCAACCGACAGTAGCACCACATTTTCGCTGCATTTAGATAAAGATTTTAAGTAAAAAACACAACAGTATAATCATATGATCACCAAATCTGCTAACATGAGCATTAGGTGTTACTTTGATGCAATTGTTAATAAAGAACTAACCTGGATACATAGGTAGGAAAGAAGGTAGGATCCAGAACTCGGGGGGCATCGGGTTGGTTCCAGCCCACTCACATACACCAAGTATCTATACACAAAACCATGGGTTGGGTAACGGGTCAAAACAAAAATAATTAATGTAGTTAATAAGATTATATTTGTTAGTTTTGAGTAAGATAGCTTACAGAAAGCCATGTTTTGCCCCAGGATGGAATGGCTGTGGCCGTGCCGTGATCAAGAATCCATTTGCGGGCTTTTGTGCACGCGCCATTCAGACCACCATCGGGCCCTTCACCCAAAAGGCGCATACAAATGTAACTGAGGGTGGTGCAGAACATTGTGCTATGACCCTCTATGTGAAAGCCCCACCCGCCGTCTTCATTCTGTCAAGTTACAGCTAAGTTTGTTGATGTTTTCTGAATTTGCAGTTAAAATGTTATACTTCAGTTACATTTGTTACCTGATGACAGTATAGATACCGTAGGATTTCTTTTCGATATTCTGCTGGGAAGACACTGTTAAGGTGCCCGGTAATATACAAGCAAATCACCTGCGATTTGTTAAGTAGTCAAGATTGAACCCGCAAAACTAGAGGATCGAAATTTTAGACCAGTTTGAAACAAGTTTTATTTTACTGTCAAACAGTTTGAAACAAGGTGAAATAAAAACAAGTCCAAATAGTTGCCCAAAGCAGTAACGGGTGCTCATAAACCGTTAAAATTTAAGTTTGGCGGTTTAATGATTTAACCGACTGTTTGAAACTCGATTCACCAGTTACCCAACCCACCCGACCCGTTCATTTTTCCACCTCTAAAAAAGCATAAACGCTCACCAAGGGCTGCATGAAATACAATGGACCAGCATTTTCAGCTGGCCAGTGACCATCATCAGCCTGCAAGGCTGCAAAGAAGTTAACCGATCTCCGCAGAGCGATCGTGGCTTTTTCGTAAGATATATCTTCTCCATCCTCTATCTTCACCTGGGGTATTGTTTGTTTAAATTCTTTTTCTCTCAAGAACTGCATATCCACATTCATACAACTGTTACATTCATAACAAAACAAACAATAATAATCTTGTTTTGAAAAAAAAACTAAATCAAGAAAACCGAGACCTGCATGCGCCAAAGAACATCACTGCTAGGCTTAACTTCGTGTCTTCGGTTCCAGAAATCAGCACGCGCTTGTTCCACCTCAGCACGTTCTTCTAAAGTTCCATAGTTCGGATCATACTCCCATATTTGCCTCCCGACATAGTTGTTTGTGCTATAAAGGTACGGATTCTGACCCCCTTCTGCTATTTTCAATCTCCACATCTTTCTGTAAGTAAATACTATACACACAACAAATAACACACTAATTAAGAAAATATGATGTATATTGAAATCATGAGGCACCCCTTTTATAATAAGATTACATATAACTGTTATGATACTAAATTATAACTCTTTCTGACACAATAATGTTAAGCTTTCAGTAGATGTTAAAAACATGCATCGTAGAGAAAAGATGATTTATGTATTTATAGTTTAATTTAATTAAGGGTATATTATCAGACAAATTAAAAGTCCAATTCTTTATAATAATACATAAAAGAGTACATGTTGATGTCTTTTATTGATAAAAGGTTTAAACCCACAACTCAAAAGGTTATATTGGAGTCTAATGAAAACAGTAATTTAATGGTGGTCTAATTTTCTTAAAATTATACTTGTTTAAATTTGTGTAAATGCTAATGGTATTGATTTTTTTTGTTGTGGATGTTGTGGAAATGGTGATTACACTTTAAGAAGTTTTGAAGATAAAGATTAAAATTTTGAAACTTATTCCAAAGAAAGATGGAGACAAGATGATAAAACAACGATTGTTAATATTCTTAGAAGTTAAACTAATTCTTTACGATATCTTACATAGAAAAGAATTTTTAAAAGAATATACATATGTGAGATCGCGATTGATATCTGAAAAACTCTTCGAACAACTCATCAATGGAACCTTGATGTCATAAACAACATAACTGAATTGATTGTTATAAACAAATATATATAATTATAAAACATACATTAGTTTCATCATTACTCTTCACTTATGTCATCATGATTGTTATTTATGTCTATTCAGCTTCACATTATATATATATGGTTCTTCATTTAGGATGACTCTCACAACAATGAATACACTTTATTTCTCACACTACCAAAATTATCAGTTTTTACGACAAGCGATTTTGTTGCAATTTTGCAACAAAATGATATACAGACAAAGTTGCGAACAAAATAGGCATTTGTCGTAAATTTGTTACAAGGTATGCAATACTTACGATAATTTTGCCACAAACGTATATTTTTGTGTAATAATCATTTGGATATCTAAATTGTCACACATGTGTCTCAAGTTATGCAAAATTTAACACATGATGTAGAATTAATAAAATTATTGTTTTGTATTCGATAACTTGTCGGAAAGTGTTACCTGTTTGCGACTAATTTGCGACAACTATTTTTTTGCAGTTACTTTGTCGGAATGTTGTGTGAAATTTTATGGTTAATTTCTTTAAAACATTTGTCGGATTCGTAATCTTGTGTCAAATATATTGTTGTAGCAAACTAGTTGCAAACGTTTGTAACAAAAAAAACTCATTTTCTAGTAGTGTCGGTTTATTATGAACAGTTAAAAATTATTTATGTAATTGCCAAAGAGAGATAGATAATACTAACATGTATACACATTCAAAATATAAGATAGAGATCCCATTACCATAGTAGTACTTTATGTTGGCTAGCTAGCATATATTGGGTTAAAGCTTGTTTATGGTGGATACTTCATATAGAGAAACCACTTTTATTATTTCTTCTTTCTTGACATAAATTCACTTTTTAAAGAATGCTTCAAACGTTGTATTTCACTACTATTCCTTAACACCCTCTGATTGATTTCACATTTCGTCGTAAAGATGTTCTCTCTCACTAGTAAATCTTTCTATGTTTGTATATGGAGAGAGACTCAACGTATACCAAGCAAATGACAAACGTGAATATGAGATGAGCTGTAATATAACCCAGTTTTATCACTTTTCACTCGCTCGAATTGCTTACCAAAGTGAATTAGGCAGACTTTATAAAACTCGCTGGATACTAAATAATAAATTCAAACCTTTTGCATGAAATTAAAATTTTATATAATTGCATAATCAATATTATATATATAATTATAATAAACAAAATTTTGTGTTACAGACATTTTGTAAGTGCTTTTTAAAACATTCTCTCAATCTCATAACATAGATGTAAGGTTTACACACATCTCACACTCCCGATACCCTCTTGTTAGAGTGTGATTTTGCTAAGTATTGCACATTTTCTCTCAACAAAACATAATTTGGTCGCGTGAGATCGCACTCCAAACAAACATGCGTCCATTCGTGATGATTCTAATGATCCTCTTTAGTGTTATTTCAAAGTTACTAAAAGGATGTTCATTGATATTTCAAAGTTATAAAAGGTTCAGAACAATCCTCCTATTGCCATCATAGAATTCAAGACTCATCATCACAAATCAAGATATCCAATGGATGTATTGCTAACCCCTCATCAAAATGCAGTCATATAACATGCTCAAACACATAACTTATCCAAGGAAATTCATAATCACCAAATGCAGCACCAAATTGCACAGAACAAAATCTGCAAAAGCGCGCTCTGGAGGTAAATCCTGCAACAAATTTAACAAATTAACATCATGTGTGGACCAAAATTTAGGATAACTATTGGTTGGACCAAACTACAGGTTTTTACCAAAATTCATTTTGACCCGTTACCCAACCAACACAAGAAGTTACTGAAATAAGTTCATTAAAATTGCAAACTCGACCAATATACCTTGAATTCCTTGTTTTCTTTGTTCACTTGGATACGGAGACAAACTGAACCCAAAATGAAAAAAGAAAAAAATGAGTTGGCCAGATAATATGTTGAACTGAAAAAAGGGAGCATCCATCGATGATGAATGAATGTAGATTATAGATTAAGCTTACCAGCTAGGACAGCTGTCCCGACACAAGAAAGCACACCCGAGAGAAAAGAGTTGAATGGAAACGACCCAACTATTGCCATATAAACCACCTGGTAATGACAAAACATATATAAGCTTTGTTCCAAGTTCATTTATTTAATAGAAACTGAGATAAAAGACAGATGAAGATGTTTTAGCATTTGTTCCTCTTTTTCTACTTCATGAAAGTACATGAGTTTCTAAACAAGTTTCACATAGAAGTAATTACTTCTTTTTTGGTAACTGTGAGAACCCATTGACGCAAAAACTATGGGACATTGGGACCCCACAAATACCTTGCTAACCAATAAGATTGGGTAAAACATGGTTTGTGCTGGGCAAACGGCCTTCAAGGGGTGTAAAAGTATAATACCAGTAGAATATGGGTTCGAACGTGAGACCTCTACTAGAGGGACTCAAGCACCCCTTGAAGGTTTAGCGGAAATAACTTTCGGGTAACTTAGCAAGTAGTGAATTACTAATACTCTTCTATGTCAAACTGATATGGACATTATTCGTTTTAGTCATTTACCATATTCGTTACTAGTTCACCTTACTGTAATATGCTTATGTTTGTGGGTCCCTTTGTGGTATTATTTTCAGCATTAGTACATGCAGAACAGTGAAAAGATCAAATCTTTGAACTACACATGATTAAAAATTTCTGTGGAGGAATTCTTTCCCGTCATTTTCTTTTAAAAAGGACATACCCACTGCTTGACTTAGCTCTCATTTTGAACTACACATGATTAAAAACAGTACGTGTTGTTGCTATATTCTCATTTCTGGTGAATATTTGTTTAAAGTGTCGGTGTATAATAAATTGTGCCTTATTTTTCAAAATTGTTATGAACTGATTACATAATGATATAATTGTGCCACAACTCACATAGACTCCTGCAAAATTCTTCAACCAACTCAAGCAAGAACTGCCAGCGCTAACTAATTAACTATAAACTCCTTAAAGTCCATTAATGTATAGATAGAACTATAAGTCTATAACATAAACTCAACATCACAGATGGGTGAAAAGAACCCATGATAGAAATATGATCAGATAGGTAAAAAGAACCTAAGATATACAGTTATAACTCAAATTATATATTTCAAACGACGAAGCTAACACAAAACCATCTGCATTTTGAAATCTGCTGCAAGTCACTTTGGTTCTCAACACATAAAATCCATCGAATTGGAAGAACTTCAAGTTCTCATTATAACAAAGAAGAAAGCAAATTCAATCAACAAGTTACAGACTTACACAAGCTAAAACAGATAATCAAGAAACCAAACCATAGTGATCATACACACCAAAATCAAGCATGAAAATCCATATAATCAGACATCTGGATTAAGATTGCAAGAGAAACAAAATCTGATCTTAAATTCTTAACGCCATGACAACAATAAACCCACAATGACTATTGAATCAAACATAAATTAACAAATCTTCATCGATCTTGATCCAATAACAGTGAAATTAGAAACCCATACCTGAATTAGGGCGGTGAAGACAGCAAACACAACGTACAGATCTATGATCTAGACAAAACCCACGAAAACTTAAGTAAAATTAGCTCAATAAAGCATAAAACACACACAAATTAACGTGATTAGACCGAGAGGATGAAGGGTAACCTTCAGGTTAGTAGGTGTAGCCGAATAAGCAGATCGGAGAGAGTGAAAAAGAGCTTGTGCATCATCTTTCGTCGTCGGCGACCTCCCCATTTCCCTCTTTTTCACACACAAACACAACACACACTGATCAGAGATCCTCTGCGTTTACTCTTGACACTCGATGATGGAGTAGAATCAAGATAAACCCTACCTCTGATGAGTTTATAATATGGATTAATATGTGTAAATCAAAAGTTGAACATCAAGGCCTATTAGCTCAGTTGGTTAGAGCGTCGTGCTAATAACGCGAAGGTCGCAGGTTCGAGACCTGCATGGGCCATTAGTCTTCTACAATTTTTTTTGTTGCTTTTTTGATATTACGAATTGAACCCTTGAATTTTGAGAATGAATATTAATAATACTCTTCTCTTTTTATTCAATCATTGAATCACACTCAATTATTCACTATATTGTGGTGATTTACTCGTACAGAAAACTATATTCTTACAAATAGTATCCATAGTAGGGTTATTGATCTTATGATGTTGATAGGCTAATTTTGATTGAATAAAGATTATAACAAATTGTAAGATGCGCTTAATAGTCTATGATTTTTCTTGATCATGACTTGTTTCCCCGCACCTTATCTTCATTCAGATAAAAGTACAGTTGCTAATCATTTTATCTTGATATTACGTTATTGCTTTGGGTACTTATAATATAGCAAATTGAAAGAAACAACTCAAATGTTAATGTCATAGCTCTCTTGTTACATGTTCTCGACATGTTAAAAGGATTTTCTTTATCGTTTTTATACATGTATGATTCTTCTCATGTGAACGAGACTTGAAGTATATCTCATGCTATATCCCATGTGAGGAAAAAGAAAAGTAACATAATATTAACACATTCTTTTTTTGATGATGGTTGAATGGTCAAAAGCTATGGTAAGATTTAAAGGTTATGAGGTACACCAACATATCTTTACAACTCAAAAAAGCAACCACATATACAATAATGTAGCCATTGTATGAAACTACCCACTTTTACCTTGATGAAACAACAATCTTTTCATTTTAAAAAAAACCACTATCTTTGAAATGACCCGAAGGATGTGAAGTTAAACGTTGATTATGCGCCTTTTGTAATAATGTTCAAGAAACGATGGATCATGTGTTGCTTAGCATAATTCTTTTGCTACTATACGATCAGAGGTTGTCACGAGGTAGATCTTGAATGTTGGTTACGGTCAGTCTTGACATAGACCGCTTATCTCCCTTTTTCCAGGGGTAAATGTTCTGTTTGCCAGAGAGGCATTGGGCCTATTTCAAATGGTGAGGTTCATGTATTTTCTATGGGTGTCAAACATACTGGAAAGAAAAACGTTGATTGGTTGTAGTTTTTACCTCTTGGTCTTCCAGACTACTATGGTTGTTGGCTTGAGCATTTACATACGTGATGGCGCTATATATGTGGCGGGCCCACACCTTGGACCAACGGATATGGAAGATAGTTGGTGGGGCTCACCCGAATGGACGAGACTCTCCTTTGACCTAGGCTGGAGGAAGCTGTTGATAACCCGACCAGATCAGATCACAAACGGAGCCCCAAGCACAACTATGATATCCTTCTAGTTCTTCTTTAGAGGGTCGATGATGTTCCACTTTCTTGTTTTTATATAATGTCCAATCCTTTAAACACAATAATAACAAATACAAAAATCTTTATAGGAAGCCAACAACCCAAAAAACACATCACAAAACCAAGTAGCATAAATAAAGCACAAGTAAAGCCCTAAAAACTTAAAAAATGAAGAGATAAAAAGCCTACTTGTTTTGAACATGCTGATTGGGAAACCACCTACCTACCGTTCCACCAACACAACCACATTACCAAAGCAACAAACTTAAATCTTCTTATACTTCTCTAATTATAGTAAAGTAATGTTAATAATATATATGTATAACATTAATGATATTTGTAACAAGTTCAAAATTATATATTGTCATTTCAATAGAGGTTGTATTTCCTAAGATAAATTGAGATTTACTATTTGTGATGAGAGTGGTGCAACAAATTTAAATATGTAATAACTTAAGATCAATAAAAATGTATAATATAGTATGAAAACTATATTGTTTTAATTTTAAGTATTAATATGTCGTTTTTAAGATAAAGTAAATATTAAGAAGGTCATAATGTAAAAAAAATATTATTTTAGGTATCAATATACCGATTAGTAAATTATGATTGTAAATGTATCAAGAAGAAAAGCTTAGGACTAGAAAAAATAGGCAGAGACAGGGAAAGCTCCCTCGTGTATAGCGGTTGAGTTCTTCGCATCATGGTATGGCTACCCATCGTCAAGTTATATATATATTAAGCAACTCTTGAATCACTTCTTTTATTATTGCTAGGTTTTTAAAGTTTATCAAATTCCATTTTATGGATAAAATATATAGTTCCAATCTATACTTTAAACTTTAAAGTAGCTCGAATTGTTGGACCAAAACCAGATTAAGTGTTAAATAAGATAGTTTTTACTATACTTTTCTAACAATGTATTCATGGTGTTTATATGTAATGAATTATGAATACGCTTACTTTCATCGCATACTTCATTTTCCATCAAAAGATCTAAAAGTGGTTTTTATTATGAATTAATATTTAAATATTTAATTGTTCTTATTTGAACCATAACATAAAAAACGAACTTTAACATTAGTATACGATTGAGATTCATTCTCTACCTACCTATTGTCATTTCAACCTCTCTTTTCTTCCCATTCAAATGGAACATAAGTTAAAAGATAAAAAGCAAGAAAATAGTTAATTAAATAATAGAACCCATGCTAGTATACTAAAATAAAAAAATGTATTAATGATAATATAAACAAAATCAGAATTATGTTAATGGGTTCTTGTCAAAGTTGCTTTCATTCACTTGTTCCAAAGATTTGTAGGGCACCAAAAATGACCAATTCTCTTGCCCAAAGTCATTGCAAAAGATTCAATATGTTCCCCAACTGTTGGTTCTAAAATATACTATATTCTCTGATTGATCAATCATTTAAATAGTATATAAGAGTTAATGGCACTTCACTTACTATTATTCTTTAATAGCTACTGCTCTGATTAGTCAAGTTTCATATAGAGAATCATATGTGCATTTGGAGCTACATGTAAAGTTTCTATATTGAGCTACATAGGTAAAGCTTTTTAGAAATCGTTAAAATCGATCAAATTGTTAAAATTAAAGCATATCGGACAATTTGATCAGTTTTACAGTTTAACGATTCAACTGATATGAAACTAGAAAATTGTTGTGCAAATGTAGCCTTTATTATTCATTCTTTTAATTTTATTTATCTTGAAATTTTTATACATGCGTTATGTTATTTTTTTCTCATTTCAAAAGATTTAATACAAACTAACGACATAAAAAAGGATTATTATGAAAATATGTACAAACCAGAAAAACCGAATCATTTTGGTTGGTGTGACTGACCCGACTCGACCTTGACCCAACCAAACCAATTGGTTTGATTTGTCACTTTTTAAAACAACAATTAGTTAACCTGCTTAAATTTTCATCAAAATCGGTCGAGTAAATAGCCTAATAATATTCAAATAGCCTAATAATATTCAAATAATCAAATCAAACTATAATCAAGGGAAGTAATTAGCAACCCATAATATCTAGTTTGTAAGAGTCTGATACAACCTTTTAGAAGCATTATTTATAAAAAAACCAAACATTTTCTATCAAAAGTGTTGATCTAGATTTAAGATAAACTCATCTGAAAGTTTAAAGTAACATTTATCAAAGTTACATTAGTTTCATTCGTTGTATTTTCCAGCAAAAATTGTAAGACATTATGTTCGATATCTCACTTGAATTCATATCCTTGTTAATTAATTATTGGCCCTACATATAAATGTATTCATGTTCACAACCTACGTACATCTCGAAGAGTCATTGTTCTATTACCCAAACAACAAGTTGGATGAATAACAAATAAAGCAACTTGATCAAAATATACCATATATATTCAAAGAACAAAATAATAAAATATAACATATGCACCAGTCAATCAACTATCGAAATAGTAAGAATAAACTTAACATGATCATATTCTTGAAGTGACATGACATGGGTATGAATGTATGATCTTTCAAGGTTCATATATAGGGTTATATGTTCATCTGGTCGGGATGTCAAGTTCTTCGTTTCTAGAAACCATGGTTTTAGTCATATGCCTGGTATTTGACAATGGCAGCGAAGGGGCTCAACCGTATTGAGGCTTAACGTGAAGTAAGGACTCGTGATTTTTTTCCAAATGTTATCTTTATAATCAGTATATGATATTATAATTTTTTTATTTTTTTTGTGTGTGTGTGTGTGTGGGGGGAGGGGGGGGGGGTAAAAATGGGTTTGTTAAAGTACGATTTGAGCATCTATGTATAAAAAATATTAGGCTTAAAATTTATCTGTTAAGATAGATTGTATTAGGTTTGAATATTTTTAAGATAAAAAAAAGATTGAACTAAACTTATTTTTAAAGAAATAGGGACCCTAATAATTTAAATTTGTAGGTTCAAACTTAAAACATTAATACATAGAGCCTCCCATGACAACTATCCTACCATATCAGTAAATCGCCACCATCAAATTTAGTGACTAGACCCCGAACTATTTAGTGAGAGGCTATTATAAGGTATTATTTCTTACTGAATATTATTAAAATCTCCATCTTGTGTTTTCTTAGACCTTTGGATCTAATATATAAGAAAATAACAATTATTAGCAACTACGAGATCAATGAACCCTTTTGACCCTCGATTGGAGTTGTTTTCGTCCACCACCTCCTACCGCACATGCCACCACTGCCACCCACCAGTTCACCACCACCTTTAATTGTGGTATACGTTTTAGTTTTCCAAACCCGTTCATTAAATTTTCACTTGTTCTTACAAGATAGAAATTAGAAAAAATTCTTTATAAGATTGAAAACAGTTCGGAAACATGAATACACATTAGTCATTCAAAAAGAAACATGTATCATGTGTGATAGTATTAGAACATATTGTTACAAAGTTTATTCAACTTAAAAGTATGTCGATATTTAAGAATATAATATATTCTTTTTCAAGATTTTATGTTGTTTTAATAACTTAAAAGAGGAAATTAAACATCCATAGTCAAATGCTAATGACAATAAGGAAATAAAGAACATGACACCTAACGAGATACTTCTCCATTGCTAGTGAAAGAATGTTAAACAAATCTAGCATTAGGTTCATGTAGCATATATAAAGCCTTGATTTTCAACATTCCATCTTGAGTTGTCGTCAAATATTTAATTTCATGATATTGTGTTCCGTAATATCATAATGTCGCATTTTTAATTTGAGGTTTTATCTGTTTTGTTGAAATGTATCTTAACTTAACATAAAAAAAACTTAACTCTATCTTTTTTATAAGTTTCTTTTAGTAGAAAAACGATGCTTCCCCTTTCTTTGCTAGCCAAATGGTTAAACCGTCAAAGCAGTCTATTCAACTGTCAATATAAATTTTAGAATGTTGCTAAAATAGGTTCTTTTATTCTCGTAATAATAAAATTGTTTATATTAAAGTCTTTTACACAATTGTTGTCGTACAAGTATTTCACACATTCACTTGATACATTGTAATAAAAGGTTTTTAAAAAGAAGAGAAAATTTTAATAAGTTTTTTGAGATATCATAAAATAGAAAGCAATAATCATACCAAAAAAGCTAGTAATTCAAGAAAGGTGAATAATGACGATAATAATGAATGAACAATCTTAGTCACATAATTTTCAATTTATAAAAATAAATATATCATATACATTGATTATGATTGATGTTCTTTATGTTCATTTGTCACATATAATCTTTTGTAAGGGGCCCTTTGTGTAGTAGTTAAGTCTCACCACCTTTTAAAAAGAAAAAAAAGATTGTTCACATTCTCTGTTCTTTGTTTTAAGCATAAAGTGACAAAGTCACTTAGTTTTTGATTGAAAAAAACTTATATAAGGATAGAAATAAATTTCAGACTTAATTATACAAAATCATTTTCTCGATTTCATATTTAGTTTATAACCTTTAATAATTATACTTGACGTTTTTAATTTAAGACCATTCGTAATGAGTTAGCGATAAGGATAGAAAAGTGTTGTCATGACTGTCATTTGTTAGTGATTAATAACACTACAAGATTAGAGATAGTAATAAAGTTTGTAATGATTAGTTAATCATTAATTATCTATATATTATTCTTATTTTTTAGATAAATATTTTGAAATTATTTAAACAAAAATAACATACAAAAACATTAGTATTAATATTATTATTTTACTCATGTGTTACACGGGTTGAAATAGAAAAATTATATATAAATTATATATATAATCCAATATATATTATAGATAACATATCAATGAAATTATTATATATTATTGGTATAGATCGATAACAAACATATTTAAGTTAAAAAAAATAGTATAAAAATTATTATTCATAAATATCCATAAACCATTTCATAGACATTTTAAAGTATTATATTTTTAAAAATGATTAGCTACAAATTAATTTGTATTTCAACAAAAATTAAGTCTCATTAAATGTATTTTTAATATAGTATTAAATAAGCACTTACTAAGAAAAAAATTTTGAAATCAAAATTTTTACCAAAAATAGTAAATTTATTACGGTGAGCACACATGGATAATAATAGGTTGAGCCTAGGTGGAGATTATATGAACATGCTAGAAAATAACTATGTGACAGATAGTTATTTTGATTTATTAGTATAGATATAAGATATTATTATAGATAGTTAAAATTTAAACACTAGAAAGTAACAAAAATCAAAGACCATACTTAAACATTACAAAATATTAATATCACATCCCATATGTTTTCTGGATCTCTTACTTCGATCAACTGCATTTTCTCGATCCTAACTCGTCAAGTGATTGACACAGCTAGTAATTTATAATGTAGTTTTATTTTCTTTCCAATCTTCATTTACAAAACCTACAATTCAGCCCTATGGCCCCTATGTTAAATTCTAGTGACATCTTTGTAGTTATTTAACAAATTTTCTTTTCTTTTCAATTGTAATTTCTTTAATAACTTTCTATTTTTGATGAACTATAATAAAGGATCTTCATAGCTTTATTAATGGTCAAACCACTATTAATGAATAATATCAAACATACATTCAGGTAATGTTGATCCGTATATTATCATACAAACCTAAGGCAAACCACACCCATAAAAAATAGAAAGCAAACTTTTGAAATTACACCAAGACAACACCTGAAATAGAAAATCCGAATGCCCTAAAAAATCAAATATATTTGTATAACAGCTCGACGAACAAAATAAACCCGTTTGAACAAGCTAAAGAAGACATCCCAAGAGCCATTAAAATCTAGTAATATCAGAATTTGATAGCAAATCCCAAATGCGTCCTTACAAAAAACACTTGATAAGTACAACACCTCGGCGAACAAGATAAACATGTTTGATCAAGCTAAAGAATCATCCTAAGAGCCATTAAAATCTAGGATTATAAGAATGTGAATCTTAGTCAATCGTCTTAAAAACTCTCTATAAAAAGTAATAAAAAGTATTATAGTTTTCTAAGTAAGTTTTTAGGTTTGGTTTTGATATAACTTTTAGGTAGCTTTGCTTTGTAATTAATTTTAAGGAATTGAAAGTACTTCAAATACTATTGGAAACACGCTAATGGTTTAAAAAATATATATATCCTATTGAATAAATCAAAGCATTAATGTTTATCTTACAAAAATTCTAAAAAAGAATCCATTTCTAGGCACTTCGATTTGAAACATGTTTTTTATAATATAAGATTCTTGATCATCGGCTTCCTCAAAACCACAATTATAAAAGTAGTCTTTTTACTCATTTTCCCAAGCGATAAATTTTAAATTTAAACAATAGCAGTTATTATCTATATTATTTTTTAACAACTTCTTTATTATTTGAAAGGACATGAACTCATCTTATTCCTATGAAGGATAATATTCACAAGGCAATTAGATCATGGACAACAATTATCTTTAAATTTCTAAATCAACCAATAAGCTTGTATATTATTATAAGTTTGGTATTTTTCAGAGAAATTTTTGATCTTTTTAATTGAAGGCGTTAATTATATCTTTTAGAATATTTAACTTTTATCTTTGTAAGGGTTGAAAGAGGCAAATTCTATCAACTATATAATATTTTATTAATAGCTTTTAACTGCTCTAGGTTTAGTTACATTCGTGTGCTGAGTTTAACATTTTAATTTTGGCAATAAATATAACATTAACATTTTTCATTCAATAGTCTTTTAATGATATATATTATAATAAATCTTGCAAAAAAAAAAACAAAACTACTTGACTATATAATTTCATATACGTATTTGTATTGTTAAAGTATATGAAAAATTGAAAATGGACCCATGGGAGAGCGGAGAGTACAATGACATGTGCTCTAAGTCATAACTAAGTGTATGAATAATAATTTAGAAGTTCAATAATATGAGGATAGTAGAAAGTGTCCTCACTTAAAATGAAGATTATAACTTTTAAAATATAACAAATTCAACTACTAATTAGGGTTGTCAAGTTGACATAATTTTATAACATTACTAGTTCATAGAAACATTAAACAAAAGCAAACCGTGTGTATGGTCTCACTTTGGTATGCATTATTGTATTTCTCTTAAATGGATTTTTTTATTTCTTATAAATAAAAAGCAATAACACTTTTATATGTTGTAATTAGTTGTTTAATATATCATTAATTAAGTAAAGATCTTATGAGCATAGAAGTCAAATTGCCACACAAATCAAAATTGTCAGAGTTGCAAAGAAACATGCTCCAATGCTTAGTTTGTTCTTGAACCTACTGCTTCTATTGCTGTCGGCAACATCATGAGCTTCCCAAGATTAATAACAACAAAAATAGGAGAAACCCTATAAAATATTTTAACTTATCTAACTCTTGTGTATCATTATTTTAACTATGTTACTATATAAAACAAATAAGACATAATTATAATTTACAAAAAAATTAAAACACCTAATACAACTTTTTAACCAAAAAAAATTACAATATAAATACTAACCTATAACTCACATTTTTTACACATCAATTTAAAAAAATCTCCTCTACTAACTAACAACTTCTAAAAATATCCCATAACATTTATTTTGTTTCCTTTTCATCATTTTCGAATGGTTCCCAGTCTGACAGATTGAACTTTTTTAGTCTTCTTGCTGAGCACGTCAACGAGTCTGAAAGTTTGAAAAAAAAATCTTGAAACGTGATTTGTTGGGGCTAATAACGTTATTTTGAATGATTATTTTGTGGAGAACCCAAAAACACAGACGAGATGTTTAGAACTAGGTTTCGGGTACCTCGTGATTTATTTTTACACATTGTTGAAAATATATGTAACAACTTTTCATGGTTTAAAGAAGGGTTTGATGTGAGGTGGAAAGAAAGTTTCACGGCAATACAAAAGTGCACTTTAGCAATACGTCAACTCGCAACGGATAATTCACCCGACACATACTACGAATATTTAGCTATGTCTATTAGGACTTCTCGTGAATGTCTTGAATATTTTTGCAATGTTATTATTGATTTATACGGTGATGAATATTTACAAATGCCCACTAGTCATGACATTGCATTGTTGTACGATGCACATCAACATATAATTCACCCGACACATACTACCAATATGTAGCATTATTATACGATGCATTATTGTACGAGTTACAAGTGCTATATACAATAGTTTCTAATTTAAACAATTTAGTTCAATTAATACATTATTTAATATATATTTATTTAAAGTATTATATTATTTTAATAGTTTAAATTAATATTAAAATATATACATTTAATATTTATATTTTTAAAGCTTACTACTATTTGATTTAAGTATTATTTTATTTAAACACTTAAGTATATAATCACTATATTTAAATAGTTATAATAATAATAATACTTAATATATCAACGTTCAAGACAGATCACAAAAGAGGCTCGATAACACCCACCGCATCACTATATATAATAAATAGAAAAAGTTATAAGTAGTGAAGGTGTAGGTTTTCTCAATGTTACAAAAATACTTTTCTTTTTCTCCATACTAGTAAAAGATCTATTTTGTTTTTTTTACAATTTACATTTAAACCTTTAAGGATTTTTTAAAACTAACCACAACACTCTCTCTCTTTTTTTCAAATTGATACCTACTCATTTTATATTTTTTAAATTTTATAGTTAAGCATTCTAGTTATGTCAAATTTACCATTAACCACCTGAATTTTTTTAAAATTTTATACTTAACCTTCCGAGTTATGTCAAATTTACATTAATTGAAATTTTTTTAAGTTTTATATTTAAGATTTCGAGTTTTGTCAAATTTTCTTTTAACCAACTAACAATAGAGCTCGCCAAATTATATTAAATTCATAATTTACGTATTCACTATTTTTCTTCTCTGTTTTGAGGTATTTATTTTTTATAGTATTATTTTGTCTATTACACTTTTTATCAACTTTTTGCATGTAATTTTTTTTTAAATTGTTAGTTCTAACGTATAAATCCTCAGAATTAAATCTTTCAGCTTTTATAACCTTCGTTGAATAGCACGGGTCACACCCACTATATATTAAGATAAAGACAATAAATTTTATCAAATAAGAACTTTTTCCAGTACATCAAACTTTTTTTAAAACAAGAAATTGTTTTAAAATTAGAGTTTTTAGAAAAGAAGAATTTTTATAAACCAAAAATATGAAAACTGGAAGTTATAATAAATAATTTTTTTAGATATGACATTTTCTTTAAACGGTATATTTTGAAAAAACATGTTTAAAAAAATTTAATACAAAATTTTAAAAAGTTAATATCATTTTTATTACTTATAGTCTTTTCTTATACATAATTATTTCAATCCTATATTATCTTAAAAATCATTTATAATTAATAAAATTTTATTTTATTTAATATTTTTTTAATTTAACTCTTGTAATTCACAAGTTTACTAAAACTAGTATAAAATATAAGTACTGCACTAACGATGATATGAGTTAACTATCTCTACTACATATCATTTCCAATAAAGATTAGAATGGTTTAAAATAATAACCACAGAATCATTTCATCAATTCCCTTAGATTTCGGATATTAGATGCAATTCTTTATTTCTTTTAGATATATTTTAAACTAAAAGACTACAAACTAAAAATTTTGAAGAAAAAGTTAAAGATGGTAAAGGAATCAACTCTCAAACTTATTCACCTTTTTTCCTTTTACATCTTTTTCTCCTCTTGCTTTTTCTACCCCCACGTCCACATAAAGAAATAAAGCCCCTACCCCCCCCCCCCCCCCCCCACCCCCCCCCCACCCTTGGTCTCTTCAAGTTCCATAATTCTCACACATACACTTCACACACCATATACAACCGTACCCTTCACTTAATACTCTAACAACTTCATCTTCTCCATTACACACAAACCCCATCTCAAGAATCTTGATTATAAGCTTCAAGATTGAAGCAAACAACAAGAAAGAAGCAAAAAGTTGAAAGCTTTACAAGTGATAATGGAGTTCTTCACACCTCAACCTGATCTTTCTCTTAGAATCAGCCCACCCAACACACAACCCACTTCAAAAACTAGAAGAACACCAAACCCAACTCATCAAGATCATGAATTGGATCTTGATCACTTGTGGAAGAAAGCTTTAACCTCCCAAAACCACCAACATGGCTCAACAACATGGTCCGAACCCATTCGAATGGTTCAACCGAACCGAACCCATTCGAATGATTCGGGCCTGACTTATAACACAAACACAACCCTTCAACACCATCATGATCATCATCAACAAGGGTTGGTGGTACCCATAAGAGGGGTTCCTGTTTATTACCACAATAATAATACTCATCCTAATTTTCATATTCTAGCTCAATATCATCAGCAACAACATCAGATTAACAACCCTTTATTAGATTCTTGTAATATAGCTACTAGTAGTAGCTCTTCTTCTTTAACTGGTGTCAATGGTTCTAACAATATTGCACGATCAAGATTCTTGTGTTCGAGGTATCCGGTTAAGCGTAGCGTTCGCGCACCGAGGATGCGGTGGACGACTACGCTTCATGCTCGGTTTGTGCATGCTGTTGAGCTCTTGGGTGGCCATGAGAGTATGTTCTTTAAGACTTCAAAGTTTCTTAATATTTATTGATATTTGAAGACTGATTAATTTTGTTTTAAAGTTGAATTTTTGGTTGTATTAATTTGCATATTACTTACTGAATTTGCTTGTGAATTGAAATGGAATTAGGAGCTACACCCAAGTCAGTTCTTGAGCTAATGGATGTGAAGGATCTCACATTAGCACATGTTAAATCTCACTTGCAGGTAAACTTGATAACCCTAGCTCCCATTGGTTTTCATTTATCAATCAATTTTAATAGGGTTTTATTTTTAATATGTTTCACATTTAGTTTTGTTATTTATAATTTGTAATTGACTAGTTCATTTCAAGAGATTTAATTGTCAGTTGTTTCCTAGTTAAATAAACTAACAAAAACTCGGTGTGTATTACAGTCAAAACACTACGTACAAATAAGTAAGTGAATTATACGGTTTTCTACGTACAAATAAGTAAGTGAATTATACGGTTTTCAGGGGGTGGGTATGTGTAGATATATAATGAAGGGATTAAAAGAAAACCATCAATTTATGTAACAATCGTCAAAACCATCTTTAATCAATCACAAATTTTATAAATAATTTATTTTTTAAAAATTGTTAAAAAAAGTATTTGATTAAATTATGACCTCATAATTTTAGGTAATTATATAATTTTCAACTTAAATTCCTTCGATCATGACGGTATGAATATTAAGTTTTTTAAGTTAATTAAGTATACATAACCATTAATTAGTTTTATATATTTAACCTATGTAACTCATCTTTAGTTTTCACAATTTTTACATTATTTTTGCTTTTCTCATGAAATTATATATATTTCATAGTACAAAGGAACCTTCAAACTGAAGTCTTTGAATTTATATGCAGGCAATTAGGCAAATACGTCCTTTCAATTATATATACTTTTACTTTAGACAGTAAGAACAACTTAACTTTGCATTATTAGACAAAACTAATATGTATTTTTAAATAAATATACAAGACATAATATATTCTTCAAGTTTCATGCAGAGACCCATCACTAATCTTTGGCACTTATTCTTGTTCTTCTTTTCTTATCCTCCTGCTGCTACTGGATCAGATGGTTCTGCATATACACAGCTTTCAAAATCAGCTTTTCTTTTGCTTTACATGACACATGTTTTTATATATTTATAGCTTATTGCATTAATATTCCTACATAAATGCACACTTATATACATACATACATACATCTTGTGTGTGTGTATAATAATATATATTGTAATATAATATATATACACAAAGAGACAAGTATACACACAATCCACTGTGTAATTGTGTGTATTTTTGTAGGTTTGAATTGAATAACAGCATTAATAATTCTCTCCTTTTCAGAGGTGAACTAGAGATATGGGAAAGTACAACAATGACCATCATTTGTCAATGATATGTGTATATATGTCTAGTGGTTTCTTAACTACACATCTTAACCATGGTTAAATCTAATGGTAGAATATATAGTCTTTCACTCATATAGACATGTAGCCTACAGTAGATTTGTTCTTTTAATATATTATCTTTCTTTATGCATAGTCACATATATACATGGTCTCTAGTCATAAGTGATATTTGTAGTACATGATTGTCTTATACACATTTACTTATTTTTCACCTTTAATATGATAAAAGTAAGCTTAAACAATATATATTAATATTATCCTACATACATACATATGTGAGTATCTTATGCATGTTTCTAGTTTCAAGAAATATATAAGACTTGGTTTATTTGTGTTATGTAGATGTATCGAACGGTAAAGACGACAGACAAAGGGTTGGTTTCTTCAGGTTAAATAGACTCCTTACTCGTTCTTGCTTGAGTATATATATGCATAAGCTTGTATGATACGTTTATCAATTTTGTAACAAGGGTTTATCGTATTACATTAGGACAATCTGAAGTTTATGATAACGGGTCGTCAGGTGATAATTCTGGTGATATAGTGTGTGACATTCAGAATCAAAGAACAGAATTATCAGCTAAACACGGTGGACGGTCTAGTTTTCATCAAGATTATAAAGATTTTCAATCTTGTCGTTGGAGCAACTCATCAAGGTGAAAAAACTTATGCTAATCGACTGTTATACTCATGATCATTGATAAACATATCTTCCAAAAACCATTTTAATTGCATGCATCACTTGTGTATATTATTTGTTGTAGAATTATACTAGTTGTATTTATGTGCTTTAATGTTAGAGTCTTTCAAGAAAACAACTTCCCTTTCAAGTGGCTTGAAAAGGGGCTTTAACTAAAACAAGAAAAGGATATTTAATTTTCTCTTGCCATTTCATGTAAAAGATGAAAGCAACAAATTCAACCCATCCCTTTCACTATGATCTTTTAGTCTTCAAATTTCAATCAACCATGACCTTTCAAGAGGCTAGCTAGGGACCAATTACTTCTAAACAATTGGTGCCCAAAGCCCTCCTTTTTCTCCAACTATAAGTTATATAGATTTCTCGGTATTCTACTAATCAACAGGATCAGATAAACTACACTAGTCTTGATGGGGTTAAACACAAAACCAATAAAAGTTGGATTTGAACCTGACACCTCAGGTACGGGATATATAAACGTTTAACACACCACTCTCTTTAGAGTTTTTTTCCTCCTTTTCCTCTTGTGTACAATGGCATGGGTAAAGGGGAATTGAATCACATGGGTTGATTTTGTTTTCTTTTTAACTCAAAGAATTGAAACTGGTAAAGTGAGAAGCTATAGCTACAAACTAGTTACTGAAAGAAGGGTTTCTTTATATGGGTGAGCATGCTTTTTCTCTTCTTTTTCTTGTGGCATGGGCTTTGCACTGATTGGAATTATTCTCTTGTGACTCTTGACCATCGATACTGTTGTAGGGAAGTTATGTTGAATGGCAAACATGGAGATTTTGAAGCAAACATCCCATATCTTGAGGTAGATATGCCTTTTCTTTTCCTTTTTGAGAATAACACTTAATTGCTCCCTCAATCTCAAAAGTTACCACACTTTCTTCTTGTGTGATTTGGTTTTGTTAAATATCACAGAATAATTGCCATAAGGAATGTATTGTTTCAAATATCATCTAAGGTGTTTCAAGATAAGTAAAAATAATTAATTAAGAATAGTCTAGAAAAACATATTAGTTTACTTTTATTGATGGTAAAATGAAAAATAGCGATAATGTTAACAAACACAACACTAGTTTATTGGGTTGGTAGTTCGGTATAAGAGTTAGAGGACTTTTTACAAACAACACAAAATTAAACCTGATTAGAAATAGTTTAAGTGTACTTCAAAATAAGATATTATTTTAAAAAAAAATTACACATGTACTCCAAATCTAGGTTGTTTCCTACACTAAGGTGTTTCAAGATAAGTAAAAATAATTAATTAAGAATAGTCTAGAAAAACATATTAGTTTACTTTTATTGATGGTAAAATGAAAAATAACGTTAATGTTTAACAAACACAACATTAGTTTATTGGGTTGGTAGTTCGGTATAAGAGTTAAGGACTTTTTACAAACAACACAAAATTAAACCTGATTAGAAATAGTTTAAGTGTGCCTCAAAATAAGATATTATTTTTTAAAAAAATACACATGTACTCCAAATCTAGGTTGTGTCCTACACTAAAAAGTAAAAACATGTCAAACACAAATTCAGTTTCTATTTATCTACAAACATTTATTTGATGCTAGCTTTGATCTGCTACATCTAAAAGCATACATGCATTTATCAAGGTATATTATTTTAGGTGACATAGTTTCATAATGTACATTTAAGTTATTATATCTTTAATTTTCTAATATATAATTTATTTTTATTTAATATCAAACTTAAACTAATGTAGTATTTGAATATCTAAAAAATTAATATATACACATAAAAAGTTAATCATAATTCCTCAAAAAAGAATGTTGGTGCATCAGTTCATTAAACTTTTTACAATTTAATATGTTAATTAAAAAGATAAGGTTGTATCTTTGTAGAGTTCATGGTATGTACTGGTTTCAGGTTCAACAGTCAAGACATTATGCTCTAAGGTACTTGAAATTAAAAACAACACCCTTCATTGAATGCAATAATGTAATATTGTAAACCCTTACATCCATACATACATACACATATATACAATACACACACATCTCTATGACTGTTTGTAAACTCAATGTGTTTTGTTAAATGCCTTAAATTAAGAGTATCAAGTTAGTATAATATGCTATGCACACAAATAAAAAACTATAATTTACATTTTGAAGGCCCAAGGAGTGTCAGTTGACTTCCCGCCACCAAAATTTGTCGTCTTTTTTATATAAAACCGTGTCTTTTAAAAAAACATACAAGAAATGTTTTCAAATAAAAATTTTATATATACGTCTCACAAAGCTAGCATCATTTTTAAAACTATATGAAGTAATCTCGAGTTGTTTTTTTCTTACAGATGGAAATGAATTCAAAAGATATGAAGAACGAGAGATCATCAGAACTAAGCTCATCAAGCCATTCAGAAACCAGCCTTATCAACACGCCCAATCTAGAATTCACGTTGGGAAGAATACAGTAATCATATATATAAAGACAAGATCAAATGAGAACTCTAAATATCACGAGAAGTGAGAGAACTCGTTAAAAACCAATCAAATATATATATTGTAGTACTCATTTTGAAATGATTGCATGTGTTATATACTTAATGGGAGATGATGATGATGATGATGAAAAAAGAGAAGTGCCCACATTAGAGAAAAGTAAAAGAATGAAAAAGGAGAGCAGAAGACAAGAAAGGAGACAGTAAGCAACAAAGGGACTAGGGTTTCAAAAACCATATCTTTGCTATCAAAAAATTAAATGTAGCAAAATCTATATATATACTAATATATTGATATTTATTTTGATATGAATAGATATCGATTTTGTATGAAAAAAATGAGACACAAAATCAAACTAACCGCTTTTAGTTACGGTTTTTCATCACTAACCATGGGTGTGCATGGCTATTTCTTTTGAAAAGTTAACAAAAGGTTAAACTAAAAAATCAAATTTTGCGACGTAATTTGTGACAGATTTGCTTTTCGCCATTTAAAAGAATCCTTCGTTGATTTCCGTGTGATAATAAATTTTAAATTTTTAGAAACATAAAAAGTAATTTAGGAAAATCATATTCGGTCGTAACTTGTAAGAATAAACTAAACAAAAAGTTTTAGAAACAAAAATAATTTTAAAAACTCGTCGCAATGGTCATAAAAAAAGTAAAAAACGATTGCATATCCGTTGCTATTTCCATCATGTCATATTATATTACTTTTTTACGCCATTTTAAAAAAACATTTTTTCAAAATTGTTTTATAATATTTAGGTAGTTAAAAAAATAAATATATATGTATATTATATATATAGTTATTACATATAACTAGTATTAAGTCCCCCGCGTTGCGGGGTAATGCGTAAAACCGTGTCAAGTAACACTAATGGCACACTACCGTGTTAAACTAAAAGTAACACCAAAAAAACCATAAAAACGGAAAAAATAAATCGAATGAAAAGTAGATGAATAAATGTTCAACCACACACTCACGTTACGGCGTCTTAACTCGTAAAATTTAGACCGAGACGTAAAACGAAAAATTTGTAAAATATGAAAAGTATAGAAGAACAAAGTTGAAAGTAAAAATTTATTGAGTCTAAATTGTAAAAGATGTAAAGTATTGGGTTAGAATAAAAAAGTTAAAGATTAGAAAAATAAAAACAAATTGGATACAACCCATAAAGCATAAAATACAAGTTATAATGCATAGACAACTTGCTAATTAGTATATACTAGTCTTAAGCCCCCTGCGTTGCAACGGGGGCTTAAAACCGTTTCAAATAGCACCAATCACCTACTACCGTCAATAACCACTAACATCCAAAAAAACTCATGGTAAAAAATAAAATTAAATCGAACAAAAAGTAGTGTAAAAATGTTAAACCGCGTAGGCGGAACGTAAAACATATAAAACAATAAATAGGTCGGCCTAGAACCAGCGCATTGCGATGGGGTCGTTAAAGGGGGAAAATATAAGGGTAAAAAGTAAAAACGTTGAACCACATTCGCACGTTGCGCTACGAAAAATAAACGAGATCAAAGTTGAAAGTAAAAAAATTAATCAGGGTCAAATGATAAAAAGTATATAAGTGTTAGATTAAAATAAGAAATGAGTTAAGTATTAAAAAAAGAGACAAAGGTGTGTACAACCTATTAAGCATATTGTACAACCCACTAAGCATAACAAAGTTGATAATTAGTAATATATAAATAGCATTAAGCCCCCCGCGTTGCAGGGGGGACGTAAAACTATGTCAAGTAGCACCAATGACACACCACCGCCAGTGACCAACTACACCAAAAAAGCTCGTATTAAAAAAATAAGAAACAAAAAAATATAACCGAACGAAGTAGACATAACAACTTTGAACCACGTATGCGAAACATAAAATATATAAAACAATAAGTCTATCTAAGACCAGTGCGTTGCGACAGTGCCGTTGAACATGGAAAAAATGAGCTTGAAACTTTGAACCACACACGCACGTTGCGATATTTTAACTCGCAAATTTTATACCGAAATGTTAAAAGGGAAAATTTTTAAAAATATAAAAAGTATAGGAGGCAAAAGTTGAAAGTAAAAAAATATTAAAATTAAATTGTAAAATATGTAAAAGTATTTGTTTAAAATAAAAAGGTTAAAGATTAAAAAAAGAAAAAGAAAAACAGTGGGTACAACCCCACTAAACACAATGTACAACCCATGATGCATGACTAACTTGATAATTAGTATATATTAAATATAATTCAATGTAAGTATTTTATATGTATATTTTAAAGTTATATGTAAAACTTAATAATAATTATATATCCAACACTGTAATTTATCATCAAACATACCCGTTAAACCGATTGAAATAAAAAATATTGAAAATCCGGTCCGACCGGTTCCCGATCCAACGGCCGAACCGGTTCAAATCGGCCAGTTCTTGAAGAAGAAAACGAGTTGGGGTGGATTGAAATCGGTAGCCTTACCGAATCTCGGTTCGACCGGCCGGTCCAATCCGACTCTAATAAGATTGGGTAAAACATATACCAGTCAAAAATAGCCATAACTAGACAAACAAATATATGGTCTAATATAGTCATAATTGCTTAAACATGGTTATGATTGGTCAAATGTAACCATAGTTGGTTAAACATATCTGTGACAACTCGTGTTTCCAGATTACCATCGCCCTCATAATCTAACGTTTCTCCAATAAATTTATTATTATTAATAAATTTTGTTATATTTTAAGACTATAGTAATTATTATAAGTATTAGCAACTAATTTTAAAATTTATTAAACAAATCCAACCTAAATTGCATTATGAAAACTATAGGGGCCCGAGTGTAACTTTAAACAAACAAACTCCCCTTAATAAAATAACCGAAGTCTTCCTTTTTCGGCCATTCTTAACAACCGTAACCCTAAACCACCGAAGCTCATCCCACCTCCCGGGCCGTCGACCTCAAATCTCTTGGAACAAGCTTCATCCGGCGGTCTCTTTCGCGAGTTTCTAACCTCCAGCAACCGCACACCTTTTGACGCCTTCTCCGCTTCAACCGAGAGTTCTTGGAGCAGCGACATTGTTTCTGATAGGTTGATTGAGAATCGAATCAACCCGTACATTAACCGGTAAGATTTACTCACCCATGACTTGCGGTTCGTCGCGTTGCGGTTTTAGTTCTACTCTCGTCGGTGGGTTGCGGTTTAGTGATTATGGTGTTGTGTGTCTTTCGCGCATGTGCGTGTGTGTTGAATGTCGATGGTTTGGTACATGTTGTTCGTTATGTATGTTCTTTTCTGTCGTACATGTATACATGTATATGTCCCTGCCTAATGTGTGAATATATGTTCTTTTCTGTCGTACATGTATACATGTATATGTCCCTGCCTAATGTGTGAATATATGTTCTTGTATGTTGTGTGTGTGGTATGCATGTGCTTGTGTGCATGTGTGTAGAGTTTCATATGTGGTGATGTGTGTGTGTTATTTTGGCCGTGAGTGTGCATGTGTGTGTGTTTTCCCTATGGTGTAGAAAAGGGGTGGGTCATAGCCGTGAGGTAGGCTTGGAATGGTAAATGGGTGGTGTTTGTCGATTATTAAGAAACGAAGTTTGGGTCGTGTAATGATTATAGAAAGGGGTTTGGATATAAGTTGTATGGTTTGGATTTCTCTAAAACTTGTGAACGTGTAAGCACACCTTGGTGAATGGTCTTGTGAAGTCATGGAACATTGTTAGGTTGCATGTTTAGTCTAAACCTTGATAAATCTAGTCTGGCAGATTCTGTTATCCAACTTGTGAACGTTGTAACTTAATGATAATAAACTCAATCACTGCGTTTCTTGGGTCCAAATTGTGTATTTTTGAATCTATTTTCCAGAAAGCCCAACCACACTTAAATTGAACGTGTAGAACCCAAGTTATTGCCTTTTTAGTGGAGGTAGGTCAAAACTGTTTTTTTTTACAGCAAACAAAGGGTCAAATATTTGATACATGATTTTCATTTTGAGGAACTTATGGTTAAAATAAATAAATTGGAAAGTAACCCCATGAGTCTTGGAGCAACTCCAAGTGGGTTCATCTCAAAATAATATATAGATTTGTGTTTAGAGACACTATAATAAATGTATCGCATATGAGTTTTATTATAAAAACTCTTATAATTAAAGATATATAAACAATACCTTCATGTATGGTCCAATGGGTGTATGAATAATTGAATTTTATATGCTTGTGTGAGTTTGTGTATGCCTGTGTTTGCTTGTGTATGAAGAGTCATGTTGTTTAGCTGACATCGCAACTGAACCGTGATCGCGAACCGTACCATTCTACTCCGAATAATTAATTCCATTTCTAATATTTAATCTCAATTAAATATTAAATGAAACCCAGGTTAATTGGAACCCGATCCCTTGTGCTTACACTTATTTGTTGCAACGCATTCGAGGTGAGTCTTCACGGCCCCTATTTTACATTACTTTCTTTTTGGGGGAGAAAACATGCAAACTTTATTTATAAATGGTTTCTAGTATTATTGTTTATCGTTTGTTACATTAGTGCAAACATACTTAAAAGTCCTTACATCCTCAAACCGTTAGTAATGTGTAGCGAGGTAATTCTGAGTAGTACTACTGGGTTTGACAAACCCCGCCCGGGCTAGTCGCGCTAGCTTGATTGGAGGTCAAACGGGTGCGTTATTGACCTAACATTTGTCACTGTCTGGGTTAGACGTGACGGGAAGGCAACAAACTTACAAACAGTCAGCTTCGGTTTGAAACGCTAAGTAACTCGTTATAGGCTAGCTACCTATCGATATGCTTTAATTACTTTACCATTTGAACAGTTACAAACGTTTTTATCTGTTATGAAACCTGTGAACTCACCAACTTTATGTTGACACACTTTAGCATGTTTTCTCAGGTCACAGGAACGTTTAAGCTCATGTTAGTTAAAGAACGCACTCAGGACATGCATCATCAAACTCATTTATTTTGTTTTGAACATTATATTTTGGCATAGTACTTTGGGAACTTTTAGTATTGGCTTACATTCGTCTATATGCTTTCGCATTGATGTTTATTTCGTTTATGTTCACTATGATTTAAAGTTCAAACGTTTATCTAAGTTCATATAGTGTTGTTTGATACGATCGTGTCTGAGATCCTGGTTTGTCACATGCCTCGCGGTAAAACCCCGCACGTGGAATTTGAGGGTGTGACAGAATGGTATCAGAGCCACTCCTGTGTCGTTCGGGATGTGGGACATACCTCACCAAGGATGGTGACTTCTCGGGCTCATCGAGGACGATGAGTCCAAACAGGGGGTGCTTGTGACACCCTACACATATCCCACATCGGCCGTGGACAGGAGAGATTCCTGGTTCATAAGGAATGTCTGGCCTTTAACATCAATAACGCGTTTTGGGCGTATTGGCTGTGGACGAGAGGAGAACTCCACAGTTAAGCGTGCTCAGGTGGGAGCAATCCAGGGATGGGTGACCTCCCTGGGAAATTTTCACCCGGCAACCAAAAGCAAATCCGTGAGCTCCTCGTGGGCAAAGCGGACAATATTGTTGATGCGAGAGGCCGGGTGTGACAATATCCATACTTGTCCCTTTTTTTGATTGGATAATTGGATTACTGACGGGCAATTGACCCACCCGATCATCTTCATTATTTAGTATGCATTCTAAGACCACACTTAGGAGAAACTCACCTTAGGTGAGAGAAAATTCATAACCCAACCTGAAACCTTTTTTTTAATTGAATTCTTGAGCTACCTGACCTTAATCACTTGAACTAAAAAATCATAGGTTTATACTTGTTACTTGATCACATATAATCTGATTACTGATTAGTCATATTTGGTAACCATACTTGTAATAAGTTCATAATCATAATTAGTCAAACATAGGCATACTTGATCAAACATAGTTATAATTGACGATACTTGGTCAAAACATAAGTTTACTCAATCGTACATAGTTAAATTTGGCCAAACATAACAATACTTGACCCGACACAGTCATAATTAATAGTCATGTAGAACCATACTTTGATAAAGAATAAGCATACTTATAATATCATAAGGGTCAGACATATTTAGTTCAACAATGCCAACATTGGTCATTAATGGTTATTGGTTAACCATGGTATATACTAGAGCCATAAGGGCTAGTATGACTTTCAAGACTTTTAAGGTCCAATATGTATATGTTATTGTAACTTATCAAGATCTCATAATCATTACAACTCAGACCGACTGTTTAAGACCTAATATGAGAATTCAAATTATCATGTTTTATTAAGATCTATTATGACTATTAATTATTAAATCCAATAAAACTCATTACTAAATACATGGTTCAAAGTAAATCCATCTTGGTTTAAAGATCACGTCCAAAAGTTATCATGCCTCTTAAGAAAAGTATAATTTGTCTCACCCATTATACGAACTCATTATGATTACTTACAATATAATATGAATCGTTACATAGTATTATAACATGTTTCGAATATGATATATTTAGACTTGGTTTGACACATTACAACAATACAACCCATATGAGTCATTACAAGCCAATGGACCAATTATATTTCATTATAACCCCATTTAAAGCCCGAATTACCTATTAAAACACGATATTACCAATTAAGACCCTACATGGGCCATCATCACTCTTAGATCCTATCATGTTTTTTATCAACAAACACACACTCTTTACTTTATATCTATCATACTTTTAAAATCACAACACTCGTATTGTTTCTACTCTATACTTACCTTCCTCCAAAATAACCACATTACATACTGCAGATTTAAACCCTAGAACCATTTGATTGAAGAATACATCACTTCACCATCAAATGTTTATTGGAACTAATGCTGCTATGTAAGACATGCTATATAACTAACCAGAAAAGTGCTTATTAACATTTTTAATGTTTATAACGAACTTTTTAATGTTCATATATCTAACTAGTAATCTAGTATCTTTTTTAATCGATGTAGAGGTTTGAGGTGGGCAAACCATGTATTGGGTCATACCCGAAACCGGGTTGGCCCCAATTGGGTTTTTTTGTACCCGGGTATGAACCCAGGTTGGGTTCAATTACTTGAAAACCCTACCCGCCATACCCGGGTAGGGTAGGGTCGGGTCCGGAACCGGGTCCAATACCGGGTTTAGTTTTTTTTTCTTCTTCTTCTTTTCTTTTCTTGTGTGTATGTCCAATACCAAGTTCAATATCGGGTCCAATACCGGGTTCAACTCAGGTTTAAACCGAGTCGGGTTCGGTTCGAGTCGGGTCGGGTTCGCTAAAAACTCAAAAACTAAAACCGGTTCCAACCCTACGGGTTTAAACGGGTCCAACCCGGGTATGCCTCCCATCGGGTACTACCCGTACCCGGGTCCGGTCGGAACCCGGTTTTTTTGCCCACCTCTAGGAGGTGGATTGAAATTATTTTTGAAATTATACCTTTATTGGGCTTATCTTAGTGTCAAATTGGACTATAACCCACTAAACTTTGGGCCTGTGTCAGGGCAGTAGATAAAGACGTTTAAGAACATAACCAAAAGCCCAGAACACCCAATTTATCTTTGTGATCAAGATGATCGATTATGCCGATGCTCTTTTGATTTAGTTTCATTTGGTATTTATTTGGTATTTATCTTTGTTAAAGTGATTCGGATTGAATCCGCATAAAATAAGTAATATGTCGATTTATGAGTAGATATAAAGAGTGTATGTTCGTCATTAAGAAAAAACAATATCTTGAAGGCTAATAGTTAGCTTATTAGCTTATCCTTATAATCTTTTGTATTCTTAAATTTTGTTTTATCTTTTAAAAACCATTCACATCTTATTATCTATTTTTATTTTTATTCAATTAAATAATATCTTTTAATCATTTTTTACTAATCTTCTCTCTTTTCAATCATAAAAAAATTATAAGGATGGATAGTAAGTTAGTATATATACAAACTCGCTATTCGAAGAAAAGATTTCAGCAGTACAATCTTGCTTGATACCTACAACAGTCAAGGAAGTGAGAGGGTTCCTCCGTTTAACGGGATACTATATATGTTTCGTTCGGAACTATGGTTTGATAGCACGACCTCTCACAGCCTTGATTAAGAAAAGTTATAAAGAATGACACGGAGTGAATTTTTTTTTTTTTTTTGGTTCTTTTTGTATTTTAAAGATAATAATGAATATATGGGCTCCAATGTAAATGCACTAGAAGGTTAAATAAAAGATGAATAAAACTTAAGGACAAAGATTATTTTAGTTATATTATAAGGATATAGATAAAACTCTATTGTGTATGCTCTAAAGGTTCACTATTGAATACCATAAAAATTTAAAGCTTATAAAGATGACAAATGAGATGGGGCAATTTTTATAGTGGATTCTTGTTTTTTTCTTTAAAATTTAAAAATAAGGCTGAGGATGAGAAATAGGTTGCGACTGCTATAAGAACGTCAACTCTTTACCTATATAGGTTAACATTTGCGCCACCTTAAAAAAGCTCAAACGTCAAACCACTGAACCAGTGACTACATAAGCCAACAAACATGCAATCGACTTTTACGAACTTAATGAATACAGTTGGTGTTTATGCTGACTATCTCCGAAGGCGGAGTTGCTGAAAACTAAATACTTTTTCACTAAGTATGTTTGTGAATACAATTAGTGAAAACTAAGTATCTCCCAAGGCCAACGTAGTGAAAAGTAAGTACGTTTACACCAACTTTAGGAATACACTTAGTGAAAACCAAGTATGTTTGCCAACATTCAATCCCTTTTTTACATACATTGGCATTTCACTAAGTTTTATAACTTTTTCTAATCAACTCACATTAAGCACAACTAGTTATTACTTAATATATGCGTAACAGTTTTGTATCATCAAATCTACATAAAACGTTGACCGAACAATTATTTAGCCGGTTTAATTTCTATTTGCATAATCGTCTTTTAAAACTAATATTATCTAATGTTACTATGACATGAAAATATTGAGACAAACTTAAAAGGACATAGATGATATGTACACCACCGATTCTACTATGTACATCACCAAGTTAGGGGTATATTATTGATACACCCAATTTATTTTATCATCTCTATATCTTTCTATACATACATATAGATACATGGAGAGAGATAGAAATAATAAGGTGTCTCAATAACATAAACGAGCGTTTGTATAACCCAACCCCCAAGTTATGGTAAACCATCATTCACGTTGTCAGTACTCAGTAGCAGGTATTTTTCACGTTTTTATAGAATCAATAGAAACCGCTATGATGATCATTATGTGTGTTTATTTTTTTAGGTTAAATGATTGTGTATAAATCATATCTCATAAACAAAAACAATAAATTAAAATCTACAAACCACCAACAATCATTACGCAAAACCTAATCATGATCATCTATATAATACTTTATATATTATTTAAAGGGTAAGTACACTTTCTTTATAATTTAAGGTTTAAAGTATGTACTTGTTGCAATGATTGATTATTTCATGGATTAGAAAATTGTGAAGGGGGTAAAAAGAAAAGCAAACAAGATCTTTCCTTTAAGCAAAAGATTCACAAGATCCTTTGTCTACTGCAACCCAAAGAATCACATTCTTGCTTCCCTTCAAACCAAAGGATCACATACAAACTATAAACAAGAAATAAAATAAAAAAATTAAGATAGAAAACACACATCCAAAAATCAAGTTGCTTATAAGTATTGGTGAAAATTATGACCCCATGTTAAGAAATGAGTTTATTTGGGCAAAAAGTTTTGTTGATTGGTTAATTTGGGACTACTAGAATTATACAAAGGATCAATTTAGGTTACTAATATAAAACTTGCTAACTTAAATGAGTCCAAATGGACGAAAACACCATACGCCACCATTGTGTGTCACAACCACCTACTGATATGGCGGGTGAACCTATTTTGATACATCTTTTTAAACGACCCATTTCAAGACAAACCCATTTTGGTCGGAACTTGTTTTGACCCAAACCAAATTTATACTTTTTTTAAACAACCCGCCTTGACCCAAACACAATTTGGTTAAAACTGTTGTTTCATCATGTTGACAGACATTCGATTCGCAAGCATTAGGATAGACATCAATCAATGCTATGCTCAGAAGTCAGATTTTATACCGAAAGCATCTTGGTTTCCTTTTGACACCCCCGTGTGTTTCATATCGATGGCAACCAAGAAAGCATGAAGAACAAGCTTTAACTATATGCTTTAGTTTGGAAAGCAACAAGATATTTAAAAAAAATTGTGCAGTTGGAACAAAGTGATTGAAAAAAGATGATTTTATTTGCTACGAAAGAATGAAAGAAACCCCTTCGGGAATCCAGAAGCAGGAGACTATGTAATGTTTTCATCTCATCAAAATTAACCAACAGTTAACAACAAGATGTACATCAAAAGAAACTGTTAAAATGATGACTACTTACCTTGAAATTTTGCTGAAAATGAGAGAAATGAGGGATCTCCAGCCAAATCCCGTAGAAAAACCCGGCCCAAGATCCATTAGAATTCACCAATGTGCCAATCATGCCCCAATTCGAGGCCTGCACAAAAAGTATACTAATCTTTCATCTACAAATTGTCAATTTTCTGCTGCTTCCATGTGTTGTTAGACCAAGTTAGAAAAGGTCAAGCGCTAAGAATCAGTATTCAAAACGATGTTGTATGGTCCAACCCTGTAAGCGAAGGGCCTTTAATTTTGAGGCGTTTTGGACCATTTTCTAGAGGTAGTGGTTCCCTTGTGATTTCACTCGGTTCGTGGTTCAAATTAAAATCTCTGTGTTTGCTCACAACTTCTTCATTTCCCATTTTCTTGTACTTGATTGAGATGATGGTTCCTTTAATTGATACACTATCTTCGGCTTCTTTGGAGTGAATGGAACACTCAGATGCTGAATCATGCCGAGATCTTCCTTTTGAGTGTACTTTCTTTAATCGTTTTAGCCCCTGTGGATACAAATGTCGATCAACAGTTAAAAAGCTGAGATAGATGCATTATAAAAACTAGAGTTTGAACTTTGACCACCCGTTTACTTATGATAGGGTCAACTCAGATTATATGCTAACACTAACAGGTCAAATGGGTAGAAAAATTTAACAAAGTAGTTAAAAAAGAAACAAGTCAAAAGCAACACATTAAATTTTTGGACCAAGTGTTGGTCAACCTGACCCATACAAAAATTAGCTTCATTTAACCATTACCTCTACGAGGCAATTAAGCACCTATCTTTTTTAACTATTAGAAAAAACCTTTCCAGACTCATAAAGGTAGCACTAAATTACAGAAAATACTGAGAATGCCGTAATAATGAAGGAGCGTTACCTGATTTTCAAATCCTGGAGGGACAGAATCATGTGTATTTCTGTACTCTGACTTTGAAGATGAACGGCGTTTGATCCTAAATGTTTCCGAGTCAGAATCATCACTCTCTTGATATGTATTTTTAACATCCACAGGGAAATTACTATCACCGTGTGCCTGCTACAACAAAACTCTTTCTCATTAGTTCCCAACTGTCAAATAATGTGTGTTTTTCCCCAAATCATTAGAGTTAAAGCTTACATGGTTAATTGAAGATAAAGTTTCTGATGAAGAACGGAATGTAGAAGTATTCAAGATATCAGGACCACACTGCTTCAGGGTACAGGCTGGCTCATACTTGTTCACATCAGGTCCAAAAGTAAGTTTGCAATATGGATCATATGCTTCGTGTTCAGTAAGTGGATACAATTTAGATAGTAGAATCATGTCACAAGCAACTTCAGATTGCCGTTGAACCTCATTTACAATATCTTTTTCCTGCTCAAACATGTTGGCTACAGCCTCCATGTCTAAGATATTTTCCCTTACTGAGATTGTAAATGTGTCTCCACAAGGCAGGTTCAGTAACTTAAACTCTGAAATGGAAAATTGAAGAATATCATAATTAGAAAAAGGAGTCACATAAAAGCTTTTTTGAGCCATTTACATATTAATGGGTTTATTTGTGTCCAAACGAATTAAAAGTCTCCTAAAGTGGATTTTTAAATCACACAAACTTATTAAATCATTTTGTTTAAACATTTAGATCAATGTTATTGTAATATTTTAGATCATATTTAAGGCGTTATTTATTTAAAAGAAAAAAACAGACAAAAAGATGTTTGTAGACCAGCATACCATGGCGAAGGCACACAGGATGTAGATAGCAATTGCAGTTAATATATGCTACATAACAGTCACGTTTGCAAATACTGCAAAGAATGGTTCCATGAGAATGTGTAGAAGAACCCATGTATTCTCTACACTTCATTAGACACCAACGAATCCGATGTTGGAAGCGGATCAAGTTCACAAAGGCTACTTTAATGTTTCTATGAGATATCATATCTTCACAGGAATAATCTTCATACTCCATATTTGAACGAAGAATCATTGATTCCTTACACAAAAGTTCTTCGTAAGGGAGAAGAGGTGTCCGGTTTAGAAGTGCATAACGATGACTAGCTAATGATCCCACTAAGAACCAATCACCAATTGCAAAATTTACAGCCTCACTGCAATTAAAACCTAAGGTACGTATATTACATGATTTAGAGCCAGAAAATATAATTTTTTGTAGATTGGATTTATGGAAATTATTATACCATGACTAAATCCTGCATGATATGCTCGGGGGAAGGTCACCACGAATTCCCCAGGTTTTTGAACAGCTTTATAAACTGGAACACCATGTTGTGATAGAATATTTGGAGGAAATATGGTTGTCTTTCCCAAAAGAACATCAAAAGCACCGTCTTCCCCATCAGTCGATAAAATGTCATGAGCGTACACTTTTTGTTGAACCACCTTCTCAAAATCCAGAACAGCATGACCAGGAACACCATACCATGTTTTTGCAGCTCCACAATGATGATAATTCATGCTACAAAATGTAGGATAGCATGAGACACATGTTGGGCATTATACAATATTAGGACATTACATAATAAATTAAATAAAACCTAATTACCTATACAAGTAATGGTCTTCTACATGCCAAGCAAACATGCTAAATAGCATCCCAATGTAAAGCATAGGCTCAGTAACTCCCTGTAAACATACATATAATAGCTAAAAGTTGATATAAAATTTGTGAAACACAATTAAAGGGTAGAGAACTATCTGAAATACAGAATACCGGAATAGTTGTTTCAAGCAGACGTAGGGCAGAACGGGACAGTCTTGAAACTTTCTGAATTCAAAAGAAGAAAAAAACCAAGATGTTGATTAACAAAGATACACATAGTACAAAAAACATGTAACAACAATAAAGTAAAAAACATGCAGCAACAATCCCACCTAAGAAGCTATAACAGAACTACTAGTACTAATACCATGACTTTCTTAATAATAAAAAATCGAAACAAAACAGAAAAAGGGCGTAAGGAAGAATCGAAAGGTTAAATGACTGAAACAAAACTAAAACCTTTAAATTCCATTTGCTACTTGCAAGTTGATCAGTGGGAGAAGATGAAAAAGCACTCCCATCAACATCACAAGCATATTCAACACTTTCTGTCTTTCCACAAGCTATTTCATGCCAAAATTCTTTTTCCACATATGTAGCGGGTAGACATCCAGAACTATTATATCTACGAGTAAAAACCTTGTTCGCCATTTTCTCATAATCACGGAATGTATAATTTCTGATGAATAAATACCATTACTCAAACTGAATAAGATCACATACTTTAAAAATTATATCAAAACATCATATGTGGAGCGAACCTTCCACTCATAAAGAAGGTGCCTTTATCATCAGTATTCCACTCAGCAAGACGAAGAGGTTGCACTCTTGTAGTAAACTTAAAACCAGCTTTCTCTCTCGTCAAAACCATTCCAGCAGGAACTGAAGCGCTTAAAGGGGAAACAATCTTGCATATGCCTGAAAGAACAAATATTCAAGAGGAAAATATGAAATTAGAGAACCATATTGCAGAGATAACCTGTTAATATTTACTAAGACCTTAAAAGAAGTATAACCAAATCTTGAAGCTTCAGGAGCTATCTTTTGCAGATAAACCAAAGGATCCTCAAACTCTTCTTTACTTGGAATGTATACAGGGCACTCTGGAATTTTATCTGTCCAATCAAGATCATTTAAGTTGAACTTTTCAACCTTTGGCTTTGACGTAGCATCTCTCCCACATAAATGCAGACTGCTGAATAATCTATCACCAGAAGATGTCGAACCTCTTAACGCATCTCCTCCACTTCGAGTCATTAGGTTAGACACAAATGTAGCATCGTTCACAGTGCCAGACCCCATCCGCTGAAGCCTCTTATGCTTAAGATATTTTAATGTGTCCTCTCTGGGGGAGCAAACCCTTCCTTCCACCTGTCAAAATCACAACATAAGTCAGATATTTTCAGTTCCTAAATGTCAACAAGTCCAGTGCTTCTTAATCATGACTACGAATGAAAGGGGAACGCAGGCACAAAGCTAAAAAAATTCAGTTATTATACATATCCTTTGTGTTGCCTCACGGGTCATATCCACACTGATTACAAGCATATATACTATCTCCTGCTACCTGAACTAAAAGTATCAACGAACCCTATAGATGAAGAAACGAACACACATATAGACCAGCGGCAGATTTAGTTGGCAAAATCAATCAAGTTTTCATCCGAAACAAAATAATTAAAATTTATAAGCACTTGATACAAACCCCAATATGCAGATATTGCCCTCTATAAACCAATTTATGTTAATAGTAATTCCCTAAAGAAAGCTTTTATGGCTGTGCACTTAAAATTTTGAAATGGTCATCCCTCATACACCAGTATACATCTAATCCTTTTAGTATAATTCATTTCCATTAGTTCAATTTCACGATGAAGTAGAAACAGAACATTTAGCTCAAAAACACCATGCATAAGAAATAGAATCCAACCAACCAAAGTCAACCAACAAATTCCTAACAAATATTGTGGACGAAAGGCAGGTGAACAGTATTCTCATCAGATATTATAAGGTCAATAACATGTAAAGTAAATAACTAACTGCAGGTGTTAAATTTCCGATTAACTTGATGAAAACAATAGCAGAATCACTGTTCCAACAATTTCCTACTAGTTCTCACATAATTTTGGGGCCAAACTGCCGTTAGAAGACGAACACACCACATATTCTCATAAATTCGCCTCCATACACAAAAAATTGGAAAACAACAACATACTAAACAGTAAACGCCTCAGCGATTGTATATTTGCATTATTCCCCAACGCAATACAGAACCGAATCGAAATCAATAGAAAACAACGACGTAATCACTAATCATACCATATCATTCCGAAATCTCTCACCGGACGCCTCCGTCTTCTCTCACTTCACCAAAACCACACAAACGTAACAAAACGAGATTCACCGCAACGAAATTCGCCGAAAACTCACGATCTCGTCACGTATCTCCGCCACATTACCTCGAAACAGCCTCCAACGCAGAGATCGGACGATTTCCACCGGCGAAAACTCCGGTAGCTCAGAACGCAACACAATGACAACTTATTAACACCGTAGCTCAAAGTAAACGATCGCCTGATCGCTGACGTCACAAATTGTTCTCCGGTGAGGCTCACCGGAGTTAATCCGGCGAACAAGCGGTTTTCCGGCGACACCGGAGCGGTTTTCCGGTGGTGTTTTTCGAGAGATGGAGGAACAGTGGATGGAAGATGGTTTTTCAGGAAACCGAAAAAGAAGAGAGAGGGGATTATTTATATTTTTATTGTTGTATTTTTTTATGTTATATTTTTTATTTATTTTATTTTTGTCATAATTGTAAGTTGTAACTACTTTATTATTTATTTGTTTTAAGATTTGTTTTTATTTTTTTAAAACGGAATAAAAAAAGTAGTGAAATAATGAAGGGAAGTGGTGGTTGGTTTGGCATGTTCAACCAAACGTACCCTTTATTACTGCCTTGAAACGGTGCCGTTTTGATGCTTATCGGTTGTTTACCGAATTACCCTCTAACAAACAGTAAATATTAAAAAAAATCTATTTAGAGTATTCACGTTTTATTCTCCATTTATTTGTGAGTGTGTGTTTTATATTATATGGAATGGTTATGAATGAGTGAGTGAGAGAGAAAGAGGAAATGTTAATATTCGTTTGTATATTTGAGGTAAAATTTGTTCACTCTTATAAATTTTTTAATATTTTTTTAAAGTGGTTGTGAATGCAAGAATGATAAAAGGTAATGATAAATGTATAAAAATTACTATTTAAATGTAAAGGAGAAACAAAATATGATGGTTTTTAGTGTAATTATAGATATAAAGATGAAGAAAAAAATGTGAATGCTCTAAGCCTCAAACATAGATGTCTCAATACTTCATTTTAATATGAAAGGTATTGGATTCAAGTTTCACATACGAGAAAAAAAATAGGGGTTTCAGTTTGGGTTAGGGTTTTTTCACCTAAGGTGAGTTTAATGCTTATGATGGTTTCGGGTTCCGTACACGAGCCTATATGATATAACCCAAAGGAGCTCGAGCTTCAAGCTCAAATTAACTCATTTACACTATTTCAAAATGACATTAAAAATGCAAATACTATATTCAAATTTAGTATTGAAGATTTAAGCGCACCGAGGCATATATCTTCGAGAAAATAGTCTCAGTGGTATGTCCTTATACAATGATGACCATCAATGGGAAAAAAACGACCACTTGATATAATTTAAGAGATGTTTGTATAAACAGTGAGATTGTGTTAAAATATGTTTGAATCATACAAAATAGATTGGGTAAGTTTATTATATAGAAGATTTAAACATATCATGAAATTATTTGTAATATGTTTGATAAAAAATAAAATAAAATAAAAGGTTTCTGGACTTAAAGTGAACACAATTGTCTCAACTTTTAATAGGTTGTTAACTATTAGGTCGACAATATACCCATCTAATCCATTAAAGTTCTTTGGTCATTTGTTTGAGTTTTTGGGTGAAACTGAATTTCAAATTGATTAGTGATATGTTTAGATAACACTTTGGGAAGTTAGAACGTGCTTAATGATAAATTTTATCAAGCATGTATATTAATACTAATATTAATATTAACTTTATCATGTATACTAATATTAATAAATTGATATAGATGTCTCAATAAATCTTTTTAAGAGCTAGATTTTTCAAATGTAGTAATTAAATTAAGGTTTCTATATAACAATCATTAATTCTCCTCCAGCAATTTAACAGTGAGTTTCTAGTCATGAAATACTTCAAATTAGTTAGGCATATTTTTTTAAGCGTGATTAAAATACCCTTAATACCTGAGTTAGTTTTCTTCAGAGAGCATATCAATCTTTCATATTGATTTTGACACTTCAAGTTTGACTCACCCAGGAACACTATCAAGTAGAAAACTAATTATCGTAAAAAAAATCCATCTAGAATCAAATTTGAACCTGAAATCTTAAAGATATATTTTAATTATTTTTAACAAAAATACTTTTATTTTCTTTAAATGAACTTTAAATAAACCCAACTCTACCCCTCACTATTTTAGCTTTAGTTCCAAATTTGATCTATCCATATAAACATACAAAGATGACAACTAAAATTCTTAACGTGATTTACAGATTTTTACAAGTCTTTAATGGGGTGTGATAATTCTATTCAAAAGTGTAGTCCCATTGATTATTTTTTGATATCAAAAGGTTTTTAACAAAGAAGGCTGGATTTACATCTCCAAAGTAAAAATTTTCAAGAATAGTAAAATAACATTACTAATGATTATTAGCTTAAGTGGTCAATGTAAGATATATTAGTCGATAAAAATAGAAAGTTTTTGAGTTTGAGTCTCACTCAAAGCAAGAATAATTTGGGTTGAGTTAGTGACTTTTTTGTATTATAGGTTTCCTCCTGAGAGGATTAGGTGCAGTCCAGTTGAAAACGAATAACTGGTCTCGATTATCACGTATCATATGAAGCAGGGTCGTACATTTATCGTTCGGAAAAATATACAAAACCAAAATATCTGCCTATAATCTTTATGCAATTTTTATATGCATGCAAACTTTATATTTATATACGTGCTTCATAAATACAAGAAGAATTCATAAATACAAAAAGAATAATATGTCTCTAAAACAACTTAGGGACTGTTTGGTAATTTCTGAATAATTAAATGTTGAACTGATAAGTGGTCTGAATCATTAAGTGCTGAATCATTAAGAGCTTTGAACCATTAAGAGCTAGTATATCGTTTAACAATTCAACGACGAATATCTGATTAATTTTTATATAAAAGGTCTTAACCATTAAACATTAAACCTTTTAACCATTTAGTATTAATATAATATTTAACCATTTAGAGGCAAATGTCTGAACCATTCAGATATTTGCTCGTGAAACATACAGTGTAAACCATTAAATGTTGAACTATTCAGACATATAAACCATTAAGAGACTCAATCAGATGCTAGCAAACAACCTCTTATTTTCTTATTGGGTTAACGGGGTGAGGGGCATTTTAGACATTTCAAGTAATCTTATATCATGGGAATAATGCACCGAAGGAGTATTGTATTCGTAACGTGAGACGAAACGTGTTAAAACGGAAACAAAAGGATCGACGTCACCGTTATGACACGTGTCAGACGATGAGAGCATCCAGTTGGGTGTGTATTAACTGGCGGTTGTGCTTTGTTTTATTCGCTGCAAGGATACATAGATCTTCACGCCAGTTTCTAAAGTTTTCTTTTTTATTTCTAACTAGTTTTAGTAAACCCGTGTATTACACGGGTTCAATAAATAAAATATTAATATAATAAATTTATTAATTAAACAATGATATTCTAAAATATGATATAACTGAAATAAAAAACGATAATATCAACTTTTTCAAATTTTATTTTTAAATTTCTTTTATTGAAAATAAATATTTTGTTTTAAAACAAACCGTATTAAAAATGTCATTTTCAAAAGTTTTCTTATTACAACTCCCAAATTTGATAATTTAAAAATAGTAATTTATTTAGATATAATCTTAATAAAAAGATTTCTTTGTTAATTTAATAATTATTAAAAAGTATTAAAATAATATTATTAGTAATTAAGGTAATTATTTAATAGGAGAGAGAGGCGGGAAAATTTTGAATAAAGATGATTATGGTGCTGACACGTGTCATCCCAATGATTGTGGTGCTGACACGTGGCACCCCATTTACCTTTTATTAGAGTAGGGAGATTATTAAATTTTAAATATGTGGTATATATAAAGTTAAATTAAATAAATTAGAGGTTTTCATTATTAGAGTATGATGTAAAGTAGGTTCAAACTCAAGGATAATGTAAATTAGTTTGTAGTACATTAAGAGTATGAGTAGTCGAGTAGAATAGTTTTGCCGTTTAAAAAAATAAATAAATTGTTATTTTTATTTAGGTAAGATAGTTTTCTATTTGTATTTATTTGTGCATTCTATTCTATGTTTATAAGTTTATGTAAAATAGAATTAAGACATGCGTTATGACGTGGTTGATCGTTATAAAAACTAACATTGAAACGTTACTACGAACCCACTTATTAAAGGGAAGAAAAACGTAATATAAACGTTGTTGATAACATTCGATGTATGTTTGGTAGACTCAAAAAAGAAAGAAGAAAAAACACATAAATAGTAAAAGCACGGACAAAAAAATAACAAACAAAACAAAACATAAGATCGTTTTTAATGACTTGTTCATCTATGCTTCAATGACTATAACAGACAAACCATGTTCAGATCGCAATTTACATTAAAACGTATATAAAAATAAGACCATCGCAAAAGTAGACATGAAATTGATAAGAACTGTCAATGTGGGGCTAGCCCATTTAGTAGAGTCTTTGCCTCTTAAAAAGAAAGTCTTGAGTTCAAACCCAATAAATGGTGTAATTTGATGTAGTGTAGGTGTATGATAGATTTGTTGTCACAACGTAGGCTTCATTTTGCGTACTTAGCCATATCAATGTTACCGTCACAACTTGTGAGCCCTACCACATAGTTTGTATTATAAAGCTAACACGTAATTGAATAAATTGGTATAATATGCAAAGGTTTTACTCTATATGGTTTAGCGGTACTCGTGTTTAAAATAACGTATATACAAAAAGAGTTAAGAGTCATAATATAAAAATTCACAATAGATAATTTGTTTAAAAATGTAAATCGAGAAATTGATTAGACTGCTATTAGGAAATAAAAAGTGACAATTCTAACAGGCAAAAGGAAAAGTCATGGTGTTGAAAACAATGCTAACAAAGTAACAAGTGCCACTAAGCCAGCTCACCCAAGTTAAACAATGTTATCATTCTCAAATTTATTTTTATATTTACTTTAATTATTTATCGGATGTCAATTCTAAAGACTGGATATAATAAAAACACTGTCTGGATATTGTATTATTAAACTGAACGTTGTTTTCATTTTTTAATTTTTAAAATTTTTCTTTTTTCTTTGAATAGGGTTTTCTTAAATAAGTTCAAAAACCTTATAAACGATACATACATAAATCTCTATGTGTTATAATAATGTAGTATTTATTCAGTATGAGTGTTATAATAATGTAGTATTTATTATGTGGCTTGGTAGTTTAATCGTAAAAGTTAAAAACTCTTAAAAAATTTGAGTTTAGATTATGATAGAGAATATATCAACAAATGACATGATTTAGGATTAGTATTAGATAGGACGTGATAATTTATTATTTTTTATGGTGATTTTGAGTTGTATATTAGAGTAATAAAATGATTGAACTAGCTTGTGACACGTTAGTAATCTAATTAACCGTTAAAAAAATTTATTTACTACATGTCACTTTAAACTTTTTGGTATATCCTCACTATATACATGAAAATCACAAATAAATTAAAATAAATATTAACTTTACTATATATAGATAACAGTTGGATGGTGTACTTTCCAACTAGAGTTTCATAACAAAATTGCAACCAACAAAAAAGACACATGTTTTTTCCTACTTCATGTCACTATCAAGAAAATGGCTATGTTAGTAAGAATCTTTTTTCCATGAACTAATAAATCAAAAAATATTATTTCTGAATACATAACGTGAATTTATATTATTGTGTTTTTCAAACGACAAATCTTTTATAGTAGAGTAAATTACTATTTTGGCTCATGAGGTTAGAGTCATTTAACCCTATCAGTTCAAAAAGGAATCTTTTGACATATCAACCTCTAACGTTTAGTTTCTTAACTCTTTTGGCCCCTGATACTAACTCTGTTAACTTTTTTCTGTTAAATGTAGGGGCATTTTGGTCATTTTCAACTTAAGGACTATTTATGTAAATTTTAAAGCTTTATGGTTATTTATGCATATTTTAAAAATTACAAATACAACCACCAGACAACACCACCACCTAACACAACCAACACTACCACCTAACACCACCATCAACAATAAAATCAACCTTCCTTCTTCACTCTCCTCAAATCTCTTGTGATTAGAGTTGTGATCTCCACCGACCACGGTCACACCACTGTTCTCCACCACCACCACTAGCACCTAATCGACTAACGACCACCACATCTTCGACAACCACATCTTCAACAACCACACCATCTAGATCTCCGACGACCATACCCGAGTGTCCCTTTTCTCTAAAAAACACATGCCTTACAGCCACTGTTATTCGCACTTGATAATACCACAACCACCACAACCACCGCAACCACCATCTCCTCCGTCAACCATCTCATAACCCAGCCCCTACTCTAAAAGCATTCTTCTTCTTCCTCACGTACTGAGGTACAACTCTGATGACAACGACAACTCCAGCGACCACCCATGACAAATCAAAACATCGACCAAACAGGACCATTTTAACCAAAAAACTAATAATGAGCTAGAATCGATGGTCAACGAAATAGATGAAGATGAAAATAAAAAACCATCATATGAAAAACCACAGAAGTGCGATTGCAGATGAAGTGGCGGTTGAACACGATCTCGCCAAGCGTCGGCTAAACCAAATCAATGGAGGTCTTCGTTGATGGAACGATGGGTGCCCAGTTAATATCATGAAGGGGATGACTGATTTGATAAATGATAAGAGGGACTGTGGATAAAGGTGTTCCATTGGTGGTGTTGCGGCTGTTACCAGAGGTTGCGGTGGCCGTCTTGCACAGCGGTTAAAGAGTGGATGAACATGAAAGAAGACGATTGGGGGGGGGGGGGGGGGGGGGGGGGGGGGGGGTTAAAGACGAGGGGAGGGGGAGGCGGCAGATTAGTGGTGTGGTCTGGTTAAGCGGTGTTGTGTGGTGGTGGTGGGGGGGGGGGTGGGGGTGGGGGGGGGGGGGGGTTGATTGTGTATTTTTACAAATGTGCATAAATAGCCTTAAAGATTTAAAATTTACATAAATTGTCCTTAAGGTGTAAAATGACTAAAATACCCTTACATTTAACAGAAAAAGTTAACAGAGTTAGTATCAGGGGCCAAAAGAGTTAAGAAACAAAACGTTAGGGGTTGATATGTCAAAAGATTCCTTTTTGAGCTAATAGGGTTAAATGGCCCTAACCTCATGGGCCAAAATAGTAATTTACTCTTTATAGTATCAACAGTGTTATACTCGTGTTCTCTTCAGTGTTTGTATTTGTTGTAGATACATTTTTTTTTAATATGATTATATTGTATATCCAAATATTAACAAAGTATTACTTTTCTAATAATAATAAAATCATATAGATGTTTAACACAATATTAACTCATGACCTAATCGTCTAGTGGTATGATGTTTGACCCCTACACAATTGTTGTGAGTTCAAATTCTAACAAGTGTAAGATTAAGTTGAATTTGGTGTTACAAAAGTTGTAAAAATAACAACGCAATATCACATTATAAACACATGGAATAAGGAGCCATTACCTATTAGGGATGTTCGTAAGCCGTTAAGACCGAACGAACGTTTCAAACCGAAACAAGTTTGTCAGTTTGCAACATATGCAGTTCATGTTATGGTTTTGACGGTCTTATGGACTTGATTATGGTTTGAAACTTCAAATCGATTGTATAAATTAAACTTGCCAAATTGACGGGGTTAGGAGTACGATCAAATGGATCAAACATTCAAATGGCTCCAATGGAGTTGATAGTCATATACTCATATGTATTATCTATCTATATAATTTTGAACTCTTAGGTACGTGAAACTTTTAGTTTTTGGGTTTTGGCCACCAAATTTCTATGGCTTTTATATTTGGCCCTTTTTGATTTTTCAAGTTATTTTAGTAATTAAAAGTTATTCTAAATACCTATTAATTTAATTTAATTTAACTTGTATCATAAAATATGTGAAACTTACGTTAATTTGACACGTTTTTTAAGTTTATTATATTATTTGACATTAAATTTTTAATTCTCTTTGCTTGATGCCTTCGAGTTCGAAGTCGGAGATACTCATTACTATATTTTTTGAATTTTGGTTTTCATATTCAAATTTGTGATGCAATACTCGTGCAACGCGCGCAAGATCATTTCTAGTTAATATTAAATCCTAGCAACCTAAAGATAAAAATAAAGTAAATAAATAAACTAAAAAAAAGATAATCAATTTTATTTATATATATATGTATATATATAAGCTTGTAGAGCTCCTGTTTCATAAACACTTATTGCCTAATTTTTTCACTTTAGAAGTATAAAGTTTTGTATATCTATTGTATTTATCTTATTATTTAAAAAATTGTTTGGAATTACCCATTTGGAGAAATAGAAAACATATGTTGTAAAACCATTAGACTATTAAAGTCAAAACCGCAAACAACTCAGCAGGTTTGGTATGTTATTATTTTTTTATGTAAATTTTTTTTGTTAAAACGGCCAAACAAAAAAATCATTGGCTATTAGTATTACGGTTTGTGGATCACATTTTTCTTGGCAATTTTACAGTTGTCCACGCACATTTTAACATTTAACAAATTAGATTAATTTGTTTATCGAAAAATAATATTATAAATTAAACGATTTAAGTGTCTCGAGAATGCGAGCTTGATTTAATTTCAACTAACATTTTGGCTATTAAACATGGGCTTCACTTATGTTATTAAGTGGGTTCTATGGAAGTGGGTTTATAAATTATAACACTTTTAGTTGGGTTCATTACTAAATTTTGAATTGTTAGGGAGTTGGCCCACAGGACCATCCATGAAAATGACCCAAAAGAGCAGATAGTTTATTGGACTTTCTTTTCTCTCTTTCCGTCAAGAAATCTAAATCTTTGTCGAATCCGATAAATCAATCGCGAGTAACCCGTCAAATAAGTTTATCTTATAGTGCTTTACAATTCGGAAATTGCTCCAAGTTGCTTTTATGCTTGAAGATTGAATCTGACCCGAGTATGTTTATGTTAGAATTCTTGTTCGAGACCCAAAAATTCTACAATTTTTTGGTTTCTCAAAGTCCTTTAATCATGTAAAACAATGTTTTGGATAGCAAAGACTTATAGACCAGTAGTATAGTGTATAGAAAATACATGACTCTTCAAGTGGTTATGAGTTGATGTGGATATTGGTGTATATTTAAGGGTATATTAGAGAGTATACAAGGTATACTTGAATAAACTGTTTTGGATATAAGGGTAATTAATAAAATTAAAACAAACATGTTAAGTATCAGTAAACTTAAAAATAAAAGGCTACACAATGCCTCAAAGCCCAAACCTTATAACAAATTACAAAACACCCATCGAATACCAAACCTAAAATATTAGCTCATGCCTAAATGTGTTATTCTGATTCGACTATTCTAGTAAACTTGTTATTTAATAATTTATTTGTCAAATGATGTTAAACATATCAAATCAACTATGATTTTGACTTACAATGTTACTTTAATTTGTTAAAAGAATATAGTTTAGATGTTTAGCAATCTTCAAACATTATAGAAGTACCAAATCACCACTGATGACACTAAGGGGCTGTTTGGCAACATCTGAATGATTAAGTGCTGAACCAATAAGAGGTCTGAATCATTAAGAGGTCTGAACCATTAAGAGCTAGTATATAATTTAACTATTCAAAGACAAATATCTGACCAATTCAGATAATATGTCTTAACCATTCAGCATTAGACCTCTTAACCATTCAGCATCAATATAATGCTTAACTATTCAGAGGTAAATCTCTTAACCATTCAGACATGTGCTCGCGAAACAAACAGTCTGAACCATTAAGTGCTGAACCATTCAGACATCTGAACCATTAAGAGACTGATTAAGAGGCTACCAAACAGCCCCTATGTGTACTGGTATCGAGTTACTAACGTTGATGCAACGTTCCTTTGTATAAAAAAACATAACTATGAATCTACGATACGAACATTTATGTTTGTTCTTGATCATTCAAGAATTCCTCTATTTCACTTGTTGTTGGCGTGCTTACGGCGCTTCAAGTTTATAGATATCCTAACACGTCGTTGATGTTTCAAGTTTCAACTTCTCTTTAATTAACGAAAACTATGTGCCATCACCACTAGATTCATAGTTATGTTTTTTTATACAAAGGAACGTTGCATCAACGTTAGTAACTCGATACCAATACACATAGGGGCTGTTTGGTAGCCTCTTAATCAGCCTCTTAATGGTTCAGATGTCTGAATGGTTCAGCACTTAATGGTTCAGACTGTTTGTTTCGCGAGCACATGTCTGAATGGTTAAGAGATTTACCTCTGAATAGTTAAGCATTATATTGATGCTGAATGGTTAAGAGGTCTAATGCTGAATGGTTAAGACATATTATCTGAATTGGTCAGATATTTGTCTTTGAATAGTTAAATTATATACTAGCTCTTAATGATTCAGACCTCTTAGGGGCTGTTTGGTTGGGTCTGACTGACCCCAGTCAGACGTGCATGTCTGACTCGGTCAGACGTGCAGCGTTTGGTTGGTTACCTCTTACCGGAGAAGAGGTCTGACTGAGCCACTTATCCAGTCAGACCTAAATCAAGATCTGACCCGAGTCAGACGTGGAGGCGGGTCCGGTGAAGCGACGAGGGTCAGGTCTGCGATGGCGAGGGCGACGACATGGGGTCTAGTCACCGGTACTGCAGGTGGTGAAGCCGAAGAGCAAGGGGAGACCGAAGACGGCGATCGGAATTTGGTCCAAGTAGATATCCAACCAAACAGACTTATTGGTTCAGACATCTTATTGGGTCAGACCTCTTACTGGTTCAGACATCTTATTGGTTCAGCACTTACCCATTCAAAAGTTGCCAAACAGCCCCATAGTCTTACATATTACTCGATATCAGTCTCGCAATTACTAACACTTGATTTATACTTATTATAGATGGTAGATATCACTAAATATACCCTTGTTACCTATTCACAGACATCGTTCATCGCTATATCCCTCTTCTTGCGACTCAAGGGCTTCAGATTCATCATCTTCTTCGTTAATCCGCATATATTAAGGTTTAATCGTAACCCTAGCTTGCATTTACACATGTATTCATCCGTTATGTATCTCAATTATTATCCTTCTATACGTTATTTTCCTATTAAGTTCGCTTTCTATCAACCCTAGCATTAATTATGTTGTATCAACCTGTAAACGTTTTTTTCACTTTTTCATTCTTAATTGTTGAACGGATTGATAGTTTGAATTCGAACAGACGTGGATAACTGATTGAAATTGGTTAGAAGTTTTGATTCCGCTCATGTATCGATGTGCTTCATGATTTCATCTGTTTGAAGTTATTTGTTATATCTATACGAGATGTTTTGTGATTTACATGTATTTGGTTGATGTTTCTTCAGAATTTGAGATTGGGAGCTTCTTATTGTAAGTGTATTGAAGTAACAGGAAGGAAGTAGGAACCATGTTTGGTTCTAGCAATCGTAAGTATTCTGAATCTATTTCACTTTCTGGCTTTATTGTTCTTTAGTATACCGGCTGAGATTTCCTGCAAATGCCATTTGTGATTTTACGTATCCATGTGCTTTTCTTTTCGGTGGATTGTTTTTTTGAAGTTCTTTTATGTTGTAAATTGTGATTGATTTTATTGTTTCTGCTTTACTTCCTGTCGTTGATTATAGGAGGGTGATGTGTAAAAGAAACAAAGGGATGGAAGAGTTATGAATGGTTTACTTGATAAAATGACTATTATGCACAAGAGATGAGGCTGATGGCCTTTGGCCTAGTGGATGACTCTTATTGATAATTATATTAGGTTTTTAATTGTATTTGGGGAGTATTATTGATTTTCTATACCTGCTAGGCTGTTATAGATATATATCTTTATTATTGCACTTCTCTTGTCTAGCGCGTGCCTTTTTTGCGACTTGTGCCTAGTTGACGGGTGACTCTTTGCGCCTTGATTGCACCTTTGGCTACCTAGGACTAAGATCCATGCAAATGTGATGCCGTTACTTGTCAATTTTTAATGTGGACATCTGAAACTTGCTTGTTTGACATGCATGGCATGGTGATCATCCTAATCGGATTGAATCTATGCTTGGTGGGACTTGATATTGCATGCCTGATTCTTGGAACTTGCCCGTTTGAAGTGTATCTTTTTTATTTGTGATCTATAACTTTATGAATCTAATTGCTTCTGGGTCTTTAAAACAGCGTTTGGGCAGTCGTCTAATAGCCCGTTTGGGTCCCCATCAGTTTTTGGGCAGACCAGTAATGCAAATAGCAACCCCTTTGCTGCACAACCATTTGGTAGCACGTCTCCCTTTGGTTCACAAACAGGAGGTTCTATTTTTGGTGGCACGTCTACTGGTGTTTTTGGCACTCAAGCTTCCTCACCAATTTTTGGTGCCTCATCAGCCCCTGCTTTTGGGAATTCAACGCCTGCTTTTGGAGCTTCATCAAGCCCAGCATTTGGTGCTTCATCGTCTTCTTTTGGTGGTAAGCACAATAACAGTGTTTTTTAAGTTCGGTCTCCAAACAGTGTACTCAATATGACTTTGACTTTGTCTTTTATGTTAATGTTGGTTACTTTAAGACTATCTGAAGTATCGTGTGTAAGTTTTTGGCGTGGTTGGTTAAGATAAGCAATCAAATTTGATGCCTATGTAATCATTTTTTAATTACACAGGCAATATTTGGTGGTTTTTTCATGGCCCCTTGCAGCCAACATTGTTGTTCAAAGTTTCCAGCAGTGGTTTTTGTTGAGCACGTAATTTTGGTTAGGGACCAAGTACAGGCTCAACTCTCGAGGTCTTTGGTTTTGCAAGATTGAGTAATATCTATTGCCTGCATTTGTCTCAGATTTGGTGGCTGACACATTGTACACTTCCTTTTTAATCTTATAGTAACCTAGAGTATAATCTCTCTTATGTAGAAATTAACATAATGGTTACTCACCTATCACAGTTTAAATGATAGCTTTTCTTTCAGATTTTCTTGATTCACTTCTTTTCATTTGTCATCTCTTAAAGTATTGATTTGGTTATGATCACATCAGTTCATATCTCTTTTTTCTGAGTGTAATTTTCTAGCACTATATAGATTATGAACTTTAATTTCAGTCTTCTTATTCTCATTAATGAATTCTGCATTAGCTTTTCTCCCCTTCTTTTATCTTTTATCCCTACTTATAACTGATTTATTTACTTCACCTCCTATATTTCAAATCACAGGTTCATCTGTGTTCGGGCAGAAGCCTGCATTTGGTGCCTTTGGATCAACTACACCGTCAAGTCCTTTTGGAAACTCATTTCAGCAATCACAACCTGCTTTTGGAAGCAATCTATTTGGCTCTTCACCTTTTGGAGCCACTAGCACCCCTGGGTTTGGTGCCACAAGCACCCCTGCTTTTGGAGCCACTAGCACCCCTGCGTTTGGTGCCACAAGCACGCCGGCTTTTGGTTCTACATCAGCCCCAACATTTGGTAACACGGGCTCTGCATTTGGTGTCTCTAGCACCTCTGTTTTTGGATCAAGCACTCCAGCTTTTGGTGCTTCGAGTACTCCAGCGTTTGGTGCATCAAGTACACCAGCATTTGGTACTTCAAGCACTCCTGCATTTGGTGCAACTAGCACTCCAGCATTTGGGTCTTCACCTACTCCTGCTTTTGGTGCTACTACCTCTCCTTTCAGTTTTGGGTCAAGTCCAGCATTTGGTCAATCAACTTCTGCATTTGGCAGTAGCCCATTTGGTGCTTCTACCACAGCCTTTGGGGCTCAAAGCTCTCCCTTTGGTACATTTACATCTGTACATAATTATTTGTTCCATGACTAATAAGCTATTTTATGTTTGTTCATTTAAAAGGTTTACTTTTGTGAAACTCTGTTACTATACATAAACATGCAGGAGCTCAGACCACAACACCAGCCTTTGGGAGTCCTGGGTTTGGTCAACCATCCTTTGGAAGTCAACGTGGGGGAACTAGAGTAACCCCTTATGCTCAGACACCTGAGGCAGACAGTGGTAGTGGTACACAGCCTGCTGGAAAGCTGGAGTCTATATCAGCAATGCCTGCATACAAAGAAAAAAGTCATGAAGAACTTAGATGGGAGGACTATCAATTAGGAGATAAAGGTAAAAAGTTAATGTGGTTTCTCTCTTACCACTTTTTCCTATCAAGTTCCTGATTTTTTTCTTTTGTTTCAGGGGGACCAAATCCTGCTGGCCAGTCTTCTGCTGGAATGGGCTTTAATATGAACAACACACAGCAGACAAACCCTTTTTCTTCCTCGTCACCTGCATTTGGTCAATCATCTGCAAATCCGTTCTCTTCCTCTACATCTACGAACCCATTCGCCCCGAAAACCTCAGCTTTTGGTACCCCGGGGTTTGGGAGCTCAACTCCTTCGCTTGGTTCTTCACCCTTTGGTACTGCAGCATCTAATCCTTTTGGTTCAACTCCTGCTTTTGGATCTACAGCCTCTACTTCTCTTTTTGGTACACCCAGTTCATCAGCATTTGGAACCTCAACATCTATTTTTGGTACAACCCCACCCCAGGGAACAACTTCATCATTTGCTACTGGCCTTAACTTTGGAAGTACTCAATCATCCCCCTTGTTCCAGTCAACCACACCCACTTTTGGACAAACAAGCTCACCTTTTGGGCAGACTTCCTCAGCTTTTGGGCAGGCTGCCCCGTCCTTTGGCCAGAGTGCTCCGGCCTTTGGCCAATCAAATGCATTTGGAGGGAATATGTTCTCAAGTGCCCCTTCATTACTAAGCACAAACAGCATGGGATTTAATCAGACAACTGTGAGTTACTTTTTCCAGTGCTCTTATGAACATATGATTATTTATTATAGTTTGCCAAGACTGTTTCTCAGTCTTTCTTAGTCATTTTCTCCATGTTCTGTACATGGCTGTATGAACGGAAAGAGCATGAGTAAAGCTAATTCTTTGATCCAAATAAATATTAGAGTAAATTACAAATTGTGTTCTTTATTAATACATGAAATTACACCGTGTGTCCTTTAGTTTCAATAATTACACGGTATGTCCTTTTTATATAAAAACTGCACAAATATTGTCCTTTACACTAACCTTCGTTAAAATTTACAGTTAAGTCAGGCATGTGCTCCTCACATGAGGGACATTTAAGTATTTTACATGCCTACAATGAGTCAAAAATATTTTTACGTCGCTTCATTCCCGTCGCATTCATGTTAGGTGTTCAAAGTTGGATATTTGAAATTTTCGGATAGTAGAAATCACTATCAGTATTCAGATTTCTGAAATTCAGATATTCGAAACTTCGGATATGGATATAGATAGCGATTTGGATATCTGAACTTCTTTTTGCTTTTTTCTTTTTACAATAATTAGATATATGTTATTATAAAAATAATGTAAAAACAACACGCATAAAAAAAGTCCTAATATACATTAAAAAGTCCCAACAAAAAAAACGTTAACACTTTAAAAAATAACAAAAAGTATTTTAAGTTTTCGGATAATTTTAAAAATATCTTTTGTTATAGTCTTAAAGTGTTAAATGTTTTTTTTATTTTGGTTGGGACTTGTTACTGTATATTGGGAATTTTGTTAACATGTGTTGTTTTTACATTATTTTTATAATTACATTCATCTAGTTATTCCAAAAACCGAAGAAGAAATTCAAATGTCCGAATCGTTATCCATACCCGTATCCGAAATTTCAGATACGGATAAGGATAGTGATTTCAACTATCCGAATATTTCAGATATTGAACTTTGAACACTCTAACTTGAAGGCGACGTGAATGAATCAACGTAATTTATTTTTGACTCATTGTAGGCATGTAGTATATATAAATGCTCTCATGTGAGTAGCACATGCCTGACTTAATTATGAACTTGGATGGAGGTTAGTTTAAAGGACGATAGATGTGCAAATTATTTAAAAATTGACATTCCATGTATTATTCAAATTAAAGGATATAACATGCAATTTTATATATTATTAAAGGACATAGTTTGTAATTTACTCTAAATATTATTTGGGTGTCCCCTTTCTATTCGAGTCTAATCATGTGAGAAGGGGAACTTTGGAAACCGTGACATCACCCATCTACCACTTGTGAATTGGGTTATATCTATTAAATGAGTCAAATAAAAGGTTATAGCTAAAAAGGAAACTGATCACATGGGTTGAAAGTCGGCTGAAGTTGTATTTTTAGTGCATACAGTTATATAAAAAAATTGTAAATTGCTTGAAGTTCAAAGAACCAACATTGAGTAATAGGGGGGACTTCATAGATTCCCCTCCAAAAATGAAAACTCTCACATATCTGAAACCATGAGTTCTCAATGCCTCATGTACAATCCTCTTAAAGCATAATTTAGGTATATATGTGATATTTTACAAGTGTGGAGTGGGATTAGGGATATATGAAATTGCCTCTTAAATAATCATTCAATTTAACCCGTTACCTTTCCCGTCCATTTTGCCACCTCTAATTCTTACATGTCTGCATGACATTAAAATGTTTTCTTATTTACCTGCCCACAGAATTAAACAATCTGAGAATATGAGATAATTTCTGAATCTATTAATTCAAAATTCAGAGTAATTGTTTGCATATAAGTGGTTATTCGAACAAAAATGCATTAAGGTTCTTAACCGTTTTTCTCATCGTGTATGTGACATATTAGATAGGTTGACAATTGTAGTGAGGCTAAATGCTACTCCATCTTATACGGTTATACCTTTTCTTGGTTTTGTTTAATACAAGTCCATTAATAAATAATAAATGCACATGTTATTCTCAGTCCTTTAGAATATCCGAATTCTGAATCCCTTTATCTTGTACTCACGTGTTGTCAAATCTATTGGCAAGTTTTTTTTAACTTCTACGATAACCATTCTCGAATGACTTTGACACATTTGAAAAAGTGTTCTAATATTTACCAAAGCTCATGCATTTGTGAATACAATTGTTACTTGTAATGCTTTTGTTTGTTTTTAGTACACTTATAATACTTTTCACCATCTAAGTATCTAACTTCTGTTGGTTAAATATGCAGCCTTCCTTTTCAACGCCCTTTCAGTCGGCTCAACCAACTCAGAATCCAGGTGGTTTTGGCTTTGCAGCACCAACAGGTGATCCAATGCCCTTCAATTCCTTAAGTATTTATGTTGAATTTATTGAATCCTTGCATTTCTAATTCTCCACAAAATGCCTTATATTCCTGTACTTCTGTCTAACAGGTGGAACGCCAAGCATTTTTGGTCAAAATAATTTTGGACAACTGTATGTACCTACTGCTCTTTCGCCCCACCTTGTGTATATTTTATTCATTTTGTCAGGAAATTCTCAACGTTTCCATATCCTTAATGTGATAGGTCTGCCAATCAGAGCCCGCAACCACAGACTATTACAAATCCTTTTGGAACTCTACCAGCAATGCCTCAGATGTCCATTGGTGGTGCGGGAAATGCACCTTCAATTCAGTACGGAATTTCTAGCTTGCCAGTAAGTATTATATAACTATCACCAATTCTATTGCTGATTTGCTTCGAAGATGCACTTACAAATCACATGTAGCACACGCTTAATAAGATATTGAACGCTTACATTTATTTTACTTATATAGGTTGTTGACAAACCTGCACCCATGAGGATATCATCTGTGTTGACTTCTCGACATCTTTCTCAAAGGCGGATGAGGTTGCCTGCAAGGAAATATCACCCCAAGAATGACGGTCCAAAGGTTTAGTGTCACCCTTTACTTCTTGAATGAATATCGTGCTTGTTTTTCAAGAAAAAAAGAATCTTGTCTGATAATTTGATTTCTGCAGGTTTCGTTTTTCAGCGACGAAGAAGAGACTACCAGTACACCCAAAGCAGATGCTCTTTTTATTCCCAGGGAGAATCCAAGAGCTCTGGTTATTCGCCCTACTGAACAATGGCATGGAAAAGCAGCTGCAGAGAAACCAAAAGAAGTAAATGTGTCTTCTCCAGCACAAGCTGATGGTAAAATTTCTTGATACTATATAATGGAATATAGTCATCGAACATTCTAGATTGTATGTATTTACCTACTTGCTAAAACTCTCATCATTAAAATCTGTTATTTGAATTCAGGTCAATATACTGAGTTTGCTTCATCCACTTATCAAAATGGTCACTTTACGGATAACGGGAACAGTAAGATCATTTCTTTCATGATAGCTTTCAACACTTTCAAAAACCAAATTCCTTGCTATATAAAATGCAATTTTGTTTAGAATCAAAGCGTATTTATTGATTACTAACCTTCAAAATTTCATGCAGGAAATCATTCTGAAAACGGCATTTTTAAGGAGCAAACTACTCCAATTAAGAAGACCCAGAAAACAAACGGTGTACACGAGGACCCTAAATCTGACTCTTACATCACCTTAACCGGTCACCGAGCCGGGGAGGCAGCAATCGTTTATGAACACGGGGCTGATATCGAGGCACTCATGCCTAAACTCCGCCATTCAGATTACTACACCGAGCCACGAATCCAAGAATTAGCTGCCAAAGAGCGTGCAGAACCTGGTTACTGCCGCCGTGTAAAGGACTTTGTAGTCGGGCGGCATAACTATGGAAGCATTAAATTCCTTGGGGAAACAGACGTGAGACGCCTGGACCTGGAGTCTCTTATCCAATTCAATAACCGCGAAGTGATCGTTTACATGGACGAGACCAAAAAACCACCTGTAGGACAGGGCCTTAACAAGGCCGCTGAAGTAACACTCTTGAACGTAAAGTGTATCGATAAAAAGACGGGCCACCACTTCACCGAAGGGCCACGAGTTGAAAAATACAAAGAAATGTTGAAAAGGAAAGCCGAGGACCAAGGTGCAGAGTTTGTCTCATATGACCCGGTTAAAGGGGAATGGAAGTTTCGGGTTAGTCATTTCAGTCGGTACGGGCTCAAAGACACCCTGGTGGAATAATATAATGGCTTTTGCGGTGAGCAGGTTAGCCTGCTTTTGGTTTTGAACACTGGTTTGTATAGAACTTGTTGGTTTGTGGTATACATACAACATGTTGTGGATGTTGATGTGTGTTTGTTGGATCAGTTTGATGTAAAGAATGTCAATGTTTTCCTTTTACATGGAGAAATGCATGGAGTTTATACTCTCAAACAATCCCTTGTAGCATGGTTTGTAATGTTTATGAAGTAGTTGAAATCAAATTGTTACAACGACTATTACGTTACGGTTCGGTTTTAATTCTAGGCTTAATTGCTTACTATGGTTTTGAAAAATGACAAATCGATTAGGTTTAATCGGCTTTGAAGAATTGCTAATCAAATTGGTCAGGTTTGACGGTGGGATACCGACTAGCGATTAATCGGATTTGAATTCTTATAAGTAATTTCCAATTATATTACACGCACACACACATTCGGCCGGAATTTCCAAGAATTGACATAATTTTTTAGGGTTTGCTTGAATCTCGTTGGAATCATCGACTTTTAAGTGTTTATGATTCCCTAAGGCCGCCTAGGCCCGACTTTGACACTGTTGACCCCCTTGCGATAAATAGGCCTATCATCTACAGTTTCCCAGGTCATTGGCCGATTAACGATATTTGGCCAATTAATCGCTCAGAAGTCGTGTTTTTTACAACATTGGATGTAGGAGTGGACTGAAACAAAGAGTATGAAATATATCTCAAAAATATCATTTTTACGGAACTTATTCCTCTAGTCTCAAATCAATTTATAAGAAAAATTCATCATTGCATAATAACTAGGACTCATATAAGTTTTATTTAGGTCATTTAGTTTTAAAAAAATTCATTTATGAAAATATTTTTATAAGATCTGAACACTTAATGAAAGTTGAGTGACTTTAAAGAACAAATAAAAAAACCAAAGTAACTTTAGTAGCACATTTGAAAAACTTAGCTACTATTATGCGAAGTTTTATATGAAAAATTTCAAGGTACCGGAATCGACATTGTCCAACATGACTGATGCAGGGCGCAAGGCGCTATAGAGTTCTTCAAGTTGCCCGGAGAAGAAAGGCTTCGGGCTTGCTCCAACGACTCCAATAAAACTACAAGACTATCACCAGCTTCAACATACGTACTGAAAAACCAGACACACCAATAGTAACCTCATCACAATCCTTCTACAAGATGAGGTACCTGGTCTCCTGGTCCTACAAAATGGTCACTGGGTTGCTATCGGTTCCAAACACCTTCATTATCAATAATAATGACTAAAAACAAGTATACTGATGTAGAGCTGAAACAAGAATAACAAAGAAAATAATCTCAAAAGTAAAAATGATATATCACTGAATGATTAGAATATTACATTAAGCCTTTTCATAGGTACATCTTAATATGCACATCCAAGTTAAATTTGGATACTGAAATTCGCAGCATAATCATGAAATCGACTTACTAAAGAGACGGGTGAATTACTTGAATTAAAGATTAACACGTTTTGGCATAGTAAACGAATTAAATCAAAACTCGTGAAGATTATAAAAAAACCTTTGGGGGTGTAAAAGTGGAGCTCTAGGTTATGGAATTCAAGTCTAGGATAAAGACGTTTCGCCCATTGCTTATGTGTCCCGTAACTTCAAACATGTCCCAAATGATACTCTTTTAAAGTTAGTCATTTTCTTTCTCATTCGTGCGTTTGCCTCTGTCCAACTGGTCGAAGTATGGGTCCCGTAGCTCCTGTATCAGCTTCGTAACAAAAAACTTGCAGCCGAGAACTGCTTGGATAAGTTCATGACCGCATCATCTGTTTAACTGCTCTAAACTTATGGGATACATTTGTTTTCTTTTTTGTTTTCAATTTGGGATAAAGGTAGGAACTTTAGCAAAATCCATCAAGATTCTTGTTATTTTCTTCTAGATTCATTAAAGTAGCAGCATAAATTGATCGAAAAAGAAAGAAACGAACAGCAGAACGATAGAACAGAACTATCACCATAAGATGCATCATATGTTTGTAGTCTTAACTACCAAAATAACAACAGATGAAAAAACTAAAGATAAAATTTGATAGTTCAAAGTCGAAAAGAACCTGGTCTTTATTCTCTTTCAATCTGGATTGTAACATGACTGATGTTGTACTCCCTTCTAATGTAATCAACAACTTTATCCAGCACCATATCAGCATTAGCTTCGCGTCTTATCTTTACATGACAAGCTAACAAAACTTTCCCAACTGTAATCGCCCAAATATGCAGTTCATGAACCGCAACAACTTCATCAATCTCACAAAGACCTTTCTCTAATCGCGTTGCATCAATCTCCCTCGGTGTACTTTCCATCAAAACCTCTAAAATATCGCGCAGCATGTTGATGGTTGTATACAACACTATAATGGAAAACAAAAGTGTGCATATTGGATCAACAATTGTCCATTTAGGATTGTACCATATGACTGCAGCACCAACCATTACACCAATACTCTGAATCGAATCCCCAAGCACATGAAGATACGCGCCTTGAACGTTTATATTACCCCTTTTAGTCTTATTTTCATATCTTGAGTATGATTTCAATAGAGGCTGCTGATGATCATCATGTCCATCATGATGGTGGTGCACACTAAGCCCATGCATGTGCTTGCGGTCAGCTTCATCTTCGCTATGCTCATGATCATGATGCCCATGATGATGTCCATGACCATGACCATGACCATGGCCATGGTCATGACCAAGTATGAATATCATGAAAATGTTAACACACAATCCAACAGTTGAAATTATGAACATAAGTTTGCCTTCAACTGCAACTGTACCATGAAGGAGTCTATCTATGGCTTCATAAACTAAAATACCAGTAAGTAACCATATCATCTGAATCGAAACTAAAGTTCCAAGAATCTCAATCCTGAAGAAACCATAAGATTGGCGAGGTGTAGCTTCCCATCCAGAGGCCCAAACGGAGAACAAAGAGATCGCGAAAGCAGCTACATCTGATAACAAATGAGCTGCATCTGTTAAAATCGCAAGACTGTTTGCTTTAATTCCACCAACTACTTCAACTGCCATGAAAAGGAAACAGATTACAACACTGCCTAAGAGCTTGCACGTGGAAGACGAACGTTCTTCTGCATCTTTAGAACTGGTTTTCGCGTCTGAGAATCCACATGCTGCTCCTGCACAAACTTTACTCCCGCCATAGTTTTTCTCAGTGATTTGTGCATCCACTGATATGTCAATAGACCGATGATCATGTTTAGCGTCCATCTGTGAATACATAATCAATTATTGTCAATGAATAACATATTAACAATGTATATGAACATAATTTTTTTTAGATTTATGGAGGGTTTAAGGTTTGTTTGATGGTTTCTAGTTTGCAAATGGTTTTGTGCTGATTTATGGAAAATCAACTTCCTCAACCAACGGACTCTAGCTTTTCTAAGTACATTAACATGATGTTAAATTGTGTTGATTTTTTCTTCATGATCATGAGAACCCGTTGCTAATAAACTCACAGGACCCATCAATACCCTACTAACCAACAAGATCAAGTAAATCACAATTTTAACTCGACATATGACCTTCAAGAGGTTATACAGAAAAACAGTGAAGAAAGATTTGAACCTGAGACCTCTCCGAGAGGATTTGATTAAAGATCAATCATAGCTACTAGAACATCATTACCAACAACAATTTGCTTCTAAACATGTACAGAAAGAGGAGCAAATTGGGGATAAAACATATACAAAAACCTATAGAAAAACATTACTACAAGTAACTCTATATCAAATTGAACAAATGAATTAACAATTACATGAAATTAAACTAAAACCCACCAAACAGATTATGAATCAGACTCTTCAGCACATTCAAATGCACGTACAGAAGATCAATATCTACCTGCAAAATGAACAAAAACAAAGAATTTGAAGATAAAGAAAGCAAAATTTAAGAAAAACATGAAGGTGTATAAGTTCACGATGGTTTCATGAGGAATCAAATCTTCAAAAAACGAAATGTAACAAGGGTAAATCATACAAAATCGAAGTGATGATGCATATGACGATTGAAAGCAATGCAACAGTCATGCTACAAGCATGTGATTCGAGAGTACGTTATGAACGTGAAACACGTGAGATTGAAGGATTCACCTGGGAAATTTATGGATTTCCGAAACGACTCGAAGCAAAGAACAATGGAAGATCGAATTATCGTCGGGGATCATTGGATTAACAATAAGATTTTGTTAGAACAGATGACGGAATCATGATAGAAAGCAATGTGATTACCTCATGATAGATTTTCTTCATAGATGAATTCGGTAGTATTTTAAACCTTTAGAATAATATAATACGTATTGATCTCACTCTAGGGTGTAAACGAGTCGATGAGCTTGACGAGCCGATGAGCTTGCTTAGGCTCAAGCTCTACTTGTTTTGGTTTTAGAAACCTCGAGCTCAAGTTTGAGCTCTGCTCGTTTATAGTTTTATTTATAAAGCTCGAGCTCGGCTCGTCAGAAATTTTTCAAGTCGGAGCTCGGCTCGTTTATTGTTAAATTATTAAAATTTTATTTTTTATAATTAATTTTCTATTTATTTGTAACCATACATTTTATATATAACATAATATATATATTATTTAATTATTTATATCATAATAATATAATTTATATGTAAATGTGTATTTATATATATTTAATATGTAAATAAAAAATTATATAGTTAAAACTCGGGGTCGAGCTCGCGAGCTCGTTTAGTAAACGAGCCATAGTGTGAGCTTGGGGCTCGAGCTCGTTTAGTAAACGAGTCATAATGTGAGCTCGAGCTCGTTTAAGCTCGGCTCGATTCGAGTTTTTTTCGAGCCGATCCCGAGCAGCTTGTGAGCCGGCTTGGCTCGTTTACACCCCTAGGCTCACTCTCACAATTTTATTATTATTTGAAGAATTGATTTTATTAATTCAAACTATTAACTATTAGTCAATATTAACCTCAGTTAATACTTTGTCGGTTAATAATTTGACCAGTATTAATCATAAGTTTTGACTTTGTAACATTCTTAGTCTAACTATTCGTTAATTTTATATTTGTTATAACGTATCATATGACGTGACTTGTGACATGACGTATAACATAGTTACAGTTATAAACATAAATGTGTTACTCAATTCTTTTCATAAAAGATTCTTTTTTTTAAGTTTTAAGATCACTTCATATTCCATGTGATATATTATCTATCTCAATTAACTTCAAATCACTAATGGGCAGTTTGGCAGCATCTGAATCAGCTTCTTAATAGTTTAGATGTCTGAATGATTCAGCACTTAATGGTTCAGACTGTTTGTTTCGCGAGCAAATGTCTGAATGGTTCAGACATTTGCATTTGAATGGTTAAACATTATACTAATGCTGAATGGTTAAGAGTTCTAATGTTGAATGGTTAAGACCTTTTATCTGAATTGGTCAGACATTTGTTTTGAATAGTTAAATGATATACTAACTCTTAATGGTTCGGACCTCTTAATGATTCAACACTTAATTGTTCAGACCTCTTATTGATACAACACTTATTCATTCAGAAATCGCCAAACAACCCCTGATATTTTCGGTTAAAGTTTTGTGATAAGATAACGCCCATTTAACACACTATATTTCTAAAGTATATAAAAAACAACAATAAACAATACAATAGACAGATGAGTGTCTTTGCTTATTCATCATATCTTCTGCCATTTTGCACCATCAAAATCCACACAACCACCATCATCATCTCCTACAAAACCACTACAACTTCATCTTCTATTTCATCATCAAATCATCCAAACACTCATCAATGGCCCTTCAATTTCTCCATCTACCATTCACCATTTCACCTTCAACCATTGCATCTCACCTCCTATCCCTTCTACTATCACCACTCCTCCACCTCTTCAAACCGCCACCCGACTCCGGCCACCACGTCCTCATCGTAAACGGGCCCGCCCCGTCTCTCCTCCGCGTGCCCGCCCACGTCGTCACGACCGCAATCAAGAACAATGTACTGATTGTACCATACTCCGGTTCGAACCACCGGCATGTGGGAGATCACATGGTGGTGTGCATGGTGTGCATGGAGAGTGTTGATGATGATCAGATGATCAGAGAGCTTGTGAACTGTGAACATGTGTTTCATTTGGAGTGTTTTGATCAATGGGTAGATGTTGGGCGTGTGAATTGCCCTTTGTGTAGATCTATGATTCTTGATCACAAGAGACTTTTATCCATTATAACCACCGTCACCGTCAGCTGATGATAATTTATACATCAGCTTATCAGTGACGATGGTTTTCTTTTATGGTATCTAATCTACTTTTGTTAACCACATATGGTTTTTTTTTACAGTATCTAATCTAGTTCTGATATGGTTTTTTTACAGTATCTAATCTAGTTCTGTTAACAAAGTATGTCCAGTTGTAGTATGTAATGTGATAGGATTTTGGTTTAGAAGTTGTATATCTTTATTATTTTTGTATCTTCTTTACATGGGCAAGGACGGATCTAGTATGTATTCATCGGAATCACCAGTATACAGTGAACTTTCTCGTGCATACGAATATAGATGTACGAGATTTTCGAGTGACAACAATGTTTTTTTGGATGGTGACTGTATTAGTTAATAAAAAAATATATAAAGTAAAACTTTGAAATAGTCGACTAGTTAATTAACTAAATAACTAAATAAGTGCACTCCAACTAAATACCCAACACCCGAAAAACCCAGGATTTAATTAAAATTAAATAAGCCCACTCCTAAACCCACTATATACCCAAAAATGATAAAATCTAAAATACTCTCGTACTTAATACTTTAGAGTTTTGGACTTAAGATCAAAAGCAAATACGATTCATGGTTGGATATTTGAACGGAAGAGACATTAAGTAGCGCTAAAGATTTCTTTAATTCAAAATCTCAAAGAAATATTATGTGTTTTTAACACTCTAATGATGATGTTTATTTTATTATTGAACATGTGAACAACTTACCCTACTCGAACCGATGCGAAAATTTTTATGTCCATTTTTATAAAATGAAACATTTAAAAAGTACAAACTCTATAAGAATAAATCTCTAGATCCGTTATTGTTAGCATATATATGAAGGTTAGAATAATGTGTTGTGGTTTGTAGATTATGTGTTTGACCGATGGAAGTGGATAAGGTTGAAGATGAAAGAATCAAAGGTTAAATGGATAGATGTTGCATTTATAGATCACATGGGTTACCGTTGATTTATTATTATTTAAAAGCTTACACATCGGCTACAATATATCTCGTAATTAAACCATAACTAAAATAATAGACGGTCAAATGCGGGTACCGCTACGGGGTATTTGAAAATTGTAAAGATAGATTTTGACGATTTATAATTTATTATAATATTGATAAATATAGGTATGTCGTATTAGTAAATTTAAAATTTTATAAAAATCTTTTTTAAAGATGAAAGAATAAAACTTCAAATCTGCTTTGACGACTTGTATATTTATGCTTGATTAGTTGTATATTGTTACGCACAACTTAGTTTTGAATGTAACTCATATCGAAATGTAGATAAAATATAAACGTCGTAAGATAGTACATTTGCAATTTTATAAAAGCTTATATTTAAAAAAAGTAGGAAAATGAAAAAAAAAAGTTATACATGAGCAATTTATCATAGCTTGGTCAGTAAAAAAAAAGGATGAATTTCATATATACCCCTACAAACTTTTAAAATATAATATATACTCGAAGAAAATTTAATATATCATATATACCCCTAAAATGTTTTATAAATATTATATATACCCTTGAAAACTTTTAAAATATCATATATACCCAAGTCAAACAGAAAATATCATATATACACGTACAAACTTCTTAAATATCATATATACCCTTCACAAAACTTCTCAAATATTATCATATATGCCGAAACCAAATTTACAATATCACATATACTCTTTTTTATAAAATAAAATATCATATTTTTATTAAACAAATGAATAATATGGCTTTCTACTTTTTATTTTCTCAAAATTTATTTCATACTTGACAAAAACAATTTCATATTTATTTCTAAAAAGTTTCATATTTACAAAGTTTGTATGGTTCAAAAATTTATTAAAAAGTATTAATTTTATTCACCTTTATAAATTCTTAATAAAATTTTAATTACAATAAATTATGAAAACTTAGTAAAATTTCAATATTAAACATGATAGTTTAATATAAAAATAAGTATTTTATAGTAAATATACTCATTTAATATATATTAATTATCAAGTTAGTCATGCATCATGGGTTGTACATTGTGCTTAGTGGGATTGTACCCACCTTTTGTCTTTTTTTTTTTTTTTTTAATATTTAACCTTTTTATTTTAACCAAAAACTTTTACATATTTTACAATTTAATCCTAACATTTTTTACTTTCAACTTTTATTTCCTATACTTCTTATATCTTTACAAATTTTTCCTTTTACGTTTCGGTATAAAATTTGCGAGTTAACACATCGCAGCGTGCGTGTGTGGTTCAACGTTTTCAAGCTCATTTTTTTCTCGTTCAACGGCACCGTCGCAATGCACTGGTCCTAGATAGACTTATTGTTTTATAAGTTTTACGCTATGCCTACGCGGTTTAATATTTTTACACCTACTTTTCGTTCGTTTTTATTTTTTAATTTTTACTACGAGCTTTTTGGATGTTAGTGGTTATTAGCGGTAGTGGGTCATTGGTGCTACTTGACATGGTTTTACGCCCCCGCTGCAACGCAGGGGGCTTAAGACTAGTTATGAGTATTAACTAGGTTATTGGTTATTAATATAGCTTCTCATAAATGTAAAATTAATAATATTTACTAAAAGAATTGTGATTGTTATCATAACCATTTATGAATTAAAATAAAAGAATATAGTACTAGTATCATTAATAACTAATAATATAATAAATTTGCAAATTAGAATATTGATGTATTGATAAAAATTAAAGATTGACACATTATTATTAATCTTTTTTAAAAAATAAAAAATAAAATTTTAAAAAAGTGCATATATGATATTGTGATTATAATTTGGATATATATGATATTAACAAGATTTTAATGGTATTTATATAAATTAAATTTGGTTTGAAAATATATGATATTTCAGAAGTTATGGCTATCTAAGATATTTAAATGTTTTATAAGGGTATATATGATATTATACTGTTGGATTGGACATATATGATATTTGGAATTTTTTTAGGGATGATATTTGATATTTAAGAAGTTTTCGAGGATATATTATGTATATGATATTTTAAATTTTGTTTGGATATATATGATATTTTAAAATTTTAGAGGGGTATATATAAAATTCACCCTAAATTATAACCCTTTTAAACCAAGTGTAGTTAAATTTGACAAAATATGACTACTAAATTAAAATATGAAAAAGATTCGAATAAAAATACACTTCAGATAATAAAGGACCATGTAATAGCTTTGTAACTTAGGCGGGCATTCATGTAAAACTTTAAAAAAGGTTATGTCATGATGATATCAACTCCATCTTTAATATAAGGCTCATGATATATATGCACCGTGCCAAAAGAATACGGGTACGTTATATTGTCAAATAAGAGTGGTATTGATTTGCAAAATATCAAATCAGTCAATATAGGTCCTTTTATGACTCATATTCGATGTTACAACTCGTAACATTTTTAATTTACGGGGCTGTAACGAGCCATACAACCGTAAGTAAGATTTTTTGAAAATTTTAATCATATTTAGAATTTTATCTATATTTTGTATTTAAATATTTATGATTCATCAATTTATATTACTTTTTGAGTTTATTTTTTGCTCTTGTAAAATATATTTTTGTAAATTTAATAAATAAATTTAGAATAAATACATACTTTTAAAAAACACAAGTGCTAGATAATGCTATGTAAGCATTGTATTTTACAACTCTACGAAAAATATATAAAATTGCCACTAATCAATGTTCTACAACGAATATAACCCTTTGAATTAAATTTGGTCCACCTACAATAATAATATTTTTAAAAGCTTTGGTTTGAAGCCTTTTTTGCCTCTCATTGTTGGTCTTTTGTGACAATTTCTAGTATAGTCAATACTCACTTTTTGCAACATCTTCCGACTATCATTCATAGTCAACAACTCACCGGCCACCGGCCATCAAACCATCATATCTTCGACACATTTTTCATTATTTTCCCAAACTCAATTTTCAATTCACCATATTTTACAAAAGGTTTCTGTTTATTTGTTGTCTAAGGTTTTATATTATACGTAGCAACTTAATATTAATATTATTATTAGAAATATTTTTTTGGTAGAGTTATAGTAAAATAAGTATTTAATTTAATAATACTAAAAAAATATTCTATATTTGACATTTTTTAAAGCGGAAGACATTTTGACTGTTGTGTTATATAAATCAGGGAATTTTTGTGTCTAATACATTATGTCATTTTATCAAATATGTCAGGTCATTATGGTAAATATATAATATTTTTTTACCATTTGTTATATATATTTATCATTGTGTTTTACGTTTTAGATAATTTCATTTTATTTTTGCCACTTTTATGTATTATATCTATTTGTTGTTATTTTAGTGTTGTGTTTACAGTTAAAAGTGCACAATAGTGCTATTTCACCAATGTGTTTTTTAGAACTAATTATGTTAGAAAAAAATAATGTACAAGAAAACACGACAAAACAGATGATACACAATGATGTTTTACATTTAATATCATCTTGTGTTATTTTATCATTATTTTTAATGTATTATATAAACACAGTTATTATTTTATCATTGTGTTTATATTTTTTGACCGGAAAAAAAGAATTTAATTAAACTTCAAACCCTATCAAGACAATATGGCGGAGATATAACATAACAAAACAAGAAGAAACTTACATTAAAAAAATTAAAAAACTAAAATTGCATGCCACTTTTAAGTATTATATCTATTTGTTGTTATTTTAGTGTTGTGTTTACAGTTAAAAGTGCACAATAGTGCTATTTCACCAATGTGTTTTTTTAGAACTAATTATGTTAGAAAAAAATAATGTACATGAAAACACGACAAAACAGATGATACACAATGATGTTTTACATTTAATATCATCTTGTGTTATTTTATTATTATTTTAAATGTATTATATAAACACAGTTATTATTTTATCATTGTGTTTATATTTTTTGACCGGAAAAAAAGAATTTAATTAAACTTCAAACCCTATCAAGACAATATGGCGGAGATATAACATAACAAAACAAGAAGAAACTTACATTAAAAAAATTAAAAAACTAAAATTGCACTAGTTCTCCCATTTTAGTAGCGGAAATTTCCCATTGTATTTGACCCAATGAAAGGATGTTACCATTATTTCTCTCAATATCATGTTTTTTTTTTTTTTTTTTTTTTTTTTTTTTTTTTTTTTTTTTTTTTTTTTTGTATTGAGTTGAAAATTAAATCGTACCTTCCTCTCCAAATAGACCATTTATGTTACAATAATAGTAGCTTGAATTTTTTTATTTTTTTTAACACCTTTAAATCACTTCTGAGCATACAAGTCATGACCATGAGTTCTTCGAGTTTGTTTCAAGCTAATTGATGATATTCACAACAAATTTCACTTTCTCATATTTCCTTTGTATTCGAATATAATAACAGAAGGTGATTATTAGATTCTTCGTGGGCTTCATATAATGGGCAAGTGGTATTAAGCGTGTTAACATTACTCGTGGGCTTTTATAAATGTACATTTTAGGTTTTTTTAACAAGAATCACCAAGTTTCAATATTGTGAGTTTTTTTTTATAAATGTTAAAGGTCTTTTAAAGTAATATGACTCAAGTAGAAGATGTATTAGAGTCGTTTTTAATTGAGTACTTACCTTTTCATGTTTAACTTAAAAATATGAGGTGTTGTGAAGTAAAAATTTACTATTTAACAAGTATTAATTAGTAAGTAATATTCATATGTTTTTCATTTACATCACTTTGTTCTACAAAAATTATTAAAAGAAGTTTGAATATTGGAACAATATTGAAAAAAATGCAAATAGGCTTTATTGAAACAATATTAAAACCTGATTATTGATTTCATATATCCTTGATAATAACAATAAAAGACAATTAAAAACAGTTTGAATATTGGAATATTATTGAATAAAAATGTAAGAGGCCTTTTATTAAAACAATATTGAAACTTGATTAATGATTTTATCCTTAATAATAACAATAACAATAATAATAACAACATAAATATTAGTTGTAGTAATAGTAATATGATAATAATAATATTGTTATGGTGTTAAAAGATTTGGGTTATTGGATTTTAATAATCCCTAATTTTATATATTGGCCGGGATTAATCCCAACTCGACAAATGTTTACGGACACTCTCAACTTTGAGCTTATTTTCCAGCAACAATCCCTTATTAACTGAGGGTTAACACCATTAGTTTTTTTGATGACGTGGATTACTTATATAGCCAAAACACTAAACACAAAGTTGAAATCAACTGTCGGGTCCGTCAATCTAAAACTTTTGCAACCTAAAACCCGTCAATTTTCACCTTCTAATTTGAACCACTTGACTCGTTAAAGGTAGATTTCAAATGTCGATGGATACTAGACACTGAAAAAAGGATCTAATAGAGGTTGGCTGGCAGCGGAGTTGAAAAATGGCTCAAAATTAGCCCCATTTTATCAAAAAAAATTAACACGCGTTAACTCTCAGTTAGTAAGGGATTGTTGAAGAAAATAAACTCAAAGTATAAACTCAAAGTTAGAAGTGTCTGTAAATATTTCCTGAGTTGTGATTAATCTCGACTAATAAATGAAAGTTATGATTATTAAAATCTAATAACCCAAAAGATTAAAGTAGACAATAGCTAGAGTTATGAGGTTAAACCATTAAACCATAAAGAGGTTAATAAACCTAAAATGGCAAGGTTTAAGCTCGTGATAGTTAAAAATAAAATAAAATAAACGTATCAAAAAAGAGTTAAATACGTTGTTAATAAAAAATTAATATAACAATGTTATTAAAAATATATGCATATAAGTTAAAGAATTAAAAATTATTCTCAACCTCAATATAGTATGGATTATCACCACTCCTTATGTCTTGAGAATATGCTGAAGAATGATGCATCAATTCAAGTTGATTTTTTTGTTTCTTTATGTGAGGGTTGTGAACCACAACTAAACTCATATACGTGCAAAATTGGGTTTTTGTTCTTGCATGTAATACATAAATGCAAAAAAGAAAATGAATATGAAGGAATAAATAATTAAAGTAAGGAATATTTATATGGCTTAAAATGTTTCCCAAATGTATCTAATAAATATATTACCACAAGTGAGCTTCGAATCACAAACTATTCTATTCAACATGAATGAAAAGAAAAACAAATAAAGCCTTTTGAACCTATTGTTGATGTACAAATGTTACATGTATGTGTTTCCAAATAAATTCACTACTAACATGATGTCATGATTTAACCTTAAAAAGTAATTGGTACTATAAGTAACAAACTTTTTGGTTGTTAAAAGGTTTAATGTAAACACTTAAAGTGACCTACCACTTTTAAAGGTTTTTAAGTCACTTTACAAATTAAGGAACCTTTCTTTAGCATTGATATCTCAAATCAAGTGAAAACATGCGAGTATATCTTTGAAGTGAATAATTACTTAATTATAGCATGGTATATGGTCTTTTGCTTACACACCCACAACCTCATTGTCACAACAAACCCCTAGGATTTATAATGAATTTCATCCAAACAACCTTATTTATTGTATCTTATGTTACTACATAGTCAACTTCTACAACCTAAACTTGGAACTATTTCCAACTTACTACACCACCTATGGAAAGATTTTAATAAAAAAAATTGTATTATTGTATTGTGAGCTCGTTTGTAGCACAAATACCAATATCTTAGTTATAAGCTTCAATTTCTTATTTGTTCATTTTAACACAATTTCTATTGATCATTTATACTTGTATTTTAAAGAATTTAAACTCTTAACTTCTTAGATATACAAAACACACTTCTTATATGCACAATCCAAATATAAATAACAAATACTAAAAAGAAGTTGAATGTGAGTTACGAAATCATAAACTACACCAACTTTTAATCTATCACATACCAGAATTTAAACGTTATTATTTCTCAAAAAATCTTTAACACTTACCACTGGGCTACCAATCAAACGTTTTTTAATGACAATAAATGTAAAAGATCTTTGCCTAGTAAATCTTGAACTCTGATCTATTAAAATACCTTTCAGACGTATTACCACTAACGGCCTCGTTGGCTCGTTATATCGGACTACTTTTATATAGTTATTGTGATGTATGCATACTTCAAAAGTAAACTTAAAAAAAAGTTTGCATGTGAAATGTGAAGTCACACATTTTGTAGTCAAAGACGCTAGAACAGAACGTGGAAAACAATAATAATAATAATAATAATAATAATAATAATAATAATAATAATAATAATGTAACATCAACGCGGTGCAAAATCACCCACTGACCAAACCACAAACCTACACCAATAAATACTCTAAATCAACACCATTCTTCATCCACCCTTTGTACCTTAGATTCCCACCATTATCGCTCAAACAGTTCAAGATAACCCTTAAAGATTCCCAAATCTCTGACCTTTAATCGATTCAACACCTGGGTGTCGGAGATTCATCATCACCGGCGGTGGTAGCCGGAGAATTTTGTCCCATTTTCTGCAACACATTAAACAATTTCCACCAATCAGTTGTTTACAGTTCTTACATCTTATCCTCTAATCCACTATCTGTTGTCGTCTTCTTCGTTGATTGATATAAAACCCTGAATCTTTACTCGATTTGGACAAGGGGGTTTGGTGAATTTGATTATTGGTTCAATTAGGGTTTTGTGATGGGGTTGATTGGGGGTTTTTTGAACGTTGTGTTGCCGGAGGTTGTGGTGTTCGTTGCTCCGATTTGGGTTGCGGTTGTTTTTGGGGTTTTGGTGGGGTGGGTGTGGAGACCCAAATGGGCTACTTATGCTATCAAGAATTTGAATTTGACAATTTCATCGAAGAATTGTTCTTCAATCGATTTTGTTTCTTCTGTTTTGACCTTTGATTCGTTGAAATCTCAACTACCCTGTTGCTTTTTCGCGTTTTCCGGTGATGGGTCGCCGGAGATTGGTTCACCGGAGCCCTCTGCAAACTTGTTGTCTGATAACAGGTTAATCATCTTCATAACTTCAAGTTCTGTTCTTTGAAGTTTCAACTAACATACATGAGCTAAATATGCATAAAGATGATGTATAATGTTGAATTTGTGTCTGAAAATGATGTTTTATGTGTTCAGTTCTTCCAAATTGGATGGTGAGAGTAAGAATTTTGTGGGAGAAGGTGATTTGCAGCATATATTCAATCTTGTTCAGGAGAAAGATGGAGGTCCTGCTTGGATTTCGATGATGGATCGATCGACTTCGAGTATGAGCTATCAAGCTTGGAGGAGAGACCCTGAGGTAGCTTTAGTTTCAATTCGACACTTAGAAAGTTAGAATCAATAATGTATGATAGCTAATTGCATTGTCACAATGTCACTGAACTCTTTTATGGTATATGATTTCATAGACTGGACCTCCACAGTATCGTTCGCGAACGGTTTATGAAGATATGTCTCCTGAATTGATGAGGGATTTCTTTTGGGATGATGAATTTCGGTTGAAATGGGATGATATGTTGTTAGAAGCCGAAACCATTGAAGAGTGCCCGAATAATGGAACAATGGTGGTTAAGTGGGTTCGCAAGGTATGAACTTTGATGCATTTTTATGTTTAGATGCCTGTAGTTTGTTTGCTACATAGTATATAAACTTATGTGTTACAATTGTTCTTGCAGTTCCCATTCTTTTGTAGTGATAGGGAATACGTAATTGGGCGTAGAATATGGGAGTCTGGAAAAGCCTACTACTGTGTTACAAAGGTAAGAAATTGAAGATAGTTTCTTAAATTACTTTTGTTGTTTTAGTTTCAATAAAATGCAAGAGTTTAGATAGAACTTTATCTGCAAAAGTTAGGTTCTTGATAAGGATAGGAAGTTAATCTGCTTGAATCTGTTGTTTGAAATGAAAATCTTGTTCAATTTCTGTATGTTTGTACTTTAAGTATAGTGACTTCTTGATCCAATAGATGATTATATCTAAATACTGAAAATTCGGTGATACTTATTTCAGGGCGTACAATATCCATCTATACCACGCCGCACTAAACCAAGACGAGTTGACTTGTACTATTCAAGTTGGTTGATTCGTGCAGGTAATTAATCCTCCATACGTTTAAGATTTCAGTTTCTATAAAACTATCTATTACTTTGTTATGTTACCATAACTCGAGTCTTGTATAAATCTTTATGGGATTGGCGTAGTGTTAAACGCCTGATTTCCTCTAAATAATATAGGTCATAGGTTGGAGTCTAGCTCCCAATGGCTTATGCCCGGGTCTAGTAGTTAGCAGGGTATTAGTGGGCCCGTGAGCATTTTAGTCACTGGTTTTCATAGTTATAAAAAAACTTGAGTCTTGTACCACACGCTATTTGTTTATCTAACATGTACGGATCAAACAACATAAGAATATCAAAATATTATTTTCTACATTCAAAACGTTAATCCAAACACTTTATTATCCTTGTATCGTCTTGATTACTAGCTCCTCATCTAACTAATTGATCAATAATCACCAGTTGAATCAAGGAAAGGGGACGGACAAATGAGCGCATGCGAAGTGTTACTCTTTCACCACGAGGACATGGGAATCCCATGGGAAATCGCAAAACTTGGTGTTCGTCAAGGAATGTGGGGAGCCGTGAAAAAGATAGACCGTGGTCTTCGTAGGTACCAAAAACACATGGCATCTGGCGCACCCCTATCTCATTGTGCTTATATGGCACATATCAATTCAAGAATCAGCAAGGACAGTATGCAACACATGGAGAACACATCAAATGACTTGCAAGAAATCGAAACTTGTGAACAAACGGTGAACAATGAGAAGCCATCGGGGAAGAATGTCCCGAAGCTTTTGGTCGTCGGTGGAGCCATTGCGCTTGCTTGCACACTTGATAGGGGGCTGTTGACAAAAGCTGTCATATTTGGAGTTGCAAGAAGATTTGCAAAGATGGGAAGGAGGTTGTGATGATACTCTTTTCATTTGAAATATTATTTGCATTCTTTTTGGTTTTAGCTTTTGTTAGATTCATGTTGCAGCTTATGATCATGATGATAGGAGAGAATGGTAGTATCACTATCCATGTAGTTATTTTGAATGATTTTTCTAATGCTGCTGAAATAACAGGAAGATTTATTTTCTTGATTTCCTTGCCATTTTTAAAGATTATATTATTTGCAGAGCCGGTCCTGAGGATTTTAATGCCCTGGACGAGCCGGAAAAAAAGCCCTGGGTCCTAACTACTTAAATTATATAAACTAATTTTTTTTAAATGAAAACAAATGTTTTAGCAATAAAAATAGCAATATCATAGTATTACAATGATATACCGTAATAGTTAACCAGTAACTCGTGAAACTCTTCTAACAACTTAAATTTTAAACAATTACCCAATTTTAAGTTATAATATATAAATTATAACGAAACACATAAACAACGTTATTATATAATTACACAAACCCTAAATACCCTAGTATAGAAAGCAAAGTAAAAATTAAAAAAAAAAACTAAAAAGTCACAATGATTCAATAAAACAATAACCTTGAATTATATAATATATTGGAATAGCCGATTCGGTGGACGGTAGACGTCGGTGGTTCTTATTCTTCGTCGGCAGGCAACAACACCTATTCACGTAGCAAGCAATTCGCAAGCGGTAGCAGCAACCATTTGTGGAATTGTGGGCTACCCAATAAATTAGTTTGTGGACTTTAATTACAATCATATTTAAATATTTTATTGGGCTATTAGTTGAGTATTGAGTTAATAAAATGGGCTCAAAAATTATATTTGGTGAACATAATTGGGTAAAGTTTTTAATTATATTATAACTTATAACTATTTTCTTATAATTATATATATGATATATAAAAAAAATTTAAAAAAAATTTGTGCCCCCTGAGCGAGTGGGCCCTGGACGAGAGTCCATCCCTCCCCTCCTCAGGGCCGGCTTTGATTGTTTGTTGATGAATTGGATGTTCGTAATTCCTAGCTGAGAACGTTACATAACACCACTTACATGATTAAAATTACAAGTCAACCGCAAATAACAAATTTATCGATAATAAGGATAAAACCTGTTATATCTGTTATCACTTGTTTAACACTTGTTAAAGTGACAAACAACTTAAGTAACAAACACAAGTAATGAGTTGGTTATCACTTGTTGAAGTGACATACAACTTAAGTAATGTGTTGCCATTCAACCTGAAGGGCATGATGAAAACAAGTAATGTGTTGGTTATCACTTGTTAAAGTGACAAACAAATTAAGTAATGTGTTGTCATTCAACCTAAGGTGCATGATGAAAACAAATAATTCGTGAAACCATGTTATGTATGTATTGAATTTTATCAGCTATATGTACTTTCGTCAGCAATACCCGAGTGAAAATTTAATACGCGAATGATGCTTCGCGTACAACATGATGTTTAACATAAACTGATGTGATTTAAGTTGGTTACAAGAACGAAAAATACGCGACCAACTTTTATGTTTCTCACAACTATGATTGTAATTGTTCTATGATATTACCAAAGACACATAAACATCTAACAACATGCCTACTTTAGTAATATAATCTTCTTGATGTAAATCATCAATCTTCCCAAAAAATGATCTTCCTAACTAGTTGGAGAACAATAACTTGTTGGTCAAGTCATCAAAACTGTACATCTTTAATCTTAATCCACTTGATTACTACAATATTTAGCAGATAGTAAACAAAAATCAAACTAGATCACATGACAAAGATCATCAATGGTGTAATCAATCACTTTATGTTGAACTTCAATCTAACACATCAAGTAGAAAACCCCTTTTCATAAATCCACCAATATATACCATATCACATATAATCAAACAAACAAATCTTTATACCAATCAATCAATTAATCATCTTTCTAAAACTTATACCCAAAAAAATCAAGAAAACAAAACTTCTTTAGATCCTCAAGAACAATAATCTTGATTTAATGAATGATGATCCAATCTTTCTTAATGTAACACCATCGATTCATAGCAGTGAAGCCCATCAAACTCCGGCGCCCACCGTGCAGAACAACCGTCTTTACTCCGGCGACCGGCGGCGTCGCCGCCGGTCTCCGGCGTCTTCCGATCAACTACAACTTTATCAGAACCACCGGCGTTAACATCAGCAGCAACAGCAGAAGAAGAAAGATGCTTTTGTTTGAAGTAATTCATCGATTGACCGAAGAATTCAGCGGTCAAAGCATCGAAAGAACTGAAGATTGAATTCATGTTTGATTGATTATGAATTTGTGAACAGATTGAGTTGAATTAATTGTTTATGATAACTAGAGATGTCACATGATAACACTACATTCACTTTTAACAAAATTTTACCGCTTCTCTCTCTTATTAAATAACTCAATTAATTACTAATTATATTATTTAATTCTATTTTTTTATTATAAACTATTTTTAAAAAGATTAAAAAATAGATCTTTTTATTAATGTTTATTTCTAGAGAAACAAATTTTTATAAAAAGAAAATTTTCTAGAATGTACATCATACTTTTTTTAAAACATGAAATATTTTAAAAATGACATTTTTTTAAATGTGTTTTGTTTTGAAACGAAATGTTTGATTTATTTTTTAGTAAAAACAAAGAAAGTATAAAAACAAATTTTTAAAAAATTGATATCATTGTTTTATTACTTATAGTACTTACTCATACATAATTTAAATCACATATTATTTAATAATTAATAAATTTATATTATATTTAATATTTTATTTATTCAACTCGTGTAATACACGGGTTCACTAAAACTAGTTATATTATAGTCAAGTAAAAGTTAACTTTTATGATGTGAATTTTGAGATATGTTAACTGTTTAAAAATTTACTAGTTATCTTCTAATGATCTTATCTAATCTAAGGTTATATAATTTTAAATCTACTTACTTGTAATGAATTTCTGAAACTAAAAGCATCCTTTAAACAAGTTAGATTATATATATAAGATAATTGCCGTTCAAATTTTTTATATAAGTTATTGTTATAAATCTTCAATTTAAATAAACTATTGCATGTTATTGAAGCTTAGACCGGACGTAGTGTGCCTCCAAAATGATAACATGGACACAAATAAATCTTCAAACATTATCACAACATAGTTAAAAGGGCTCCAAGCCCTTAACGGGCTCCAAACATAAAATTTCCTATATTAGTACACTAATATGGGCTTTAAACACTAGTTAACCATTACACTTGATTTAAAAGATGTTTTAGTAAAATAATTTTTATCTACGTGACATTTAAATGATATTTTAATTAGCCAACCACTACACATAGTCTTATTATTTTTTTATAATCGTACCGAAAATAAAATAGCATATAGTTTTTATTATTTTAGCTAGAATCCCGTGTATTATACATGTTGAATAAAAAAATATCAACTAGTTAGTAAATGAAAATTTTAGAATTGTAAAATGATATTTTAAGATAAAATATGAATAAAATTACGTATATGTAAATACCTTAAGTAATAAAATAATATTATAATTTTTTAAACTTTTGTTTCTTAGAAAGTTTTTTTTACACTTTTGTATTGAAAAAACTATTTTTCAAAAAAAAATCTAGGCTATTATCTCTTATATTGCACGAGTTAAATATGTTTTTAATACGTGGTAATTAAGTATTAGAAGTAATAAAATGATATTGTAATATAATATATGATTGAAATTACGTATAAGTATGTATTTTAAGTAATAAGACAATAATATCATACTTCTATAATCATTCTGTTTCTAAAAAACTATTTTCAAAAAATATTTTTTTTATAAAAATCTAGGTTAGTATTACATCTATTACACATGTTGAATAAAAAATTATTAAGTAGTTATTAATGAAAATGTAGTGATTATAAAATGAAATTTAAATATACAAATGATATTTTGAGATAAATAATTAGATAGTTGGTAATAAAAATTTTGAAAGAGTAACTAGATAAATCAAAAGCGAATGAATATCCTCGCGTGAAGGACAAGCGAGTATGAGAGTTAACATAATATATGAACTGACTTAGAGACATAAATGGTTGAAAATTGCAAGGACAAACATTAAAATGACAACATAGTTATTTTTAACTTATAATTTTAACATGAAATGAGGATAAAAATAAAATATTCACTCTTTAATATACATGCCTAACATGTCAAACACATCCTTTAACCTAAAATTCGTGCATTAATTATTTTATAAATATTTCTTGTAATTTTGCAATGGTTATTAACATAAAAAGATTTAACTTGCATTGTATGTCTATAGTGGAAAAAGATGATATATATAAGCATCATGGACTTTTACTTTGATATCTAGGTTAGTAAGAGAAATATATGAGACCATCATCAATGACATGTTTTTAGGTACCAAGAATAGCCACATGGTATGTTTCTGTGTTGTTCTATCATTTTATAATATGTTTTTTAGATTTATGAAAGATATGAAAAGAACAACGGCATATTTCTTGAGACTAATAAGAAACAGTCTCACTGTTGTGGGGTTGAAAACATGACAATGAAAACCGAAGACCGTGACGAGACATGTTGTCTGAAATTAATCCTACTACATCTATCACCATGCCATATCGCTTAAACATCCTCAATAGGTTCATCAACACTAACTTTTCAAGAAATTTAGAAACATAAACGATGTAATTCATCAAATGTTAAACACCAGGATAAACTTTGCAACTACTGGCAGAGAGACAAAATATTTCACTCATGTCATGATTAGTGTTTGAATGTTTGAGAAAATTCTTTTACTAGGTGGGGCGTGAAAATATTGTAAAACAATCAATAAGAGCGCGTAAAAATAAAAATAATAAAACAATGCACCTAAAAAAAGTAAATAAAATTAACTCGAAGGATCCTAGCACCTATATACACAAACAATTATTCTAGAGTCGTATGTTTAATACACTATATAATTCTAAACTGCAGTTTATAAATCTATAAGTTATTATTTACAGGGCACTGTAAACTGTAGTTACAGAGTAGACGACCGTTTATCTTTTTGTAAACTGCAGTTTACTTTTTTTTAAACTTTTACATGGTGTATGATTAAAGAAATTCTTATTCTAAAAGCTTTTAACTCTGTTATTGAAACACAATAACATTGATTGTAACAAAATTATACACCTAAACAGCCTTGATTAGTTATTACTATAATATTTAGTCGAAAGTACGTCAAAACAAAAACTAGATTACACCTTAACGAAACACCAAACTATCAAAGATTAATAGCAGATGTTATATACTTATATGATATAATCAAACAATTAACTTTTTATAAACAATTTATAGATCCGATTCTTTACAACCATATATACCAACCAATTAAACAATCATCTTCCTCAAAAACCCAAAAAAATTCAAGAAAACAAAACTTCTATAAATCCTCAAGATCAACAATCTTGATGTAAAAATCCAATCTTAATGCAACACCATCGATTCATAGCAGTGAAGCCCATCGAACTCCGGCGCCCACCGCGCCGGACATCCGCCTTTGCTCCGGCGACCGGCGGCGTCGCCGCCGGTCTCCGGCGTCTTCCGATCAACTACAACTTTACCAGAACCACCGGCGTTAACATCAGCGACAACAGCAGAAGAAGAAAGATGCTTTTGTTTGAAGTAATTCAACGATTGACCGAAGAATTCGGCGGTCAAAGCATCGAAAGAACTGAAGATTGAATTCATGTTTGATTGATTATGAATTTGTGAACAGATTGGGTTGAATTGTTTATGTTTTCAGAGGGTTTGTGAATATTATTGAATTGGTGGGGTGGTTTATATAGGAGGAATAAAGAGGTTGAATGAATCGGTGGAGTTTGAATGAGTTTCAACGCGTTGAAGATAATTCTCGAATAATATTATTAGGGGTATGTTATTGATACATTCAATTTATTTTTTATCTCTATATCTTTCTATATATACATATAGATACATGGAGAGAGATAGAGACAATAGGGTGTTTCAATAACATAAACGGTGTTTGTATAACCCAACCCTATTTTTGTTTGGGTCCTAATATACTGATATCTCACGTTATAAATCGACACCCTTTATCTGCCTCGTATGGCATCATACGCGGTATATATGGCCGAAGACGAGAAAAAATCATTGGAATGTCATAGGGCTATATAACGCGCATAGTAAATTTCGACACTAATAACGAGGAAAAATATAAGGGGTTGTACGACAGCCGTAGACGACGCGTATTGTATGATACGACACGTATAGAAATTTAGGTGGTTGATTTATAATTTTGCGTGTTTAAATATCGGTCCCTATTTTAATTTTTTTTTTGTGAAGAGTTTTATTTTGTGAATAATAATTGTTGACCGTATGATAAGTGAAATTGGAGTCAAATTGTGATGAGTTGGCGGCTGTCGTTATCATGAACGGTTTTTCACACGCTGCTAACTGACGCCGCGGGAGAAGTGGCGTCAAACACGGCGGCGTTAACACGTTTTTTCTTAATCATACGACGTTGTTGGTGTGGGTAAATAACTAAATACTTTTTTATTGAAATTTACTTTTGATGTTTGAAGTTTATTGTATAAAATGTCAAATTTTAATAATAAAAGTTTTAAAAGTATTTTAATTTGATCATTAAACCGTTAAATAGAGTTATTGTGGAATTTTTTTATGTAAGGTAAGTATTGAAGGAGAATATGTAAGGTTGGAATTTTTAATATATAATATTATACTAAAAAAACTAAAAAAAACATGTTAATTGTATTAGAAAAAAATTATCTAAAATTCGTGTTATCGTTCCACATCATCATAGAAGAAAAAAAGAAAAAACATATTTTCTGTTTGAAACAAAAAGAAAAACATAATAAAAAGTTGGATTAAAAATATTTAATAAAGTGAATACCCAAAAATGTAAATCTAAGAAGGTTTTGGGTTCAATACTTAATCTGAACAAAAATACTTAAGATTGAGTTAAGAATTTTTTTTTTCAATTATGAGTTTTTTTCTGAGAGGGCTAAAGGTGTAATCCAGGCTACTAAACGAACAGATTGACCCAATTAAGATAACATAATTTTCTGAAGGAGGTCGTAATCTGTCACAGAAAAAGAGATATTTACTTTAAATATCTTCAAACTAAATCAAATCATGACGTTATTGACATTTAATATATTTTAATATTCTTACTTAAAATAAAATAGGATATTATCTTAAACTAGTATTAAGTCCCTCGCGTTGCGATTGTAAGCGTAAAACCATACCAAGTAATATAAATATCACATCACCGTTAACGAACACCAAGACTGAAAAAGCTTGTATTAAAAAAAATAAAGACGAAAAACTAAAATGAACTGGAAGTAAACCTAAATACGTTGAACCACTCACGTGAAACGTAAAACATTAAAACAGCGACTAAGTCAATCTAAGAGACGCACGTTGCAACATGGCTGTTAAACGGGTAAAAATTAGGCATAACAACTTTTCAACCACACGTGCACGTTACCATGTGTTAACTTTTAAAATTTAGATTAAATGTAAATATGTAAAAGATGAAAAGTATAGGGGATTAAATTTGTAAAAGTAAAAAATTATAGGGGTTAAATTGTAAAAGATGTAAATATATTGGTTTTAAAATAAGAACTTAAAAGAAAGAATATGTACAACATTTAATGCTCATGATTCAACTATTAATGTAAACTCAAGTTGATAATTAGTATATATTAAATATTCTTATTCTAATATAGTAAATAAATGTATGCATCAAGAACTAGTTTTCTTGTTGATAAGACTCTACGTAGTGGGAGCTAAATGGGACGCCAAGAGTGATTACGTGGAAAGCATTGTGGCGTCAAACCCACTACTCCATAATGAAAGTGGGTGCCACGGGGGAATCGGCGCCAAGGTTTTAACGCCGGTGAAAGTTATACCCAAAACATAAATACCCTTTCCACACTGCAACCCCACTTGTTTTTAATCGTCTTCTTTGACGTGAATAAGGATGCATCATGCAAGCAGTTAATAGTTTTGAACAAGGAAGCAATCTATATATGTTCATAGGGGCCATCTGCTTCTTCGACTTTGTGACGGCCAACCAATTCATTATATAAATTTATGGGCTTCAATGTGATTCTTGTTTTTGGGATTTTTGATTCATCTATATATATTTGTTTTGGACATCTGATCAATCTATTTCACCAAGACAAATCAATTTAAGTTACCTCAATGGAAATTAACGATGCATTCTAAACCCAAATTCTACTACTGAATCCTTGATGAACAAGCTCAAGCTATACTTATGAATCGTCAATGGTGATGGAGAATTTGAAATATCTTCTGATTTATCATACCGCTTAGGTCCCAATCTGTACGAATATCGGAGATTCAGAGACGAGGACAAATATGTTGTTGGCTTATTAATAGTCGGTGATGAAAGGCATTTTGTTTTGCTGTAGACTTTTCATTTTCTTTATTTGTTTTTTTGTAAATTAAGATTAAATTATTTTAACATTATTTTGGTAAATATTTTCTAAACACTAGATTGATAAATATATTTTTCAACAATTCTCTTTTGGAAAAAAAAACTCAAGTTTATTGATTATTAAATAAACTAATTGAGTAATAATTACAATTAGTTAAAACCACTACATTTGATTTAAAGATGATTTAAGTAAATTCATTTTCGCCTACATGGCACCTAGGTGACGTTCTAATTCATAGAATTAGTTAAACCATTACGCATAGTCTAAGGTGTATCTTTTAAAATATCTATTGATACCTTCGATTCAACTCCGGTTTACATATTTATTATTCAATTTTTTTTATAATATTGCTGGACATGAAAATATACTTACAAAATCCGAATTTTATTATTCATTTCATAATCGTGCATTTGTATTCTATATATTTGAGTCTTCATATTTTATTTAAATTACAAATTCACTTCAAAACATAAATTATTTTTATATTTTGTTTTGTAGATAATACATGTATATAGTTTTTATGCTATTTATGACGTAATCAGGTTCTTAAATCTGATTCCAACGGTAAACTAGTATCACGACTGGTTCACTCTCCGGTCCGGTTTTAAATTATTGCTCCCATATTATTAAGGAACTAAACTAGCAATTTATTCGCAAATGTGCCACGTGTCGTTATATTGGTTACTAGCATAAGATCTGGTTAATCGCAAGTTTGCTATTATATTATAAATCTTTACTTTGTAACATACTGGAAAGAGTTGATATATTTAGGTTAAGGCGTAAAAGCATCATGTGGGTTATTGTTGCGATCAAGGTTAATTTGTAGGGGAAAATATATACGTTTTTTAGACGAGAAAAGATACGTTGTAAAAGAAAAAAAGTATATATTTTATATCCTTTCCGAGGCCTTATTGAGTTATTTTTAAAAATATGCTTTTATGTTTGTAGATTTATAAAAGTTTTGAAAATAACAAGTATGTCTGCTCACAAGTCGAACCAAACTGAACGGGTTTACTTGAATTTGACTCATTACAACACATTTGGTATCATTGAACGAAAGCGTGTTGGTATTTGTTTTTATGTACTTGATGTTTTTACTTATTCCAAAATTTTTTATCAAAGATGTGATCACAAGAGACTTATTAGGAAGATTGAATGATTACAAATGACAAAGATAACATGAATGATAACTTCCTAATATCATGTGAAATCATATCTACCCTTTAAAAGTTCATTTCTCAAGGTAATGTTAGGCATGTATTCATCATGGATTATTGGTGTGAATACAGATAGGATTTTTATCATCTTCCCCTTCTATTATCCACATCCCCACCTATTTTTTTAACGGCCGATTAAAGCTTAGAAGTTAGTATATCAAGTTAGAAATAATTCGTTAATGAAATGTTTGAACTTTGTACCTGCAAAAGAGACAAAGCCTCCCACATCTCCACCTTTATCGTCAAATGTTGTCGATATTAACTTCAAAGAAAAGTGTTTTTGTTGTTTACATAATCTAGAGTAAAAAAGACCCAAATGCCCTTGCACTTACAATTAACTGACAAAACTAACGGAGTTAGTGGTTAGGAGTCAAAACAATTATAAGATGCAAACCTCAAATTCTGATATGTCAATAGAGTTTTTTAAGACCAAAAAGGTAAATAATCAAACCACAAAGCTAAAATAGTAATTTACTCTGTTATGACCATGGTATTGAGATTAAACTAATGCACTACAAGTGCAACCACTATAGAAGAGGCAACCTGAGCTAGAGGTGAGTAAAACAGGTTTTAGGCCGTATTCAAAACCGGATACAAATCAGGTTCTACCCAACCGGGTTTTTTGTACCCGGGTTGAGGAGAAACTGGGTATGAATCCGGGTCGGGTTCACTTACTTGAAAACCAATACCGGTTTCAACTCGGGTTCAACCGGGCCGGGTTCGGATTGGGCTCGCTAAAAAAAGTCAAAATCTAAAACTGGTTCCAGCCCTACGGGTTCAAACGGGCACAACCCGGATACCTCCATCGGGTACTACCCGTACCCGGGTCCGGGTCGGGTCCAAACCCGGTTTTATGCCCGCCTCTAATCTGAGCAGATGATGACATGAAAACGCGAACTGCATTTATGGGCTTTGTAGGAACTAGTTCAATGGATTAGGCCCAAATGAGTATCCATTAGGCCTGAAATCCATATGCTAACATTAAGAATATTGGACATGATTTATTTCAGACTCATGAGTGGTTCATTATCTATGTGGCAATCACAAGTGCATTATTCTGTAGCAATTAGCAAACCCATATACTACTAGTTAAGTATGAAAAAGAGTAAAAGACTTTGCATGTTAGAGCAAAGGATTGGGTTTAGGCGTGTGAGCGAAAGTAGTGTGAAAATAAAGTGCATGTTACGTGATACTCATCTCACTTACACAAGATCCTCACATGAGAGGGGTATACTCGTGTGAGTATTAGTGGTATCAGATAACACAAAGACGAAAGATTCAGTTTATTTTGGATGAGAAATATGGTAACAATAAAAATGTGATTATTATATAGGTGAATTATTGATATGCACACCAACGTCTCCTTATCATGCCACCATCATCACAACCCCCTCTCACGCCAGAGGGGGAGGGGTTCCACATTGTGAATGTCCGTTAAACGGTCTCACACCCCGGCTCACGCATGTATACACATGCTCTTATTGGAGCAACCACCTCCTCAACGAATTTTCACATTATTTCAATAAATATTTTACGTTCTTTAAGTTATCGTTAAATTTTACTTTGCGTCCTTAAAGTAATAAAATAACGATAACGTTGTTTATGTTTGTAGATAGTCTTGGGGGCTGTTTGGTAACTTTTGAATGATTAAGTGTTGAACCAATAAGATGTCTGAACCATTAAAAGGTCTGAACTATTAAGAGCTAGTATATCGTTTAACTAACAAAGGCAAATGTCTTACCAATTCAGATAAGATGTCTTAACCATTCAGCATTAGACCTCTTAACCATTCAGCATCAGTATAATGCTTAACCATTCAGAGGTAAATGTCTTAACCATTCAGACATGTGTTCGCGAAACAAACAATCTAAACCATTAAGTGCTGAATCATTCAGACATGTGAACCATTAAAAGGCTGATTAAAATGATGCCAAACAGCACCTTAGTTTGAGTCTTTTCACTAAACTATAAAACGTTCTTTTTGAAATTTAAGATAAACTTAAATGATGAAAAATGTAAGAACAAAAATGAAAAGACTTAAACTGAGATAAATTACAAACATAAAAGATGATTACTGGTATTTTTTTAATATAATAACTAAAATTTAATATAATAACTAAAAGTAAATTTTATTAGTAATGTTAAAAGTACGAAAAATACATTTTACTCCATTATTTTTTCTATTACTCTATTATAATAAATAGTAAAATAGGTAATAAAATAATGGTGCTTCAAGGCACTCAGAAGTCAAAATAGGTCTAAGGAATACATTTTTGGAAAAAGATTGAACCATATATCACTATATCTAACTAGTGATATGTTGGTTATTTTAGTGTTATCAACGTAAGTTTTAGTATATTGGATTAACTTATTGATCGAGTAAATAATGTTAGAGATTAAACGAGTTAGGTGTCACGGGAGTGCGAGCTCGATTTAATCCTAAATGTTATTTGATCTTATTAGATAAGTGGCTATGGTTTTACTTATATATAATCAATTAATATAAAAGTGGGCTTATAAAATACATGATTTGGGCTCAATTAAATGTTAGTTCATGTCTTGACCCCATAATTGGATTTGACCAAGACCCACATAAGTTGGTTAAATGAACATGTTGGTTCTCGATCAGAAGAAAAAGAAAGATTACAATGTTGTTTTCAAGGGGAAGAAGAAAACAAAGAGAAACGGTTGTTTTGGCTTCTTCTCGGTCAAGGAATGGAAGAAGCAAATATTGGTTTTTCTTCGGGGTCTCACGGTTAGAGAGATCTCTTCAGGGTTTTCTAAATTATCTCGGTTTCAAACAAAGGTTCTACTCCATCAAAAATTTTCTCTGTCTAATCCGATACATCATTCGTGTGTAACTCGCGAAATAGGTTTATCTGATAGTGTATCACGATTCAGAAAATAATCCAAGTTGATTTTAATGTTTAAAGATTGAACCTGATCCGTGTAGGTTTTCGTTCTTTCTATGTTTGATTTCTAATTTGAGACCCTAAATTCTACATGATATGTCCATTGAAGAAAATCACCAAATTAGATATCTTTATAGGTTAATATCAGAAAAAATTACTCTTAACACTTATGAGATATGTGATTCTAATGTATCTATTTTAACCATGATATCTATATGTTTGACTCATTGATTGGTTTTTTATAGTTTCATTATATACAAACAATTACTATAAGGGCTTAGAGCATTCACAACGGCTTTTTTATCTTTATCCATATAATTATACTAAAAATCACTACATTTTCTCTCTCATTTTCAATTAAATAACACTTTTTATACCATTATCATTACTTTTTTCTCTCTCCTCTACCCACAAAACACTTTAAAAAATATTAAAAAATTATAAGGATTGAACAGTGATTCTTCAAATACACCAATCTACAATAACATTTTCTATCTCATTCACTCACAACCACTCAAAATCATTCCATATAATATACCAAACACACTCACATAATTTTAAGGACGCTAGTGTGAATGCTCTTATTCGTTATTGCATGTGCATTTACACTCAACCGCTGTCCCCCCATGATCCCCACAACTGTTGAATTCCTCTTTTCACCCCCTTCATTTTTTTATTTTTCTTCCAATTATGTCTTATATTATGTCTTTTTTTTTCCTGTTCCTTCTTATAAATATAAAATTTAATTACACATCATCTTTTCTAAAAGCTTTATTTAATTGTTAGTTTATTTTATTTAAATTTTATATTGTTGATTTTTACCTTTTTCTGTTTTCTAGTTTTTTTATTTCTTTATTATTATTTTAATTTATTTCTATGCCATATCTATTTTTTTTGTTTGATTGTTTTCTTTTTTTAAACTTTTTTATTAGCTTTATGATTAATTTTACATAGATTTTGTTTATTCTTATATTAAGTAGTCTTATAAAAAGAATCGTGATGATTTTTAAATTAGATTTTTGTGATACTCAACGCTTATTTGTTGTATTGGATTCTCAACACACTCTTATGTTAAATTTTTTTCATCCACGTTTCCATGTAAATTGTATGTGAATTTGATCTGTCGTATAACACAAGTAATTACCTGCTAGTTACTAAAGAATGTGGTTGATGTAATGTAGAAGTAAAAAATAACTACGTAATCTTCATCATAAGAAACTAAAGACCAACTTAAATCCCTAATACAAGTACATCCATGATGGTACAACCATAAATTACGCTTTGAGCACATAAAAACTTGTGTGAAAATTTATTTCACTAACGAGTAACATCCTTTTCATAAGTTATAACTTATTCGTTTTTTGAAAATGAATGAGTACAACATGTATTTCTATAACTTGATTTTTATTTTAAATTGTTTCAGGAATGTAATATCTCTTTCCTTATAGTTTTTCTTTTAAGTTTCTATATTGACAATTTATTGATAGTAATAACATTAGCTTTAGTCTACCAAGTTTTAATGGACTTTTTTTAGTTAAGAAAGCGATGGAAGTCCATAATAAGTATAAGACATCATACTTTGATATATTATAACAATATAGTGAGGTGGTCGTGTGATATTACAGAGAACACAACATGTAAATTTTTTTAAATAAAAAAAAACTTTAACAATCTAATACTTAAATTAAAAAGAATAAAATATTCACTTTTATGATGTAACTTAAAATAATTATATATTAATGTAAAAAATGTTAGAGTTATTTAAAAGTCACTGGAGATGTTGGTTTAAGGTAAACAATTGTTACATAATTGACATGTATGTAGGAAGATAATAAAAGTCAAACTAAAAAAAACCTATTTACCCTATTAAACTTTTAAAAATTAATAATTATTGGCTTTTGTATAAAATCAGTTACATTTTGTTACAGTTGAAAGGAATATTAATATTATTGAGCTAATATGCTTGCATGTTATCAAAAGGTATAATGATAATATTTTGAAAAAATCAATTAAAATATTGTTTAGTGATCTTTGTTCCAAACAAAAAAGAAAAGGTTTTGTATAAAAGTCAATATTAATTAATACCTTTTAATAGACTTTATGTCAAATTACCAAGACTTGTCATCAAACCTCCTAGGGCACCCATTTCAACTCTTGTTGGTAGCAACAAGCCAAATACTAACAACCAAAACATAATCCTTTTTATCTCATAAAACCAAAGATTTCACCAAGTTTTCAATCATATCTTTTGAAATCTTTTGTCGCGCCATATGATATCGGCGTCTACTCCATTCTAGCTTCACTTATCGCGCTTACAAACTTTGGCTTAACCTCACTTTGAAGATAAATGTTGTTGGATACTTGGATGTAGGGGCGGAACCAAGAGACGGTCAAAAGACCAGCTCCACTGAACCCTAGATCGTCGGAATTTGTCAAAGTTTTGTCATAAGAAAAAATGAGTTGGACTTTTAACATTATAGACAGTAGAGAAAAGAATCTTATGATAACCCTTTGATTAAAAGGTTTTGTTACGACGTGACTAGATATTCGCTGAGCCACGGAAATGCACCCGAAACCCGCAAGCTACACTTTTTATCAGGGACCCAATTTCATGTCCTTGTGTTAGATGAGTAGGTTGCTAGTAGTTTTCAATAACCTGTGACCCAACAATCCAAAGTCTGGTGCATCATTATAACCTTCTATTCCTTTTTCATGTTTTTTTTAACTACATTGCGATAAGGGTGTATTTCATACACATTTATTCATCATTACGCTTTACGCTTTCATATAAATGATCGTTGTGCCCTTCTTGATTTTCTGATCATTCTCTCTCTCTTGGTTTGATATGTCAAAAGAAGAACCGAGTTTGTCGGTGAACGTAAATGGTCACTCTAAGGTGCCACCAGGGTTCCGGTTCCACCCTACCGAAGAAGAGCTTCTTCATTACTACTTGCGAAAGAAAGTCGCGTACGAAAAGATTGATCTTGATGTTATTCGCGAAATCGATCTTAACAAGCTTGAACCATGGGATATCCAAGGTGATTGATTATTCATTCGTCTTGCATGATAACTTTATATTTCTTTTCATGTATTCAATGTACAAAGAATATATTATTCTATCAGTCTTTCAGTTCTTTTGAATTCTTTTGATGTGTTGTGCTATAGAAAAGTGTCGAATCGGGTCAACCCCGCAAAACGATTGGTACTTCTTTAGTCATAAAGATAAGAAGTACCCGACTGGCACGCGTACGAATCGTGCGACTGCAGCGGGCTTTTGGAAAGCCACGGGTCGAGATAAGGTCATTCACAGTAGCTTACGAAGAATCGGTATGAGGAAAACACTTGTGTTTTATAAAGGAAGAGCACCTCATGGACAAAAATCAGATTGGATAATGCATGAATACAGGCTAGATGATCATACAACTACCATACACGAATACAGTTATGTAAGTTATTTTCATACAAATTTAGTCTTTTTTCGCCTTCAAACCACATTTTGTAACGAAAAGCAACGAACTTTTTATCGATTTAGTGTTCAAACTTGTGTGATTCAAGTCAAGAAGACGGGTGGGTCGTATGTCGCGTGTTTAAGAAGAAAAACTACCATAAATCTGTTGATCAAAGCCCTCAAAGATCATCATCAGCACCTTCTATTGATTCAACTGCTCAAATGCAATCTTTAAAGAAAGATGCAAGTGTTCATGATCAACTTCTTGCATACATCAATGGTAGATCCTGCAAGCAAGAAACTGATTCACAAGCTAATATCACCACAACCCATGATTATAATCCTATGAAACACATCATGAACCCGATAAACGCCAGTACATTCGGGCACTTGACCCGTTCAGACACATTCGATCAAGATTCAAGCTTTCGAGCCCATAACACCATGACCCATTTGCTGACAGGAGCCAAACAGTCTAGTGATCATGAACATCTTGACAATTGGGCTGATGTTGACCGACTCGTGGCCTCTCAGCTCAACGGTCAACCGCGACCATCGAAGCATATGTATGCTAGCTACAATGACCCCAATGAAGACATATGTTTCTCACTTGACCATGATGATCAAGAACCACCACAACCATCATGTATGGCTAAACCAAATGATCATGGAGCGTATACGAGCGCGATAGATCTATGGAGCTTTGCACAATCTTCCTCACAGTCATCGTCGCCCGATCCCTTTTACCACTTATCGGTATAATTCACATTGTTTGATTTCAGCTTGCTTGATATACTTTGTTACATAAAACTGTAATTTATGCACAACACAAATGAAATAAACCACGCCCGACGGGCTTCTCTAGGGAAGCGTGCCCCTCTAACAGGCGTCCGTCACATCAGCAACGGGCGACTGCATTGGAGATGGTCTTATACATATATTTGGAGGTATAAAAATAAGTAGAAATTAGTTTGAATATATGTGTATATCTAGGTAGATTGTTGATCTTGATGTCAAATTAAAGGGTACCATTGTATTGTGATTGATGTATAGATATATAGCAAAAACATCCACTATCTTTTTTCATATCAGTACAACTAAATGTCCTAATATACTCATTGCTTCATTGAATATTGTGTTTGAAGTAACATTTATTCTTTTATTAATGTTTTAATATGTTGAGAATATATAAGATATGACATTGCTTTCTTGTTTATGGTAGTCACCATCACTAACTCCTTTGTGGTGTTCAATTTGGTCATGTTATTGTGTTGCTAACAATAATTGTTTGTAAAACAAAAACATGTTTGATTTCCTTGTATATGTATGTGTATAAACACATGTATATATATATATGGATTATCATAATGTTATCATCATGCATTTGGCTTATAACTTATAAGTATACTCTAATTAATATATCATTAAAAGACAATCATCATAAGCATGCCAAAGGTGACCTTTAGAGAACTTAATTTTCAAAATAATGAATATGTATAAGCTACATATGCTATATATATGGTTGAGAATATGCATGATATATATGGATATGTGTATATATTAATTGATTCGATTGGTTGGTTGTGTTGGATCGGTCCCCTTTAAAAAGTGATAGACGATGATTGCGATGGTCCAACCGACTAACCAACTAGATAATGCATGAATGTAACTGTCGAAAAAGTTGGTACAAGAGATGGAAAGCTACAACACCTTTATATATAACAAAAATTGCATCCAAAAAAATCATAACTTTACAGTAAAGCATTGATCTTTAAAACTTGCACCAGAATACATAGTTACATACAGTAAACACGACAAATATGGTTTCAAACTGATCGCGTATTGGTAATAATCTACAAGTTGATACTTCAAATCATGATGCAAAGATAGGATATTAAGGTCATTGAAGGTTTATCACATGCAAATTTGTTGCAGTATGGTCCTACAGGCTTGTAATGATGGAACTTTAACAAGCATTAATGGTTTATTGATTAGGGAAAAGTTGCAGTGTGTGTTTAGCTGTTGTCATTTGAGTGTGATTACATAACTTTTACTGTTTAAAGAAGAACCCACAACAACCACCATCTCTATGAAAGTTATAAGAGGGGTGACTACCAAATTGGATGATTATTTATAGATATTAATTAGCTTTTATTATGATTGAAAAAACATAATCTTGCATAGTGTTGCATAGTTATAGAAATTTGTTAAGATACTTATAAATCTATGCAAAAAAGGAAATTCCAATTGTTAATGAACTATATTTCATTATTTACATGGGTCATTTGTCTCCCTAACTCTTTATTCTTGAGCTTTTGCGAACTCTTTTCACTTAGATAGATCAGATTACGCTAATCAAGTTATTCGTCCATGGTTGCAACTCCTTGAGGAAGTAGAATAATGAATCTTTTTCTGACGGTTCAACAATGTCAAGATTTAAAGTCCTGAATTTTGGATCGTACCTTCATGCTTGAATCTATGTGGTTGGCTTTTTGCTTTATCCATAGCGCACGAAATAGAGCTATTGCTTAAGTTTCCACACAAATTTAGCCTATTATGTACCCCGCCGCACAACATCCACATATCTACAAACCCACCACAAGGTTGTTGTATCGTTCAAAAACATCATGGTTATCATGTTTTTGGTCACTTACTCCACGATTCATGTCGTTTCAGGATACGTCTTGGTACTACTCCATTTCCAACATGAAATCGCCGACCACCCTTGTTTCTCACTTACAAAGGAACAACATTGGCTTTAGGATTACGACTTTCATGGTTGAACACAAACTCCACTAACCGACATCTTCTTACACAAGCCCGCATTAGCTTCGAAGCAGTGGCAGACTTAGTATAGAGGAGGAGGGGTCAGCTGACCTTACAGAAAAAAAGTTTTATATGTAACATGTTTTAACGATTTTCTTTTTGACCTCGTGATTTTATGAATGCCGGCACCTATAAAAAAACTATATGACCCCTAAACCCAAATATTTTTAAAGAAAATCTTTAACCCACTAACAATTAAACTAAGAGTCCGTTTTTACTACAATTAATAAGACTAAAATCTAATAACTAATTAAGTTTATGTTGTATTAAATCCACTAAGCACATTTAGTTAGTTAAAAGCTTAGTTTATTTTCCATTAACCCATTACTAATCTATACTTTTCATAAGTCTAAAAGTTCACTTAAAAGTTACCCCAAATTGAATAGACGCTAGTTACGAATTGTCGTTTGCGAAAAGAATATTAGCGGCTTTAGCCAAAGATTAGCTGACTGCAATCCTGCTTTGGTGCTTCCTGCGGTTACGAATCAAGACCTCATGTTTTTTAAATGTGTTTATCATGGATTCCAATTGATTAGTTTTATATGTTCAAATATTTCAGTAGAAATGTTGGCATATGATCTAATCATCTTTCTTTTGTACACTCTATATCTAACTAATTAAGTTATTTTATCTTTTAGCTTTCCTAATAAATAATAAAAATAATTGAGTAAATATATATTGAAATGCATTAGTTAATTGTCTTTAGGGTTTATTAAGAGATTTTAAAAAAGAAAGTTATCCGAATCGTCATCATCAAGTGATACTTCCAAAAAAATTGATTTAATATATCTTTTATTGGATTCTTTCGAACGTAAACCAAACCACTTTTATTTATGTGATCCGGCTCAACTTGAACACACAATTCCAGCATAAAATTGAGGTACTCGAGAACTGAAAAAACCGACCCCAGAGGAAAAAATCTTGGGTCCGCTCCTGCTTACAGGTCTTTGAAGCTTCTGTGATAAGCGAATCCGACTAAATAATAAATTGTTGTCAATCTATTTCAAAGTTAATTTTTATTTCAATATATACATAGTTAAGGTTAACATATTATTATTATCATGGAATTAAAAATCAAAATGTTGGCTTTGTCTTGAAAAACGAAAACAGTACTTCTGTGACCAGGGTCGAATGACATAGAGGAAAAAAGTAACAACTTCTAAGTATCGAGTCCAACAATAACATGGGCTTATATATTTTTGTTGGATCCATCGACTTAGTATTTTATTGACAGCCCATTAGACGAGCCCAATAAGGAGAACAAATAAAACAACTTGTGTCAAATCTTGAATTTGTTTTAGTTAGTTGAACAAGTTGATTAGGGCGATTTCTTGGCCTTGAATAATTAGACGATATGATGTTGTGTTGTTATTATCATAAGATGTTGATGATTGTTGATTTCATGTAGCATGAGCCCTTTATAGGTTTAGTATCGTTAAATGGCTACATATCATGTTTCTTAGTCTTGTGTTATTCATCATTGCATACATTCAATATGGCTATGTTTATGTAGTTTGTTAACATGATGAATTAAGTCGTGTTATACATGATGTTATCAAATCCAAACCTTGGTGTGATTACTTGTTTCTTCTCTTATATTTTGTGTGGTCTTTGTTCGTCTATCTTTATTTCATTGCAATTTAGGTTATATTACTTCAATCACAATCACTTAAATAAGAATTTTACTCTTTACAATCAAACGGAACATATACTACTAACCACATAACCATGTAGGTTAATTGGCTTTTTGATTGACCTGACGATGATTGATCAATCATCGGTAAGAAGGAGGTGGTTTTCCAAATAACTCAATCCATCTATTTAACTACTCTTAGATCTAGAATGCCCTAGGCCTAGAGGTGTTTCTATTCAATGTTACTAGGCCTTTCTGAGTTTCTTCGACCATAACAGTTGATAGTATTCAAGATTTCTCTTTTTCAGTCATCGCCTCTTCATGAGCAAACAACAAAGTTTGAAGTTACAACTCATTGATCAATATTTAGGCATGTCGTGGCAACATGCACTCATGAACACATGAATACATAGTGCTAAATGGAACTAGTGAGTTCATCTCCGTCAACACAAATATTGTTTCAGTTGTTAGACCCTGAAGGCTTACATAAACACCGTCTTGAAATCTATGTAGTTTATGGAAATGGCAACTTTTCTCAACCTTGTGTGGTTTATAAAAATGAAAAGCCTTTCTCTACTTTGTGGATGGTGAAGAGCATTTATCCGATAACACTTAACTATGGGGCGACTTGTCTTTAGAATTTTGGCAATAAGAGTACAAATAATCTGCATAAATACAACTCAACATATATGCAAGAACAATGCAAATACATAAAGGTAATAAGATCTAATTAGTTGTTAAGACTTAAGCATCATACTAAAAAGGCATAGCGGATATGTATTAACCTTGAAATGCGAATATGTTTCGTGTCAAGACCAAACATTATAGCATCTGTATAAAGATTCAAGATTATAGTTTAAGGTAAGCCGAATAGTGAAAAAGTCTTGAAGGATATTTTCGGTGCCGAGTGCTGAGAATATGCAAGATTGACATACACGCCAAAATCACACACTAATCTTAGTTAGATGTTATTTCTAAAGACCAAGTTGTGGCTATACAAAGAAAGTCTAACAAGTAAACTAAAGATACCAAAGTTAAAATTTAATATAACAATCTGATTGTATAACCAAAGTTAAGATTGCCATAAACAACAGTAATATGAGACTATGTATACGCCTTTAATGATCTATGAAAAATCACCTATGTGAGAGTTGTTACAAAGGGAACAATGTTTGTCATAAGAAAATATCATCAAAACAAGAATTCTTGTAAGTGCATATGCTAATGTGCAAGTTAAATGTCAGCACAAAAAGATGCATACCAACAGTTGGATCACTCACTCATGACTGGTTCCCAAATGCTCTCTGATCTTATTTATAGATTGTCATCCTAAAAAGAAAGGATCTTGATGAACATACAACTACAAACCGACGAACGATCAACTACAAACGGGGCAGCAAACGAGCCCATTCTCATTACAATCACTACACTTCACAGTCACAGTCTCCCCAAACCGCTCCCCATCGATCTCCTTCAAAACCCTCACCACTTTACAACTCCCATTACATACAACACACGGCACGAACCTCGCACCACCACAAACCTCACACACATACCCCGCTTTCGACTTGGGCAAACCCTCGAGCAACCGACCCAAACACCCCTCTTCGACTATCCTCAACACCTCATCAGACCCACCTACATACCTCCCCTTCACAAACACCCTAGGAGGGACCAAATGCTGCTTATCTTTCCCCTTCATTAACTCCCAAAGCTCCTCCCTAAACCCGCGATCCATCGATATATCGCGCTCACAGAACAACACCCCAAACCCCTCAAGAACCGCCCTCACAGCATTACATGACTCAAATGTCCTCCTAACACCTCTCAAAGTCGTTGTGTAGATCACCACTCTGTTTTCCCCCTTCGGAGGACAAATTTCTTCAAACCCATGTAAGAACACTTGTTTATCAACCAAGGGTTTGGTAAAGATCGGATTTTTACGATTAGGGTTTGCATTTTCTTGAAATCCCTCGTCTTTTTCAAGAATCTTGTGTTTGAAACCCAATGGGGAAAAACAGAGTCTTTGACCTTCAGGGGTCGAATCAAGACCCTTCATGAGCTCAACTGAGTCAATAACTTCCGGTGGTGGTTCGGTGGTCGGTGGGGGGTCGTTCAAGATCGAACCCAGGGTGAACCGTGGTGGGGTGGGGGCTACAGTGGTCGGAGAAGACGATGGGTCAAGGGTCAAGAGGCCGTAGGTGGTGGAGGTGAGGGAGACGATGTGGTGGCTCAAGGTTGAGGGGGTGATTTGGGTGAAATCATCTTCTTGATTCAGTAGATGTGATGAAACACAGCCCATAGTGAAGATTTGATGGGGTTTTTGGGGGTGATTTGATGGTGAAATGGTGAGTTGCAGAGAGATTTTGGGGGAGAAAGGGGTTTCAACAGTGAAGATGATTATTGAAATGGATTTCAAATCTGGGATGTTGCTTGATTTTAGCGCCTGTGTGTTTATTTAATTTTGAATTCAGGTGGAGGATGTAATAGTGAGATTGAAGGCTTGTGCTGTCATAATCCTGTGGTTTTGGGTTGCTTTTGTATTGTATTTTGGAATGAACCACGTTATGACTATTTAATTCACAGTTGCCTACTTTATAAGTATTTTTTACTCTATATTTAAAACATAACATTGAATGTTGTGAAGAGGTTTTATCAGATATTCTATTCACGTGTGTTGTGAGGGGCTTTGTTCATATCGCGTCTAGTTCGTGTCCCTCAGTAGCGGTGTTGTTCGCGACCAGGGTGGACAGCCACGTGAGTCCCCCCTCCCTCTCACGTCCCTGACAATGGATCGCCTAACTTTTATGGAAGAATACACATTTGCCACCATGATCTCGAGAAAAACTTAGGGTTGTTTAGCTCGTATAATGTGTTGCAAAATAATTGAAATTATTGACGTAATGAAATTTTGTTAAATTGATAAGATGTTTGGTTGATAAATTTTTAAATAGTAATTAAAATGTTAGTTTGAACATTTCATTGAATCGTTGAACATTTCATGGATAAGCGAAAGGAAAATGAATTTTAATGAATGTGAGAAAAGTTTACATTTTCAATTCTAATTTCATCTTGTGACCAATCAAATAGGATTTTGAATAGAAAATTTTTAAATTCTAATTTTAATATCAGGGAATTTAGGGAGCCAAATGAGACTATATATTTGTTAATTTACTCTAGTGTTTTTGGTTTTTTATTTTAGTTGTATCTTTGTAAAAATATTTTTTTTCACTAGGAAAAAGAGAATGTTTTGTTAAAACGTTAGCAAGGAGAAAGAATAGTTCAACTTACAAATTTTCAAGGAGTTCCATGTTGACCGATCTAAAACAGAAAGTTTCACACTATACTTCACTCATAAGAAATCTTTCTATCTTAAAATCTCCACAATTAGTTGTTATTTTGATAACTTAGTTTGTTTGAATATAAATTGTTACATGCTCTCCACAAAAGCCAAACATGTAAGAGTATTCACAGTACATTTTCCATCTTCGATGTAAGTATGTATCATATATTATAAGGGATAATTGATAGTAGTTGTAAGTGAAAGATAGTGAAAATTTATAGGGATTGTATCGTGATTTCTCATATTTGGGGAACACGGTACAACCCCCATAAACTTTTTAATATTTTTAAAAGTACTTGTGTGTTGAGTAGAAAGAAAAGTTAATGATAAAGAAATTAAAAAACATTATTTAATTGAAAAAGTTAGTAAAAAATAATGTTTTTAAAGTAAATATGGAGATGAGAATGGGGATGGGGAAGGTAGTGTAAATGCTCTAATAAGTATACTCCCTTATGCAAATATTAAATTCACAATTTGATTCGTTTCTAATAATTAGTAATTATTATTTTTAATAACTTATCTACTTCTATCACTTATCATTTTCAGAATTCCAACCGTAAACATTTAGTACAAAAGTAATGTATTTTATCACTACAATATCACTTTGAGGCTACTAAGTAGTAACTAAAAATATCTTCTTGATTTCTACTTGTTTTCTTTTTTTTTTAATAGCAGGCTAGTGGTTAATAACATTAACTTAATAATTATACGTCAATATCAGTGTTTGATCACCTTAAACTTCCATGAGAGTTAAAAGGACTTATATGGTTCTACTCATTTTCTATAATATGGTTCTAAGAGCATTTGCAATATGCCGTAGAGTTAAAATGACTTTTGTGTTGGCTTTTTTAACTAAACCTCATAGACCAAGGACACCAAAATGTGTCTCCTTTTTCCTATCCCTCCTTTTAATGAAGTCGTCTTTGTATCAATGGATATCCTTACACATGAACTACGACATTCGGGAATCAACGCCATTTCGACCATTCGCTTTTACCTAATGTTGCTACATCTAATCCTGGGTCGGGTATTATCGCCAGGTATGGTTGAGCTTAGCCTCTGTGATTCTTTCCTGAGCCTGAAACCTGGGTGTAACCACAAAGAAAATCTACGTTAGAGGACCCTAAGGGTCTAGCTGCGAGGGCACTCAGACACTCAAATCAGTACCGCATATAACATGGTCAGACATAGAATATATGTAAGACAAATGAATATACAAGTATAAGAGATGAGGAATTAGAGATAGCCAATGCGTTGTTAAGATTGCATGAAGGGAATCGAGCGAAAATGGATGAAGAGGAAGAAGGAGCTAGCGCTCTACAAGAAGAGATGAGATGCCAAATGTGGGTGGTTTCACAGGCAAATGGGTACCTCAGTTGTTTAGCGATCTTGTATTTATAGTGGGAGCTCCATGCTTTAAGTCGTGTTAAACTTAACATCATTATATAGATAGCTTAAAACATATAGGTGTTTTTCGATCATTATCATGTGCTATCATGCTGGAATCAAAAGATGAGTAGCTTTATAGTCATTTCATATGTTTTACAGCACACGAGAGCACTCGTTTACTATTACATCAACACGAATCTAAGTGTAACAACGAATGTATAATCCTTTACCTCACGCTTCATAGGATCACCCATACGTCAATCATATCAGCGACAGAAAATGGGTAAAGTTGACTCCAACATCATCAGCGAAAGTCTCTAAAATCATTCAACAACACCCATAAAGGCTCAATCATCGCGCTGGTTCATAAAACTGAAATCAAGCCCATGACCACCACCACCGCTGCCACCACCTTCACACGAGCTGCTGGTAGTTGTGCTGTAGCTATACCCATGAGAATACGACTCGTCTTGGGTACTGGTCATTCCTAAACACAATGCTTCACCTAATGGTCCACCAGGCGTCACACCTGAACCCAAGCCCGAACCCGAGCCTGAGCCCGCCCAAGAAGCTTGGTTCAACCACTGGTGCGGTTTAAAAACATCTCCACACACTTCTCTATCACCACGCAACATTCCAACCGCCATTTGAAAACTCTCGTGATCAAACTCAACCTCATTACCACCAGATTGCATTGATAAAGAAAGAGAACACTCGTCTCCACCCCCGATTCTTGACCAAACATCAATATCATTACCACCAGTGTTTACACAATAGTTATGGTCCAAGTATGGATTTTGCTGATGATTTCCCCTTAAATCTTGTTTCAAAAATTGGTCCTTTTTCGATCCTCCACTCGATGACTGCATCGATACCTGATATCCATTGTTCAATTGCGACGCAGGGATCGCACCATTCTTCATGAACCATTCACTGCACCATCATATTCATTCATCACAAGGCACGCAACAAAATCACATAAAGATCAATCTAAGAGTATACCCACATGACAATTAACACAATTACACACCTGCTGTGTTGATTTGCAGCAGAAATCATGTAGGGATGTTCTTTAACATCTTTAACATTCGGCGATCGGGCTTCCACAGGCTTTCTTGAACGGGTTCGGGTCTTGTGCGCGTGGCGCTCGCAGTACTTCTGATCAGGAGCCACATCCTTTGAGCACCTCCATTTCTTCCCATCAGTTCTTCTGCACCTCCACGGCTCCGGATCCGACCCGTTTGAGAACCTCAAACCCGTACCCACCCCTACCAAAACACAACAATAATAATCAAGAATCATTTCTATTTCAATGGATGCAGGGCTTCAATCTTAAATCTTGAAACTTTAAACTTTAATCTTAAACCACCCAAATGATAACATCAAATTCTGATCATTTACAGTTTTAAGGCATAAATAGCAAGCTCTAATACTAATTCTGATCATTTGACAACATTTGCAGGATTGAAACTTCACACAGGCATTTCATCAAACAGTTGGAAGGCATACATAAACAAGCTTCAATATCACAAACAAATATGAAGAATTACTGTTGGATTGAGTGGATAGAGGTTGAAGAAGCTGCTGAGGAACAGGAACTGAAGCCATAATATACATGTAAATCTTCTTCTGCCTCTCAAGTTCTTGCCACTGAGTTGCAGTAAACAACACCTTACCAGAAACCCCCATAACCCCACCTGCAACAACACAAAATCACTCAAAAAACCCACTCAAAATCCACACAAAATGAAGCAAAAAAGCTCCAAAATCACCCACCTGCGATGGCGTTAGCAGGGCGAAACTGATACCCACAAGAATCATACAAAAAACCCATCTTGTTACAAGACGATTCAGAGTTAACCATTTTTCAAGATTCGAAAAGACCCAAGTTTGTATGGGTATGAGGAAGATGAAGGGGGTTATAAAGAGGGGTTTTGGTGGGTGTTTGTGTTTCCCATGGGTAGAACAAAGATACAAACAGAAAGTCCAAAATACTACGGTCCCCTTGGGTTGTTTTCTTACCGATTTGGATGAAAACGTGGGTGGATATTGATCTTCAATCGTCTGTGAAAGTAGATAAGATCGTAGTGAAATTTCGTTGGGGTTTTTGTTTTGAGAGAAATAGCTGCGGATGGGCCAAAAGGTGTGAAGATAAAGGTGAGTTTAATGCTTGTGTACCCTTTTGAGTGTTCATGTGTCAAAAGACAATTTATTATGACATCATTTGTTCGGGTTCGTAAGGATGGAGTGAGCACTCATATCACATGTTTCCAGTACATTATAAACTGACCAATCGAATATTATTATATCATACTGTATCATATCACATCATACAGTTACATTTGATTGTGGCGGTATTGTCATATCATGTCACACCTGACGGTCCATTTTTTGCCTGCATACATGGTGACTTTTGGTTTGCAACCACGGTGAGAACAAGACGATTTAACATGTCGTGCGGCGTATTTTTTTTGTGATGGTGGTGTTGACATGTCATGTTGGGGCACACTGTCGTGAGGCATGACGTGTGTGCCCCCACCACCCTAAATGTTCTGTTAAGAATGAGATTTTGCTGGTTGAACTGTTACAATAATACAAATAAAATGTTGAAAACCGTTACTAGTAACTCTATCAGTAGTAATTTTATCGGAGACATTTTAGTTGCCATTGATCACCTAAGTTGGCTAGTCAATTGCCACAAATCAGTTGTTACTTGAAGTTGTTAATTGTAGTTACCTCTCATAATTAATTGCAACTTGCTTTAGTTCTTTCTAAACCAATTCTTCTTGATTAATTGAATTCATACAACTTTCATCAAACATATAAATTTGAAACAACTTTCAGTTATAATTAACATGTCAAATTAAATTTTCTTTTGCAACGACTGGTCACTATCACAAGGGTAATTGCCCCACGGACCTAGCTTGGGGTGTTGTTCCCTTAAAACCCCCATGGCCTTGGGCTTCACCGCTTAAAACTTATATGTTTCTTGTTGTTCGAAATAAGAATACTGGTGAACCGATGTGTACTTTACATCTTTTAATTCGTATTAATATTTATTCCAAATTCATATTTCGTCTTAAGTAAATCTAACTTTTAACATTGATAATGTTGAAACCACCAACGAACAAATAATCATGTGGAGAATTTAACTATCACCTAGTATCACACACATCCAAAACGCTTGAATAATTTTTATTAATGCCATATTTGGTCCCACACATGATGACTGCACTGTTATACTATCATGTTTTTCATATAAGATTCGAGTTTTCTATTATCCTAAAAAAATCTTTTATTTTTTATCAATTCTATAACTTTATCATTATTTCTGTATTTAGTTAAGTTAAATCGTAAAGCATATAAAATAACAAATTTTACTATTTATTTCGTAATTCCCTCTGTATTTAGTCTACATGTCACATTTATACTCGATCACATTGTGGATTCATCATCTCATAGTCGTTATGTGACCAATTATTGATTTATTTTCATAACTTTCCCAGAAAAAGAATCTTTATAATAATTAAATTTTATACCAAAATACAGTGTCAATAAAGTGACCCTTTTTGATGAAAGTCAACGCTAGAAAGAGTGATGGTGTAAGCTAGAAGCAAGAGGATGTGACAATGTTTGACTTTTTAATTATTTGTATTGGTTGACGAGGCTATGAATCTGTGCTACTGTATTGTTTCAGCTGAAAGCTTTTCTGACATACGACTGTTAATCAACTTTTTATCCATATTTTCTTTTTCATTTATTGTATTTATCTTCTTTAATTATATTATACTTCATTATATTATCTTTTTTTAACGATTAATGATCTTATTAAAAGAACTAACAAGAATCTAGAAGAATACAAGATATGATTTTAAAAGTAAAATAACTAAGACAAACATGAAAGATTAAAATTACTTCAAGACTCCCAAGAGTGTCATTTAGTTTTCCTTGATTTTCCATTCAAAGGTCCGTCATGATTTTGATTTCTTGGATGATGTTTGATAGCTAGATAGGTTTTGATTCGTGATTTTTTTTATTTTTTTTTTGTTTTTTTTACTTTTCATAGACACTAACACGTTGTGTATACTTTTTCAACTTGTTTCTCGGTAGGACTTCTTGAAGATCCAATAAGTCTGAGATAGAGAATGCAAAGATAGCTGGAGTCCGACACCAAGAGAGTTGGGATCTTTTGGGAGGACTACATGGCTTTCTTATTCAAGTTGTTTCTTTTTTAACTTGTTTCTCGGTAGGACTACATGACTTTCTTTTTCAACTTGTTTCTCAATAGGAAAAGGAAGTATATATATCTCGTTTCCTTAGAGCCATGAGAGTCGGAACCTTTTTGGGAAGTAATGATACCCCGTTTTCTTAAAACCATGAGAGTTGTGCCAAAACCTAATCGTTTCCCCGTTTACCACAACACCTTTGATAAATGATGTTGCATCAAATTATGTTAAGCAAGAACCTTCCCAATCTTGGAAATAATATTCTAGACATTAGGTATTGATTTTGTAACGGGAATATTTTGCCATTTAGATCCTGTTTTATATCTCCGCCACCATTTTATTAACAGTCCAATATATATTTAGTGCTTAACAGAGCTAATTCTTAGTCCACCCATATCTTTTGATGCTATTAACTTATCCCATGACACCCACTAAAATTTCTTAGTATTATCATCCCCCTCTCTCCCCCCAAATGAACTTACACCTTATGCGTTCAAAAGTATTAAGAATCTTGACGGGGGCTTTGAACAATGAGAAGTAATAAGTTAGGAAACTACTAAAATCATATACAGAAAATGTGACTCGACCTCCAATGGAGAGAGTGTTTGCATTTCCAAATAGTGAATCGAGTCTCAAAGTGTCAATGGTCGGCCCCTAGTTCTTTCCTAAGTTCATATTTGCCCCAACCGGAATACAAAGGTAGATAAATGGCATTTCATATGTTGGTCAGTTTTGAGTTAGAACAAACTTGTCTTCTTATGGGGTGTTATGATGTCTTTTCCAAAAAAAATAAACCATAAGAGTTATCTCATCTGTTGTTTAATGCATACAGTATGAGTTCATAATATAAACAATATCAACACACTATATGAAACCCTAGCAAATCCATAGTGACTGGTGGTGTGGGATCATGCTAGGATCTCATATAAGTAATAAGATAAGTTAAAGAATATTTATCACAAGAATTTGTAAAATTTAACAATATATATATAATATTAAAAAGTAACTTTGTTGCTACAGTAAACTTCTATAACTTAATGTATTGGCCACTAAAGTTTATAATACTACAAAAACCTCCTAGACAGGTGGTATCAAACGGTGTACAATAGTGGTTTACACGAGTTTTCCCCACGTTTCCGCTTAGACTTTGTCATCAGACAATTCAACGGCTTCAAAAGATTTTGTGCAATCTTCCACGGAAAAGTAACCGATGGATATGAAATCATGAATTGAAGTTTTCTGTTTTAATTTTAGGTTGAACTACATCACCCCTTTCATCTCTTTGGTGCTAGAATAACTAAGGAAGCCTGGTTCAACCTGACAAAAGTTTGGTTTTGTTAGATACAATAACACGTTGAGGCTGCTTTGGCTATTTAAATGGGAAACACACCCAATCCATTCCTAACGGTAAGCAAATCAAGGCACGTATGAGCGTATTTTTAATTTTTTAGTAGTTATCAAAGACATGTTGTTACAACCTTCTTTGTTGCGTTAGCTTATGTTGTCTTTGCTCTTCCTGACAAAATATGGCCATCCAAAGAGTTAGAAAATGTCATTTGATGGCTTGTGTATTTGATTTTAGTGTCCGCAAGTCTTTTGCAACAAATAACCCCATACATGTTCCCAAATAGCTTCTAATGCTTCATATTTTGAGGATTTTCTCAATGTATGTGGATCAGTTGAGTTAGCAAAAGCAAAAGCTCCCAAACTAACATGTTTAAGAATTTGTATGAACATTTAAAGAAGTGCTTAAAAGTATTTATAAAAAGTAAAATTGTTTATTATAATAATGTATAGTCTTAAAACGTGATGTTTGTTTTGCAACTATAAATATGTATATGTCTAAGAGCACTCGTAGTAGTTTTTTTATTCGTATCTTTATGATTTAACTAAAATCATAAACTCTTATATTTATATTTTACTTTATTAAAAACCTTTCACATTTTATTCTTTATCCTTATTTTTATATTTTTTTATCAGTTCTTTTGCAACAAATAACCCCTTAACGGGCCATGAAAAAAATTCAAAGGGTGTCCGCATAACACCTGACAGGATGTTCTTATATCGGACGCCTTTAAAGTAACAACTATTTTGTATTATTATCTTTCTATTTAAAATTGACTTCTTGTAAAATATTAAATACTCACATATAAAATAATAAAAATTTCAAATCCTAAATACATTAACAAAATATGTCAATAGTCAGTAGCTAAATTAAGGATTTGCTATTGTTTGAAATTGGATTTGAGGGGGTCTAACCGTGGACAAAGTGACGACAAGTGATGGGTGGCTTTTTTTTATTAACAGAGTTAGTGGTTAGTAGTTAGTACATCAAGTTAGTAATTATTCTTTAATACCAAAGTTTGAACTTTGAACCTCCAAAGGAATCAAAACCTCTCATCTCTCATTTGACGACTAGACCAAAAGATCAGCCGGGGCTTAGGAAGGCGTTCAAACTTATTAGAATCAGATTTGTGATCGATACTAATTGTTCTATCAATTATCACTAATATCAAACATTGTTAAACTAGTTCATTGATTATTAGTTTAATGTTTAACGCTTGTGAGTAAAGATTTAGTTTTCTAAATTACTTATTGGACATTTGAGTAATTGGATTTAAAAGAATGATGGAGTAATGGGCTTAACTATTAGATGGTTAATGCGTTTATAAGAATTCTTTAAAATATGTTTTAGCTGGTTTATAACAGGTTATGTTTATAAAAAAATACGATTATGGTTATGATTATGGTTATAATTATGATTATGAAATTTCAAACCTATGTGCATTGGTGTCAAAAGTATATTTTTTGGTTGAAGTCAAAATATCATTGGGGTCGTTCATGGGGGTCATTGCCAAAATTTCTTAGAGATTGATATCAAAATTCCTTGGAGGTCGATCAGGATTATGTCGTGTATATACTACAAAATCAAACAAAAATATGGGGTGCGGGTGACCCTATAGTCCCCACCTAGGTTTGCCTATGCACGTGTTGTAATAGAAATTCCACCACAATCTCAAATATGAAACCTTGGATAAAAAAACACGTCGCACCCTTTGTGACTCCGACCTAAAATCCTAAGCCATCAAATTTACTTGATCACCAACCCAAATCTCAAGAACGACCAGACTTTTAAAGAACCCGAATAAAACACACATATTTTAATATTAGTTTGATTAAAAAGCCAAGATGCTTTAATTTTCCCCTTATAGCCCGCCCAAATATTTTTTCTATAATTAAAAACACAAGCAGAAAAAAAAACCGAATAATCAAGCAAATGGTGGTTAAATATGAACCATTACATTGAACAAACACTGCAGATTAGCTGATAATGGTGGTTAAATGTCGTCTTTATAGGTGTGAAAAAGTCGAGCATCTTGTGAATTTACATGAGAACTATATAACTTTTCCAAAATTCTCATTAGACTTAATATAATTTTTCATATATTATTATTATCTTTAAAAATTACATCATAAAATTAAAAAATATATTATCTTCAATTTGAGTATAATATAGCTATATTAAAAGCATATCAAGCTGATTCTATACTACATATATATAGTAGAGAAAAATTCAAATAAAAAAGGTTTTATAACTTAAATGTGTAAGAAATAATCTGAACTATTAAAATCTCCTTAATCAACGGTTGAGAACAATTTATAGGAAAAAAATTGCTAGAGTGGTATTTTAAGTATAATCACTTTTGTTGAACTTTTACAAGTTTTTCTATTTTTTTAAATGTTCATAACTTTTATGTATGACATTATTTATTTATAAAAAATGAGCTTTTTTATTTTCAAAACGAGTATAATACTGTTATATAAAAAGATAATGAATTTTTTTACGTTTTTAAGCTAATATCTCGTCATTTTGTCTTTTAGTGTAGTTGATTATTTTTTTGTTAGTTATTGTGTTTTTCAAAATACTATTATGTTTTTTAAAATGATGAATTTTAAAGAAATATAATGGTGAAATAACATTGTTATTTATCTCTAATATGTTAAACACAATAATAAATTAACAACTATTTAATCAAGTACATTAAAAACAGTAACAAAATAACACAATGTCTTATGTTTTTTTATTATTATTGTGTTATCTTGAACACTATCCTATAGAGAAAAAAACTACCCTATAAGATAGAAAATAAATAATATACATCATGATTTATGTAAGATTTATAATTGCAGATATAAATATATGTATGCAAAATATTAAATAACTAATAAATAACAAATTAATAATTGAGTTCGAGCCAAGCTCGAGTATGAAACTACTCACGAGTCAAGTTCAACTCGAGCTTTGAAAATCTTTATATATAATAAATGAAAGGGGTTTAGCAATGTGACATAATTTGAACAATTGTGTTGCCACATGGCATTTTAATATCATATAATTGTCACATGACATTATATGAGTAATATATGGTTATAGAAGGAAAGTTGTGAATGTTATTTTATAGTATTAATGTATAATTTCTAAAATTAGAATTTAAATGTAATGATTGAAATATAAATTTAGAATCTTCAAATTTAAATTTAGTCTACTATTCAATTAGAAATTTTATAAAAAGATAACTAACTAAATTAATTAAAATTTAAAACTTTAAAACTAACAATTTGAATATTAAAAATTAAATTCTAATAATAACAATCAATCTAAGATATTGAGTTATAAATTAAGATTTTAAATATTTATATTTAAACAATATCGTATAATATTTACATGTATTATATACCATTATATAACTATTTTTTACATGCATCCAAACCAGATTATTATTGTTCAACTAATCGAATTGTTATCCAGCTAGAGACCAATTCATCTATTCGGATAAATTATGAACTAATGATAGAACTGAAATAAAAATTGAAAAATTAAATATTCACACACGAAAACTTTATTTTTTTGGATTTTAAAAGTGAGTCAATCCAATACGATAAATAGTAAAACAAAAGAAGATTTTGTTTTGACATTCTAAAATATATAAAATATAGTGAATAGTTGTTTAATATATATTTTGAAATTTATCTTATAAAACATATATTTTTTAATTTTAAATTTATATTTTTATAATACAGGAGAATATTCTAAAAAGATGGTTTTTTAAGTTTGAGAAATTGTTAACAAAATCTGATCAAAGATTTGTATACAAAAAATATTTTAGAGATTTGTAAACATTAATATTATTTTCCTATGTATTTAATTCTTTTATGTAATTTACATGTATACATATTTATTTAATCTATTTTCACATGTGTATATATTACAAACTTATTGATAGTAATTGATAATTTATGTTTTTATTTATATATATTTTAATTTTTTCAACCCGTGTAACACGCGGGTGGTTAGGCTAGTTAATCTATAAATGAAACAAGCTCAAGATTAGACAAGCTTGAATGCAGTTTGCCTCGTTTACACTACTTGTTATCTTATGTTATTAATGATTTCTTACTTTCTCGTATTTTCTAGGATATTGTTTTTTTACAGTACTTGTAATCTTATGTTATTATTCACATCTCTAAACTTCGTTCATAAAATATGAAACTAATAGTCATATTCACGAAAATTTACAGGGAATATATATATAACATGTTTTTAGCGTATCTTGAGTGGACAACATCAAATCAAATAGGAAACTGATAGTCATATTTCCAGTGAATTTTCGTAGTTTCATACACATACAAACTTGTCTCTTTGTTTGCTTACTAGTTAAAATCTTGTGTATTACATGACTTCAACAAATAAACTATGATACGCAACCAACCTTCATTTGAAATATATAAGAACTAGAAAACATAAGTAATTGTGATATAATGTGGAAATATGAGAACTATACGTAACCATGATACAACGTTCAAGTATGAGAATTACAATAAGATACCATTGGTGCATAAATCAACATCATCGATGAGATACCATTGATGCATAAATGACCTTTATGTCCATAGTGTTTTGAAGAGTTATGAAATTAGTTTATAGACATGACTAAATTCGTTCATTAAATAGGAATCTAATAGTCATATTCACGAGAATTATCAGGGAATATGTGGAAGAGAAGTTTGTTCACCTTTGATACATTTAAATGATTAAATGAGCAGATAATCGGGAAGTTGGTAGACATATGTGATGGTTACACATGTCAAACTAATGGACTGTTTGGTAGCATATTAATGGTTATTAAGAGACCATCTATTAATGGTTCATAGCATCGGATAGTTAATAGATAACCCTAATGTTGAATGGTTAAGAGATTAAATCTTAAGGGTACCTATTAATCATTTAGCATCAGGGCATGGGCGGCCTTGAGGAGGGCGAAGTAGGCGACCGCCCAGGCCTAATTTTCCTCAGGGACTCGAAATTTTTAAAATTTTTCTATATGTATGTATATATATATTTTTTTAAAAACAACTATAGGCTATTAAGAACCCAATAGTAATTTAATTATGTTGACCTATTGAAACTTAGATTCCATTAACATTTTAATTAATTTAATACACTACCACTTATTCAATCTAAAATCATTTCAAAAACAACTAACATTTTAATTAGTTAAGTATGTAAATTGATTATTTTGCTACAATGCTTTTGTATATTGGTAAAACAATTATTATCGTATCATAGATATTTTACATACGTGTTATTAACTTTATATTATAGGGTCCTATTTTTTTACTCGCCTAGAGCCCAAAAAATTTCAAGAACTCTCAGGACCGACCTTGGATCAAGGTTACCTCTTAATCATTCAGAAGTTATGAACCATTAATAAGCTACCAACAACCCCTAACCTTACCTCATATATTTATATTTCAAAAGGAAACGGTTTAATTTTTTTTTGTTGAGATCTTCAGGATTTAAGACATAACGATGACTGAACATAGAAAAGAAAACGAATATCTATTGATTTTTAGTTGAGATCTTTGATAAAATTAATTTGCTTTCTGTATTTACATAGTTATCTGTTTTCGTTTCTTTTTATGTTAACATTCATTTTTCACATTAAGATTAGCATTAAATTGATGTTTCATTTACATATATGCACGTCCTTTTATTTTAGAATAAGTAATGAATACGGATTACGGAAAATCAAATAATGTCTGGAAAATAAAATTTTGAGGGCACTTAAATTGGATAAGTGTCTCCTAAGCTAAAATTTATTCATCTTTTGTTTGAACGGCTAAATGGAAAACTGACGGGCCATTGGTTTACCCGTCATTTTCATTACTCGAGAACGAAACCTTGAGGCATTGGCAGGCATTTCCTGAAAGGAAGCTTATACATCAGTCCGTCTCCATTAGTCGCGAACCTAATACCACCATCTAAACTCTGAAGGAAATTCATATTCGATAAGAAAAATCAGTGACGCGACTTGAAACCTCTTTTTTTGTCATATGTGCGACTTGAACAAAAACTTTTCTTGTTTTAATGAAGTCTTGAGATGTCTTACCTCACCCACTTGGACGGCTTATAACAAAGAAAATGTTTTTTAGAGGTTAATTCAATTAAAACTCTCGTATTAATAAAATTAAAGTTAGATAATTACCCAATTATATGTACATATAACTTCCATTCCTTCCTAAGCAAAATGCTATTTATATTCTGTCACATTAATATCATCTGATGTCTTTAATATGTTTTGTAACCTTGTTTGGTCTTATAATATTTTCATTAGGTACGGTTTGACCGGTTTCGATGAAAATTATAAGCGAAATTGCTAATTATGATTTGGAAATGACAAACAATTAAGTTGGTTTGGTCAGTCTGAACGTTTTAATGATTTTAAAGAAAACATTTCTCATAAACAAAGAACAAAGATGGTTAATGAATATATACATAACCACACGTCTCAAAAAATAATAAATAAATGTTAAAATTTCGGTTCTATTTACATGACCGCTTCTAAGGGGCTGTTTGTTTTCGGCTGATCGGGCTGACTTGGTCAGCGGGTCAGCCCGTTTGATTTCGGCTTCGGGACTAGCTGACCGGGTCTCCATTGCTGACCCAAACCTAGAAACAAAAGAAGCTGACCGGCTGACTCGCAGGCCGCCGCCCCTCGCGACCCGCAGACCCGCAGCTGACCGGGCACGGCCTTCGCCTTCGCCTTCAGCTTCGGCCTCGCGACCCGCAGCGGCGAATGGTGTGGTGTGATGGTTCCCTCGCGACCCGCAGACCCGCACCGCCTTCGCCTTCGGCTTCGACTCTCAGTCGGTTTTGTGGTGTGGTCGGAATGTGTACAGTGACAGTGGTGGTGGTGTGGTGGTTTCGACCGGTGGTGTGACTCCGGTGAGTTTTGTTACTTAAATACTGAATCGATTTGGTTCTAGTCAGATACTGAATCAAACAGTCAAGTTTCAGTCAGATGCATACACAGTCAGAACTTCTAACTGGGTCAGCTTCTGACTTAGTCAGATCTTACTGAGTTAGTGTAATCAAACAACCCCTAAGTTTTATACTCAAACCCATCAAAACTGAATTATATATAAACCAAACCGTGACCGACTTGCTTAGATTCAAATGGTTTGATCGATTTCAATCGTATATAGGTATCCCTAATTTTTCATAGGTTATGTTTCAAGTTCATCACAATCTACTGACTTTTAAAAGTTAGTACAATTAATTGTCCTTTTAACCACATTTAGATAGTGTAGTAAATTTTGATGTTTTAGTAAAGTAAAATGAATAAAGTTATAACAAAATTAAAAACTTTCCACTTGAGGTAATTACTTGTCCCCGTCCAATTTAATGTAAAATGCTATAAGCTTTAAATTTTATATATTTTAAATAATAACTAGTATTAAACCCCACGTGTTGCCGTGAGGGGCGTAAAACCATGCCAAGTAGCACCAAAGGCCACACCACCGTTAGCGACCACCAACGCCGAAAAACTCGTATAGAAAAACGAAAAAAATAAAACCGCTCTCGTAACACTAAAGACACACCACCGTTAGATGAAACATAAAACATATAAAACAATAAGTAAGTCGGTCTTGGACCAGTGCGTTGCGACTGCCGCTAAATGGGAAAATAATAAGCGTAAAAACGCTGAACCACACACGTACGTTGCGACGTTTATCTCACAAACTGTAGACCAAAACGTAAAACGTAAAATTTTAAAATATAAAAATTATAAGGACCAAAGCTAAAAGTAAAAAAATGTTTGGGTTAAATTGTAAAAGATGTAAAACTATTGGGTTGAAATAAAAAAAAAACTAAAGATTAAAAATGAATAGACAAAAAAGGATACAACCCCTATAGTATGTTGTACAACCTATAATGCATAAGAAAGTTAGTAATTAGTATTATATATAACTAGATTTAGTAAACTCGTGTATTACACGTGTTGAATAAATAAAATATTAAATATAATAAAATTTTACTTAATTATAAAACGATATTCTAAGATAAGATATGATGAAATTCCGTAGGAGTAGAAACTATAAGTAATAAAACAATGATATCACTTTTAAAAGAAAAAATTTAAAAACAAATCAAACATCTTGTTTAAAAAAATTGTCATTTATATAATTATCCTTATTATAACTCTCATTTTTTTATTTTTTTTGTTTATAAAAAATTTCCTTTTTAAAACACTAAATTTAAAATATTTTGTATTTTTAAATAAGTTTGATGTTTCAAAAAAATTATTTTGTAAACAATTATTTTCTTTAGAAATAATATTAATAAAAAGATATCTTTCTTAATTTATTAGAATATCATTTTAAATCTAAAAAAGACTTAAATAATATTATTTGTAATTAAAGTAATTATTTAATATGAGAGAGAAGCGGCAAATTTTTTGTGAAAATGAATGTGGTATTACCACGTGTCGTACATAGTTACCTTTTATTAAAATAGAATGATTTACATTCGATGCTCCTGTTTAAGGTATCAAAATTATTTCTCAATTTTGGTTGATGATATAATGGAAAGTATTATTTTTCCAACCTACTTTAAATCACTAGCCACAAGTATGAAATATCATAAAGTAAGTAAATGAAAGCCTGTTATTCAAAATTTCAATTTAAATAAGTTGTATTAAATAATTTAAATCACTAGCCACAAGTATGAAATATCATAAAGTAAGTAAATGAAAGCCTGTTATTCAAAATTTCAATTTAAATAAATCATCTAAAATAATAAATTCAATTAAATTGGTTATATTTTAAAAATAAAAGTTGTATTATTTTAGTTTTGGGCCTAGGGTGTTCTATGTGTTCCATTCTTGTTCCTTGCTCCCTCTCCTTGGACTTGGAGTTAAAAGGGCTGAGGTTTTGATAAGAAATCTGTCTTTTTTCCAAAAATGTTGTATTAAATTAACTTTAAGATAAATTAATATTGATATGAACATAGTTTAGTGTAGTATTTAAAAGAACATTTTAAGTAAAACACTAAGAATAAAACTTTACCCAAAAAAGTGGTTAGACAATTCAAAAATACTTTATTTTGTCTTATTTTGAAATGAAAAAGAGTAAGTTAGAAGATTATCCTCTTGCAATTTTCTTTCTTAAAATAAAAATCAAGACTAAATAACAGATTAAATTTTAGTCAAAATTAAAAATAAATAAGAAAGATATTCAGTAAAACTAAAATCCAAATTTACTCGTATATACTTTTGTTTAAATATCTTCTTACTTTTGAAATATTAGATGTAACAATTATGGTATTTTGACTTTGTATTTGGATATTCACGCGATTACTCATTTATTTTCGTTTGTGTCTCATTCATGTTCGTGATTCCTTTGTTTGAAGTTAATGTTTTAAAAACCGGACCGACTAACAAACCGGTTGTCTAAAAGGTTTATTGGCTGGATCAAATTTAAGAACCCGATAATTTCGTATGTAAAAGAATATCATATATATAGTTCAAAAGCAAAATAACACTTAATTAACTAAAATATATACCATATATTATAACATTTAATCAAAAAATAATATTTTAAAAAGAGAAAAAGTAAAAAAAAAACGTTTTAAATCCGATCTGACCACTAGTTCAATTCAAGCAGTTCACCGATCTGACCGGTAACCAGCCGGTTTAAAATATAAACAGATCATTTACTTAAACTATAAACAAATGAACATAAATAAATACGTTCATCAACACAAATAATAATATAAACAGATCATTTACCTAAGAGCATTCACAACCTGCTCTTCATTTTCATTTCTATAATGACACTAATAAATTACTATATTTTTCTCTTATTTTCAATTAAATAATATTTTTTATACCTTTATCATTACATTTTCTCTCTACTCCACTAACAACCACTTTCAACAAATATTAAAAAACTAACAGAGACGAACAATGTTTTACCAAATATAGAAATCAACAGAACATGTTCTCTATCCTCCACTCACAACCGCTCATAATTACTCTCTATAATATAAAAAAAACGCACTTACAGATATATAGAGAGTGGGCTGTGAATACTCTAAATACATATAACAAAAGTAACTTTTCTAAAACAAATTCAACCAAAATTAAACAAACAAACATAAACGCTTATCGTTCCGTCACTTTACAGTAACACAATAAAACTCTAAACCGGTTCAATAGAATAAATCGGTACGGCAAAATTGCTAAAATGTTTCTTGACATTTCAGTCACCCGGCGGTTCAACCACCACCAACATTTCCCACCTCTTTCTTTCGATTAATTATACACCCATTTATTATCATCATCTTCTACAAGTACACCATACTCACATATTCACACGCTTCAATACACCCACAACACACACACACACACACATTATCATTTGATCAACATCATGATGAAAACAACAACATATGTTCTATCCATCACAGGAAAATTAATCAACGAAATCATAAGTTTTCTAGTGTTTTCAATGCTAGATGTTCTTGATATAATATTATGTTACGTTTACAAGATCATTGATTTCTTTGTGGAGGATGAATGGAAGCCTTGTTATTGTTCATCACCATCAGAAGTTATTGTTAAGAGTGGTAATATTGTCGTGTCGGAATCCGGTGAGTCGGAGAAGGTTGTGTGTGTGAAGGCTAGTAAGTTGCAGCTCGAGGAGGTGTCCGATACGCTGTACTCGCGGCGGTCGCTGGTGGCCGAGGTGTCGAAGACCACCGTGAGGCGGCGGAATGTCGGGCCGGCCGGTGGGGGGCGGTCGCGGTTCGTGGTGGAGATGCTTAGGGAGAAAATTGGTGGTCGGGAGGCGCAGTCGGTCCCTAGATGGTCCGACTGCGACTGCGACACGTGTAACTCGTGGGCGAGTTCGTGTAAAGATACTCTCTTTGTCCGTGTCGAAGGACGAAAAGGTTGGCGAATAATATAGATCTTATTATCATTATATTATTATTATCTTTTCGTAAAAATACGCAAACAGTGTCTGACTTAACTCCTGTTTATTTGAATGGTTATTGGTTGTAGATAATGTTGGTGAGAATGTGTTGTTTATTCATGGGTTTATATCGTCATCGGCGTTTTGGACGGAGACGTTGTTCCCGAACTTCTCGAGATCGGTCAAATCGAAATACAGGTTGTTCGCGATTGATCTTTTAGGGTTTGGGAAAAGCCCGAAGCCTCATGATTCGCTTTATACGGTGAAGGATCATTTGGACATGATAGAAAGATCGGTTCTTGAGCCCAATAAAGTCGGATCGTTTCACATCGTGGCTCATTCTCTGGGGTGCATTCTAGCGCTTGCACTCGCGGTTAAGTACCCGAAGTCGGTCAAGTCTCTAACCTTACTCGCACCGGTAATCAACTATTATTTAAAATTTTTGGATTAGCTGATGGTTTCAGATTCAGCTAAATAGTTTAATAAGTTTTTAAAAACTTATTCTAGAAGTAGAAAAAGTTCCAAAAAGTTGTAAAAGCAATTAAGTGGATCCTAAATATTCTATTTATTTTCAAAATATTCTATTTATTTACAATTTCACTCATTCAGACGCGCGTGCGCACATACATGACAGTTTGTTTGATATCTGGTTTTGAAATGTGCTTATGGTTAGCCATATTTCCCGACACCAAAAGGGGAGGAGGCGACGCAGTATATGATGAGAAAGGTGGCGCCCCGACAGGTGTGGCCATTGATCGCCTTTGGGGCATCGATGGCGTGTTGGTACGAGCACGTTAGCCGGACGATTTGTTTGTTGATTTGCAGGCAACACCGGATATGGGAGTTTCTAACAAAACTCATCACTAGAAACAGGTGAAGATCATCTTATTCTTAATTCTTAAATTAGTTAATTAATTAATTAGTTTTCAGAAAATGTATAAATATGTATATTTTAAAGAATACAATAAATTTCATCTATTATCGGCTTATGGCCTTAATTGTCCCAACATCTCATGTTTTTTTAATGAAAATATTCATCAATATCACAAGACAAGTCAGTGACCAATAAATGAATTTCTAAGCAGACGGTTATTAAATTATGTTACAAGAAATTGCAAATTTTTTAATTAATTATAATAAATTTATTATATTTTAATAGCTATGTTTTTAACGTCTGATAACTTTCTCAGATTTATAAATATGTTATAAATTTTTAACGTTCTAATTTTAATATTTTTACATAATAAAAAGATAATGAAAATGCATTTTAAAAAGATTTATGAATTAAATGATCAAAATGAATTTAATGTTTGTATTTTTCACTTTACTTTTGGTTGACTTCAGAGTCAATTCCATAGGATGACGTATTTGTTTGACTTCTTCAAATAAAAAGACTTGGTTGACTTTACACACACTAGAACAATAAACTACCTCTTTAAAGCACATGAAGACATATTCATACATTTGACACAATAACTTTGCATTTACTCCGAATTGAATTATCTATTTGACTTTGAGTTACAATCTAGTTGTTTATAACGATCGATAAAAACATTGTAATATATTAATAAATTCCATTGTATCATTAAATCTTTAAAACATATCTCATAATTTTACAATGTGTTTATGCAGGATTCGCACGTATTTAATCGATGGTTTTTGTTGTCACACACATAACGCCGCTTGGCACACCCTTCACAATGTTATATGTGGGACTGCTGCGAAAATCGAAGGGTATTTAGACGTGGTTCAAAACCACCTAAATTGTAGCGTGAACGTGTTTCATGGTCAAGATGATGAGCTCATTCCCCCGGAGTGTAGTGGTAATGTTAAGACCAGAGTCCCTCGGGCAAACGTCAAGGTCGTTGAGAAGAAAGATCATCTCACCATTGTTGTTGGACGTCAAGAGGCTTTTGCCAGAGAACTTGAACAAATTTGGAAGGGTGCGGAAACCACTTAAACACTCGACGGGGTGTCATTTTGTGTAGTTGCCTAAATATTTCTCTCTTTATTATTCGTTTGTTAGAAAAAAACAACTCAAAATTAAGATTAGTCCCAAAAAATAATCAATCTTTTATAGAAAACCCATCCAAATCAAGAAATTGGATAAATTAATACTATTACTATAGAACTTGGTTAGTTTTTGTCTTAATTGTTATCAAATTCTGAGTGTAATAATATTTTATTAGTTTTTATTTTCAATTTCAGAAAGATTTATATGTACACATTTATTTATATTACGTCGATCTATTTGTGTGTAATGACTAAACAATATACATAATCGAGCAAAAAACTTGATTTTGTATGACTAGGTTCGAATTTGAAGCATCGGCGGAGGATCATAGGGGCCGGGAGGCCACCACCCTCTCTCCCCAACTTTTTTCGTCTGTAGTGTTAAATTTTAGTACGATAGTGTAAATTTTTGGCACAGTAGTGTAAACTTTTATATAAATATCGAGTCCCCCCAACCTAAAAAAATTAATTTCGCACCCGCCTCCCCTACGAAAATGTTCAAGCTCCGCCACTGGTTTAAAGGGTTGCACCACTATTAATATAGTGTCAATTTATTTTGAAAAATGTTTAGCCAGCCTTATTCATATTTATTCAATAATATTTTTAAAAATTGAACTCACACAATACAATATGTATAAAACAAGTGTCTATAGGACTTGGTTTATAAATACATGTTAAAAGACAAGTATTTGATGGTAATTAATTGTAACTAATTTTTTAATGTAAAGGTCCAAAAGGATGAGACATTTCAATTTTGGTACCAATTATATTGTCTTGTGGTTGATGGATCATGGATATAGCTATTGTGATATTTAATAGGTACAACCATATATATGGTGCTTCATTAATACTTCCCTTAAATGTTTTCTTCTTCAGTTAATGTTCTTATGTGTCCCTTCTGAATTTCAAATCTACCTAAGTCGAATGTACTCTTTGTACATTTTACTTCATAAAAATGAGAAAAGTACAATTGTATGTCTCTTCCTTTAAACTTATATAAAATAAAACATTTTACAAAATTTTGTTTAAAAACATTGTATTTATACATTAAAACTTGTATTTTGAGAAATGTATATATTTTCAAGTGGAGAGAGAATATACGCAATTCCACTGAAAAAAAAATGTTTGTGCAGAAGAGAATCATTTTTATGACCCGCCAGCCCGCTACGACATCAAAGAGACAGGTTGTCTTCCTGCCCACATGATCTATATATTTTAACCGCTCCAAGTCTGCCAGCTATCATGATCATCACAAACTTCTCGCGTTATTGGTTACTACAACCCAAAATTGGTGGAATCTTACTACGCCGGAGCCAACACTCTACCCAAGCCACTCCCTCCATGCTTATGATTACAATCGTTAAAATAGAAAAGCTAAAGAAACTCATAGGAAAACATAAAAATGACGTGTTAAACTGGGAATCAAGCAAAATATTGTTGTTTTTATTAAAATTACATTTTAGTTGCAACTTTAGATAAACTAGTAAAATTCTCATGGCGTTAGAGCTGGAATTTAATGTTTTAAAAAGTTATATAAAGAAATTCAAAATATTCTTAAATTAAATAGAATATGAAATATAAAAAAGAGAAAGAATACGTGGAAGTTGCCATTGGTTTATTATGCTTATTTGCTCATGATCACTTTTAATATATTGTCACTCTTTGCGGCGACATTATACGCGTGCAAGATAAAGTATACGCTAACAACCGGCCCGATTGTCTCCGGGCTAAATTCACGTCGAATTGTAAAGTAACTTGAATTTATACCGTTAAACGAAAACATATTATGCTTGAACCGCTCCTGACTCATTTCCGAACTAAACTTACGTTGAAACGTAGAGCAACTCGGATTTATACCGTTATTGAAAATGGTTTATAATTGGCGAGACTCATTTCAAAACAAAACTTAAGCAAGCATCAGCGAATGTCGAAATACAAATCATCTCAAAGCACAAATAAAAATATACACGATCACATGGTATACTTGACCCGATTCGTATTCGTACCTAAAAATCTAGTAAAAACCAACTCAAGTATTTAACAATTCAATACCATCAACCGGAATATAAAAAAACATCACACTTAAAAAGAAATAAATACTACTATTAGAGATGGGATCTACTCAATTAATAATGTACATGACATTAAAATCTAAAAATAAAATTTTGAAGAATTCGTAGATTGCTAGTAATTGAAAAAAACAAAAAGTTATGTGGTAAAATTTAAAAACTCTAAAACCTTCCTATTCATGAAAGTTTGTGATTAATATATATATATATATATATATATATATATATATATATATATATATATATATATATATATATATATTTCCGAACTAATATTACGTTGAGATGTAAATCAATTTGGATTTATACCGTCGAATAAAAAACGTTTTATATTTGGCGCGACTCATTTCTAAACAAAACTTACGTAAACGTCGGCGAACATTGAAATGCAAATCATCTCAAAGCATAAATAAAACATGCACGGAAATATTGTATATTTGACCCGACTCGTACCTAAAAATCAAGTAAGAACCAACTCAAATACTCAACAATTCAATACGACCAACTAGAATAAGAAAAAAATATCATACTTAAAAAGTTAAATACTATCATCAGAGATGGGATCTACTCGATTAATATTATACATGAAATTAAAATTCAAAATAAAATCTTGAAGAATTCGTAGATTGCTAGTAATTGAAAGAAACAGAAAGTTATGTGGTAAAATTTAAAAACTCTAAACCTTCATATTTATAAAAGTTTATAACTAATATATATAAATTTCTTATATTTGATAATTAAGACATTAGATCTTAATATTTTATATAGAAAGAAAGACAAATATCATAAAATAACAATACATTTCTTAATTTCCATGAAAATCACTAAACTTAATGTAGAAATATTAAAGCCTCTCAATTAAGGTACATTAAAGTCTCTTAGTTTGTTAAAAATACACAAAAAAATTAATAAACTTTATTATAAATATACACGTACTTTTTTATTTTTAGTTTTATTTGTTAAAATAAACAATAATTTCAGCGTTAACATTTAGAAATATTGAGTATATCATGTTTTGGGGTTCATCTGTGTATTAATAGTTAGACGTTTTTATGTGTTTATTAATGTGAAACACACTTACTTTGTGGACGGAGAGTTGCGAGTGTATGAAGCTAAAAGGTTATAAATCAAATGTTTTCCCGGAGTTAAAATGAAAACCAGAAACTTATGTTGGGAATAAGACTTGGAAAAGCGAAGAAACAATGACATACCAATAACGATGAGGGACATAAGTTATTCCCTAAGGACGTAATTTACGTTGGGTCTTGATCCCATCAAAGAAACAACTTATAAGAGGAAGTATAACAGTATCGAAAAAAACACTTTTTTGAGATGGACATATTACGTACCTAAGGACGTAATTTTCATTCTCTAGCCGTCAGTTCACGAATTTTTGAGTTTTTTATGACCTATTTCATGAAGTAATGGGGAGTTATGACTTCATTCTTCTTTGAGCCAATTTTTACTTAACAAGTGATGATTTTAAGAATAGTAAATACCCACGGATCCTTTCTTTCATGCAATTGATTCCTACAACAACTGAGTTTGATTCGATGACAACCATGAATAGCTAAATGACTCATAATATTCTCAAGACGTAGAGTTTGTGTTAATGACACTTGTTTAACATTAGCTTTACTAAGTTTGGTTTGGAGTTTTGATTGACATGTTAAGCTATATTAACTTCATTTATTAATTGATTTCATTAAACATTAACCTGTTATATTTTTTATCACTAAAATTAATCAAATCAATAAGATCGTGTCTATGTGATTGTCTGCTAAGTACGATTAATTTACAACTTGTGTTTTACAAACATGAAACGAGGGGGATGGGGGATCATTCTTCTCATTATTGTTTTTACAATCAATCAAGTTGTTAATTTACAATATTGTTTTTCAATTTGATAATTGGTTCAAAGTTGTTTTCATAATTAAGTTAAACTAATTGAACTACACTTACACTTTTCAGAAATTCCACGTGTAGACGACATTATTTACCTTTACTAGTATAGATGAGCTAAGACCTAATTATAACTTGATTTGAGTAGACCATGACAATCTACTATTAAGTCTTAAACTATCACTTATACAACATTAAACTTGTATAAAATACACATACATTTTTTTTGTTAAAATACACGTTGACTGTCAATATCTTTATATATATATATATATATATATATATATATATATATATATATATATATATATATATATATATACCATCTTATTTTAAACAATTTCACTGTTAATAAAGTATTATTTAAAAAATATACAAAAGTACGTGTATGCTAGACTACTTTAACACTTAACATACAAAAATTACTTCAATGATTTTTCATCTAAATTTCACAAGTTAAATGACCTTAACAATATATTAGTTTTTCATGCTATTAACGCAAAAAATAAAAATAAAAATAAATAAAAAATTAATTTACTTCTAAAAATTAACTGGATACGGCTACCCCGAATAATTTTATTAGTTGAAGTAATGTAGCTGCACCAAGACAGTTTAGTTTGGTTGCATAGATAGTTTGTGATAATATTGGTTCTTCCATCATCTTTTGAGATTTCTTTTTCTTTTTGCCAAATGTGTGTTTCAATGATAGCATAAGTATGTCCTAAAATGGTAAAAGACAGAAGAACAAACCAATTAGAAAGATATGATTGAAACTAATGATACTATGAAACAAGACATTTAACCGACCATGAAACATAAATTCTTATTATTGATGTTATTATAGATCTATATATCATACATGTCATAGTTCGGTTTCGTCTCGACCATCATTTTTGTTGTGTAATGAGTCAACTAAATATTGATAATGTAGATAACGAGATGATATTGATAACGAGATGATATTGACATAGAACAAAAGACAAGTATAGAAGAGTGTTTTAGAGAAAAGTGACATGTTATGGAATGTTAATTGTAATTTGACAAGTTAGTCCAAATTTAAAAAGCTAAAATTGACTGTTTAGTAATCAAATTAAGTATTTAACAATTCAAATAAACACGTAAATTACTCAATAATAGTTTCACACTTTTTTTTACTATCAAAGTGAATTACATTAAAAATGCTCATATTGAGAAATTACTGTTGAGTTTGAAATTGGAGGTTCAAACAATGAAATTCGGACTTTGTTACAATATTGGGCCGTAAGGATATTTTTGTCCATTAATTACACTTTCGGGATATGAGAATAACTAGTTTTTTTACCCGTCGCGTGTTGCCGTGACACCGTACGTTGCGTGATAATGTATAAATTACAATTGACCCGATTCGTTTTCAAACTATATTTACGCCAAAATGTAGAGTGACTCGAATATATAGCGTTGAATGAAAACGTAAAATATTAGACCCGACTTTTTCCAAACAAAAAATATGTTGAAACATTTATATTTGACTCGTGTCCGAATTAAGTTTACGTCGAAACGTAGAGTAAACAAAAATATATTATATTTGATCCGACGCGTTTCCAAACAAAACTTACCTCAAAACATTTAAGTTTGACTCAACTAATATCTGAACAAAATTTACATCAAAACGTAGGCGTTTGTCGAAAAATAGTTAAGCCGAGTCACATCTGATTAGGTTCTAACGATGATGGACTCGAATTATATTTTACAGGAGTCAATCCGGAACTTTAAAAACTTAAGGGGGTCAAAATGATATTTTTTCAAAGTTGTACAAAAAGTTTAGGGGTAAAAGTGTCAAATAAAGAAAATTGAGGAGGTTTTTTGACCGCCACCGACCTTTGCAAATAAGTATAGTAATAATTGGTTCAAGTTAGGTAATACTAATAAAAAATGACGACATGGAGACACGGAGGAATAAACTCTAATATAAAAAGGTTTTATAAATGAAAAAACATAAATATCATTGTGTTTACATTTAAATTTAACAAACGTTAGGGTGTTAGACTAAAAAAAGAAAAATAATTAAAAGATTAAAATCAAATACGTAAATTTTAAAAATTAGGGATCAAATCCAAGATTTGAATGAAATTACAGGGACCAACTATGAGATTTACTCTAGTTTTAAATATAGATAGACCTGTAAATGAACCGAACGTTCATAAACTGTTTAGCCGGAAGTTCGTTCATGTTCATTTATTTAGGAAATGATCAAACATGAACAAAAAATTTAAATTCGTTTAACTAAATGAACAAACATGAACGAACACATGTTTTGTTCGTTCGTTTATGTTCATGAACGTTCGTTTATATCCGTTCATTTACGTTCGTTAATGTTCGTTTAGTTATATAAATTAATATATTAATAAAAGGGTATTATGTGTTAATATTTGAAACATAAGTGTAATATGTTATACTAGAAACCTATAAGTTTAGTGAGATTTCAATTTCCACTAAATAATCTAAAAATTCCAAAATGATCATTTAAGGGTTTTTTTTTTGTGTTTAGTTATGTCTATTTACTATTGTTCATCTATGTTCGGCCAGGTAGTTTAAATTTTTTAATATATATAGAGTTCGCCCCACTTAAAAATAGTTTACTTTCGCCCCCCCCCCCAGTGGTGTGGTTCAAGCTTCGCCAATGCGTGTTCGTGTTCGGTAAAAGTTAAATGAACGAACACGAACATGCTGATGTTCGTGTTCGTTGGGTTCATTTACATGCCTAAATACAGATCATGTAACATATGTAATTTTAAAATTAATAATAAAAAAACACTTAAGGTTTTTCCTTAAACAAATAATAGTACTAGGACAATCCTTAGATATGCACATATGTTTTAAAAGTTATAATTATATGAATTCAAACTATACTAATTTCAATTATTTGACCCGTTTACTAACTTAACATGGGTAATTCTTACCTATTTGACTCGTTCAACTAATCTAACATGTTTATTTCACAAAAAAAAAATCTCTTTTCTTTAACGTTAACAACAAACTATGATTTGGATAAGTCATTTTCAATTATGTGGTGATGAATTTTAGCCAAATTAAGAGGCGGAGGATTTAATGGCCTCTAAGTAAGTTGCATATTAATTGTTTGATAATGAAATTGAAATCGAATTAGCCTCTCACTATCTATCAATTCATATGATTACTGTTTTTGTCAAGAGTAGGTCCTTTGATTAACTTCTAAAATCCAATTCACAATTATTTTGATCCATTCATTTTTCTTTTTGAACTTTGACGTTGGTTTGTGGGCAATGATTTCTCTTTCTACGGCATATTGTCGGTACTTGAAGATCTAAATAAGACGTTTACATATAATTATACTCTAACGGTGTCCTTATTACATTAATGATACATCGTACTTAATTTTATCTTTATATGTAAGTATGTTTTGTATGCATTGTACAGAGGATAAGATTAGAGATCAAGATGGTTTGAATATGTGAAAAGAAGACAAACAACATGACCAGTTAGAGCAGTATAGTTTCTAAATATTGAGGATCAGAGAAGTAGAGGTAGGCCTAAGATAACGTGAATGGGGAATATTAGACAAAATTTGTTAGTGTGACACCTCTCTGAAGACATGGTATGGGATAGGAACACATGGAGACATAAGATCAAAGTTAAAGACATCTAGCTGAGGGTTTAGAGGTAGCTTATATGGTATTAGGCCTCCATGTTAGATTTGAGTAGTTACCATCTCTTGGTTAGTGTCTGGGTGCTTGTTAGCGTCCACTGTTTATGAATTGATTATTGAGCATTGTATATTGTTGATCATTGTATAAGTTTGTCTTTACTATATAATGCTTGTCTAGTATGTGTTACCTTATCTATTACTGTTAGTGAATACTTCTTGTATATATTGTATATTGATTACCTTGTTGAATATTGTGTCAACGTTCTATGGGTCTTTGTATCCTATTGAGAGTGTCAGAGCCGAGGGTATCATCGTAAGTAGTATCTCTATCCTCTGGGATAGATGTAAGGCTTGTTCACATCCTATCCTTCACAAACCTTGTCGCTAGCTTTGCTATGAATGAAATGTAATACGTATGAATATGATTATGATTATATTTCGTATGCATTGTAGTTCATAGACCTTCGGGTTTCAACTTACAAGACAAATACTAATATCAATATTTCAGTTTTCAAATACTCATGAAGTTGTTCATTATCATTATCTATATAACATTTAACATCAACAATGTTTTACAAGTTACAAAGCTTTGTGTACAACTCATTTGTGTATCATGTTATACAACTCGTTAGTGCATCATTGCTTATTGCTATGCACAAGATATGTGTCACATGTAAATGTTTTATCATTTTCTAATGCATAGTAAGAAATTCTATAATGTATTTCTTGATTGTACGTTGATGTAATTAAATAAGAAGATTAATAATATATTAATATTTAATCATATAAAGCTTTGATATATATAATTTTTATAATATTTGTAACATAGGTTTTTAGATGTGGTTTGAATAATTAACAAATTATTTTATACCTTTTTTTTTCTTTTTATTGGAACTTTCTTCTCTTATTTTGTGTTTTCATTATCATAGAATTACTATTTTTAAATATTATTTTTGTTATCGTTGCGATGTCCATATTATTTATTATGTTTTGCTTTAATTTTTAGTCAAAACTGATCAGACGTGACATAAGTTTTAGGGAGAAAAAACTCGCCGCAACGCTTGATAAGTAATTCTAGTTTTTTTTTTTCAAGAAAAACATTTTGTAAACTTTTTGTCATGTCATTTTAATTGATTAAAGATGAATATGCAACGTGAGAGCGATTTCTTGAGTCATAATTTTATTACGTTAAACAAGTTATTTTACTTCGATATGATGTTATAAATGACGAGAAATAAATATTATAAAAATGGCTATTTTTAAAGTGATAACTTTACTTTTTTTTATAGTGAGTTAATTGCTTTTTTTAATCACTGTGATTCTATAAAAATTGTCATTTGAATTCATTTACTACACCTAATTAACACTATTAATTTTTTTTATAATTTTTCTATATTAAAAGTATTTTAGTCAAAACAAGTACAAAATAAAAATCCAGCTCTACGTGAAAGGTTTTTTGCGTTTAGTCTTTTTGGTAATCACCACTGCGATTTGAATTCACTTGTTACATAAAGCAAAATACAAGGATATCCATCTAAAACTGACTTATTTTCACTTTATAAAACATATGCCACAAAGAATATTTGTTCCAATCAGGTCATTGATATTTTTATTTGTTTCAATCAGGTCACTAAAGTTTTAAGAGTGTTCCAATTAGTTCACTCATATTTTTTTAAAATTTTTTAAATAATTCACATTTTTTTAAAAATGATTCGATTCTTTATAAATATTGTTAATATTTTATATATTTCAATAGTTTTTAAATAAATTTACAATATATGAGTGATCTAATTAGAACAATTCTGAAACTTTAGTTACCTGATTGAGACAAAAAAAATTTATAAGTGAACTGATTGAGATAAAAAAATTTATGAGTGATCTGATTGGGACAAATAAATTTACGAGTGACCTGATTAGAACAATTTTAAAATTGATTACTATTTTACAAAGTTATCCCATAATAAAACAAGTCTTACGACATAGCGATAAAACACAAATCATCATAAAAAGTAAAAGAAGAATAAATAATATGACATTAACAGTCTCTAAATAATGGTATTAAACATAAATCATTATAATCATAATTAAACTTCAAACCAAAAAATAAAACCCCTTATGCTGTAATTGTTTTGACAAAAATAACCTTAGTTGGGTGTATTAAAATGGATTCAAATGATAACTTTAATAAAATCTTTGGATGCAAATGACATAATTTAAACAATTGAATTCAAATCATAATTTTTATGAAATCAAAAGAATGAAAAAGATACTTTACTCTTTTATAATTAAGATGTAACTAGCTTTTTTACACATCGCGTGTTGTCGCGACACCGTACGTTACGTGATAATGTATAAACTACAATCGATCCGATTCGTTTTCGAACTATATTTACGTCAATATGTAGAGTGACTCGAATTTATACCGTTGAATGAAAACGTATTATATTTGACCCGACTTTTCTCCAAACAAAACATATGCTGAAACATTTATATTTGACTCGTGTCCGAATTAAGTTTACGTCGAAACGTAGAGTAAACAAAAATATATTATATTTGATCCGACGCATTCCCAAACAAAACTTACATCGAAACGTTTAAATTTGACTCAACTAATATCTAAACCAAATTTACATCAAAACGTATGCGTTTGTCGAAAAATAGTTAAGCCGAGTCACATCTGATTAGGTCCTAACGATGATGGACTCAAATTTATATTTTACAGGGGTAGATCCGGAACTTTAAAAACTTAAAGGGGTCAAAATGATATTTTTAAAGGTTTACAAAAAGTTTAGGATTAAAAAATGTAAAATAAAAAAAGTTGAGGGGTTTTTTGGCCGGTGCCATATGCCACCGACCTTTACAAATAAGTGTATAGTAATAAGTTAAATGAAATTTAGATTCGAGATAAACCAGTTTGTTTTTATATTAAAAAAACAACTTTTAGCTTCACTAAGGAGCCAATCAAGAACCTATAAAAGAAGTGATGAATGCTTAACAAAAAAATAAGGATTCGTTAGAGAGAGAGAGGAGGATTGAAATGACAATACTCTAGGAACTAATGTAAGCCACTAGTTTTTAATGGCTAAATGTTAATTAACAAAAACATAAAAAAAATTATAAAACAAAAATAACATAAAAATAAAACAATAAAAACTAAAAATTGTTTCACTCGTTTCCCTCTTCATAAAAAATTAAAAAAAAACTTATTTTTTATGAAATTAGTTTTACATATGTGTAATATTGGATTTGCACATGTGTATAACCAGATTTACACATGTGTAAATAATGGTTGAACGAATAATTTTAAAAAAATATATCAATATGGTAGGCGTTGAAAAGATAAAAAATAATAAAATTAATTTGGTGATTTTTTAAAAAAATAATGTCGTGAAAAAAAGTTATGAACGTTTTAAAAAATATTATGGAAATAGCATGTGACCTGCATGTGAATTTAATGTTTGGATTATATTGGTTCGTAGAGTTCTCACAGAAAAAGTTGGTTCTCAAGATAACCCTACCCTACACACACTTTTTAGTGTTTTTATTTTGACTTGTCCTCTATTCGTAATGTTTTTATTCTTCTTCTTTCAAACCCTAACTCTTAAGTCTGTATACAAAAAAAAAATTAATTCATTTACTGTTGTTCCAAATTTTAAACAATCCTTTCTAGTCTTACATTTGTATAACCCGAACTGTTACGTAGGTGTACATTAAAAAAAACAGTTTGAGAACCAGACCGCGTTAAAATCGGTTTTGCTGGGTGAGGTCACAAACCGCTACAAGAACCGGTGGGTTGGATCGGGCTGGAATCGTTTTGAGCTAAACCGGTCTTTTGGGCCAAACAAATAGAAACCGGTTTTAAAACCCAAACAAATTCTTTTAACCACCTCTAGGCTCTAGTAGCCGTATCCCAATGACCCAATGTAACACACACTAAAAAAACCCACTAGTTTTACATAAACACATAGGAATCAGCTATCTACATGTTTTTCACAAGCCCAATATTCAACACATTTACAAGACAATATTGCAAGTTCACATTCTATGAACTATTTGGGCCTAAAAAATGTTTGAGACCAGTCTGACTAGATATGCGATTAAAATAATAAAATCCAGTTAAGGCCCAATTAAATAAAAGTGCTTCAAGACTGACTCCAAAGTCCAACCCTTTGAGAGCCTTGAGTGTAGAGATGGGCAAACCGGGTTTTGGGCCATACTCGAACCCGGGTTCAAACCGGGTTGGGCCCAATCGGGTTTTTTATACACGGGTATTGGTGAACCCGGGTACGAACCCGGGTCGGGTTCGCTTACTTGAAAACCCTACCCGCCATACCCGGGTAGGGTAGGGTTGGGTCCGGGTCGGGTCCGGTCCGGAACCGGGTTTAGTTTTTTTTTCCTTCTTTTATTTTCTTGTTTTTATGTCAAATACCGGGTTCAATATCGGGTCCAATACCGGGTTCGGGTCGGGTTCGCTAAAAAACTCAAAAACTAAACCCGGTTCCAACCCTACGGGTTTAAACAGGTCCGGGTCGGGTCCGAACCCGGTTTTTATGCCCACCTCTACTTGAGTGCTTTAAAATAATAAAATGTATATAGAACTATCGTACACACACATACACATATCCATATGATGTTTATATTACATTTTATTAGTTTTAAGGAATGAAGTAATGCGTATAATAGTGCATCAAGATTTTCTTATATTATTCGTTATAGGTTTCTTAAAAAATCTTTTTCCTGAAAGCGTTTTGAACTAAGTGAGTATAACAGGGGATATGATTTTTGTACAACGTGTTTAACTTTAGCTTCCATCAAACACACATTGTATTTACTACGTGCAACGGTGTGTCACGACTTGTGATTTTGCTTCCTACCATTTTTAAATTTAGTTGGACACACTAACTCTTAGTTCTTGATAGTTGATTTCTGTGACTGACTTGTGGTAATACACTATCTTTTCAATCTTATAAAATTAAAAATAAAAGAAAATGTTATAAATGCACTAGATATTGAATCTCAATCCTCTCTCCCAGTATTAAAAAATAAACAAACTAGTTAGATTATTCATATGTTTGTGCGCGTATAACCTACACATGGGTGGTTAGTAGCTGTGTAGATAATATAACATTATAACCAATGTTTTCAGAACCGGATCGGACGTCGAACCGGACGTCTTATTGGTTTGGTGGTCGGACCGGTCTGACCGGTTGGACCGGATTTAACTATATTATATATGTAATTAAATATAAGTAATTTATATATGTTTTATATATGTATTTTATAGTTATATATTAAATTTAACTATATTTGTATATCCAACGTACTAATTTATGGTTTAACACCCCGTTTTTACTCATTAAAATAAACAAGAATAATACCAAAAACCGGTCCGAACCGGTCCGGTTTCCCGGTCCGACCACGAAAAAACGATCCATAGCAGACCGGACCGGCCATCGGACCGATCCCTGGCCGAACCGGTCGGACCGGCCGGTCCGATCCCTGGTCGAACCGGTCGGACCGGCTGGTCCGATCTGGTCTCCAAAACATTGATATTTATAACCCATTTGTATAGACAAATGGTGTAAAAATAAAATTTATAAGCTATTTAATTTATAACAATCAGAAGTTGAACATCTACATTAGATTGATTTTTTTGGCCAACGTTGTACATTATTGTGACTTTTTTTTTTCTTTTTACAGTAGATGACAACATTAAAACAACAAAATCACTCGAGAAAAAAAATTAATTGAAACAAAAACTATAAGAATAAAGTAAAGTAAAAAACAAAAACTATAAAAATAAAAAACAGTGTCACACCTAGAATTTAAACCCGCAATAGTAAGTTCAAAGTACAAAGAACTAACCACTCTCACCATCACAAATTTCGGTTAATACTTTTGAAAACAACCATCTTAAATAGACCAATAGTCTGTTGATTTTACTAACCACAGACCTTAATATTTAAGATATAGTAAATAAATTTTTTTATTTAGGCACACAAAAAATAATATTCTATCAAGAGGTATCATGGTAGGAACATCTATGTCGTGTTTCCATATACGAAATCATAAATGCTTTTTAACTAACAAGTAAAAGCACATATATATTGGATGGGGCGCTTTCATATATTTTTTTTCAATCTGTAAAATTACATATTTTTATACATCATACTTGAAGAAGGTTATGAATTGAAAACATATCTTCCTTATATAATAAAAGAGTATTTTAAGATGACACGTGGTAGCACTACAATCATCCTTACCAAAACTTTCCTGCATCTCTCTCATATTAAATAATTACCTTAATTACTAATAATATTATTTTATATTTTTTAGATTTCATAAATTAAGAAAAAGATCTATTTATTAATGCTATTTCTACAAATATAATTTTTTGGGTGTTAAAATAAGAAAATTTTTAAAAGTGACATTTTTATACGGTTTGTTTTAGAAAAAAATATTTATTTTTATAAAAAAATTTAGAAACAAAATTTTAAAAAGTTGATATCATCGTTTTTTTATTTATAGTCATTTCTCATATGTAATTTCAGTCATATCATATTTTAAAATATTATTTAATAATTACTAAATTTTATTATATTAATAATTTATTTTATTCGACGCGTGTAACATACATGTTTACTAAAACTAATATATATAATATTTTACTAATTAGAGTAAACATACGTAATACCCATTCTTGATACCTGTATTTTAGGCTTTTGGTCAATATTAAATGCTACATGAATTATATTCTGAGTATTTGATTCACATATATCTAAAATTTTTTGCATGCCATAACATTTTCGTCCTTAGGAAATGATATCGTTACTTGATACGTGAATCATATCATAGTATCTTATTTTTTTACTATAACATATTATTTATATAAATAACATAACAGAAAATAAACGCTAATCTATTGTATCTAAAAAATAAAGTTTCTTTTGCCATTTGTTATTCTTTTGACCTATTATTTTGTCACGTGTCATTTTTTGTAGTTATACTCACATAATATTCTCTCTAAAAGGGAATTATAGCAATTTAAACGCTCAAAATAATTTATCTTATGCTTATTAAAAATTAATTTTATTAATTGTTATATTTTTCTCTCTCATCTAGTTTTTTAAAATCAAGTTGTCTTCTTAAAAATAGATTTTATTAAGAAAATTAAAAATCATATCTTTTTATTAAAATAAAAATAATTAAAATAAAATTTTTATATAATATGAAATTTTTTAAAACACTAAAACTTTCTAAAACAAAACATCTTAAAGTGGTCATTTTAAAACACTAAAACTTATAAAAATATGAAATATTCTACAAATAGTCTTATTATAACAACAAAAATAATTACAAACTAGAGCTTTTAATAAACAAGATTTTTATAAAAAATAATTTTAAAAAAATTATAACGAATGTTTAAAATGAAACTATTTAGATAAAAGAGTTAATAAAATAGTATAATTGTATTATTTCTTGAACTATCATGTATATATAATTTTAATCATATATTATATTAAAATATCGTACTTTAAGTCTTCGTATTTATTACTAACTATTATCCGTTTGATAAATATGTTTCTAGCTATCTATCTATCTATAATAAAAAAAACTACAATGAGATGTGACATAATTGTAAGCCTAATCATACTAATTATCTCATTTATCTCTTTATTATTAATAATATAAAATACTAATAATATTACTCATAACATTAAATTAAAAAAATGTATAATTTAGAAATTAAAAACCTTTTTTCTATTTAAAACACACTTTCAAAAACAAAAGTTTTATACATAATACAACGATTTTTTAAAACATTCATTTTTTCTTAAAACAAAATATTTAAAAACCATAATTTTTTTATAAAACAAGAGTTTAAGAAAAATACATTATTTTTTATCTACTTAAAATAACTATTTATACGTAATTATAATCACATTTTATCTTCAAACATGGTTTTATACTTTATAAAATTTTAACAAATTATTTAATATTTTATTTATTTAACCCGTGTAATACATGGATAACTAAAGAATACATGCAAATATAAAATCATATATACCTCAGGACAATATGATTACAATTATATAACATACTCATTTAATTCTCTCTACTACTTTCTTATGCACCTTTTTTCTTACTCAATTTAATGCAAATACTTGTGATTTTTATATGCAGTTTTTCACTAAAACTTTCAATGTACAATTAAAATAGATGTTTCTAAGAATTTGAGTTTTTTTTCTTCCTCTTTACATTTCTTGTCCATTATATGATTTGAACTCTCAACATCAGATAAATGAAACTTTATTAAATACCTTGATAACTTTGATCTACAAGCCTTTAGTTCTAAGAATTTCAGTTGGTCGAATCTTAATTTGTAACAAAGTCCAGTTTATTTATTTATTTATATATTTATGTGTGACAAAACTAAATTAGTCCCTATCAGGTTTAATTATATATATACATTTAAAAAGAATTTGACTTTTTGTTAGACTGGATCAGAGGTGGGCATAAAAACCGGATCCGAACCCGACCCGGACCCGGGTACGGGTAGTACCCCATGGGAGGTACACCCAGGTTGGACCCGTAGGGTTGGAACCGGTTTTAGATTTTGAGTTTTTTAGTGAATCTGACCCGAACCTGACCCGCACCTGAACCGAACCCAGCCCGGTTGAACCCGGTGTTGGACACACACACACAAGAAAAGAAAAGAAGAAAAAAAGAAAAACTAAACCATGTTCCGGACCCGACCCTACCCTACCCGGGTATAGTGGGTAGGGTTTTCAAGCAAGTGAACCCGACCCGGGTTCATACCCGGTTTCGCCTCAACCCAGGTCCAAAAAACCGGTTGAGCCGAACCTGGTTTTTACCTGGTTTCGAGTACGACCCATGTAACATCTGCCATTTTCAAGTTATAAACCCGAACCCGAACTAAAATCGAACTTTCTTACAATATGAATTTCTTTATTTAACTTATTTATTTATATTAATGAATTATATAGATTAGACGTGTAGTTTAAATTGATTTATTCAATTTATCATTTAAACAACTTATAATAACTTGTTGATTTATAAATAATTCTTTTTCATAAAATTATAAAGTTTATTAATCATGCTACAACAAATAACTAAATGGAAAAGACTTATTAAAACTTATAAAGTTATAAAATGAATTTTATTAAACTTATAAAGTTTTATAAGTAATTATGAATTTTAAATATTGAAAATAAGTAATCAAATTATAAAATTTACAAGTTTTATAAAAGTTATAAAGATTAACAAATAAATAATTTGATTGATTATTCAAATTGGTTTTATAAAATCTATAAATATTTTATAAAAAAGTTGTTAAAATTAGAGTCTTCAAGACTTTAAATTTTAAATTATAATTATTCTTTTATTTATTTAAATTATTTAATTTTATATTAATTTCAAATTCCAATCATAACCCCCTTTTAAAAGACTTATAAATCACCATTAACACCATTCATAACCTCCTCCTAACCTCAAGTATAAAAGCAAGGCTTAGGCCTCACTTTTCATTTGCTCATTCTCTAAAAACCTCACTCTCATATCTTTCTTTCATCCATTGGTTATGATGAATTTGAAGAATTTTATTTTACAAGAAATTTCAAGAATTCTTAATACTAAGGTAATCCTTTATTGTTTTTATATTATACATTTTAATCATCCTAACATCCAATTGTTCTCATGACTTTAAGTTCTTACTATTATTCTTTCTTCTATCAAATCTCTTTTTATTTTAATAATTATCATTTGATAATTAAAATTTTAATAATCACTAATCTTATAATGATCACTAACATTCTTAAATTAAGCTAACAACACACTAACATAAACAAAGAATCCCGTTTGCATATGGACGGCTATGCCGCCGCATTCGGTTATTCCGCAAGACTATTGTTCTAAATGATGGCTATGCCAAAGTCTTAGAATATTTTTATAACTCAAATGAAGACTAATATACCATATATTGACATAATAAATTTTTCTAACCCGTTTTATGTATTAACAATTTTAAAAGTGCACATAAGTGCCTTACTACAAATCTGGCAGAATATAGTCTTACTTCAACCGACCATAACTTGATCATAACAAATTAAATTTGGGTAAACTCAGACTCCGATTTTAAGTTCATTGAATTACCTTTTCAACGACAGTTTATACGTCTTCAAACTCAATCTGACGACTCAACAATAGCCTTCACAAGATAAGTGCGCATTTCAGCACCTTCTGTCTTGTGCTGCTTGTTTGACCTATTTAAAGATCTTTTCATAAAATTGTTTCTGAATGAAAGTTGTCCGGAAGACTTTGAACTAGTCAAGTATAAATTTTTACAATTTTATGAAACTGTTTTCTATTTTTAAAACCTGTTCAAACACATACCAAACATTCTGTCCAGAATCTAAAATTGATGCAATAATCCTTTTTCAATCTACCTTTTGCTTTTTAGCATTCTCTAAACGTCCTAACTTCTTGTAATGAATTCCAACCTCAAGTTATTGTTTTTTTATCATTTAGGACATCACCTTTGACTCTTGACATCCAAGCTTTCTTATGTACTCTACAACCATCACTATACTTGTGAGTTTTCAATGTGAGTTCTCCATGCCCCCCCATTTTACTTTATTTCACACCTTTTGGGGTGAAACATGTTAATCTTATAAACGTACACTTGTAAACATCTTGATACTTGTAAATGCACATGCAATTCATATTTATCTTTTTGTCATGGTTATTTTTGTTTTTGTAAGTTTTATATGAGATACATATTTTGTTTACAATCATTAACTATTGCTAGCCTGGCGACGTCTTAGATCTTTGGGCCTGACAAGCCTATTTGGTGCTAAAGTCGATGTATTGCCGACTCCTGATGACGTATGCTTGTTCATCATGGGAACCAAATACATTTAGCCAATCTTATATACTTGTAATCAAGTCGAGGTTTGGTTGTAACTGTATGTGTTCTATGAGCTTGCTAACTTGTAACCATGGACATGAATTGCTACTTGTAACCCTTTTTACATATATATATATATATATGTATGTATGTGTGTGTTTAAACCTTGGGAACTCACCAACTTTATAGTTGACCCTTTATTTTTAACATGTTTCAGGTTTCCTACTTGAAGATCTTCTTGTGCTCATATAGGACTTGGACCTAGTTTAAATTGAAAGTCTTACGTTATTGGTTGTTTCTTGATTGTTTTGTAGTTACTTATTTGTCTTGTAATGTTTAATGAATAATGATATTTAATATTATTTCAACTTAATTAGTTCCATGTGCTATGAGCAATCGTCTCCCATTCGTCCGCCCCGATGATTCCGCCGTCGGTCGGGGTGTGACAACCCAAAATCCCAAAATCCGTTTTGCCCACCTCTAGACTAGATCACTAGGGACTTGAAAAAGGATCCAATGTTTTTCATGGATCAAGTCATAGCTTATGAAGTATGTTATAAAACTCAAATCCAATTGGGCAAATCCAAACAAGGTCATCATCACCTGTCACATAGGATGACAAACGAGTCAAGTTAAACCTGAGCTTATTTAAGCTCGAGCTCATCAATCGAGTTAAACGAGCCCTAGCTTTAACTTAACCTGTTTATAAGCTTCTAAACTCAAGTTTGGCTCGAACTTAACTCATTTACGCATCTTTGCAATTTACTTATTGCAATACATATCATCAAATAAATTGTACTTGTACTTGCATAAAACACATTCTTACAATTGAAGCATTATTAGTTTACATAAAAGCAATCAATCAACTACCAATACGCACCCATCTACTTCTACTAGGAACTCCGTCATATACAATTGACAACTGGTAATACCCCGGCGGCGCCACCTCAGCCGCCGCCGGAGCTAAACACACTACAACATAATTATCTACAAACCTCCGCCGTATCTCCGCCACCTCCATCACCAACAACCTTTGATGCATAGAAAACGAATGTGTCGTAAACGATGGCGCCATCATCGTCACATAAACCTTCCCATCGTCAAATCCCTCCCCGATCCCCCTTAACCGGAAATTAACTACGATCTTCTGCTCGTAAGCCAAAATCTCACTAGATTCAATCCTCGTGATGTTCGGTCTAGATTTCCGACCGAGCAAATACGGAGGCGAGAACGCCTCAATGCTCAACTCGGTTGGAAAAAGCGCCGAGAAGTTATAATTAGAGTTAGGATTACTACCTCCAACAATCACCCGCCCATCAGACAATAAATGAGCACTAGAATGATACATCCGCGGGATCACCGTCGGGTTCATCTCACGAAAAATCCCCGAACCCGGTTCGTACAGAACCGGATGCAAAACCGGTTCCCGCGCCAAATCCCACCCCGCGGCCCCACGCGCCGCGCCATTCACAATCAAAACATCACCACTAGGTAACAATAACATGTCACCCATTATCCGACTCAAGGGCATTTCAGTCATTTTCCATTGCGGATCAACATCATTCAATCTCATACGTCCACAAGTCTTTGTGCCCATAACAAACACATTAGCTAGAGCTTTATCAATGGCGTCCGCCACCGTTCCGCCGCAGATAAACACCTCGGCCACCGGAGGCGCGGTTTTCGAGGTGCCCGAAAGACTCAACGGGAGCAAAACCGACGAGCCGGTGCTCGGGTAGTTACGTGATACTCCCCCGGGCATCACGGGGTACGTCCGTATCACCTTGTTGTGCATGTAATCGAGTAATATCGCGCGATCGTTCGCGAAAACGAAAAGATTTCCATCGGTGTTGAGATGAATGAATGGGTAGAGATTGTTAGGGAAATCATCGGATCTTATTGTCTCTTTAAGGAATGGAAGCTGGTATTCAACTGCAAGCAGTGAAACATTAATTCAAGAATTAATAATAATAATAATAATAATTTCAACAGCAATTATTAAAACTTTTTTTTTGTTAAATATATCACAATCGTGTACTTTTTGGAGACAAGTAAAAATAAATAATAAATGAGTTAGATTTTAATAATTAAATTCATAATTAATTGGTCAACATTAATTTCTATTGATAATTTAAATAATAACACTTTTTATTTTAATTTAGTTGTAAAAAACAATGATCGTAGCATAAATGTCATATATTTACACCCAATTTGTATTATTACATTTAATTTTCACTCGATTTTGTTTGTCTGCTTTTATATTTCGCTTAAGCCATACAGAGTGGCACCTAGAAAAAACAGTTCTCGCGCTAGTAAAAATTTTCGCAAGATGGGAACGCCAACCCTGCTTCCCGATTCATTTTCACTGAATCGATGAATTTTTACTGGTTTTCACCGAATAACATACTTGCTTTAATGTTATACGGTACAACACACACATGTAAACTAAGAAAAATATGAGAAAATCGAAAAAAACTGAAATGGCCCCATAATAATGGTGAAAATATAAGAAATATATAAGAAATACGAGATGACATTAATGTGTCATGTATGAATCAGTGAAAAACAAGAAAAGCTTTTGCCTTAATAATATTAATCGTGAAATTGAATGATATTATTAATATTTGGTGATTCTACATTGTCTAGAAAAGTAAAGTAAAAATTGAAAATAGTCATTCGTTAAATTGCAAAATTATTATTATTTGTCTTTTTAACTGTTTGAATTATTAAAATCTAATTATGAAAATGCTTACCTGAATTCAAGCTCTTAGGTATAAACTCATACGTAAACTGTCGTCTCCCTCCGACGACGATCACTCTCCCATCGGGCAACACCTGGTTCGACGCATACCACCTCGGCGACACCAACCCGTCTCTCGTCTCGACCCAATCACACTCCTCACACGGCCTAATCGTGCGAACCACACGCTCACCCGCATTGTTCCCACCCGACTGGATCAACACCCCATCCGGCAGCAGGGCGCCCGAGGAGCACCAAGTATCCGATAATATTGTTAGCGGACGAACCACGCGTTTGGCGGGGTTGAACTCGACCGAATGCGCGTAGCAGTCCATGCTACGCGGGCACTTTTCGGCCGGGAAAGTGATGTTGGACGGGCCGAAGTCCGTTCGATCGAACGTGATGATCCGGTCGTTGGGTAGTAAAGCCATGTGCATGGCGGATACGCCTATGCTACTCTTTAACAGCTTCCATTTGCCCTTACCTGGATCCAAAACTGCTGATACTGATACTAATACTGATACTGATGAGGATAACAGTAATAATAATAATATTATCACTGGAGCCATTGATGGTTTTGAAGGGGAGTGAAGAATGTGTGTGAAGATATATAGAGGTTAGAAGTAAAGGGTTGGTCAATGAAAGTCAATGGTTTAATTTGTGAACAATGAATTGAAGGCTCTTAATGCAACTTTCATCAGAAATTTTTGGCTTCTTCTTCAGCTTCTTGGACCCATGCAAGTAAATTTTCACTCAACATTAAGAGTCAAGTTTCTTGGTCAACTTTTCCACTGTAAATGCTATAATTATATCAATATATAGGCATATATATAGATATAGATATGTGTATGTATATACATTTGGCACTTTTTTTAATACAATTAGTGTTATTAGAACACTTCAAGGTGACTGCAGAAAAATAATGAGTTAGAAAACTGACAAATTTACTCAAAGGGGACATAAGTGGCAAAAGAATAGGAGATATATAGGGTTTATAATGAGAAGGTAGTAGATGAAAATAGGTTTTTTTTATTGACATCTTCTTTATGGTGAAAAGTGAATTAACCTTTTATGGTTTAAATTTTAAAGTGGTCTTACCTGCTCATTGATTTGTTCATCAACAACCTAACTTTTTTTGAAGTGGGAGAGGATACATATAACGTGTCTGTTTAGCGCGTCTACTCAGCTGTCATAATATAAATTAATTTATGCTTTAAAACTAATAGCGACATCATTTACACGTTTGTCTTTTAATGATTCGGCCTAACCTATCATGAGTCCATAGGACGAGCTAGGAAGTTCATCAACATGAACTTCATAATCGTCAATTGACAAGGGAGTATTATTGTGGAGGCTGAAACATGTCATGTTAGCCTTCAGCAAAGTAGTGTATAGTAGTCACCTAAAGCGGACGTCTTCTTTCTCTTTGATTGTTGGCTTCGATGGATATGTGTTTGTTGCTTCTACTTTGGCTCGTATTTGAGAATCTAGGAGGTTTGTCAATGGTATCAAGAATGTGAAGTTTTGGAATTGTAAGAACTAGGTTAAGAAGTTGTGAGAATCCTAAGATTTTAAAATTGAAAATTTATGTTTGGATACCCTTTGTTTGGTTTGTGTTTTTTTTACTATTAAAAGTGCCTACATTTAACAATTGCATTAACTAGTTTGTACATTGATTTTATGAATGTAGAAATTTATAGGATTGAAAGAAAGAAGTATTAAATAATTAAATATATGAAGAGCCTAACAGTTTAATGGAATTGGTGATTGTCTTTTGGAGTAAGGGGTATTTAAAAGGGAAAAAGATAATAATTAAAAGCAAAATAATATGTGAAAGGTTAAAAAAAGTAGAGTTGTATCTTTAGTGAGTTTTTTTTAACTGATCGAGAGATAACTCATAACCAAATGATTTTTCTATTAAAACAATAACTCACACACACTAATTATACATTTAAACTATAACAACTTTTAATCTTCTCTAATACGTATACAATTTAAAATTTAAAAAAAGTTTAATACATATGTGTGTGTTTAATATATAAATATTTATAAATTAATTAACAAAATTAACATTTTAGAACTTTATACACGCACATGTAAATTAAAAGGACTAACTCGGCCCTACCCATTCCCTTTCAACCCATCTTGCACCATAGATGCGAGCACCACATATCTTCGGAGTCACTCACCCCAAATGCAAACATATATCCACGGACTCCACGTAGATATCATGGACGCCCTCCACAGACACCTTCGGAGGTGATCTTATGAGTTCCAATTATAAAGTCGAGTTTCATGTATTATATTTTAACTATATCAAGATACATTGGTTCCTAGGTTAACTATTTCTCCTTTACATCAATCATTGATATCCCTTTTGTTTTTAAATTATAATCAACCTTGGATATTTATGGTTCTCAATAACATTTTCGTCTTTTCAAACATGCATACATCATTTTGTCTCCATTCCTTTTGAGGTTACAATACATATGTCCCTTGTATTCAAGGACTTCATTTGCACATGGCCTTCTTGTTCTTTTCCATCAAAACTAACTTAACCAATATAACATTATATTCTTGAGGGTTTTTTCTTTTCTTTTGAGAGAAGCATAAAATACCCTTGCTATAAATTTTATAAAGCATGAAATTGGGAAATATAAAATATAACATAGTAACTTATAATTAATATGATAAGATTTCATGACATATTGAAATTGAGGTTGGTACATTATGTATAGGGTATGGCTTCGTCTCCTAAACTTGTTTCATTGTTTTGGTGAAAGCATAATGTATGGGTATGGCTCATGACTCATTCTCACTTTTATATGTTTGCCCACTCTCTTAACTTTTTTGCTTACCTAATACTTTTTTCATCTAAGACTTACTCAAGATTGATTAGGTAAGGACAACAAGCTAGGTCGTCTATCGGGCAATGCCTTGATTTATGGTCAAGACTCGCACCACGTGGTCCACGTGGATTAGCCACACCTTAAAAAAAGACATTTCACCAGTCGATTTACATTCATCATTAGATATTTTACAGCTAGAATCGCTCTTTTCTTCAATCTAATTCCTCCACTACCGCAAACCCTAGTTAGGTTCAGGCATGCTATACTTTTACAGTCCTATAACACTTCTTGGGTGGTCAGAAGATCACCAACGCACAACCATGTCTTATATAAAGCAAGATAAAGGGAAAGTAAAGGTTATGCTGATAACAAAAGAAATCTACAGACAAACACTACACGAGCAATCTATCAATACTAAGTACGTTTAACTATGAAGCTTTAACGGTGATTTGAGATAACTAATCCTTCTTTAATTTAGTTTGCATGAGAAGAAGTATACTTATGTGTTACAAATTAAGCCAAGCTGTTTTTGAAAGCAACCTATCAGATTGGCCTATTTAAGGTTTGCATGTTAAAGTAAAGAAAATTGCTTTCAAAAGGACCACGGTTTTGCATCTTCATATTTTTGTATGATTGAGTAACTTAATAATATTCACAAGACAAAAGCAGTAGACTTTCAATAACTTACACTTGTGGTTTGAATTATATACACATTGAAAGCAACTAAAAACAACCATACAACTTTCCATCTTGAACCACAAAATTAAAGTTACCTTCATTATTGTAGAGTAGCCCAATAACTTTGTAAAAAATTTATTGAATCATTGCTTTCATTATTATTTATTTCATGAGTTATTCTGGCATCTCATTATTATATATACCCTTTTCATCTTAAAAATGTTGTCTGTAAATAATAGAATTAATTACATAAATAGTGTAAAAAATGTTGTCCGTAAATAATAAAATTAGTTACATAACTAGTGTACTTGATTAGACCATATTCAAATCTTTAAAATTTAAGTTTAAAAAGTTGTATCTTTAAATTACGTGGTATTTTTTGTATATAGTTTGTAGTAAAATTGTGTTTTCTCCTTTTTAAAAACCATGACGACTATTTATGTAATTTACTTATGCAATAAGAAAGTAGAAGAAATTACTAAAACCTTTTCGTCCGATGACCCTAACCCGAATCTTGTGTCGGTGGTTGTAAAAGGTGGTCAAAACCAAATGGATGGGGTTGTTTGGTAAATGTTTTCATTAATAGGCCTCTAATTCGGCAATATGTTAGAGTGTTTGGTTCACGAAAACACCAGCTCTTACAACCCTCCCCCCATCATCGTGAATAGCCTCCCATCAACCTCTCGATGGCACACTACACAGGCAACCGATAGTTAACTTCCATCAATCGCTCTAGTCGATGATGTTGGAAAGAGGTTACACCTAGCCGATTCCAGCTACCCCGCTCTTTGTCTCTTGGTCTCTCTTTCTCTCATTTTGGGGAGAAACTTAAATGTGGTTTCTGGTCCAATTTGAGGACCGGAAATGGACCCTGTCTTTAAGCCACAATTATTTTTATTTAAACTAACCCACTTTCAATTTTTTTAAATTTAAACTAATGCTTTTAAAATAACATATATGTGTGATGTCAGCTGGAATTTGTATCATGCCAAACATTAGTTGTAACAACACATGAAAACAATAATATCAATGCTAATATCAGGGTAATATTTCGTCTATAATTAACGAAAACATTTATAGCAATGTTGATAATAGCGGTAGTTAATGTTAAGAGAGAGCGAGACACATTTGAAAATCTATGTGTAAATTGTTCTTGTCTGGTCTATATTGTTTTGCACTTTTTTATAGTTATTCATCATTCAACACAGATATTTAAAAATCTAACCAAACAAATACATTTCATTTAGCACAAAATAGTTCAAAGGGTAAAATAGTAATTCCGCACAGTTATTTAGAGATTCAACCAAACAGCACTTACTGACGTATATTCTTTAACCTAGTCAGACATTTTACTGGTTCATATATTACCAGACAGCCTTAAATCATACATTCACTTTTCATCACCAATTGCTTCATTTGTGCACGTTGTCGTCTCGCCTCCTACCTCTTGATCTAATAATTTCATCTGGATGCTAAGTTTTGAAATTATATGCGTCTTTTTTAATTTTTAGTGAGCCACGGACCATCGAGGCCCATAGTCTTTACTTTTTCTTTCATTTATTAAACTTGAGAACATAACATAAATATAGTATAGTTAGTTTTTCATATTATATTAGCTAATTTAATCCGGTTATATTAACCAACATGCAATGTATCAATTGAACATGATAATATCTAGACCCAATTTTTCACCACATAACATATGAAAAAAGAAAGTATATGGTGTTCCAATTCGAAGTTGACATTTCTTCTAATAAACAAACACGTACGCAAATTAATCTTACAATTTTTTTTAAAATTAATCTGTAATAGAATATTAATTAACAAACATGATTGCAAATATTAAACATAGTACTGAAACTTATTAAGTAGTTAAGTACTTTATAAATAATCATCCTTAAACGCATCTACAATAGAAGCTCTAAAAAACACCTCGACATAGATACATTTCTAGATTGTCGTCTCACAGCCAAAAATACCCTCGTAAAAACGCTTATCTTTCATCTCTCCTCTGCCACTGTACGTAAGCTCAAAAACGTCTAAAAAACGAGCATCGTGATGCTCTAATCCACTGTTTTTGTTTTCATTAGATTACAAAAGTAGTAAGTCACTAATCATTGTACATAATTAATCATAATTATAATGATGATTACACATGCATGCATGCATGCATAATCAATGATGACATAAAAAGGGCCCAAAGGGGTAGTTCAAAGAAGTTATTTGCAGGAGTGTCGGTGGAGTTTTACCAAGTCCAAAAGTGTCGGTTGATGGGCCCGGCCCATCTTATCATGTACGGCCTAAAACCTAATTTCCTCCGCCACTCACCGCCACTCACCGCCGCTCATTCCAACATCTCCGGCGACCTTTCTTTATCATGATACATCATTACTCATTGTCCTTTATAACCATCCATCATCATCATCATCACATGTTTTTTACAACCCTTTTTGTTTGGTTCTCTACTTCTCTTGCATATGTAATAAAAGAAACCTAACTCATTTTTAAGGTGAATGTAAATAGGTGAATGTTATCACCACTAATACTAATACTATACGTAGTGGGTATTTTTACGGATTCAAGCATATTTCTACTCTAATAAAAAAATAATTAAAAGGAACACGTGTTAACATCATATTCTTTGTCACTAAAATTTTCACGCTTCTCTCCTATATTAAATGGTTACATTAATTAGTAAGAATATTATTTAGTTTTTAATATTAAAAAAGGTTTTTTAAATAAATTAAAAAATATATTTTTTATTAATGTTATTTATAAAGAACCAAATTTTTATAAAATAAGAAATTTTTCAAAACATCAAACCTTTTTAAAAATATGAAACATTTTAAAATTGGTGTTTTCAAAAGGTAAAATTTTTATAAACCAAAAATAATTAAAATTGGAAGTTATAGTAAGGAATATTTTAAAAATGATATTTAAAATGGTTGTATTAAAACAAAATCTGTTTTGAAAAAACAAAAAAATTGTAAAAACAAAAGTTAAAAAGTTGATATCATTGTTTTATTACTTATAATATTTATCTATAATTTCAATAATATTTTATCTTAGAATATCATTTTATAATTAATAAATTTTTTATTTTATTTATTTATTTATATATTCAACCCGTGTAATACACGTGTTTACTAAAGCTAGTGATGATATAGGCACAAATGGGGCTTCAAATATCATTACAAGCTAATTAAGAAGTGCTTTAAATCCATACGGCTGCAAGCCCTTAACGGGCACCAAACACATTTTTTCCTGAATTATTGCATCAATAGAGGCTTCAAACATTAGTTAACCATTACACTTTATTTAAAATGAGTTTTAGTGAAACGATTTTATCTACATGGCATTTAGGTGATATTTTAACTAAACAATCACCACACATAGCCTATTTATAAGTTTACATATTAAGTGTCTAAATAAATATTTTAAGAACTGGACTAGATTAAACTGCCCCCACCTGGTTCACTGGTTTAGCTGGTAAGATTTCTATCAAAGTCGAAGATAATAAATACATGTACAATGCCTACGGAAGTCGCATTCAAATGGCTAGTCTATTTGGAAAACGTGTGTGTTTAATCTTAGGCCTTTAATATATAGTTTCGGTACCATTCTTTTAAACCTAATTCTAAGAAAAATCAGCCGAATTTAAATAGAGGTTTATAGTTCCAATTTCAAAAACTCATCTACTAGGTTCCTAATCTGTCCGATCTGATTTTTAAAGCATTAATATAATTCTAATTATCAACTTGATTTATGCATTATGATTGTACATTATGTTTTAAAAGTTGTACTCTTAGTTATCATTTGGTCAACTAATTCTTAAGTGGTATGTCAACTTTTTAAATTAATTTATGTTATATATAATACTAATTACTAATTGATGGTTTATGCATTGATGTGTTGTATCTCATGTTTATCAAGTGATATATGCTTGATAGTGTTGTACCATGTTCTTAGTGGGTTGTACCCACCTTTTTGTCTTTTTTTATTAAATATTGAAGTTTTTTATTTTAACCCAACTTTTATATATTTTACAATTTAGCCCTGATATTTTTTTACTTTCAACTTTTGCCTAATATACTTTTCATATTTTATAAACTAAAACTAATTGCCAACTTTGGTGTGCTTGATGGGTTGTATTATGTGTTTAATGGGTTGTACTTATCTTTGTCTTTTTCTTAAACTTTAACTTTTTTTAATTTTAACATACTACTTTTATATTTTTGACAATTTAGCCCTAAAATATTATTTTATTTTATCTTTAATCCCCATACTTCTTATATTTTACAATTTTTTTTTGTTTTACGTTTCCGAATAAATTTTGCAAGTAATAATCACAGCGCGTGTGTGTGAATCAACATTTGTACCCTTATATTTTTCCCGTTTAACGACCATGTAGCGACGTGTTGTTTTTAGATCGACATACTTATTAACGTGGTTCAACGTTTTTACGCCTACTTTTTGTTTGATTTTATTTTTTTGTTTTTTTTTTCTAATACGAGTTTTTTCAATGTCGGTGGTCACTTACGGTAGTGTGACATTGGTACTACTTAACACGATTTTACGCCCCCCGCTGCAACGCAGTGGGCTTAATACTAGTTATACTCTAACCTTAGACTTTATTGGCCTAGATGAACTAAGAACCTTTGTTTTTCATGTTTTTTAACAACTATAGATTTTTTTATTGCAAAAAAAACTAAAGATGTCTATTAATTATGATAATCTATTTCCATAATATTCATAGATTTTTGCCAATACTCTACCCAACGAAATCAGGTAAATCACAACTTGTACTCAACTCGAACCTAAGAGCAGCATAAAGTTAGTGTATAGTTGCTATCACAATCTAGAAAATTAAAGTTGATCAAAATAAACTAAAAGTAGTTCAAATAAGAATCATGTGATTATATGAAGTCTCTTTAACTAGACCAAGATGCACAAAAGTTTTTAAAAAAGATAAACAAAATTTGGTGAAAACATAAAACCGAAGTTTTAAATGAGAGTAACTGGATCAGATAGTTGGGCTTGGAGAGCTTAAATGATCTGACAGACTGGGCCTAGATTGATGATATATCTTATAACCTGGCCCAACTTTCATAAATGCCGCCTCTCCTCCTCTTAATCTCTTTTTTTATTTAAAAAATAATAATAAGAATAAGAACTATAGATATTGCGAACACACATGTTGAAGGGAGCGTTGATAATATAGATAAATTAAATGTAGAAAATATTTTATTTGCGTTACCAAACAATAATAAAGTTAAACATTATGTTTTCTTATAGAATAGTATGTATTACAAACCCACGCGTTATGATGCTTTCAAATGTGAAAAAAATCAATGTTTTTTTATTATTTATATAAAGAAGAAAATCTTTATGTAAACTTGTTGACGCGCAATCAATGGTAAACAATAAATGTTTTCGATGATTTGTATTAAAAAACATAACCTGTACGTAAACACGTGTAGTACGAATACGTTAAAAATAGCGTCGAAATGTTGATATATAGTTTTTTTAATCGATTGACATGTGAATTCGTTATGCACAATGCGGTGGTGATATTGACGTGATTTAATACATAGAAGAAAACGCATGAAGTTAAGACGACAAGGTTTTGAAGTCTAAAACATAGATATAAACCAGTATTATGCTAGCATCTTACGATTTAATATTAAAAAAATGTAATTCAAAACGAGAAAATAAGTATAAGAAAAATATAATAGAAAAGAATCAACCCCTCCCCACACCCACAAAAAAAAACTATCACCGTATGTACGCAGTGAGTGTGAAAGAAATGCATTTATCTAGAACCAAACCAACCTTACTAAGTGAGTAATAATATAATTTGTAAAGCTTCTAAAACAAATATTTTTATTATTATTTTATTTTCAGCTTTTCGTACCAAACTAATTACGGATAACTGATAATCTAACTCTAAATAATCAAGAGTAAACTTTATTATACAAATGTGAAATTTTAATCCATTATTAGTCAGTTGTAATAATTAGATGATTATATTTGATATAGACAACCAGAAACCACTTATTTATAATTATTAGTAAGAAAAGCTCGATGGTACAACTTGAATCAAAAATCGTATGACAATAAACATTTACTAGTAACTAAGGGTGTGTAGTGGCGGGCTAAACCCAAACCAGATCGGCTTGTACTAGCCTGGAACAAGTATCGAAATACCTTTAAACTTAACCGAAGACTAGACCATATGTATGTAGAATGAGTCGGGTTAGTCCTGTCTTGAATTTTGGGTCAGGTTTATCAGGTTGTCCTGAATCATGCTCATCCCTATGTCAAATCGGGACCGGATTGACACGAACAGTCCTAGACTGAGGAGCAAAATAGCTCCGAACTTAGGACTTAATACCAGACCACATGTAGGTCAAAAGTGTCGGATAAGTCCGGTTTGGGACTTTTGGGACGGGTTTCTCGGGTGAGCCCGAATCACACTCACCCCTACTAGTAGTGTGTGCCCCGACTCCAGTTGATAAAACATGTAATTTGTTTGGTACACAAAGCACATTGTTGTTTTTAGGTTACTTATTTTTATACTTATTATTAAATTAAAAATCATTATTTATTATCTCTTCTTCTCAATTAAATAGTAATTCTTAAATACTTTTATTATTACATTTTCTTTTGTTCCAATTACAACCACATTTAAAAATATTAACAAATTGATAGTTGAACAGTGATTTATTAAATATACAAATAAATTGTAATTTTGCTTTACGCTCTACTCACAAACACTTACAAGCATTTCTTAAAATATAAATAAGATTCTCTCTCATAACATGCACGTACATATCCCACTCTTTTTATATATATAATATAAATTTGTGTGTCACTGTTGAAATTTATTAAAAGTTTGGAGGTTTTATTATGTTTTGGGCATGCTTTCTGATGATTTCTGGAAGTAGAAGACAGTAGGGAAAAGATTTGAAGAAAGTAGAACAAGGACCATTTCTTACTGTAATGTAGCTATCAGCGTTTATAAACTCCTAAAGGGTTGTTTTCGTAAATTGAACCTGATACAAACCTGAAAATTTAATAAGAAACGAACCTAAAAAGCATGTCACACATGAACCCGAACATGATAAGTGTATTCGTGGGTTGATGTCAACACGATCCGTTTGACAAAATAAAGATTATTAAATTCTTGTACATCATATTTTAAATTTATAAATTTGAGTTAATTACGCAAATAGTCCCTGTGGTTTGGTGAAAATTAAAGGTTTGGGTATTAAGAGTTTTTTATAACAAGTTGGGGCATTGTGTTTACAAATTGTAACAAGTTAAGGTATTAACACTAATAGATGTTAACTTTTCTGTTAAATCTAAGGGCATTTCTGTCTTTTCACTTTACAAGAACTATTAGCGTAACTAAAGTAACTTAAGGGAGTGTTTGTGTCATTTAACAATTATGAGGGAGTGTTTGTGTAATTTACCATATATACACACAATGTATGTATGTTTATCTCCTTTACAAGCAAAATAATTTCACCACCACCATGACCCCTCCCCCCAACAGCCGGCCACCACCGTCGGCCCCCACCGCCGGCCACCACCGCTGGCCAACACAGTCAACGCCCACCGTTGGCCAACACAGTCAGCCCCCACCGCAGGACAACATAGTCAGCCCCCACCGTCGGCCAACACAGTCAGCCCCACCCGCTGGCCACCACCACTGGCCCCCAACCCGTCACATCATACTCACCAACACCACCTTCTCTTTAATTGAAACAACAATATCGTTAACACCATCTTCATCATCGCATCGCCACCATCAGAGCATACCCTACAGCTTCATCTTTATTAAACATCCACTGCAACTTCATCCCAATTAGGTAATAGTTAATTAGGGGCTTTAGAAAAAATAGGTGGGGGAACCGGTGATATGTTTAGATCTAGTTTGGTGGTGTCGTCAGATGGTGTGGTCGGAGATGGAAGGGCGCGACCAAGATGATGGTGGGCGTCGTCAATGGATTTAGTGGTAGTGGTAATCTGAATGGGCGGCGGAAGTGGATTAACAACGCTAGTGGTTTAGCGACATTGACCAAGGTGGTGGTGGGTTGAAGCTATGGTGGGTAACATCGTTGGTGGTTGGCGGCGACTATGGTGGGTACGGACGGTGGTGGTTTGAAATATTGAAAAAGATGTGGGTGGGGTGGGAAGGTTGGTGGGCTATGGGAGTTGGATTTTTTGTAAGGTATAGATAATTACATAAATGGTCCCTGAGAAATATAAAATTACAAAAGTAGTCCCTTAAAGGGTATATTAGTCATTTTATTTAGATATAACAGAAAATTAACGTCAGTTAGTCTTAGTACATATTCTCGCTACAAAATTGAAAACACAATACCCTAACATGCTACAAAAAACCCTTATTACCCAAACCTGTTACTTAGAATAAACCACAGGGACTATTTATGTAATTAACTCTATAAATTTACATGTTCTTTTTGTTGTTTTGAAGCATTTATGCGTATTCTATACAAATTAATGATAAAAATTTTTACATATATGTTTATTTAAAAATCAACATTCATCTATAGTATTGTATAAGTTATTAAAACACAAAGTTACGTATCCTCTAAGTTACAGGTTGAACCGACATTTAACATGAAAATTGAATAAGTCACAAACCCAAAAATCATGTCACACTTGTACCCGAACACGAAAAATGTATTTGTGGGTTGATACACACACGACCCTTTTGACATTAAATATTATTGAATTCTTTTACATACTAATGCTTTAAATTTATAAATTTACATACATTTTGTTCTTTTATTTATGGCTTTAACGATTTTATTATACCATACACAAAAATGTGTGATTATAGGGAGTGAACGACATTGTTGGATTGCACTTTTGTCGGGACAAAATTCGCTTTCAATCTAATAATGGTTTCTTTTCAAGATAAAACGTGTGACAACGATACGTTTTTTTCTCATTCATATTCTCTAAGCATTTCCCTCTGTCATCCTTTTTGTTTTAATATTTGACACGACTGCTTTCGACATATCCTTTCATAATAAAAAGGTTATATCAATTAACAAGATAGAAGATGTGTGATTTAATAAAAGGTTGAAGCATTTTTATTGTTACACTATAAAAGATCGATGATCTTTGAGATGTTATGTTATCAGGATTTAAAACAATGCGGATACGTCTATCAAGATAGTCCACAAACTATGAATCCACCATTGAGCAATCATGACAAACCTCTTGTTACAAATTCTTGATTTTTGTAAAACCCAATTGTACAAACTTTTTTTTTTCTTTTTTTTTTATAAAAATTGATTTTCTGCCTTTTCTCAAATATTTCTAATTTATGTGACCACATTGTGGATAAATGAAAATCACTCTAAGGCGTTTATAATATAACGCTATCAAGATGTATGGTAGATATATTATTTTTCTAAAATAATTATGAGTATGTTTTAGTCTCATGATAGACATTTGTGTAGGTTTAAAAATATATTTAAAGGATGTGTGAGTTTGTTAAACATTCTAACTTATTTAAAAAAATATAGAGGTAAAATCGTGTCTAAAATAAACAACTGATCTATATTTCTTATATACAGGAAAAAAGTTTCTCATAATTCTCTCAGAAATATTTTCACTCCATCTTGTTTTCTAAATTTATAATATTTTCAAAGTTCGTAATATTTTCTATAAGATGTACAAGCATAGCCTCTTTCATTACAAAAATTAAAACTTAAAAACTCAATGGTTTTGCTACGGAAATTATATGTTGTATTAGGTGATACCGACTCAAATATACCTGTAATCATCAACTCCTTTACATGTACTCAGAAAATTTCATTTTTTTTTAATTTTCTCTTGACCTTTTTGTAGTTGTGTTTAATTCTAGTAGTTTCATTGTATGGACATAGAACTTTTATTTTGAGATGCATGTTTAACATTATTATTTATATTTTGTATGCTATAAAGTATAAACTATGTTTTAAGATGTATATCATCATCAAAATTTATATATATTTTATATATTTCATACATTATATGTGGATGATAATATGTATGCAATTAATCGTATATTAATTGTTGTAATTGCAAAAAACATAAAAATAATATAACATTCAAATTTATAAGAAAAAAAATAATACTTGAAAATCTCTAGGGCTTTTTTTAAATAGACTAACAAATTTACTCATTCAAATATAAGACACGGTTTTACGATAGATATGCAACTGAGATCGATTATCAATACCTGCTTCAAACCCTTCTTATCACTATCTACAGGTGTACAAACCGGTTTTTTTTTTCTAAACCGGTTTGGGTTCAAAACCGGACCCGTTTTTTTGTCATGGGGTGAAACTGAGTTTTTTTCAACCGGTTCGGGTCACAAACCGGTTTGACTTACTGAATACTCGAACTTGTTAAACCGATTTGGACCGGTTTGAAACCGTTTTTTTAAATAAGCTTGTTTTTTACCGGTTTAACCGTTTTTTTTATTTTAAACCGGTTTACAAACTGATTTTAAATGTGGGGCTACCAAACTGGTATACAAACTAGCGGTTCGAATCGAGTTGAGAACCGGTTTGGCTCAAAAACCGTTTTTTTTTCAAATCGGTCTGGTTTTTTTACCACCTCTATTACTATCACAAGTTGTATTCTCCTTTTTATAGGTAATTAAGTAGTTTCATATTTAAAAAAAATAAAAATTGACAATTAAAAAGTAAAAAGAAAATAGTTTTCGAAAAATTTGAATAGCCATCAGATCACCAGTTACCTGTGGGGGACCTGCACATTTAGGATAAAAAACCTGCGCCTTTTTAACTCTATTGTACTGTTCTTTTCTCTCTTGAAACTTTTTAGTTTTCTTACCTTTTTTATTATTATTTTTTAAATTTAAGTTTATATTTTTCATCAACTAACGCATTTTACATGAACCTAGTCGAGCTATATCGGTTTGTAAACGAGTCGAGCCGAGCTCAACTTGGTTTATAACGATCTAAGCTGACGAGTTGGCTCACAAGATGAATTCAAGCTAGTTGTTTTCGAGCGAGATTCACGTCACGAGTCATTTGATCTGTATACACCGTTTTGGCAAGTGAGCAACATATATAATTAGGTACTTTTGGCTAGAATTTCTGTATAAACTAAAATATATAATTATTGTTATTATAAAGTGATGAGTAGACTAACAAAAAACATTTATCACTCATAAACAATTATATACATAGCTAAAAATTAATTTGAGGCAAAATCAAGCCGACTCGAAATTAAACGAGCCACGCTGAGAGCTGGTTTGATTTTCAAAACGATTCAAGTCGAGCTGGCTCGATTTGTACATGAGCTGCTTTCGAGCGAGTTTTTTCAAGCTTTTTCCGAATAAGCTTTGAGTGCATTTCGAGCTTCGATTCGAGCTATTCAAACATGGCCTACGCTTTACTTCTCAATTATGTTATTAAACAATCATAAAATATTATTTAATCACTATAAAAAGATGATTTATTTATCATAACAATATTATTTAATCACTATAAAAACATGGATGATTTATTTATGCTCTTCACTAAGAAAATGTAAACTAAAAAAATTGAAAAATTTAGCTTTTGACTATGGTTAATAACTGTTTTATGGATTTTATTTTTAAGATCTAAGGGGTTGTTTGACAGTTTCTGAATGATTAAGTGTTGAAACAATGAAATGTCTGAACCATTAAGAGGTCTGAATCATTAAGTGCTGAACTATTAAGAGGTCTGAACCATTAAGACCTAGAATATCGTTTAATTATTCAAATATAATTGTCTGACCAATTCTATTAAGATGTCTTAACCATTCAGCATTATACCACTTAACCATTCAGCACCAATATAATGCTTAACCATTCAGAGGCAAATGTCTGAATCATTCAGACATTTGCTTGCGAAACAAACAGTCTGAACCATTAAGTGTTGAACTATTCAGATATCTGAACCATTAAGAGACTGATTAAAAGGCTGTCAAACAGCCCCTAAGTCTTTACGAATTGAATATGCTTAGGAATAACTATATCAGTGACAGTATATCATATAAAAAACCAAAAATATAATAATAATAAAATGATTATCGGTTATAGCCTTAAAGACAATCTTCAGTTATTTACATGATAAATTAAAATAAATGTCAAATAAATATTTAATGCAGCTATTACTTTTCTTTATCATCGAACAGTGAATATTTTTGTCGTCGGTTTTGTCAAGAAATAAATGCGTAAACATATTTTTATTCACAAAGTAATTTTTAAATCAGGTGTCGAAGTATGTTTGATCTTTCTGAAAACCAAACATATTATTATTTTTTTAGTCTTATAATAATCAGTATATATGCAATATAACATCTAAAAGATTATAGTCGTTCAACTTTATTATTTCACTTTTTATATAAGATGATAAACAATATTGTTTATACTAGAATGCTTTTTATATAGCTTTTTGACATATTTAATATGTTTAGACTATAATAACTAGATTTTTTATTTTATTCGTCTAACCCGATCTTAATGCATTACAACCCGATTGACACAACTGAACATATACGAGTTAAAATTACAAAAATACAACATCTATTTAATAATTATGAGTGTTTGGTTATTAAATTAAAAAATATCATTTATAGTCAAAATGACAACTCATGTGTAGTAGGTTTGCACTCACTAGCATGAAAGAGCCTACTCTGATGTGTCGATCGCTATATTTTAGTAGCAAACTTAAGATTTATTAATTTCTTTTAAGTTATTTTTCTTTATTTTTTGACTCTTTCATATAACTATAAAAGCTCAAATTTATTCTGGTCTAGAAATATCATCAAGAACTTTTTTTGATATATCAATCAAGATATTTTTGTCCCAAAAGAATTGTTTGGTGGTTAATAGTGTGATTTACAACCAAATGATTATGGATTAAAATCATATAACATATAAGTTTGATGTTTATTTTTTTTATAATAGAAATTGTCGTTCAAAAAAAGTTGAGCCCTATGTCCAATATGATAATTCATTATTTTGACTTAGATAGAATATCACTATTAATATATATTAAAATTTACTAGCTACAATAGAGGTCTATATCTTATCTTCATCTCTATTATTTATAGTTTTTTAATATTATTTTGCATATAATCATGATCTCATATTCTCACTCTTTATATTCATATCTAAATTTTAAAGTTTATAAATACTGATTTTTTAAATATAAAGATTCATTATTTATCATTTTGTATATTTTTTAGTGTCTAAAGAAAGAAGAAAATAATAAAACATGTGTTTTAACCGGTATTCAATCACCTTTATATTAGGTAGCCTCCTTATCAAATCCAAAAAGAGCTAGCTTGCATTAAAAATGAGTGGCACTCGAAAGCAATATGATGGCCGGTTGGAGTGAGTTAAGGCTAGAGATTAATGTGAAAAATAAGAAATTATAATAGGGTCCTAATATAGAGACACCCACACAGATAAATCGACACTCCGCTATACGCCGCGTATGGTTCCATACGTGACGTATAGGATCAAATACCTAAAAATGAGGAAAATTAAGGGGGACTGTCAGAGAGCTATACGCCCCCTACAACCCTATACGACCCCCTATACGACACATATAGGGCTATACAACGCGTATAGCAAATTTCGACACTGACTACGAGGAAAAATTCAGGGGGCTGTCAGAGAGGTTATACGACCCGTATAGGGCTATACGACCTCCCTATACGACGCGTATGGGACTATACGACCCGTATACAAATTTTGGGGTGTTAATTTATAATTTTGAGGTGTTTAAATAACCAAACCCTTATAATAACTACATGATTTATTACAAGGTAAGATATATGACAACGATTTAAAAACACTTAAAGCTGATAACATTATTGCAATAATGACATGAGCAATTTGAGAAAATAAGCACATTAACTAATGTTATAGTGTTCTAGTAATTCAAAAAATAAATTAACATTTTCAATAACATCACAATATTTACATATTTTATTAACTTGTGACATGATATTAATTTAAATATACACATTGAAATCAGTTTAGTGTAAGGATTAATATATATTATATGAATTGATCATGCCCAGAATTCATATATCAATTTGGAATTTTATCTATTCCATAGGTGATTTTCTTATCTATAAAAGTCTGCTTTTTAGTAGTATATATGAATATGATTTACGGTTAAAATATTTAACACATCTTATATATAATAAAAAATTATGATGCCCACATGATATATGTAAACACACATAAACACAAAGAAGAAAAGACATTAATCATGTACTTGTAAACCTTTTCTATATTACAACTTCATTCCTTTTTTGCTTCTTTCATGAAAACCTCAAAAGATTGTATGCATATGCTTTGCCCATATCTTCTCCTACACTCACTTCAATGTCCAACAGTGTTTGATGTCCAAAATCAAACTCATATTGCTGTAATCACCATTACTTCTTTCATTGAAACTTGCACAAATTGAGCTACCCTTTTATCCAACAAATCTATTAATGACCTTAAGTTTTGAAGTTTTCTTGATTAATATTATGAGTTATAATTTTGGCTGATTTGATCAATGAGAGTGCCAACTGACCAACTGCTGTTGATGAAGACAAAATCATGCAGCATCCAATGCAATGCAATCAAATCATATCAAATCAATTAAAACAGTACAATGCAATTGGAAATTCTAGGGCTCATAACAGTGATTAGTGAAAGAATTCAAAGATATTGAGGGTACTTTGTCTCTAACATCTATCAAGATTCAAAATTCAAAACACTATGACCTATTTTACCCTCTCCCCAAGACATTAACTATTCATCACTTACTGATTCCAAAGATCAGACAGACAAACACACATTCAATCTAATCTCACACCATCTGCAAACGGCTGTTTGAGGTCACTTAAAACAGTCGTTTGAACGTTAAGACGGTCATTTGAGGATTCGTCAAACAATCTTTTGGAGTTGAGATTGTGTTTTTAACTTTAAGGGTGGGGCAGGAACAACATAACCCTTCTAATCTATGAAAAGAAAAAAAACAAGAACATAAATGAATCTCAAAAATTAAGATTTACAGTTTGTGAAACAGATCAAGATTTTCTATAACTTTGTGTTTATATAAAGATTTGTTTGATGATGTGCATGCAGAATGAAAACCCTAGATCTATATCAATCATAAGGTAATGATGACAAAGGTTGAAGATATAAATATCTCAGATTCTTGAAGGCCATCATCATGATGATAAAATTAGGGTTTATAAAAGACAAACAAAATCTATATAATCCAAACCCACAAACCCTTTTTCAATTAGTTTTCAGATTTCATAGAGTAGCAATGATTACAAAACCTTTTTGGTAGGATTCTGTTTTCTGGGTGTTTGACAGAGTTAAACTAGAGTCAAACAAAATTTATCATCATTACACCCACCTTCTTCTTCATCTGTCATCACTACACAAAACACACAGCGAAAAGATCATAAAAAGAGGCTAAAAAACGTTAATTTTAGCTAAAAGAACACAAACCCACATCAGAAATTGGGTGTTTTCATGATGGGAACATCAAGATGCAAGAAAGATCGAAGCTTTTTGAATCTTTTCCAATCGGGAAGCCACAATTGAGGGGAATGAAGCCTGGTCCGACGTCACCAGATCAAGAATCTCTCCCCGTAATCAAACAATCATTTTTACCCGCATCCATCGCTCATCAAACAAACATGATGAGCGATGGTTGCGTTGACTTTAACAATATGATATGATATGATACTGATATACGGGGAGAAAGATTCGAGCTTTCTGATGGCCTCGAGCCAGACAACATTCCCCTCAAAAGATAAAAAGATTTTCCCTTTGAATTGTTTGTTTGTTGTTCATCTTTTGGGTGTGAAAATGGTGATGGTGAAGAGATGATAAATAAAGAGGTGTGAAGGGTAAGGAATGGTGGTGTGCATAAAAGGACAAGCAGAGTCATAAAGCCAAACCAACAAACACCCGCCCACTCTGCAAGAGAAATGCAACCTTCAATAAATACAAACTTGAAACAATGTTATTATTTTCCTAACACTTAACAGTTGGTCAAGTTTATGATTATTTAGGTACCTTAAAGGTAATATAAAAAGGTTTATGTTTCGTTGGGGTGTAAATTGTGTCGGATTGATTGGTTTTGTGTTTGGTAGGTTGATCGATGGTGATTAGTTTCAAAAGGATCAATGATAATGTACCCGGTCATACTTAAAACGTGTAATTTATAACATACTTAAGCGTGTCAAGTAAGTTGGTTGGTTGTAAGGATTGATAAATTTTAAACAAGCTTATGGGTTTTAAATGAGTGTCACTCTACTGATATAAATAGTTAAACATGTTATGAATAGATTGAACTAAATGTGTTAAACGGATATAAGTTTGACCTTTGGAGTAATTACCTTCTAGTTCTTTTATTATAATTAAAATTGTGATGGGTCGACCGATTTAATTAGATCGTGTTAAGAATTATCAGCCCTAAATTGCTCGAGCCCTTTATGTGTATGTTGCTTATTTCTCGCGTCTTTTATTTGATCCGGAGTCATGTGCAAACCCTTTTTAGAGTACATAGTACCGTGTACTTGTCAACTTTTGGCTCGTGTTGTATATTTTAATGATCTCTAGAAGGGGGATATTGCTTAATCTAGTCTTAATTATCATCAAGCTCGTGTTAAATATACTAAAAAAAGTTCATATAAATTAAACACCTTTTAGATTTCAGATGTAAAATGTTCGCATTCTACGAACCACATCTGCAAACATTTGTAGAAAAATAGGTAGACCAAACATCTGCAATCTGCAAGAAGAATATTGTTTGTTTTTAACATCTACAGACATCTGTAGAAGAAAATGTGGGTGCGACGGATACAGCGGGAGCCGGTGGGTGCGATGGCGATTGCGGGAGGTGGCGGGTGTGACAGCGACGACGCTAGGTGGTTGGTGCAACGGCGACCGGGAGGTAGGTTGATGGAGGAAGGGAGGTGGAGGTGAGTTGTTTTTAGGGTTTGAGAAGAAAAGGCATGAAAAGATAGGCTAAAGTCTACATCAAAAATAAATCAGAAAGATCTTTTTAATAAAATGTGTTAAAAAACAAACACTTTGCGATTTGCGCGACGTAAATAAAATAGATCAGAAATATCTTTTCTAAAAAAACACAATCATACTAAATAGGGAGTTTCATGATATTTCTAATGTACATAACATTTTGTTTTCAATACGGTCAATTGAAATGATCTATTTTGATTAACATGGGTCATATATTTCTAATCAAAAAAGTATTTGGCAATCTTGTTTTGAGGAACGAAATTGGAGACCTATTTTGGTTTTTTGATGATTTATTTATTTATTTATTTTATGATTTAATTGAGCACCTTGAATTATTTTCTCTAATTTTATTTAAGTTCCCCTATGCATCGATTGGGACTCATCATGACATAATCATGTCATCACTTGTCAATTTCCTCATTTATTGACTGTAAATTAAAAGTTATTATATTTTAAATCTACAATTCAGAAACATTTATTACTAATTTTCAGTAGTGGAATATTTAATTTCTGAAATGCTACACTTTATTAATAAACTATAGCATAAATATAAAAAGTGCTCACCAACTATCATGAAAAGAAAATGATTGGAATACTGTTATTATAAAAGTAGTAATTATTTTATAAGAAAAAGTTTGCCTGTTAACTCAATTAATATATTAAGGGGTATTGGTTCCATACATCACGTGAATTATTCACATCACTCCAAACCGTCGTCTAGTGGTGATAAACTGGATTTTATAACGTTTATAAACTACAGCTTGTTTATGTTTAAGTTGTAGTTTAAGGTGGAGGTAGTATAAGAAACTTAAGACAAAAGCTCCAAATATTATCGAGTTTGCTAATGACTAAAACACTAAGTTGTAACTAAACTCATTAAAGATAACCTATTTTGTATATTTCCTCTAGTTTTTCTAACATAATACTTTTATTGATAATGTTTTATGTATAATTTTTTTTAAATAATTATAAAGTCTAAACATTCGAATATATCGTTGCGATTTACTTATTTTTATCTTTATTTAGATGTTAATTATGTAATACATACATTAGCATGTTACATAATTATGTAATACATACATTAGCATGTATCATCTTAAAACATTTTGATAAAAAAAATCATAACAATATCATAGTCAAGATATTAAACAAAAGTTATTTCATTCTCAAAATATTAGTTAACCTAGATTTAAACCTACTAAAAGTCATCAATTGTGACTATATGCATCCATATAATTATGTGATATAATCACGCAACCTGTATATATAAATATCATGCTAAAGTCAGAATTTTATGTTAATCACACATTATATTATATTAACATTCTTGATTAGTAATATTTAGTTATGATATCGATTAAATTTTTTAAACGTATAAAGTTTGTTTGAGATGTATTTTTATCAAAAGGAAAACGGAAACCAACCTCACTCACTTTTTCCTTTAAAGTTTAATAGCTTTCGAGAGAGAAAGAAATAACAAATTAGAATTTAAGCTTGTGCTCACTGGGCCAAAAGTTTGGGCTAATTGGGCCCCATAGTCCATTTTCATAACTGTTTATTTGTCATTGAAACAAGTCAGCAACCATAAAATGACATCTGATACGAATAATTTAAAGGTGAAAAAAAAACAGGTTTCAGAACCGGAGCCGTCAACCCGAAGCAAACCCGAACCGGTACCAGGGCCGGCCCTGAGGGACGGGGCGGACGACCGCTCAGGGCCTGATCTACTCATGGGCCCGAAATTTTTAGAAAATATATATATATATATATATATATATATATATATATATATATATATATATATATATATATATATATATATATTATATATGTATTTAAAAAAAAAGCTATAAACTTATAATAAACCCATTAAAAAGATTCAATAACATTTTAATTATTTTAAATTATTAAACTTTACTTTAGAGCTCATTAATATTTTAATAATTTAGCCCAATACCATTTACTCAATATAAACTCAATTTAATATGAAAATTTGATCTAGAAATTTATTTTAAAAAATGCTAAGAGAACTTTCTGATCATTCAAGTAAGTAAATTAGATTATTTTGATACAATCATTTCGTTTTGTTTATTGTTATAACAATTATCGTCGTATAATAAAATATTTATATACATTTTATTCAGTTTAGACTTTTTTGATACGTGTACTACAGGGGCTCATTATTTGTTTTCACTCCAAGCACAATGTCTCTTGAGAATTTTCCGGATCGTCCCTGACTGGTACATATAAAAACTGGTTTGGAATCAATAAGAACCGTAGGTTCCTAACCGGTACCTACTTGTGCACTCTATACATCATACACTCCCGTATGTATAGTCATGGTTGAAGCATTAAAGGGGCAGGGAGGGACCCCCGCTTCCCCTCTTTTTTCGCCAAGAGTGTTAATTTTTGTTCGATTAGTGTAAATTTTTTATATAGAATGAGTTCACCCCCCCTAAAAAAATTAATTTCACCCCGCCCCTTTATGAAAATATCCAAGCTCCGCTACTATGCATAATCCCAAAATGTCAAGCCAATTAGAGGGGCGGGAGTCGTTCCAGGTTTCTCCGGTTTCCCGGATTGCCAATTTGTTGAATCCTGAGCACTCAACCTTAACCGAAAAAACCAAACTTGATTAAAAAAAACAATGTTATTAGGGGTGTATTTTGGAAACTAAATGGCAGATTGTGTTCTTCATTTCGGTTCTTCAGAATAAACGACATGAAGACTCTTGGTTCGATGTTCTTGTTGGTACTAAGTTTAGCATATGAAATATTTAGTATAAGTATGTGTTATGTACATAGATGTAATTGTAAACAATTACATATTCTGTTAACAATTATGCACTTCGTTAGTAGTTAATGAAGTTAAAGCTAGAAACAGTTAGTCATTGAGCATGCTTGAATACATTCAATTCTTACACAAATCGATGCAGCTGATACAACATTATATGTTAACTAGCTTTAGTAAACCCGTGTATTACACGGGTTGAATAAATTAAATATTAATATAATAAACTTTATTAATTATAAAATAATATTCTAAGATATGACATGACTGAAATTACGTATGAAAATGACTATAACTAATAAAACAGTGATATCAATTTTTTAAAATTTTATTTTAAATTTTATTCCAAAATTTTTTTTTTGTTCTATAATAAATCATATAGAAATGTCATTTTTAAAAATTTTCTTATTATAACTCACAAATTAATTATTTTTAGTTTTAAAAGTTGAATTTTTAAAAATACCACTTTTTAAAATATTCCGTATTTTAAAAAAAAGTTTTATGCTTTAGAAAAATTTATTATTTTATAAAAAATTCTTTATTTATAAATAACCATTAATAAATAGATCTCTTTTTTTAATTTAGTAAATGTAAAATAATTTAAATAATATTATTAGTAATTAAGGTAATTATTTAAGATGAGAGAGAGGCGGGAAAATTTTGGTGAGGATGATTGTGGTGATGCCACGTGGCACCTCAAGTTACTCTTTTATTAAAGTAGGAAGATTTAACAAAATATGTCATCATCCTAATCAACTTTTATTATGTTTTAGGAAATGAAAGCAAGTTTTGGTTTTATTTATGATTTAATGACGGATTACAACAATGGTTTCGTGGTGTAGTTGGTTATCACGTCAGTCTAACACACTGAAGGTCTCCGGTTCGAACCCGGGCGAAGCCATCTTAATTTTTTTTTTCAAGTATTTTAATAAACTTATCATCAAAATGAATGGGGTTTCTTTCACACCCAAGTTGAATGGTCGATCATTGAAGCGAAATCCACTCAAGGCTTACTCTCACAAGGAACTTAATTCTCGTCTCTCTTCGTAACTACATTTTCAATGAAGCTTAAAATCATCGGAACTAAGCGTTTCGGCGTACAAAGTTACTATTATTTTCGTGTTCCGTATCATGTGTTTGACAAAAGTCCTTAACTATAACTATTAGATCCTCTTAACTTGCTATTAGGATCATGGTTCACTTCATGAGTCAAAACGTTAAAAATGAATCTTGAAATTGGAATGCTAAATCAAGATTATGTTTTTAAGGGTGTTTTTTCTTAGCTGGAAGGACATGTGAAGAATTCAACTTTGGAAGATGAAAGCGGACTACGAAATTGATAAGCATACGGACTTAAAGATTTATAGTCATCGGGACCTATCGTTTTTCGGGTAAGAACCATAGCGGTTATAGCTTATTTACTTTTTAAAAGTATCGTGTTCTATATTGTACACGTTTTGCTACAAATTTGTCTTATAAATAAACGTAACTTCAGATAATAGTAACTAAGTTTTATAAATCATTTAAATTCTTTTTACCTTTAAAGTCACTCAACTTTCATTTGTTGTTCTAGTCTCGTATAATTGTTTTCATAAATGTTAAATAGTTTTATAAACAAACGAGACAGATTAAACAATAAATATTAGTTACTATTTAATAATTGTTTCCCAATCTAACTTAATTGAACAATTATAAAACTTGATTATTATCTAGTTAAATATTTTTAACTATTGTCTCATTTTTTAAATTAATTTAAAAATATCAATTAATAGTAAAAAAGATTCATATATGTTTCATTTCCCTTATTAAATTTTAATATTTATAAAAGAATTATACAACATTAAAACACCTATAGATTGAAAGCCTATTAGACTTGGTACCTCCTTTTATAAATAGAGGAACCTTCTTCACATTTAAGGAGGTTCAATTCTCTCTATCCCTGGCTCGCACATTTTACGCACGCACTTGAGGCTCCGACTTGAGTGCCGGTGTGTCTGCGGAGCTTATGGCTCTTTGGACCCTCTAACGCAGGTTTTACGTGTGGTTGCAGGAAATCGCTTGGATTTGAGGATCGGTGGAATGAGATAAGACTACGTTACTCTTCCTGTTGGAACATTGACCTGACCAAGGACTTTGTGCGCGGGATTTGTTTCTTCACAATAAAAGCAAACGGTTTGCCAAGGTATTGGTAGTATAAGAGTTGCAAATCTTGCGTTGCTCGGGAAGTGAATTTGAAAATACAAACATGAGTCGGACTCCTTATGAGTAAAAATTATTAATGCAATTTACATTAAGAAGAGTGATAACTATTTCCCTTGCAGGAAATCGATCATTGGTACATGGGGAAGCAAAATGAGAACCAAGGAATACTTCGCGCAAATCAACATCAATTTTAAGGGGTTGTTTAAGTGCAAACTTAACAATAGAAATCATGCTTTATTCTGGCTTGATCATTGAAATGATATGGGTCCCTTAAAAGAAGTGTATTCACGCCTATATTCTTTTGCAAAGTGTAAAGACATGACGGTGGTGAACATGCTTAACAATCTTGGTGACATGAGTAATCTCTATGGAGATTGGTTTTAGTTTCCTTCAAAAGTTCAAGAACATATTTCACTTGTTGCTTCCCTAAGTGTTTCACATGCTTAACAATCTTGGTGACATGAGTAATCTCTAAGTGTTTCAACAAAGGCAAGGTGTAACTTTGATATTTCTCATGTTTTGTAATGTTTCTTTTGTTTAGCTTGCTAGCTTAATAAAGTTGCCTTTTCGCTGCTTTAGAAAAGGCTAAAAAATGATTGCAGCATTTTGCTTGCAAATGACTCGTAAACTAAACCTTCTAATGGGAAGATAATCATTGATGAAAAAATTTTAACGAATGAAACATCCAGTATCATTAAGCATTTCAAAACATATCTCGAAGAATCATGAATCAACTTAAAGCCTCGTGAAACACCTCAAAAAGTATGCCAAAAAACCTCATGAAGCGTCACAGACCATCATGAGGTTATTTTTTTATATATAAAGGGTGTTATGACTTGTGAGAATTTAAAGATGTCTGCTTAACAATCCCACATGACACACCCATTTGAAAAAAAAAAAAAACTATTCGATGCATTAGACCTTTAAGTGATGCAAAAAGCCAAATCTTAAATAACAAGATTTCATAAGATAATCTGAAACATACCGTATTACTATTGATTGGGTAACGTCCGGAAAGCAATATAGGAGATCCATAACTCAAATAGTCAACACATAATCAAGATATGCAGAAGATGTATGGACAAAGCATTAAATGGCAGTGTGCTTGTATGAAGAGAATATTAACTTGTATTATATGAGAGACCATGTAATGCAACAACTGCCTACCTAATGTGTGACGCTGCTACGGTAAATAACAATGTCCAAACTCTCAGCCTATAAATGATCTCTTAAAAGGAATGTGAGTTTTTAATTCTCTCGCATCTGCAGTAAAATGTCTCTCTCTAGAACTGCTCCTGACTTACTCGAATGTACGAGAGCTAACACTGGTGGCAATGCTAACGGTGATATTACTAGTCTTAGATCATAACAACCATACCTTCAAATACTTAGGAGGTGTGAATAAAGAACAACAGATACTTTGTTGTAATAATAAAAGCCATCCGAGAGACTGATACTTAAACCAACTTTTTACTAATTCCTAACTAAAAACTACTTCAAATGGCTGATAAAACCTTTATTAACCCTTATTCTAGAAGGGGTAAAGCTTCAAACATATGAAAGCATCTTTATTAACCCTTTCCACAATTCTCGACATGGGCTAGAGAAAGTTGTCGGACGTGGAGTAAGATTGTCTTTTATAGATTGCTTCATCAAAAAGGCAGTACTTGTTCAAATACCAAGCGAGGGTGGTGTTCATCCATCAAGTGGTTAAATATTACAAGTTGGGATTCTGATATATGATCTTAGGTGGTTAAAAATAACCTGATGGTGTTCCAATTTATGATCGTAGGTGGTTAAAAGTTACCCATCAAGATTGTCATCAGCCGAAACCTGATCTATAGGTTCCAAACAAGTCGCCTAAACGGTACAAATGTCAAAAAGATGCCAGCCAACTTTCATTTACGTATCTCTTTATATTCAAACATATGCATTGTAGCAGAAACAGAAATGGTCTTGCAGTAGAAAGGAAAACTTCAATTGAAAACAAAAACAAATAAAAAAAGTTTACTATTTAAAGTTTCATGAATTCATTTCCACAAAAAGACTGACCTGAGGGTGTAGCCCGGCCTCTTTAAGAGACAAAGATAGTTTGTCTGGACCGTAGAGAACACGAGGGAAGTTGGTGGCAAGAGTGTAATTTCCAATTTCTAAGGAGCTTGAAGAATCAACGAAGTCATACAGAGATTGTATTGTAGCAGTAGAATGAAACCTCCTACCCTTGCGCTCTCCGTTTGGTAATCTCACTAATACCTGAGATATCCATTAAAAGTAAAGTTATATTTACCTTATACGTCGAGTCATTCTATGAGATTTTAATAATGTAAGACGAGGAAAAAAGAAATACCTGTGTAACATCAGGCCCTTTTTCAGGTTCTTCGCCCAAGGACAAACCTTTCTCCTCACGCAATTTAACCAATGCAGCTTCTCTCTCGGCAGCTTCACGGGCTGCTTTAACACGGGCCTCCTCTTCTTCTTTCTGCTTCCTCTCAGCTTCAGCAGCTTCTCTTGCTAGTCTTTCTTCCTCTTCCTTCCTCTGTCGTTCCCTAGCCTGATGTGCCATCATTAAAGTAATAATAATATTATATAACTGATGAAATATGTATTACGGTGCAAATAAATGGTTGGGTTAAAACATACTCGATCAGCTTCAAGTGCAGCTTGATATGCAGCGTCTTGTTCCTCCCTCAAACGGATGTTGTTGATACGTTCCTCGGCCTCAAGTCTTGCAGCAACAAGGACTGTGGAACTTTCTTCTAGGACTCTCTGCAACAATGTTAGCATTTCTTCTGGCGATTTGGGCCCCTCAATCTACAACAAAATATAAACAGATGGTATAAGAACAAAAATAGAGAAAAAAAAAAGATTGGCTTACCATGAATGATATGTTGTTTAGAAGGAAGATATTATATAAAAATAACAATTATGAACCGCTGAATGTGTCTAGGATTCACTGTACATAACAAATTACCCAATCACATGCTGCCATGTGGCAGCCTTATGTGATGCAACCGTCTCTCTTTTTTAAATAACAACCGTATTTCTCTCTCCTTTAAATATATATAATCATCATCACATCTAGGTTTCCAAAACGATTTGTTCATCTCCCTAAATTGGCGTAAAATGATGAAATTTCCTTTGAAAGAAATCGCATCTCCCTGATTTGATCATCACATCTGGATTTCTTTAAAATTCCACTAAATTTGTTTAACCCAGATGATGCGATGAAGATGTTGATTTTAGGTCTGTTCTTGATTATTTTAAAGTCAATTACTTGCTTATTATAGACAAACGCAACGCGTGGGTCTTCCTACTCATTATGAACATAAATCAAATTAAAACTCCGTACACACCTCAAATCAAATAATAACTATCCAATGCAAATGAGGACCGCAACTAATATGAGACATAGTTTTACTAACAAGCCAATTAGCCAAGACAAGGTAGCACCCTGCAGACAAGTCCCATTAAGCAACGAACCTTAAATCCCTTTAATCTGGTCGGTGGAATTTATTAGAAAGGGCCAGAAACTGTGTACTTGTTCTTTTCACGAACAAGATGCTACCATGTCTTTGAAAATGAAATGAAAATCCAAGACCCCAAGTATGGGCTTTAACTGAGGGCAACCTCTATTCCTCAATTACAGGCAGTTGTTCATGATAAAACCTCCCATTTATTCTGAAGAGGATTGCAAATGGATACTGGACACACTTCAAATTAATCACTTTTCAAGTAAAGTTATGGTTACATATCGACTATTATGCGGGCATATTAAAAGGGTATCCCTCAATCTATCATATAGTGTTGACTATCTTAAGCTAATTTGTAAAAGTCACCATTTAAATTTGAAGATATACAATATATAGCCAAAGCCATGACAAAGTATATTCTTACAACTCTCAAACAGGAAATGAGCATACCAATTCCGGAAGTTCATGAGATATAGAAAGTACAAAAGGTAAATAAGGCGCATAATAACATACACATAAATGTTCAAACTTTAAACTTTGGTTTCTGGTTCAACATTTGTTATGCTCCATTAACGGACTAGTCTATGAAAGAGCAATGAGTAATGTAAAGCCCATGTGAGGTTACAACATATATATAAGTTCAACCACAGCATATTGCATATGACTATATGAGCAAACCTCCCCTTCTTATCTACTAATCAGAAGTTCTCAAACTTAAAACTTGAAATCTAACCTCATGTTAACTCGATAAACAGGGTGCTTTTCATTCATGATCTACTACTAATCAGTAATCACTCCATCCAATAAGTTGCGATAGCGGATACTATACCATTTGTAAACTTAACCATGTACATTGCAAACTTACACAATAAGCGTATAACCAAATGTACTACCATATATTGTCGTAATACCATGAATTTGACCTAAAGAGATCAAACTCACTATTCATTCCAAATTTGCCTTTAAGTTAAACTACTTGTATACGGTGCTTCATTTCAGCTAGGGTACGCACTAGCACACTAGTTACGTTTCGTGTTCAAACTTCTAACACTTTCAATCTCAAGCTGCATATAATCAGCATAGCAACACAACCTTCAAATACACAGAAATCACAGAGTTAAACTACTACAAACCTGCTGTAGCAAAGCAATCCTCTGATTCGTAGCTGCCATAACCACCGCACAAAACGGAAACCTAGAAGCCTTCAAACTATTGCTCATCTTAAACCCTTCAGTAGCCCTAATACTCCCACCCCAAGCCACAAAGTTCTCATTCACAAAAGCCGATAAAACCTCAGAGCACAAAGTCTCCTCACAGAACGACGGCGTATCAGGATGCTCCGGCGAGTGCAAATACACAAACAACAGCTTAAACTCCCGCCTCGACCTCTGCAACGCGTCCATAAAACCTTCACGAACAAAATTCGGATGCCGATCGCCATACTCACGCTCAAACATCGTCACAAAACTCATCGCCTCCGACGCTGCAGCCGTCGCTAAAACCAAAGGAGCCGATGACGATTCTCCACCACGTCCAGAGCTATTCAACCCGATTACACCTAACGAATACGACAACACACCACCAGCGACCCAAAACCCTAGCCCAATCGCACTGGAAACTAACCCTAGGCTACCTGAGATTATAGAAATCGGAAGCGTGATGATCCTCCATGCTAAACCTGACGAACCTCCACCTCCTCTGTTGTTCACCGTTTCAGATCGCTCATATCTCTCAATCGCACCGTCGGCTCCGGTGGCGCCGGTGGCGGAGGATGCACCGGTGGTCGGATTATTGTCATCGGAGTTCGATGTAGATGTAAAACTCGAGATTGCTAATTCGAGGTCCCATCCATGGGCGGAGAGGATCTCCGTGCACAAATCGACGTCTTCTACGCCTGTAATCGCTTGAAAATACGACAATTTGTCGGATACATCGCTCATTTTGTTCAAATCAGTGCTGAAACTGATGAAATCGATAGGTTTTGTGACGATTTGATCGATGAAGTGATGGAATTAGGGCTTGATAACGATCTGTGATGATGAATCGCTACTTGATGTGAGATTTTTGGTGTTTGCGATGTTATCGATAGAACAGATGAATCGATGTTAGTTGTAAGTTGTAACCACGAGTGTGTTGGTGGTTTACTGTGATCGATAGACCATGTGATGATAGTGTGAAATGACGAAACTACTCCAACTATAGGCGCGGGTTAAGTCGCTTGTGAGTTACTTAAAAAGTGTATTCGTTAGAAGTAGTATTGAATTTAGTGACGGAGCTTGAACCATACTACGTCTGTAATCACTCAAAGCTAGTTACTTAAAAAGTATATCTGTTACACTACTGGGCCGAAAATTAATACTATTGATGAAAAAAAAAGGGGGTGGCATACTAAGCTTCGCCCTGCTTGAGCTCATAATGAGCTTAAGAATCAGTTTGTTTAAAGACTAAGCTCGAGTCCAGGCTATACTTATAAAAAATAAGTCGACTTGTAAACATGGCTGATTCTTACAACATTCACATCAGGTTTACTATCCTTATACCTATAATTAATAAAAAGAATTATCATTTATTAAATTTATTATATATTTTTTAAAATCTCTTACGTATTATTTCTCATACCTATAATTTATAAGAAAGGTGACCTTAAATTTAAGAAAATATTAAGTTTTTTTAAAAACTTTCGAGATAAAAATAGATGTAGGAAGTTTAATGCGGGATCAAATTACACAAGCTATTATAAATCTAATCTTTAATTATTTGTTAGATAAAATATAGATGTGAGAAACAAAAAGTGAATGCTATAAATTGTGCAACCAGTGTAGCACAGAGCCCAATTCTAAAGAGGGCATAGAAATTTCATTTTCATAAGTTCATATATTGTTCATTCAATAAAATATGACCAAAATGTTAATATTATAGTAAATTCTGGTGGGCCTAAGTCTAGAGGCAGGCAGCCCAAATTTGTTTTAGAACTTTAACTAATGACCCATTACCTGTCTTATGGTTCATATTCAATATTTTTTATTCTTTTATAGTTATTTTATAAATTTTAACTTAGCTAGATATAAAGAAATCCATGATATCAAGTATATATACTATACTTTTATCTTTTATGTTATGCTTTAATAGATAATAACTTATCGAATTATATAGATAATCATATGAGAGGATAAATTAATACATAAATTGATAAAGATGATAATATTTTCACTTTTTTTAAGTTAAATAATTTCAATTCAACCCAATGTATGTTAACTTGTATATAAACTTTAGTTTTACCTTATTAAGTAATTATTCATCATATGTACCTCGTCCATGAACACCACATCAAAGACATATGTCAACAATTATGTTAATCATTTAGATGATCAAACTTTAGATACATTATTGTTGTGACCATTGAGATGATCAACGTTTACATAGGTTCTAATGATATGATTTAAAAAATACACACGTTTTTTTAATAGTAAAAGGTTGCAACTTGAATGACTGAAGTGGTAGATAAGAGGAGTGACCCCACTCATTCTTACGGCACCCTCTTGTACACAAAAGCATGTACAATAAATCATGTATATTTACATGAGAGTATTAGAAAGAGAAATAATAAGAGACATTTTCAACTTTGAATAAGAGTTAAATAAGTGTGTTGAGTAAATGAGTGGAGTTGCTCGAACAAGGACTCCTTCCCCTCTCTATGTATTTACAACTTTTATGAAAAATAGTTATACGAAAACAAGAATGTACTTTGATAATGTGGTATTCATTTATGTGCAGTAGAAACAGCTATAACTTGTGTAGTTATAAATCAGAAGTGATAATCATTCGGTTCGAATTACTAGTTCTAGAGTAAAAGAGGTTCAGTCCGTAACTCTACTTGTATCCACATGTGCTTTTATTATATGTTTATACTTTTCAAAAACTCATTACTTTCATAAACACACTCGTAAGTGCATTAAACGTTCCTAAAATAGGCTTCTTCACATGCGTCCTTACATTTAGAAAATGAGTTTCTTTAATCAAGTTAAATTATCATAATGGTCATTTCACCCTTGATATGTTTACAACAATAAAACCATCTAACTTTTGTTATATCTAATTGCTTCTTTACAAGTAGACATTGATTTTAAACACGTATGATTTCACTAATGACATTTATATGTTCATATTACTTAACAAGCAGTTTTACAGAGTTTGTGATTATTTTATCGTTTTCTTCGAATCCTATGTAAAACAGAACCTAAGTTGATTCAGGTGTTAAAGTTTTTGCAGCCTTTATAGCTTTTAGTTACTTGTTAACATCAAGTCTGTAATCATTTAACTACGTATTTACTAAATGTGCGTTAAAATGTTATTTATATCCTCATCAAATAAATTATTTCGAGAACAAACATAGAATTATTTAGTTTTTTATATTACAGTTCATATTTATTAGATTTCACACCTCTTAAGTACAAATGCATATATGTGCATGCAAAACTCATCAAACTATTTTTTTACATTTGTTTTAATTTTTTTACATTTACCTAACTTATACATGACTTAACATATGTATGTTATAAATATAAACAAAATTTGTTCATAACAACATACATCGCAACGTCAACTTTCATACTTACACTTGCAAATTTTGATCATACTGACAATCAGTGTAATCTAAAACTTTAACAAACATCTATTGCAGAGAAATAAATACAATTTATGTAATTGTACATATACCTAAACGATTTGAGTAATTTAGACTTATTATCTTTTTGATGTTTAAAAGAAAAACTTAATATTTTTACGGGATTTCTATTAAATGTTTAAATGATGGACTAATATTTTTCAAATTATAAAAATATAATGTTTAAAAGAAAAAAATGGCATTGCATACTAGTTTTCTCAACCTTCACATAGATTGATTAAAACTTTATCTCTTAGAGTAAAGTTTATGCTTTTACATAAGGACTACAAAAGTGTATGTGTGATTTGTCGTTTATTTAAAATATCATCTAAGAAAAAATATCATCATACAAAGATAAAACAATATTGACCCAACATTATACAAGTGGTGTAGAATAATATAGAATATTGGTCGTTGGTGGCCCTATCATCGACACATCTAAGAATGTCACGTGGATATAACGATCTTATGAATCACAAGGTCGCCATCCATTCCTAGGGAAAAAAAACATTTGCTACACACTTCATCGATCATAGGGTCATTAATGTAGACCTCTATGTTTTTAACAATTTGCCTTTGAAATGCTCTATTCATCAAACACTAGTATGTAGTTCATGCATTCTTCAAACCAAAGGTTATTTTGTACAACAAAAAAAATCCTTCATATAATGTTGTCTTGTCTTTATCGATCATCTAATATCATTTGAACTTTGTGATACCCTTTGTAGACACCTAAGAAACATTTGTACATGTAAGGAGCTAGAAATTCACTTTGAGATCTATTACCTATAAAGGATATGAGTCTTTAAGAAAAATGTTGTTGAGGTATTTGAAATCAAATCAGATTCTACATGTTCCATCATGTTTTTTACCATTATTGGATGTGCAATCCACGTCTGATATCTAACCTCTCTTACGATTCCAACTTTAACCAGCTTCCGGACAGGGTCGACTCGAGCTCAAAGCTAGTAAAGATAGGATTTTGTGCCTCTGATTTTAAAGGGCCTTCAAATTTTATGTATAGTGTTTATACATGTAAAAATTTTGACTTCTAATTAATAAAAAAACACGTGATTAATTTAGTTGAGCCTTTAATTTAATAAAAATTTACCATTTCTCGATCATCTCAAGATATTATAAATTAATAAAAAAACACAGATGTTATTTGTTCTATCAAGCGGCAATTTAGAACATAGATTTGCCAGTATTTTTTGAATCTAGCTCTTAGTGTCAATTTTTTTTACCAACTCTCTAGTTAGTGTTTAACTTCAAATTAATTTATTACTACTTTAGTATTTAGTCAATTGTTTAGTGATTAGTCTTCAACTCATTTGTTTAATGTATATATTATAATATAACTTGTTTAGTAGAAGTGTAATGAAAACATGAAAAAGATCGTATGAAAAGGCAAAAGAATAAAAAACAAGAAGTGAACATTGAATTATAAAAATGGTTTTTATTTAATTTACAAAAAATAAATAAATAAATAAAATAAGCATGCCAAATTTAAACATTGTTCGGTTCCCAACCCAGATAAAGAAAGAGAATTTATTATGTTAAAATCTGAAAGAACCCCCTTTTTTTTTTTTTTTTTTTTTTTGCTTAGGGCCTCCAAAATCGTTAAGACAACGGAACACATGCTTTCTCCTTTCGGCACACGTACTCCTCCTTTTCTCTGTTACTGGTTCAATGGACTTATACATATGCAACTTCTGCGATAATCACTTATAGAAAATATATAAAGAGCTACTACTATCAACAAACACTCTTCTCATAATGTCAAACAATAACAGTAACTAAAAAAAAAAAAAAAAACAAAAATAAAAAAAATTGGTGGTAACCATACCTCCCCTAACTTGAGGAAAAGGCAGTAACATTTTTTAAGTGTTCATATAGAATAATTAAAGCTTTATCTTATAGAATAAAATCCATGCTTTTTACATATTCGATTAATGTTAAAACAAAATGACAAATTTACTCAAGTCACAAGGGACTAAAGGTAGTGTACGTGTCATTGTCCTTTGTTTAAAATATTCTAATACAATTAAAAAACGTCAACAAACTATTATCATTGTCGCATTCATTATCATTGAAAAACAAATTTAAATCGTACATTTTTGTCATGCATAAAATGCTAAAGTTAAAACCATATTATTATATTTTGGTTACTATTCAAACCTGAAATTTAAAACGTGCAATTTTAAGAGAAAGCATTTATAAAGACCAACAAGTGGTCACCTCTTCTTTGTTTCACTACATCCACCGTCCTCCACTCTATCGCCACCCATCTCCGCCACCTGCCGCCATCGGCCGCCGACGATGGGAAGAACACCATGCTGCTCAAAGGTGGGTTTACACCGAGGCGCGTGGTCGGCCGACGAAGATAAACTCCTCATCAACCACATTCAAACACACGGCGAAGGTCAATGGCGATCATTACCTTCTAAAGCTGGTACATTAAACTTTTACTGAGTTATACTAGTGACTTTACAGTATAAACAACTAAAGTAACCGTTTTATATCCTAAATTTAAAGGGCTCAAAATTTTAGAAAGATAATATAGTAAACTAAAAATGTAAATCGATCAATTTTTACGTTTCTAGAGAGATATGAGAAAATAAAAGAATATTGAATAAACGTTTATTATGGGGTTACTATTTTTGAAAAAAGAAATTGAAAAATAATTTTATTAAGGAAGAATAATATGTTTTTATAGAGTAATATGATACCACATATTAGGCTTTTTATAGTAGTTTACTTTTGTTTTCAATTGTAATTATAACATTCGGACTAAACATTAACATTATATGTTTTGATGCACTATAAAAGTACCTTTTAAGAGTTTTGATATATTTAGATAATCTTTAGTTTATATTGTTTTTAGATCTCAAAATATGTTGAGTCGCCTCTGTTGATTATAAAAGCTCATTTATATTGTTCTCGTTGCTAATCCATAGTTTCTATGGACGCGCGTAGGGTTGCTTAGATGCGGTAAAAGTTGCAGGTTGCGATGGATGAATTATCTCCGCCCCGGCATTAAAAGAGGAAACTTCACCACTGAGGAGAACGACGCCATTATCCGACTACGTTCTCTTCACGGAAACCGTTGGTCCCTCATTGCCACCGAGCTACCCGGTAGGACAGATAACGATATCAAGAACCACTGGAACGCTCATCTCCGGAAATTAACAGAAACCGCCTACAACCACCGCTCGAAACCGTCGGAAAACAAAACAGTGAAGAACAAAAAGAAGAAGAAGATTATGAAACTAGATGGTCAGAAAGCAGAAACCACAAGTCAACAAAAGTCAACGGAAGTCAAAATTGTTGACTCTAGTCATACTTCTTCCTCCTCATTGTCATCTTCAACCTCCAGCAAGAATGAGGGTGCATCATCGAGTTGTACGATTGGTTTTGAAGATGTTGACTTTGACTTTTCATGGTCAAAATGTACGATTGGTTTTGAAGATGTTGACTTTGACTTTTCATGGTCAAAATGGACGCCATTATTGGAGGTAGAAGATGAATGTTTTCTAATGAATGATTATGATGTGATTCTTGAGAAAGATGATGAAAGATTAATGCTTGAGAATTTGTATGATGAGTATTTAAATGTGCTCAAACATCAAGATGTGGATTAGGATAATTAAGTGATTATTAAATTAGTGAGTTTTAGGGTTTTTATGTACTTTCTTATGCATATGCATGGGTTGAAAATAAATAAAGAGAAAGTTTAGAACATTGAAATTCTCATAAATTTATAAATTCTAGAAAAGCTACATGAAGATTTCATGATTTAAGTTTTCATTTAGTTTCTAGTATTTAGAATATTGTGTAGGTCTCGAGGGGAGTGTGTGTTGCACTGGACAAAAGAACTTATAATATGAGAGAGAGAAAGCAAACGTTATATATAAATGATAGCGTTTATGGTACTCTGCTCTACTGACATTGATGAACAATTACAAAATTGATATGAGTTTGAATGCATACGAGTGTTGGTTGATTAGCAACATTTAAGAGTAAAATTTTTTGTACGTTGTAATGATTCGTCATATGTATAAGGAAAATCTCTGATCTATTTTCAACATGATGTTTTCATAACAAATTCACATATTCTTTCTTAATTTCTCTATGATTTATCCAATTAAATCTTCATGACTACCGGCAAAACATTTCATTTTGAAAGTGATTCGTACACGATCCATTAGATATATCCATACCATTACTTACGAAATCTAAAACCTACAAATAAAGAGAGTAAGATTTACTAACAAAATAAAATAAATAATAATAAAACCAAACTCAAACTAAAAAAGAATATATATTAGGTCCTCAGTAGCAACTTTTGTATCAATGGTAAGTTGGACGATCAACAGTAACTAAGAGTTGTTGCTTATGCATTTCCGATGCGATCCTCCTACTAATTTAAGTGATAATTGTCGCTAGCTGATGACAATCAATTGTTTAACTATTCAGTTGTAACGTTTATAGAAACTTGTTTGGCATTCTTTCACACAATCTGCTTAGTTTATTTACAACCCGCTAAAAAAGTTTAGAGCCGTAAATCAACAGTATTTGAGACAAATTCGTTTGTCTATAAAAAATATAATTAGAGTTCTTTCTTGTTAAAAGATTTCAACAACATCATCTTAAATACATCCGAACCTAGGATTACATTAACGTATCTTTCATCTTTACTTTTACCTGTTACACATCTCTTTAATTTGTTACACCACTAATATTAATAACATTTTTTTTTACATTTTATCATTAAATAAAGAAAATATTTTATTTGACAAAACGAATTTAGAATAAATAATATAAGTTTCCTTAAATAGAAATACAAGGGGAGCACGTGTTAAACGGCGTGCCTCGGGGGAAGAGTGCAGGCATCACGTGACACCAAAATGTCATAAATCTCCTCTCAACCAGATTTACTCCATGACAAATCAATTCATGTCACGTGCCTCTCAGTCTTTTTTATTTCAATATTTAATATAGGGAAAATTCCAAAATTTATATTTGCTCAAAGTTTTGCTATAAAAATGTCCATTTAGTTTTTTATTTTTGTTTTATAAAATGTCTTACAAACATTGGTACCTTAAAATACTAGCACCGGCCCCGCGCTGCAAAAAAGAAGGGTGACCGATCCTAAAACACGTTCGTTTAACTTCAAAACACAGGCGCTGGAATCCAAAAAACGGGCGCCTGACCTCACAAACACGGACAGGAGGCTTTAAACGCAAAAACCCTTGAAATACGGACATAATCCTTAAAACACAGGCGGAAACACTTATAACACTTTTTTTTGGAAAGCAGAAACTCCATTAAGAAAATGCTAGCAAGTAGCTAAGCATACAAGTACATCAGAGAATGATAGCAGCAAAAGAACATAACACAACAGAATAAAGCATGTATACACAAAACGGAGAATCAAAAGCTAAACTTGACCCATTTATCCCAATCAAGACCATCCATCTTGGCTCCCATAGATACCCAATAAGTTTGATATCTTCTAGCAAGTTGTTCAACGCCGGATGACGATTTCGAAATATCATCTCGTTTCTCAATTTCCAGATACACCAAAAAGTAGTAATTATAATTGCGTAAACCGCCTCCTTTTTCCTTTGGTTTCCGGGGCTATGAATCGAGAGCATTTATAATCGCGGAAACTCTTAGGGAGCGTTTGGTTGGAAGAATGGAATGGAACGAAATGGAATTGAGAAACTAGTATAATTTTCAAGTAAAATTATGTTTGAGTGGGTAATGAAATGTAAACCCAAGGGAATATTTCACCTTAAATTCCCTTAAGGAGCGTTTGGTGGAATAATAGAATGGAATGAAATGGAATTGAGAAACTAGTATAATTTTCAAGTTAAATTATGTTTGAGTGAGCAATTAGAAGTAAACCCAAAGGAATGTTTCACCCCAAATTCCTTTTGTTGTGAGATTTCAAAATCCTTCCACCTAGAGAGGGAATTTGAAATCCCACAACCAAAGGAATTTAAGGTGAAACATTATCTTGGGTTTACATTTCATTACCCACTCAAACATAATTTTACATGAAAATTATACTAGTTTCTCAATTCAATTTCATTCCATTTCATTCTTCCAACCATACGCTCCCTTAGTTGTGGGATTTCAAATTCCCTCTTTAGGTGGAATGATTTTGAAATCCCACAACCAATGGAATTTGAGGTGAAACATTCTCTTGGGTTTACTTTTAATTGTTCACTGAAACAATTTTACTTGAAACTTATAGTAGTTTCTCATTTTCATTCCATTTTCTTCCAACCAAACTCTCCCTTATAATACTAACGGAATCTTTTTTGTACCGGTGAGAGCATTTAAAATACAAGTGGAGGCTTTAGAATACGAGATAACTTTTAATATACTGGCAGAATTTGATGGGCATTGGTGGAATTTAGTGGTTAAATGGAGATTTGAGGGAGAAAAATAATTACATGGATATTTTGAGAAGTTTCACTTTAACTAACTTATTAAAGAATTCGTTTATTGATTAACATTAAATCCACTATGCATCTCTTGAATGTTTTTCCTACCCAAACCAATTAGTCATATCAATTAATTTAGTTTATTAAAAAATACAAAAAGTTCAAAATCGATGCGGTAGATTTGTTTTAGTTAATTAAGTTAGTAGATTAAATGAATAAACTTAAAGAGGTACATGATAGTTGACAATAAATCAACTATAAGAATTGAATCAAGCTCGGTTCTCACATGTTTGACCTTTTTACTTTTAAATTAATACATTTATTTAATTTGTGTGATACACCAGTTCTAATCTGGTTTATTACCGATCGGTCTATTATGATTTGTTATATATACTTTCTAATTCTTGTTCTTATAATCTAAGAAAAAAACATATCCTCAAGGAGGCATACTAAAGGTTAGATGATATGTTAGTGTTAAGGATCTAATCATGTAGGTAGTAATTAATTGTGATCTAGGTACATTGGATTTCAATAATCAAAATTGTTACGCAATAATTATTTTTTCTAATCAAGCGTAAATAATTGATGATTACATTATTAAGATTGTTATCAGTAATAAGTAATAGTTAAAAATGCTACCGACAACATTAAGATTATGGATTATAATGAATAAATACATGCTAATTTGCATTATCCAAATGGGTGTTGCTATTTACACCCTACTCTATGACATCCTATGCTACAATCATTAATGACTATTCTAATAATTCATTAATTACTACATTAGCATTAAAAGCACTAAGCATTCATTAATTGTGACTTCTTTTTTATACTTGTTTTTCTTTTGTTACTAAATTAGACATTTTTATTTAATCTATCTTCTAAATTTTTTAAAAAGTTTATCAAATGTTATTTATTTTATTTATATTATATTTTAAATTTTGTTATTTATAGCAGCCCAAAGTGCATAAACCGACACATGTATGTTATGCATCTTCTTCGAATGTATGTAAACGGACTATTTATACATCATTAGAAAAATATATACATAGAACGTTATATCATGTAAAAAGAAAATTTATTATGAAATTAATAAACTTCATATGTAACTTTAATACTGCTCGACAACCATGGTATAACATTTGAAAATTTTGAAACAAACAGTACATTTTTCAAAAACTTGAAGATCTAAAAACAATAATAAGAAGTATTAGATTTTATTTGAACGAGTATTAAATAGTAAATTAATAACTCTCTTTGGTAGATAGTAACTATTATATATTTGTAATTTTCAACTTAGTTATGTGTTATTGGTTGTACATTATGCTTTATAGGTTGCATATTTGTTTTTTCTTTAATTTTTTTTACTTTTAACCTTAATAGTTTTCATCTTCTAGTGTATTTATTACAGTTTATATTTACAATGTTTATCCTTGACAATTAATTAACATCATAATTAATGTCTTATAATTTATCACTTTAAAAGTATTAGAACAACTCTTATTGGTTTATTTTAGTCAAACATATAGTTAGATATAATTAATAAATAGAATAGGGTGAAATTAGAAAATAGAGTAGGGTGCATTTAGAAAAACCCTATCCAAATCCAATTTGTGCCATATAGAAAAATGTGGTTTAAAATAATTTACCATTTTATAAGTTGCTACGGATTTCAAGGAATCACATGGACCATTTTTCACCTAATTCAATTAATAATTGAGTGGAAACTTGCAAATTTGTCGCCACTAACACTTTTTATATTAAAAATATACGTGTAGAGTGACTCGAAACGTCGATTGTTGTTTTATTTTCTTTTTCTATTAAAGTATTTCTCATCATTTACACGTTTTTTATTTCTCACTAATGCTCTTTATAAGAAAAGACATCCAGAAGATCAAATACAATGATTGATGACACTTTTACAATAATATTAAAAACAACTTAAGGAACTTCTAGTGTATTAATTAAAGCATTTTATAGAGTAAGATCTAATCTTATCAAAGACATTGCCCAAACGATACATGATGATTTGATAAATGCCCTTTTCCATATTAGCAAAGAGTTGAGCCTCTTTGAGACGGTTGTGCGGTTTAAGATGGTATAGATTGGGATAGAATAAGACGGTTAGAAAATAATTTTGTTAATCCGAATAATAAATACAGTGGTGGTGCACACTCTGAAAACATGTCTCAGGATTAGGGCAGGGGGTGCAGGCGCCGTGAGAGCCTTGGCGCCGCCTGGCACCACCGTTGCCGCCCCTTTCACACTACAAATTTTCGTAGGAACAGCATGTTCTCGACGTGGTTTTTGTTTGTTGTTTGTGTGTGTGTGGTATAGTGGTGTAGTAGGCATGATATGGTAACATTGCAGCCATCAAATTTGAATATGTGATGTAATGTGGTGTAGTGTTACGTATCAAATTATGATTGATGAGTATGTGATGTGATATGTTGTGTATGGTGTGAATGCTCTCGCTACCCTTAGTTCAGATATTACATTTTGTGAAATTATTTACACCCTTAACATCCCAATCATATTGGTCACATGGACCACATTTCTTGCATTTGTACTTTTCCTACTCTTATGTGGTGTAGTTTTTGAGGCATAATTTTCCCTGACAATTTTCTATACAAGACATCAAAAAGAGTTAAAACAACAAATTTGTAACAAAAGATGTATCGTAAGGTATTCGTAAGCTACTTGAAATAAGATCGTTAAAAGGTTGAACGAGTTAAGGTTAAAAAAGCTTAACGAACGTATATTCAAACTCTTTTAATAGACAATCCGAGCTTGACTAGGCTTACGAGTTTAAATGAGCCTTCTACTAATAATATTTAATTAAATTATGCTTAAACAATAGTAATTACTGTAAATAAAGATGATTATAAAACTAAAAATATATTATATGTTATATATAAATATTTATAATATTTAGTTAATTTATACTTAATTACGCTCATACTCAAAAGGTTGAGCTAAGTGCATATACGTTTTTATCGAGATTCACTTGACACATCCATGTATTAATTATTAACAACTCTATACTTTTCACGCATTTTGTATTATTAGTGATTGTGGATTTTAGATACATATAATAGAGTTAAAAACCGATATTACATAACAATGTAGTGTATAAAAAATAGTGTAGAAATGTAAAAATTGAGTGACCAGTTTTAATGAGTTTTGTATGAGTTGATAATTGTCAAAAGATTTAACATGTAAAAGAAAATAGAAAACAATTATAAGAAATATATTTTAAATCTATTAATAGCATTCCGGAAAAAACTAATATAGAATATAAATGGAAAAAGTAACTCGACTGTATTTTTTAAATTCTTTTATATCTTTTGACTTTATTGTCTTATGAGAACAACTTGAATACATATATAATCCATCAATATTTAGTTTAGAGGTTGTTTGAAATTTTTTGAATGATTAAGTGTTAAAACAACAATAGGTCTGAACTATTAAGTGTTGAACCATTAAGAGGTCTGAACCAATAAGAGTTTGTATATGCTTAATTATTTAAAGCCAAATGTTTAACCAATTCAGATAAGAGGTCTTAACCATTAAGCATTAAATCTTTTAACCATTCAACATTAGTATAATGTTTAACCATTCAGATACAAATGTCTCAACCATTCAGAAATTTGCTCGCGAAACAAACAGTCTAAACCATTAATTGGTGAACCATTCAGACATCTGAACCATTAAGATGTTGATTCAAATTCTACCAAACAACCCTTAGGTTGCGTTTGGTTGGAAGGAATGGAATGAAATTGAGAAACTAGTATAATTTTCAAGTAAAATTATGTTTGAGTGGTTAATGAAATATAAAACCCAAGGAAATGTTTTACCTCAAATTCTATTGGTTGTGGGATTTCAAAATCCTTTCACCTAGAGAGAGAATTTGAAATCTCACAACCAATGGAATTTGAGATGAAACATTCCCTTAGGTTTTACATCTCATTACCCACTCAAACATAATTTTACTTGAAAATTATATTAATTTCTCAATTAATTTTATTTCATTTCTTCCAACCAAACGCTTTTTTAGTGTTGCGTTTCAATCTTGTTGTCAAGGGTAGATCTTATAACATCATATCAATATATCAATTTGTGTTGATTGAAAATTTGAAGGTGATTAGAAGATGGAACAGTTGAAAAAAAAACCAAATGTTTTCTGTTGTTTTTATTGCACTTTGACACGTGTTCATCAGGGGTAAAAAGGCAACAAACGATATGATTTAGTTCACACTCTTTTTCTTCTTTACTTTGTTTTCTTCATGACATTTTTGACAACTAATCAAGTCTAGAGCATTCTTAATATTTGTTTACTTCATATATACCCAACACCTTTAATTAGATAAAAAAATACCAATGATTGTGTTTCCTATCTTGCCCTTTCGGTTGTAACACACGCTTATTATATATATTATTAACTAGGCTAAAGTCCCGTGTAACACACGGGTTCAATCAAAAATATTATTGTTGTTTAAAAAGATGCGTAAGTTATAATATTGTTGATAATATTTTGTATATCGACTTTTATGTATAATTTTTAACATTAGCTATATCTAACATTGGTAAGTTTTCTCTGTTAATATTTATACGTCTAAATAGTGTATAATAGAAGTGTGATTTTCAATATTACTTGCAGATAAAAGTGTGATTTTCAATATCTAACATTGGTAGGTTTTCTCTGTTTATTGTCATTTCAAAACACATTGATAATAGAATCTGTCTTCTTTGAAATTTAAAATAAATCTTTTTGTCTGAAGGTGTCAAAGTTAATCGTGAAATAAAAGTATGATTTTCAATATTACTTGCAGATACATCAAAACAATTTGTTCATATCAAACGAATTCCAATCAAACATAATAATAATAATAATAATAATAATAATAATAATAATAATAATAATAATAATAATAATTATTATTATTATTATTATTATTATTATTATTATTATTATTATTATTATTATTATAATAATAATAATAATTATGGCAGTACATATAAAAAGAAATAAAAAAGTTTAAAAAGTAAAAACATGTAATACCTCTTTACAGATGGACTGTTAAAGCAGATCACCTTCAAAAAAAATTAAAGTAAAATAATATTAATCCAAAAACACAATTGTAAACAATGATAGGTTAAATCATAATTGCAGAGGATGAAAGCTCAAATATAACAAAAAATAAATACATTTTGTTGAAGAAAACTTGATAAAACCGAAGCCAAAATGAAAACGTAAATAAAGTCTGTCGAATGCGATATCATCAGACTTTATAAAGACAAATCGCGAGGGTCATAAACCTGGGATGGTTGTGAAATATTTTAAAATCGGGTATGATTTCATTTTTAAAAAAAGATACCCATGAATTTCTTCAAGCTGAAGAGGAGTCGATTAAAAAATTTTGTAACTTTCGTCAAAATTTGAATGTAAACAGAGTATTTAATGGAAAAACACAATCAAGGAACTGATTTTATAGATGAAGAAAATCATAAATGATTTGTACAATTTTTATTGATGAATTATTTGAAAAAAAAGAAATATCAGGCATTATTTAATTTTCAAAAAAAGATGTGCTCTAATTTAGGGTTAAATTTCCAAATTTTCCTTAAATATCTCTTGTATAGAAGTTGACTTTTAATCAAATGAACCTAGACTAACACTAAGAATAAATACATATTTAGGCGGGAATTGAAAAAAATAGAGGCTTAAGAGAATGACACGTGGCACCAAAGTTATTGTTTTATTAATAAGTATAGATTATCATTTTATTTATGTTTTATACATTACTAATTATCAATTTATTTATGTATTATGAGTTGTATATAAGCATTAGTGGACTGTACCCATTTTTGTTTCTCCTTTCTTTTATAATTTTTTTACTGTTAAGTTTTATTTAACCCAATACTTTTACATATTTTACAATTTAACATTTATATGTTTTCACTTTCCACTTTGATTCCCTATACTTTTCATCTTTTACAAAAATTTCCTTTACGTTTCGGTTTAAATTTTACGAGTTAACACGTTACAACGTGCGCGTGTGGTTCAACGTATTACGTCTACCTTTTTCTCATTTAATGGCCCCTTTACAAAGCGCGAGTCTTAGATCGACTTAGTTATTGTTTTTAATGTTTTACGTTTCACATACAGGGTTCAACGTTTTTACGTTTACTTTCCGTTTTGTTTTATTTTTCCCGTCTTTATTTATTTTTTAATACGATTTTTTCTGTTGATGGTCGATGTTGATGGTGTTAAATTGATGCTACTTTGCATGTAATTAAAATTTTACATTGAACGAGCCTCTATGTGTGCATGTACGTGTGCCCTCATGTGTGTTTATTTCAATTTTCAAATAGGAAACCACACACACAAAAAAAAAAGTAGGAATAGTTGTTAATAACAGCACACCTTTAATTTTTAAAACAAACATGAAAAACGTAAGTTTTTGATATAGATCATGTGCAACTTTATTTATCTAAATCTAATAAAAAATAAAGGGAAAAGTGGCATCATAGGACTATTTGAAGATAGGATATAAAGTCACTTTAGTGTTAAAATATGCATTATTTTTTACTTATAACGCTAAAATAAAATTGATTCTATGGATTTTGATGTTTATAAAAGAAATGCATTGAGATTTAGTAGGCGTTGGTATGTTTAGTTAACACCATGAAAATCTATATATGTATTCACGGTTTTAGTTTAGTGTTGTTTAGTAAATATCATAAACGAGATAACGGTGAATGAGCCAATGTATAACTAGCTCACTTGGTAGATTCTTTGTCTTTTAGAGTGGAGGTTATGGGTTCAAACCCAGATACGGTACAATATGAAGTAATTTAAGAGTAGTAATATGATAAGTTCGCCATTTACAAAACAAAAAAGATAATGTGAATGAAGCTTGTTGAATGGTCTCAACGCTCCGATAGGAAAAAGAAATTCTAACATGTTTTCTTTTTCTAGTTATTCTATTATTTCACTGAAAAAAAATAAAGTTAAGAATTGAAATTTAATAGCTAATAATCACCCGCACACTGCAATCGGGTCGATTTTGAATTAAAAAACAAAAACTTACTTAAATATAAAAACGGCGTAAGGGTATGTTTGGAATTTAAGAGTACGATACATTGTTATGGAATAAGAGTCTAGAAACACAAGCGAATTAAAAATAATTAGCATGGTCTATTTTATAAGCTTAAAACAAAATTAATTATCAAAAAAATTGCGTATACCGGCCTGATTTAATAATACGTAATTATTTAATTTTGTAACACATTATAAAGTAAAAAAAATGACATTAAAGAAGAAAAAAAATACACACGTTAGCAAAAAATTTAAAAAGAAAAATAAGCAATTATCTTGTTTTGTATGTGGCCACCTAAAAAAGGTTGTGAGGGTGTGAACACTCAACCAAAATGGAAATACTGTAATAGGCCACGTAAAAGCTGACTCATGAATTCATATTTGACCTTATGTAATCTTACATAATCTATGATAATTAGTAGCAATGATGGTTGCATGTTTTAAAGGTTAGATTTACGGTAGTAAATAGGGTGAAACTAGTATTAAGCCCCTCGCGTTTCGGCGGGGGACGTAAAACCATACCAAGTAGCACCAATGTCACACCACCCTCAGCGATCATTAACACCGAAAAAATAAAACCAAACGCAAAGTAGACGTAAAAACGTTGAACCACGCACATGAAACCTAAAACATTAAAAATAATAACTAAGTCGATCTAGGACTCGCATGTTACAACGTTGATGTTAAATGAGAAAAATAAGCGTAATAACGTTGAACCACGCATATGAAACATAATAACTAAGTCGATCCAGGACTCGCATGTTACAACGTGGATGTTAAATGGGAAAAATAAGCGTAACAACGTTGAACCATACGTGTACGTTACAACGTGTTAACTCTCAAAATTTAGACCATAAATCAAAAAGTTTGTAAAATATAAAAGTTTCGGGAATCAAATTTGAAAGTGAAATTTTGTAGGGAATATATTGTGAAATATGTAAAAGTAATGGGTTTAAAACAAAAAAAAAATAAAAAAAAGGCATGTACAACCTTTTATACACATAATATAACAATTATTACATCCACAAGTTGATAATTAGTATTATTTAAATAAAAGAAAAATAACCATCCGGAATCTCATACACACATAAAAGCATTAAGAATATGAGATATAAGAACTATATACTTAAAAACTTCTAATTGTTATGATTAGAGTTATAATTAGAATACTAGTATCATTACTCTTTTACTTAACAATTCTTTCAAACATATATTAAACTAATCAACATTTTCATTATATAATTTTAAAGGTCTTTCTAAATGGGATATCATAAATAATAAGTCCCTCAGTTTTCTTATTTTTATTTGATTTATTATTTTTTTTTGAAAACATATATTTCATACAACACCATGTAAATTATTAGGTGTTTAGTTAGTAATATCAATATCCGCGAGGCGCAACTACACAAAACGATTAACAGTATCATTTTCAGAAAAAGCTAATAAATTCTCAATTCTAGAATCCATTTCACTGTCAAGTAGTTGCAACCGCAATAATAATGCTTTGGTTCAATACTGATTAACACTAAACATTTAAAACTAAATAACCGTAGAGACGCAGGGAATTGAACCCGCCGTACCCATAGCAACCCGATGCAACTACCCGAGCTACAATCCGGGTACCGTAACAATCTGGACTTACCAGTCAACTTTGAACCGGCACTAGTCCTCTATGGTAAAATTTCCAACGGTGATAAAGAATCTCCTGCTAAAAAGTAAAGAGTACATGTTCTTACAGTCCAATATCAATTAATTCAGCAGCATTCATCACATCATTGAATTCTGACCCACAGGCCACAGTGACCATACTATGGGCTGTTTGGCAACTTCTGAATGATTAAGTACTGAACCAATAAGAAGTCTGAACCATTAAGTGCTGAACCATTAAGAGGTCTGAACCATTAAAAGCTAGTATATCATTTAATTATTCAAAGGCAAATGTCTGACCAATTCAGATAAGAAGTTTTAACCATTCAGCATTAGACCTCTTAACCATTCAGCATCAGTATAATACTTAACCATTCAGAGGAAAATGTCTTAACCATTCAGACATGTGCTCGCGAAACAAACAGTCTGAATCATTAAACGTTGAACCATTCAGACATCTGAACCATTAAGAGGCTGATTAAGAGACTGCCAAACAGCCCCTATGTTACATAAAGATTAGATAAAATGTGTCAAAAATCATTTTATTTCATGTTATTGAAAAGGGTCCTAAAATATACACCCCGTATTATAAATCGACACCCTCTTATACGCTTTGTATGACACCATACGCTGCGTACAAGGTCGAAAACACTAAAACAAAGAAAATTCAGGGGGGCTGTCAGAGGGCTATACGCCCCATACAACCCTATACGACGCATACATGGCTATACGATGCATATAGCGAATTTCGAAACTAACTGCGAGGAAAAACTCAAGGGGCTGTCAGAGGGGTTATACGCCCCGTATAGGGCTATAAGACCCTCCTATACGACAGGTATAGAAATTTGAGGTGTTAATTTATAATTTAAAATTTAAGGTGTTGATTTATAATTTTGAGGTGTTTAAATATCTATTCCTGGTGAGAAATTCATAATGAACAGAAGGTTCAAGTACTCTTTAATGCTTCAAAAAGACTCATATTGGGAAAGATACAACTCAGGGAGTCACATGGGGGTCAATGGTCAATGCCCAATGGTGAACAAGACTTTTCAGTCTTTTAAGTTTTATTTTTATAAATCAATTTAATTTACATAAACAATTGTTTGTATCAAAATGGCCAGAGATCACCCCAAAGCGATCTTCGGGCTTGATGATGCAGCGTCGGGTTTTTGCTTTTGGTAACAATCACCCTCTCAAAACGGCCCTCGGTTCCATCATGATTGGTGGCCCGACAAACGTCCATTTCGACCCGTTTGCCCCTTTTTATTGGTGAGAAAATGATTCGGCCCCAACCAGTTCCAAGATCTGCACGAGTGCCCTCTTGTGATGTTTCTTCCTCTGCGTCACTTGATGTTGGGTAAGGTTCATCGATATCAGATTCATACTTGATCATCTTTTTATCATCAGCAATATTATCCTCAGGTTCTGAATCAATTTGGTCATCTGTCACACGGTATAAAATAAAGCATTAATGATCTAAACTATAACAAAGCATTTTGATATCATTTGGGTCTAATATAATAAAATGTATGTGATCTTTAACGCCCACGTATCTAAATTTGTGTTTTTTTAATCTCAGCAAATTTGAGTTATATGTGATGTAAGTATTAGCACATTAGTTATTACATAATGTAAAAAATACAAAAAAAGAAGTGCTTCCACGACAAGTTTACTTTGTCCCCAATAAAAGTTGTTGGTTATGACCCGAACCCATATTAACCCGACCCGCTCATTTTGCCACCTATAATTGAGAGCATTGGTCAAATGATACTTCATTAAAGTAACATTGAGCCTTGAGGTGTACTGGGAGGACCACAGAGGATGTAATGAGGATATAAATAACTCAATTGTACTAAACAATTATGCAAATACATGTCTTATATGTGGACCTTAAAGATCAAAACTATACAATCTACAATTTATGTTAATATTAGACACAAAGAAGGCAAATGCGTAAGATTAGAGATGAGAATTTTGAGACATTTAATTGTAAATGGGTCAATTTGAGTTGCTAAATGCCTAAATTAATAATGTAACATAGTTTCTGTAATTGTAGTGAACACATTGGTTATTATAAAACTAAAAGATATGGACAGTTGGACACATTAATGTGCATCCAGGTCTGGTCCTTTTTGGCCATAACTAAAAGTTACCAGTAAAAACCCAAACACATTTTAACCTGGCGCGCTCATTTTGCCATGTAGAATTAAAATCTTTGGTTAAATGAAGCTGCACTAAAGTAACCTTGGTGCATGGGGAGGTCCAGAGTGATGGAATGGAGATTTTCAACTCAATTATATCAAACAATTATATAATCTTTGAATCATGTGGTTTCTGCCCCCCTATCATGGCGGTTCACCTTTTCCTTTTCCATAGTACAATAATTAGTTTGATTAATAAAGAAAATGGCAAAGAGGTACGCACCATGTTCGCTCTCAAAATCCTCCGGGTCCATTTTAGCCCGTTGCTCTTTAAGAGTATCGAATTTCATACCATCAAGTGGCCACGGTTCACTGTAGGAAAGAAACATTTATGTACAGTTAAGTGCCATGACATAACCTGTGGAGATTAGTTATTTTGGCTCCCGTTGAAGTGAAATAAGTTTTCTAGTACAACTTGCATGTGAGATTTCAGGTTTTGTTGTATACAAAGGCACATGTACCAATTCATGCACCCAACCAATTTACTGAACACCTCAATCAGCCGCACAAAAACTGCAATAATTTAACCTTTTAAAACGTATAACGAAAATTAGATTTCTTCCGGTATAGGAAGTTTTCAAGTTGTGTTTAATTGTTTCCATGTCACATCATAATATCATGCATCAAATCAAACAGGCAAATTTCAAGGAAGGGATTTGCTGCATTTTGAATAACTATGATATGCTTTGAAATCTGTGCATTTAGAATCTTTAATATAAGTTAAAAGAGAATTAGTAAGCGCTTGCCTGGGTCGAGGACCTCGTCTGAATACAACATAAGAAAATTTTTCATCTTCAAAGCCACGTAATGGTATACCATTGGATTGCTACGAAAAAAACATATAACCATGATAAATAGTCATTATATTTTCTTAGCATAATAAAAGCAATTGTATATAATAAAGAAAGATAACTAGTAATATAGTTATATCCCGAAAAGCAAATTGAGCAACTTCAACGGCTCAATTTCTACAGAAAGTAACAAACTAAAGGAATTTTCATTTTTTGTTTAATAGCAACAGTGAAATTAGTCTAGTATATGTTCTATGATATACATAATGATATAAAATAGAAAAATAACTATGCATAATGAACATAATTGAGATAGAAACCTTGTATGCAAGCTGTGATGTAGTCCTCTGCAATCGCTGGACAAAATGACAATATTTACCAGTGTTGTCCAATGGACAGGCTCCATCATGGGGACACTGAAATAACAAATTATGACACAAGTAAATAAGGCCTAACCACATTATAAACTGACAACAGCAGAATAAATAGTGTTAGCTTCTGAACTCACTGGTGCTACTATATGTGCACCGCATTTTTCTGTCATCAAATCCATAGAGGCTTGATTAGTCGCCTTTGCTAATTTGCGGCTTCTCTAAAAAGTCAAAACCAAGATTAGTGAATGCTTCAAATATGTGCAGTCATGACAAGTTACCAACAAACGGAAAGAAGAAGATAAAAAAAACTCATGCGGGATATTTCCACCAAGTTTAAAAGAAAACTCACTCTTTTCTCCATCCATAGAATATGAGACCTCGCTTGAGATATAATATCCGATCCATGTGGTGTTCCAGGTTCCATCAAAATCTGGTGTGCATTAAAAGTAACCACATAAAACCCAAATTTAATGTGTATCAATTATCATGTTTTGCCATACAACACGAATCACATGAATAAAAAAGTAAAACAGGACTATTAACTACAATCATGATGGAGGGAGGAAAAAAATCAAACAAGAATATTAGTTAAGCATGCCTTGGGATAAAATTTACCAAAACATCTTTTGTAAGCTCCCACAGCTGACGGACTATGGTTATTCTATCCTTGAATGATGGAATTTCACCAAGTACATACGACTACAAGAAAGATCATCAAAGAAAAAATACTTAAAAAATGGCATTCACATTAATTATAGAAATTAAATTGGTCATATACATATAATACAGAAATTAAGTATGGTGAACTAAAAGATGCTTACAGCAATGACAAGGTCATGCTTTCTATCAGTCTTGTTTATATTTTGACTTAGTGCCTGAATGCTACCATAGCTCTGTATGTGTGGCAAATTCTTCAAATCTGAGGCACAGAAAAAAGAATCAGCCAGGCACCAGCATAAAATATGACAGCTGTTACTTTCTTGGCTTTGAATTGTGTATATGCCAGATCAGCATAGGCAGAACAATACAGCTTCAGTATGTTGATTACTGTGTAAAAAGGATTGGCGATTAATCAAAATCCATACCTTTTATAAGGCTTAGACCTGCTCGTTGCATGGACTGGGATGGCTCGATCAAATTAACTCTTTCCAGAGAATGTGGCCATACTTCACGCAAAGCCCTGAACAATATCATTGTTCAAACAACCAAATTACCATTAATGCCCCTTCGTTTCAAAATGACATTTTCAAAAATGTTGTTCTAAAAGATTCCACTTCTTAAACTATCTTCTCTAAAATAATAATAAAAAATATTCGAGCTTAAACGTAGCACTTTTACCCTTTTCTAACTTTTATGCTTTAGGTACAATTTGTTCTACAAAAAGATCAAAGTTACATTGTCTCAACTCATATTAACTTAATAAAATACCTCTATATAACAAGTGTATTACAGGTAAACAAAAACTATTCTAAACATGTTGGAAACTTGTAACAATTTGAAAGAGAATGAGATTGGTGTAGCAAATTCTCACCAGAAAGCAGAACCAGTACCAGCCCCAAAATCCAACACTCTAGTTGGTGAAAACTCAGGTAACCTTCTTTTGACCTAGAATAAAGTCCAATAACACTGAGAAAAGCTCATATGCTTTGACAATATAGCTATTAAGGCATGAAGAAAGTAAGTCTGCTATATCACAATTCACACACAATGACAGAAAGCAAAAAACTACAACAAAATTATTTTTAATTTCTTATTTTCGATTATGTTAACTGGGATCTTATAAAGAAGTAAGTACTACGTCGAGATAAGTATATAATTATAACCTAGCATAAAACAGGCTCCATGCAAACAAATACCATCTTAACAGATGAAACAAAACACGCCATCCGATAGCATTCCCTTAAAAGAAAATTTCCAAAAAGTTGATATAATAATATTATATATATACTTGACAAAGGCTAAAAATGTACAAGCAGAATGAAGATAGATATACCTCAGTGAGGACTCTATGGCAAGCCGAGAAAACGGCAGGCATCCTAGAAGCAACATACGCAATCGTTTGGTCATCTCTGTATTTAAAACCAATGTCACCATACATGCTCTTAATTTTCCATCTTTTTGAGCACCCAACATATTTGAGAGGATCCTCAATTAGCTCCCTGGCAGTAGATGCAGTTAACTGCAAATTAACGTCTTTAATTGAATTAAAAGATTCTGATAACCTCAACACTTTCCTCTTCATGTGCTGATCTTCTTGGTCTGCAATTCCCAATCAAAAATCAGATTTCATTATTTTTTTAATATAAGCTTAACAATATATAAACATGTTATTGCATCCTATAATTGCATGATGAGTCCTTGAATTTAAAAAAATGGTATTGAAAATCTTAAAAAGCCGTAGGTTCCCAATTTTAAAAGAATTCCGCCAAGATGACGGATTCTGCCATAGGTGCCTCTACATGAGCTTCGGGTAACCAAATATAAACTGGTACCATAGGCACTTTGACAGCGAAAGAGGCGAAAAACACAATCCATATAAAGATTTGCGCCACTCACTAAATTTTGTGGTTAATAAAATTTGTAAATCGGTGGTTCCTGTTTGAGGAATCATGGGACAGAGATATGTACTACGGTGTAGCAACTATGGTAAGACATATGAGGCCCATTCTAGTGTGTTCCATGATAGAATAAGAATGCACCAATTAGAATTTCTCTGAATTGGTTATTACTGAGCTCACATGTAACACATATTGTAATGTATGGTGGTGTATGTTTTACAATGATGGTCTAACACTGACTGATGCAACCATGAAAAGCATGAATAACAAAAGTAATAAAACAACACTCTTGATTGTAAAGGGTTGAGACTAAGCAAGACTCTTCAGTGGTGTTGGTATAGAATAAAGATGCCGAAAGCACAATTCAACACCAAAAGAGGAGTTCTTTTCTGGACGTCACAGATGATATTCCAAAAACATGGAGATTAATGAGAAGGTTTAAGGTGAATGAATAGGCAACTAGCTTCTAAAACCCTCATGTTGTCAATAGTATGCCAAACCGTCAACAACGCCTACTAGGCTACTATGATTTATTGATTTACGCTGTAACACTAGGCTCGAGAAGATAATGTCCACAACACAGGTATAGTAACAACAATCACAACATGTCAACAAGTATAGGTTTCATTTAGCGAATGTCTGTTAACTGAAACAAAAGGCATATTCTTCTACCCTCACTTTCCTTATAACAATTCCACACATACTAAACAAAAGCAAGCTGTAATCTACCAACTCATACAATCAATGCATCCATTAGGCTTGGCCCTAGCTTTGGTTCCTATTTCAATCGAATTGTTTCTTCCTACATGATTTTGTAACGATTTCAGTTGTGTAAGTAGAAGAGGTGATGGAAATGACCTCGAATGTACTTTTTGATGGCTCGCCGGAGACGGAGGGGGACGACGTGGCATCCTTTGGATTGTTTGCTTGCTGCTTTCAGCGTCTCGGCGGTGAACCGCTGAACGGCTTCCGATATGACGGTGGCCATTTCGCCGGCCGTCGTGGGGGAATCACGAATCGGAGAAGTCGATTGTCTCCAGTTAGGGTTTTGTGAGAAATTAGGGTTTATGGAGATGGTGATTCGTGATCGGACATTTGGACGTTACGGTAGTCGGTCCTATACCACGTCGATATGGTTGTTTTTCTAACTTTTTAGGTGATAATTTTGTTTTATCCGGTTACAAGGACACCCGTAGTTATAAATCAACATTTTTTTATACGAGTAGTATGACTCTACACGTGTTGTACTGTTATATATGAGGATCGTATAGTCTGATATAAGACGTATAATCCAGCTGATAGCTCCTGAAAATTTTCCTCGTATTTAATGTCGAATTTTGTTATAGCGTCGTATAGGTCTATATGTGTTGTATTAGCCCTCTGATAGTCAACCTGTATTTTCCTCGTTTTATGTATATTTGACCTTATATGTCGCGTATAGAGTGTCGATTTATAATGGTGTGTGTATTAATATTAGGACCCTTTTTGTTAACTACGGGAATTTATTACCACTAGCAAGCAGCTAGCAAGTAAAAAAAGGCGAAGGGTTTCACAACCAACCGGTCCAAATAATGTTCAATTTCCTATTTCTATTTACAATCCACGAAAAAAAAATTAAGAATACTTTTAAATCGTATGAAATAGTCTTGTTTATAACATGTAAGGTAATGACATAATGTGGCTTATATAATATCACGAAGTGATCTAGCATCTCCTTCGCAAAGAGTTTAGGCTTTAGCCTTACGGTAAAACAGTGCATATAGTTAAACTTTGGTATTCATTCGCATATATAGCAAAATAAAAGGGCCGTTAATGCAACTTTCTATGATACGTGAATAAAAATCGCAAGTGAACGGCGAAAAAGGTCAATCGGTCGTTGTCTTGGCAAGTTTTAGAACATTTTTTTCTCTCTTTATCTCTCTCCGTATTATAATAATAAATTGTATAAATAGTATACAAAGATTGTTGCTAATTTTACTCAATTGATTGTTGTTAAATTCATTTTCAATCGTGTTATTTTTACTGGTAGTTGTTTTAATTAATATTTGGGATATCATTTAGAAAATCGTTTTGCTTTTCGTAGTATAAAAAGTTATGAAAGTAATACTTTGTATTTGGTGAATCAAATTGTGATAGATTTCATTTCGATAAAAGCAACTTATTGTTTATTTTCAAATTTGTAAGCCTAATTTACACTTTTCATATAAGTACGGGAAGGTTACCGTTATGATGTGGGTTTGTGGTGCGAAGTGAACGAAGTATTCAACTTTCGTACGTGATAATTTCACCCCTATGTCTACCTCCCATGCGTGATAATTCCATCTTTAATGCGTGATAATTTTTTCATTGTGTGGTAATAAGTGTAAATAATTCTTGTGTGATAATTCAACCACTACTTTGTATAAAAAACATTTTACGTACGTTCTAAACTTTTTCCCTGTTAGTAAACTTAACATTTGTTTTAGACAATAAATTTCTGTTATTTTGTAAGCGAAAAGTTTTCTTTAAATTTCATGAAACGGGGAAATAAAGAAATTTTACATAAATGTAATATTCAGGACATGGAAATTCAAATTGAAAATATTGTATTTGTTGTTGAATGGGTGGCGAATGTTATTTGAAAGCAGATGATCGATTGATAGATTAGAATCATGTAACAATGCAAGACCAATAGAAACTTATTTGCTTTGATTTTTCATTAGTAAGCATGAGTTTGATGATGAAGTTGTTATACTTGAAATCATTTACAGTAATAAAAAGCCTTATATGATAAACTAGCTTATTAACAAATCATTCTTGAGTAGTTGAGTTGAATGTTTTAACTCTAAATGTTGGAGATAACCATTTATCTCAACTAATGTTATCTAATTTGCTTAACCTGTTTTCAACTGGTTTTTTCGAAAACTTATCATGTTCATCAATCAATTAATCATACCTAGCGAATCTCATATATGGCAAGCTATTGAGGTTTCAAAAAACTATTCAAATTTTTATTCTTTTTACAGTCCGATCCCATATCATTTGTCTTTGGTAGCTACCTATCGTTAAAAATGTTTATTACATTTTCGATTTTTCTACAAACATGACTGAAACTGACTTATTTTTTTCTATTTTAGTTTGACTTAAACTAAACATATAAAGAGTGTACAATGTTCCACACCTTATACATTTTATACATTACATTACTATATTTTCTATCATCAAGATAATAGATCTAAGCATTACGTAACTTCTAATCTCATTTATGATCAATATAAAGCTATATACCAATTTTTAGCTGACATTGGTGTAGCCCCATAGCAATAGGGAAACATTTGTCATATGTTTTTAAGTTTGATAATATGCATTAATTTATAACTTACATATTCACATACATTGTAGTAGCATAATATGATGATTGCCATAAGATATTATGATTAATATATGTTTGATCAATTTCAAAATAAGCACTACTTGTTTGACATTTAAAATCAAGAACCGGAGAGCATTATGTCAGTTAGTTTATATAATTCAGTGTTGGTTAATTTCAATTAAAAAAACCATAAAAATTTGGTATTTAAATTGGACTCCTACTGCTTGTTGATTTATCATTAGTAGGAATTTACTTTACTGTTAGAATTGATTCAAGTCTTTTTCTGCATTTATTTAGATTTAGAATTTCACTAAACTTGAATATTTGCATTTTATAGCCTTTGTAACATACTTATATTCATATTATTAAAAAGGTAGAATTTCGTACACCACTTTTTTATACTACGATTGAATGTAAACACTCATTCAATCCATATACAAAGCAACTTATTCAATTGAACATTCAAGTCTAAAATAAACCCAATTGTGGCATAATAATAAACATCATATATTTGGCCTTTTGTATGTTTGACTTTTGAGTCTAAAATTACATCATTTCCAAAATTTAGACTTGCAACCTACTTATACATGAAATCTTATAAGTTTTGTAAGATTTGTTGCTAATTACATGAACTATGATTTATATCATGAGAGAAGCTCCGCCACATAAAACGGATGCCAGACAGACTGATATAACGACGGTCTTGACCGGAATCCTTCCTTTATCACTCCTTAGGATCATAGCTTCATAAATTGGCCAACTGTTCAATACCCCGAAACCAGCAATAAACAATTGCCCAAACAACCTCTCAATACTCCCGACGTTCAAGACACGTATCATCCCAATGATCAACGCGAACAGGTTGACAATTGATGCAGTTGTAAAAGGTACAAACATTGGGGAGTGAACCCCAAATTCCATAAGGCCTTGATCATATCTCTTGCTTTGTTCATCATCTTGTACTTTGCTTGTCACATTGAATCCTTGAGTAGCTATCCCTAAATGCTTGATTATGTACTCGATGAGTCCGAATGAGTAGGGTGAGAGTCCCCTTATTATCCATATCCTTTGATCATTCCACCATCTTTTATAGGTGCTACCAAATAAGATAAAGTCGTAACAATCTTGACCATAAGCTCCAAGAAATAGGAAAACATACAACAAAAACCAGGGATCCGTCACCTACAACCGAAGAAAGTTAATGGGCTAGATTATGCACAAAAACGAGATATCAGTACTACGATTTGAAAACGAATAAATAAATAATACCTTTGGGAATATGTAAACTCCATTCAAAAGGGCAATTTGAGGGAGGAAAGAGTATATTGTGATGGGAATTGACAAGATAGGCCAAAAAGCATAGTGTGCGTAACATAAGCCCATAACAAAGCCCATGCATCGCGCTCCAAACACCACCGGGGTGTATTTTGAGAAGCCAACCTCAAGAAGCCCAATAGCCCATCTCTTCGTTTGACTGACCGCATCGATAAGTGAGATCGGGACATCGCCCAAAAACGCTGGCCTACTCGGGTGGCAAAAGATGGACTCCCATCCTTCACATTGCAATCTATATCCTGTGAAATAGTCCTCCACAAGTGACCCATATTGAAAGCCCAACTACATGTAACAAAAAAAAATCAAATCACATATAACATACCCTCAAATAACTTACAAAATCATGTTTGGGTTGGGCCTCACTTGGGCTCCCCACTTTGTGTTGTTTTCATAGTTGCATCCAGCCACACGATGGGCCAATTCTAGAATTGGTTGTGTGGTCATGGCATTTCCAACCACATGATCCGGTCTCAGTTCTTGCATTTCTGGTGGCACCAGCGACGTGGGCCCTCCAAAGAAAACTCGACGACGAAAGAAACATCCACTTCCAACATAAGACGGGCCTTGTAAACCGTTCATCCCAACCGGATTCGCCACAAATAAACGCAGTACCTCACCACCATAAATGTCATCTTTGTTTAGTCCATGATAACGTTGGGGGAATTGGACATACCCCAATGTGGGCCGAGCTAACGGGTCAGAAATAAAACACAACGCCCTCTTAAGTGTTTGAGGATCATTAGAGTACATGTCGCAATCTTGAGTAAGAATTATAGGGGAATTGGTCATAACACCCGATACTCGAAGCTTCAAAACAAAATAATAGCTCGTTTAGTTTGAGTCACAAAATTTAAGTAAACCCCGAAGTGTATTAAGATTAAGTCACATAATTTAACATTAATTAACATCATTTTTATAGGATGATACATTTTCCTTATACCCTCATTACATTCATATCACATGATATTAATAAACGAGAAAATTACAAAAGTAGTCATTTCCCGTAACATGTTATACCATATCTACTTTCACTTGTGTGTTAACTTTTTTATCATCTTTAATGACTTAAAGTAACACGATACGTAAAACCATACTGCATGTAGATTTATGTATGTATTTTTATTCTTGTATAGTGTTTAGGATTAAACATTTAGGGTTCATGCTAGTAAAATAGATACCCAAGTGAAAGTACACACGCCATAAAAAAGTCATGTTCAGAAAAGAAGCAATGGGATTGGTACCGAACGTTACCGTAACAAAAATTACCAAAACCGAAAACGAGTGAAAGTATAAACCGAATACCAGTATCCTTGAAAATATTAAAACAGAAAACATAGAAAACAAACATCAGTATCAGTATTGATTGTGTTCAATCGGTATTAGTTTGATGCGGTACCAATACTCAAGATTAAAAAAAACTCATCCCTAGATAATATGCTTGATACTTTAGATTATTCTTCTATCAAATACATTGGTCTATATTTGACCAAAAGAACTAAAATTTAGAGTTTTGGAGTCTTACCAATGAATTGAGAGCACCAGCCTTGAAATGGTGTGGGGAGTTTTTGTTTTTTTCTCTTGAGACATACACAAGATTTGGCATCAATTGCCCCTTGTTGTCTCTATCTTTAGCACTCTCTTTCAATACCTTATCACCAAAATATACAATTTAAATTATTCAAGATTCTTTTTATTAAACTTAAATGAGGTAATGTTTTGATTGAGACATGCAATATGTGACACCATCATATGTGAATTAGTGGTAGTCCAAAACGGTTGATGATTGCTACTTTGATATTAGAAACTATGTTTATGACGAAATCTTTAATTATTTGTGTACGTAATATTTATGTGCATAGTGAGGTGGTTTTCAATCAATTAATTCTAGTATAAGCTATTATATGAAAATTTTACACGTAGCTTATCACTGGTGAGATAAAACCCACTTCACTTAAAAGCAGAAAAAATGACGTGTGAATTCATATTTAGTTATATTTATTTTGTAATAAAAATTATTTTTTAGAACCGGATCAGATTAGCTATTAGACACTTGGACTAGATACCGGTTACAGACCAAGTTTATTAAACGGCTGGTTACGAGTTGGACCAGTGGTTGGACCGTATTTAGAAAAAGAATAGATATGTACTTTTAGAATCTCTTTTACTATTTTGATATTTTTTAAGTTCTTTGTTTTAAAAAAAATTAGTCTTTTTAATAAAAAACATGTTTTTAATTTATCAAAAAATATGTTTTATAATTTAAAAATATATAAATATATCATTAGCATTTAATGTTATCATTAAATGACTGATTTAATTAGTTAGTAACATGTGACAAAACGAATGTAAGAAGACAACATGTAATAAAAGTTATTTTGTTTTATTAGAGAAGATAAAAGATAGAAGAATGAAGATTAGACGTTACTTGAATCAATGACTCTAAGCCAACATCTTATGTACCCGAATTGCGAAAACAAAATACCTGAATAATGGCGGGATGGTTTGCTCGACTAAACCCTTGCGTTCGATACTTGTTGAAAACTTGTCGTTGTAGTTCGTTAGAAATGTAATCGGAACATACTTCACCTCTCTCAACAACATTCTCGATTCTCATCTTCATGCTTTCATACATAGCCTATAATAACAAGATATAGTTCTTGTCAAATTACATCAACAATTAAAGAAAAAAAGAAAACACAAATGTCACACTTTGTTTTAGTCAGAAAAGTTTTGTAGAACTTATGACCAATGACATGTCTTGATCTAAGGTATCTTTTTGATAAAAAAAAATAAAAATTTACTGAATTGATATTTTGATAATGCCTGACAACATCAACAAATGGACAATATCAACTTGCACTAGTTGCAGAAAATGTCGTCTTAATTTATCATTTTCTTATAATATATGTATATGTTATTTATAGGTTGTTAAAATAAGAATTATTAAACAATATAAATCAAATCTTAGCCGTTAAATGATTCATTTATTATTTACTTTGTTTTAAAAACCAAGTTAGATCCTTCTAACAAAATAGAAACAACTAACAGTTAAAATAAAAAGTGTTTTTCATACGAAGTGTACAAAACTATTACATAATAATGACTGTTTTGGATGATATTATTTACGAATGGGTGAAATTATCACACAATGGTAGAATTATCCCGCATGAATTGAATATATTGTTGCGAGATAATTTCATATCTACGTGATAATCTCGAACAAGTGTAACATTTCTTACATGATAATTACTCCCTATTGTGTAATATTTTTCGCTCCATTTTATACACTTCGTACAAAAACACTACTTTGCAATTTAAAATTTTGCTATAAGTAACTACACGTGAATACGTACTTACGTCTTTAGCGACATAGTGATTTACAAACAATTGAAAATTTTCAGATGATAGATTTGAAATAACTGGTAAGGTTGTTGTTTTATAAATTTTAGGCTACAGGTTCAAGTTGTGAGAAACAATCTCCTACACAAGTGGCCAAATGCAAAATATAACTGAGTACATCAGATCGCAAACCACTCCCGGACCTCCGGCCCCATATAAAACAAGAGCTAAGTCAAATACTAAGTACACCTCAATTAAACGTTCCTTTCTCTTTACACATAAACAAAGATACCCACGTGTGTGATTAGTATGTTACTGGTGTATGATTAATATGTCAGTGGTGTGTGTATAACATCCCGACCCAAAGAAAAACATGTTTAACATGTCTATAATATTATCTACATGTTACCTTAATCTCCTCATACTCGACCTCATCTTTCTCACAGTGGCTATTGCTAAAATACACCTCGGGACATCTATCAATAATATTATTATCCCTACAAAAGGGAACCCAACTCTTTGCAAACTTTGCAGCCTCCATGAACGCAAAAAGCGTAAGCTCGGAGCCGCCATCATCCGAAACGTACACCGAAAGCTTCTCGGGCGGGTAGTCATACGCCAAAACCGACAGGGCGGTGTTCACGACGTTCATCGGGGGCTCTTTGTAGGGATCCGCGGTGCATATGAATATGTCTATGGGTGGAAAGTCTTGTTTGTCAATAACTTTGTGTAGGTTTTCGGGGAAAGATTGGCGTAGGACGGGGCGGAGGCGGAAGGAGGTGGTGGTGGCCCACATGAAGGCGAGGATGACGTCGGAGATGAGGAGGGCGGTGGCGGCGATGGTGGTGGTGGAGTGGTGGAGGAGGGTGGAGATGTGGTGGTAGATTAGGGTGAGGATGGCAGAAGTGTAAATAAGTGCAAATATGCGGTTGAATGTTGTGCATGGCATGTGGTTGTATGTGTGGAGTTGTGTGGTCATTTTGATCTTTTGGTGTGTAGATGTTATTTGTTGTTGTTGTTGTTGTTGTGTGTATTTATAGCATTTTGTGTAGATATTCATTTGCATATTGTTTTGTTATGTTAGGAGTAAGTAGCTTTAGTTATGATTAAATAATCATTTAGTTAATCATTTGTATGTTTTTGCACATGTTCTTTAGCCAAAAAGGTTTTATTTAGGTTATTTAGGTTTAAGACGACTTTAACTAACGTAATATTTGATAAAAGATTGTTCTAAAGAAAATAAAATATTTCAAGGTTTGATATAACATTTAACCGGAGTTACATTAATTTTATTTTGTTGTCATATTGTGTTTGTAATTTCATTTTGTTGTATTAACTCGTAAAAAAGAGATTCACGTGCATGGGGCGGAACTAGGGTGTCGGGTACGGGGTCAAGTGACCCCATTGATTTTTTAACCGTAGCGTAAAGTATAATGCCGAATATTTTAGTGAACCCATAGTGTTACAGGAAGTGAACTCATTAATATATTAAAGTTGACAATACAACACAAAGATATCATTGGTTTACTGGTAAATGGGCGCCCTTCTCCAAAATTTGGGCGCGAGTTCGAAACCTACAGGCAGATCTTATTCTAAAAACATAAAATAAAACTCTAGCCCTCATTATTTTTCCCCCATCGACCATATGACCTACTGATGAAGTGTCGATTGAAGATGTAATGGAACGCTTTAAAAAATGAAGACGCATAGAGAACAACTATAAAATGTAAGTTTTATTTGATTTCTTTTGATATATTATTTTTGTTAACATTTTCTATGCAATTTAATTACATTCCGAACCGAACTGACCCGATCGGACAACCCGAAAAATTTTATATTATCTTGTTACAAAACGAATCACCAAAAATAGTGACCCCACTGGCCGGGAAAAATTCCTGGTTCCGCCATTGTATATATAAGTGTGAATAAAAACAACAAGCTAATAAAAACTTTGCATGTATAATTACAGAAACGTTAATCCTTAAATATTGAAACATAATTTTTTATGCATAATTGTGTAGATTAATTTGTGATATTAAGCATCAAGAAATCCAAGTTATTATTGCGATTTACATGAAAATGGTACGAGCTAATGAAAACAAAAATAAGTAATAATATACAAAAATATATAAAGTTTTGAGTGATAGTTAGAAGTGTTTGAACGTCTATCATAAAATTGATTATTTTAGGCTTTATTGAAATTAATTATTTGTCAATTGTCAATATGATTAAATTTACACTAATTAAAAGTAGTTTTAAAAATATATAAAATTACATATTAAATGCTTAATTGACACTTTCGTGAATGTTGAATCTACGTATCTGTTTAATTAATTCTTAAGAATGATGACTGATAACAAGAATCCAATCGAACGATCGAGTTTAATCAAACGTGTAGTAGAACTATTATTTAACGGTATTATTTTTTATTTGATTACGGTATTAACCAGCATTCATGAGTTCTTTTCCAAAATGGTGTTGGAGAAAAAATTATTTATTAAAATGGGTGATTTGAAAATTATTTACCAAAATGGGTATTTTTAAACATTTTTTCTCTCACTCCTTATTTTATTAAATAAATAAGTTTGTCTTTAATAAGTTATTATTTATAAGATGTGACATTTTGTCAATTATAACAATAATTTTTGATAAAAATTTTTCAATAAGATATGTAAAATTTTTTAACTGGAATCTTTTACTTCTATATGTTACTTAACACATGAAGACTATAAACAAAAACAAGTTAATTAATTATATATATTACTAATTATCAACTTTCTTATATATTATAGTTTGCACTTCAACTTTAGTGAATATATTGTACTCATTTTTGTTTTTTATCTTTTATATCTTTTACAATTTAACCCCTACAAATTTTTTTTCAACTTTGGTCATTTATACTTTTCATCTTTTATAAAATTTTCGTTTTATCTTTTGGTCTAAATTTACGAGTTAAAACGCTGCAATATGTGCACGTGGTTCGATGTTTTTACTCATGTTTTTTTCCTAGTTTAACAGCCCTTCACAATATGCGGCTCCTAGATTGACTTAGTTATGATTTTCAATGTTTTACGTTTCACGAGCGTGGTTTAACATTTTTACGTCTACTTTCCATTCAGTTTTATTATTAGTTTTTATTTCTTTTTTAATACGAGGCTTTCGGTGTTGGCGGTCGCTGACGGTTGTGTGACATTGGTGCTACTTGGTACAGTTTGACGCCCTCCGCCGCGACGCTGGGGGCTTAATACTAATACAATATAATACATAAAGTACAAGTTTAACAAACTATGATGCTACTAACTAGATAAATTTCAAACCGATATGAAAGCATAAACAGACATCTTCTTTGATAAAATAAAACTACAATATCGTTTTGTTGTTGCATATTATATTACATATTTAATATTTTACTTCATATCACGACAATTAGATATCCGCAAAATCCAAACACTTATCTTATCAATCTCTTCACTCATTCTTTTTGAATTAAACTAGTTTAACTAGTGAAAAATCCAAAATAAAATTTGTTAGAATGATTAAAACGGATGACGTAAAAGAACAAGTCTTTGCAAACGTGTCTATAAAAAAAGGTTATATGATTAGAAAGACAATAAATTTTTTAAGACCTATTGAAAAATTAATTGTTTTATTCAAATTTAAAACTAAATTTATTTTATTGATAGATCAAAATATAGTGACAAATTTCAAAAAAATCATCTGTGTTAAAAAAACAAGTGAGGTTTATTATTTTATGTTTTTTAGGAGGACCCTAACTTCTCTTAGCTACACTCTTAATTACACATTTTTATATATGAATGAACTTAGGACTTCTGCTCTAAGAGATTTATGCATCTACCATGTGATAAGGTATAAACGATAAAAACAGTTATATAAACCATAACAAAATAAAATTTTTAAAAACGTATTCCTTAAATTGAAAATTTTAAAGTCACATCATTTACCAAACTGGCTAAACACCGCCTAAAGCATAAAAAGGAGAAAAAGGAAGTTCCAAAATATAAAGTACACATGTTAATAGTGTCGAAAATTCTAAAATACAAGTCCGTCTATTGACCCTTTATCATCGGAATTTGTCGGCTTTTATATAAAATGCTAAGTTTTTCTTTTAAGAAACTCATAAGCTAGATCCTTTAGTTGTATTTGATACAAAAATATACTTACAACCCTAGATAACTAGACATTATTCCTTTATGGGTCGTCTGCATTTTCCTAATATGGGCTTTAGAATTGGGCTAACAGTTAACTACCCCAACAAAAAAATTGCCAAAGAAGCCCATAACCTCAGAGGTGGGATAAAAACCAGTTTTGAAACCGGAACCGCCCCCCAAACCGGTACCTATACGAACCAACCGGTCAACAACCCGAACTGGTTTAAGTCAAACACGTAGGGGTGTAAACGAGCCGAGCCGAGCTCGAGCTCGCTTAGGCTCGAGCTCGGCTCGTTTTAGTTTTAGAAAGTTCGAGCTCGAGCTCGGCTCGTTTATAGTTTTATTTCTAAATCTCGGGCTCGGCTCGTCAAAAAATTATCAGGCTCTAGCTCGGCTTGGGTTCGGCTCGTTTAAATTATTAAAATTTTATTTTTTAATAATTACTTTTATAATTTTTATAATCAAACTTTTATATATAACATAATATATATATATTATTTAATTATTTTCATCGTAATAATATATATAATAATTTAATTTATGTAAATATATGTTTATATATATTTAATATGTTAATAGAAAATTATATAAAACAAAAAACTCATTTAGGCTCGCGAGCCGGCTCGAGCTCGACGTCCGAAGCTTGGGCTCGAGCTCGTTTAGTAAAGGAGCCATGATGTGAGCTCGAGCTCGGGCTCGAGCTAGTTTAAGCTCGGCTCGATTCGAGCTTTTTTCGAGCCGATCCCGAGTATCTTGCGAGCCGGCTTGGCTCGTTCACACCCCTACACACACGTTTAGACTTGGAACTGGTACCTATGCGAACGAGTTTGAAAAAAAACTAGGGCTGACAATTTCTGACACGGAGTTGTTAACACAACACGACACGACTCGGAGTTAACAGATTTCGTGTTTGAGCTTAACATGTTTCGTGTCATTAACAGGTTGACACGTTATAGACTCGATACAAAGCATGTCTTAACAGATCAAACACATGTTAACCTGATAACTCACATGTTAAGACTTGTTTATATTTTTAGCTTATTAAATAATTAATATATATATATATTTATGATATATGGCATTATTTTTTACGTTCAATTTATAAACATTATCCTTTGCCCAACCGCTTCAATCGAATACGACTATCACAATACCACAGACCGAGTCTCCGGCCTCCAACCGAGCCCTCTTCGTACTCCGTCTCTTACCTTTTAAACGTGTGATTTTAAAGATTATGGTACATTAAGGATTTTGATGGACTTCGGTCAATTTTTGTTTCACTAAACGTATGATTTTTATAATGTCTCTTAACAAGTCTTATCGTGTAACCTGTTTCTAAACGTATTCGTGTTTGGAATAAATGACACAATTAGTTATCATGTCGTGTTCGTGTCAGCACTTATCGTGTTCGCGTCTTATCGTGTCGTGTCTGATTTGTTATGTCAGCCTTAAAAAAAAACCCGGTTTGGTGCACTTCCGCAGAGTTCGGAAAATTGATGGGGCAAACATGACGAAAGTTACAATAGCAATTGTTGGTAAAGGTATAGTCATTGGAACGGTGTGCCTAACTCGATAACCTCGTTATCATATGTTTTACTTTGTTCATCATCGACTACTTATGTCACATGATACCCTTTCGATGCAATTCACAAACGTTTAACGGGGAATTCTATGAACCAAACAAACACGATGACAAGGGTCCATTGATCATTCCACCATAGTTAGAGTGTACCTCTACCAAGCATAATGTTAAAGAGTTATCTTTGTGATATTCGTCACTTATTATCTGCTAAGTCTAGTCTTATCCCCAATACTCACAGTGATTCGCACGACTTACAACTAAACGCAATATTATGCGCGCAGGAACACTTTGCATCTAGGTTTTGAAGGACGTTTCGAGACGTTTAATTCCCAAAAGCTGAGGCACAAGGCAAGAGTTAAGAATTTCATGTGCTAGAGGGGTTTGGCATTTAAACAAAGCTTATATGATGTCGCCTATCGCGTTATCGTCCAGGACTCGTGATACATCAATCTATATAACGTCGCCTCGCGTGTCATGCACACGCTATTTCTTTTTTTAAAACCAATCTTTGTATTGATTGAAAAAACAGTTATAAGTGATTTCTAAGGTCACTTCCAAAAGTAGTGACAAAGAGGACTTGTTTTTGTCTATAAAATGGTTGAAATGTACACTCACATGATGTAAAAGTAGGACCTCATTGTCATATACTACTAAAATGATCAAACCGTACGAAATAATGTAAGTAGGGACCTCCATTTGTATACTGTATACACCACTAAAGGGATCAAATCGTACAAAAATAATGACAATGGGACCTCCAATGTAGTCATTGTTGTTTAATAACTATTTTAAAACTTTATAAAAAGTCACAAGGACAAACAACATTATTGATCTTAATATAACTATTCATATCAACTTTAGATGTTTATAAGTGAATACATATTGTTTAATTTTTAGCCTGATATTACATGTTTATATTTTACTTGATTCTTGGTTTCTCATACCTCTAGATATGAAGTAGTTAAACGTTAACTTGTTTTCTTATAAATGAACAAAAACTAATGTACATATATATAGAGGCCCGCTTGTTTTAGAACCAATAATATGTTAAGGTATACGACAACTGCATAATGCATCTTTCATAGTGCATAAAAATAATCAAAAGCGGTGAGAAAAAGAATGAAGACAGATGATCATCTTACATCGCATTCAAAGCAATAGATACAAATGCATTATGCAGTTCTCACATATTATTATTTTTTAAACGAACACATCTCTACATACATATATGTGTATCTTAGATGTAAATAGTGACGGGCTCAGGCGATGGTTGGGGCGCTAGTACCGATTGCAAGCAAGCATCGTATATAAGACACGCTTCCAAGATAAAAACAATGTTTATTTAGATTATAATTTTCTTCACTCTTCTCATCTGGCTTCTAGTTTTGCCACATGCTTACATCTTTTTGAACTTTTGGAAGTTGTGTAGTATATATAATGATTGGTTGAAAATGATTCTTAGAGTTCGTTACATTTTTTTGGTTTTTAATAAAAGTCCTCTATATACACCATTGACTAGTTGAAATTTATAAAGATTTAGAAGGGTAGCAAATTTTCCATCCACTAATGTCAAACTACAATGTTCATAAGCAATTCAACATATTTACAATCACAAAGAAACTAGACATCACTCCCCCATCACCATTCAAACCTCCACACACACCCTCTAATATCAACATATCCTAATTCTTCTGCTTCAAACAGATCATACAAACTAAAACCAAATTAGCCGCACCCCGTTTTTCAAAAGATGAACAAACTAGAAAGCCGAAGAAAGGGGAGCGGGAGCTACCTAAAAACAAATGGTACTTGAAACTTGAACTCGATTACATCAGTTTTCGTTACCTTCCAAACTAAATCCCGACACTTCGTTGTCTACGGAAGAAAGAGGAAACTTACTGCCAGCTTTCAGTTTCTTGACATCTTGACTCGAGCATATTAATATTCGTTTGACCATGCTACAAAACTCCCTACAGATGAAGTGACAAAGGTTAAATAAATGTAACTTTGTTCGATGTTTAAAGGTTAATTAATACCTAAGTTAATGTAGTAACTTACTGCCATGGATCATCACCCATGAGCATCATGTCTCCTTCATCATCGGTGAAGATAATCTCCCATTGGTTACGAGGGTGTAGCTCTCCCTTAATCTCAAACATTTCTTCCAGTTCATCTATAAGCTCGTCATACCCTTTTAATACAGTTAAATCCACTGCACGACCAACTACCATCCCTTGCATTTGAACCTTCAATAATAGATATAAAGAACATAAGGCAGATAATATTGAGGTATCAAGTTATACCCCTTTACTTATGAATTTGTCGATATGAGATGTTTTTTTTTATATTTTAAACGGGGTAATACTCGCCTGAAGGTATTTTTAATGCATAAAATCTCATAAATACTTCACTTAAAGATTTACCTTGGTACGACTACGTGTACAAGTGCTTTGTTTGCTTTGTACTTCTTTTGGTGACACTTGCAACTGCCCTTGATCTTTGCAATCTTTCAAGAGATCAGACATCTGGTCTGAGCTCCGAACGGATAGTACGTGTGGCACATGACCATCAGCAAAGCTATGACATAAATTTGATGGAATTGATGGTGGTGTTTCGGGCACAGACTCACCCTGGGTAGGAATCTTTAAGTCGAATCCAAATAGTCTACATCTTGAGATGCTTTCGGTTTTCTTCATGTCAACTGAAGTTTGAAATGAATCATTAGGTTGTTTCATGGTTTCTTGAGGTGAACAAGTTGACCAGGTGGAGAGATCCTTTTGATCTTCAGTTTCAGAAATAAACAAGTTCCTAGAAGCCGTGACTGTAGAAGATGATAGCCAGCTTGGCTCCATTTGAGTCCTGAAATGGCAACCGTTGTTACCATTTTCAGTTTGACTTAAATGCCAGGAACTTTGAATATCGATGGTGTGTCCATGAGGTGTACAACTCATTTGAGCTGAAGGATTCCAAACAGTAGGACATGCAGGTTCTGAAACAAGCATCCAAAATACAGAGAAGGAATAGGTTACAAGCATAATTACAAATCAAGATTCTAAGACTACTAAACTAAAGAGGGTATTTGGATATGCTTAGGCCTGTAAATGAACTGAACGTTCATGAACTGTTCGGCGGGAAGTTCGTTTATTTAGGAAATGAACAAACATGAACAAAAAAATTGTGTTCGTTTAATTAAACGAACAAACATGAACACATGTTTTGTTTGTTCGTTTACGTTCATGAACGTTCGTTTATGTTCATTCATATATGTTTGTTTATGTTCGTTCATTTACGTTTGTTTATGTTTGTTTATATATATTAGTATATTAATAAAAGGGTATTATGTGTTATATTTGAAACATAAGTGTATTATGTTATACAAGAAACCTATAAGTTTAGTGAGATTTCAATTTTCACTAATACACCTAAAAATTCCAAAATGATCATTTATGATTATTTTTTTTGTGTTCAATTATGTTAGTGGTTTGTTTATTATTATTCATTTGTGTTCGTTTATGTTCGTGAAGTGTTCATTTAGCTTTTTAGCGAACAAACATGAACGAACACGAACATTTATATTTTCTTTATGAACGAACATGAACAAAAAATCGTGTTTGATTATTTGTTCGTGTTCGGTAAAAGTTAAATGAACAAACGTGAACATGCCGATGTTCGTGTTCGTTCGGTTCATTACAAGCCTAGATATGCTTTTCAATTAATTATTGCAACTTAGTAATCAGTATTGAGTGTTCAGAAAAAATATGATAATGATTCTAATTTTATAATCTAGTGGCGGCAACTTCAAACTCATTTTAGTTTTGAATGGGTCAGTTTGTGTTATGTTCAAATGGGCAAAATCAGTATTAGTAGAAAGCTCATCAAAAGGCTTAAGAGTCGTCCAACGTGCATTTATAACACACACATGACACACCTCTGACCTCTCTAATATACTTATTCAAGAAACAGATTACAATTGTAATAATTGAAAGAAGAGAGTTTTCTGTCAATATCACACTTCAAAAACTACCAATATTGAGTTTTGACCCCTTCCCAGTGTACCCATTTGCCGCCTCTATAAAAACTACTTATTGAAGTAAAAGCACAATTATTTTCTCCCTACCTTTTTGAACTTAATTATCTGATTCTTCATAGCAACAATCACTTTGAAACCACATATTCAACCCCACCCCACCCCACCTCCCAACCCACCAAGGAAAGAAATGATAGAACTCACCAGGAGTTGAAATGTCAACTGAAGATCTAGGCCTTTTTGTTTTCAGTGCCATTGGATGAGCCAAACTTGTTGGAACAGGTGTTACAAATGTTTCAATCTCCCATGGAGAAACCCTTTCGGGTCTCATAATAGATGCAGGTTCGTCCCATTGAACCTGATATAGCATACAATTATATAAAAAGATTTTATTTTTTATTCCTTTCTTTAAAAGTATCCTTCCATGTTTATAGAAATTAGAACATATACTAACCTTCAATGAGCGCCATTTTGAGGACTCCCACTGAGGAGATATGTCTTCAACTCCAACTATTGTCCCTGTAAACCTAATTAACCCAAGTACATGTGCCACGTCAGCACTGGTAGAAACTAAAAAACAGTGATTGTTGATATTGAAGTTACCTTCTTTCAGGAGAGTCTTCACCCTCAAATGGCATCTTGAATCTCATGCCAGCAGTAAACTTATTGTTTATGGCTTCTATATATTTGTTCAAGCTAATGATGAACTGACTTGTTCTGGAGAAATATCAGCGAATTTCAAGAACCGGATCAAGATCCAAATTTCCTAAACTAAGCAAATTAGCTTGCACCAAGGATTCAGGTAAGTAACTTTTGGTGTGGGTTGGGCTGACATTAATCGCATTTTTGTCCATCTTTTAATTTGCTTCATGAAAATTTCTCTATGGATAACTACTGTATTAGTATTCCATTTCTTTAAATTGGTTTCAAATATATTTTGGGAAACTTCCAATTCGTTTGACCCGTTTCCTCTTTAGCTAGCTTTTCTTTTCTCTTACTAATTTGACCCATTAGAGAAGAACACAAAACACAGATCAGCTCATTCATAAGTGAATAGATTACCTTGGTTTGTAGTAAACAACAAAACGGGTTTGGGTTGAAACAGCATGTGATGCAGTTGCAAGGACACCAAGGTGCATGCTCTGGCTAGAGATCACTGAAGATGGCATGGAGGTTTGTTGACGGACAAAACGTTTAACACCTACCCGTAATTCACCATTTTCACCCCTATACATAAAAAAAAGGTTAGTCAAGAATTTATAAGGAACACATGACACATATCATGTATAACTAAGTGGATGTAACTAACAAGTCAGCAATAACATGAAGACTTTACCTAAGAAATACAAATGAATCCCCTGCCACTAATTTCTTACAAGTAACAAAAGTACTCCATCCAGTTGTAAGCAAATGCCTTCTAGGTTGACCTGCAGGGTCAAAGAGCAAAAGTTGGTTCTCAAGAAAGATAGAACAATCAATTATTGATATGAACATAAGGCGGGTGTTTGGCTGTGCGCTTAAACTGAAACAATGATCCGACTTTAGTTGTAAGAAATATGATTATTGAGATGAATGAAAAATTTTCAACTTATCGCTAGGTTTTAAGGGACCGTTTATATGGTTCATGCCTGATTATTGAAATCATACATTCGAAAACTCTTAAGTTGTGACATATACGCAAGTAATCGAAGTTGTAGTAACCTCTAAAGATATGCTTAAAACGCCACTCGAATCCATGAAGATCCTTGGCTACTAACTCCTGAGTAGGTGTTGGTTGAGTCATGTCCTAAAGAAACTCAAAAAATTAGAACATCAAAAAGTAAACATCTAAAACTATGTTCGGCAGATGGGGTACCAAAAGAATTACAAAATTACCAGGGGAGGTAGGCACTCATTTGCATGCTTCCTAAGCACTGAGAACCCACCATGAGTGCTTGTATCTGAGGCTGTCAATACTTTGCAAAAGGAGTGAACATTTGGTCTAGGAGGCTCTGCAAGGCATTCATCAGGACTTGTAGGATCGATATCACTTTGCTACAGATTGTTGCACAAAATCATAAACATGATTCCTTATTTCACAAACATCATAAACTTCCTACAAAATTAAACTATTAAAAACTTAAAAATCTTACATTTGCCTCTGGAAGTAAGGTGATTTGAGCATAAACTTCATCTGTTTCTTGTTCAGCCTGCAAATTCAACCAAATTCAACACCAATACCTCATAAAACAAATCAAACAAGTAATAAACACTGTACCAGTAGCTGAGTATGAACAACACGACAAAGTATCTTTGATTTCAGGTTAAACAGATTAATTCCCTGATTCAATTCCTGATTTGTTGATGCCTCTAACTAGCAAAAACACCCCAATTATAGCAAATTAAAACACATATAATCAAATAAAACTCCAAATTTTCAAGCAAAAATCAAAAGAAACTGTTTACTTGCTCCATATGCCCTTGAGGAAAGTAGAAAACTCTCTCCCCATCCCTAGGAACATCCACCTGTGGCCCCGTACAAGCCTTCCACAGCTCCTTATACAACAGATCTTCACAAAAACCACACAAATCATTCACAATAAACAAACACAAGATCAAACACAAACATAATCATCATTTCAACATTAATTAATGAACGAATTCAGCAATTTCACCTTCTGAATCGAACACAGGTGGCCCTCGATGCTCCATAACTGAAAGTTAACAACCAAAACAACACCACAAACAATAATGAACAAAATTACACCACAATAAGCTCCAAAAGGACAAAAACTATCACAATTTCCGCATTATGATCGTGAATTCATGCTGATGAACAATGATGTCAAAAAAAGCCCTAGAAACGTGAATTTTCGGTTGAAAACACGTAAATCGAAGGGAAACAACAGGTGATGATGCTTCAGATATGAAATTACTTCTTTGAGATTATGGTGTTGATGCTAGAAGAGATGAAGTGTGAAAATGGCGTTAATTATACACATTGATTCGTTGTGTTTCTCTCTCTTGAACACTTTTGCTGTCGCTTTCGCTCACTGTAAGCCTTTGTTTGTCTCCTTTCATGGTGGTGTGTAGTGCATGAGCCTAACCTAACTAACCATGGTTAAGTTAGCCTAACCCAACAACGGGTCCCGGTTAAACCGGTTAAAGTAATTCGGTTTATCTTACCGACGAATATAATTTCTCTGCTCTACGAGTAGTGTCTACTCTAATTTTAAGATCATCACAACTGCATTCTGTAAGATTTGAACCTATAATTATTTGATTAGAGAGTTTACGATTTTAGTATTTTGTTATAAGAATTCCCATTGAGGACAACTAATTTGGTTAAAATGAGATAATCACAAAGGTAGTGGATTTGGATGTGAATACAAAAATGGATGCTCTACGGGACTATCATTCGTGTATGTATGTACTTCATAGTTGCATAAGTATGATGAAATCATGAAATAAATATGTGGATAGATATGTGGATGTCAATTTATTATTATGGAACGATATATGTGTGGTGCATGTTTTTTTGTAATATCACGGTGTGATCGAGTTGTCGTGTAAGATCATGGATGTAGGTGTGACGTTTTTTTTAAACAGACTTATAGTGGTGACGTGTTAATGAAAATGACTAATTTTGATGATTTTTCTTCAAAATAGTTTGTTATACTTAAAAGTAATGGTTAAATAGTTTAATAACGTGGTTAGAATGTTATCACAAGTTAGGGTGGTGTCATTTATATGTAAAAAATTGTGTATAAGAATGATAGACATATCCCATGCCTATTAAAGATGTTTGGTTTATGAGTTTAGGTTTTAAAAATTAGGTATTAACCCTACAAATTTAGGTACAATAAACCCACCCAAGAATGTTGATGTTAAAATCTCGTAGTAAACATTTTAATATCTGGTAGTAAACATTTTTTTTTGTAGTAAAGTATTTGTTGTAACAAATTTATTATTTATGTAAAAGCATATTTATATATATTATTTTACAAGTATAATCATTTTGCAGTAATTAATGTTTCATAATGCGAGTAATCATTTTTAAGACATGCATACGAGAAAAATTTGACCATAAATGGTTATGGATTATTATAAATTTGTTTGAATAATATTGTAATAAACTTAGGAATGCATTATTTGAGTGGTAAAAAGTGTATTGGGTGGCAAACGACGTGTGGGTGACAAGTATGCACCATTGATCACAAGTGAAACCCACCAAAAACTCATAAATTAAATCCATTTAATATACAAAGTAGCCTCGTATATATCCGTATAATATGTGAAATATTATAACACAAGGGAAAATGTTAATTAATATTTAAGGATGAAATATAAATACAAGAACTGTCAGTAATTGTATTATGAATTATAAATACAAGAACTGCCAGTAATTATTTGTTTAAATGTGTTGTAGGTTATTCTCTATATTGTTAACTAATAACTAATTTTATTTAAGTTATTTAACAAGAAACTATTTGTTTAGATAACTTTATGATAAAATACATACCAATTTCAAAATCCTTGGTACAATTATAAATCTAAGTGAGGATGTAAAAACACTCGCTTAGGGATACCCTTGAATTTACAAGTGACATGGTATAACAAATATTTCATAACGGATCGGACCGAAAACCAACTATAAACTTGCTTAGACCAGATTTTAAATTTGATTTATTTAAATGTGTAAAAAACTCGTTTAATTAGGGATAACCTTGAATTCAATCTCTGTTTGAAATGGTTGGACCGGATTTTAAATTTGTTTTATTTAATTTATTCAAAATCTCATTTATTACTTCGAACTCCGCATTTTTTATTCATATATAACTTTATATTATATCTACATTATAAATTTACACAAAAGCAAATTTGTTTAATATTTTATTATAAATTACTTGTAAATAAGTATATCTATACATACACATTAAAACTACTTTTATAATTATTTATAACGTTATCTAATTTTCAAAATAATTACACAAGTAAACCGAAGAGAAAAAAAACATTAAAAAACCTACAAACCGGCATGGTAGGTAAAAACTAAAGAACGTCCGTACCCACTGCCCACAGGCCATCCCAACCCCATAAAAGATTTTAAACTATAATTAATAAAAGATTTTAAATCATTTAATATAAAAAGTAATGGCATTTTGTAAAAGTTGTTGCTTGAAAGTCATTGGACTTATTGAATATTTGAATTCTTACTCATGACTTTATTGTCATTGAAAATTTTTATTTCATAATATATTAATCGAGAGAGGATGTAATTCATAAGATATATGCTTTAAAACCATAATTACAAACCAAACGTCATAGAAAATAATATAAATTTTAAAGATTTCAAAACATAAATAAATAAAAGAAATATGATTCTCGATTCAATTTAGTTGATACTGAAGCATTTAATGATCTAACTCTATAGAAAGAAAGTAAAAAGATATGATGGTCGTCATGAAAAGTAATATGTCAAAAATAGTGTTTGTGACGTCTTAAATTACGTTGTCTTCTCTTATTGTTCGATTTGTTTTCAAGTGTTTTATACTTTTCTATTAAAAATTTTGACTGTTTAACTTTTTAAATGGTATAATAATATACCATGATGAAATGTTTGCCTTGAAGCTTATTCACTCGTTGATGTTACATAATGAAATTGCTACACCGTTGTCACGCTTAGAGGCAAGCTTTTAAATGAAGTTCACACACAAAAGAAAATTAAAAAACCAAAAAAAGTAAGTTGTACATATTTGACACATAAAAAACATTTTGGCAGTCTCTTAATCAGCCTCTTAATGGTTCAGATGTCTGAATGATTCAGCACTTGATAGTTCAGACTGTTTGTTTCGCGAGCAAATGTCTGAATGGTTCAGACATTTGCCTCTGAATGGTCAAGCATTATACTAGTGCTAAATGGGTAAAAGGTCTAGTGCTGAATGGGTAAGAGGTCTAATATTGAACGTTAAGACCTCTTATCTGAATTGGTCAGACATTTGCATTTAAATAGTTAAATGATATACTAGCTTTTAATGGTTCAAACATCTTAATGGTTCAACATTTAATGGTTCAGACCTCTTATTGGTTCAGCACTTAATCATTCAGAAATTATCAAACAGCCCCTAAGTTGTGTTGACATGAATAATTTAATATGTTTGGTTCCTCTTTGTATAAAACTTGAAAAGCTAAGTTTGTAATTTAGTCTAAATGGCAAGCATAAATATTAATCAATATAATGCATATGACAATATAAGCATATAATGAATCTAAGTTTGTTTTACATTTAATTCATATATGTTATAATAAGTTTTTGACATGATTTTCTAATATGGACATGAATAACTAACCCGATGGTTACTATGATTTAATGTTTAAGCTGAAACAAAAGATAATACCATGTCGCGGTTAATTTCATGGAAGTTTTGCTTACAATTTGCTACACGCGTATTAAGTTATATAGAAAGCGAAATCATAAAACTATAGAGGTATGAGAAAGATTAACACCAATTAAACTTGATTATTCATGAAATTAAGATTCAAAAATAGTTTGTGTTCTTGAATTAAAAAACCAAAATAAGATGTGATAGTCTGATAGAGATCATAGGCATGTAGTTTTGAGATTTTCAAGAAACATAAAAACTATTAATTTATGGTGATGGGGCAATATGAGTAAACGACATTATTGAATCAATAGATGATTATTTTGAGAAACAAATGTACAAAACTATTTTCTAAGGCTCAAAACTACCAAAAGAGTCATGTGTATGGGAATTCCATTTAATGTTAGAATGAAAAAGATGTAAATTTTTCTTGTTATCAAGAAAATAATAACCTATAAAAGGTAAACATCAATGAAAGGTGAGACCTCTCAACTTAAACTTGAAATGTATGCAACTAAAGTTATCTTAAATCAATTTGAACATTAGACTATGAATAGCTTTTAAAATAGATGAAAAGATAAATAATATGAAATATAAATAGAACAAAAAAAAAACATCAAACCTAAATAAATATGAAATGTATGCTAATTTCTAATGATTCACAACTTTCTATCATTTGTTACCGTTATTTCATCATAAAATTATCTTTATGATGATAGATGAGCGAAAAGGTGATACGTGACTTCTGGTCACATATCACACGCATTTGCGTATGTGTTGATCGAATGAAAGACTAATAAGCAAGCAAAATGTATATGCACACTCATAAAGTTTTATGCCTCATGACTAGAGAGTAGAGACTTGATTTTTCTCTTTGATTATTGTAGAGCCACAACATCATCAAATAAATGACTATCTTCATTTCTTTTTTAAAATGTGTTAAGTAAATTGCTTATTGCTATTTTGTATTACATTGTACATGTATGTATATTCAACTGGTAAATCAACTATGAACTATGCCAGCATGAACGAGTACATGACTCATGTCACTTTAATATTCGCATATTAAATACCAAAAAAGTGAAATTAAAAGACTCCATATGAAAAAGATGAACAACAAACTTGAATATTCACGAAAATAAGGACGTTGGAAAATAGTTTGTATTGAATACTTAGAAAGCGAAATCAAAAGACTTCATATGAGAAATATTAACACCCAAACTTGATTATTCATGAACATGAGGTTGTTGAAAAGTTAAGTACATATAAAGAAAAATCAAAAGGCTTCATATATGAGACATACCCAAAGTCGATTATTCATGAAAATAAGATTGTTCACAAATAGTCAATCTTGCTGAATCCATTGAATCAAAATAAAGAGTCATATGGACCATAGGCATGTGTTTTTTGAGATTTTCAAGATTCATATAATCCTATTGCTTTATGGTGGTGGACCAAATGAGCAAGGACGTTCTTCAATCAAAAACGTTTTTATTTTACAAAATGGAGTTTATAAACTATTCCAAAAAGCTTATGACTATTTATGTATATGAGATAATGAGAGTTCTCATTGATGTGAAAGTGAAATATAACAATCACATTCATGTGACCATAAAACAACCCTAAGCACAAATGAAAGAAAAAACTTTTTATCTAAGATTTGAAATGCATGCAACTAAAGTCGTCTTATATCATCTTTACGTTGATTGGTTATTTCGTTATGTTTGAATTACAGGTTATAAAAATTTCTAAAAATTAGTGAAAAGCTAAAGAATACGAAAAATAGATATAACAAAAGAAATAAAGTATCAAATCTGAATAAATATGAAGTACACAATCCTGTGTGTCTGCATCAACTGCTGAGGCTGAATACATTGCTGCTGCAAGCTGCTGTGCTCAAGTGCTTTGGATTCAAAATCAGACATACAATTGTAGATTATTCACTAGTTTATGTAACGTGTCACCATTGTTTCGTCATAAAAAGACGTTTTATGATGACATGTGAGGGAAAAGCTCTTACTTAATTGATAATTGTTATCACATGCATATATAAATATAAATATATATATATATATATATATATATATATATATATATATATATATATATATATATATGTGAAAAAGAATATACTGTGAGAAAAATATAAATAGGTGATCATAAAGTCATGTATTTTATAAATAACACACTTTTTTTCTAACATTATTAAGCTAGAAGGGACGGAACCTTTTCAAGTTAATTCTAACATTATTAGGGTGGAAGGAACGGAAACTTTTAAACCCTCAACTACTCTAATAAAAACGTCATATTATTTTACTGAAAATTACTCTAAAGTCTAAAGCTATACTAAAAGGAGGGATCACGATCTTTTGACCCAAAACTACCCTAACATGATTTTCAGCAGGTTCACCAGAGGGGTTTGTTAACTTGATCATTCAACCAACTGGCACTACTTAAGACACACGAGATGGTGTAACCATGGTACACTAAGCCGCTTCCCAACTCGTATACCACCCATACTGAGATATAACGGGTTAACATCACTGAAAAGATTGGTATTGAAAATTTTCTTTTCCAAAACCTACAAAATAAATTAGGGAAAATTCTTAAAATGTCTCTTTAATCGTTACTTTTCTTTAAAAAGTCCATTTAACCACTTTATTCCACCAATTTCCCCTCATATTCCACCCATAGTTCAAAGGCTTTCGAACGTATTTTGAAGGTCTTCCAACCGCATTGCAATGGCTCTCGACCGTATTTGAAGAGCTTTTGATCATATTTCAAGGGTTTCCACCCATATTTCAACAGCTTTGCACATGTTTGTGAGGTTAGAGATCCGTGTTTGGGAGTTCAGACGCCCATGTTTTAGGGTCTAACGTCTGTGTGTTTGCATGTGATGCACATGTTCCTACACGTGGCCTATTTCTATCCACAAGAAGTAGGTCCGACAATCATATTTTAAGTTGGTTGACACTCGTATCAAAAGAGGACATGTTAAGAATTGAACAAGTCAAAGGAACCTATTTAAAAATCTAGTCAAAGTGACAATACAGATGTCCTACATAAAAACTAATGCAATTAATCTTCTTGTCCAATGATATATTGTAATGGTTTGAGTTTCAGATCTTTAAAGCTTCATGTTGAAATCTAATCAAAGAAGATTTTTTTACAGTAGTGAGGTTTTCTCCTTGTAATGAGTTTTCTTCTTGATAATATTTTCTAGATAAGTCAAACTTACGATATCAAAACTAGTATAAACATTTGACATTAGAAGATTTACTCGAGTAATAAGAGTAGTTTTTACGTATACGGTTAAGAAAAATGAAAAGTAATAATGAATGAAATAGTGGTGGGCCTGAAACACGTGGGAGTATCAGATTGGTGTCAGCTGAAGGAGACAGTGTTTTCATATGTTAGGATGGGGTACGATGATGTGGAGGGTCCCACGTGGCACGTGGGTGGGGTCCTGATGAGTGGTCAATTGGGCATCCCCCTATCAGGGGACATGAGATTTGTTGTGAGACTATTGCAGCCTTTATTTTACTCCATATTTATCATTAAAATGTGAACCCATTATTTTCTTCTTTTTTTTATTTTCTTTTTACTAATGTCACTATTGTTTAATTTAATATATTTTAATTTTTTTAACCTAACATTTTAATCGAATTGTTCTTGCTCTGTTTTTACTTGTTACGCCCTCTTTAAGATATGATGTTAAATTAGTAAAATTTTATTTTTTACACTAAAAGAGTAAATTGATTTATCTGGTTTGATGTTTCCTTAAGAAACATTAGAGAGTTTAGGAAAGTCCGTTTAGCCTATGCTAAAGGTTTTTTTTATAGGTATAGATGATGTTGATTAAAAGAACTATAAAAAAAGACTAAGCTAATGATATTTTGGCCTAGTGGTTCAAGAAGAGGTGGGAGGTTTTTCCTCTTTTGGATATCTGATGTTCAAACTTGATATTGGTAAATTATTACTAACTTGGTGTTAATAACTTTTAACATTTAACTTGTCGTTCCAAAAAAAAGACATGTTTATGGTTTATATTATATAGAATATGAATAAGAATTAAAAATGTGAACACGTGATCTACACGATTAAACCATTTTATGTTGTTGTCCATTTTACACGATAAGTTATTTTAACGAACACGAATGGCATAGGTTGTGTGTTAGAAGTAAGTAAAAAGACAAAATCACGTAAAAAGACAAAACAAAATCATGTAAAGTGAACATCAAGAAAAAGATGTTATCGTGTAAAAGGGTGAACTTTAAGAAACGCAATCACATAAAAAAATAATCGTATAAAAAGTTTTATGTCTTGTGTATCTCGCTTCTACATGTTAGCTTTTTTAGTGGGGTGCATATATAGAACACAAATTATTGCAAAAATGTGCAGAAACCAAGTTCATTTTTTCAATCTTACAAAAATTTAAGAATAGAAGAATATATTATAAATGTAATTCAATAATTTCTCACTATGAGATTAAAAAAATTATGGATCAATTAGTGTGAATTTTCATTTGCTTATATAACTAACCTACACATATGTTGGTTATTAAAAACGCATGAATAAGAAGTGAGGCTTGGTGACTTATTGTCACAATCTACACTCATTGTAACTGATGTGTCAGGTCAAACACCATGCTTGTAGCATTTAAAAAAACTTGTTTCTTAAAATTTGTTTGTTGAACTAATTCTTTGAGTGAATTGTGGTGGCGAGAAAGGTTGGAGCTAATGTTTTCAGAACCGGATCGGACGTTGAACCGGACGTCTTACTGGTTTGGTGGTCGGACCGGTCGGACCGGATTTAACTATATTTATATATGTAATTAAATATAAGTAATTTATATATGATTTATATATGTATTTTATAATTATATATAAACTTTAACTATATTTGTATATCCTACTAATTTATGGTTTAACACCCCGTTTTTACCCATTGAAAGCAAAAAAAAAAAAATAAAAACCGGTCCGGTTTCCCGGTCCGACCATCGGTTCGGGACGAACCGGCCGGTTCGACCACCTAAAACCGAACCATAGCAGACCGGACCGGCCACCTGACCGATCCCCGGTCGAACCGGTCGGACTGGCCGGTCCGATCCGGTCTCCAAAACATTGGTTGGAGCTCAAATGGATCAAATTGTAAAAGATCCTTGAGAACCCTAATTGTTGATAATATTTTTAAAAATAGGATTAAGATCTATAAAGGGTGTTTGAAGACTGCAAATTGATGTGATAAATTTAGGAGTGTATAATGGGTATCTATAATTTAAATTAATTTTGTTTTTTTTTTCCAAAATCTAGCTATTGGAGGGAGAGAGAGTCATTGGTGAACGGTACTCTCGACAACAGCGCTCACCCCTTTAACGCTTCGATACCAACTAGAGTAGGACAGATGGAGATGATGAAGGCCTCATGGTGTTGATGATGATGAGGTCACCTCATCTAAGACTTCCTATTGATACCGATTTAGATCTTAGATGGCCCTCATGGTGTCGATGATAACGAGGAACATTTCATATGAGATTTGTTGTTGGTTTCATGTCCGTCGTTGGTTTTATCGTTCTTTTTTCGGTCTTTGTTGGTATGTTGTATTGTCGTTGCTGCGAAGTCGATGATGATAAGTTGTTGCTTATCTGAGAGCAACAATATGGTTTTGTTTGGTACGTTGTTGTTAAGCAAAGTGGTAGTGGTTACTTTGGTGTGGCTACTGAATTTAGTTGGAAGCCGCAACAAAACCCCCATTCTAAGTCCAACTACGACGGTAGGTCGTTTTAGTCCGTGCATCACGCGCGCAACGTGCGCATGGGGAACAAACTAGTTTTATTTAATAGCAAGCTATTTTTTAATAAATAACATTAATAAAAGGAGTTCATTCTTAATTTATTAAGAAGTATTTTTAGTCTATAAAGAAATTAAATTATATTATTAGTTATTATATTATAATACATATTAAAAAGTTTGGTCGGTGGATGCAGTGAAGAATTATTGCTTTTCGTATTAAGCACAAAAGTTTTAGGAATGTTTATTTAGAAATATTAACCACCCCATCTTCCTAATATGATATTAAAAGCATCCACATTTCCACTTTCAATTTCACACAAGAAAAGCTCTCTCTATCCATTAAATATATATTTCTATTAATGCACTTAGTAAAATAAATAAACTACAAATCATACTTATTTGTTTAAAAAGAAAATAGATAATATAAAATTTACATTGGATGATTTTGTTATCATTATCAACTAACATATATTTAAGGAATGTTTATAAAAATATAAGAGTACAAAATATGTAACGTAATTTCTTAATAATTCTAAAAAATCATTAAACTATTTTTTTATCTGTTGTTTTTCTTAAAGGATTTCGTCTAAGACCCTTACTTTTTCGTTATTTATCATAGTCTTTTTAACTCGTAGCAATGCGTGAATCATAATTTTATAAAAAAACCAAACCCGAAAGAGATCCGCGGCAACGCACGGGTCTCACTTTCTAGTTAATTATTAAGTTGGAGAGAAAAATGAAAAAATTTTGATGAAGAGAAATGTAATGTTCTCATGCTTTACTTAATTACTCTTTTATTATAGTATATAAAGATAAAGGTTATTATTTACACAAATCAAAACATTACAGTGCACGATTACATCTTTTTATACACAATAGAACTAAATGACTTATATCCTATTAACCTAGATTACATCTTTCTAACAGAATTGTGACATTTATTTTTATGTAGGTTATGATATGATTCAAATAGTTAAACGTGCACGATTAAAATGGATCATGAGTTTAAAGTTAAAACACTTGAAACGCACCAACTTTATTGTTGACGCGTGTTATAAGTACACACACTACACTCTTATTCTCTTTATTTTTTTCTATACATACATATAGATACATAAAGATAGATAAAGAGATGTGGGTGTCTTAAATAACAAAGTTGGATGTTAATACAACCCAAGCCTTTTTTTATTTGCTTTCTTCTAGTATTCTTTTAAAACATTATATACCTATACATTTTCAGTATGTGTGAACAACTCTAATTTAATATTGGTTTACTTGTTAAAGTCCGGTGAAAACACCACTTTTGCATTTCTATACCGGTAATGGCCATGTATATGGACTTTTCTCTCTTACCAAAGCATAACAACCCCTTTCGTCGATTAACATTACAATTTCCCTCCTTATCTCCTCGTTTTCCTGACTACAAAATCACAACATAATCATCGACAACTGCAATGGATTCAGGCGTTATGATGGTTCATACGACAAAGGCTTTGTTGTCACTGGTTTTTGGGGTTATTATGCGTCGACAATGAACAACATAATCGACAAGACAACAAACCGTTCTTGAATACTTGCTTTCCATAAGTTGTTAATCTTTATTCGACTTGCTTTAACCATTAAAATGATTAATCTTGATTTGAACCTTTACAATAACCTAAAACGAAAACTTGATTTTGAATCATCAACAATGGAGACCAAAGGGCTTAAGATCGTAGATCAAAACTTTGATTGCTTAAGTTGTTATGATGCTCAATAGAACATGATATGGAAGAATAAAAATATAATATTTGATTATTTATACTTATTGCTCTAAAGGTATACTTTGTATTGAGACTTAACAAAAGTACATTTTTGAGGAAAGAAGAATCAAATTGTTTTTAATCTAAGAATATTTTGATCTTTAGAATAGTTGTGGTCTTGATTTCTTGAGTTCATGAACCCATGAATCCGATGTCTATAAAAAATCAATTAAATCAAAAGCACATAACTTCTTTAGTTTTTTTTTTAAATCCATCAACTGAATAGCTAGTTGTCTTCTATTGAACACACAGAATGGCTTGCAATGATTTACTTTGATTAGGGCTGTTCAAACCGCTCGACTCTCGACGCTCGCTTGACGTTCGTTCGGAATTTGCTCGAAAAATGCTCGTTCGAATTTTTGCTCGATTGTAAACGAGCCGATCAGCTCGGATCGGTTTGTAAACGAGCCAAGCATGAGCAAAGGTCCGCTCGGTTCGGTTCGGCTCGAATTAATATGCATATATAGTTTATACGTATCATTATAGTTGACTTGACTCATTATATACAAATATATAATCATAATATGCCTACTTGATCAATCAACGTAATAAAAAATTCTACATTAAATATAAAAGTGAAATACTAAGCCGTTAATAGATATATTTTCGATCATTTCCCGCTCTCACCGTTATCGTTCTCTGCAATATGCTCTTCGCCTTATCGGCTACAGACTTAGTCACATCGTCAGCCACAACGTATTTTCATCTATGAAAATATTATGTAATGAATATTGGCTGATTTTTAAGTCATTAAACGTTATTCGCTGCAGTATAAATCATATGACGCACAAGATAGTTGGGTTGTATAAATTGTTCGCCGCTCGTTGCGCTCGCTCGACGCTCGCTCGAAAATTTAACCCTCGAAAAATGCTCGTTCGATTCTGCGCTCGGTTGTAAACGAGCCGATCGGCTCGGTTCGGTTTGGAAACGAGCCAAGCACGAGCAAAGGTCCGCTCGGCTCGGCTCGGCTCATGAACAGCCCTAACTTTGATAACCTCTTAAATGTTACATATCCAAAATAAACTTTAACTTACATGATTTCGTTGTTAGCAAGATATTAATTGATCCCATCAATTTATTGATAACGAATTCTCATGAAAAATAAAAATAAAAATGTGTTTACGCGAAATGATTGGTAGTCACAAATATATAAATTCAAAATATATAATCCATTTGATACTTAACAGTTATAAATAAATTTTAAATAATTTATAATAGAAGAATTTTAGAGTGTAAGTTGATAACTAACTCTGTTTTCAATAGATAATAATAGTAACATATTACACATGCATTTTATTTGCTATACTTATATTACTTGTAAAAAAAATTCATATCTTAACATTTTTATTGAATTCGTTTTATATCATACTACTTTATCACTCATAAATCCATCTAATTTGTTTGTATAATTTAAACTCTTGATTTTAAGAGAGAAAACATCTACCACACCTAAAAACTGAATTCGTTTTATATCATACTACTTTATCATTCATAAATCTATCTAATTTGCTTGTATGATTTAAACTCTTGATTTCTAAAAGAAAAAACATTTATCACACCTAAATATTATTGAACCAAATGCATCTTTTATCATACTATAATTAGTTGATTAATCTTATTTAAAAATTCTTAAATGCGTCGCATGTGATGGCAACAACCAAAAGGCAATAACTGTTTACCTTTAATCCTTCTTTATACTCTTTCTAATTTTATTAAATTCCCTACATAAAGTTTGCATCTTACCACACATTTAGACTATATCAATCATATTTCTTTACTATATATGATTAAATAAACTTTATGATTATAATTTGGACAATAGATAAGCCAAACCAATCATAGGTGGGTTACGTGCACATATGTCCATTAGTGTCACTAATCACACAATTAGCGTAATTAACTAATAAATTAAGAATTAAAATATACTCCAATTATTAAGATTCTCTCTTCTTTGAATCTTCGGATTCCAACATTTCTATGATGGACAAAGAAATTTCAAAGGTGTGACATTGGATGAGTTATAGTAAACGGTTTAACGAACATTTTTGTCTGAATGAAAACATACAAACGATTGTCGTTTGAAATGTTTGTAACACATGTACACACATATAACCGAGATAACGAACATCTTGGTGGTTGTTTAACTTACTTTTTATATAGTTGGAAGTCACTCCATCAGTGAGTAGAATTCAAGACAAGTTTTGAGAATGTTTATTTACCACAAATAAAGAAATATCATCTAACTAAACTCTTTATCCATAGATAACCTTTGTATAAAGAGGACTTTATCTATATAATAAAAACTAAAAAATGGCCTTACATGTATTAGATTATACGTATATAATATCATTGATCTCTTATCTATAACATATATTACATTATACGTATATAATAACTATAATACAATTTGTTTTTATTTTCACTCGTGTATCACACGGATATCTAACCTAGTATATGATAATGCAGTGATTATAATGTATTAAGTAATATTAGTAGTGAACAAATCACTTATAAACAAAAAGTGGTTTGTACAGCTAATATTACAATGTGTAAATAAGATGTATATTGTATACAATATAACTTTTTAGACGGATCAAATTCTAGATAATCTGGTAATCGTGAAATACTTTAAGATTAAAACAATTTCATATTGAAACAATACGTCAACTTTAAAATTTTCAACCAGCTAAAACTCATACGTAATCATCAAGAACAAAGAATTAAATCTATAGTGATCATGTGAACCGGATAAAAAGATCAAAAAGAAGATGATATATTCAAAAGTTAGAGGCCATAAACTGTTTTCAGATTGTAATTCAAATTAGCACAAACTAGAGCCAAATTTTTTTATTTCAAATGTTCATGTGATTTTCTTAATAATAAAATTTATGAGTTATTAATTAAAAAATATTTATTAAAATAATTTTTAACCCTAGTCAAAGGCTCTTCCCGTTGAACCCCGCTCTTAAGGACGACAATACGCCATTCAAACCCCAATTACTTACAGACGAACCCCTAACCAATAAAAATAACTACTAAAAGTTATTGTATAGCTTTACTAGTGTACAAATCATCTATATTTATATCCAAATAAATATAAATTTACCAAACACATTACATATACTTTTCTTAAGTGAAAGGTAGGTAACGGTAGATACTAATATATCTTATTGATGATAAAGTTGTCGAAGGACCACAAACTTAACGACAAATCATGATGACCCTATACCACGTTGTATTCATATTTCATGGGAAAGAAACAGTAAATGGGCTAACACAAAAATAATTACTAAAAACAAATGCTTTCATTGTTTGTTTAATAAGATCATTGTGACTTTTTAGATATAACATATAAGAAAAATACAATTAACTATAATACAGTTATTTTGGAGGAATTAATAATATATTAGAAAACAACCTAAGTGCTACAATGTCTTTTATGATTTTTGTTTTTGGCCACAAAGGTTTTTAGTTTTGGTGAAATGTTATTTTTTGGTCCGCTATCTTTCTATAAAATATAGAACAATAACTGGGTTCGTATAATTATATAACTCTTTTATTTTTAGCCATTTCAGTTAAAATATTTTTAAGCATTATTATCTTAACGAACTAAACCGATTATGAGCGAAAAACATCGTTGACGGAATTCAACTTTGGTATTTGTTTTTATGGTTTTTGATGATCCTAGAAAATAACAACCAATATTACGCAGTGTAGCTCGGGGGGAAATGATAGAACCGCCGCCGCGTAGCGCGCGTAAAAAACTTGTTTAAATCAAATTGCAAGGATGTTTTTGAAGATCGAATTCGAATTTCAACTATGTGAAACTCAACTCAAATTAAACTATAAGTGATACTAAACTCGACTAGTTAAAATTATATTTATAAAAAATTAGGATATAATCGTTTTCTGTATACAACCTAGACACTATTTGGTACGATTCGGTACTTTGACTATACGAATCAGCACGTCGTGTTTCATGTTTTGATTTCGTTCATATTATAAAGAGTTAATTTCAATTTTGCTTCATAAGGTTTGATAAAAAATAACTATTTTCCTGCAAAAGATTAAAAACATCAATTTACCTTTAAAAGTTTCATATTCAAAAGTTTTATTATTATGGATTAAGTTGAAACAACTAATGAAACTTTGGATTGAAACTGAAACAAATTATGAAAGTTTTAAGGGAAATTGATGTTTTTAATCTTTTGAAGGAAATTGATTATTTTTAACAAACCTCAAGGAATAAAATGAAACTTAACTCTATTATAAATACTCACCGATCATATTGTGCACGCTATTGAATTAGGAGATGTAATAACAATCTTGGTATTCAAAGATGGAGTTAGTTATGTGACACTAGTAAAATATTTTCTTATTTGTTATATTTATATCTCATAGCAAAATGACATCATATGAGCTCAAATAATCACAACGTATGTTTTTGGATGAAGAAACATTAAGAGGAGATTTGCGGTTGTTTTAGGTTTTAGTACGAGTTTATCTTGGGATTTGTGATTTTTATTGTGTATTTTTTCAATTTTAAAATATAAAGTTTTCTTAAAATTTTGGGTAATTTGAATAACTTGACCCGGTAAAACTGTAAAAGTATCTCAAACATTCATAAACAAAACATAATAAGACAAGTTGAATAAATTTTCAAATCCGCGACTGCTTGACGTAATCATATTTACATATAAATGGCGTCATCACTGTTACGATTGAACCTTAATCTTAAACTGTTAAACAAACATATTAAACGGTTAAACTAACAAAAAAACAAAACAAGTTGTAAAAGGTTAAATTAACAAAAGTGGGAATTTAAACATGTTACAATAATGATGATAGTGGAATCCTCCATTTAAAAATTTGTAAATGCTAGTAGCATATGACGATACATGTGACGTTTATGAACCTTAAGACAGTGTTTAAGGTTTTAATAGATATCTTAATGACTAAAGTAGTTACACTTTGGACCTTTAAAATTCAGGTCGTACCATTTGTTTGCTGCCTAACTATTAAGCACTTAGCGATCAAGTGACTGGTTTAACGTTTGTTTTTTAGGATCGAGTGTGCGCCATGAAACTGTTTATTTAATGTTAAATAATCGGTATTAATAAGTAAGAGCATTTATAACGGGTTCATGTGGATGAATGTAAAGTTGTTAAAGACAAACATGTTGTTTGTGAATTAAAAAGGAGTCGTTTGTACACATCACGACTTGGAGTTTAGCTTAAAAGCTTGTAAGATAAGAAAAAAGAAAAAAAGATTAGATCGTTGAATATTGCTTAAAATCTCTTTTCTAGAATAAATACTTATTCTCATCAGATAGGTTAGTCGCAAGAAGAAATCTTCAGTTACTATGAAAAGGCTGATAGTTATCTTTACTGTAGTAATCATCGACTAAAAAAAACATTTCGTTATCAAGATTAACTTCATCAAATGATTCAGATAATGATATCATGAACACAGATGGTTATTGAAGCGGGCTTTAGTGTTCTTGTCTTGATTCCAGTCCTCTCAGGAGGAAACTCATAACCGAAAAAAACATTTTGGCTTAATCCTGAGCACTTTTACTTCGAGCGGGACTCGAACCCAAAACCACCTCGTTTTTAATCGTCTTACGTGCCTCATTGATTTTACTAGAATATAAAACTCATAGGCTATTGCTATTAAAAAGACAAAACTCATCGTAACACCGATACACGTGTAATATATATATAAATATTGGAGGATCCTCGTAAGTATCTTCTTTTTATGGGCCAGCCAGTTTACTAGCCCATTAATGTGTCCGACCCAGGCTTATTAGCCCATTCAAAGTTCGTGTTTTACTTTATCTTAATAATCCAAATAAAAGCCCAACTTATAGCGAATATTGTACCGAGGGCGTCTTTAGAGTATACCGAATCAGTATAGCTATCCTTCTTCTGACACAGCAATGCACTTTCAATCAGTATTGGAAAGAGCTGCTAAAAAATTTCTTTTCTTTCTTTACTTGTTGTTTGTCGATGTAAAAGAATGTCCCATTCAATAGAAAATTTTTGAATTTAAAATAATCTATTTCTCGCCATTATGAGTTTAGGGCTTTAAACTAAGGATCAGGTAAAATGCGAATCTGATAAGTTAGTTTCTAATAATTCATGAAATTGATTAGAATATTACGGCAATTGTAAGTAGATTTGAGATCTATAAATCTTTCTTATTCAGAACACATACAACAATGAGAATACCTTTATCCAGAACACATCTATTATTTGGACTATATTTGATACTTCGGCCCACCAATGAGAATACCTTTATCCAGAACACATACAACACAAATATAGCTCATGTTACTAGCACATCTATTATTTGGACTATATATGATTGTGCACCCCTATAAAGTTTGAGTCTTAAGTTGTTATATGCTCATCATATAATTTTTGACGAAACCAAACCTTATACAAACTTATAAACTTATTGTATTATTAGATGCCACCAAGTGTGAATTAGGGGAGGGTAAGAAAACCCATGGACTGGGTGGGAAAACAACCCTCGAACCTGATGTGGTAGAAAAAAAGTCCCAAATCGGTTCGTGTTCACTAGGCATCACCGTCTCTTTCACTTCTTTTATCTGGATTTCGGGGAGAAAAAACTGGGAAGACTCCATGCAAAAAGGGGGGAAACTGAAAAACAAAAGATTATGTTATGACGCTGATGGAACAACCCGAGGAACCTGAGAACGCGGGACGCACCCTCACCCCCCGACAATCCTTTTCTCTTTTCTTTTATCTTCTCTCCCTCGTCCCATCCGCTCTAAAATTTCAGATGAAATAAACTCTCCCCCACCCCTCCGGCCTTCCTCTCACTCTCCATTACCTTCATGTTACATGGTTTACAACACCTCCATTTTAGGTGCACTTAATTTTCCATGCTTCCTTTCACCTTTACCTTTTTTCATCAGCCATACCTAAACTAAATGTTAAATATCATAAGAAAAATAATAAATTACATACTAGTTTTTAAAATTAAAAAATGAATACTTTTTATTGAAATGTAGTACCTTATGCTGAACCATTAAAAGCCCCAACCGAATAAGAGATTGTCTTTGAATCATTTATTATGTTTTTAAAGCTTACACATTAAGAGGATGCATGAACTATTAAAATGTGTTTTTTAAGTGAAACTAACACGCTATACTTCTAACTGATTTAGATATATTCTCTTAATGAAATCATTAAAAAGATAACAAACAATCTAGAAAACTGAGATTTGTAACCCAATGATTCTACAAAAATACTATAAAATTACATTAATTTATTTTCTTAAATATGCTATAGGCTTAAGAAAACTCAACTAACAATATTGTTGATATGTTATACATTAATGAGTCGGTTTTATGTCATTTCTAATGTGAAAATAATTTAATCATTTCTAAAATCAATTTTCGAGTGGTTTATAGACATTTCTTAGTCACTTTCTTACAATTTAAAATTATTATAACCTTTTACAAGATTAAATCATAACCTCTGTTTACAGGATGTCTTTTTAAAGACAGTATATTATTAATACAATTAAAAAATCAAATCATCTAAATCTTTATACTAATAAATAAAAATAAATTTAAACGTTTGTCTATCATTTTATGTTATCTAAGGTTTTCCATCTTTTTCTCATCTTAAATAATAAGGATATTAATAAAATATCTTTATATAGTTATTATAAATTTGATTATCATAACTATTTACTAATAATTATCCATAATTAAATGGATTGTTATTACAAGCTTTAATTTGATAACTAAACTCTAACCAGTGATTAACCAAATGATTATAGCATTAAAATGAATTTAATATATAATTAAATATTGTTTTTACTTAAAAGTTGTTATTTAATAATAGCATTCACATCACACTCTTTATCAACATCTCTATAATTACACTAAAATCACTACTTTTTCTCTCTCATTTTCAATGAAATAATACTTCATGTATCATTAAATTTTCTATTTCTTTTACTCACAATCACTTTAAAAATATTAAAAATTAATAGAGATGAACAGTGTTTTATCAAATATAAAGATAAACAGTAACATGATCTCTATCATCAACTCACAACTTCTTAAAACCATTCTCTATAATATTGAGAATACACTTAAAAATATATAGATGGTGGGATGTGAATGCTCTAATTCAAATATAATCAAGTGCAAAATTATGTTTGTTAAATATATTAAGAAGATAAAGGAAAAATAATGATAATAAATGTTTTTATGACTTATTTCTGTAAATTTTGCAATATGTTAACTTTAAATTTTCAAATGTATGTAATACACGAGTATATTCAATCCTGTATAATACACGATGTTTAAGATATAATTTTTTTATTGTTAATTATATAATAGTATAGTTATTCAACCCGTGTACTATATGTAATGATGTACAAACCGGAACCGGTTTGGTCAACCGTGGTCAAAACCGACTTGGCCTCAAACCGGTTCGAGTTCTAAATCGGTTTGGACTTTAAAAAATCCAAACCTATAAAACCGATTTGGGTCGGTTTGAAACCGGTTCAGCTTTTTTTAGCGTTATAAATTAAAAAAACTTATAAGATGAATGTTACATATTAATTGTATAAATTAAATAAACCTATAAGATGCATTTACATATTTTTATTTGTAAAATTAACACATATAAAATTAGACATTACAATTGTATAAATCAAACCGGTTTAGCACCCAAATCGGTTTCGTTTTTTTTCACGAACCGGTTACCAAACCGGTTTTTTAGCCACCTCTTATGGGATTGTGACCTAGTGTTAGAATAAATCCTAATGATCTAATGTAGTTTTCAGCGTGATATATGTTTTGTTAAGCTCTTATCCAAAATCAGTAGTCATTCGGGCCACGTGTTGGGTTATGGGTTAAATGGGCTCACCCATAAGTAACTGACAAAAGGCCCACTAAGGAAACAATATCAGCAACTATGCTAAAACGTGAACACGTGGCATGGTTGTTGAGGAATAATACACGTGTCCTGAACCAATGGCATCAACCGCTTAAAGCATTCACTCAACCTTAGCACCTAAGTAAAGTTTGTGACCCTTTTTTTATTATTATTTTAATGTTTATTTAATTAAATAAACACAAATTGCTATTTTGTATAAACTAGTATTCAGCCCCCGCGTTGCGACGGGGGCGTAAAACCATGCCAAATAGCAACAACGTCATGTCATCGTCAACGACCACCAACACCGAAAAAGATTGTATTAAAAAAGGAATAAAAAATAAAAAAATAAAATCGAACAAAAAGTAGACATAAAAACGTAAAACATTAAAAATAATAACCAAGGCGATCTAGAACCCGTACGTTGTGACATGATCTTTAAATAAGAAAAATAGGCTTAACAATGTAGAACCACACAAGCTTTGTTATGGCATGTTAACTTTCAAAATTTAGACCAAAATGTAAACAAAAAATATGTAATGCATAGAGACCAAGTAAAAGTTGTAGGGGTTAAGTTGTAAACTATGTATAAATTGGGTTAAAAATAAAAAATTAAAAGAAAAAACAAAGAATATGTACATCTTTTAATGCTTAAATTACAACAATCAATGCAACCTTAAGTTCATAGTTAGTATATACTAAAAAAAAGACAAAGGTGGGTAAAACCCACTAAACACATAATACTACCATTAAACATATCAATAGTATTATATAAATTTGATAACACTTATATTGTTCATTACAATGTTATGAGTTTTTGACTAAGAGGATTATTTATGATTAAAAGCATATCGTGACAGCTGTTATGTCTTGTAATCGCAGTACTATTATACAAAATCAACTTAAATACGAGAGATATTATTTTAGTTTAACTTCATTTTTTTAAGTCATTATATATATTAAAGATTATATAAATGTAAAGATAAGCAAACAAATTCATACATAGTATATTTAATTATATTGTATTCAGATACTGTGGTTAATACTATATAAGCCATGGAAATTTGTAAAGATAAAAAACTATGAAACACATGAGCATGTTGAAACAAAAGAGAAATTAAAAAGAAACTAGATAGAACACATGTATTTTTAGTACGAAGAAGGTAGAATATGCAAGTTAAAGCTTATACATAACCATATACATATATAGTAGTTTTGGTAAATCTGTGTAATAAATAAAATATTATATATATATATATATATGTATATATAAAATGATATTCTAAGATAAAATATGATTAAAATTAAGTATGATAAGAACTTTAAGTAATAAAACAATGATATTAGCTTTTTGAATTTTATTTGGTTTTTAAAAAAATATTAACATTTTGTTTCAAAACAAACCGTATTTTAAAAACTGTCATTTTTATCATTTCCTTATTATAACTTTCAATTGAAATTATTTTTGGCTTATAAAAAATTTACTTTTTCAAAAACACTTGTTTGAAATATTTTGTATTTTGAAAAAGTTTGATGTTTTAGAAAATTTTCTTATTTTATATAAAATTTATTTCTGTAGAACTAAAATTAATAAAAAAATATTTCTTAATTTATCAAAATAATATTTTTAATCTAAAAAGAGTTAAAAATATTATTAGTAATTAATGTAATTATTTAATAAGAAAAAAATAAAAAAAAAACTTTGATGAGAAGAAATGTGGTGTTGTCATGCGTTCTTTTAGATACTATTTTATTATAATAAAAAATTTGCATTAGATAACTTCAATCGCCCATGATATAAGTATGCATCTTATAGAACTAACGTATGATACACAAACAACACTAGATATCACCACCTTAAATCAAATATCATGTAATCTTAAATATAAGTTTCCTCATCACATAAAAAGACATATAACAATTTTTTTACGACAAACACACATCATTCTACTTCAAAAGTTTACATTGTTTATATCGTTAGGTTAAACCAAACCCGTGCTATGTTACCGGAGATGAACTCCAAAATGCTATTAGACCAAGAGTCCATTCGTATATGTATAATCCTTACAAAATAAAAGTGAACAAATAAATCTTTAAAAGTTGGTGTGAACGAAAATTTCAATGTTTCCGTACGAGATCTTCTAGATGGATCATACATTTCATACTTGCATTTTACTTTTGTGCCCTTTCAAGTAGTTCACTTTAGGACCTTCAACTTTCAATAGGTTAACATTAAAGGATGGTTACTTCAAAATTTTGTATTCATCATTATTGTCTCTCAAAATAACTTTATGTATAGGATTTCATCCTTCTAACACTTGCATCTCTTGATAACAGTTCTAATTTATATTGTAATATTGGACTACTATTTAAGTAAAGTTTAATCGCTTTAGTTTGGTGTAGACGTTAAAACTATTTAAATTTTAGTAGCGTATTCGAGTTGGGTTTATCAAGCTAAACTCAAATTTAGCTTGTATAATAGGTTAAGTTTGAGCTTATAAGATCTTTACTCGATTCTTATCGAGTATTTCTAGTTGCGTGAAATATACGAATACTATTAATATGACATATCTAATGAATTGTTGTTCAAATTTGAGATATTATTTAAAGATAAAAAATATTAAATATTTATATATCTTTGTAAATTATAGTTATGATTTGGCCAGCAAGGATCATGATTGGAAATTATTTAATCACCTTTCTTTAAGAAAGATGGAAACAATACCAACTTAGAATTAAAAACCATTATTCAAAATCTTAGTAAAACATTGATATTGATGTGTAAATGACTCGTTTGCAACCTTTAATGTATCTTAATAATTTAATTTTCCTTTCAAAATGATTGTCCATCATGATGTACACTAATTATATAAAACTTTTGACTACTAAAGGATTTTGTTATGTTAAGTATCTTAGTTTGTTACATACATTCGATTTCTTTATGTTAACTTAAAACATCGAGACATATTACTAAATATTTATCTTTTATATTTTTATTAATAATTTTCTTTGAAAGGCAAGAAATAACACATAAAAGCAATACACCTTCCCAATAAACGAGACCAAAAACACATATAATTAGGTATTTAGGTGTTGAAATAAATTAAAACACCATGAAAAAACTCATTAATAGCACTCTCAAATCATATGGTGTATTCATCTTAACCTTATAATTTAGGAAAAAAAAGATAAGATTTTGTGTAAGATGTATCGAAACGTAAATCAACCCTCATGTCTTCTCTCTTCCTCTTCCCACAACCAATGATTTTGTCTTCTTCCCTATTCACCACCATCATCCTTCTGATCACACGCCACAATCACTTCTAACAATGTCCTTGATTTTATTTCACCAATATACTTGTGATTTTGCAATGGCAAAGATGACTCCCTCCACAACTGATCGTCAACCATAGTTTTCATTACTCACAAGTCCAAATCAAAACTATTAAGGTGGACATGTAATATTACCCTAGTTCAATAAAGTAAATCCTATAATATAGCTTTAAACAACTCTAATTAACCAAATTCTATAATATAGCTTTAAACAGACAAATTCCATAGTATAAACCATTAAGGTATCAACCACATACTTATTAGTTATTAGTTATTAACTGATGAGATAACTATTTAATATCACCTTGGTTGCATCATTTTGGTATCAACATTTAAAAACATCCATCTCCACAAATATAATCATATCTATATACTACTTAGAACGGCAAACTTTAATAAAGTAATAAACATAGTAATCTTTATTATCATACTGACATTTTAAAAACACACATGTCGCATCCAAACACCACACCACCTCTTATTAGACCATCTCCAACAACGCGAGTGGAAGAAATCCACTCCTAATATCAAAAGACAGATGAACGAGTGAATACAGACCGTCAGACCGACAGACGAGTTTGACTGGACAAAGAAAAAGAAGGGTAAAATCTACTAACCCATAGTTTTATAGGGTCATAATAATACACAACCACAAACATAAAGGACTCAAAGAACCCAATTCTCTCTCTCACACACAACTTCACGCGTTTTTGCATCATCAACATCATCATCATCATCATCCCCCTTTGCCTTTTCTTAACCTAATCAAACATATTATTCAATTTCGAATCAAAATTCAACATTTTTATAAATTCAACTCACACCCTTTGACAAATTAACACGCAATACCCTCAATCACCATCGTTTCCTCGAAGCTTCCTTCATCAATCCCCTTTCTTCTTCATATAAACCCACACCCACTTCACAATTCACTTCACAAATCACTTCACACCTCCAATTTCATCACAAATTCACAAATCCCCATCTGGGTATCAACAAATCTTCAATCTTGAACAATGGAAACCAACAATCAATCATCTTTTTGGCAGTTTAGCGATCAACTTCGTGTTCAGAACAACAATCTTTCAAATCTATCGTTGAACGACTCGATTTGGAGCACATCTTATGCATCCAAACGACCGGAGAAAGATCGCCGGAACTTCGACATCCGCGTCGGCGGCGAGTTCATCAACTCCGGCGCCGGCAACGGTAGCAACTCCGGCGTATCGAACTCTGATTTCAATGGGTTTAACTTCGATTGGAAAATGGGGTCGACGAATCAGCACCAGAGTGGTGATTTTGGGGTCAATGGTGGGTTTAATAAGGGGGTTTATTCGAACAGCAGTTTGAATTTTGGTGTGAATAATGTTAATTTTGAGAGAAATGGGTTTAAGAAAGATGGGAAATTTGGTAAAAATGGTGAAGATGATCATTTTCAATTTGGGGGTAAGCATGGGAAGAACAAGAAGAACAACAACAGCAACAGCAAGGTGAATAATAATAATAATAATAATAATGAGAAGGATAATAGTAATAAGAACAGTGTTGATAAGAGGTTCAAGACTCTGCCACCATCGGAATCACTGCCGAAAAATGAGACAGTTGGTGGGTATATCTTCGTCTGCAACAATGATACGATGCAAGAGAATCTCAAAAGACAGCTTTTTGGTATGATTCTTGTTATGATTTCGATTAATTTTGCTGAATTTTGCATATTTGTTTGTGGGTTTTGTGTTGATTGTGTTATTGATGTTTGATTGCTGACGTTTCAAGATTTAGGGTTTCAAAATTGGGTATTTTAGTGGTTTACATAGATCATTTGCTTTTTGGTATGATTCTGACTATAATTTCAGTTAATTTTGCATATTTTTTTGTGGGTTTTGTGTGAATTGTGTTCTTGATGTTGGAATTTGGATTGTTGATTTTTCAAGATTTAGGGTTTGAAAAATTGGGGATTTTAGTGGTTTTACATTAGATTGATTGCTTGTGCACCTTTAGATGATATAGAATTAACCCTAGAGAACATTCAGTGTGATATATGATTTGCTCTTGATGTTCTTAACTCATTCCACAAGATCAAGATTTGGTTTTTGGAAGATTTTACAGATTGTTTTTGAACATTTAAGTGTTTGATTAGACCTGCTAGCTAATAAGATATAAAATTATGTTGTCGTATAGATGAAGATTTGTATGTTTTTGTGTGTGAAATGATGATCGACGATGAGCTACACGAAAGCGAAATCTAATCAATTTACAACTCTAACACCGGTTATCTTGATATATCTCAAGTATTAGACTTTCACACATGAACATATAAGATTCAACCATAATTATGTTATAAATTTGCCTAATTATGGTCTTAAAACTGGATTTCAGGTTTACCGCCACGATACCGCGACTCTGTTAGGCAAATCACACCTGGTCTGCCTCTGTTTCTTTACAACTACTCCACTCACCAACTTCATGGTGTTTTTGAGGTATTACATCTCATCCATTTGTAAAACTTACAGTTAGTTAGCAGAGTATCAGTGGATCCTATAAGTTTTCTGTTGAGTACAAAAGATATTTTTACTTTTTAAGCTTTGAATATAAAGAAGATTAATATGAACTTTGGTTTTAATGATTCAGGCTGCAAGTTTTGGTGGAACCAACATCGACCCGACTGCTTGGGAAGACAAGAAGAACCCTGGTGAATCGCGGTTCCCTGCTCAGGTTCGAGTCATGACTAGAAAACTAGCCGAGCCATTAGAAGAAGACTCGTTTAGGCCCATTCTTCACCACTACGATGGCCCTAAGTTTCGCCTTGAGCTCAACATCCCCGAGGTAGATTACATTGTTAACCTTTCGATTAACATATCAGCACACGTTTTGGTATCCATAGTCATTTAAGAGAATAACACACGCGTGTCTTTGTTGCAGGCGCTCTCGCTCTTGGACATATTCGAAGAGAACAAGAACTGACACACATATACAGATGGATGAAAGCGCGATACTTATGAGGAAGATGTTTTGATGAGCGGTTTTCTTTTGGTATCGTTATGTATTATGAAGTTAAAGGCGTTTTCGTGGCACTAGAGATGTGTTTAATCATATATACGCGACTAGTATATGTTTTTATCGAGCCGAAGAGATACGTGTAATAGGATTTAGTGTATATTTGCATACGGGATGTGTAGCCATGAAGGTGATGGTCCCTTTTGGTTCTTTGGCTCGGTCGTATATATGCGAAAATACATACTCAGTATGAATAATAAACTATGATATGATATACGGACTTTATTTACATTGTGTCTCCCTCCAGCCTACATTTGATTTGTTAAGTTTGCTTAAGTTTCTAATGTTTAAAGACTTAGAAATTTCATATGTTCAAAACTAGTTAGAAGTCGACTGAACCGCTAGATCGAAGAGGGCCTAGATCGAGGCAATTTGGTGTGTTTGTGATTCAAACGATGTGTAGTTTGATGATCGGTCTGGTTTGTAACTTTGGTACTGGTAGAATGCTTAAGCGTGTGGATCGTCTATGTCATAAGAGAATTTGAAAGAAATAAAATTAATTGAGACTGTTAATATTGTTATGTTAAACTGTCAAACCGATAACATAAGAGAATTTGGAAGAAAAAAAATTAATTGAGATTATCAATGTTGTCCTGTTAAACTGTCAAACCGGTAAAACCAGCTGTTCTTGTTGATCCACATAACCCAGTTGGTTTGGTTTTTCGTTTTCTTAAGACCAGTAAAACCAACTGTTCTTGTTTATCCATGTTAACCCTGTTGGTTTGGTTTTTCATTTTCTGAAGACCATAGTTAATAGTTTGAATAATGTTATTGAAAACCGATTGAAACAAGATCTCGACACTAAATGTAACAAAGTAAACAATAGTATTTATAGTGTATTAATCTAGTGATAGTTTCACATAGCTTTTTAAAAACTTGATAGTATCATATTTATCTAACATAAGAGTTAAAATTTGAGAGTTTGAATTGTAAATTGTTTTATATATTAATTTTAAATTTTAAACAAATAAATATGATAAAATCATAAGTTTTTTAGGTATGCAACATATATATTGAAGATGTGAAGCAACAAATTAATACTAGTAGAAGATGTGAAATAATTTATTAAGTTGTAAATAGAAGGTTGTTTTAAAATTAATTAGGTTGTATGTGTAGATGTCAAAAAATAGACTAATATTAGTAGTTGGATGGTTGATCTACCATCATAGTCAATTTTGAAATGGACAAAAGTGGTTGAGATGGTGGTGGTTGGCATGACACATTGAACAAGTTTATTTCATGATGTTTGACACAACATCCACCATATCAATTTCCTTTTTGTAATATAGTTTTGATGTGATTGTTTTCCTTGTGTTCATATCATATTCTTGTCACAAGACTTGGTTTTATTGGGATCTCAATCAATAATAATAATATCCTTCAACTTTTGATCTAAAAAGGAGAAACAAAAGTAAATAAATATGTATTTTTATATGTACTATGCTATATCTATTTTGGAATAAATTTATATTTATGGTAGTGAGATACGTTTCCTCTATGTGTCGATCTTTATTAGTTAAATCAGAATTGTGTATAAATTTTGTAGTCATGACAAAAATTTGTAGAAAAGAACACATGTCATATGAAAAAAATAATAAAAGAAGTGATATGCATGCATATGTGAATTTGCGTTTAAACAGTATTTCATAGATATCGTGTATGATAACAGGTTGTTGCTTTATGAATGTAAATATTATATCTTATCTTCTAGTAAGATTGTTTGTTCTACGAGTTGTGTAATACACGAGTAAAAATAAATAAATGATTATGGAATTGTTAATCACATAAAGTTTATAGGAGGTGGTAATGGAAAATAGTAAGATAGGTGAGTATAAAATGATTATGCGAGTGGATGTCGCATATACTATGGCCATAGAGGATAGTTTGCTTGACGCAAGTCCTTTAAAATAACTCTAGACTCACCCTCGTCAATTCAGTGTGGTTCACCTTCCACCCAATAGGCTCTTATTGGGATTCGATCGATGTGCTTGAAGTGGGAGGCACATATAAGTGTTAATTTACTAAAATACACCATAGAGTACAAGTCTACACCGAGATTTAAACCTCATTTTCATTACCTAACAATAATATATTGAGCTGTGTCGATCAATCGAATAGAGTAATGAACAGATGATCATTATAAGAGACAACATACAACGTTTACCTAATGTATAAAACATGATATGATTCGGACAACAAAGAAAATATTATATTATCGTGTCTTTGTGATGCACACAACATATTCTTTATGGTATATAAATCATCTCCCTTTTAAAATGTCACTTCCTTAAAGATGTAAAAGATGATCAACTTTAAATCAACATCATTTACATAAGTTAGGTAAAAATTGCCTAAGACTACTAAACTGTTGATCTAAGGTCTCATTAAATATATCTAGTTTTTTCACCGTTGTGTAGACTATAAAGTTAAAAGCCTAGGCATCTCGAACATATGCAAGGTGCTCTCCATCAAGCGAGTTGAGAGCCTTGGTCTGGGTGCAAGAAAGGGGAGCACTTGATTATGTCCAGGCATCAAAACCAGACTAAACCAGTTAAAACCGCTACAAACTTGAAGTGTGACTTAAAGTTTTCTTAGCCACATAAGCTTATGGCTACTTGTTTCAACCTACCTCTCATTTATCATTTTTTTACATGGAATGAAACATTGTAGGATGGAAAAGCAAAATTTCTTCTATTTTTTGAACTTTAATTGGAAAAGAAATTGCATCCAAAGTTATTATTTATTATATATAGAATAGTATTAAATTTTTAATTTTTTTATTTCTATCTTATATTCTTGTTAGCTTTTATTTTTATGTTTTTCTAATCTCTCAACTCTTTCCGCTCTCTTTTTAAGCATACCCTTTGCGTCTTGAGCGCGCTTAGCGCTTAGGTTTTAGAGTCTTTTCAAGACTTTATATATTCAGTAATAAATACCAAAAACTATACAAACCCAAGAAATATGCATATGACCAAATTAAACTAAGAGTGAGATATGATAACTTTTAATGAATAGTACTAAGATACAAATATTTATCTGTTCTAATACAAATCCCCTATACACACATCTAAGCCCACAATTCCTCTGTCAACAAAACTAGTTGCTGCTGCCTTTTTCACAACAAAAAATATCACAAATTTGAAGGGAAAAAAAAAACAAGATTGCAATTCTAGTATCATTATTACCAAAAAGTGTCACTGATTCAAGATGCTATACTCCAACTCAACATCTTGTCCTTGTGTTTTCTTAAAAAACGAAAGGCTCCCCGGATCGCCTTCCTCAAGTAACCGGCTTGTTGGAGTATTTGGCGGGTATTTGTCCAAAATATAGTCGATTTCGTCACCAGTCATCTCCATTTGCCGAAGAAGAACCTGCAAAACAAGTGAACCAACAACGCTCCCTAAATATGATTACAAAAATTATATCGCTGCAATAATAATATTTTTGAGGTAAAATGACAATGAGGTTGATGACAATGGGTTAATGGCATGTAAAGCTACCAAGTTACCTTGACAGTTTTGAGCAAAGCGGTGTGATGGCGTCTCAATAAAGCAACTGTTTTTCCATACGTATTTGATATCAAGGCTTCTGTTCTTTTTGCAATTTCATCATCCATATGGAAATTAATTGGTGGCTCGATTAGACCATAATCATCATATAACGATTCTTCAAAGTCTAGACGTGGACCCACAAATTTAGGCTGCCTTCTCCATGGAGGTGGTTCTCCGTGTATCACCATTGGGTTCTCCATGTTCCATCTGGCAGGCGAAGAAGATATAAACGAGTCATATGTTTTGTCAATATCTAAAATACCCTTAATTCAGACCCAAATCATTACCCTTTTACATCAATTTACTTGCAACAATAGTAAGAGGAAATGGTAATTTACATTGTTATAATTTTACGAGCAAGCCATGTTGCATCTGCAAGGTAATTTACTGATGCCTTCGATGTATCCCTTCCAAAAATGACCTCTTCTGCAGCTCTTCCTCCAAGTAAAACCTGTTAATGGTGGTAGTAACTACTAAGCTAGCATGCAAATAATACATAATAAACAGATAAATAAATTAGGAAACGAAAATTTGATCTCACACCTGAAGGCGGTGAAGCAATTGTGGCCTGCGTTCGAATAAGTACTTTTCATCATTGAGTCGGTTGAAGACAACTTGTGATAGAGTCTGCATGCATATACAATCAAGAAAAAAATTGGTAACAAAATTGTTGAATTTCCGTGTCACGTCTTAAACAGTGTAAAGTTCAATTCTTCAACATTTACATTTTGTAGTCCCAACAGTGCCACTATTATATGTGCAATAGTATAATGTTTAGTTCCTTTTGAACTAAATGGATGCCATAATATCAAAACTAAATAGATTTTTATGGGCACCCTAGGTTCAAGGAAAATTGCAAATTCTTGGCATAAGCTGGCATGAATGAAACCAAATTGATACTTTCATAGCGTGTTATGTTATTTCGATATTTGGGTGGGTAGTGAATTAACCATGTGACTTACATATACATTATCCCAAATCTAAGTATTTCAAACAAAAGTGTTTCTAGTCAACCCAACTTGTTTGGATATGTACCAAAACATGCCTCTTTTGACGCAGCCCAACCCACCCATTTTGTCAACTTTAGTCATAAAGAACAATAAAAAGTAATCTTGAACCTGGCCACGAGGATGAATTGATATGCGATCACAGGGTTCAACATCTGCATTCTCTATTCTCCTTATAAGATGGGAAGTCAATGCGGTTCCCACTTCTGTTGTGGCTCGACGACATTGACCTTGATGACCCAAATCCAGAGCAACACGCTTAGGGCCCACGGTTAGCCGATCAACAGCTTCACCTACATCTGACTGAAGGATAGACTCATGTTTATTCCTCACAGCTACAAGAGCAGCCTCTTGGAGAAGCTGAGCCAATCTTGCACCACTCCATCCTGATAGATAATCGATTTAAATTTACACTAAAAACACATTAAATCTATGAACTTGTCAGGATCATGGTAGGTTAAAGATAGAACACATTATATAAAGGGGGTGTTTGGATTTGAGTTTCAGAAATGACAATCCAACTATTGCAAACTGTAGTTGCAAAAATCAGTTTTAATGTTAGGATGAACAGATATCTGATTATTTAATTAGTTCCATACCAGCTGCAACAAGACTGCTAATCAATATCAAATGGTTAAAAAGTAACTATTTTTCGTTCTTTTTAAATAGAGTTAAGTTCGGTTTTGCTCCTTGAGGTTTGATTAAAAATAACCATTTCCTCCAAAAGATTAAAAACATCAATTTACCTCCACAAGTTTCATAAGTTGTTTCATTTTTAATCTAAAAGTTTCATCATTGTTTCAACTTAAATCCAAAATAATGGAACTTTTAAATTGAAATTTGAAACAATTTATGAAACTTTTGAAGATAAATTAATGTTTTTAATCATTTGGAGGAAAAGAGTTACTTTTGTCAAAGCTTAGGGAGGAAAATTGAAATTAACTCTTTTAAAAAGTATTTGAGACTTCTGATTCCATTTTTCATATGAAAGTCCTTTCTGGTTGTTATATCTATTAGTCTTAAATAAAACGATTTTTCCAAACACTTATACGGCCAAGTATTTGACCATTATTACTTACACTAGTAAAAGTATGTCTAAACACTATCTCTTACAACCTGTTTTATTAAACCCGATTATCTGCTTCTATTTATTCAATATCACATAATAACACATACAAACACCTTACACCGGTGAACTCGGAACCGATAAACCAAAAAAACAACAGAATAAACAAAAACTATAGCAGAAGCAAAAGTTAAACTTTTGGCGATTTGGTATTCGTTTAGTGACAGCCAAAATGCCATGTAACCACATGCTGAATTAATATTTATTTTTATAAGAGATCATATTATGTATACAATAATATTATATACTTGCGTTGGTAGTATAATACACTTTTAAATATAATATGTACTAATGCTGAAAAAACAACCTCATCACGAATGTTAAATTTTCTAGAATGCAAATGAAAAACTAAAGGAATGATATCATACAATTACTTTAATAAGTCTTTCGTAAGTTAAAATTTATAAAATTGGCATAAACCAACAAAGAAGCACATACCAGGAAGATTTTGGGCAAAAACTGACAAATCAACTGATTCTGACAACTTCACTTTGCGGGCATGAACTTGCAATATTTCCAACCTCCCTTTGGCATTAGGAGGACGAATTCTTATCTTTAAAAATAACACCAAGCAAAGAAAATAATTACAGATGAAAGTATGCAAGAGTGAGACAGCTAAAGATGAAAAAAAAAAAAAGACTTTACAGCCAAAGTTCAATGATACAATACGAGTTTCTGAGAAAGTCATAACCACACCAATCCTTGTCAAATGCTATAAGCAGAACGGTATGAAATTTGTAACAAAATTCATTTAGGTTTCAGATTTATAAAACTATTAGACGATACCAGAAAACGGGAAAATAAAACAATTTTCACCTAAAAAGTTAAAGTGTGCCTCCTTTTTGGAGCAACAAATTTTTGCTCTTTTCCTTTACCCTTTTTGGATGTGATTGAGCATAAAACATTCCCACCCTATCCAGTAGGTAATTTTCTTTGCAACTTATTTATACAAGGTTAAAAAGTTACTTGTTGCTATCTGTTATCTCCCTTTTCAAAATGTTGAACAGAGTAATTTCGTTAATTTAAATTCAAGTGTTGAACCAAGGGTGCAATTGTTCAAAGAAATTGTCTTAATTTCCTTCTAAATTACAATGAGGAACTTTTATGGGACCAAGGGGTATTAATATTCAATAGAGATGACAACATTGACCCATTTACTTATTAATGAATCAATGTTTAGTTTTAAAATATCTCAAACGGGTCAAATTGATCACTTTCAAAAAAAAAAATAGTTGAAATTGGAATGGTTCAAACATTTAAAAGTCACACAAAGTCTACTTTTAATGAACACAACCTTTTATTCTAAACTTCTGATTATTGTTATAACAAATAACAATATAGTTTTAGCATCAAAATATTGACCCGTTACCCAATCAGACAGAATCTCATGTTTTGTCACCTTTAATATTCAATGAAAAAGATCAAACCTTTCGATCAAAGCGACCAGGCCGAAGAAGTGCAGGATCTAACAAATCCTTACGATTTGTAGCACCCAAAAATATGACACCTTTTCCTGTATCAAATCCATCAAGCTCTATCAACAGCTGATTCAATGTAGTTTCTCTTTCTTGTGTAGCAGCATTGTATAGATCATCTGTCTTGTCACTGAATATTCCTTGACGCCTAGTTACCAGAATAAAAAAAATACTAGGGTTATCCAAAAGATGAAACATGTTTTGGTAAGAGGATTGCAATGTTCGTATAAAATGTCTGTTGAGTATTAAAAAAAACTGTGAGTGTCAACAGGAAATGAAATATCTATAATACCCTTCAATTGTGACATAATAGAGGAATCCAGAGGACCTAATCAGTGCTATGGGTATCTTGGAATGATTACTAATGACCAAAAAGGTAGTTCTGTATTAAATTTTGCCACAAAGGGAGATATTGTGGTTATTTTGGGACATCTTAAAAAGGAAATTATTGCACCTATTTTGGGACACAGGAGCACTAAACAAGAACCCTATTCCTATACGTAAATTCTCATTTACTTAAAATACTGAAAGAAGTAATTAACAAAGCTAGTTGTATGTCAATATGTAGGTTATCTCTTGGATTTTTCGTTTTAGAAAAATTCCTTAAGAAGAATACAATACCTTGTAGCTAGTGCATCAATTTCATCAATAAAAATAACAGATGGTTTGTTGACCTGCAGAAACCAAATGAGCAATTCTTTATCAGTACAGTTCTAACTTACCTAATGGTAACAAGTCATGCATTTGAAGATATTGCATCCGCTAATCACAGATCAATATTCATTTTTTTATCTTACTGGTGTCAAAAGAACCAAAGTGTTGTGGGTCCCATTAACCAGTTTTGAAAAATTAAGATGGGGCCCACAAAATAGGGAATGGAGGCGGCAGAAGCTAACAGCAGCTTAACTTAGGGCAACATCAACAAAAAAAAGATATGCTTTTGTTGCACCAAAGAAAAAGGAGCCAGGTCTTCATGAGTTCAAAGCTATTACTGTTAAAGGCAAACTAATAAGAATTTTGCTACAAACACATGACAAGTTCCTACTTGCAGTGCTTCTTTATAAAATCAATTAGTCATCAAAGTTCAAAAGAAAAGCTATAATATTAAAATCACATCAATCTTGAGTTTGAAAACAACACCCTTTCAAAAGTTGGCAATTTTAACCCATTTACTTATAAAAGGGTAGATTCTGGTTATAATTTATCTATAAGCACACAAAACGGGCCAAAAAAAAGCTTAACGGAAACGGACCAAATAGATCTAAAGGTCAATAATCATCCAAGCTTAGTTTTAATGGTCAAAACTTCCTAAATCATTAATTTTTAAAAAACTACTTTACTATAAAAATAATTTTACTTTTTAATGATATTTGGCACACAATAGTCACAACCTTCCATAAAATATTAGCCAAAAAACGATTCAGGGTCAATCCAACCACACATGTTTCTATCCAAACAAAAAGTATCCATTTCTACCTGTTAAACCGCCCATCCATCCATTTTGCCACATCTACCATTCATATATTGAGACTAAATCAGAATGAGGGGTAGTAATCAGTAATCACCTTGGCTCTCTTGAATAAATCCCTAATACGAGCAGAACCAACACCAACTAGGACTTCAACAAATTCTGACCCAGCCATTTGGTAAAATGGAACCCCAGCTTCACCAGCTATAGCCTTGGCAACAAGGGTCTAAATCACATTTAACTAAGTTAATCTGCACATCGCCCTCAATGATATTTAAGAATATTTGCAATAAAAATAAGCTAACCTTGCCACATCCTGGAGGCCCCTCTAGAAGTACCCCATGAGGAGGCTTTATCCCCATCTTGTCAAATAGTTCAGGATTCTTCAAGTACTTGACCAACTAATTTAGTGGAAAAATTAAATCAACTTACAACAAATATCAAATAGCTATTAATCACAGCTTAGGCTTGAAATCATTCAGAATTTAAATTAAAAAAAAAAATTCAATGGCATCAGCAACAGAACGAAACCACATATGGATTATTACTTCTATTTTGGGGAACATAAATTCTTTGATTATGATCTTATACTAACTTTTATAGCATTCGCATTAGCAACAAATGGTACTAAATTTTACCTCTTGCAGCTCTTCGACAGCTATTTCAATCCCCGCCACATCATTAAATGTAACTCCAGTTGAACCCTATATAAATATTTTTAAGAAATAACACATAAGAAAAATACCCAGTGTATGATCTTTAATGTAATTATAGATCAACTGATCAAGTAAGAGCAATTTTTAGAAAACTAACGTCAACTCGAGCTTGTGGTTTAGACTGAGAAAATTCAATCCCTTGCCATATATCCTACAAAATTTACAATAAGTAAAACCTTAATTACAGTCCCCACATAATGAATTATAATTTTTTATCTTACCCATTTCCTGAAATTCTTAGGCCTTCTAGAAAGAGTGAAACGAAGAAGAATAACCATGCATATACCAACCAGCAACATGGGTCCAGCAATTTTAAAGGCGGAAGAAAAAATCCCAAATGTATACAATTCATTAAACTTTGAGGTGATCCCACCATAGATGAACATGTCTAGTATGACATCACCCATTCTCTCTAAAACACCAACAGCTACTTCTAAAGGAACTGTAAGAAACGACTTGGCGATAGGCCAGATAGCATACACGGTTCCTACATAAACAAAGCTCGTTACAGCAACAGCTGCTGAAGCTAAAAAGCCACCAACAACAACAGCGGCTGCAGCAATTGCTGCTGTAACTGCACCAAGTTCCACCATCACCCTACTTGATATTGATGATGCCACTGGATCTGGATATTGTGGCACTTTTCCCACCCATGTCTGCATCAAGATGTTAAAGAAAAATAATATAAGGACATATAACTAATTTTACTTTGCCCTTCGATGGTTAGTTCTTTAGTTGAATGTTAGCATCAAACCTTGCTCAGATTGTAGCTATCGGAATGCATATCCAAACACACCCTTTTTGTATGTTAATCCTGATCAACATTGCGTTTTGTTTAACATGCACAACTAAATTGGTGCCTTCTTCTTTAAGATAACAGCAAATGTAGCTATTGTTTACAAACTAAATGTAAAATTTTTCAATCGTATATCTCATTAATTTTAGTCAATAAGTGTAGCATATGAATGACAAAAAAAAAAACTTCTTTTATGTTTCACTTCTTATGTCAATTCACTCTTGATGAAACAATAATCAGTTTTTAAGTTTGACGTACCTAGTCATGATTTATGTTTTCTAACTATTAGGTAGGACACTGAAAGAAATGTAGCTTTTGAGATAACTATGGCATTACCAAAACAATAACTAATATTTAGTATACATTGAAGATGATTGAAATACCATAATTTGTGTCTCTATCTCATATCGTGGTCCATTATACTCCTTTAGAACATCTTGCACTTGAATTCCGTCTAGCTTTATCGACCTAAACACAATCATAAAACCATCAACAAACTATTCAAACATTCAACAACACACCAACATTGAATCTAAAAGACATATGATCACATTCACCATTTAGTTCTCTGCAAATTCTTGTCTCCTGGAATCTCTTTCAACTCCACAATGAAATCTTTATTCCCATAAGCAACCCTATCATTATCCTTAAAAGTTAAAAACTTAACCATATTGGTCTTTATCGCTTTCTGCAGATCATCAAAGCTCATTCGCGGTAACACTTCAAACTCCCGATCGAATTCACCTTCTTCCGACAACTCCTCCCCAAATATCTGCTCAGGAACATAAAGCTTCCCCTTGAATTTCCTCAAAATATCATTCAAATGCACATCCTGTGAATAATCCACCCCTTCTCCACTTCTGCCACTACTCAACCCCTTCAAATTCAACCTCTTAAGAATCTCCAAACCTCCATTACCACCATTACTCTTCTTCCCCAAATCCTCTTTCTCCTTAAGTGTATACAACTTATCCCCAATTCTATACTTGGGTTCCACCTGGCTAGGGTTCTCCTTCAAAACCCTAGTCACAAAATCATCTTGAGCTGAAGTTGAACCATCAATACTCTGATCGGAATCCGCTTTTCGAACAACCGCACGGGTGAAATGAAGTCTTTTTCTCCTAATTTGAACGAATTTTAGACCGTTTCCAACAGGGTTTTTGATGGAGAGTGATGTGTGAAGAGTTATGCTGGATTGGGAAGAAAGAACCCTAGGTGTTGTAAAATTATTAGGTGTTCTTATCTGTGTGGTGAGCATGTTGTGTGATGAACTAGGGTTTATGGGAATTTAGGGTTTTAGATAGAGTGAAGTTGATAGAAATTGCACCATGGGTTAGATGCAGGCCATTGAAGATTGTGAAGAAGATACAACTGCAAAGTTCTCTGTGCTGCAACAAAACGAAAGGTTTATCCGGATCCGAATAGTTAAACGGGTCGGACTGCTGATGTGTGTTGAATGCATCGGTTCGTGGCTACTTAAGATTGACCGTCTCGACTGGGGTGTTCACGGTTCGTTTTTTACGATTTTTAGATTAAACCGTTAGCCAAACCGTTCGTGATAGTTTTTAATCATCGAAAATCCAGACCAAACTGTTAAATTTTATCACCGAACTGTTTTTAACGGTTTGGTTTCAGTTTGGTTTTGTGATTTGAGTTTAATAGGAACAAGATCATTAAAGTTTTTTAAACACTTTAAATAAGAAGATTTCATGAAAGCTTTTTCATTAGATTTTGTTAAACGTTTTCATTTGCAATGCGGCTTTAATATGATAATCAATGTATTAATAGGGTGCTGAAGTGTATCGAAATATTTTATTAAAGCTTTCTCACTATACGTGTTAAGCAATTTCGTTTAAATGACAACTTCAAATACACCTAGTCTAGTTTTATTTTTGTACTAGACCTAATATAAATTAAATAATCAAAAATCCAATATGCTATGTATTAGCGCTAGGTATATTCAAATCTTATGGTCTTGTTTGGTTTCGTACGGACTATAATTTTTAAACCATAGACCAAAGCATTTGTTACGGTTTTAAAATCTTTGAAACCGACAAAATAGGAATCAAAATACGAACAAGGTACTAAAGCGTATCGAACTATATCATTAAAGCTTTCTCGCTAGACTTGTTGAACAATTTCGTTTTAGTGTCAACTTCAAATACGCTTAATCTAGTTTATTTGTGTACCGAACCTAATATAAATTAAATAATTTAAATATATCTGATATGTTATTTATTAACGATAGGTATATTCAAATCTAATGGTCCTGCTTGGTTTCGTACAAATTGAAAATTTTAAAACCGTAAACCAAGCCATCTATTATGGTTTAAAATCTTTGAAACCAAGCACTAGCTAATAAAAAAATGACCATGAAACCAAACTGACGACCGGTTTAGATGGTTTTAAATTTTTAATTAAATCGTGAGCACCCCTAATTGGTAGTGTGTGTATTATCGGCACACCTCATTGATACAAGAGTGTGTACTGTGGTTTTATATTAATAACGATCTGTCTCTGTAAGTTGTAAGAAGAAATGTAATTTATTTTTAATAACTTCAATCATCTGACATCTTTAGTTTTTTTTAATGTAATATTATTTTGATCTTTTCAGGACTAAATGTGTAATATTATTAAATTATTAATATGTCCGCTTTAGAAACAAAGAAAACAAATTTTAAACGTCACCGTCATCTAATCATCACCCGCCATTGTCGTTCATCGTCATCTATCTGTCATCGTCATCATGTCTATCTATGTCGTTCATAACCCATTGTCACTACCACCATTGCTATCATTGTGCGCCATCGTCATTGACCACCCACTTCCCACCTACATTATCACCATCAACTCCCCCTTTCCACATGCAAAACCCCCCAAAAATTTAAGCCCTCCAACATAGAATCAGTAGCAACCTCCACCGCCGTCAGCCTTCTCCAGTCATCCATGATCTTGAAACGAAGTCCCTGTCTTGATACCTCCAACAACAGTGTCGATCGTGGTTGTGGTGAAGTGATCTTTAAATTTTGCCTAATGTATTTCATGTGACGGATACGAGAGAAACGGGTAGATATGATCACAGTGATGTGGTCACATGGAAGAAGATGGAGGAATGACATGAGGATTTCTTGTTGCAAGACCATGACCTGACTAGGGCTTCAGTTGTTGCCTTTTATCGTCGCCTAACCAGATATGCCTAGGTTTTGATTTTACATATGTAGCTTCACCTTTTGAATTTCATATATTAAAGGATAAGGGAAGTTGGCTTGTTTTTGTTTGTTCGCTTTGAGAAATCTTTAAACCTCTATACATCACGTAGACCCGACATGAAAATCATTTACTTATCACAGGTATCTAGCATTAATAAAAGTTGTATAAAATATTAAGGTTTAATGTAAATTTAAAGAGAAGCAAGGCTACATACGCTAGCAGTCTACCAATTGCTCATACTTTGCAAGTTTGCAATTAATCGACACCTTAAAGGTAAATGGGATGTTGAACCACTCGAGTACATGGGTAGAACTAAGGATGTTATTAATATATAGATTGAAACTGATCAAGCCGTATTAAAAACCGACAAAAAGTTAAGAAACTGGATTCCGATCTACATTTGAAACTAAAACCAAAATTTAGTCTCCAATTTGGTTCAGACCAAATAAGACATTCTCTATTTTTCAACCAAAATATTATATTAGCAGGAATTTTGTTTCTACAATAATTTTCTAATGTAACTACCAGCTAATCAATCTACACTAAAAATGATGACAAATTTACAAAAAAGCGTCACTTATGTTTTCATCAAATTTCACCAGACGTCTTTAATAAGTCGTTCCTTTATGTTTGGCTTTGTTTCAAATCAAGTCATTTTCAGCTAACCCCGTTGAATATTACTGCTAAGTCCCGTCACGTGTGATTCATGTGATGGGCAATCCGGTCTCCTCTCCTCCAAATTGAAATTCTGATAGTTGATCATAAGGGATGTTGTGATATCCGGTAGTTAAAACAACTAATCGATGTCAATGGTTTCACTTGAAGTTACTGACGTGAGTAAGAACAACTTCATTGCATAATTCCCTAAAAGATTTAGAATCGAAGCAACACAATTAACTTCCGTCAATGCTTCCAGCAATAATTTCGCACGTACCTCCCGAAGTATTTTGGAAATACAACATCACTTGAAAATCGAAACAAACGATTTTTGGAGTAGTTTTTTCGTGGTTTCATCTCTCATCGTTGGTTTATCTTGATCTCTCCGATGACCATTTTGCGATTGGCCCCATAAGAAATCGGTGACACAAATAGCTCAAAGTTAATTACATAATATTAAAAAACCAATTGAAAGAAATAGTGTGTTTTGTGGGTTTTGTATTTTTGCCACATATGTGTTTGAGTTTTTGCAATTAGGTCCTCACCAGACATCATATATATGCATTTGTGAAACTTCTGGCGAATTGATGGTGTCGGTACTGGTGGAGACGATGATCGTCGTTTTCTTTCCGCCGGTTGTCCGTCTTTCTTGCACGACAATTAGAGAAGGTGATTTCTTGAAAGGGGGAGACGACTCCCTCTTGTTGCTACCGTGGAGCACCTCGTCTGCCTCCTGCAAAGTGGTAGCTTTTGGTGGCCGATCTACGTTCCCTGTATGGGGTAAGTCGTTGTCGGTAGCCGGCACACGCATATCTGATTCGGTTTTCTTGACGGTGGTCTTTGGCCGTGGAGTCGGTGACGATTGATTCTATAAGTAGCCTTCTTCTTCCTATGTTCGGTTGGTTTTCATGCTTTTGTGACACGATCATCGCCTTGACGTCGCCGGTGGTCTCCGACCCGCCTTTGGTGGCGTCTATTTGGCAGCGAGGTCGGGTGTTTACTTAATGGTTGCGATTCACATGCAACTATTTAACATCATGCTAACTGATTATATTCTTCTTCTTGGTGGTGTTCATGACGATGGCGTTTGTTTCATCGGAAACACCCTTTTGTTTTTGTGGGTTTTTATTGCCCTATGTAGACAAAGGGATCAGAGATGACTTCGGTCTCTCTATGTGTGATTCCATATTCTCTGAATATGCTTAAAATCTAATTTTTACACTTGGTTTATATTTTTTACATACTGTAGCTTTTGAGGTGAGCAAGGACTAACCCTTTACTTTCTTATTTTGGGGGGTTTTTGGTTGCTCTTCATGATGTTATTTGATTAATCATGTTGTTCGTGATATTCTTCGATTATGTTGAGGTGTAGTGTGATGTTGTTGGGTCGGTGATGATGAGACTAACTCATCTGATACAGTTTGTTATTATGAGTCGATAATAGTTATTACACATAGTGAGGAGGAAGGCATCACCATTCTTTATGTAAATAATACAAGCATGTGTTGCTAATACTCGATTTCGTGATCTCTGATTGATTTATTGTGTTTTGGGGATTTATTATCCGGTTGTGATGAGTTCAAACTCAGTATAATACCTTCGATTACAACACAGCCTTCGTATCACAGGGTTGGAGGACGATCGGTGTATACCCGCAACCCCATGTAGTCATTGGATAATAATTGCTTTTGGAACCCTTAAGCCAGAGTCTACATTAAAACTATTTTTCGTAAGGTCGATGTCGTGTTCGTTAGCTGGTATGACACCTTTCAGATGATGGTGGCGATGAGGATGAAAGCATTTGTGTTTATCTGAGCATTGATTTAATCCGTTTATCAAACGCGCAACGCGCGTGAGGGTACAACCCTAGTTGAATTTAATGTGCAATCAACTCATAGGTTCCATTCCAAGTAGCATTGGTGAGTTTCTTGAGTTGAAGATTCATGAATTATGAAAGAATTCATTAACAAGTTCATTATCTGCTAAACTTAGAATGAATTCATAGTTATCATGGTTAGTTGTTTCGTTAAGTTCATTATCCAGCAAGATCCCACTGGGATTGTGTGATTTTGACAACCTCACTAAACTCATCCCCTTCAACAACTCGTTTAGATTACCAGATGGCCCATCACGTGAATCACACGTGATAAGACTTGACGACAATATTTTACCGGGTTAGCTGAGAATAACTTAATTCAAAACAAAAGCAAACATAAAGAACAACAACTATTACTTATAAACATGAAAGATGTCCTTAAATTTTGATGAAAACACAAGTAACATTTTTCGTAACCGTGTCTAAAGGGCCGTTTGGCAACTTCTGAATGATTAAGTGCTGAACCAATAAGATGTCTGAATCATTAAGTGCTGAACCATTAAGAGAGTCTGAATCATTAGAGTTAGTATATCGTTTAACTATTCAAATGCAAATGTCTGACCAATTCAGATAAGAGGTCTTAACCATTCAGTATTAGACCTCTTAACCATTCAGCACTAGTATAATGCTTAACCATTTAGATGCAAATGTCTGAACCATTCAGACATTTGCTCACGAAACAAACAGTCTGAACCATTAAATGCTGAACCATTCAGCCATCTGAACCATTAAAAGGCTACCAAACAACCCCTAAAATGATTTTAACGTGCATCTTCGGCGATTAATAGTAAATTTCATTTACCCCCAAAAGGCCCCTGAAGACTTCAAAATTTCTAAATTCTGCTCGATTATTATCTTTAAGCTTGTCCTGTGAGCCCTAACTTGCAGACGAAGAAAGACGAAGAACGGAAGAAACAACGAGTTCACCGGTTGGATCTGAGTTCTCCGATCGCTATTTCGTGAAGCTTCTACTACAATTCAGTAGATAATCTTCGATCTCAAGTAAGATCTTCGATCATGTTGCAAATTTTCTTCTGTAATTGTATTAAATATTCGATTACGATGCTTCTTCTTCTGCAACAATGCGATAATGTTAGGGATACTAAGAGCTTAGGGGCTCAAAGTAGTATAAATGAAAGTATAAGTTAATAGTTGAGGATAATAAAAGTAAAAGATATATAATATTACTAAACCCGTTAAAAATGCCAAAAAGAACGGTTTAGTCAAAATCCTAGGGTTTGGTGTCTCATCGAAGCACTTGATCAGTCAATTACAGGTTCGATTCTTCTCCGTTTCTCTTTGTTTTTGTCGCTAAAAGGGATTGATTTGGTGTTATTAGTAGTTGAATTGTTTGATTAGTTCAATTTTATGTTCGTTAGTGGATTGTTTTCGCGATGTAATTCGGTTTGCTGTTGTGTGTAGAAGAGTGATGGATGTGGAGAAGATAGAGCTTGTGAAAGCTCAATTTCAACCGTTTTTAAGGCAAGGGGAAGAGTATGTTCGTCGTGTTGAAGATCTTGTTCGTCAGATCCCTCCAATTCAGATCTATGTTGCGGTTGGAGCTGTGTTATTCACTATGATTTTGCTGTTATTAAGTAATTCATCTTCTTTATCTTTTAATCAGATTCTTTTCATTATTTGTGTCTCTTTAGTTATGAATGTTTGTTTCTTAAACATGGACAGGCTGCTTTTTGCTTAGTTTATGCTAAGGTAGTGTTTAGTAGGATAGATGGGTCGCTAGTGAATCCGAGTGAAAGAGTTAACTGCATGGCTCATACGCCTTCTTAGTTTGGAATAATGGAGGCATTTAGTTGCTAAATTCATTTTCATTCTGTGCGGATTTCAAGTTATGTAATGGGGTTGAAAAAGATACCATCATAGACACTTGACTGGCAATAGGAAGTCAATTGCTAATGCCACTAGTGTCCCTACGCCTAAGGGTTAATGGTTTCTTTCTAACCTAAAACACCAGCTTCTTTAAGGATTCTCATAGCATGCATTCTTGATTCATCATCAGGGACTTCCCATTGATTAGCAACATTATAGTAAACACACTGTTGTGCCTCTTAATAGTATATGATTCTGAGTTGTCTTGCATTCTAACAATCTTCTCGAAGAAGAAAGAAGTCAAGAACAAGCAAGATTGAACTGTCAACAGATTGGATGATATTTTTAATTCTGATAAATGAAGTATGAAACAGCTATTAATGGCTGAATTAGAGAATATAAAATGTCTAGAGAGAAGAAACATGACATTGAAATGCTTCGATTTCATTGCATCACAGCAGGTTAACTAGCCACCAATAGCTAACCATAACAGTAAAATTGCATACTGCTTCCTTGTGCTATGTATAAGGTTGCTCAGTAAATAGTAATCCTGGGAAGCTTTTTAAATGTAACCATCTTGACCTTGCTACTAGGAACTTTACTCCCTGTAGTTTTATGTTTTGTAAGTAGGGTTCACAGGCATTGCAATTATTCCTTTTCTTTTTACAAAATTTGAAATATTTGATAAGAGTTACCTTATCACAATAATCGATTGCATCTATATATTAATTTGCAATGTATTTTTTTTTCTTGAGCATGAAGTTTGATTAATAATTTATCATTTCTTGACATGCGACTGGATTGAAGATTAAAGCTGTTCATTTTGAATATGATTCATTTTTCTCAACCTCATTGCAGTACGTATTTTCAAGCGTACCATTTCTAACACCATAGTGCTCACCGGGCTTAGCGGAAGTGGGAAAACTGTTCTTTTTTATCAGGTAAATGTCACAGCAGTTATTCCCCATTGATTAATGTTTTACGTTATGATCTAGATCTTTTACTTATTAGGGTGATTGTATACATGGTTTTTAATTTTCCTTCCCAAATTGTACTCTTGCCAATCTAAGTTTGATATAATCCGGTGCAATGTTGTTTGTGCCAGCTTCGTGATGGATCCTCTCATCAAGGTACTGTTACTTCAATGGAACCCAATGAGGGCCTTTTTGTGCTCAACTCAGAAGCCTCCAAGGTAAATTACTGTAATATAATCCATAGCCGGTGCATGTATGGAATGATGACAATAATTGTTCTTTAAATTGGCAATTTTGTCCCTTTTACTTATGAATAGGCTGATATGTATTACAAGTCCAATCCAAACTATAGCTTAATGCGCACAGCTTGTTAAATCGCTAATTTTTTAAGATTTATTTATTATTTATAAGAAAGAAGAAAATTATTATTTTTATTTGAATGTCAACTACTCAACTTAACGCGACCCTCTTTTGACTCTTACTAAAAATGACGTGTTTTAAGTCTCAACTTGAATCATTTTTACCCGTTACCCAACCTACCTGTATTTCATCTCATTTATTTTTTACTCCGGATTAAAAGTGTTATTTTTTCTTCCAGAAAGGCAAGATCAAAGCGGTTCACCTTGTTGATGTTCCTGGCCATTCACGTCTGCGCCCTAAACTAGACGAGTATCTGCCTCGAGCAGCTGGCATTGTGTTTGTTGTGGATGCTGTTGAATTTTTGCCCAACTGTCGTGCTGCTTCAGAGTAATCTATTTTATAGTTATTGTTTACATTGCAAGCCTGCATGTACTTATTCTATGTTCATTATGGTATACACTAATGGATCTGACGTATGCTTTTTTTGTTTGTTTGTAAAAGGTATCTCTATGACATTTTGACAAAGGCTAGCGTTGTGAAGAGAAAAATTCCACTCCTTATCCTTTGCAATAAGGTGGATAAGGTTACTGCACATACAAAAGAGTTCATCAGAAAACAACTTGAGAAGGAAATGTACATCGCTACTCTCTATATGTCTATGATTTTTATTCGTTTTGAAGTCCAATTTTACGTCTTTCTTTGCCTTTTGAACCATTGTATTTGGTTCTTTATGGCTAATTAGTAATCACTCGTATGAAAATGCCCAAAATAGAAATATAATGGGTAAGTTTGTATTGCAAAACTGTTAATAAATGCAGCTCGGGTAAGTTTGACCCACTCGATTTTTATCCTTAGCTTTGACCTTTTTAAGTTTAATAATAAATATTACTACAAAACTCTTGTATTAAAGTAATAAAATTTGTCTTTTTAGTAAAACAATTAGGAGGTTATGAGTACTTGTAAGCTGTATCCCTTTGGGCAACTTTCATATTGCTTAACTCACCATTGTTTGGTTACCCAAATGAACTCATGCACGGGCGGAAAACTATATCAAGTATATTTGGAATCATAAAAATGCATTTTTGTTTTGTTAATGATTATTGGTGTTATTTTACAGTGATAAGCTCAGGACATCAAGAAAAGCTGTATCAGATGCGGATATATCGAATGAATTCACACTGGGAGTAACTGGAGAAGCCTTTTCATTTTCTCAGTGCATTAACAAAGTGACTGTCGCCGAGGCTTCTGGGTTAACAGGCGAGATATTACCCTTGGAGCAATTCATCAGAGAACGCGTCAAGCCCTGATGTTTTCGTTTATGTTTTCTTGTTGAAAGTTGAGAAATTTGAAGACGTTGCAGTCTCTTCTTTTACTTTTTTATTAATTTTTTTTAAATTTTAGTTTTAATTTTTAAAAGTTTTCTTTTTCAAGGCAAGTGTTATTTAGGAAAATATTGTATCCTTCTGTTTGGATTTTTGAAGAAAACATAAGCATGTTCTTAAATGACTTTATCCCCTGCAAAGTTTTTGTGCTTGTTAATGCACAATCTAACTCACAATCTCACAAGCTCCAAACAAATGATTCCTGAATTCCACCTTAATGTTGCAATAAACATCAATTATTTCAAAAGTTTTATTAGTTGTTTCAACTTTATCCAAGATGATAAAACTTTTGGAGTAAAATTGAAACAACATATGAAACTTTTGAAGGTAAATTGATGTTTTGAATCTTTTGAAAGAAAATAGTTATTTTAGTCAAACCTTAGGGAGCAAAATTGAAATTAACTCTAAAAATAAAAACACGTCAGAACGTTATATGCGAAATTTAAGAAAACGTAATATACTAAGAAAAATTAATATTATTAGGGTGCTCAAAACAAGCATCAATATGAATCCAAAACTATGCAGTTTTATTAACATGCCAGTATACCTCATAATGTGGATCCACTTCAAACATTCGGTAACCACCTTGAAATGTAACCACTAACCAGGATCCAGCTCTATACAAAACCTTGCAGGACCTGTTGCTACAAAAATGCATGTAGCGTCTACCGGAGATCTACACTAACCATTTACATTTTGTACAACTAATACATTTGTCATCCGTATACCATACCTAATCTATACGCGTTACCAAAACTCTATCACAAGAAATTATTTCTCAATATACAGAAAGAAAATGCATATCCTGATCATGTACAAGTTATGTTTGGCTGGAAAACCGGTTAATCACATCATCTGATGTTCTGACCCGTTGAGCTACCATCTGCTGCATGTTCATAGGATAACACATTTTCGTATGCAATCCAGACCACACATTCTCTGCTAATATCTCATTAACAGCAGATGTTGGATGAAACTGATCCCACCATAGATGATTTGTAGCATTCCTGCAAGCCATTCCAGATGATAAACACATGATCCAACCATTGTACCGTCCTAAACCACAACATGCTGTGTCTGTGACACTAAATCCTGCAAAATCAAACAAAAATGTCACCTTTTGTCTCTTTCAAAACAGTACAAATTGATAAAGCGGTGAGAAGATGTTAGAATAGGTTGAAACGGGTTGACCCGTAAACACTTCTTTTGTTCAGTTTTAATATTTTTGTTAAATAATGTACTTTATGATCACAAAATCAATATTGTTACCATAATTTTTTAAATCTTTGAATAAATCTTGTGGGCAACTTTCAACTTGTTTGACCCTTTTGACCTGTTCCCCTTTTATTGATTATATAACCTTACCATATTGTTCCTTATTTTTTAGGATATCCATGGAACCGATATAAGCATCACAAAAGATAATATTGGCATCAACAAGCTCCTTGTTAAGCTCTTCAACTGTGTATCTCATAACAAAGTTGAACTCCATGATCATATTGTTTATCGGTTTCACACATTCGCCATTCGGGCTGTTATACTGCCACAAGTAGTAAGGTGCACAACCAATAGGGGCCAGTCCCATTAACACCACTCGCCTAACATTCGCATTGTACAAATTCTGAAAAAGAATATAGTTAAAAAACGGGCATAAATAAAAGCAATCCAATAAACAAAACGGAAAGATAGAGGGTTTGTATAACCTTTATCTCCTGTTTCATCGTCTGAGCTAAAAAATTTGTAAATCTCCAAGCAAAAAACTTAGATTGTACACCTGATACATCAGGGAGATAGTAATGTATGAAGTCATTAGTCCCAATGGAGATGTAGAATACTGAGTTCGAAATGTGATCAGCAGCCGCATGTTCGCCCATTGTCAGTATAAACTGCTGAAACGTATCCATAACTTGTTGAATCTGCTGACTGAAGGATATGTGCTGACCCTGCACAATCATCACACACCTTAGAACACATATAACAACCGAACAACACTATCATTCACAGACCATACAAAAGGGTATTTTAACCAAAAACTTGGTTTTCGAGTGTACCAATTCTGACCCACTAGAGAAAATGATTCCAGCACCAGCAGAGGCGTAATTCAACCCGTGTGTCATATCTCTAACAGCACCACTTTGACCTAGGTAGCTTGGAACAAACGGAAGCCCGAGACGCAATGCTGATCATTGAAATGAAAGAAAATGGTTTCACTTTGTTTCAAAATGCATAAAAACTGAAAAGTTCAAATTACTATGATCAACAGTTAAAATTAACAAAAAAAACTTGAATCCCAAACAGAAGTAAACATAGAATTCAGTAATCAATAGTCTCAATTTCTATAAAATAAAGAGCAAAATACACTCAGACATTTCATCAAACACCTCATATGCAAGACTGCAACTACTCGAATTACTCTGATCAACACTCAAATTAACAAGCGAACTTGAAACCAAAACAGAATTAAACATATAATTCAACAATCAATAGCCCCAATTTCAACAAAATCAACCAATTCACGCTGCAATAAACACCACTACGATTCTTGCATCATCGCATAATTCTTGAATAACAACAAGAACCAATCAAAATAACAGCAAATAATCTCAATCAACAACACCCAATTCAAGAAAACAGTAGTAATTTACCAAGATAATCCACAGGAACTCTGCCATTGGAGAATCTTCCAGTGGGTCGATGGGTATCAAAGTCACGACCATAAGGAAGATGATCAGCACGAGCAAGAGTCCCAAGAAAATTATTGGTCCCACAGTCGACAGAAGAGTCTCCGATGACGAAAAACGCCGGCACCGGCGGCGGAGGTAGCGGCGGCGGAGGAGAAACAGAGGCGTTTCTTGATCGAGTGTAAAGATCTTCAGAGAAGTGGACAACGGCAACAGGTTTGACGCTTGAGAACATGACGTGAGAGAAGATTAAAAGGGTTATTATTTGAATGCAAGAGAAGGAGAACGATGACTCCATTGATGAGTTTGAGGTTGTGACAGAGAAATGGCGGGAAACAGAGATATGATGATGATGATGATGAACCGTTAGGTTGTTGAAAGAGTTTTTGTATGTTGGGTTATGAATAATATTTGGTGATATTTGGGCTCCACAAATCGGGTTCTGTTTCAAACCGGTTCGTATTAAAACTCGTTCTAGTTTCGTTTAATTTTGGTCAAAACCGGTTTCTGGAGAAGAAAATGATTGGTTGCGTTGAAAGTTGAAACTGTTCGGGTTTAAAAGCAGGTTTCATATGATTTTGTTCGTCTCGTTGATTGGTTTTAACGTAAAGGGTTATAAACTGATATTAGCCTTACTGGAAACGTTAGTTTTAAACTGGTTTTTATCAGACTCGTGTTTTTTTCACCTCTATTTGCAATGTGTCTATTATTATGATTATGTTCTAGTTCATTGATTTAACCGTATTTATTTGAGTTTCAACTTATATCTTACTTTTGTTTTAGGGTTTTGATTTGGTTTTGATGTAATTGTCATTCCTAGTTATTTAAACACCAATATTTATTGAAAAAATGTAATTTACTATTGATAGAGGATCAAGGATTATTTTGAATACTAGTGATACCTTTTTAAATAAAATTTACAGCCTTTTAAACAAATTCTTTTGACATTTATTATTTTTTAAAAATATGAAAATAAGAGAAAGTAATATCAGTTAAAACATTTACTTTGATTTGAATATATTTGAAAATAACAGATCATTTTAATGATTAGTCCTAGTGATTAGTCCCGAACTGACACCTAAATCCTTGATTATCGTCTTTGTTTTAAGTCTCTGATGAAGTAAATCATTTGAAAAGAATATAGATTTTTTTAAATATAATATATAAGATTATTTATTATCTATAATACCAAACTTGTATTTAGCCTTTTATAATGAGTCCTTTTAGATCTATTACTTAGTATCATAACTTATTATTTGCGCTTTTAATAACTTATGAAACAAACACTTATGTACTTTCTAGTTTATACTTGAAGTAAACATGTTTAAACTTGAAAATGTATAAAAGTTAAAAGTAGAAAATAGAGTGTTACAATTTGGGGGCGATTCCAAGGGTAATGGGGAAGTTATATTGTGTATTTTGATGGATTTGTAACGTAGATTTGGAACCGTTTTCTATTACCAAAGCTTCTACTTTATCACCCTATAAATTAGGGATTGTGCTTATTGTTCTTTCTTTTTAGATGAGATTTTATGAATATTGTTATAGTAATTTTTTTATTCAAAATTAAGTATTTCAAACTTCTAAGTGATACTTGGCACTAATTCACACTAATGTGAAAATTTATAAATATCGTTACTTGTGACTAGGTAATATAGTGATACGATGGTTGTTCTATAAAAGTTTATGAGTTCAAATCCTTATAAAGGTGATGTCAGATAAAATTAAATGTTTTAAGAATATTCAAAAATATTTTTCACTCTTTATTAAAGATTTTATAATTTATATTTAAAGTAGTGTGTTTTAATGATTAGTTTTCAAGGACTATTAGCTTTTAACCGTCTTATGCTTAAAAAATATATACTTTTATCAAAGTTACCTTTAATCATAACCTGCCTTATGTTTATCATCTTTTATGTTGTAAGTGAAAGTCCATGTCCAATGAATAATTAGGAATGTAATAAAAGGCACAAACATGACTTACTTTTTACTTTTATGATTTTAAGTTTAGAAATCACCAAGTTGAATAATAATATTGAATTAATAGTTATTTATTAATTTTAAAAATTTAAAAATAATTTTTGAGATAAAATATGATTGAAATTACTTATACTTAACTATTTTAGGTAATAAAACAATAGCAATATTTTTTTTTCCAAACTTCCATCTTTAAAAAACGTGTACTTTAAAATTTTGTTTTTTGATACTTCAAAATTTTTAAAAATACTTTTATTTTTTAAAAGTTCTTTGTATTAAAAAAGTTCATATGTCATAACCTTTTAGTCTTAAAAAATTATGTTTTTTAAATAAAAAGAAACACATTTTATATATATTAAAAAATCTATTTTATAATTTGAAAAATATATAAAAATAATTATAGCATTTAATGTGTCATTAAATGATTAACTTTTATTCTAGTATCGACACGTATACAAATCCTAGGTGGAGCCTAAACAGATAGTGTAAAAAATGACAGTTGGCTTATAAATATTTTGATTTATTAGTATAGATATTCTTATAATATTTATATGACTTATAAACATTTTGATTTATTAGTATAGATATTTTTCTTAAAAGATCTTAGCATACATGATAAAAATTCACATACTTAAAGATCTCATAAATATAGATGGAGGTATTGGGTTCAAGTCCCACTTATCCAACATTAACCCTTGCATATAAATATAACTAAAAATAACATATATTCATAAATATATTATTTTCACCATTGTATTAAATTATTAGCTTAATTAACACGTATATTACACAAGTTGAATTAATAAAAAGTATGAAATAAAATAAAAATTTATTAACTATAAAACGATATTTTAAGATAAATGATTAAAATTACATACGAATAACAACTATAAATAATAAAATAATGAGATCGACTTTTAAACATTTGCTTTTAAACTTTTTTGTTTTTTAAAAAAAATAAAAAATAAACGTTTTATTTCAAAAAAAACCGTTTTAAATAAGTATCACTTTTAAAATTTTCTTATTATAACTACTACTTTTAACTATTTTTTATTTATAAAAATATTACTTTTTAAAAATACCAATTTTAAAATATTTCATATGTTTAAAAAAGTTTGATTTTTAAAATTTTTTATTTTATAAATATTTATTTCCTTAGAAATAACAAAATAGTTCTTCCTTTATTAATCAAAATACTATTTGTAATATAAAAAGAGTTAAATAATAATATTAGTAAATAATGCAATTATTTAATAGGAGAAAGAAGCGGGAAAATTTTGGTGAGAAGTAATGTGGTGCAGTCGCGTGTTCCTCTAAGTTACTCTTCTATTAGAATAACTAGTTTTAGTAAACTCGTGTATTAAACATGTTAAATAAATGAAATATTAAATATAATAAAATTTTACTAATTATAAAACGACATTCTAAAACAATATATTATTGAAATTACATGTAAGTAATGATTATAAGTAATAAAATAATAATATATTTTTTTAAATTTATGTTTTTTATTTTTGAAAAAAATCAAACATTTTGTTTTAAAACAAATAGTTTTAATAAAATGATATTTTTAAAAATTTTCTTATTATTACTCTCAGTTTTAATTATTTTTTGTTTATAAAAAATACTTTTAAAAACATCAATTAATATTTTTTTTGTCCTTTTTTTAAAAAAAGTTTGACATTTTTAGAAAAAAATCTTATATCTTTAGCAATACCATTAATGAAAAGATCTCTTCTTACTTTATTAGAAACTATTTTTAATCTAAAATGAGTTATATAACATTATTACTAGTTAATGTAATTATTTAATTGAAAAAAATCCAGAAAAATTTGGTGAGTAGTAATGTGATGCTGTCATGTCTTATCTTAGTTACTTTTTTTTATTAAGTTATGTAGAAAATATTATTTATAGCTTGCTTAGTTAACCAATATTAAACATTTATATCTGTATCTAGATAGAAGGATGATAATTTGCTAACACACTGTCCATATGTCCCCCGTCTCCCCGAGACTTTTGTTCTAAGTTTTTTTTAAACGGCTTTAAGATTCAATCACTCGATCCGACTTTTTTATTTAGCATATATATGTATATAACTTATTTTAACTTACATCACAACTAATTTTTATCAATCTATCATAAACGAGAATTGAACTCTTAACATTCAAATTCTAACTGGTTTTAACATTAACCCCACCTCGTTTGAAGTATAATAATGTTTTTACTTTTTAACACATGATATATTTTATACGAATAGAAAACATAAAATTTAAAAGCTAAGACGCTCAATATACCCGTTGATACAACAAAAGCATCAATGTTTTAAGTCAGAACAAAAGCCAAAATTAACGGCTATATTTTCGCCATCTCACATCTCAAAATTACACAAAATCCATCGATATAACCTCATCAATTCCTTCAAATCGGCCTTTAGTTCTTCTCAATCAAGCAAGAATTCATACAATTTGAGAGTAGATCGAAGAATTTACTAAAAAATTCGATCAATTTGACAGTTTCTTGATTGTTTCTTGTTAAACAATCGATTGCTTATTGAAGATGTATTGTCTCTTTTCTTTGAAGATGCACTGGTGAATCGTGTTTTGGAGTTGATTGGGGGAAAAGCCCTTTGATTTGAGGCTGTTTCTGGGGCTTTTTGTCAAAAGGGCATTAGGGTTTTGGTTTTTTAGTATTTCTGTTGATGAAGTGATGAACAGAGTAATTAGCCTCTGTTTTCTATGTTGTTATTGTTAGTGTAGTAAATTAAGGTTTTTTTTGTTCAGTGATTTGGAGATTTGACTATTGATCATCTCCAATTTGATTGAGATGTGTGACATATTGTTGTAACAAAAAAGTTTGAATTTTTGTGGTAAATTGAAACAATGTCAGCTGTTGATGTTGCTTCGAGTGCGATTCACATAGAGTCCGGTTACATTCGTAGCTTAAACGACTCGATTGTAGTATACCTAACTGTTGCAAGTTCAGTGATTCCAATGTGTATTTTGGAGTCCGATTCGATTGCATCAGTGAAGCTAAGGATTCAAACGTGTAAAGGGTTTTTAGTGAAGAAACAGAAGTTGGTTTTCGAAGGAAAAGAATTGTCGCGAAACAATTGTCTTGTTAAAGACTATGGTGTTTCAAGTGGGGATGTCCTTCATCTGATCCTTAGGGTTTCTGACCTGCTTAAGATCACAGTAGAAACCGCTTTCGAGAAGGGTTTTGAGTTTCAGGTTGATCGGTTTAGAAACGTGCGTTATTTGAAAGAAAAGATAGCAGAAGAAGCGAAAGGGGATTCTTTCATTGATGTTGAGGATCAAGAAATCTTGTGTAATGGTGAAAAGCTTGATGATCATAGGCTTATTGATGATATTTGTAAGAATCATGATGCCATTGTTCATTTAGTTGTTCAAAAGCCTACACAAGTCAAGCAGAAACAGATAAAGATTCATAAGAAAGTAGCAAATGATTTCTTATTGCAGCCAGTTATTGTTAATCCTAAGTTGAAACTATCATCTGTTATATGGAACATGTTAAACTCTGCATCTGAAGGACTAAAGAAGTCAAAAAACCCGATTAGATCTTCAGAAGGCACTGGGGGCGCGTATTTCATGCAACACGCATCAGGTAGCAAGTATGTCGCTGTTTTCAAACCGATAGACGAAGAACCATTGGCTGTTAACAACCCTCACAGGCTACCTCCATCAACCAATGGTGAAGGACTAAAGAGAGGAACTAAAGTGGGCGAAGGTGCGTTGAGGGAGGTTGCAGCCTACATACTGGACCATCCATTAACTGGACCGCGGTCATCAAGCAATGAAACAGAACCAGGTTTTGCTGGCGTACCACCGACCATCATGGCTAGGTGTTTAAACCCAGAGTTTAACCATCCGCAAGGGTATGATGGCGGGCCAGAAAGCATCAAGATTGGATCTTTACAAATCTTTGTGAAAAACTGTGGAAGTTGTGAAGACATGGGTCCAAGGGATTTCCCTGTGGAAGAGGTTCATAAGATCACGGTTCTTGATATAAGAACCGCGAATGCAGACAGACATGCTGGGAATATACTAATGAACCGCGAAGGTGGTCATATTGTGCTGACCCCTATCGATCATGGGTATTGCTTACCAGAGAATGTAAGTCTGCTACTTACTTCCATAGTTATGATAATAAGTTAATAACAGATCTTGTCATGCTAACACGCGTTTCTTGAATTATCAGTTCAAAGATTGCACCTTTGATTGGTTGTATTGGCCACAAGCGCGTAAACCATACTCAAAACAGGCTCTAGATTACATAAACTCATTGGATGCAGAGCAAGACATTGCACTCTTGAGCTCACATGGGTGGGACCTTTCACTAGCGTGTGCACGCACACTGCGGATCTCTACAATGCTTTTGAAAAAAGGTGCAGCAAACGGGCTCTCGCCCTTTGCCATAGGTCGAATCATGTGCAGAGAGACAGTAAACAAAGAGTCCATGATTGAGACAATGGTTCAGAAAGCTCATGATTCAATGCTCGTGGGAATGAGTGAGGCTGCGTTTCTTGAAACCGTGTCTAAGATCATGGATGTTGAGCTTGAGAATGTGTGTGTTTAGGGCTCGTGTATCGGTTGGGTTGGATGGAAATGAGGCGTGGACGACTTGCTTCGTCGTCTTCGGGGATTAGAAAACTTTGATGGTTTATGGCTTCTGGTTGTCTTATGAAGTATTTGCTTAATACAAATAAAACTATGATCAGCAATGGTGTTTTTTAGTATCTCATTGCTGCATTTGGCTTCTACATGCTTTGTAACCCACTTTGTTGTGAAAGATAATTATTGTGTTTTAAGAAAAACCACTTGTAAATTTGACATCTATTTAGATGTAGGATTTTTGTCCCATTGAGAGCATGGATTCTTCATCTTTTTTCATATAACTATAATAAAAATCATTATTTTTTCTCTTTACTTTTCAATCAAAATCATTATCTTTTTTCATATTACCGGTGTGACCACTGCGACCTCCACTAACAACCAAAAACTCTGTTGTCTGCACTTTTTGACAATTTTGCACCACCGGAGGTCACCAATAATTACTATGTTCCCTTGCTCCTACACAATAATATCTTTTAGTTCATTACATAAAACATGTTGTTATTTGTTATATACTTTTCAATTTGAACAAATATGACTTTTTTTTACTAAAAGTAAATCAATTCATTTACATACTTGTATATCTATCTACTCTACAAAAAATTATATTTAGATTACAGTGGTAACAACACAATAATTTTGATTAAAATTTTTCCGTTTATCTCTTATTAAATAATTACCTTAATTACTAATAATTATTTAACATATTTTTAGATTTAATAAATTAATAAAAAAATCTATTTATTGATATTATTTTTAAATAAATATTACTTTATAAAATAATAAATTTTTCTAAATTATACAACTTTTTTAAAAATACAAAAATTTTTAAAATTGGTATTTTTAAAAAGTCATTTTTAAAAAAATAATAATAATCAAATTTGGGAGTTATAATAGAATTTTTTTAAAAATGATACTTTTATACGGTTTGTTTTAGAATAAAATGATTATTTTTCTGAAAAAAGTTTAAAAATAAAATTTTAAAAAGTTGATATTACTGTTTTTTAAATTAGAATATTATTTTATAATTAATAAATTTTATTATATTGATATTTTATTTTTTTAACCCATATAATACACGGATTTACTAAAACTAATTTTATATATTCAGCTCTTTTAGACTATGTTTAGTGGAGGGGCGTGTCACTCCACCGTGTTGTCATTTTCTTCTTTGTTTCAAACGTGGATCGGTGCTTCATTGCTGTTCACATGTTTGTGTGCTATGATGGCTACGCGTCCCCAAAGGCATCGTAGTCGTTCCTTCATATTAACTTGAACGAAATAGTTACAAATGGTTATAGAATATCGTGTCTAACAAGAAACTAACAGCACGTATGAAAAATCAATATAAAAAATAATACAAAACATAACCTTTTTAGAACATTTACAGTGGAGTTCTAAAAAATTATGTGAGTGTGTTTGGTATATTATACGAAATGATTTTGAGTGGTTGTGAATGAATGAAAGATAAAATGTTATTGTGGATTGATATATTTAAAGCATCACTGTTCAATCCTTATATTTTTTTAAAATATTTTTTAAAGTGGTTGTGAGTGGATGAAAGTGAAAAAAGTAATGATAAGAGTATAAAAAGTATTATTTAATTGAACAAAATTATATAATAATTTTTAATGTAATTATATTAATAAATATAAAAAACCCATTGTGAATGCTCTTATTTCGTTCACGATATATACACATAGCATATATCTCTAGGAGTCAAAGTCTCAAAGATGTTCATGCGAGATCCTTGGTTAATTTAAAATACAATTTATATATATATGACTAGGTTAGTATACCATTTATTACACAGGTTGAATAAATAAAATAATAAATAATTAATAATAAAACTTTATGAATTATAAAACCATGTTTGAAAATAAAATATGATTATAATTGCATATGAATAGCTATTTCAAGTACATAAACAATAGATAGGTTATAGATAAATAGATATATAGATAAATAGATAACCTAGAAACTCATTTATTAAACGGATTATAGTTAGAAATAAACACGAAAAGTTACAGTACGATATTTTAATATAAGATATGTATAAAATTGTATATACGTACTTGTTCAAGAGATAAAACAATTATACTATCTTTAACTCTCTTATCTAAATAGTTTTATTTTTAAATATTTGTTTTAAGATTTTTTTATAAAAATTATTGTTTATAAAAATATTGTTTATTAAAACTCAAGTTTCTAATTATTCTGGTTGTCTTAATAAAAATACTTTTAGAAAAATCCATATTTTTTTATAATTATTAAAAAAAATAGATTTAAAATATTTTGTTTCAAAAGGTTCAAATTAGAAAAGATATGAATTTTGATTGTTTTAGTAAAATTTATTTTTAGAAAAATGGTTTGATTTAAAAAAAATATAGATGAGAGAGAAAAATATATTAATTGACCAAATTAATTTTTTTTAAAAGAGATAAATTGTTTGAGTGTTTAAATTACTTTAATACCCTATTGGAGGGAAAATAAAGTTACAATGTTTAAAAGAATAACAAGTGTCAAAAAGATGGTTCAAAAAGATGACAAGTGGTATAAGAAAACTTCTTTTATTAATATATATATAGACTAGCTTTAGTAAACCCGTGTATTACACGGTTTAAATAAATAAAATATTAATATAATAAATTTATTAATTAAACAATGATATTCTAAGATATGATATGAGTGAAATAAAAAACGGTAATATCAACTTTTTTAAATTTTGTTTTTAAATTTCTTTTATTGAAAATAAATATTTTGTTTTAAAACAAACCGTATTAAAATGTCATTTTTAAAAGTTTTCTTATTACAACTTTCAAATTTGATAATTTAAAAATATCAATTTATTTAGATTTAACCTTAATAAAAAGATTTCTTTCTTAATTTATTAATTATTAAAAAGTATTAAAATAATATTATTAGTAATTAAGGTAATTATTTAATAGGAGAGAGAGGCGGGAAAATTTTGATGAGGATGATTGTGGTGCTGACACGTGTCATCCCAATGATTGTGATGCTGACACGTGGCACCCCATTTACCCTTTTATTAGAGTAGGAAGATTTAACTAAAACAGGGGTGTTAATAAAAAACCAAAATCTAAAAAAAAACAAAATCCAATCCATATCCTAGTTTAAATCCAAATAAACCGATTTAAATATTATTTTTTCTATTCAATTTTAAATATAATATATATATATATATATATATATATATATATATATATATATATATATATATATATATATATATATATATATATATATATATATATATATATATATATATATATATGATTGTTAAAGACAATATTATTTTTTCTATTCAATTCTAAATATAATCACGTGTCGATCTATGTTACTCAATTTATGTTTAAAGTATTCGGACTTTGTATAAAAACTTGAAGGTAAAAAACATATCAAATTGTTGAATTGGTAGTTTGGTACCACTATGACCAAACACCACCATGGGTCGCCGGAAAAACCCACCACAACCACCATCACTACCACCACCACCACCACCACCGTCGGGCCGTACAACTCTATCCTCATGCATCATCGCCACCGTCTTCTTAACCTTCACAACAACCCTCATCCTCATCATCTTCTTCACCTTCCTCAAACCCACACCCCCCACCATCACCCTCACCGCCGTCCAACTCCCGTCGTTCTCCGCCACCACCACCACCACCACCACCAACGCCACCGTCACCTTCACCATCTCCCACTACATCGCCGTCAACAACCCCAACCACGGCGAATTCACCCACTACAACACCAATCTCCACCTCCTTCACGCCGGAGACCAAATGGGGTTCTTGTTCGTCCCCTCCGGCGACATTGCAGCTCGCCGGACGGCGTATATTGCCGCCACTTTTTCCGTTAAAGGTTTTCCGGTGGGTGATGTTTCGCCGGAGCGGGTGAACGGGTTTCGGGTCGGATCCAGTTTGGAGGTTGATTTGAGGATGGAGATGCCGGGTCGGGTCAGGGTTTTGAAGTTCTTTACACATTATGTGGAGGCTCAGGTGGAATGTAAAGTCATCGTTGCTATTAACGGTGGTTCTGTTTTGGGTTTTCGGTGTTAATGGACTGTTTGGTAGCATTTTACTAGTTATTAAGAGTCTACATCTTAAAGATTCATAACTTATGAACAGTTAAGAGATAATCTTGTTGCTGAATGGTTAAGATGAATCATTAAAATTTAACCTTTTAAACATCCATTAGGGTTACATCTTAACCATTCAGAGACCATTAAGAGATAGTGTATTAATGACCATTAAAATACTACCAAACAACATTTTAGTGTTTGTATTTGTGTAATTCAATAATTGTGTGTGTTATTGTAATTAGCATGAAACTGATATTAATTTGGTTGTTTGATATTAAGGAGTAATTTTTACCCGTGTTGTGGTGGGGCTGTATGATAAAATTAACATGGTTAGTACATAAAAGAAAGTAGATGATAGTGATGTTTTTGGTTGGTATTGGACTTTATTTTCAAGTAGTAGCATGTTACATTCAAACAATACGACTTATGATTTATGACACTCAAATAAATACATTTGTGAATAAAACTTTTTATTTAACAAAGGTTATACTGAGATGTTAAAGAACATTAAACAGAACCATAAATGGAATTTAAAAAGAAATTCATGAATGAAAGTCGCTTAAGAAAAATGGGATTGTTAAAAAAGGAATTGGTTAAAAAGATGTATTATTTATAGTATAAAGGATGAATTTGAAACATTACAAATTTAAGGGTTTAATTTGTAATACGGAATGAGAGGCTAAGTTGTAATTTATCATAAGTGAGGCTAAGTTGTAATTTAAAAAAGGATTTTAAAAAGAAATTAGGTCCTTTCTGAATCATTTTGTTGCTGATTGCTCTAGTTGTTGTGTTGTTTGATGGTTTTACGTCGAAACCTCAAATTTTCTTTGAACTTTGATGGTTTGATGATTTTGGTTGAAACCCTTTTCGTTGAAGAGTCTGCATATATTAAAAAACAAACAGCATTTTTTTTACAGATTGCAGATGTTTGATCCACCTCTTCTTCTGTAAATGTCTGCAGATATGGTCCGCAAACTACAGATATTTTGCTGTAGAAAAAACAAACAACACTTAAGTTGGAGGGCTAAGTTGTAATTTTAAAAAAGTAAAGGACTAAGTTGGCATTTAGGATGGTGCACTGATCATGCTAAATGAGACCATAATTTGGTTGTTTGATTATCCTGATAATTACATAATTACAAAAGACAATATGTTATGAAAAGACTTTTTAATGATAAAGTGTTTTTTTAATCGAATGATCAAGGTTCGAAGATTCAAATACTATTCATACATCAGGGATTAAATGACCGTTTAAAAGAATGAACCTAGAAGTTAAATCATTTACATGGTTATAAAGTCGTTTAAATGGAATCGTCAAAACAGTATTCCTATTAAAAAGATATTATACGACCGTTTAACTAGGATCATCAAAACAAAAGGTGTGCTTCAATGTTGAAATAACTTATACGACTTAGTGTATGTTAGTGTTAAGATAAAAAGCTATATCTTATAAAAATGCTTGCGGGCGTTTTTTCTTTTATGTTAGCACCAATTTAACTCAAGTATTATGTTAGTAGTCAAATGATAAGATAATTTGTAGGTCATTGACATGAACTAAATTGACACGAGGATGCAATGTGGACAAGGACTTTGAATATAAGTTGAACCCTTTAAAAAGATAACCTTGACATGTTTATGTAGATTTTAATTAGTTAGGGGTTAATATTTTCTTACTATCTAATTATCCTTTGTATTATAGAGTTATACTACACAACGTAATACTGCATACTATGTTATACACTATAGTCCTATAATATAGGTGACAAAGATAGGATATGCATTATAAAACACATATATGAGCTAATTAAATAAAAAGTTAAAACATCATACTTAACTAAAGAGGTGATGATCTCTTGGACTATAGACATATGAAAAACACATATCTGAGCTAATTAAACAAAAAACTATAAAACATCAATTCTTAGCTAAAGAGTTGATGGCCTCTTGGACTATAGATATCTGATGTTTATTTCTATCAAATTGATACTGGTTCAAGTTCTATAAAGTAAATAGTAAATGGATTTTATAAGTATGTGTGTTTCTCGTTAAAAAAACTCTAAAAAGGTATAAGTGATTCTAAATGCCAAGTTAAAACTAGTGAGAAGGAGCTAAAAGAAAGCTAGCAAGTGCAGTTTTCCTTTTCCAATTCTTGATTTTATGTAATTGACATGTCTACATACATAAACATATATATACATACACATACACATGGACATCCACATATGTATAATCAAACCTTTCATACAAGACCAAGGCAAAAAAGGGAAAGAAACAACCAGAACAAAGTCTCAAATGGATAATCTTGTTATATATATAATATGCCTCTTGAATAGCTACACAAACATCAAATGTCAAATGTGATGTACAAGAAACTGAACTATATGTAAAAAGTAAAAGGGTACCCATTGACAAATAAGAAAAGAATATGACTGACTATCTATCATCACTTGTTTATTGTTTAACTTATGGTCATTAGCCTACCTAAACTTCTATCAAGATGACAAAAAGTGTCAACTATAGAAATCAGGTAGTAAACATCACTTGTATAATTCTATTCCCTACTTAAAACAATCGACTTTGACTTTGACTTTGACTTTGACTTTGTATTTGTATTTGTAACATTCCACAACAGCACCGCCCCTCGGTGCACCAGTTTATTTGCTCTGATAGCCGTACGGGTTCTTGCTGGCCCAGTTCCACTGGTCCCTGCACATCTCCTCAATCCCATTCTCTGCCCTGCAAATTATAATCAAATCTTGTATAAGGTAATGCTGGTTACACATAGAAGTGTTTTTTTAATCAGATCAATATCTTAATAATATAGTTATTTTACTCGTAATATAGTTAATGCATGAATAAAAGATGGTGTCCGTTCGGCACAAGCCAGGCTATTTTTAACTCATGCTTAACTGACCAGTTACCCAACCCGTCCAACCAATACATATGGCCACTTCAAGATCCTAACAAAAAATTGAGTGTTAATTTTGTGTTGTCGATATTTCTATAATTGCGTTATGTATATTTCATATTGAACAAAAAACATTTTTTGTTTATCTGAAAATAGTAAAGACTAGGATGAAAGACTAGAAAAACACTTACTTCCAGTTTAACTCACGCTCTGCTTTGGCGGTTGAAGCATATACGACCTCAGCATCACCAGGCCTTCTTCCAGCTATAACTAGAGGAATTTTCTATGACAAGAAATCCAAGGGGCGTAAACTTTAGGTAACTCGTGTATTATAATCTATATAATAAATAGTGTTTTTAAATGAAAAATGCAATTGGATCTATCAGAATGAGGCAATTGAATGTATAAAAAAGAGGTTAAGTAAACATACAATGTTTGCCTTGATGTAGAAATGATAAATGCAAATCGTTTGATTTTCATTTTTGTAATAGATTAAACTTTGGCAATACCTTTCCTGAAGCCTTTTCAAATGCCGCCACCATCTCCAAAACGGATGTTCCTCGACCAGTTCCCAAGTTGTAGACCTCACAACCTAAAATATCACACGAATACACGATCAATTTACATCATTTTTCTCACTTTACTATTATGGATCTCATCTTCATTTCTCCTCACATCAAGTAAGTTGAACCTAGAATTACACCTTTATTCCCCATATAAACAAAACCTAAAAATTAAAAATTCTAAAGGTATCTCCGAAAATTTAAAAGAAAGAAGAAACACATATTTAACTAAACAAAACTGTGTTCATTAGTAATTGCTTTAGTAAATGCATAAATCAAAATCTATATTAATTTAAACATGACAAAAGAGGCGCATACCTATTTCAGGATCCGAGAGTTTTCTCAATGCAGCCATATGCCCATTAGCTAAATCTGCAACATGAATGTAATCACGTACCTGAAATTTATAAGAAAAACGGATCAAAACCAATATAAATATACAAATTGCATAATATCCACATTAAGTAATAATCAAAAAGAAAATATTGGCAGCAAAAACATACCCCTGTTCCATCTTTGGTTGAGTAATCGGTTCCAAATATTTTGAGTGCAGGTAGCCTGCCAACAGCTACTTGCTGGACGAATGGCATGAGATTATTTGGGGTTCCAAGTGGATCTTCACCAATATATCCACTTGGATGTGCTCCCACTGGGTTGAAATATCGCAACATAATCATTTTCCATTCAGAATCCGAAGCATATATATCACGAAAAATATCCTCAATCATGAGCTGGATGGATTAAAATGATTAGGTACATACTAAGGAGATGCAAAGGATTCTATAGAAACAATTAAAGAAAAAAATACTATTATATTGAATAATTAAAGGGGCTATAGAAAGTAGTGTTTGGGCATGCTTATGTTGTTTGAATTTGTAATAATCAGATTATCACATGTTTCGAGTGTTTAGGCAAATTCTAGTTATTTAAAGAGTCGATATATACAATGAACAAAAATTGACAACCGTTTACTGTGTCTGTGGTTAGTTGGTTTGTTGAAGTTTTTAGATTGATTTTATTTGTACATCTTCCAACAATCAACCTCTGTGCCAAACAATTTGTAGCCATTTCACATAAAAATATATGTAGCTTTTCTAGCTCTTTAATAAAATTAATTAATTCACTTTATTATAATACCTAATATAATAATGTTTTAAGTCCATGCTTCCTCACCCAAGATGATACTCAACAATGAAAACTAAGAAGTGGAACTTTTGGGACGGATGACTTTGAATTTAAGCACATCTACGATCTTATTTTAATTTTTAGCCCATTTCATTTCAAGAATATTAAAAACAATCTAAAAAACGTTTACTACCTTGGTTCGTCCATATGGGTTGGCTGCAGATAAGGGGAAATCTTCTGTGCACGGTACCTCCTTTGGCCAACCATAAACAGTAGCGGACGATGAAAACACAATCTGAAATGTTTAAAAACCAAGGAAAAAAATGTCAAATCAACAACTGATATATATTATGTATTATTCATAAGCACACAATTTACAAAATGAAACAAATATTATGCCTTTTTGCATCCATGAGCTTCCATAACTTCCAATAGAGTTAAAGTACCAACAACATTGTTATCATAATACATCAATGGCTTCTGCACACTTTCACCAACGGCCTTCAATCCAGCAAAATGTATCACAGCATCAAATCTGCATAACAATCTTAATTAATCCACATTTTTACTTATTTATAAGGGTCTTTATACCGATAACAAAAACATAAAAACAAAATATAGCAATGAGTAAAAATGTTTACTTTGTGGAGGCAAAAAGCTTCTCTAATTCAGGCTTGTCCCTAATGTCAATCTGCATCAAAAATACAAAAAATAAAATAAAATAAACCTTAGTGTTTACTCATAAATAGATAAATTATACCCAAATGACTTTACTGCTCATTTAACATAAATCCACTAATAAAAATACAATAGAATGAAACCTTTAATCTAATAAAAATCGACCATTCTTAATGGTCCTAATCGAGTCAATTTTGCATTTTCCAGAAGAAGAATGGTTGAAACGATTGATCATATTAAGTAGATCAAGAATCATAATTTAAAAAAAAGTTCAAAAGAATCTTCCCTTTTCTCATTTTATTGTGTGGATATGCTTCAAACAAAATTAGAACTCCTACCAACCAAAAACTGTAACATCAACCAATTTTCCAAATTGAAGCATGCAGGTCCACATCACTTGACAATTGACATGAAAATTACTAATTACACACTTAATTCAAAGATCAATTTCTAGATAAACTACATTACAACTCAATTCAACTATCTAAAAATGCATATAGACTCCTAATAAAAAGTACTAAAACAGGAAACCCAACTTCAAATTACTCAAATCAAACACACAATCACCTAAAAACTTACAAAAACAAAACACTAACTAACAGCTAAAAACAGAATTCAACAGATTAGCTACAACGCACAATCAAAAAACTCCCACAATCATCTAACAAAACCCCAATTCCCCAAATCAAACACTTCATCCTCAACTTCTCAAAAACCCTAACAATTCATTAACAACAAGATCAAATTGAACTCCATTGTTCAAGAAACTTCACCTTATGAAAACTTAGGTTAGCAGCATGATCACCAGCGAGCTCCTGAACTCGATTGATAGCAATTTGCGATGAATTATCAAGATTATCAATCACCACCGTCTTATAACCACCCAACAGCAGCTGCAACACCGTATGACTACCAATGTAACCCGCACCACCGGTGACCAAAACGCAATGCGGTGGCGCCATTGCAGCAATCAACCAATGTGGGTATCAAATCGGAGCCCGATTGAAATTTGAACAGCAGGCGATTGAATCTACACAAATCGCCTTGTTGTTGTTGTTTTCTATGTGGGTATATGCATATATGATATATGTATGTGTGAAAGAATTGGGGGTTTTGGGTATGTACAGAGGGATCTATGAAGATGAAGAGAGAATATTTGTGACAGATGGGAGAATTGAATGAGACAATGGAGGATATATACATTAACATGTGGTGACAGATTGGAAGAATGAAGGTAAAAAGTAGGGTTTGTTTAGTGTGATTTTGGCAATCCCAATTTGGGGAAAACAATGAACTTGGGGAATATCAAATCAAAATCAAATCTTTAAGGAAAAAATGGTGGTTTTCTTGCTCAAGTTGAAGATCTTTTGAGGTTTTTGTGGCATTGATAATGGGATAAAGATAAGAGGTAAAACTTGGGTTTAAATGATCCTTTTTTAATACATGACTTTCAAATTATGTTTTTGATATATAAAGTTATATGATTATATATTTTAAAATAAATTACTAAAAAGGAAAGATGGTGTAGTTTATAAATTATAAAAAAATTTAACATGTAAGATCCGTTTTGTGACATGTTTAGATGTTCGGCTGGTAAATACTGTTTTTATGTTTTCACTATCTCCATGTTGTATCACAATCGGTCTTTGTTGTTATTGTTTGACGCCTCCCCATAGGCAATCTCCTTTGTCTCTTAAATCCTAACGAGACACTAATTGTGTAATTCTCAATTTATATATTTTCTTTTGTTTATGACCATATTATAAAACGTTGATCTTTCTCTTCCCAATAATGAAAAGGCCGTTTGCTTCATCATTGTCGGTGGGAGTTACAAAAGGGTGTTAAATTCCTATGCTTGTCGTGGGAGGTGCATGTAGAAAAATCGTTTGTAAAATAATATAAAAACAATTGTATAAACTGAATTACGTTACAAAAACTAAAGAAACCATTACATTGTGGTGTAAGATTACAACTTAATTAAACAAATAAGCAAGAACAAGATAAAGAAGGAGAAGAGTGGTTGATATTCACAAACTATCAAAACATTGATGGAAAAAAATGTGTTTGAGAGAATTGTATGTAAATTCTAGTGTTTTCCGGTGTGTCTTCAAATAAGTTAGTACATTAGTTTTGTAGTCAATTGTAAAAACAAAACTGTCAAATCATTTAACCTCATTAAACGAAAAAACTAACTTGTATCAAAGGACTTTAACGTTAAGTTAATTGCTTTAATGATTGGTTTGAATTTGGTTAACTAGTTTTCTAATTGAGTTGTTACACATATCAAATATCTAAAAGTGCTTTTAAGTATACCAGCAAATACATGTGGTGATTTTGATTCAACCTTTGGATTTCTAATAGCCTCTTGATTCACTTCTAATCCAACCTCTAGGCTCGTTTTTGAATTTCTAAACACAAGTGAAGTATAAAATGCATCATCAAAGCATCAAATTGTGTTCATCTCCCACGACACACATGTGTGCGAGTTAGGGGTGTGAGGCACCCTAAGGGTCCTCACGTATGCCTTTTTGTAAGAAAACAACATCCTTATAAGGCTCCTATTTACATATTACCCCATGAATTAACCTTCCTCGTAAACGTGTACAAGTTTTCACATTTTTCTTCCTAATATTCATAGTTCTGTAACTTCTAACACACAACTATAAGTATCAATATCCCATTTATGTTCATGTTTTATTCATGTTAATGTTGTTTTAGATATGATTTTTATTCGTTACGAAATCCGTAACCTTTTATAGTAGAACTTAAGCTCATAAATAACTATTATATTAATGATTTTCACAATAATTATTTGTGTCCAAATTTCACTAGATAGACAAAACTTGTTTTTCTCCTAGTTTTCCACATTGGACCAGTTCACGTCACATCACATATATACATTTGGTTATAAAAGATTGGTTTATACATATACAATTTCACAAGGCAAGTAAAAGGTAAAAAACCTTAGTTTAGTGCAAATAGAAAAAAAAAACTAATACACTTAGCTATCAGTTATTACAATTTAAAGTCATTTAATAAGTTTTATTGTATTTATTAAATTATTGAATTATGATATTTATTGTTGAAATTAAATAAACAATGAATGGCATGACAAAATTGATTGAGAAAATATATATGAAATTATAAATATCTACGTTTTATAGCATATTATCTGATTTTACTTCTTAAACTACAAATTTTAATCCAATATTCGTATCAAAATGACTTGATATCAACTTTTGTTATATATATGAAATTATAAATATCTACGTTTTATAGCATATTATCTGATTTTACTTCTTAAACTACAAATTTTAATCCAATATTCGTATTAAAATGACTTTATATCAACTTTTTTTTATATAATTTAATTCTATAGCACTGAATAATTTCCTGTTACGTTAATGTTTTGTTAAATATTGCCCGGCTAATAAAACACCTCATAACATTTTGTATGAAATTAAAGTCAATTGAACGAAACTTTCATTTTGAATTTACTAACACTTACTAAAGGTTATGGGCTATAAGACATCCATTAGAAAATAAAAAAAATGTAATAAAGTAATAAATATATTTGTTGTGATCAGATAAATGTTAAAAGTATAGAAACACGTATTATAATCCCGTGAGAAATCGAGCATGGCTGAGGTGACAACCACTTGTAGTAGAACACCTCCTCTAGTCATTAGAAGGGCATGACCCTCCTAGGCGTGACCATAGTCACGAGCATGGTCCCTCTACCACCTACAAACCGTTAATAAACTCTCTCACTCACTGGCCACAGTCTCTATGGCTCTATTTTTTTTTGTCACACTCATTATAGTATAACACATAGTTATTGTTCGAAAATAAATTAATTTATTGATCATTATAGTTGCATATTTGTTCTTAGACACATCTACTCTAACTACTAAATAAAATTTACTAAAAACATCGATCTATTATACAACAAATTATGAGAAATATTTCTTATTACGTCATAACTTTTTTGTGTCCGTATATGTATCAAAAATGAAAAAGATTTTTTGTTGGTTCACTTCATTGAATTATTTATACCAGGTTACATGGGTTCGTTGAAATATTTTAAGATTTTTTTACTATTTATATAATACTAATTATCAATTTACTTATATATTAAGGTTTGTACTTTATGTTTTATAGATTGTATATCACTTTGTTTTTTTCTTTACTTTTTCATTTTTAACCATATAGTTTTTGTCTTTTACATTTAACCCCAATACTTTTTTTATTTTCAACTTTGATCTCATGTACATTTCATTTTTACAATTTTTTGTTTTACGTCTCGGTTTAAAATTTTCGAGTTAACATACAGGCACATGCGTACGTGGTTTAACGTTTTTAAATCTATTTTTTTCACAACTGCGTATTGTAATACACTTTGTTCTAATTTATATACATTAAAACACCGTAATGCACATGTATGGGTTAAAGTTTTTACGTCTATTTTTCGTTCAGTTTTATTTCTTTTGTTTTACGAGTTTGTCATAGTTTTACACCCCTCACCGCAACGCCTGGGGTTAAATGCTAGTTGCTAACTATTGTTCAAGATTAGCAACATGACGCTGGATAATTTTAATAGTTAGGTGATCTGTACATTTTATGAAACCTATAAGATATTAATTCTCTAATAATATACCGATATGTTTATAAAATATACCACTTTTATTAGTTTAATACTCGTAGGCTATAAGAAAAAACAAATGCGATAAAATTATTATGATATTGAATAGTGTGTTAATGGGTTTAGGCTTTATTTGCCTCAAGCATTATACACATTACTTAAAACACCTTGTGTGCTTAAATATCAAAGTATATAATGTTTAATCAAAAGTATAAAGTTAAAGTTGAAAGTGTGAGTTTGATACATTATTTGTGGGCCAAGTTTGCATACTGCCATGTGACATCCAGCTGATTATAAACAAATGTATGTATGTATGTATGTAAGACAAACATTTGGGTGTCAACATAATATTAATGTTTATTTGATCAAAGTTATTAACAATATTTGTTAATTTTGATACGCCTTACACAAATATTAGTTATACAAAAAAAACTAACCCCATGTCTAATAAAATTAGGGATAAGATGGTCGAGTGAGGGATTTTCGGGTGCTAGTTTAGAAATGCAAAGACATGTTTATAAGTTTATTTAGATTCGAAGATGTGTAATACGCCTTAATATATATATATATATATATATATATATATATATATATATATATATATATATATATATATATATATATATATATATATATATATATATATATATACACGCCTTGGTAGTTCACACGTAAACTATTCAAATGTATAATTCTTTTTCTATTTTAACTTTAATTTTCTAAAAAAATAAAATATTGCGATTTAAAAAGTTTTAGTTATATTATATTTATAATAAAAAAGTATTATGATGTTTGCATCATATAAATATTGTGAATGGAAAATATGTATGTAGGGGGTGTTATCAAAGATTCAAATGAATATTCGAACTTCGTAGGTGGTATCTACTTTTTTTGGACCAACTCTACTCGATGAGAAGATTCAAATAAAAAAGTTGAAATCATAAATATCACAGGAAGAAATCTACATTATCGGTTAAAACAATATAATTGTTAAAAATTGATGCAGTGATAATTTCATAGTTAATGTGAAAGTTAACTATGACCGGAAAAGGTTGAGTTCACACTCTTGAAAAATTTCATTTATGTCCGATTCCATTGTTTCTAATTTCAAATAAATTTAATATATTCACAATCATTTAGAGCATTCACAGTGGGTTCCTCATTTTCTATGTGAATGTGTGTCTTATATTATGGGGGATGGTTATTAGTGGTTATGAGTAAATGAAAGAAAATATTTATGGAGGTTTTACCATGATTCCCTATATTTGGGGAAATATGAGGAATCACGGTACAACCCTCATAATTTTTTTAATACTTTAAAAGTGGTTGTGAATGGATGAGAGATAAAATGCGATGATAAATATATTAAAAAGTACTATTTAATTGAAAAAAATAGTAAAAAAATAATGTTTTTAGTGTAAATATAAGGATGGGGTTGGGAAACCCTCTATGAATGCTCTTAGAAGTATAATATTAAAATTTTTAACTTTTAGTCTAATATAGTAATAACTAGATTTTTTTAAAGTGTTTCGAGTTGATTATGATGATGTATCTAAACTTATAATAACATTGGATATAACTCATAAACTACAAACTAAGATGTTTTAAACTTGTAATGAATTCTGCCCATGAAAAAAAACCTCCCATAGTACAAAGATACGCAAAACGTATTATGATTATGTGTCCAACTTATGCATATAATTTTAAATATTTAAGTAATTAAAACAACACAATAATCGAACCCCTAAAACTTATACGTGCCCACGTCACATCTAGAATTCTTGTCATGTGTTATAATTTTGAATCTCTCAAGAGTGGGCCCTGAAAATACTAATTAACTTTCTTCCACACAACACAATTATTGAAATTTGTTTTATTAACAAAAAAACATATGTGTATATTTAAGTGTCAATCATATTTAATAATAATCATTATTCAATCATTTTCTAAAAGACTCATGTGTCACCCAATCATTTTTCTCAATCAATTTTGTAACGAAGTAAATTAGGTGGATTTTGAATTATTTAATGACCCTAAAATGATTTTCACTATCTTCCCACACATAATTTTTTTTTAATTTTGTTCACTATTTGTTGACGGAAATAATAGTATATATTGTGTGATTAAGTAATAGTCTTTACCAAAAGTTAAATTTAAAACCCAAAAGAAATAGCTCTTAAATTTAATGTGTTATAAAAATTTTGAGCAAAATTTTGAAATATTTTGAAATTGAAAACGATTTTCATTTAATGTTATGTAACTAATTCAATGATCTAGGGAACATATATATTTCTTTTATACCTATCACAAACTCATATCCCACTTGCTGAATATATTAAGATTTTAAAAAGATTGGTAGTCTAGATGGCCTGAGTGTATATAGACACAATGAGTTTAAGTTATATATGTGACATTTAGTACTAATGAATTAATGTGTTAGCTTTAACGCGACTTGAGCTATGTGTGCCACAGTCACCACCACCTAGCATTCGACATCAGTGGTGGGGGAGGATGGGGGTGGTACGACAGTGGAAACAGAGAGGGTGACAATGGGAGATTGTAGTGGTAGCGGTGGTGGGGTGGTAGGTGACGAAGCTAGATGGTAAAAATAACAGCAACGACAGAAGTAGATAAAAAGCGAGCAGTGAAAGATGAGATGGTGGTAGATGCCACAAAGGTGTGTGCTCAAAGATTTTAATTCCTTTGGTTGAATTACTTTCACAAGTAGGAAGAGTCTCATTAAATTGATTACATTTCCAGTTATTCATTAACCAAACATGTTAAAATTGGAATTCATATTTTAATTTTAAAAGTTATACGAAGCAAACATATTGAGAATCGAATTCAGATTCCCATTTCATCAAACTTCATCGAATTAAATGAACCAAAATCACTCGTAGTTTGTGTGGTGGAGATTACCACAAATTATCGACCCAAGTTTTAGCGGAAAATTAAAAGTTCACGTATAAAACTATAATTATTAGACATAAAGTTTAGTGTCAAATATGTATGTATAAAGAATCAAAGGTCAAGTTTGTATCATTTGAAAGCATAGAAACTGAATTGTAGGGGTGTCGCTTTTCAAGCATCGTGTCGGTCATTGAAACTCAAAAATATAACCGATCTGACTCATTGTATACGAACAAGTTTAAGAACCCTAATGAAGAATTCAAAAGTTTTAGTTTGATAATTAAGTTCCTCAATCTTTGAAATTAAGATCATGTAATAAAAAACATGTTTAAATTTAATAACATAACTTACATACCAAGTTTAATTATTGTTATGAAAGTAGAAATTTCAGATAAGTTTCTTTACGTATGAATTGAATACGTGTGGATCGTGGCTTAATTTCATGATACGTAACAAAGGTGAGACTGAAGTTTCATGTAACGTGACATTTGACTAATTACAAGTCAACGCTATACCATAAAGCAAGGTCAACGCATTGCTACTTTTTCCTGTTTAAGAAATTGACCATCCAATTTATACCCCAACAAACGTGGTTTCGTGGGATTGTTTGATAACATGTATGAAAAATATTTATTATTCTATAAGGGGTTTTGGATTCTTATAATTTGGGGTTATAAATAAGTTTTGGGGTGAGTTAACTCATGAAAACAATTAACCTAAAGCGTGTAAGAAGCTATCAGAATATGACATGTGTCAAAGAACGAATGTTGTTTGTTCGCACACATAAGTACGCTCAAAGTTCAATAATCACGCACAAATTATGCAACATATGTTACACAAAAATGTTAACATATATTAAATAATCTTGCAACATATTAAGTAGGATGTATACAATAATTAGACAATTTATATTTATAATTACTCACATATAATCACACACATTAATAATTATACACATTATACGCACAATGCGTCGACGTTTTTTAACAAATTGATTTAAAAATATATATAGAAAATGTAAGGTACCCGGTACATTTAATACGAAAAGATTTTGGGTTCAAATCTCACTTTGAACAAATATGCTCATGATTGAGTTAGGAGTTTTTTTTTATGGGTTTCTTCCTAATGGAATTAGAGGTACGGTCTTTGCTAGGAAACGGATAGTTGGACCCGATTTAGATAACACTTATACTCTGAAGAAAGTCGTACATTTGTCGTTCAAAAAAATATAGGAAAGCTAAACTCAAATTTTAAAAAATACTCTATTTTATGGTGTGGTTTTTAAGAAAATAATGTCTTATGAAAAATTATATTCAATGTAAAGGGGTTTAAGGAATTTGAAAATAATCAACAATGATATAGTGTTTCAATTTTACTGATCCATGCCGCTTTTATGCGTAAAATTTGATATTTTTATGCATGATAATTTCTGGTATGATCTCAACTATCGATTCCTGAGATCAACGTTCCTTAACCTTTTGTATCCTTCGCACGTCAAGCCCCTTTGTATCCTTTGTCTGTATGATATAACTATTTTTAAATATTTTAAAACAAGTAACGTTTATGAACAGTGTTGAAATATATATTTTATTTATCAAACACTCTATATAGCTTTTTTTTATAAAACAGAATAAGCTATAAATTTGTTCTAATAACATAATGCAAAATGTCATATAGATAAAATAGAAAGAATATCACTGCCCAGGGCTAGCATCTACACAATTTATGTTGTGAAGTCCGCGAAACTTGGCGGCTACAAACAAGACGGCTATGATCAGAGTTAAGGGGGCGTTTGAACTAAAAGACTCCGCGTTTCCCTTCTCGGCTCCTAGGGGAGTAGTGCCCCCAAGCGAACAGCCTTGCCAAACGACCGACGTGGCTACATACCCAGGGAACTGGTATGGAGAGTTGTTTTTTTATTTGAATTTTTTTGGTTTTTTCTTCGGAAGGGTTTCCGGTTGGAGTTGTGAGATTTCATCTCCGCCTCCCCCGGACCTCCTCCCCCTCTTCGGTTTAGACAGACTTTGTTCATTTGTCTCCCTTAGCTAGCTTTCAGGCATGGGGCCACATTCCTCCGTTTTTTGTCGCGGAAGAAAGCCCCTGTCTCAGCCAGCTTTTAATGGCAAAGTAACTATATTGATATTGAAATATATCATTAAAACCATTTACTATCAGAATATGCAGACATTTGATTAATATATATGACTATATGATAACCAGAGGTGATATTGAGAGTACCACTGTAAAGCTCCGTCTTTCATATGTAACCATATGCATTTTCAAGCCCAAGCATGAGGTAGCACAAAAGACTATATACCATCACACCTGGAAAAGTATACTATATGCACTCGGTACTCGGTCTTACAGTATTAGGATCTCAACTTGTTAGCAAGAGAATATTTACAGATGATGACACGTATATTAAATAACTCACAAGGATATTGCGTCAACTAATGAGACATTATGATGATAAAGTGATGTACACTTCAACCAAATAGTTTAGTTCAAAATCATGTAGAGTACAGTTTTAATGATTTTAGAAACAGAGTATATTAGAAAATAAGAGGACAAATCATATGAAAAAGAACGAGAGATTAGCACAAAAACATGATTCTGGTTACACTATGTTTACCGTTTGTTCTTCATATACATGTTTTTATATCCTACGAATCCTCGTCTTCAAACAACGCAACATTTCGCTAAAACACCCATACACCCTAAAGACCTAAATTACAACTTTGACCCTTAAACATTATTATAACAATGAAAGTTACACTCTTATACTTAATAATACAATAGTATTAGTTTAATTTCCAATAGAATGGATACAGAATATAATGTGTATTCGTCAGAAAAAAAAAAGAAAAAAAAGAAAAACCAATGTGCCATCGAATTAAACGACTGTTGAAACTTAACCTAACAAATGCATAAATATTTCTCTTGGGCATTTAATAGAACACATCCCATGCAATTGTATGAATCTGTGTACAATAGAAACTTCATAAATCAAATCTTGATAATAGCTGTCATTTGTGATCATTAGCAGCAAATAGTACAATTCAAACCTTAAGTTTTCATACATAATTTCCAGAAAAAAAAATGAAAAAATGAAAAAAAAATGAAAAAATGAAAAATGAAAAAAAATGAAAATTTGGAGGTGCGGGGAATCGAACCCCGTGCCTCTCGCATGCGAAGCGAGCGCTCTACCATATGAGCTACACCCCCATGTTGTTATTTAGTCTATTAATGCTCTTTATGTACATAAAGGAGACCATCACTTTGAGTTTTAGATTAATGTTTTAATAGTTTATATATCAATGAGTATTAGATAAGTTGATTTACAAGTAGACATCCCATGCCTTTTCAAAGTGGATGTCATAGGTTCGAGTCTCACTTGATACAATATGTTTCAAGTGGGTTATGGGTTTTCCCACAGTGGATTTTTGGGTGGTGGTTTTCTCTTGAATGGTTGGCGCGTCAGATCACTAGTATTGTGTGTATTTGCGGGCGTGGGTGGACTTTTGTCATTAAGTTTACCCGGGTGACGGGGCTTATAGTATTTGTTGGTCGTTCAAAAAAAATGGTTTATTTATGTACATTTTAGAATATAGAGTTAAATTTAAAAACTTATAATATATCATATGTTTATACGTTTTATTGAATTTTATGAATGTGATTATGTTATTAAAATATTCGTATAACATATAAACAATGCTTAGTGTATTGTAACCGTTTGAAAATTCTGAACACATCATTACGTTAGGTAATGATTTAGAATTCACGTGTTTAACTGATTATCTAGGAGCGGTATCTTTACCTCATAAGTTAGAAGTAATGTTTGTCATTATCTCACCCTCTAGAAACACTATTGTCAAGTGGATTTAGCTAGATAGTTTGTTTGTTTAACTCATTAGATATCAGATCGCGAGAGAGCTAACACAATTGGTTTGAGAGTTTAAGACTCCTTATGTCTCTTTCAACCTAACTGTTAACGTATTAAACTTTAAACTTAATATATATTAGAAACCATATTTTTGAAATGATAACCTTCATAAATAACATGTTTAACATTTATACAAATCTAAGGCAACTTTAAATAATTTCACTCCAAACAAAAGGATTGATTGTATCAAATTGTATTGTACTTGACACCACTATACTAAAATCCGTTTATATTAATATATTTAAACTCTCAGAATTTATCATATGAAAGTAATTTTGACTTGTTACCTGAAGAAAAGGCTCAAGGAAGATGAAGGACATCTTGCGAGGGAGAGACATTAGTGCTTCAGTGATGGCGCGTGCCCATGCTCCATGTTGACGACGACAAAGTTGTAGCTAAAAAGGCCAATAGTCTCGGCTAGCATGGGCAAGGAGAGTTGAAAGACATCTTCAGGTGTCTTCATAGCTCGGTTTAAAAACATAAAACCTCTCATTGTCTAGTTCTTTGGTCGGTTTTTCTTCTTGCTTTTTTGTTGGTCGGCTTCAAAATTTTCAAACCCTACTAAACGGTGTGGTTTGCAACTTATACTAGAAGATGATAGTATAAAACTGAACCAGACTGTAAGGGCTCGCTGCATTTATACGAGGCTACATGTCATTTAACTATTCCCTTCTGACAGTTTGGTGATGCATTTGACAAACTGAACCATATAGTTATTCGTCATGATCGAACATCAGTCTTTCTAGTTGATGACGAAAAACTAGAAAGACGAATTTAAAGACGACCATAGGATTCCTTCTTTAACAATTGCACAATGCTCATAGTAGAACATATACCAAGCTGTGGATGAATCGATGAGAACGCATTCATTCAAAGCAAGATCAGAAATGGTGATGAGGTTGGCGGGTTTGAAGGAGAGAGCTGAAAGCTATAACACAAATCACACTTGAAGCTTTGTCACACACTCGGACAAAATTTAACAATAACAAAGCTTGCATAAGCACGATCGAATGATTGATTACCATCTCAAATCAATAGAAACCTACGAAAACTTAACTATAGAACGTCACCATTCAATTACAGGAAGTAAGAACATGAATGAAGATGGAAACACAACCGAAAACAAGATGAATCAAGATCCAGAACACTTAATTTTTGCACAGATATACGAAAACATTACTCCATTAGCAAATTTGAAAGAGTTGATCATCAGTTGTTGTATCTGGTCCATGGGGGTAGGGGCCTTTGCTGCCCTGCTCCATTTCTTCTTCCACTGTTGTTTTTCTGCTGCTGTTGCTGATGAGATAAAACCTTCATCCTTTGCTCCTTCATGTTTGCAAATAACGAATCCAGTGTCTGAGGCTTCTGCTTTGACACCACTTTCACTTGTTGTTTCTGAATTACAAAGCATTCATCACTATAACGGACACACAAATTGCCTCTTTTTTTTATATTTCGACCATATCGATAAAAAGATAGTACCTTTACAGCAAACCCTCCGTTGTTTTGAACGGGTCGAGCCGCACCCCTGCAAAACAGATTAACAATCATGGGAAAAGAGAAACAGAGAATACCTCGCCAAAGAAACTTGCAGCTAGCATCAATCAAAATCACCAACTATTGGGTCCCGTAGACCGTGAAAAGAGCCATCATGGTACTTACCATTGATCAATTTAATGAAATTGTTAATTGAAAACAAACCAAAAACGGAGGAAGTTGCCAATCGGAGTAAGTTTTAAAAGCATCTCTGTAAATGGACACTCAAACAGCAGCCACAGAGCAGATAACAGGTCCCCAAAATACTAAAAACCAAGTTGCAGTCAAAAAGCCCGAGAATTTGGTGATCTCCAGATCGGCCCTGACTTGTGTTCAAATGAATGATCTCCTAAACAACCTCTAAGACTTTGTTTATATGCATATAACACTAGCACCAGATTATGATTTCCCCAAAAGATGATTTGCACAAGACACATTAATACACCTATAAAGCTCTGCCTCAAACCTTCACAAGATCAAATGTAACCCAAGTGTGGTCCTTTAGAAGAGCGCAAATGCTTAATGACAGCCATGGATGACTTCATCTTAGTTCTAGAAACCATATCAAAGTTTTCTTAAGATACTTTTTTACTGTCAACGGTGACAATAATTTAGGTCTCCTAAGAGGAAGTCTGGATTACATACTGCAATGTTTTATTTAGCACAAACTCTACAAAACACGATGTCATACCGGACGCCTGCATGATATGTGTATGTATACTACACTTCTATAAGCATGTGGCAAAAAGATGCTTCAAAAGAAATTCTCCAAAGATATGTAAAACTACTAGGCCAGTAAACTTCAAGATGATAGCTCTGAAATGGCCAACAATCACACAGAAAATTTAAAGGTCTTGGTCTTAGGAGCCACTCATCATAGATATGCTGCTGATTTCCCCAAAAACAGTGTGTTTTCAGTATGTGATATTTTAACTCCACCCAATCCAGAAAGGAGACCACATGATGCAAGTAAACCAAATGAAGACAAAGTGCCTTGTGCAAATTAACTCCCCAACTGCGCATTAAATTTTTCAAACTTAACATGTAACTACGTAGAGTTCTTTCCAAGTGCCCAGACTTAATGGTTTTAATCAATCAGAACTTCCTTTAAGCCCAAATCATAAAAAACACAAGCTTTTTCACATATGATGGTTTCATGCATATAACTGATAAGCACATGGGTAAGTCATTGATTAGGTAAATAGCCCCCAATTTACCTGCATTAATCCACATACACAAGGTATCTCTTATCAGATGAATTTAGTGAAGGACAACTTGTACAAACTTACATTTAAAAAAACACTCTAATGAACACAACAAACTTACCTTGGTCTATATGAAGCCGCTGCCTGATTCCGATTGAAGTTCCTATTACGAATAGGAGCAACTGCAGCCTTTCTAGCAGCCTCAGCGGCCAAAGGAAATTGGTTATTCTGGAAGTTGGATCTCCTTTGAGCAAGAACACCCTGATAGCACAAAGACTAGAGTCAAAACTCCATATAATATATTAAAACAATGTGAATCTGTAAACCACTGCTATCTTATGTTTAAAAAATAGCCAATGGTTATGGCATGCAACAGACCTGTCTAAGGGAGGATCTAGAGTCCATGAAGCGACGCAACCTCATAGACTTATCTTGAACAACATTGTTTGAAAATTTCTGATTCTTGTTCTGCATAAAATCAAAGAGCAACTGAATATAGATCATCAAACAATAACTACAGAACAGACCTAAGCACATCAAAGAGGGGTCGCTTACAGGAATTCTTTGCTGCTTGCTTTTGTTAGCACCAGTTCCATTCTTGGACATTTTGATAATATCATCTAACAAAACAGATTTACCAGTTTTAGACTTTTAGGTGAAATAAATATAAATAACCTAAAAAACAAATGAAACAAAACTTGATACTGATTGTACCTAATGACATGTCCATTTTCTTCTCTGTCATTGCAATTGCAGCAGTTGTAAGTGGTTTTGCTGCCATCTGTAAACGTTCCACCAAACATGTAAGCTTAATAAACAAAGAATCACACGTTATATGCATACATGTATTCTAAAATTTCCATAATGTAATAATCAATTAAAGATTCGATGAATAATTTGTAATATCTCCCCAACCAAATACTAAGAACCACAAAATTAATCTTCAATTCCCCAACTACACGAAGACAACGTACAACAAGAAACTCAATCAAGCAAGAACAAATTAGAAACCCTAATTCATCAACCAAATCATCTAAGTTCAATCAAAGAAACGTACATGAAGAAATACAATCAAGCCAAAACAAATTAAAACCCTAATTCACCAACCAAATCACCCAAGTTCAATCAATAACACCATAAAACAAACTCTTTCTTAATAAACTCACCGTCAACTCGTTAAAATCATTAACCACACAACATATATCCATCCTAAGCGCATACGATCGACACAAAATTACAAACACATCACAAACGGATTCATATCACAAACACAAACAATTAAACCACTGATTACCTGATTCGAATGATGAACTTAACAAAGCCGCGTGTGATTGAAGATTAGGGTTCCGATTTCCGACGAGTTGTAAGCGGTGAGACGACGAAAAAGATATTTTCTAGGGTTTTTGATGAGCGATTTATCGTATGATGAATGAGAACCGCGTGAATTAATTAGTTGTAAGACGATTGCGGACGTGAAATTTGATAAAATTGCTGCATTGGATTCGGGAGTTTTAACTTTCAAGTCCGGGAAATGATAAGTTTGGACACGGTGTTTAACGGTTCAGTTAACGTTTTTGCGGTGTTTAACGGTTCAGTTAACGTTTCGTTCGATTGTTAAGATTTTTTGTTGATAAAGCTGGGATTAACTTGAAGATATGTCTAACCAAACTGAATTCAATTGATTAAACTGAATTTACAATACGAAACGATTGAAGTCTAGATAATTTTGATTGATTGAACCAAATAACTAATAAGCAATATTTCGTGGGGCCAATAGCCAAATACACAATTCGGGTACGGTTAGGAACCAAACCGAGAACTGAATTCATGATTCGGTTTTGGTTTTTTTGTTATGAAACGATTTGGTTTTGATTTTTTTTTGTTTTCGGTTTTCGGTTTTGGTTTTTTTGTTAGGAACCAAACCAACACAATTCGGGTATGTTTGGGTTGGCTTTTATTTAGAGAATAAAGAATTTAGCCATTTTCAAGTCATTTACTCTTTGTGTTTTGTTATACTTTATAGATAATTTGAAAACTTACACACTAGTGAAATTTTATTCAAGAATTAACTTTATAACCACCAGTACATACCAAGAGGCAAAAGTCATGTGATATGCAACCTGCATTCACATATTAAATTTACCATTCGGGCGTCATTCGTAAATTGGTTCAATGGATAAACGAGCACACGTTGAGCAATGCGTGTTGTCTTTGTGTATCTTATACATCAATGGCACCATAATAATGGGTTTGTTATTTAGGGGTGTACATTTCTCATAATGATTATTACTAAACATACTTATTTAAGCAAACATACTCGTCTAAATACATAAAAAGTATGTAATGTATGTATATTTGTTAGTGAGAGTGACAATTTAACATGGAAGCCGCCGAATAAGACTTTTAGATCACAAGATCAATCGTTGCTCGTGGATGATTTGTAACGCCTATGGTAATGTCTAGGATGTTTGTTGGTGAGAATGACGATTCAAGCATGGAGGCTAGTAATTAAGTATCGAATGTCCTTTGAAGCATGTGATCAGACATTGTCTGTGGTTGGTCCGTAATGCCTTAGTAATTGATGTTTTGGGATGCTTGTTAGTGAGAAGTACAGTTCAAAAATGTAATCACTCAAACAAAATGACTTTTCAAGTCACATGATTGATCACTGCTCGTGGTTGGTTTGTAATGCATGGATAATTGCTCATGTGAGCAGTGATTGGTGTGACTATGTGATAAATTCATTGAGAGACATGTTGCACTTGTTAATGGTTTATGATTAGTTTATACTAGTACTAAGCCCCTCGTATTGTAGCCGGAAGCATAAAACATATCAAATAGCACTAATGGCACACCACCACAGGTAACCACCACCACCGAAAAACCTTGTATAAAAAGGAAATATAAAAAAGGAAAATAAAGCCGGACGAAAAGTAGACGTAAACACATTGAACCACACAAGCGAAACGTAAAATATATAAAACATTAAACAAGTCGATCTATGACCAGCGTATTGCGATAAACCTTTAAACGAAAGAAAATAAGCCTAAAAACGTTGAAACACACACGCATGTTGCGACGTGGTAACTCGTAAAATTTAAACCGAAACGTAAAACGATAATTTTAAAAAAATAAAAAGTACATGGGATCAATGTTAAAACTTAAAAGTAAATAAATATTATAGTTAAAATGTAAAACAAAAAAAAGATATGTACAACTTTTTATGGACACAATACAACAATTATTACAACCATAACTTGATAATTAGTAATAAATAAATAGAATAACTCTTATGTAGCGATATGAACATAAAAGAGGTATATTCATATAAACTGATAAAAAATACAATTAAAAAAGGTAAAAACAAATCACTAATTAAATATCTACAAATAAACCCTTTTAAGATCTCTTCACATACACAAACGTCATCATGTCTGTTATTATAGTTTTATCCAACTATGCAGTAGAAGTTGTACCTTAGATATTGTCACTTATCAATTTGGCAATGATAAGTACGCATAATAAAATGTATAACAATAAAACAATATTGTATAACAACCCATGCATACATGTGTTGATAATTAGAATTATATAAATTATTGTTGGATTAGTAGAATTTCATTAATCTACATGTCACACTCTTGTAACGAGGGTAATTCATTCCTTACACACATTCATTATACGAGCGACAAAAGAAATACCCAATTTAGTGTTAATTGAATTTTATCAGAAGGGGTGTATCATTATGCGAGTGTGTTGCACATATTGAATTAGAAAATAGGAAGACTTGAATCGTTTGACATCTAATCTTTTAATTTCCCTCTATAATTCTACTTTAACAATATGAGTCCATCTCATAGGCACGTTTACATTGGTTGCTAGTGCAACTAATTATCATGTATCACAAATTGAACAAGATGTTGATCTCATTCTCGGTGGTCTTTGTATCACTACTTCCATTGATAATGTTCCTATAAACCATAAAAGACCCTAAGGTTTGCATTCATTTTATGTTATGTCCACCACTTCTTAAACTAGTCAAAGTTACAAGAATATGACACTTGAGGACTAGATCAAAAGATCAAAAAGGTTATCTAGCTTGTGAGTCATGATCATTAAAAGAACGTGGGTTGGTCATTTCACTTAAAAACATCTAATAAGACCTCCTAAAACAGTCGATGACAACATCTAGAATGTTTCTATCAATAGGTTCATGAACCCAAATCATCCTATACCTAATAGGCTAAGGGGTTGTTTGTTTGGGTCTTAATGACCCCAGTCAGACCCAAATATCTGACTCTGTCAGACCCTGCTGTTTGGTTTGATGACCACTTAATGAAAAAACCTCTCATTGAATTTATTAGGTCAGACAACATTGAAGATCTGACCAAATTCCCCCACTTCTCTCGTCTCCATCCTCGTCCCCTTCAGCAAGTATCTCGCCAGCGGCCACCACGGTGGCACTTCTCTCGGTCTCCTCCTTCGTCCCCTTCACAGGTACGTATTCTTATTCACAATCGCAGGTTATTGACGGGGGTCGTGTGTTCTATGGGGCTGTTTGTATTCGATGGGATCGGCCATGGCAGGTTATTGATGGGGGCTTTGTGTTCGGTGGGGGCTTTGTGTTCGGTGACCGTCGATTGGGGGTCGGCCATGGCCAAATTTGTGTATTTTGGGGACGGCCTTGGCATGTCATTGATGGGGGTCGACCATGGCAAGTCTTCGACATGGGATTTTGGGTATATCCAACCAAACAGACTTAATCTGGTTCAACACTTATTGGTTCAGACCTTTTACTGGTTCAGACCTCTTATTCGTTCAGCAACTGGTTCAACACTTATGCCAGCCGTCAGGTGGATATTGTTCATAATGATGTTGAGAACTAGGTCGAAAGTACGATTAATGATTACGGGTCCCTCGAGAATGCTCCCAACCATTCTACGGCTGGTAAATCTTTGGGTCTATTCTCCCAGATTGGGAATTTGGGCTTAGATGGCCCATGTAATCTTGGGTTTGTTACTGATACCTTATTAGCCCAATCCCCTTATAATATTCCAATGGGCTCCTTACCTACTAGGCCTGCCTCCCTGCCTGATCTGAACTTATCTCTATCTGATTCCGAGTCTTAGCCGAATGAGGAGTCTATCTCTTTTTCGGGTTGTAAAAGAGTAAAGAAAACTGATAAAAAAAGATGCCTCAGTGGAGTTACTCGCGATCGGTTTTTTAAAGGACACAACAATTCGATCATTTGGAATTCGGTGGTTACCAGGACCAGATCTCGCACGTGTAATTCGGAGTCGACTCCAATCATAAACAATCCAACGGAGGAAACGACGAAAACGGTTGAAATTGGGGATCTTTTGGGATTCAGCATGGCTGGTTACGAAGGCCATATATAGGACATGATCAATGAAGATGGTAAGTCAAATTCTTTGTAATGGATTTTTTGACGTTAAATATTAGGGGGATTAGGGGCGCAAACAAGCACTCCTGGATTCGTAGGCTGAAAGTGGAAAACAAGCTAGCTGTCCAAGAAACCCAAATGGAGGACGCGTCTAAGATTCCTGTTCGCAAGCTGTGGGATAATTTCCTGTTTGATTATGAAGCTGTTGAAGCTGAAGTTAGATCTGATGGGCTCTTATGTATCCGGGATTCGACTATCTTTAAGAAATATGAGGTAGTAAAAATGAAAGAATTTATCCTCATCAAAGGATCTTTGATCGGAGCCAATGATGACATATGTAATGTTAATGTGTATGGGCATTCAAATTCTCATAAGCGTGCTTTATGGCAAGAACTACTTTCCTACAAAATGAATAGTAATGCCATATGGATTTTTGTTGGTGATTTTAATACAGTAAGATTTGTTCATGAAAGGTTTTGTTCTACATTCTGCTCATCCTCGGCTTTTGATTTCAATGCTTTTATTGTTGTTGCTGAATTGGTAGAGTTGAACATGGGTGGTAGGAAGTTCACCTACCTCTCTAGTAATGGAGAAAACATGAGCAAGATTGATCGAATTCTTCTATGTAGGAAATTTTTGGATTCATGGCCATCCTCCTCTGTTCTTGCCCTTCCTAGAGGGGCCTCTGATCATTATCCAGTGATACTCAAAACCAATAGACCTAATTTCGGTCCTATCCCCTTCAAGATCTTCAATTCGTCGTTTCATAAGGAAAATTTCCATTCGGTGGTAATAGATGGTCTTTCCAAACAAATTGCTATTGGTCCACCTGACAGGATGTTTCAGCAAAAGTTAAAAATAGTTAAAGCTGGACTCAAGAAATGGCTTGGGTGGTCTAAAGAAAAGGAAGCAGGTGATATATGTAAGCTCAAGGCCAAGTTGCATAATATAGATGTGTTGATGGAATCAAGACCGCTTACTGAAACTGAAAAACAACAATGGATTTCATGGAAAAAATAACTATCTATCTTAGAGGAAAAGGTGGCGAAGGATCTAAAACAAAAAGCGAGAGTTAAATGGGCCTTAGAGGGGGATGAAAACACCCGGTTTTTTCATGGTTTGGTTAATAGCAAATGGGCTGAATCCAGGATCAATGGTCTAACGATCAATGGTGTTTGGACATCCAATCCTCCCCCTGATAAAAAAATGCAATACGCGACCATTTTCATTCCAGATTCTTGGAACCTTTACCCCAACGGCCTTCTCTATGTATCAGTGGTTGCAAAAATATCCCCATGAAATAGCCTTTCTCTAATTGCACCATTCACAATTGAAGAAATCAAATCTGCCGTGTGGGACTATGGTGATGACAAGTCTCCAGGTCCGGATGATTTCAACTTCCGGTTCTTCAAAAATTTCTGGGATTCATTGGTGGTTGATATTAAACCCATATTGGATTACTTCTTTGGTAATGGAAAAATTAGTAATGGATGTAATAGTTTCTTCATTACCCTTGTACTCAAAATTCCTAACCCGCTTGCTATTGAGGATTACCGACCTATTAGCCTTATTGGATCCTTGTACAAAATCATCGCAAAAACCTTGGCAAATAGATTAAAATGTTCCATGAGTTATATTATTAGTGAAACTCAGTTTAGGTTTTTTCAAGACAGACTCATCCTTGATGGTCCACTCATCTTAAATGAAATTTTCTCTTGGCTCAAAGCTGGAAAGCGGGAAGCTTGTTTCTTTAAATTGGACTTTGAGAAGGCTTTTGGTTCTGTCAACTGGGCATTCCTGGATAGTATTATGGATCAGATGGGATTCCCCAGAAGATGGAGATCATGGATCATGGCATGTCTAATATCTGGAAGAACCTCTGTAATTGTCAATGGCTCTCCCACAGAAGAATTTAATGTGTCAAGAGGACTAAGGCAATGGGATCCCCTCTCCCCTTTCCTTTTTCTAATGGTGATGGAATCTCTACACGTTGTCCTATCAAAAGCTGGAACCTTGGGTGTGATTAGAGGTATCTCTCTCCCTAATAGTGGGCCTTCGATATCCCATTTACTTTTTGCGGATGATGCAATATTCATAGGTGAGCCATCTCATTCGAACTTCCTTAATCAGGCACGCATCCTTCGATGTTTTAATCTCGCCTCAGGCCTAAAGATTAATTTAAAAAAAGCAAGGTTTATGGGGTCTGCTTGGATGATAGTTCTCTACACTCCATCGCGAGTCTTCTCCGTTGTCAAGTTGGATCTTTCGCGTTTACTTATTTAGGAGTTCTGGTGGGAAGCAACATGTCTCTCATCAAAAACTGGAAAGTGGTGCTGGATAAGATCTTGAACCGCCTATCAAAGTGGAAAAAGAAGTCCCTCTCCTTTGGTGGCCGAATTGTCCTTCTGAAGTCGGTTCTTGGATCAATCCCAACTTACTTCTTATCGCTATTCAAGGCTCCGGCAAAGATAATCCACTCAATTGAGTCCATTAGGCGCAAATTCTGTTGGGGAAGTACTGCAGAAAAAGAGAAGATCTCATGGGTCTCATGGAACAGACTATTAGCTAGCAAAAAGGATGGTGGCATGGGCATTGGCTCTATTCAGGCAGCAAATTGGGCCCTTCTTATCAAATTGTTATGGAGGTTCAAGTCTGACAAAGAAGCACTATGGGTAAAGGTGGTTTAAGCAATCCATATGTCGAAAAAAAGATGGTCTGCTTTCCCTTGGAATAAGACAATTGTTGGGCCCTGGAGAAATATTGTGAATATCATTGATGAACTTAAGTCCATCGACATCCATCTCCTAGACTCTCGTAGATGCAGAATTGGAAATGGCTCAAGTTGTTGTTTTTGGTTGGACAATTGGTTAGGGTCTGGGCCGTTAAAAGATAAATTTCCATCACTGTTCTCGTTGGAGACTAATAAAACAATTGATGTTGGAGTGCGGCTACAAATTGGAGATTCGGGTACTGTGATTAATTGGCAATGGTCGTCCCCTTCTCTACCCACGCATATTCACCCCCAAATTTCTCAATGTTAATTATTGGTCGCAAATACATCCCTTTCTGATGCAAAAGACATGTGGTACTGGGATAAGATGGTGAACCTTGATTTATCGGTTAAACAAGTTAGGATGATCATTGAACAGAAGCTTCTCCCATCCTCTTCTTCATCAATACCGTGGCTTAGGTGTATTCCTTTAAAGGTGAACGCGTTTGCATGGAGGGTGTCAATGGATCGTGTCCCCGCCAAAGTTGCACTATTATCCCGCGGAGTTAATGGCGATGCAAGATGTGATGTCTGTGATGAAAACGAAAATGCAGACCATCTTCTCATTCGTTGTCGACTTGCTTGTAAAGTCTGGGAGTTGGTATTCAAATGGTGTAAAGCTCCAGATGACCTGTTCTTCACGGTGGAAGAACTACTAAACATTCATAAATCCTGGCCCATCCAAGAAGCATAGAAGAATGTTTTTCATGCTATCTTTATGACTACTATTTGGTGTATTTGAAAATCAAGAAATGCAAGAACTTTCAAAAACCAAACATTGGAGCCGACAAACATCCTGTACGAGGTGAAACTGCTCTCATTCCTATGGATTAAGAATAGGAGGAAAATGCCAAATTTAAAATGGAATCATTGGTGTAATTCGGATTTTTGATCATTTGCTTGTACTCTCTAGCTCCTTGCTAGTTTTTTTTCGATATAAAATTGTTGGCAATTCAAGAAAAAAAAAATTACCCTTTCAAAAATTACCAAACAACACCTAATACATCATACATCATACTACCAGCTTCCCATCCCACCCACTCTTAAACCGGGTTCGATTCACCGAAGTCATGAGAACCGGAACTCAAAATTATTATTTCAGAAAATCATTGTTCACGTAATTAGGGTTTATCAATTATAGTCCGCTAGTAAATTCTCCAAAACCATCGTGCTTCATCCTGAATCGGGTGATTACTCATTACTTTTCTGCTACGGTATTACATTTATGTTTCAGATTCATATTCTATTGATTTCTGCTGCAATCACTTCGTTTTGCTTTTGTACTCGTATTAATCTGTTAATCACTTTTGTTAAGTATCGTTGTTTTTGAAAATTTTGTGAATTGTACTTACCGAATTGAAATTTACATGGACTAATTAAGTTAATTAGCTAAAAAGCGTTTCTAATTGTTATGTGATTGTCATGAACTATAGTCTACAAGGGCTGTTTCATGTTTAAAATGGTGGTTTAAAAGTTATCATTTGATTTGAAATAACCAGAATTAGATTTCTGTTTTGAACAGATAAATAGCTTTAGCATAACTGCATAACCTACTGCAATAGATGGTGTATTGGTTTGAGTTGTGATAATATGATATTTAGGCGTTTGAGTGTTTGGCAAATTTTGATTATTTCGAGATCTGTATGTAAAATGATCTTTAAATAGTTGGATAATTGTTAATTTTGTTGCAGCTGCCCTAAAGCTGATTGTCTTGATTATCCAAACTGTTTGTTTGCCCCTATGTAACTAGAATAAGTTCCAAAACACAATGCCAAACACCCCCAACCAAATAATCAGGTACTTAAGGTTGACTCATGTTCTCAAAGCAACTATTGATCATAGCTGTCGAAGGAACAAGACACACTCAACTCTTAAGGCGCAAAGGGCGAGCCTTGGGCCTAGGCGCAAGGCACTTAAAAACCGAGAGCTTTTTTAAGTGACATGCATGGTTTAAAGGAACAAGTTTTAGGGGTTTTAGACATGGTTTAAGCTTGTTTTATGCTAGTTTAGGGTGATTTAGGTTAATTCCAGGCTTGTTTAGGGCTATGTAATTGTTTCAGACATGTTCAGACTACCTATGTGCGCCCTTGTGGACACATCATGCTTCTGCAGATGCTCAACAATGATAAATAATTTTAATTTCAGTTTTGATTCACTTTCCATAACTGTGATGAACTGCAGATACCCACAGATGAAAGCAATCTCCAATTGTAAGCCCAAGTTTGTTCCTGGTATTGCTGCTGTTACAGTGCAGTCGTTGCTACATATTCATCATCAAGCCCATGCTAATCCCCTCCGATTGACCTTACCTAATACCCAACTTGATGATTTCACTGCTGCCTGCTACCGCAGAGACCTCCCGACTGCCATGAAAGCTTTGAGCTTCATGCAAAAGCACCAAATTTGGGCTGATTCTGTAACATATTCCGAGCTCATCAAGTGTTGTTTGGCTCGTGGCGCTGTTCAAGAAGGTAAATTAGTCCATAAACATGTTTTCTCTGCTGGGTACCAACCAAAAACATTCTTGATTAACACCCTTATCAATATGTACATTAAGTTCAATTTATTGGATGAAGCACGGGAACTGTTTGATCAAATGCCTGAGAGAAATGTAGTCTCTTGGACCACCATGATAGCTGCTTTTTCTAATGCTGGAATGAAAGATGACGCCCTGAAGTTCTTGATTTTTATGCTCAGAACTGGTGTCCGCCCTAACATGTTCACTTATTCTTCTGTTTTGCAAGCCTGTAGTGGTTTACCCAGCCTTAGGCAGATCCATTGCAGCATAAGTAAAGCTGGTTTGGAATCTGATGTATTTGTGAGAAGTGCACTCATCGATAACTACTCCAAGTGGGGTGAACTACCAAACGCGCTAACCATTTTTAATGAAATGGAGACAAGGGATATGATTGTTTGGAACTCAATAATCGGTGCCTTTGCTCAGAATAGTGATGGAGATGAAGCTTTGAGTCTTTTCAAACGCATGAAACGATGTGGGTTTTTAGCAGATCAGGCAACATTAACTAGTGTTTTGAGAGCTTGCACTGGGCTGGCACTGTTAGAACTAGGAAGACAAGTGCATGTTCATGTGTTGAAGTACAAACGAGACTTGATTCTCAGCAACGCGCTTCTTGACATGTACTGCAAGTGTGGTAGCATGGAGGATGCAAGGGTTGAGTTTACTAGAATGAGGCACAAGGATGTGATCTCTTGGAGCACCATGATAATAGGTCTGGCTCAAAACGGTTTCAGTCATGACGCCATAGAGATGTTTCAGGTAATGATTAGCTCAGGCACCAAACCTAACTACATAACAATACTCGGGGTACTATTTGCTTGTAGCCATGCAGGACTTGTGGATAAGGGAAGATCATACTTTCAATCTATGGAAAGAGTTTTTGGCATCAAACCAGGTAGAGAGCACTATGGTTGCATGGTTGATCTACTTGGAAGGGCTGGGAAGCTTAACGAGGCTGTTGAGTTAATACACAACATGGAACCTGAACCAGATGCTGTGACATGGAGAACTTTGCTTGGTGCGTGTAGGCTTCACCGCAACACAGATCTAGCTGCATATGCTGCTAAACGGGTGCTAGATCTTGACCCCAATGATTCAGGAACTTATATCTTGTTATCAAATATTTATGTGAATACTAGGAGGTGGGAAGAAGCTGAACAAGTGAGGAAGATCATGAAGGACAACAAAGTGAGGAAGGAACCCGGGTGTAGCTGGATTGAAGTAGATAAACAGATTCATGCCTTCGTATTGAGGGACAATTCACATCCAAACATAGATGAGATCACACGGAAGCTGATCCAGTATGTTCAGCGTTTAAGGGAAGTGGGTTATGTTCCAGATACGAGTTTCGTCTTGCAAGATGTTGAAGGGGAACAAATGGAAGATCCATTGCTGTACCACAGTGAAAAGCTTGCAATTGTATATGGCCTAATGGCTTTAACAAAGGGAAAGACCATAAGGATCAGGAAAAACCTTAGAATCTGTGGAGACTGCCATCTGTTTGCTAAACTTTTGGCACAAATGGAGGGTCGCAACATAGTTATTAGAGATCCAATTCGTTATCATCACTTTCAAGGAGGAGTTTGCTCCTGTGGAGATTTTTGGTAGCAGAAACTAGAGCTATTTTTTTTTTCAAAAGTGGGTTAGTCTTAAAAGGTTAATGACAAACGGGGTCATTTTTTTGCATTCAATTTCTGGGGAAGTCACTGTATAACTGAAGATATCATACGAGTGTTCCTATGAGTTCTCCAGTGATGGGTCTTCACAGTTATAAAAAATGCTACTAAAAGCAAACTGCTACCCGTTGTTACTTTACAGTTTCTACAATGCAGTCTAAAATAGTAAGTTGGACATGGCATTTTTTCTGCCCAAAAGGGAAAAAGTGGTGGATGACTTCAGTTTCTGAATAAATGAAATTGTTCTGGAATTGCAGTGGGTTCGTTACGTCAATGGTGATGAAGTATGCTGACAATATTGTAAAGGTAAGGTCTTTCTTTTTGTTCTTAATCTGAACGTTCCCATAGATGCGCTACACGACTAGCATTGCCTTTATTGCAGTTTTATTTGACCTCTGTAGCAATACTACTAACAACACGTATATGCGTTTGACCTGGACCTATTTAGGTCAAATTAAATCTGCAAAGTTCATTTGGTGGGCCTATAGTGTCTGTTTTGTTTGGAAGAACGCACATAGTGACCTGACAAAATTACTAGAACAAGCATTTTTATGTGTCATTTATAGAAGCTGCTAAACGTAACGAGAAAGAATAGATGCAGGATTGCAGTCAGTCATTCAGCCTTTTGCAATTAGTCTAATCAACCTCTTGAATCTTCATTAAACTTAAAATAATTCTGGTGTCTTCGTTAATGAAATCAAGCGTTAATCGACCAGGACACTTTGGATTATTTTAAGTTGATTATTTTGATTCTTCAATATTTCTTTGATGATTTTCCATCACATGCATTATATTAAGCATAAACTAGGGCTAGAAATATGGGGACTTTTTCTTACTCTTATTTCTGCTGCCTCTTGCGGCTTGCCATTAACTGAAAACCCAAAGTTGGAACCTGCGTTTGGAAGTGACGCAAGAATCACAACAACTGAACAACCCAAAGTTTCCACTGAAGAAGCTAAAGTTGATGGTATTGTGAGCTTGTTTGCAAACCTATTTTTTATGTAACAGTTGATGAAAAAAATGGGCTCAGAATGTTGGTGATATTGTGAATTTGATGAACCAATTCCTTATCTTATGGTATGTTAGACAATTGGCACAATAACAATTGATAAAAAACACACTCACATAATTTTATTAAGTAGAACAAAGGAAATACTTTTTGGTACACTTTGCATCTTATTCCTACCATCTATTTATAAGGAAAAAAATAACTCCTAATCATAAAAGAGAATCATAACCGATAGCTTAACTCAAGCATTGCTTGATTTATGCTTTGACTACTTTATTATATTTGATTGCCTAATTATTAAATTATTAATTCCAAAAATAGATTTTGGACAGATCCAGTTTTCTGAACCCATGACCCATTTGATCAACTTTTGACCCGTGAACATTTAACCCCACAAACATGATTAGAACCATCATGGTATAGTGCACTTAATATAATTTGAATACCAGTACACCTGATCACTCTATAACTTTTGAGTTGCTAATCTGAAGACTGTAATTTCTATGACTAATATGTACTTGCAGCTTTGACTTGCTTCATAAATCTTCAACTTGTAAATTTTTGTTAGTTGTTGTGATAGACGGGGATTATGGATTTTTTTTGGGTAGCCAAAAAGTTTAGTTTCATAGAGTAGAGTCATTTGATGAATTGATGCTAAATAAATTGGTTTACACCATTCTAATCAGTGATTCTAACACGACCTTTGTATATTCAGCAACTGGTTTTAATCATTCAAATGATTTCACAAATATGGGTTCTATAAATAATGGTGCTTAGTTAAGTTAATTAAAATTTAGGTGATAGTTTACCTAATCCTATGCCTACTAAGATCCGTGTTTTAGTAATATTAGCATTACTCTTGAAGAGATTTCATTAAAACTTCTGAAATTCATTAAGAGTGCCCTGTAGTTTGCTATGAGCTGGATTTTACTGGGTATGTTTTATTTGTTTGTTTCCTTGTCCTCATTGTCTTGGTTATATGTAGAAATCTCTTGCCATGAGAAACCATGCTTTGGTGAAATGAATAATATAAAATTTGAAAGTTTCATTGATGCTGCAGAATTTCAAGCATATGAGGGAGCTGTAGTTGGCTATAATCACTGTATTTGGTTTTAAAGCATTACTTGGATACAGTGGGCTAATGACACTACTCTTGAGGTGTGTGTCACTTTCTTTTTAATCGTTTGTTCTTCTTATGCTATAAAGGTCGAAACAATGTTTTTAATGTTTGTTTTAGGAAGGTGGGCTTTGGAGCAACCGGGAAGGTTGCTGGTTGTGACCTTGAGGTCATGGGTTCAACTGTTCAAGTTGTGTGAAACAACCTCTTGTATAAAGTGTAGGGTAAGACTGTGTCCATGAGATTGTGAAGCGATCCAGCCCCTCTCTGGACTTTGCGTTAAGCGAGAGATAAGTCAAGCATCTGGTACGCCCTTTTCCTTTAAGATAATAGATTGTTTGAAGTGTTACGTCAAGATACTTTTTATTAACTCAATATATACTCAAATCACTATCCTACTCATTGTGATTCATATCTACAATTTCAAAAAGTGTTACAAAACCAACCACAACTTGTATCTTGCTCTTTCAGATTAATTAACCCAGTCGCTTGACCCTTCTCATTTTTAACTAAACTATTTTTATTTTGTCCAACTTTTTTTATTGCCACCTCTAATTAAACATACACATGACCATGAATATTGAATCAGATTATGGATGGTCTACCTGTGATGATTATTATTATATTATGGGTGGTTACTTGTGATGATATTATTAAAACCAAGGTGTTTTTTAGCCATTAGATCGTGGCACGCACGGGCTAAGCGTATGTATTGGTGACTTGGTGTGCCTTCACTCATATGTGTTTTTGTGCTTATATAGCAAACCGAGGACCTATAACCACACTCAATGCCAAATGATGATTACACTTGCTCAATGTGCCTTTCAGACTATGAGCCTAAAGAGGCAGTAAGGACTATACTAGAGTGTGATCACTACTTTGCAGATTGTATAGACGAGTGGCTCAAATGAAATGCTACTCTTCCTGTGTCGGACTTGAAAGTTCATTTTGGTTACACCTTGTTCTTTGATGTCATCGAGTTCAGCTCACGATTCTTGCTAATAGGAATTTGATACGTCTAATGTGTATATTTTGTACTTTACGAGTGAGATTTTTATTGGGCATGTATGTATGTGTATAATTTGTAGCTTCTAAGATATGAATATTGTATTATTTCTATAATAATAGTTTACATTTAAGTTACTATGATGTTAAAACTTTGCAAAATCAAGTTACTACTCATTGTAAAAACTAAAATCTTTTTAGAGGTATTGTAGATTTTCTCTAGGGTTGTTCACGAACCAAACTGAACGAAGGCTCGCTCGAACTATGTTCGTTTACAAACCGAGCCGTTCGGTTCGGTTCGAATTTAAGAAATCGAGCGAAAAATGCTCACTCGAACTCGGTTTGGTTTAAAACCGAGCACTCGGTTTGGCTCGGTTTCATATTGCAATTTAGTACAAAACTAATAATTCATTCAAAAGTTTTAAATTTCAGCTCAAACTTAACAATGTAACAAAAAAAAACATACAACAAAAGTTTAAGTTTTAACTCGAGCTTAAATAAATGATGGTAAAACTCACGCCCACAACCTCTATTGCTGCCATTTACACGTCCACTATATCCGCTTGATGCAATGTTTAAACAAGTATACAAAAATCCAAAAAAATGATGTTTAAAAAAAATTAAAAATGAGCAAGGGTAAAGTGGTAAAAAAATAATGTGGTAATGTCCTAAACTCTAAATAAATAAACTAACATATTACATATATATAATATATAAAAGTTATATTTAAAAATAATTCGAGCGAAACCGAGCGAGCTTACCTTTGCTCGTGCTCGGTTCGTTCACAACCCGAACCGAGCGACTCAGATCGTTTACAACCGAGCCAAAATCGAACAAGCAACTTTTCGAGCAAGTTTCGAACATCGAGCTATTTGAACAACCCTAATTTTCTCTATACCAGACTAAACAACTAGACCATTGAAATAAGGGTGCAAAATAACCAATTAAATACGATTAGGGACTTGTTTGTCTTCGATCATTTATGTTTAACTATACAAATGAACACACTTAAACAAAGTGATCCTTCTATTTGTATTCATTCATTAAGAACTCATTGATCTGACATGCGCACTTCATATAAAATTATGACCGTTAGATTAAAGAACTCAGTGATTCGACGTGCGGACTTCAAAAATATTAATGTCTCGGACTAGGCAATCCATTTAATGCTTGGCTAATGTGACTTTACTTGAGTTCAAAACTTTGGTTTGCATGCTCATCCTTTATCTTTTAATTTTTTTGAATGGCCGGAGAAAACGATTTATTACTAAAACAAAACATACTACTTATCCAATAAGAAGCTGGAAAGAAGATGGATACAATCAAATGAAAGTGCTACAAGCTACACCCCATCACAATCCTTACCAAACGAAAGATCTATTTCGTTCGATTCTAAAATAGCTCTAATGTTCCCATTTTATCGTGTGCAGTTTTGATTTGGGTTTTATCCACAAATAGGAGGTTTTCTTGATCTCTTCAATAATGTTTGAAGGCTGGTGTTGACACTCCTTTTAATATTTTGCCATCCATTGCTTTCCATATTTGCCAACAAGTTAGCATCAAAATTACTTGCAACGTCTTCCTCCTTTTGTGGTCAAGAACCGACTCTTTTACATAAAGCATCATATCGATGCAAAAGCTACATGGAACAATATTTTTACGCAAACACATACTTGTCACCTTATGACAACCACCATCAATCCGCTTAATTTTTTATATTTAAAAATACTCACTTGATTTTGTGCATTTATAATCAAAATAATCAAAGAAACCAAACAAAAAAAACTAAACTCATTACAATAGTAAGGTCCATCACTAGAGGTCGCGAACTTACATTAGTCTGGCGCCACACAAACAAATTTGCAAGTTGGTTTTGCGAACTCTTGAGTTAGTTGCAAACTCTATGTCATAAATGCTAGAGTTCGACGCTTTAACTTGCAAACTCCTTCTAATCTCATTACGTTTTAAATTTTCCACCACAAACCATCTCACGTTTTAAATTAACAAAAGAAATAAAATAAAAAAGAGAGGGTTTATTTCATACCATGAAACTACAAGGACTGAATTTGCACATTCAGAAACTTATTCTCCACCTCCAAAACCCTCGTTTAAGCTTTAACCCTCACAGCCTCTGAACCTCATACAATCCCACCGTTCGCCGCCCTCCTCCGTCGGCCGCCTGAAGATCGTTGACCACCGGCGACGGCAGAAGTTTGACCACTCACGGTAATTACATTCATGTTCAACGCTCTTTTCCTTATTATTATTCAGAGCCAATTATTGTTGATTTTTGTGCTTTTGTTACGATTTCGCACTTGTATTGGTTTCGTTTGATATGCGTAGTTTGATTCTGGCACTGGTTGTGTTGAGAAGTATTGTTGATTTTAGAAGTTTGTGAGTTTACTCATCGAATTGAAGTCGACATGGATGAATTTAGGTTATTAGGTGAAAGTGTTTGTAATTGGTGTGGGATGATTCATGTTTGACATTGCGGTTTGGGAGTTATCATAATTAGATGATTAGAGTTTGCAAAACCTACTGCAAGTGATGTGTTTTGGTTTGAGGTTGTCATAGTAATCATAGTATGATATTTAGCCCTGAATATTTGCTCGTAAGATGACTTTTAAATAAGTAGATAATCAGAATTAGTTTTGTTGCAGCTACTCTAAAGCTGATTATCTTGTTTATTCAAAGCTGCTTGTTTGACCTCTATGTTAAAGGCGCAAGGGGCACTCAAGGTGCAAGGTGTTTAAAAGCCAAGAGCTTTTTTAAGTGAGTCGCATGGTTTAAAGTTCCAACTTAGGGGTTTTGGACATGTTTCAGGCTCGTTTTGGGCTAGTTTAGGTTGTTTTATGTTGATTGCAGGCTTGTTTACGGCTAGTGCAATTGTTTCAGGCTTGTTTAAATGATTTTTGGCCGAAATCTGGCCTGAAAATACGCCTGAGTGCCTAGAAATAAGGCTTTTGAAGTGAGGCTACAAGACTGTGCTTGGGTTGTGTCTGGGGGCCTAGGCGCACACCTTGTGGGCTTTTGATTTTTGAGAACAGTCTCTCTATGTAATTGGTATAAGTTTCACTATACCCAACACTAGAAACTGATTATTGATGTTTTAAAAACACAACTATGGTATAATAAGGTCCAAAACGCAGTGCCAAACACCCCTAACCAAAATAATGCTTATTGATTTTGAATAAAAAGACTAATCTATTTGATTGCCAAAAGTCAGAATTAATATCTGATTTTGATATAGGCTGACATCACCAGGCACTTAGAAATCATGGCGGGAGGGAAAATCAGGAAGGAGAAGCCCTCGCGTGGAGCTGCTGGTTCTTCAAATCACTATCAAGGAGGTATACAGTTCCACAAATCAAAGGGTCAACATATCCTGAAGAATCCTTTACTTGTTGATTCCATCATCCAGAAAGCTGGAATCAACAGTACAGATGTGATTCTTGAAATAGGCCCTGGTACGGGTAATCTTACCAAGAAACTACTAGAAGCCGGGAAGTCTGTTGTTGCAGTTGAGCTTGACCCACGTATGGTTCTCGAGTTGCAGCGTCGTTTTCAAGGCACTCCACACTCTAATCGACTCAAGGTAACTATTTAATTATAACTTCTAAATTTGCGTATGAATCAAAATGGGGCTTTACAATTACGGGCATGTTAGTTATAACATTAGTTGCATGATATACTCACTCATCAACCTTTTAAATCTAGACTTATCTATTTCTGAATTCTGATTAGTAAATACCGGATACTTGCACCAAAGGGAAATATATCTCTACATCCTTGATCCTCCTAAACGTCTTCCTAATGGACTCTTGGAAATAATCCACAAGATGTTGAATATTTTAGGTGTATGGATTTTTGCCAGTGTGTTCATTTGGAAAACTTTTAGAAGGGTATAACATTTCTCTATATCAAAGGTGTAGGATGTGAGATTTTGCTGAAGTAATTATGAATTGGATGCTACATTATTCGCTGAATGACCATCTTTGACATGATAATCAAAATAGTCAAATACAATGCCTTTTTTGTTTTTTGTGCATTTACATCTCTACAACTTTTCTACAACTCCTTGTTTTTGCAAGTTGCAACCTATAGCACGCTTCTTTTGTTTTGTCACAAGATTAATGGTCAACTTACTAGTCAATTGCTTCTATGTATGCAATGAAAGTATTTGATACATGCAAACTTTTGATATAACTTAAACTAAATTTCTTTACATTTGACACTATTTATAGGTTATCCAAGGAGACGTGCTCAAATGTGATCTTCCATACTTCGACATATGTGTAGCCAACATTCCATACCAAATATCATCTCCTCTTACTTTTAAATTATTAAATCACCGCCCGCAATTTAGATGTGCTGTAATAATGTTCCAAAGGGAATTCGCCATGAGATTAGTGGCCCAGCCTGGTGACACACTCTACTGTCGCCTTTCAGTAAACACCCAACTTCTGGCCCGTGTTTCCCACTTACTAAAAGTTGGAAGAAACAATTTCAGACCTCCACCAAAGGTTGACTCGTCTGTAGTCAGAATCGAGCCAAGAAAGCCCGCTCCATCGGTCAACTTTAAAGAATGGGACGGTTTGGTCAGACTTTGTTTCACTAGAAAGAACAAAACCATAGGAGCAATCTTTAAGCAAAAACGCGTACTTTCAATATTGGAGAAAAACTATAAGACCCTACAAGCGTTACAGGTTTCTCAGGGAAACAGTAATCAAGTGACAGCTGATGCATCTGTTCTTGGAGATACCAGTGTGCTTACAATGGAGACTGATGATAATGATGATGGTGATGATATTGATGATGATGGTGATATGGAAATGGATGATGGCGAGGCAAACGGGTCAGAGTTTAAAGATAAAGTTTTGGGAGTGTTGAGGCAAGGAAAATACGAAGAAAAGAGATCGTCGAAGCTTGCTCAAGCCGATTTTATGCATTTGCTATCGTTGTTCAACCAAGCAGGTATACATTTTTCTTGAATGAGTTACAAATTTTCATGATGTATGTTATAAATTTTTGCTATAATTTTATATATCTATGTTAACTATTTTTTTTCATAGGATATAGTTTGTTTTAGTTGGGATGTTTGGACATGTCAGATTTTGTTAACTTGATAGTAGTTTGTTTCATTTTCAAGTAATAAAGTTTTTTTTTCTTTCTATAATTGCAGTTTTTGTCAACTTGATTAGTAGTTCTAACTTTCTTTCTAGTTCTCATCTGCTTAGGTCAAATTCTTGTCAAAGGTATTATTTGTTCTTTTAACTTTATTCATCATGGCGCTTTATATACATGTACATATACATGCACATACCCATATTCGTGCGTGTGTATGGTGTACATATCGATATATACACATCACACATCACACATGCATGTTTGCATGTACATGTGTGTGTGTTCAAATGACATAGCGTGACGGAGTGACGATACATGTATATATTGGTACACATGCATGTCTACATGTACATGTATATGTATATGTATAAGTATAGATGTGTGGATGTGCAAATGAGTATAGCATGACAATTGTGTTGGGATAATCACTTTACACATCTATATACTTATAGATGTTCAAGACATTAATTTTAACCCATTCACACTTGAAGCCTTGTAACCTCAATACTAGTATATTAAGCCAAAACTAGTTGGTAGGTAGTAAATTGTTGTAATCAAGTCGTAAACATAGTTACGGGTTCTAATAAAGTTACAAATGTGTTATTAATGGGCTGGCGGTTTAAACTTCTAAAGTAGATATTTTAATAAAACCTATTTTGATTTCAAACAGGTAGATCGTTCAATTTGTTTGATTTTAATTTTAGTACAACTGAATAAGGCTTGTTAGACATGTCAATCGAAATATGACATTTTATTAAACCGTTAAGATTGATATTTGATCAACTTAAACCTTATTATTTTCGTGTTAGGCATCACAATTTCATTAAAAGAACCGGAGAAACTTGAAATCTAATATGTCTTTGGATTTCAATTTAGAGTTTATGATTAGAAGATTTAAAAATTTAAATTCAATAACCCCAAACCCAAACTAACCTTATCCAAACATACCAAACCCTCACCTTTAATAAAGCCACAACCAATGAAATAAGCGTGGATACACTTTCAACATGACCCAACTAAAATACTTTGGCCATGAGGTATGGTATGACGCCCCAGGCGTAAAAGCCTAAGCGGTGGTGTTGAAGGCATGAAACACTGCTCCTGATGGGCGTTATGGGACGTTAATAGTCATACTTGTTAACGTGTTAACGGGCATGATTGAGGGTGAAGTGTAATATTTTTAAAAAAAGTCGGTGAGATGGAAACAGTTTTCTTGTGAAGTGAAGTGAAAGACGGGAAGCGGGTGATGTGACGCTTATGTGAAGTTAAGTGCCTCTAGAGCGCACCTCATAGACTTAAAGGTGCGATGTATACATGCATGCACCCGTTGACCTATTTTGAGATCTCATACGAGAGTTTAGTTTGGATTTTATATACAAAATAAATGAAAATATTTTTAAATAGTTTTTTGTCAAAACTTCTTCACTTAAGTTTATAAATTTACAAATTGTTATCCCTTATTGACGACAAGAAAAGAAAAGTAGACTTCAAAGAATATACAATATATATCTTGTATGGACACAAACCCACACGGAAGAAAGTGTTGGTCAAAGAAAAGGTCTATAAAATTTGTTTTTCTTTCTCACACATTTATAAAAGAAAATGATGTTAAAGAATTTTTTTGAAAAAACACTTTCTAACCTAAACTTCGCAACTAACCTTTTTGTAAGTATAAAAACTTAAGTGGTTAAATTTAGGAGTCAATAACATGTGTTAGCGGTTAGAATAACACAATAACACTACTAAACAAATGAGTATCTCTGACGGACAAACCACTGATGGACAGCTAAAGTTGGTAATTACCAACAAGTTACAACAACTTTTCTTCTTTTTTTTAAAGAAAATATAAAGATATCGATGGATTATCAACGAATAAGTGTGTTGTGGGGTTTTCTGTCAAAATACTAAGTGTTTATCAGTGGAAAAAGATCAGGTGTCTCTAGATTTCGTAATCTTTTGGTAGGAATCATTCCTAACAAACTCATCTTTGAATACCCTCAAGAAAATGGGACTCACGTTTTCAAAAGTGAGTCTACTCAAACATATTAAAGCTTGTTTATGCTGACCATTTACATTTACCGACAAAAACATCTCTTAATGAGCCATCTAAAGGAACCATTATAAATCCTTATGGGTTCTACCAGAAAAGCCAACCCAACATCAAGAAATGGTATTGATTGGTCGTTTGCGTTCGATTTTTATCGTTGTCCTTCACGTTATCTAAACAATCCACTAACACATGTTAAGGTCTATTAAGATTCAAAAGTGTAAGTTTTACGCGTGTGCAATGGACCCATAATGACTTGATATGACGTAATGTTACCTTGTTTAACATAAAGTAAAATCATCCGGTGGCGGTTTTCGGTGGCGTTGGTGGCCGATGGTGGTTGTCGGCGGCCGTGGTGGCCGGTGGTTGGCGGCCCCGCTGGTGGCTACTGGTGTTTGGTGGCCGGGGCAGTGGCCGGAGGTTGGCAGCAGCGACGGCTGAGTAAGTGGTGTTAGTGACTAACGATGGAGGAGGAGATGGAATGAAAAAAAAAGAGAGGGTGAATGAAATGAATTTGAGGGAATGAAATTAATTATGTAATGGTTTATTATATTATCTTCATCAACCAAACATGTCTTTTTTCATTCACCATCAATGATTTATTCCATTCCGTCCATTTGCTTACCAAACCCTACCTAATTAAAATAAGACTTAATTACACGGGTGGTCCCTATAGTTAGCCCTGATTTCACTTTTGGTCACTAACTCTTAGAAAATACAGGGTTGGTCCAATACTTTGCATAAACATAACAAAGATGGTCCCTGAAGTGGATGTCTGTTAAGTTTTTCTGTTAATTTTTTAAAAATAACTAAAATACCCTTGTATTAAAAAATTATTTCTCAAATTGGGGCCCACTAGATTAAAAGTCAACATAAACCCCACTTACCTCAACATCTTCCCAAACTCACCCGCCACTACCTTCAGCCACCACCACCACCGCACTAAACCGGAAAACAACAACCGCACCACCGCACTAAACCGGAAACCACCTCACCTGCGTTTGTGATGGTTGATAAAGGGGGAGAGAACTTGACTCGTTTCATGGTGTGTTGGTGGTGTAGTGGTGTTGCAATAGTGGTTCTATGGTACTTTGCAAATGAAGAACACAATGACGATGGTGTGATGGTGGTAACTGATTTTCCGACAAGGTGATGGCGGTGGTCATTGGAGCTTAAGGGAACATGGAAGATGAATTTGGGTGGGGGTGGGTGGGGTGGGTTGAGGACTAGAGATGAGGTCATTTTTTTCTATATATATAATCTAAAAGGGTAATTGGGTCATTCCACATGTACTTAACAGTAAAACTTAACAAATATCCACTTCAAGGACCATCTTTGTTACGTTTGTGCAACGTATTGGACCAATCTTGTAGTTTTTAAGAGTTAGGGACCAAAAATGAAATCAGGCTTAACCACAGGAACCACCCGTGTAATTAAGTCTTAAGATAACTAATATAGCTCATAAATGACTATGCTGGTAATTTTGTAACCACATTTCCCACCTAAAGTGATAATATTACACTGATAAATAAAATTATGTAAATTGCAATTCAATAGTCATAACAAACAAATCAAAACTGTTTAGTGACTTACAAACTGTAATGCCGTAAATGGTAACTTGATTGATCCAGTTGAAATTTTGTCAAATGACTAAGATCATAAATTCCATAAATAATTTCATAGTGTAAGCTTCTAATAAACAAATGAGTACCGTTGATTTCTACGAGTGAGTGAGGGTCTAGCGAGAATTCATGAGTCGAAAATTCTTTGCTCATGAGAATTGAAAGTGGATTTGTACCACTCACACACATTCTATTTCCCTACTAAAATGAATAAGTGAACGCAATCTCACTGTTCTATGTGACGTCTATAACATACATGTGAAATCTCAGTATCACTCTATCACTCGTTACAACACATATCCTTAACAAACATAAGAATAATCTTAATTGCCATTGAGCAAAGCAATAAACAAATGATTGGATAGAATTAAAGATGAAGTCATGGAATTTTAGAAAACGGGACCACCGTCACCTCAATTTTAATCAAATGACTTGATGTATTTAGATATACGCCTTGTTGTCACAAGCTATCGATAATTCTTTTTATATTTTATATAAAATTTGTATTTGTTTTTATGTGTTATATACGTATCTATTATCTATCACTCGAATACCTTGATTATTTTCAGAAAAAAACAAAGATAAAACATATCCCGAATCCATCCTTCATAGATATTTAGTATGTATCTATTACATATTAGATTATGATAAAAAAGGAATATCATTTTGGATATCTTAGGTGCTGTTTTTTTTTTTACAGGAAAACGTCTGCAGTCTGCGGATCACATCTGCAGACATCTGTAGTAGAAAAGGTGGACCAAACGTGTGCAGTCTGCAAAAAAAGACTGTTTGTTTTTTAACATTTGAAGAATACTAAAATATTCTGTAATCAAATTAAACCCACTTTTTAAACAATCAAATTTATATCTTATTAATAAAACAAATCATAAAAGATTTTACTACTATAATCCAACTTTTGCTTATTAATAAAAGAAATTAAACAACACCCCCAAACCCATGTCTTCCTGACCAAACTCGCACGCGTCCGCCACCCCTCCTCAACTCCTCCCTCTACACCGTCGACGGCGGCCAACGCGTCGTTCTCTGTGGTACGAGTTTTTCCGTCACCGATTCAGGTTGGGCTCACGTTGATGTGTTGAAGCTGATTCAGGTTGGGCTCACGTTCACCGATTCCGACGGGAATTTGCCGGATCTCGGTGATTCCGGTGGTTCCGGTGGTGAAGACACCGACGCACGTTACATATGGGAGTTTAATTTCAAGGCGATGGCAGGTGGGGGAGGGGGCGTCGGTGGTCCGCCCGGTGGGGGGAGTTGGGGCGGCGGTGGTCTGGCCGGTGGGGGAGGTGGGGCGGGCGGTGGTCCTGCCGGTGGGGGAGGTGGGGCGGCCGGTGGGGGAGGTGAGGGAGGTGGGGGAGATGGGGGAGGTGAGAAGAGGTTAGAAGACCTCAGAAGTGGTAAGTCCACATCTTCTCCACGCAGACGTCAGGAAGACGTTTTTTAATGAAACGTCTTCCAAAAATCAAACAATCTGCGCACTCAAAACCTCTTCCCGCGTCTGCGTGCGCGCAGATGAAGAGGTGGGGAAGAGGTTTTGAAGAAAAACAAACATCACCTTAGTAATTAAATATAAACTAGTATTAAGCTCTCCGCGTTGCGGCAGGGGGCGTAAGACCGTATCAAGTGACACCAATTTCACACCACCAGCAATGACCACCAACATCGAAAACTCGTATTAAAAAAAATAAAAATGGGAAAAATAAAATCGAATGGAAAGTAGTCGTAAAAACGTTGAATCCGCACGTGAAACATAAAACATTAAGAACAATAACTAAGTCAATTTAAGACCCGCGTGTTGTAACGTGGCCATTAAACAGGAAAAATAGACGTAAAAATGTTGAACCACACGCGCACGTTGATGCGTGTTAATTTGTAAAATTTAAACCGATAGGTGAAACAAAAAATTTATAAAAGACAAACATTATAGGGAAACAAAGTTGAAAGTATATATAAGAGTTAAGTTGTAAAAGATGTAAAAGTATTAGGTAATAACAAAAAAGAAAAAAACAAAAGTGGGTACAACCTACTTAGCCTAGATTACAACTCATAATACATAAAACACTTAGTAATTAGTATTATATATAATTAATATGTAAGGTTTTATAGTTGAATGGTACAACAATGTATTAGAAAATTGGTTTTATTTAAAATGATTGACGGTATATATAAGTTTAAGACTAATATATATAACTAATGTGTAAGGTTTTATAGTTGAAAGGTACAACAGTGTGTTAGAAAATTGGTTTTTATCTAAATGATTGACGGTTCAAATTTTAATAGATAAATATATAAGTTTAAGACTAAGATTTAACAATTCTAACAAAATTCAAATGAAGTATAACTTCTAATACTTTAATTTATTACTTAAGATGTCTAAAAAAATTTCGAGAAAGAATTGACTTATTCTTTTGTCGTTTTCAGATACGTTCAAATTTAATGAGCGTTGAATAATTCTACCCCATTAAGACGCGTTGTTTGGACATGGTCGCCCACTAGTTATTAAATTTCATGTTATGGGTTGGTTTTTATTTTTTAAACTTATAAATCAAGTGGAACTATTATTATTATTATTATCATTGTTATTATTATGGAAGAGTTTAAATAATAAAGGAATTTTAAGTTTAAAAAGTGTCAAAAAAAATAATATCAAACTATAATTTATTAATCAATGATTAAAATTAAATTGTAAAGAGAAATTTTATTAGAGTGGTATTTTAAGCATGACTATTTCTATTGACTTTATTTAAACGTTCATAACTTTATATACGATATTATTTTTTATAAAAATTACACCATAAAGACGAGAGTTTTTTATATTTAAAACGAGTACAATATCGCTATATAAAAATATAATAACTTTTTAAGTTTTTAAGCTTATATGATTTCTGTTCGTCATTATGTCTTAGGTTAGAATAATATTTTTTTTCTTTTAAATGATGAATTTTAAAAGAATATAATGAGAAAGCAAAATGATAATATAAAACACAATGACAAAATGGCTTATTACGCTTTTTTGCTTGTCATTATGTTATCCTCGTTGTTGTTTGACTTGGATCGGACTGGCTAATCCAATCGATCGGACCGAGATTCTGTTAGACCGTCAGTCCGATCCACCCCAATTCGTTTTGTTGACAAAGATTTGGATTGTTCGAACTGGTTAAGCGGTTGCAGCGGGAACCATGTTGGACCGGATTTTCGATATTATATATATATAATTTTAATATTTTTTATATTAGTGGGTTTAACAGGTAGGTTAGACGATAGATTGGATATTGGACATATGATCATTGTTGTGTTATATATATAACTATATAATGCATATAACTACTTATGTTGAATTATATATATATGTACTACACATATAATATACATACATATACATATAATTATGGCGTTGTTCTTTTCTTAAATCCGATCCAACCGGTCTAACCAGTCAACCAATGTGTTCGGTTCGCTGTTCAATCTAATTCTAAAAACATATGCTATTCTGAACACTATGAGTTTTGAAAACAAATTGATAAATAACATTATTGAAAAACACAATGATATAAATAACATGAAATAATATAAAACTTTAAACACAATGATAAGAAACCTGAAACAAGGTGAACTAATATATGACACAATAATAAGTCATATAACCGTATTAGACACAATAATATCATTGTTATAATACTTATACGTAATTTCAATCACATCTTATATCAAAATATCGTTTATAATTAATAATTTTTCGTTAGTAACTATTTAATATTTTATTTAACATGTGTAATACATGATAGTACTAACCTATTATTTTTTATGTGATACAAAAGACAAGTATAAATAATTTAATTTTTAATATAGAAATCGGTTATCTTTCTTTCTGTCACATACATCTGATTAACCCAACTAACCCAACTTACAAATGCTCATTGAAATTTTTTCACTATTCTTTACTCAAATTGGTTCCATATTAAGGCCGTCACAACAACTATTAGTTTACACAAATAAATAAGATATAATTAAAGATAATGAGAAACCTATTTTAGAATCTAAAATGTTCTAGAACATAGTAAATCTCAAACATGATTAGTTACAAATTCAATCGGCATGAATCTATTGAAGCAATTCTCATATCATCGTACGCTGTGATAGGTTAGGTATTGAGATATCAAAAGATGTAATTGGAAATAATGTCATGTCACAATAGTTGGGGTACATATATTTTTCAACAACATAATGTAACGTTTATCTACTACTTGTGATTTTAATTAATGAACGAGAATAACAATATATTAATATAGTAAGGGGTTGTTTGATTGTGCTGACTGAGTAAGATCTGACTGAGTCAGAAGCTGACCCAGTAAGAAGTTCTGACTGGGTCTGCATCTGACTGAAACTTGACTGTTTGATTTAGTATCTGTCTGACTCTGCTGAATGATAAAAATAACCTTATTGCCCCGTTGTTCTAACGAGTTCATTTTTCAAAAACCATACAAAAACACACACACACTTGTGTCACCACACACACCCAAACATATACACAAAAACCCTAATCTTGAAACCACCCACAACCACCACCATGTTCCACCATCATCTTCTTCACAAAATTTCAAGAAAACACATCAAGATTTCAAGAAAACACATCATCAATACATGGGTACACATATTTCACACAAAACCCATGAAGATGATCAAGAGGGAGGGGGAGGTGGTCGCGCAGGGGAAGTCACGCAAGGGGAGGGGGAGGTGGTCGATCGGTCGCGCAGGGGGAGGGGGAGGGCGGCGGAGGGAGGGCGACGAAGGGAGGAGGGCGGCGGACGGAGATGGTGAGCTCGATGAGGTGCAGGGGGAGGGGAAGTCGCGCAAGGGGAGGGGGGCGGTGGCCTTCGACCGGGTCAGTCATCAAAATCTTTAGGTCTCGGTCAGAAGCCTTCGACCGGGTCAGACACCTCGCCGTGAACATCAAACACCCTGACCGGCTGACCGAGTCAGCCAGTCAGCGGTCAGGGGTGGGTCAGCGCACATCAAACATGGCCTAAATCATTAATATATTTCAAACGTAATTATATTTATATTGTTCGATTATTAGGACACCTCTCAGTTATAAATCAACACCCCAGATTTATATACGTATAGCTCCACACGTGTTGTATAGGTTGGGGGGTCATATATGTAGCGTATAATCCGCGATAGCCCCCTGAATTTTTCTTTGTAGTCAGTGTCGAATTTTTTTATACGCGTCATATAGAGAGGTCATATAGTCCTATATGTGACGTATAACCCGTCTGACAGCCCCGCTGACTTTTTTTCGTTTTCATTGTTTTCGATTTTGTACGCCTCATATGAAATATAAAAGGCGTATAGGAAAACGTTAATTTATAATTTATAATGATTAATGTTTTAATATTACGAAACTCTATAATACTCTTTCTGATCTAGATGGTTTAGTCATTACTCAAACTTACCTCAATAAATACTTTAGATATTATTGCAAGCAAGCTAGATTGAAAATGCTATAACATGGTCTAAATAATAATGACCATTTTTCATTATTTATAAGAAAGCTACTTTTGACATTTTGTTTTACTTTCTAAATCATTTTTACCAATTAGTTTTTATTTAAAATTGTTCAGTAAAAATATCTCATCAAATTAAAAGTTTTGTTGTTAAATGTGTTGATTTGAGAAATCAAATCGTTTTCTACAAGGCACCGTTGACACGACCTTATAATTGGGTAGGTTTTAAGGGTCATGTTAAACAAAAGAAACACACGATTCAAAGGGAATCTACTTCATGCATACGACATACCTCTTACCATCACATCAATTTGGGTGTGTAACATACATACACAGTGAAAACACATTCTTTTATATGGACGTATAGCCCCCTTATACGGACTTATACCCTTTGTATACATGGTATAACTATATGGGCGTATTGCCACTTCTATACGAACATATAATGTCAAATCAACAGGAATATGATAATTAAACTAATTATTTTTTAATGAGTATCTAGCTTAAACTTTTTACCATATCTATGCTATCTATATAGTTTATTTCGATAACGATTTAGTTATATGTAAAATATAAAAATAATAACTGTCCATATTATAAGATGTCATCTTGATTGATGATTTAATGGTAAGAATCAAATATCTTTTAGAAACCACTTAGATACAAATATTATTAAAATAGATAAAAATAACTAAAAACAAAGTATTGCTTCTAAAAAAATCAATCTTATACAACTAAGGTTGGGAATAAATAATGCATAACGTGAGCGTTGTCATAGTAATATTTTAACATATAAAATACAATCCCTTCTAATATCTTGGCTCCATATTATTATATTGGATGGTGTTACACATATTCCCCTTTATATTATTTTTACTTTTTATACTACTCACTTTAATTTTTTAAAATAGTTAACTTTTTATTTTATGTTTTTTTATTTACCATATCACCACTTAATATGTTAAACTAAAAAAATTTAAGTTTTAGTCATTTATTATTTCTTTTAGTCTTTATTATTTTTTGTTTTTTATTATTTTTAATTGTAGTAGTTATGAATTTTTAGAAAAACCAAACACAAATTATAACTAAAAACTTAACGTATGTGTAACTGAAAAAACCGAATCAAATCGTGAATTCCGTTTTTGGTTCAGCTAACGATTTACATAAAATTTTTCTTATTCGGTTCAGTTATCCGTATAAACCGAATAATAAAAGGGTGTAATAGGTTAAATCGGATAACCAGATGAATAGATCGGCTTAAACGTTTAGTCGGTTGTCGGTTGAATTCAGTTCGTTTATGACCATTTCTAATTCTAAAAGATATTTTTAACTTTTTTATTAAAAGTCATTTTCTACCTCAGAAATGTTTACATTTATTTCTTTTGATTATCTCTTATTATTTTTAAAAATATTTTCATATCGTTATATAAAAAGTGTATATACAACTTTTTTAGGCAAAAAACTTTTTTTCTAAAATTAAAAAATTTCAAAATAAAATATAACAAGTATTGAAATTGGTTTATAAGATATCGAGTATGACAACTAATAGAGAGGGTATGTTACGTATATATGTATATATATCCCGACCCATTATATTTAAACTCAAATATAATAATTTTGAAAAGTAAAATATGGAGGCTTATAATAATATTCTTCCCCAAGTCAAATAGCTCACCACCATCGTATAACTATAACAACACGTCCTCACAACTCCTCCGCCACCAATCGCCACCTACCACCACCGTCTCCGATCACCCTCCGCCGTCGCCGGCGGTAACAACAACAACAACATCAATCATCTACAATCTCTCTGCAACTCTTCATACCATAATTGGAAGATACATACAATCACATCAAAATAAGCTGTTGTAGATCGATCGATCGATCAAAAAAAATGTCACCGAAGAAGTTTATCGTAGAAGTGGAGCCTGCGGTAGCGGCGAAAGACGGATATCCGTCAATGGGACCCGTTTACCGCAGTGTGTTCGCTAAGGACGGTTTTCCGGCACCGGTTGATGGTTTGGAGTCATGTTGGGATATTTTCCGGTGAGTGGTTGTTTTGATATGTTGGTTTGCTTGTGACACAAGTAAACCGTGTTTGCTTGTGACACAAGTAAACCGTGCTAAGATATTGTCTGCTTTGGTTTTGAGGTGGTTGTTTGGAAGCTCGTGGTTTTGTTTTCGTTCGATGAGTTGCTTGGCCGGGTGAATTAAAATAATTATGATAGATTTTCTAGTGTGGAGGGATTTGTTTTTTTTTTTTCTATCGATTTGGGATTTACATCTCCATCTTATTTAAGCATGATTTACTTGGTCTGTTACATATGACATCATGTTACATATGTTATCTATATATGGTATCAGAGCCAGTGATATCTTGTGGGCTAGCCAGACTTTCTAAGGGTGGAGATGAAAGTACAACATCGATTGATTAGAAAGAAGCCTTCCTTATAAGGAGATAAAAACCTTCTATACTAGTCATCTTTTTTGCCTAAAAGAATAAGTTTTCGGATGAAAACAAAACTGTAAGATTCTGGATGAGCAATCAACCGGAGGTTAAGCGGACAATATTTTGCGCCTTTACGTTGTTTGTTTAAACTTTTTGCTTATGAAAACTGCTTTTATGTTTCGATTATGAAGTCAAATTGAAATGAATAATGATTTGAAATTGAAATCGGAGTTTTTTAGCTTAAAATTAAGTAGATTTTGCTCCGATTGTGATTATGTTTTGCTAACGGAGTTTGTGAATTAAGCTGTCACAGGGGAAGGAGTTGCGTTTGTTCTTATCATTATTAGACAATAAGCATTTAAAATCATGTTTGACTTTATTTTTTTATTGATTTTATTTCTGGTTATTTTATCATTGGTACCTATGATTTGTGATGTGTGTAGCATCTATCTTCAAATAGTTAATTATTAACCATTAAATACAATTATTTGCAAACATCCATAAGTCTAAATCCATTAATTACTATTTTATTTGTAAACAGTTGATTGTTGAAGTTGTAGAGTTATGAAGATGATCATCATCTTGTTGAGATATTAGTCAAAATTTGTGGCTTATATGCCTACATGATTAAAATTGAAGCCATAAACAGCAGGATACTTAAAGAATTCTTATATAATCCTACTAGACTGATTTTCTAATCCTAAAATTAATATAAAACCTATGATTTGATGAATCTGTTTTTCTTTAAATCTTTTGAGCTTATGTGATTTGATGAATCTGTTTTTCTTTTTCTTTAAACCTATATGCTTTGATGAATCTGTTTGAAATGAACCAGTATAATATAAAATGCAGACTTGAGACTTCTTAACCATTCACCATTTATTTGAAATATTGCTGATCTTGTGCTTTTATAAATTTCCCGAACAAAAAATCATTGAGGGATGTTTTGCTTCCGTAAAGTTATCAGTTGTAAAGATCTGAATTTGAATTACTGTTTGTGTTCGTTTACGTCTGTCAACTGTCATGACAGCTCTTCAAATGTTTGTTGGTAATTTTACAGCCTGTCAGTGGAGAAATACCCGAATAACCCGATGCTTGGTACTCGTGAATTTGTGAATGGAAAGGTATACTAGTGTCTGATTCTACCTCTCTTTGATTTGGTTTTTACATTTTCACATGAATTCTTGTTAACTCTACAGCATGGTGCGTATGTATGGTTGACTTACAAACAAGTATACGACAAGGTGATACGGGTTGGAAATGCTATTCGTGCGTGTGGTGTCGAGCCTGTGAGTGACCCTGCTGATGACTATTCTTATAACATCATCTCTTTAGCTTTGTCCATTTCTTTCTTCTGTTTTTGTTTGTTTTTTTGTATGATTATTTTAGCATTCTCAAACACTATTTGCTTAACCTTTTTCTTAGTGTTTAAAGTTTATACTGCAAAAAAATGTACTTTTTCATCTTCTTGACAAACAGGCATTTACGCCTTACTAAAATTTGTTGATGATGTAGGAAGGACGGTGTGGGATTTATGGTGCCAATTGTGCAGAATGGGTTATGAGCATGGAGGTAATGTAGATTTTAGTGTTCTGTATGTTTCTTCTTGCTTCTGTTTTAAATTGTTAGTATGATACTACAATTAACAATGATGCATCTAACTGAAGTTCCAATCAACAAACGCTAATACAACCGAATAGTCAAAGATAGAAGAAACTTGTAAAAGGAACAAAAGTTATGCTTTGTCCAACTTGTTCTTTTTTCTGTTGACATTGCAACAAAATACTCAAAATTAGATCAAGAAGTGCAAAGTTTTATCAAGTGACTCACTGGATGATTTCTGTAACTTACTCTTGATCTTTATGTGTTGGTAATAAGTATTGTCACCCAACATTATATTGTTCTAATATTCATGGTTTAATGCAGGCATGTAATGCTCATGGGTTGTACTGTGTACCTTTATACGATACCTTAGGTAAGCATTTAGCGTTATTACTGAATGGGTTTTCTCGATAGGTTGTATTCTGTTTATTTCTCTGTGTTATTTAGTATATATAGTTTGCTTTAACCATCTTTCGCATATAGGTGCTGGCGCAATAGAATTCATTATTTGCCATGCTGAGGTTGCACTTGCTTTTGTAGAAGAGAAAAAGATCCCTGAGGTAACTGGCGATGCTCGTTTTATATATGCATAAGTTTGCTGCAGAATTAATAAAAATTTCTGTTGGTCATTCAGTTGTTAAAATCAATTCCCAAAGCTGGAGAATATCTGAAAAGTAAGTTACTCATCATGTCAAATTTAGTAACTTCTCAAACATTGATGTGCGTTTCGTAGATTCTATAGATTCTAACATTCATCATACTTTCTAGCAATTGTGAGCTTCGGGAAAGTTACTCCTGAACAAAGAGAACACGTTGAAAAGTTTGGTTTGGCAATTCATTCATGGGACGAGTTCTTGTCGTTGGTATGCTTTTTTAGTAATTTATTTGTTTGTATTAATATGGACTCTTGCGGTTGTTTTAAACGAGTGACATGTACCTAAAGTTAATTTTGGTGGTTTTTATCTACTTGCAGGGTGCTGATAAAGAATTTGACTTACCGCTGAAGAAGAAAAGTGACATCTGTACAATAATGTACACCAGTGGAACAACTGGTGATCCAAAGGGTGTATTGATATCCAATAACTGTATGGTGACACTTATAGCTGGTGTTAATCATCTGCTAGACAGTGCAAAAGTATCAGTGAGTTCCCACCCTTGTGTTTAAATGAGTATATAGCCGATATGATGTATACATGAACTGATGAAAGTAGATTTCTGATTTCAAGCTGTTTCATTCTTGTGAATGATGATTTTTCAGTTGACTACAAACGATGTCTATCTCTCATTTCTACCTCTGGCGCATATATTTGATCGGCTGATTGAAGAATGTTTTATCAATCATGGAGCAGCGATAGGATTTTGGCGTGGGGTAAGCTGAATATATGCATGATTACTGAATCTTGTTTACTTTATATTACGGTTTTCATTGGATTGGATTTGTATCAGATCGATTAGTGATCTGATCTGATCTGATCAAACTAATATAAAAATATATGGATGATGACCCAACTAAATCTTCCCATGCTTTTTAGTTCTTATAAAGTTATTATAGTATCTCTTTAAAAACAACTCTATAAACATTGTTTTTATGTCAGGACCCAAGCTTAACTTAAAAATTTACGCTATCAAAACTCTATATGCAAAATGTGGACTGTCTTAAATTTTTTTGTCAAAAGATCATTCGTGTATTAAGAGTTAGTTAACATACTTTTACTGGACTTGATGTTACAAAATCAATAACATTTCGAAGATATATTCTTAAATATAAATGGCCCGTTCGCTGACCTTTTACTTCATAATAGATGTATCATACGTCACATAAATCATAATTTATGATTATATATACAGGATGTTAAATTGCTGATTGAAGACATAGGAGAGCTGAAACCTACTATTTTCTGCGCTGTTCCTCGAGTCTTGGATAGAATTTATTCCGGTATTTTGCTGTCAGTCACAAATTTCCTTCGTATAATATTCATGTAATTATGTTCCTGTTAGTAATGCTTCCTTTATTTTGTTAGGTTTGCAGCAGAAAATTTCTGCTGGGAGTTTTATCAAACGCAACTTATTTAATCTGGCGTATTCACAGTAAGCATTTCTATATTATACGAACTTTTAACTTTTTTTTTTCGTTCGTGTTGATTGAATCTACATGTTGAACTCGTGCAGCAAGTTACGTAACATGAAGAAAGGAAAAGGACATGCAGAGGCATCTCCACTGAGTGATAAAATTGTCTTTAGTAAGGTATAGTGTATCTATATGTTCTTTCATTTACGCCCTTTTGCCTTTCACATGTGAACATGTCGTGACTCGGTGTATTAAAACGATGCAGGTTAAGCAGGGGCTCGGAGGGAGAGTACGCATTATTCTATCTGGAGCTGCTCCGCTAGCTCCTCATGTAGAAGCTTACCTTAAAGTAGTGACATGTTCTCATGTCCTTCAAGGATACGGTAACCACATGATGTATTTATTAATTTTATATCAGCCAAAACGAGTCAACTTAGACGGGTCAAAACAGGTAGTTTTTCGTTTGGGTCCAAACAGAGTCAGGTTGGGTTTGATCAGGTGACCTTTTGTCCAATAATAATCATCTTTTAGGTGAAATGATTAGAAGAGGTCTTATGCGTCGAAAATACAGTTTGGGTGACTTTTGACGCCTTTAACTTATTTGACCCGTTCCATTCATTTTATTTCCTTATTTTACATGTTTGACTCGTCAGAGATTAAAATTTAAAACAGTCCACTTAACCCATTCATATGTAAATGGGTCGAAATAGCCACCTTTACTATGTCGTGATGTGGATCAGAAATACAGCAGCTCATATGATGATTTATGTACTGTGGATACTTGAATTGTTAACCAAAAACAAGAATCAAAATTTTGATCTAAGAATTAACAATCGTATTACTGTTACTGTAATGTAGGCCTGACGGAAACATGTGCTGGATCATTCGTCTCAATGCCAGACGAAATGGGCATGTTGGGTACAGTGGGTCCACCAGTACCAAATTTGGATGCTCGTTTGGTGTCTGTTCCGGAGATGAATTATGACGCGCTTTCAAGCAAACCGCAGGGAGAAATATGTATAAGAGGGGATGTCCTTTTTTCAGGGTATTACAAGCGCGACGATCTTACAAAAGAAGTTTTAGTTGATGGATGGTTCCATACAGGTGTGTGGCTTATTAGAGATCTTTGTTTTAGTATCTTGCTCATAGTACATTATCATATATCTCTTTAATACATACATACATGTGTACGTATGTTATGTTACAGGCGATATTGGCGAGTGGCAACCTGATGGAAGCATGAAAATTATTGACCGAAAGAAAAACATATTCAAGCTATCCCAAGGCGAGTATGTGGCTGTTGAAAATCTAGAGAATGTTTATGGACAAGTTCCTGACATTGATGCGGTATGCATTTTAACATTATATTATCATTCCAATCAGGTCTGGGCTCGGCTCCAATGAGCCAGGCCCCACAAAGGCTCATTCATTAACAAAAGTATCTAGCCCTGATTGGGCTAGATCAGTCCTAACCGTTTTGTGTCTTCTTTAGTTTTATCATGTAAATTGATGTAAAGGTATATTTTACTATAGTAACTTAAAAGTTTAAACATAGTTTTAAATCAAATGATAAAATAGAAAAGTTGCATGTAAACTAGAACATTCAGTATAATGTTACTTAAATTTAGCAAATACTATAAACCTACCAATAAAGATTCAGAAAGTACCTCAATTAACTTTTATAAATAACAGTTTAGAGATATTATTCAAAATAAATACAATTAGTAGCCCTTTGGGCTTTATGACCCGGTTATTAACCGGTTTCTTAGGGTTGCGGGCTTTGGGGTTAGCCGATCTTTGGAGGACCGGGTCAAACAAGGTTTTAGGACTTGTGGTGGGCCGATTGTAACGGCTTTTGGGTTTTAGGATTTGGGCTTAGCCGGGCTTTGGGGGATGGGTCAAACAAGTTTTTCAGGACTGGTGTTTGGCCCGGCCCTAGGTATACGCACACGATATGAAGAAACTTTAACTTGCTATTTCAGTTATGGGTATACGGGAACAGCTTCGAGTCTTGTCTAGTTGCTGTGGTGAACCCAAATCAACAAGCGATAGAACATTATGCGGAAACACATAATATTTCTGGGAGTTTTGATTCCTTATGTGAAAACCCCAAGATCAAAGAATACATAATGGGAGAACTCACCAGAATTGGAAAAGAGAAAAAGGTTTAATTTTCTTTTTCAACACTTTTATACATACTTCTATATTTTGAAATAAACTTTAACTGTAACTGAGGTCTTGTATTCACTGTTTTGCAGTTAAAAGGTTTCGAGTTCATCAAAGCTGTTCACCTTGACCCGGTCCCTTTTGACATGGAACGCGACCTTTTGACCCCAACATTCAAGAAGAAAAGACCGCAGATGCTCAAATATTATCAGGTATTATTATTATTGTTGTTACTGTTGTTGTTATTGTTATGGTGTTGTTTTCTGATGAATATATCGCGCTTATTTGCAGAATGTAATTGATAACATGTACAAGACTATTAACAAAAAGTGAATCATGTCATAAACATGATATTCTTCTCTGCTCAGCTAACGGTTTACTCTCACCATTGGCAACTCTTGATTTGTTTTGAACCGTATACTTCTTCAATATGAGATTGTACAGTTGTGTTATGTATGTATTATAAATGTTTGTGTCAAATAAATCATGTTTTAATTAATTTTTGTGTCTATATATATTATTAATCAACAGTGATTTGAATATTACTTTAAGAAATGTATTTTTTGATTTGTTATATGAATGGTGTTTAATGAAGACATGCACTTCTAATCTTTTCATTCTCTTAAGGAGAAGCATTATGTTGTGTTTGCCTAGCATGTTTTTACATTGATCATTCCTCTTTTGGCTATTTTGCTAAATGAAGGAATGATTTATATCAATAACCTTTGCTAGATATTACAAATTTTACATAATATAAAATAATCGAACTAAGTAAGTGTTTTACTTTTAAGATTTTTTTTGTGGTCAAACTCTTAGAAGCATAGAGGCAATTGCTAGAAATTATTAACCCATGATTATATTTTTTTTTCAAAAGGTTAAGTAACTTCTTACTTTATTATTACCAAAGTTTATTTTTCAAAAACTAGTAAATATTATTTAATTAGCGTAAATGTATCTTGTCTCTTGTTATTTGTATCGAATAAGCCATTCGTCTATCAAATCAGTCTTTTCATCTTTCTACTTTTATTTTAATAATTTGAATACTGTAAGTTTACGTTTAGTCTATATTTTTTCACTAGAGTCTTATATAGATAGCAAACTGGCAATAAAAGAAATGTGAAGCTTAAGTTAGACAAAACTCCAATCTAGACGTAGTTTGTCCTATCCGACTTTCAAACTAAAATTTTTTAAACTAGATTTCCATTTGTTTTTATAGTTTTTTTCTACTTTTTTATATATAGTTTCAATTTGTAATACACAAGAAATCATGGACGTTTTTAACTCACTTATTTATATGTCTAACTTTAATTTTTCTTCAAAATGTTCACATTTCAAGATTTAACTTTTACTTGACTAGAGAAGATTTGTAACATTGTTTAAGAAAATTTTCAGTAATAAAAGAGAAAGCAATTGGAAAACAAAACCACATGCATTGCATAATCTTTGGGCATATTAAAACCTCAAATGCTGCAATCTTTCACCACAAATCAAACCAGAAACAAGTGAATATTAACTTCAAAAAGCTAAATCGAAGTAAAAACAAACTCTAATCTATATAAATCATACTCTATGCTAATCAAAGAGGATGAGAAAGAGGATGAGCACTTGTTTAAATCCCTCTCTTCACTCCTTTCTTCCTCCATTCTTACACACCTTGAAAAACCTTAAATAACCCATCCAAAAAGCACAACTAGAAAACCACTTCCTTTAGTAGCTTCTTGTTGCTTGCATAAATCTTTAAAACCGTAAAAACTTTACTTCGATCAAATACGTCTGTTGATTGCATTCGCTCACTTGACTTATGCCAATGTGTAGCTTGATATTGACACTTGTGCTGGCGAAGCAGAATGAATGTACACAAACTCCATGCTTTTGTCAGCAGGTAATGAGCTAATCCATGTTGGGAACCCGTAGGAACCACTTGGGCTCTTGGTTAGACCCCATAGAGGACCGTAGAGTTGGGAGACCGATAGGTTAAGATTCTTGATCGTCTTCCCTGATTTGTTGGTCACTATAGCCGAGTATCTGTAGTATGTTTTCCCATTTGCTACCCATGAAGTTGTAGCCTTTTGTTCAATGGCGATTGGAGCTAAACAAAGTAAAGATAAAATCTTGAATCAAAATTCTTTTAAAAAGATTGCAAGTTTTGATGTATTTTTAAGAAAAGTTCAAAATTATCATGTAAAGTGATTAAATAAAGATCACAAACTTTTGTTACATATTCATGAGTAACATTTTTCCTTATCGGGGAAGCTCTAGCTTTCAATTTTAACCACAAAATAGCAAGAAAAATTCAAATTTTCATCTAAAAGTATTCAAAGTGAGTGAAGACAGGATCTTGAATAAGATCTTGTAAAAAAGATTGCAATTTATCATCATATACTAATAAATGTTAGTTATAAAAACAAAAGTTTTATCTAGAAGTTTCCTAATGTACCTGCTAATGGAGTTTCTTTAACTGGAATTGGATGAGCAGCAACAGGCTTAGCAACAGGAACTTCAACTGCAGAAAATATCAAACACATTTAGACGAAAGAAACCGAAACAAAAACATCAAATGCACCAAACTCGAAACATACCCGGAAGTAGTTGGTTGTAACCACCATGACCACCATGCAGCCTAGCCAAAATACCAAGAAGCGGGGCATTATTATAGGTAGCAGGCTCGGTCTGCTCATAATTGTCTCTATGATCAGCAAAATTGTCATAAGCATCAGGCCCACCAACAATGGCCCCAGTCAAAAGATTCGGGTCACTCGCTTTTCTACTGAACCATGTTGCATAACCACCTCTGCAGCTAACAAACGACGGGTCAACCTTAACCGACACAATAGATGAACCTCTGTGGTGAACTTGTTGTGGGTAGTTGTTGCCATATCCAACCATGTAACTTGTTGCCCTTGGATTGTCCCCAAGAATGTAATCCACCTAACAAAAGTTATAAACTTTTAGACAACTTTGAACCATAACGACTTAAAATAAGTAAAATCAGGCAGTTTCAGGCAGTTTTCGTTACTTGTGATTTGGCGAACGCCAGTAGCTCTGAGGGGGCGACACTGCCCGAAGAGCAATGTAGGTCTCTTCGGGCAGATGTCAAGTAATCAGAGTAAACTGTGAGTAGAAAAGATGCACTTGTGACAAACTGCAAGTTGTTCCATCTTTGTTTATAGATTAGACCACCAGGAGTCTTTTGAACATTTTGACTACTCTTGCCAAGACATGAACACATGAAAGATTCTGCCTTTTCTTGGTACTTTCCGAACACCGGAGCATGGCTACCGGCTTTTCCTCCCATCAGAAACTGCATAAAAGCAAACACAATACAAATCTTTAAAACCCTTTTTAACAGTTTATAAATGATGCAATTATAAGCACCATTTATTGAAAAATAGAGTGGTTATACTAAAGAAAATTATGCTTATGGATCAATTTGGATCTACTAAAATCATACATTGTGTCTACTTAAATAAGCAGACTAAATTATACAACAGGTCAATATAGGTAGTTATAATAAAGCTATCACTCCTGAATTTGTTTTGACCCGGACCCAAATTTGGTCAGAACCCATTTTAACTCAATATTTGACCCGACCCGTTTGTTTTGCTAGGCTTAAAATTAAACAACTAACTTAGTCATTTGTAAACAGTATGTCAACAAACAAGAACTGTTATACATTATGAATACTTTAATAATCAATACCTTAGCAACAAGGGTCTGAACACCAGCATACTTAACGTCCCAACCGAACTCTGTCATGGCCCACCCGGTCCCACCAAGGGCGTCCCCGTTTTCACCAAGGTAATCCAAGTAGTACTTATTGCTTGTTGCCTTGTACATCCAAGCAGCTGCCCATAGCAATTCATCCTGCCCAAATTCAAGATTAACAAAAAAATGTTACAAGGGTATATATGTAATTCTCCCAGTAGTGGTTGAAACGGTTAAGATTGGTGGTTAGGAGAGATTGTGAACACATACAGCGTAGCCACTAACAGATCTGTAGTACTTCTGGGCCACGGTGATGCTACTGTCATATTTGCCCCTGTATTTATCGGCGAAATCAAATAACTGTACACAAAAAAGTTGTCATTAGTGGAACGCTGTAGGGGTAAAATAAGTAATGAAATACAATTCGGTGTGGTATGTTGTGATACGAAAGAAAAAACACTAAAATATACACTTTTATCGACTTTAACTCAAATAACCACATAACTTTTTTTCATTAAAAAGTAAAATTCTTTAATCAATCGAGGAAACATCACATATGTATAGCCGACCGGCTATAGAAACTAAATTTAATCAGACGCAAATTAACAAAAAAACAATCAGTATTAGTAAATACCAACGTGTAGCTTGCCAGCTAGATTTGAGCCGGCAAGACTATCCTGGCTAGATTTCGACTGGTAGCTGTTACACTGGTTTTTTTTAATTGGTTTTTCAACAGACATGTGTGTTTTTATTATTTTCACGTGTCAGTTAAAATCTATCATTTTAACTGGTTAAGCTTATGTTACATTTTCATATATGTGATTTTTGCATAAATGTAATATGGTATAACCACCGACAATATTGAAGTAAATCTACATTGATCAGCAAATCTGTACGGTGAGACCACATTATCCTTGTCGAACAGCAATTATACCTAAACTTTTATGACTCAACATGTGCGCCGAATAAAGTATCAAGCAAAAATTGAAAACTCTACAATTGCCCTTTTGATTTATGAATATGTACCTAACGCATTAACTATTGTACAACAACCCCAGAACTTAACTTTCTACATTCAGGGAAGTATTCTAAATAATCAGAATTTTTGTGCATTAAAAGCTGTATGTTACTCTGGTTTTATAAATTGTAGCTCTGGAAAATGAAATATCAAAAAGTGAAAAAAAAAAAACTTGTTCTAGAAGAGGCGCATGATAAAAAAAATGGCCACGTAGGCACAAAGCAACCTCTGCTAACGTAAACGGCCAACAACCTATCTCTTTGCTAACTTATCAAAAAGTGAATAGCAGTAACTGTTTTCACATTTTCCCACTCACGCTTTGCTAACTTACGCCTATCTCTTGCTAACATACACACCCTTTTGCTAACGTGCGCCTGTCTTTGGTCCAATTTGTCATTAGACTTGGTCTAACACTCTCACTTTCACTTTTAAAAGTGAATTTTATGATGGAACCAAAGCTTTTTAGCATGATTATTATAAAATTATCAAATCCTTTTGCATATTTAAAACTCGGATTTTATATAAAATGCCCGGGAAATTTAGCAAATCTTCTTGACTATAAGTTCTTACAAACAAATATGAACAATGTATGGTAATATCAATACACCAAAGCTAAAAATAATGAAGTACCTGAGTAGCATGTGTGAGAAGCTCTCGGGAATAAGCGGGGTTAGAGCGGCGAAAAACGATAGAGGCGGCAGCCATAGCAGCAGCAGTTTCTCCAGCAAGATCGGAACCAGGGTTATTTTCATCAATTCTATAAGCATATCGAGAAGTCGTCATGTCCTCTGGCCTTTGCCAACAATAGTGATCCGTGTTACCATCTCCCACCTAATAACATCATTTCAAGTTTTCAACCACAATCAACAACAAACACAAATAAAATAATAAACCATCACAAGATAACCTAATGATAAAAGTATAAAACACCGGATAACAATAATAATAGGGTCCTAATAAAGAGACACCCACTTAGATAAATCGACACCTACCTATACGCCGCGTATGGTACCATACGCGACGTATAGAGTCGAAAACACTGAAAGCGACGAAAATTCAGGGGGTTGTTAGAGAGTTATACGCCCCATATAGCCCTATACGACACATTTATACAACACATATAGGGCTATACAATGCGTATAGCAAAATTTCGACACTGACTACGAAGATAAATTCAGGGGGTTGTCAGAGGGGTTATACGCCCCGTATAGGGCTATACGACCAGTATAGAATTTTTGGGTTGATTTAAAATATTATGATATCTAGATAACTAAACCCTAATAATATTATGGAAACATTAAACACAAGATCAAAAGGTACCTCTCCATAGAGAACATGAGGTTGAGGGTGAGCTTTGATGAGATAATCAGTGCCCCATTTGATAGCATCAATGGCGTTCGAAAGCTCACCACTCGAACCCATTTGACCCCCATATTCAATCACACTCCACGACATCATCGTCACTGTAAACGCCATCGGAAGCCCAAATTTCACGTTATCCCCTGCATCATAGTACCCTCCAACCAAATCCACCTTCAAAATTGCAACAATGTAGATCAATTACAAGCTTAAACAACACCCATTTGAACGAATTTCATGATTCCAACGTCAATTTGAACAAAGAGATGATGAATTGGAGGTTAGTTTATTGTTCATACCCCATTGATTTTGCCATCGTAGAGCCCTGAATTGCCCCTCCATTTGACCCTTTGATTAGCAGGAAGATAACCGGATCTCTGAGCTTCGAAGAACAGAATGCTTTTGGTTAAAGCTGCACCGTAGTCATGTCCACCTGCTAAAGCGAAAGGTACAACACCCAGAAGCAGAAACAGAGTATTCACCATTGAACGAACTGTAATTGATTTCTCCATCAATGGTGCACCAATTTCAACTGGGTTTTTTCGTTTTTTGATGGTTTTTGATGTTTTTTGATGCAAAAACTGAAGAAATTGGTTGGTTTAATGGCAATGGGGGTGTGATTTTGAGAGAGAAAGTGGGGAAGAAGGTGGGATGAAGGGGTGATATATATGGAGAAGATGAAGGGGTGATGAATAAAAGTGGAATCAATTAATGTGTTTTCTTAAATTGAATATTAAATTGTTGATGTTTATTTCACGTAATTATTGGGGAAATTGAAGAATGAATGGTTTTTTTTTGGTATGAACAGGTGAGCGAAAAAGAGCAAACGCATGTGAGTTTGTTTGATTTCATTTACTCGAAATCGGTGGTTATTTTATTTTATTTTTAAATAACATCCAATTTTATTACAAAATAACTATTTTTTTAAAAATTAGATTTTAATAACCTAAACTATTAACTATTGATCAATATTAATCCCAACTAACAGTTTGACTAGTACTAATCTTAACACTCGATTTTGTTATCAATAACAGTCTCAAACTAACTATTTGTTTATTCCGTTAGTTTTTTATGACATGACACGTGACGTTGCTCGTGATATGGTATGTGACATGATGTATAGCTAAAATAATAAAAAAAAATATAAATATATCATTCAATATTTTCGTCTCTTTGTATTCAAAATACTCCATCAGCGATAAAAACGTTACGTTGAATAACTTCAGAAGATGACCTTTAATAAACACGAGTAATATATTTATATTTCTAATTATTTATGTGTTATACATCACGTCACGAGTCATACCACATAATACTTCATAAAAAACTAGCAGATTTAATAAAAAGTTAGACTGTGACTGTTATTAGTAACAAAATCGAAAGTTGGTATTAGTACTGGTCAAACTGTTAGTTCGGATTAATATTAGCCAATAGTTAATAGTTTGGATTATTAAAATTCAATTTTTCCTTTTCTTTTTAACGACAACTTATTTAACTCTTAATCGTAATTTTAAATTACACGTCATAAATGATGCGCTTAGAGGTTTTGTTTTTGTTACTATACCAACAACTCTGCTAGTATGCAAAATAACGTCTAACTACACTATACACCTTATAAAAATACTCAACCTTTAGGATATAATAAAAACATTTTACCACCGGTGTGTTCCCTTAAAGGCATATAATATACAAATGCTAACACAAAACCTATTTTAAATAATCGTTATAAAAATACATAGAATTTGTATAATTGTATGTAGCATTTTCCAGGTATAACGATCTATAAAATAATGACATGTAAAATATGGATGCTTTTATGTAGTTTCCAAACTTCTACTTAATTTTGGTTTTTAATGTAGTTTACACATTTTAACTTAGTTTATGGTGTGTGTGTCTTTATTTGTGTTTTGCAAAGGAAAAAGAATATTGCTATGATAGTATGATTAGTCTCATGCGGAATATTTGTGACAAATTGGGTTATGTACCATTAATTAGTTACGGGTCCAAGGCAAATAAAAAGAAGATGTAAAATTGACAAAGGTGTTGTAAGTTAGTGTTATTATAACAGCCATAAAGTACTTATTGAAGTAATCTTTATTTAGATAAAAAAACACACACACTTATATGTGAAACTCCCGGATATTGTGTCATCTCACGCTAAGATTGGCTATGGCTCAGAATGATCTTAGATAATGGATTGTGAATGTACGACAAAAGATAACACTAACGAGACAATAAAAAAGTTAGATGCCTATGTTGATGACACGCGATGAAATTATAAGTTTTTATGTGACACTGGAGATGAAAGTAAAAAAGGCTAGACACGTTAACAAGAAGCAATTAAAAAATCTCAAATGGGAAAAATGTTATTTTCATAGTTGATTTCATAAATCATAAAAAGAACATTTTTGTAAACAAATTTAATAGCCAATATGTTAAATTCCTTTATGTAACCGACATATTAACTCTGGCCGATATATTGAAATAAAAAAATGTAACCTTAAGGAAAAATTTTATAGTGTTTTAGTGGTGTTTTTGTAGTTCTAAAATCGTTCCTTTATTATTATTTTTGTACTCTCGTTGATCTACATATAAGTCAACTTAGATTTATGAACATCAAAGTTGTATTGAAGATTTGAAGATATAAAGCATGCATTTGAATGTGCAAATTAAGTGTTAAGTGAGCTATTGTGTTTTTTCTGAAGCCATACACCCCAATAATGTAATCGATTGGTTCATGATTTCATTTGGATATGGCTTTAAATATCGTTTTTTAAGTACATCCAAATTGTGTCCGTTCTTAATATTGTTTATGTGTCATTTAATGGTATACTTTCAAATAATATGAGCCTAAAACCTGAACAACGAATAATCAGATCTTGAGAAGTCAGATGATATTATTGAATTAACTCGCTCAAAACTTAGACATGTTTATATAACGATAATATGGTTTTGATTACCGCTGTGAATAGTTTTTGTATAAACTACTGATAAATACTAGTTTTATAAAAACATTTCCCGTAAATAAGAGTGTTATACATATAGTTGGATCGTAAGGTTGCCCATGTGTTCTCGCTCGACTAATTTGATACTTCATTTCCCAAAGCTTATATCATCTTCCAGCTTGTTGCTTCATTTCCAATAGTTTTTCATCTTTCATGTGATTTGATGCTTCATTACCCCTTTCGCAAGTAACATGAATTGAAATTGGAATTGGAAGCGCAGGAAGCGGATTAGATGTGGAGCCGAAAAATATATCATAGTTCAATGATTTACTTACATTGTTCAATCAGGTTCATCTTCATGATATTCTAGATATATGGGTGTGATATGGATGTGAAAGTTGATTTTTCTGATAAGACAGTGATTAATTCTATTGATTTGTATATTCTTTCAAACGGGCCTTGTTTAGCTACATGGAATCAGTGTGTGCCTAAAAAGGTGAATATTATGGCTTGGAGGTTATGATTAGACCATCTTTCGACGAGAAATAATTTATTAGACCATCTTTCGACGAGAAATAATTTGGTCAACAAGGGGTTCAATGATCCATCTATTCTCTACTCAATATGCACAAATCATCAAGAGTTGTGAAGAATTCGTGTGGAGAGTGTGAAGCGCATGCAAGGACGAGTAATGTTATTAGTCGATGGCCCGGGATTAATCTTCCAAGTTCCCTCATTCCTAATGATTTAATGTAGTAGATTGATTATGTTTCATTGCATAAGGATAAAAAAGTTTAAGTTGAAACCATTATCGTGACGATTTGGTGGTTGATTTGGATGATATTCATAAACACCGAGATCTTTGATAACTTTGCTAATATTCAATATACTATCTATAATTCTATTTTTAATTATTCATATTTATGGTTTTATAGTTTTTTCTAACAGCTAATTAGATCATTGACAAACCACTGGCCTACTTAATCATTTTCATTACTCGAGTACGTAAACCAAGACCACTCCCAACAGAGAACTCACCATAGGTGAGAGAAAACTCTCTGGTCTAATCTGAAACCCTTTTTTTTTACAAATGAGATTTGAACTCAAAATCTCCCTTATTTTAATACAGTTTAAAATACATCACCTCAATTATTTGGGTTAAAAATTATTGGTTTTTATGATGTCATAGTACAAAAAGACTGAATAAGCTTAATAGAGTGGTTCAAAAACCTTGTAATTATATATGTATTTGGCAAGCTTCTTGTTAGTTAGGGTATCATTTATATCATAATCAGCTTTCATACCAGCTTTTACAAAAAAAAAAAAGAAGAATTTGAAATTTTCAAATGCTAGATATATCTAATTAATTGTATTTTATTTTAATTGATACAAAAAATTAATAATCAAAACTATGATTATTAAGCGATGACAATTCTCACTTAAAATTTGACCAATGAAGTTCAAAACTCATTTTCATTCCCAAAAGCAACCCCAATTGCATAACTATCGGTTTACACTCATTTTCAACTTGATTTTCATTTAATTTCGCTTATAAGAAACGTACTAGTACGCTTGTCTTTGACAAAAATTAGAAATATAACTGGTTAAATATTTAACATGACATATTTATCAATAATGATTTAATTATTGAATTATTAAAATCTAATCTACTATTTATTGTGATAAATTCAACATCTTGCCCATAGGATTTCTTCCCCGCCCAAAACATATATTAAAATAACAAGAAATTTTTATTGTATCAATTATAGATTAGTCCTTAGTCATAAACTTTCATGTAAAAAACATATGAATCAACATTTGACTATCATCCAAAAAAATCATCAAAAGTATATCAGTGAGATGTTTACTTAAAAGAGAAACACTCATTTACATTATGTAATAAGTATTCTTTGCAATTAAGAGATATTTTAACTTATCAGTAATATCTTCTGTTAATGTTTAAAGTTAGGAATGTTTTGAGATTCTTGCACGACAAGTCATTACTAATAAAGACCAAGAAACAAATTCAAGTTTACTAAAACATCTCTTAACTCTTATGTACTAAATTTCAATTAAATAAAGCAATTATTCTAGTTCTAGTTTATAAATAAACAAAATTAGTTTGATGGTCCTTTATCTTTATAATAATTGTTTAAATTAACGTCTCTTGTATGTATGAACTTACTATATTAGAAAAGCAATAATGAAATGTTGCAATTAATGTCTCAATAACTCATACACCTTCTACATTCTTTTTTTTTAAAGCAAACTTCATTAAAAAAAAATGTTGGCCGAGACGACCTATCTCCAGGGCGGAAACAGGGACGTCTACACAAAGCCAAAACTTACATCAAATCAAACTTACACCAACTATTCCAATCGACCGAAACTATTTTTAATCTACTCTTAAACCAAAGAAAGCCCAAAGCTGTGATATCCGAGACTATCTCCACAGCGTTCCGTCTCTTGTTTGAGAAAACCATTTCGTTCCTAGCTTTCCATAGACGCCAGCAAGTTAAATAGCAATACCTTGCATAACCTTCTTCTTGACATTAGAACCGTTGAAGAAGTTGTGAATTTCCATAGAACCGTTGAACCGTTGAACCTTCTACATTCTCTAAGTTGACCACTTTAATCATTATTTTTGCTTTTATGATCAACAAGTCTCAAATGAACACTCCACTCTCAATTCTCAAACGTTACTTAATTTCTATAAGAGTTTCTTAAATTCAAAAAATAAAAACGTTGAACGAATGTTTAATTTACATATGTGTAAGTCATACATAATTAGTTGTAGTGTTGTACTATCTATGCACTTGTAACTAAACAAATAATTTTTTTTAAACACATACAAACATTAGTTTTGATGAGTTTTATGTTATTTTTATGGTTTTTAATATATATAAACATACAAACTATATGTGAAAAAATATAAATTTTAAAAATATAACCTGTTGATCTAACCTTATAATTATATTATCCGTAATCAGTTTGGTCAGTGAACATCAATATAACTACATTTTGACACCAATGATATTTATCCCAACTGGTACCAATGATCCTTAGCCAGATTGTTTAAGGTGAGTTACACATGACATGTTAATATTAAGAGGTCATTGGTTCAAGTCTCATTTTGAGCTAAAATGCTTAGAGTTAGTCAGTAAGTTTTCTTAACAATGGATTTATTTCTAAGAGGGTTAGAGGTACGGTCCCAACTAGAAAACAAATAGATATGCCTGATTAATATAACAACTATCTTCCTAAGCAGTGTCGCGTACTGTCGTTTAAAAAAAAACTACATTTTGGCCCATTTTATATTGTATGGAGAGAAGTAGAAAATCGACTTTGGGAAAGAAAAGACAATGGTCAAAAAGGAGCCCACGTTCGAATATTTTTACAACCGCAATCAACGGTTTCCCCAAGAAAAACTAAACAAAAGTCGCTAAAATGCGCATTATCCAGTTGGTTTTATACTTTTAATTTAAGATATTTATAAATGATTTAACTTATTTTAAGGATCCATCTGAACACCATTTTATGTTGAAAAGTCAAAAGCACCCACACCGCAATTATCGGTTTAGTATCAGTCAACAATGCAAATGGTTTCCCATTTCTTATTTTTGGGGGAGGTGATTTAAATATTTAAGTACAATATACTAAATACTAAATTCGTTTGATTATGTTTGTTATTTGATTAGTAATTAATAAAAACATGTTTGTTTGTTGTTGTTTCTTTTACCTATTGTTACAAGATGGTCAAAATCAAAAACTGTTTAAAATTGAATTAAAAAGACGGTTTGTTTGTAATATTGATCTAATTGTTGTTAGAGTTAAAACATACGAGGAAGCGACAATAGAGAACGAAATGGGGTTGTAGAGACCATATTGGTCGTAAGGTATGATTCTTTTCTCTAGTAATCCTTATACATAGGCAGTTTAAACAATTATATCAAAAGTAAATTTAATATGTGTTGGTAAAATATTTTATCTTCTGTTTTGTGTTAGTAATATATTTTAGCACGATATACACACATATGTATATATTTGTTGTATATATATCATATATGTATGTATGTATATTACCATTTGTTTTGTGTTAGCAGTATATTGTGTGTGTAATATATTGTGTTGTGTAATAGTAAAAAACACATTTATAATAGCAACTAACACGATTATAAACTGTTAAACAACATATTTTCCGCTTAATGTATTGTACTTCTCTAAGCAAATATCATTTTTAATATATATGTGTATGTACTAGGTTAGAAACCAAGTGTATGTCATGTGTTGATCAAATACGATATTATATACTGAGTAATTAAAATTTACATATTACACATTTGCGATATATTATATAGTTTTTGATATTACTATATTACACTTTTTTTTTACATTTCATCACCACGCATACAAAAAACTCTGTGATAAAAATGCCCTAAAATTAAACGGTATTCAATTCTCTTTTCAGTTGAGACATATTGTGCAGTTGTGCAGGACATAACTACATTTTGGGGAAATACATTTATTATACTATTTAATATGCTTTTATATCGAATTAAAAATCGACCTAATATCATATATCACGAATCAATGAGAGTATGAGACCATAATAATAATAATAATAAATCTAAGAAACTATAAATATATGATATGTGACATTAGTACGATCAAAAAACATTTTCAATTAGAAAAAAGTGAAGATATATATATAAATATATTTAGAGAAGGCTTTGAGTGGCTAATATATTCATATCTTCAAGAACTCTATATAAATGGTTGTAGAATATTTTTGTGGATTGATATGAACTTTATTCATATGACGACAAGCAACAAACAACATTAGCAAATTAACGAAATCCACTATGTTTCTAGTGGATTTTTGATTCTAGATAATTTGAATACAAACAAACATCTTTCCATATAGCTTTTCCTATATGTGTCAAGTAATTGATCATCCCATGCATGATGAATTTGTTTATGAAAACTTGTTAAAAAATGCCTTTTATGGTTAATTAATATTGTACTTGTAAAATTTACGTCATTATAGAAAAAAGTTAACACATTCAAACATATGATTTGTCAAATTCAAGTAGTTGTTGCGTTCAGTTATGTGATTTTAAATTTGTAAAGACGTCTAATGTTTGATTTGTTTGTTTTGTTGCCTTTGTTTATCGGGATTTGACTACAAACTTTCACAATTAATTGCGAAATGATGGATCGAACATGAAAGGGTACAAGAATCCTTCTTTAAATAGGAAGGTGGACTTTGACATTGATGTGAAGATAAATAAATGGTAGTTGATGAAAAGATAAAAAGAAAAAGTCAAATTCTATTCCTTTGCTAATTAACTAGTTGCCATGGGTATGAGACAATCTAGTCATCCCACATTATATATATTTACTCAAATGTGACTAGAAACTCATCATTCCAATCATTAATAATCATTTGTAGCTTGTTTGTGAAAACTCATAGAGAAATGGTGTTGTAAAATCTATTTATTGAAGTCATTATATTTGGACATCATGAAAAAGAGCTAATAACATATGATCTTTTTTAACCTCAAATCTATACACTTCGTACCGGATATGTATTATTTTAAAAAGTCTACTTCAATTTGTAAATCGGTCAACTGATATATGATATAAGTTGTAGCTCACATTGAATATATTACTCAAATGTGACAAGTAACTCATCATCCAATGATGAATAATCATGTTGTAGCTTGTTTGTAAAATAATCATAAAGAGATGATTTTTAAATCTATTTATAGAAGTCATAATATTTAGATATCATGGAAAAGAGTTGATAGTATATAATTTGTTTTTAACCTCAGACCTATACACGTGATACCGGATATGTATTCCTTTAAAAAGAGTCAGATTCTGTTTGTAAAACGATCAACTGAAATATGATATAACAAATGTCACAAAAGGGTATGCGTTCAAGTCGAGTATCTTTTTGACATATTAAGTACATACATTAATTTTCATAAAAAACTCTAAATAACAAAAGTATGGGGTGTAAAAAAAATCTTCATGGCCTACCTATCACCTTTCAACTAGTATCAACTACGTATACAAATTGTATTAGTAAATAGGGTTTATGAAAATTTAACTGATTAATTAGGTGAAATATAATAAATAAATTAATGTGGTATATTGTTTTGACTTGATGGTAGAGAGGTTGAAAGAAGTTAGGGTACCACATGGGCAAACGGCCAAACCATTGACCTAACGTTTGACCTTAATTTAAACATACACCCTGTTAAAAAAATAGAATTCACTTGTGGCGTATTATTTTTGAAGTTAAAATGTGTTGATATAATTAATATTGTGAAGTTTTGTAGGTGGATCGCGTGTTATTTAATTATGTATAAGTTAAAATGTTAAATAACATAATTAATATGTTTATGTTATAGTTGATGTGATAAAATATAGTAAATACAATTTGAAACAAAAATATAATTAGTGTGGAGGTTGAGTCACAAAATCATTAATGAAAAATAAATATTATATTCTAATTTTTACTTGTATCACAATTAGAAAACTTTAGTATTAAAATAATAAATTATTTAATCGTCTATTCTCATTTATGATATATAAAAAAGAAAATATGCTTAATGATTTTTTAAGTATTTAAACTCCTTTAACTTGTGTTAATTCTTATAAAAGTACAAGTCTCATAAAACATAAAACTAATAAAACATTTATGCAAAATACGTGTTTGATGTAGCATCAATTTATCGTCTTAATATCCATTGACATGTACAAAAGTTTCCACAAATAACTATATCTAGAAAGCGATATTTCTAATTTTGAGTTACGTTATTCATGGTATAGGTCTGGATATAATACAAACTTAGGTTCGTTCATGATAATACAATTCACTAACAACAAGAATCTTCATTACACATTTTATATTAAAACATAATAATCATAGATTTACATTCTACTTAACTTTGTTTTCCATTTTAATTTACTTATATATTTTTTATTTCGTTTATAATCATCAATGTGAATGAAATAAGTGGAATTCAAATGTAAATCTATAAAGATTATGCTCATGAGATTGCCCTTGATTAGTAATTAGAAATTGAGAGTGTTAATAGCCAGGCTGTTAGTATAATTATCTTTTCCGGCTGGGTTTACATATCATAGCTTTTATTATTCAAATACAATATTTCTTTTTATTAAAATTTTCATACTTTCTCAAAACGTACACATTAAAAACTACAAACTTTCACCGCAAAAAAAGTATTGCAAAAGTTTTGTGAAAGAAATAATTGAAACAAAGTTTAGAAATGTAATATTCATAACCAAACTTAAAGTCTATCAAACAACTAAAAATTAAAGTTTAAAATGTTGTTTATCACCATAGAAGATGTGTTTTCACACAAACACACAAGTCAATACACACATCAATACATTAATGCATACACACACATAGATATGTACATATACACACAGACACAGGCATATGTCTATGAGAGATAAAGAAAACCATAGGGAAGTTAAAGCAAAAGCATTAATCTTGCCTTCTTACCAAAAGAAAAGAAAATTATTAACAAATGAACACGTTATGGATACAAAGATTTGATATTTATGTTTGTTAATAACTTAATAACAAGAGGATCATAAAGAAGACAAAACAAAAGATTTCATATTGTAGAGAATAATCGGTTCCCCCTTTCATTAACAATCAACCATATAAATAGGTACAAGAGATCCTCTATTTTAGGAGTTGATATACACTAATTATATTATGATAATTACAATGATCTAATCCTTATTTGGCGCCTATTACACCCCCGCAGTCGAAGCGGGAGGAGAGCGGATGCTGAGACTGGTTCTAAAATCATCAAATAATACTCGTGGTAGACCTTTGGTGAAAATGTCCGCTATTTGGAAGCGAGACGGTATATGAAGAACCCGAACAAGACCTTTTTGAACGTGTTCCCTTACAAAGTGTATGTCAAGCTCAATGTGTTTTGTTCTTTGATGTTGAACCGGATTTCCCGAGAGATAAATTGCACTCACATTATCACAGTAGACTAGAGATGCTTTGGATAGCGGCCGGTGTAATTCAAGAAGTAAGTTGCGAAGCCAACAGATTTCTGCAACAACGTTTGCCACGCCACGATATTCGGCTTCAGCGCTGGATCTAGCAGTTGTAGATTGTCTTTTGGAGGACCAGGAGACTAGATTATTTCCAAGATAAACACAATAGCCTGATGTAGAACGTCTTGTATCGGGGCAGCCGGCCCAGTCTGCATCAGTATATGCACGGATGGACATAACAGGCGAGGAAGACAAGTGAAGACCATAATCGACTGTGCCTTGTAAATATCGAATTATGCGCTTGAGAGCATTCCAGTGAGCTTGACAGGGGGAGTGCATGTGCATGCAAACTTGCTGAACAGCGTAGGTGATGTCTGGTCGTGTGAAAGTAAGATACTGCAAGGCGCCAGCTAGACTCCTGTAGGTTGTGGGATCATCATAAGGACAGTCTGGGTTACTAGATAATTTACTCTGAGTGTCCACAGGAGTAGCTGCTGGTTTGCAGGAGTCCATTCCGGCACGATGGATGATGTCCGTGGGTTACTAGAGAATAATCGGTTCCCCCTTTCATTAACAATCAACCATATAAATAGGTACAAGAGATCCTCTATTTTAGGAGTTGATATACACTAATTATATTATGATAATTACAATGATCTAATCCTTATTTGGCGCCTATTACATATATTATTAATCATAACATATAATAAAATAAGTAGAGAAAATAAGCAATTTTGTTTTATTGCATGTGTGAAGATATGAAAATTATAGGTTTGTAATGTTATGAACACCGCAAATCAAGGCTCTTGACCAATCACATCGTCACACGCCATGTGCACTTTCTTCCAGCCGTTCTATTAAACAAACGCACCTCCTTTTGTCTTCTATATTATAATTGGCATAATAGCATTATTAGATTCTTATACATATTATAATAAAAACTTAAATTTCATTTTATAGAAGTGTATTATTCATCTCGGGTATGGTTATGTTAAGTATTATATATTAATTATCTAAAAGGGTTAATATGAGTTTGATATTTGTTTATTTATTATTTTTAAGTAAAATAATTTTTTTATTATTCTGTTAAGTACATTAGATCAGCGTGTCTAATATGTCAGGTTATTTTGTTAAATATTTTTCATCATTGTTATTTGTATTCATTATTGTGTTTTACGTTTAGATCATTTATGTTGATTTTGTCATTGTTTTTTATATATTATATAATTTTTTTTGGTTATTATATTATTATTTTACAGTTATAAGTATATGATCATATTGTTTCACTAGTGTGTAATACAAAACATATAAAGTGTTGAGCAATGATTAATAGTAAAAACATAATAATATATTTATTATTATGTTTTACTTATTATATTATTTTATGTTATTGTATCATTGTTTATAATGAATTAAATGAATTAGTTGTTATTTTACTTATCATTGTATTTTACACAACGATGTTATTTAATCATTTATTAGAACTCAATGTTTTAGAAAAACACAATGGTTTTCAGGGGAACACAACGACGAACGAAAGGACACTATGAAGGGTAGGAAAAACAAAATGACATACAAAAATCACAATGAGCTTAAAAACAATTTTTTTTATTTTTTATATAACTACATTGTATTTGTTTAAAAGATAAAAAACACTTAAATTTTATGATGTAATTTTAATAACAAAAATAATATTGTATATAAAAGTTATGAACGTTTGAAAAAAAATAAAATAAAACTTAAAATAAATTCAACAAAAATGTTTACGTCTTTAATATTCTTCCGATAAACTTTTTTCCTAAATTGAAATCTCAACGACCAACTAGAAAATGGTTAACTAAGATCACTTTTTGCATTTTGAGATAAAACACATTTTCTGTTAGAACTATTTTCTTCATTAGTTTAGAAAACTATCGCACTATGACCTTATAATTAATCGAAAGTTACTAATGAAGTGCAGGAGTAAAAGAGAAAGTCCGCCTTTTTGCTAACTTCAATATAGTTTCACTGACTTTTTTCGATTCGAATAACTTTTAAAGCAATTATATATTTTAAAATATTTTTTGTTTTATTTAGTTTGAGTATAGTATTACTATATTTTATATGTCTTTAGAACGCGTAATGCATCTTTAGACAAACTACACACCAAACCATTTACACGGTGCGTTTTGCCTTTTTACATGGTGTGGACATGTGCCTAACATGTTTACATGACATAGATCTATGTCCGGTATAATAAGTTTTTATTACGTTTTAAATGGTATGTATACCTCATGTACCTGGTGCGGATGTGAATGCCATAAACATATGCACGTACATGGATGCAAATTATTCTAGCTCGAATAATCCACAAATATACAAATTACATGTCGTATCATCATGCCTTCTACTTGTAAAGCTTTGTACGAAAACCACCTTCCAATTCCCTGTATACAAACTAAAGTTGTAGTCAATAGCTACAATAATCATATCAGGGTTTAATATTTAGGGTTTATAGTAAATATAAACGTCACTATTAATGATGTACTTAAACAGATAAATAAAATAGGATGGACAAAGGATAATGTAAAAGACAACGTGCACAAAAATATGCCAACATACGATAATGATATATAATAGGTGTTGGAAGGAGATTCATTACCAATCGTTTTCCACAATAATGTTAACTAAATGTCCTCTCACTTCAATTGGGATGGACCAAAGGACAAAACTGATGTTCGCTTGAATAGATGTTTTCAATGTCCTAAATATTTACCAAAACCCTTAACTACAACTTTGTAACGATTATAGTCTCCTAGATACATTCACAAATGATTGTTTGTTGAAGACTGTCATTTGTAGAATAATAAAGAAAATGGTCAAGTAAACATATAGATGGTCGAGTAATATTACTTGTATAGTTGAGCATGAGTAGCATACAAACCATCATGTTTCAGTATTGTATAAAAATCGAATTCTCGTGTTTATATTTCTTGAAGACTGTTGTTCTGGTCATTTATAATACATGAAATGGTCGTGTAAACTTAAAGCTACTCGTGTAGTTGTACATAAGCAAGGTAAATAACATCATGTTTCAAACTTCTTGTTGAATTTTAGAATTTTTGTCACAATTACACTAGTAGTATGACATCCTAACTAAACAACTTCATGAATACCTAAAAGAACTAGCAACCACTAATAATTAAACTACGTTTATTTCAACTCAATAATACTTTATATTTCCAACTAACGATCACCAGGGGTTCAATCCTCAAAATAAAAAAGAAAACAATCATGACAAAACTGTCTTCCAATCGTTGGAATTGTAAATTTTCGCTATCATTGATAACTTCATTTATTTCTTTTACACGTTTTGTGAACAAAGGCTTGGACCATCCTATGAACGTGACCAGTCTACATCATGTGGGAGTCGATCATTTATCATTTCGTTTTCTGCAAACATAAAAATAATTGCATTAATTTTTTTGAAATGTGTTAGTAGATACATATTCACTCTACTAAATAATAAGTATTTGTTTATATTCTTTTTCTAAATTATTAAATTTAGAGATTTAACTTTTTTTTAACGTCGGGAATATCTTATTATTATAAAAGCTAGTCAGGAGCTAGAAATATACAAACATTAATAGAGGAAACATCACATACAAACACAATTACAATTAAAGATTAAAGTCACACCAATCCTTCCAATCAAATGCATTGAGATTGAAACGATTCTTGATCCAAAGATACCCCATAACTTTAATGTCATTACTAAACTTTTTCGGTTTGACGGGTTTATTTGAGAATATTTGTAAGGCCCCGTTCCCGGGACGCCTACAGTTGGTCATTCATCGCACATAAAATATAAAATTTACATTACATTAAGAAATCATTGCAGCGGAAACATTCAAAAATGACATCACGTTTTGTTATAATTACTTTTGCCAAATAATACATCATTATCCGGTTACAAAATTTATGTTTGCATTACATCACAAAAGCTATATAATTGGATGCCATCCCAAAAGAGCTGAGTAGCTTCGCCGTGCCATCCTCAGCAATCATTTACCTGCCAACTGGAAAATGCAATAAAAGTCAGCGTTGCTGAGTGAGTTCTAGTTTTAATAATAAATCATACTTTACTTTCATATAAAACCATTCGTTACTTTAACGTGATCACACCTCATACGTACACATAGATAATATCATTATTATCTTCTTCATTCATTCTTTCATTCATTCGTTCCTTTTAACTTACTTGCGCATCGGACATCATCCATACCAATACCATATGCTACACCCCAATTAGTCTCAGCTACCGGGCCGAAGTCAATAAATGAACAGCTAAACGTATGCCACGGTACTGGGGTTAACCAATCAGTCTTAGCTACTGGGCCGAAGTCAATAAATGAACAGCTAAACGTATGCCACAGTACTAATGATAACCGACGGTCATAGCCACTGGGCCGAAGTCAATAAATGAACAGCTAAACGTATGCCACAGTACTAAGGGTAAGCGGTAGAGGTTCCACATAATGGTCAATCACAAAGAAGGACCCGTTATCCGATGCATGCAAGACGTGTCATCTCTTTCCACTTCACGTTACATAATACTTTATTTCATTCATCATAATACGTAAAGCCATAAGAAAGATAATCATACATTCATAATAAGGAACATATCATACGCATTCATCATCGTCATACAGGGCAACATCATACATTCAAAATATGCATAAACATGCAACATCATCAACATCATCAACATCATGCCCTACATGCACTCTAAGGCCATAACCATCCTCTTACATGCTCTTACGGGTTACCTTACGTCCAAACTTACATCTGCACCTTTCCCCGAAGGCCAGAAGTCAAACTACACATTCATTCGAGTGCAACAGCCCTATTCGGGCATATGGACACTCTTCAGTCGCATGGCCTCCATGCGACTGAACATCATGCGACTGGACCCATGCGGATGGTCATCTATGCGAATGAACATCCAATCGTGCGTATGGACCTTGTGCGAATGGGACTACTGCGAATGGGCACCTATGCGACTAACCTCATGCGTATGGACTTATGCGACTAAGCATCTATGCGATTGAACCCTCAGTCGCACATCCCTCATGCGACTGGACCCTCAGTCGTGCGACTGAATCCCAATCGTGCGAATGACCTTCAATCGCCCTCATTCGGCCGTATGGCCTTCATTCGGTCGCCTAGCCCTAGCTGATGCAGAATGGAGTTCATCCCGAACCCAATCTGCCATTTTCGGCCTCCAAGCTCATCCAAACCCATTCTAAGCCTAAATTAACCCTCCTGGACCTTAGGAATGCATACCATAACACCATACAAGCACACACAAGCCCGAAATCATACACTAAACGCATCATACACATCACAGTCAAATGGGTCAAACATACACACACATAAAAACGGGTTTTTGACATCTTCCAGCCCCAAAATCAGTTGAAAACAAGTAAAAGTGGGGTCCTAGAACTCACACAATCGAGCACAAAGACAAGAGCTTCGATTTGGCTTGCTACTCGACGAATTTGGACACCCGAATCACCCGAATCAACCCTTTTTCTCCTTTTTCTCCTCTTTCTCTCTTCTCTCTTCTTTGGTGGCTGAATTTTGTGAAGTGTGGGGAGAGTGGGCTGCCCTCTCCCTACACATATCACCACATTTCCCGATTTTTCTTCGTTGGCGAGTTTGGCCCCTCGGCTTTGGACTTTATTTATTTTCTTTCTTCGTCGGCTTCAAAATAATAAATTTTCCGGGTGTTACAATATTGTCTGATTTTTTGTTTTTCATATGCACCTACACACCATTAAGATTATGCCTTGAATCAATTTTCTTCTTTTGTCATCCGCACCCATTGTTTTGTGACCGGCAGAAGATACCCGGGAGATGAGGTGGCACATGGTGGGTTTTTTTTCCCTAGACGGGAATACCACCCTCCAGATTCAATGACCAAAAAAATTTTGGACTAGAAAAATTTATCATTTCAGTAGAACATGTGAATGAGAAAAGTGAAAAAATATTTATTTGGGGGAAATTTAGAAAACTGGGATGACTCTCTGCAAAACGGAAAGAAAGAGAGAAAACTGGAGAAAATGAAAAAAAAATATAATGTGACACTAATGTGTTATTCGAGAGAAAGACGAGAAAAATGGAACGATTTTCGGTGAACAAACAAAGCAAACAACGCTAATGCCATGTTATTTCATAACGTGAGCTTTCTTGTAATACTTTTAGGCGTTGCATGTAAATAACATTAAATATGAAAGATTTGTTTTAGTGTCTATGCAAATATAAATTTAGTGTTAGCGTGTATATATATTAACTTTTTTAAGAACCATAAACACACAATCATTTAATTTGTACTTTTAAATTTACACTATTGTTTGTTATAATATTTGAGTCCTCGTTCCAATGCCTTCACCAGAAACCTCCATTTTACTATAATAAATTTAGGTTAATGTTGTAATACTTTGTGTTAGGTCTTTAAAAAGTTACGTTAGCATTAAAAATGTTATACAATCTTTTTCTATCAAAAGTTGTATTAGATGAATTTATATTAATTTAAAGTAACGGTTTTTGTTAGATAATTTCTGTTAGTAAACACTACCATTTTATTATAGAAAATTCAATATTTTTCAAAAGATTACTACTAAAAGATTACATTGGCCTGTTTTTTTAATACACATATATTAGTTGCATTGAGAAAAATAAAGTATTGAACATTATATTATTTATAAAATAAATTTAATGTAGAAGACAATATTTATAAGTACCGACATAGGTGTATGAACAGGAGGAGCAGACAAAAGTGCATAGAGCCCATAACCTTTACCTTCCATGCTCTTTTGCAACCTTCCATACACACACAACAATACAAGTATATTTATATAACTTTATTACATTTTCCTTTTTATAATCTTAAATTATATTTGTTTTTATATATAGTCAACAACATGATGCATATTCCATGATTTCATTTTTAGGGGTTGTTTGGTAACCTATTAATCAACCTTTTAGTAGTTTAAATGTCTGAATGGTTCAACATTTAATGATTAAGACTGTTTGTTTCGTGAGCAAATGTCTGAATGGTTCAGACATTTGCCTCTGAATGGTTAAGCATTATGCTAGTGCTGAATGATTAAGAGGTCTAATGCTGAATGGTTAAGCATTATACTAGTGCTGAATGATTAAGAGGTCTAATGCTGAATGGTTAAGACTTCTTATCTGAATTGGTCAGACATTTACATCTGAATAGTTAAACGATATACTAGCTCTTAATGGTTCAGACCTCTTAATGGTTTAACACTTAATGGTTCAGACATCTTATTAGTTCAGCATTTAATCATTCAGAATTTGCCAAACAACCTCTTATTGCATGTTTGTCAAATCAACTTCTTAACCAACTTTTGACTTATATTAACTTTTGAAAAGTTAATAAGTAAATAAGTATGTTTGAGTAAATGGTTGAAAAGTTGGTTTTAAATGATTGAAAAGTTGATTTTGAGAAGTTAAATGAAGTTACTTCTCAAAAGTTATTTTTCAAAAGTAACTTTAAAAAAAATAAGCAATCCCAAACACCCCCTTATTTGTATCAAGCTGATAATTAACATTATCAATTGTCTAATATTAAATAAAAATAGTGTAATAAGTATATGATGTAATTGATTCATTGTATAGACCATAAGGATGACATGACGAGGAGAGAGACAGTGATAAATTGTCTTGATGGACGAGGTCGGACGAGAACTGTGAAAGAAGGGAGAGGACGTGAAAGAGCTTGCGCCAATGGAATTTTTTCAGACAGACTGAAGTTAAGAAAGCAGGACCGTGATGGTCTTGCACATGATAAAAATAATGATTAACTCGTCATTTTATAAAGGTAATGATAAAAAACTCATTAGAGCATCTCTAATGCTAAAACCAATACAGTTCTGTAATATATGAAGATATAATAGACGCTACAAACGATCAAGCAGACCAATAAATCATCGATGAGATGAAACCCTAGAAACACACGTAGCGTATAATCTACGGGTAACGCGAGTTGACCTCTACCCGACTTGAACCCGATCAAAGAAGTCCACTTCAGCAGCAGTGGGCAGCCTAGCAACATTAGCCCACTTCAGTAGCAGCCCAATAAGCCCAAGCTTGAACTCCAGTGGTCCAGTCCAAATATGTTTATGCAAAATAAAAAGAAATAAAAATATAACATCTTTATCAAAATTATTTAAAAGACTCGACAGAGAGTGTGCCTTTTCAACAAAACCTTTGAAATTGAGTTCAATTGTCCACATCATAGAACGAGAGAGTAATAAAACCTTAAATTCTTAAGGTTAAAAAAGCTAAACATAACTTCAAACAGATGTTAATATTAGACTTCAAAAGTGTCATAGATCAACAATCACAAATATCCAAACATAAATTATTAAAGCTAGCGTTATAACTTATTCTATAACAACTCATAAAGAATTTTTATATAATTATACACGAAAGTAAAACTAAGAACTAAATTTTGTGTAAGAATGCTAAATACGTGGTCTTTTTGTAAATTATGATATATGTTCTAAAATTTGTGTTGTCTGATTTAATTTTATACTGTATGTATTATAATTTGTGTTATTTGATTGAATTTTATGCTGTCTGATTGAATTTTATACTATCTTTTAGAATTTGTTTGTTTTGTACTAGCAAAATCTGATAATTTAGTCAGAGGGATTGGTTTATCGCGACTAACGGATCTAACCCTATGGTGAATCGATTCCAACATCATTATAATGAGTTCAATCGAACTTCATTGAGTTGCTTTTGAGGTGATTAAAATCTTTCACATGATACTTAGGCAAAAATAAGTTTTTATCTAAATCTATGCCTAAAATTATATCTATACTAATAGACAAACTAAATGAATAGCTTACTTTTGGCTTTTTGAATTTTATTCCATGCGAGAAAAATAAGCGGATACTTGTTAACTAAGATAAGTGTTATCTTAATCAAGGCCAACCTATCCATTTCACATTTGAGACTGCAACCCAACCTTCTCTAGAAAAAAACTTATTATTGAAAAAAACTCATTACCTTAACTCTAAACATTTTGATTAAAATGAGAGTTAAACCTATAATCTTTCGGTTAACTGTTAATAATAAAATCTTTTGTCTATTTAACATGACATACATTTGGACCACCATAGATGAAAGATTGAAAGAGGCCATTAAATGACCGACGGTGGGTGGGCCCAAATATCAACGGTGGCTACTAGCAGCATCGTGCGGTGGGGTAGATGCCATAGCCGGTGGAACCCTATAAGCATGGTTAAGAATAAAGACAACTCAATAACTCATGGTGCATGTAATATGATGTGTGGGTTTCTATCACGTGATACCACGTGCATGATCCAACATGTACACTTGAAAGAAGACTACACCTAGTGTACTAGCCATGTTTGTCAAAAAAAAAAGTAATTTTTTTATTTTTAGAGGGGTAAAAAGACCAAAATACCCCTCCAGAAAAATTAAAAAGTTAAAAGTTTTGACTTTTTAACTTTTTTGGAGTGGTATTTTGGTCTTTTTACCCCTTCAAAAAATCAAAAAGTAACTTATATGTGTTTGACAAACACCCACTAAGTCTTTTGATATCCAAATTGCATAGTTTTTATGGTTTGGTTTAACGTTTCGATACGATTTGAAACTTGAAAGTGTTCACGTAAAATAGGCTAGTCTTAGATCGTTGCCTCTGTGAACTGTAGTTGACAGTTCGACCCAATATTTCTGAATCCTGCACATTATAAATAGTTATAAAAATATTTGTAAGTTTCAATTGGTTATGTGGTTATGGTCATTGTTGTATATGAATAACATAGGTTGTTTAAAAGTAAGGTTATATTGAATACAAACTATTTTTCTATAACAACTATATGAACTAATATGAGTAACACATTTAACATTACGTGCAAATCACATATTATTTATATATTTTTTAAAACATTTATAACTTTTTTTCACTACATTATTTTTGCAAAAAAGTTTTACTATTGATTTCAGTATTTTTTTTATTTTTCAACGCGTTTCATACTGATATAATTTTTGTAAAAATCGTCCTTCCATTTTTTGCACATGTGTAAACCTAGTTATCCAAATGTGTAAATATGGTTTTGCACATGTGCAAAATTAGGTATTATACATGTGTAAAACAAATTTCATAAAAAACGAGTTTTTTATATATATTTTTATATTTTTTTTCTGAACAAGAGAAATGAGAGAATTTTATCATTAAAAACTTGTGACTCATATTATTTTCTAGAGTTTTTAAAAAAAATAATATAAAATGAAGTCAACGTTCAATCTCTACTCGGTTGCTCAAACCCAAAACAACTAAAACCATATCAGTCTACAACTAGGCCCCTGATTAATATGTGGCCTTAAACTTTTTAAAAATAAATTTATATACATAGATTGCGCAGATATATTTAGATTTTAATCTAAAAGTATTCTTAAAAAAGACAGCTTCACCAATAATAATACAAGTTTGGTCCCCATATTTTAAAAATTACAAATTTAGTCCAAACATTTGAAAGTTTGTTGCAAATTTAGTCCCCACCGTTAGTGTTCGTTAGTTTTTAACGATCTGGGACTAAACATGCAATATGGTCAAACCATAGGGACCAATTTTGCAATTTTCTCAAAAAATTTAAAAAAAACTAAAAAATCATATAAAAATTAAAAAATTAAAATTTAAAAGTTCATACATCATGTTTAAATTGAAGAATACAAAAACCTTGTGAAAGTATAAATCCAAAAAAACAAAAAAATAAATCGAACCATTTTTTTATTTTTTTTAACTTTAATATGATTTTTTCAATATTTATTTTGAATTTTATAAATATTTATTCGATTGTATTTTTAATTTTTATTTGGTTTTTATTTAATTTTTTACTATAATCACATACTTCTTTTTCAATACTTTTCGTTTTCTCTTTTTATATACGTTTTATTTAAACTTTTATTTAGTTTTGAATTTAATTTGATTTTTTAACCTTTATTTTATTTTTTTAAAAAATTATTGAAATTTGTTGTTGATGTTTATTTGAATTTATTATGTTTTATTTTAGTTTCTTTCAAATTTCATTTGATTTTCGATTTTTTTTATTTTTTAAGAAAATTGCACAATTAGTCCCTATGGTTTGATCACATTGCATATTTGGTCCCCAGATCGTTAAAAACTAACGGACACTAACGGTGGGACTACATTTGCAACAAACTTTCAAATGTTTGGACTAAATTTACTATTTTTAAAATCTGGGGACCAAACTTGCAATATGATCAAACCACAGGGACTATTTCTGCAATTTTCTCATAATAATATTTTTATTTTATTGTTGGTCTATCCGGATAAAACATAAGTGTTTATAATTTAAACTTTAGAACGGCCCCTTGACTTATTGGTTCGCTTAGGGCACTGAAACAAATTCATAAGTTTTGAGACACACCTAACTAATAGAAGATAATAGTGTTAATACAGTTATTGCTAAAAAGGATTTAAATTTCAAATCTGGAAAGAAATAAATTTAGTAAAACTAGTTAATTTTGCAAAGAAAAAAGACCTTTTTAATCCATCGTATATCGGCAAATTGTAGATATTTGCGGTGAGGCTTGGGCCGTTGGGGTCTTGGGAAATGCTTGGCGCAATTAGGTTTCGATCACCGAACCTAAAACTTATACACAGCTCAATTTCACTTCAAGGCCTATTAATCCACCCTTATTTTAGTAGTTTTTACTTTTCACTTTTCACTTTTATCATTTCATGCAAGTATTAAGTATCGACTATATATGGAACCTCTTATTAACTTTTTCAAGGGGAAAATGTTATAAAATAATAACTAAGTTTTAAAACTGTTTTAATTTAGTCATTCATGTATGTTTTTTTTCTAAAATTGAACAACCAAACGATCAAATCGAGTCATCATTAATTTTTCTTATGTCAAGAAAGTAACGGCGGAGAAGACGTAACGGTCAGAATTTTCAATATATAAAATTATATTAAAAATTAAAAAAACATGTTAATTATGAAAAAATAAAAAAAGTACCTAAAATTAACGTTAACGTTCCATATCAGTATCAAAACATAGAAAAAATATATTTTCTAATTTAAACCAAAAATATAACATTTTAAAAACATGTTAAGACTTAATTTATATAAAATAAAAAAACAAAGTAACTTAATTGAATAACTTTTAAAACTTAAGTTATCCAATAGAACACTTTTAAAAATTGATTATTATTTTACAAAGTTAACTATTTTTTTAAGTGTGTTCAAAAAGATTCAAATTATACTAGTTTTCACTAGCTAAAACGTCTCTGTCAAACTGTTTATTAACTTAAAACAGAAACCAATAGAATATGAATTCATAACTTATAACTTTACATATAACCAGACACTTACAAGTGTATCACACACTCACACCTATAACACTTCCATACACACGGATTAGAAGTGATTACAAGGTATTATATTACACAAACCCTTGATTAACTCAATCAATCAACAACTTAATCAAAAGTATGCTTTAAAAACTTACGAATACTCTTCATAAAACCTACTTCACGTTCTCTACTTTTCACCACCACCGTAGCAACACCACCGTCATCTCCACCGCTCCGGTGGTTCCGCCGCCGCTGCCGCTGCCGCCGGTGGTAGTCACCTCCGTCATCCTCCTTAACCTTCAACCGATTCAACGAATCCTCACCGATTTCATCGGAGATCTTCGATCGAGGCATCATCACTAACGGACGTTCAAAACTCCGGCGACGACGACGGTCTCCGGCGTCGGAACGGTGGAGAACACGAGGCTCATGAAAGAATCGACGGTTAATCGCGTGAAATCGAGCGTATTCCGATCTCGGAGACGAATCAACTCCAATCATCCGATCATTCTCCGATTCATCAGATTCGTTCACGTTTTCGGTTGAATCGGATCTCGATTTCTTCGAATTGCTCGATGCAACAGCGAGATTTGAAGCTTCAACGTTGCAATCGATGTGTGTGTCGTCGGTGGTCCGTACGATCGGCAGATCGGACGGTGGTGGTTGTAGGGAGATACGGGCGGTGGTGACGGCGAATAATAATGTGAAGATGGTGACGACGGCGAAGTTTCCCTCCATTTTTCTGGTATGAAATTTGGGGATTTGGGGTTCGGGCAGGTTTATAGGGGTTACGGGCAGCGGGCAGGGAGGATCACCATACACGTGATGGGATTTTGTTGTGAATTGAAGGTGAGTGACGTTAGGGATTAATGGTAGATGAAGAAGTGAATAAAATAACACCTTTTTAAAGCGCGTTTTGTTTAAAAACGGTATATATGTGTGTAAAATGATTTTGAGTATGCGGTGAAAAATGAAGTAAAATAAGTTTTATCGTGTTTAATAAGTTAAAGATGAAATGATTAATACAAGTGTCAAACATAAAAATGACTTGTTTTACTACTTTTATCTCATGTCTATAATATCTTTTATATGTTTTATGGACTAAGAATGAGAAATAATGGAGTCTATAATCCTAGTTTCAATTATTTTTCAAAAATATAAATAATTACATAGTGTACATTTTGTTAATAAGATTTAATCGTATTATAAACAGGTTAGAAATTACCAGTCCTGATTGCTTTTCAAAAAATATTTATCTTGAGAAACCAATCTTGTAAGAAAACTCAAAAATACTCTTATTCCCAAACCACTGTATCAACCAACTCAGAATCTGAATAATATAATGAAGAACAGAAGACGCGTGATATCAAATATAAAGAGCAGACTAAACATTACAACGATGAACACATAACTAAACAAACTCATGAAATCATCATAAAGACGTAAACCTAGGAATGATTCCCATAAGAATGATGGAGATCAATATACAGAACTTCGATATTGAAGGGAAGAGAACGAGACCAAATAAGAAGCCTGTATTGTGTGTAGTTGATGATGATCAGAAGTGAATCAACAACTTCTATCATGATGATAAGAAGACGAATATATATTGTGTTCAGGAACTTGATGTGTGTTTATTACACTCTATTCTTATTTTATATTAACAAACTAACAACAACCCACTTAATACAAACCCACTAAAAATGATCCATCAATCTTGATTTCTGCTGTCATAAGCCCAATCTAGCTCAATTCACACAGCTGCATGTTTGTAGCTTAGCACCTTAGTCCAACAACACTTCAAAAGTTCTCACCACATATATGCAATCCAATATATGAAAAGAAGAGATAAACATACAGCTAGTTAAATGTAATTTTGACATTGAATTGGATGAATCAAAGATAGACACATATTTCAACATTTAATTTAATTATTAATCATAAGTTTATAGCTAGATTGTATTTTCCTATGACTTATGTGTGTGAAAGTATACTAAGGTTGAGACAAGTGCCTTAGTGGGAAGTATATGATACACTATAGAAGTCATCTTAGTTTTGATTTAGTTTTCATGGTTTTTGTGTTTAACTTTTTGAATGACTTGTTTGGAGTCGTGTTTTACGTGGTTGATTGGCTAGGGATGTGATGAACTCAAATCTTGCGTGTGTGTAACCATTTCGGTAGTATAAATTTATCATGTTGTCCAAGAATTTTTTGCTAGTAATGTTGTGGATTCAACATATATAAAGTGGTATACAAACGACAAACCTAATTAAAAGGATTGTAGCTTATATGTAGTGTTAAACTGTTAAAGGACTAATAACACAAGGTCGTTCTCAAATGAGATGAGATAATATTTTTTGTAACGTATATGAGATGATAAAGAAATATGGTCTGATAATATGTAAAACAAAATAAGATTTAAAATTTAGATGTTAACATAAATCAAGGTTCCTTTAGACTAGTAATGAAGGGTTGCCGTTGATAATGTTATGAAGCTCCTTGTCTTGGGTCCCATTATTCTTTTGCTGTTAATTGCTTCTTTAGAGATGTAATTGTATCCATAATTGTGTATGATAGAGTGTTGTTAAAAGTAAACTATACCAATTGATGTAATATATTTGTATCACAATCATGATGTATAGATCATGTTCATGAATTTACGAAAATAAGTAAAAGCTCCATTTTTCTCTCAATTCTACAATCTCTTCCCTTTCAATTTCAAGTTTTGATGCTTTCTAGAAATTACACATGGTTCTACTATTGAATCATCAGTAACATCTTTGGTCATTTCACTAGTGACATTATACACACCCATTTCCAACCTCGTCATCCGATTTTGGACTTTGGTAACCATGACGGATGATAGTGCAGATGCCACAAGAGAAGCATTGTCGCATAGGCCGGATGAGCCAGGGAAGCCGATAGAGTAGGCAAGTGTGAGGACCGGATGGTCCTCGCTACGCCACTTGGACTTGAATATTTTCTCCACCTTATTTTCACTTTAAATTAGGAATTTCGTTTGATGATAGGGTTAAATGGTCCTTGTTCAACCACTTGGACTTGAATATTATGTCCACTTAATTTTCTGTTTGAATTAGGGTTTCGGTTTGATGGTGAACATATGATGATCCTTGTTCAACCACTTGGACTTGAAAATCAACAACACTAAATGAAGGCATTCAAAGAAAAAGAAAATCTTTCGAAGAAAAAGAATGGAATATAATTAAAGTTCGTAGAAGTGAGAATGGGTGGTTGAGAGTAATAAATAAAGTTACTAAAAACAAAAAGTTGGTGAAAATTTGAAAAACAATTATTAATTCACTCCTAAAAATGGATAGAGAAAAACAATTAAAAGTTAATGTTTCAAACTACATATATCGAAACTTTCGAATAACCCATTTGACACCAAAATAAAAGGGGTTCTAGGTGGGCCAAAGATTTTCTCACCTGATGTGAGTTTCTCGTTATGATGGTCTTAGGTTTCGTACTTAAGTAATGGAGATGATCGGGTGGTCTAGTGACCCGTCAATGATTCATTTAACTGTTAAAAAAAACTAATTCAAACTTATAAAAACCTCTAAATTAAAAAAAAAATTAATGGGTCAAACTTTTATAATCCAAGCCATGTTTAAGTTAATCCATTTACTAAGTAGATCATCTTTAGGTTGACTGTTTACATTACCTGATGCAAAACTTAAGCATTTTCATGTCGTTTTACACACCAGCTAAGAAATTGAAAAACACATGAAAACATGTTCTTCTTAACGTTTTCTTTCCCATAGGGCAGTGGACACACAACCATTATATTAGTGGCCTTAAATCACTTCAAACGACCAACAAAAAATCTAAAAGAAATATATATCAAAATAAAGGGTATGTTGCAACAAAAAATTTAGCGGAATGTTCAAAGAAGACTTTGTCATCCAGAATTGACAGAGTTATATCTATACCAATAGCTAAAAAGTATTTAAAATGAAACGAACATAAGTTTTAGTCATCCAGATTTACGAGGCAGGTATAATTTAATATGTGGTTAGATACACAACACGATCGATTTTGAGAAATGGATGAAGTCTGGTTGAAAATCCAAAGAAAAGAGTAACGTATCGGAGCGAAGATGTGTTTCTTTTGAATTTTTATTTTCAAGTTGTCGGGAGCATGAAGCATATGATTACGTCAATTTTAGATACACCAAATAATGACTTAGCAACCGTTTTACACTAATCAATTATAATCGGTACGTCATATTCACATCTTTTTTATCTGTTTTCTTTACTTTGACAGACAAGATCACTAAAATAATTAAACTTTATATCAATAAAGATACAATTAGTAATATATTATTAATTTTATTAAACTTAACCCTTGAATTAATTACTAGATTCAATTGCATATTCTTAACTTTGGACATATGTATGTCAACCGTTAGTGATTTCGGTAAGCAACAAAATTCCAATTTCGATTACTTCTAGAGCTAATATATGTTTATTAATTCAAACCAATAATATTCTCTAAATCTTTGTACAAAAGGGGTGACTCCCACATCCTAATTTCATTCAAATAAAGCACAATGTTATCAAGAGCTTTATACACCAAGCCCAAAAGAAGCTTTAGGTTTCTTCAAATCCTTTTTCTTTTAATTGATGCAATGAAATAAGTTTGCAATTATTGATCTTTATAAACTTTTCATGTTAGGTATAACGAAGGAAGTTGTCGATCATCTCTCTCCTTGTGTGAATACGATGAGATCTTCATCGGATGCATGGAGAATGAGTTGGTTGTGCCTTGTGGTGGCGGTGCTATGGAGGAAGATGGTAGGTTTAGGTGGAGATTGAAAGACGTGATGTGGGCTTCTATAGGGGTTGTGGGAGAGAGCACGTTAGGTGTGACTGAGAAAGTGGTATTTTCAGATGGTACATGTAGCATGTTAAAAAGGTTTAGGATGACTTGTGTAAGGAGGAAGGGGTTTGGGCAACGTGTAGACCGATTGGCTGAGATCGGACAATGTTGTGATTATCTTGTTCCAGTGAGGGCTTATCTTTATTCCAAGAGGTTCAAGTTTGTTGTTTGTGATTACTACCCGATGGGTAGTTTGTATGATCTACTTATCGGTATGTTCCATCTTTTTTAACCAATAAGAATGATTGTTATCATATATTCTTGTACTAGTATAGTACCCCGTGTATAACACGAATTAAATAAATAAAATATTAAATACTTTGTAACAAAATTTTAAATTTTATAAAATGATATATTTAAATAAGATATGATCGAGTTACGTATAACTAAGTACTTCAAATAAAAACAACATAATATTGTTTTAAGCTTTCGTTTGATAAGACTGTGTTTTTTTAATTATTATTTTTTTTTAAATTTTGGTCTTTTCTATAATTTTTTTTACAAAAAAATCATCCTTATAAAATTAGAAAAAAGAATAGTATTAAAAATAGTTCGTATCTTATAAATATATTTTTGTTCAAGAAAATTATTGTGTATTATACATTTTTAAAGTGTGTTTTTATAATAAAAATCTAGTTTTTTATTTTTTATGATATCTTTTTTTTAATTTGGAAATGTTTTAAATAATATATTACTATATATATTATTAGAGAAAATAAAAATGAAAATGCGTAATATATTGACACATGACATCTCAAAACCTTCTTATATTATAGATAATAGAAATAGATAATAGATATGCTACAATTAGTTGTGATATTATTAATCGTCATACAAATTGAAGATCAAATTGTATTGGCGTGAATGTTTTAGGGGCAAGAGAACATGGTCACACCCAACTTACTTGGAAGAAAAGACTCAAGATAATCTTGCACATAGCAAGAGCCATTTGCTTCATCCATTCGCAATCGCCACGACGAGAAAAAAACATGATCATGAACGTTCATGGAAACCTTAAAACAACCAACATCATGATTGATGTTGATTTCAATGCATATCTATCCAACTACGGCTTCTCCCAACTCGCCATGGAAGTTTCTGACAACCATCATATGAAGACAACTTCGCCCCCAACCCTACGCGAACCATTGTCACAGAAAAGTGACATATATCATTTTGGGTTGATCATGTTGGATATTTTAGGAGGGCCAAAGGCACTGGAGTTGATAAAATCAAGTGACTTTGAAAGAAAAGAAGATATTAAAGTTAAAGAATGTGAGTTTTTTGAGTTTTGTTTTGAAGGGAAAGACAGATGGAAAGTTTTGAAGGTTTGGAGCATGGCCTTGGAATGTACAAATAGGTCATATGAAGCTAGGCCCTCAATTGAGAATATACTACTACACTTGAGCAAATAGTGGTACTTAAAAGCATGTGTTAAAAATCAATAGAAACTGTTTTTTGAATATGTGTTAGTACTAGAGTCAATACTTAAAGTTTATTGTAACAATAGTATAATCAATACACACTTATTGATTAGGAATTATACTTATTCTCATTGTACTTCTACAAATATATAATCAATAATATATAATATCTTATGGAGTTTTTATCACTTTGTATAAAAACTTAATCAAAACATATCTTCTAATTATGATAAATATATTATAATAAACTCTAATAAATATACTATCTCAATAATTATATGATTTAAAATCGATATTATTTGATCTAATTAAAGGTCAAAACGTTCTCTCTCTGATAAAGATATATCGTCGTAATGATCAATCTACACCATCAAAATAATAGCCTAGAACCCTAGATTCATCGTATATAGCTTTCTTCATTAGTTTTAACTTTCATGAATGACATTTTTAAACTTGAAACGTAGTTATAGTTGTATTTTCTAGTTTAACGGAAGTGAACCTTGTGAGAGATATGAAAAGGAAAAAAAGGAATAAAAAACATGATAAATACAATATATAATATGTTTTGGGGTTTTCATCATTATATATATATATATATATATATATATATATATATATATATATATATATATATATATATATATATATATATATATATATATATATATATATATATATATATATATATATATATATATATATATATATATATATATATATATATATATATATATATATATATATATATATATATGAAAACCTAATCAACTCATATCTTCTAATATATATGATTAATACCGATTTTATTTGATATATTTTTTTAACAACAATCTAATCTTCTCATATCTTACGTCGTTGTTCACCGCAGACTTGAATCTCAACCTCTTGTGGAAAGGCGCCATTTCAAACATATGTGTATCTCTAGGCCAAAGGTCCTTTGTTGTAAAATCAATCTACACCATCAAAATAATAACCTATACTTACTGCATACAACTTTTTTAATCGGTTTTAACTTCATAAATGGCATTTTTAACCTTTAAATATCGTTATGGTTGTATTTTATTATTTAAATGGATCAAGTTATCATTGAGGAAATATGATAAAGGAGAGAATCGAAAACATGATAAACTTAAGGTATCAAAGAATAACTCGACCATTGGTTATGTGATGGTATTCCTATTAGTGGTTTGTGAAGATATTCACATGAATGCGATCAACATATATGTGCTTTATTTGTTTTTTTGAGTGTTGTTAAAGTATGAGATGTATATATGCTAATACCAGCTTAAATAAAATATTAAATAGAATAAAATTATTAATTATAAAACGATAGACTAAGACATGATATGATTGAACTATAAGTAATATGAACTTTTTAACTTTTTTATTTTTTCTAAGATAAATTAAACATTTTCTTTTAAAATAACATTTTAAAATTTTTTCATTTACAAAAATTTTCTTACTATAACTTCCTATTTTAATTATTTTTGTTTTATAAAAAAATTACTTTAAAAAAACTAATTTTAAAATATTACGTAAAAATAGTTTGATTTTTTTAAAAATATTCTTTTTATAAAAACTATCTCTATATAAATAGCATTAATAAAAAATTATCTTTTTTAATTTATTAAAAAACTAATTATAATGTAAAAAGTGAATATATAATAATATTAGTAATTAATGTGGTTATTTAATAAAAGAGAGAAGCGACAAAATTTTAATAAGAATGAATGTCCTGCTGACATATGACACCTTTATTTACCCTTTTATTATAGTAAAAAGATTATACTATCCAAAAATGCTTTGAAAAATATCCGTAGTGACAAACATTGTTGAGTCTTCTCAAAGTTTCTACTTCATAAGCAAGTCAAGAAATAAGCACCTTAGGTAGAGTAAAAACGATGTGTTCATACCTTAGTATTGAATAATTATTTAAAACTGAAATCATATCAATACACTGACTTTTCATTCTCTACCAAGAAGCTTCTAACATGACTTAAAACATACCTTGCGACTAAAGGAAATGTTTGGTCAAAGTCAGAAGCCCTTGAGGGAGAACAAGTAATCAATGCATTGGAAAACATTCTTAGTTTCTTTCTAATCCCATTGATGACGGACCATGACAAATTGTGTTGATCACAATTAAAACATCACTGCTTGCTCTCCATCAAAAGGCTTCTGATTTAGTTCAAAACACACTTCAAACTAAGGGGCATTGTATGGCCAAAATCAGAAGCCCTTGAGGGAGAGCGAACAATCAATGCTTTGGAAAGCGTGAGAACCATTAAGTTTCTTCTTATACCCTTGATCATGAAACCAAGACAAGTTTTACCGACTATAATCAAAACATTGACTTTTTATTCTCCGTCAGAAGGCTTCTAACATGACTAAAAACAAACACTTGAGACTGTGTGCATTGTATGGTCAAGTCGGAAGCCTTTGAGGGAGAACAAACAGTCAATACCTTGAAAACCTTCTTAGTTTTTTCTTTATCTCATTGGCTTGAAACCATGAGAAACCTTATTGGAGGAGAAGCCCTTTTATAAGCAAAAACAATGGGAAGATTTGATTGATAATATACAACGTGTTGATAAATGATTCAATTTGGTGGGGTATACATATCTTTGGCCTTTTGAAACTTAGTGCAGAAAATAAATCTTGCTAGCACTATATAGATAAGATACTAGCACTAAAAGCATAACAATCCAAAATAATGAAAGACAAACTAGCATGATTATAATATATTTAATAATACAAGACAATTATTAAAGATATATAGCTTATTAGTGAAAAAATAAGTGTTGGATTAGTAGTCATATTATCATTTTCTACAAAAGTAATAAAGTTGCTTATTTATATTGAACATGTGATACTTGTAAATTAGTTCGAGGTACAGTTAACATTACTAAAGAAGCAAAGTGGATACTTTTATCACACATAAAAACCTATTTGATATAATACAAAAAAGGTGTTTAGGGTTACTTATTAAATTTGATTTGTATAAATGTATAATTAACTTTAAAGTGTTAGATAAGTTATCTCAAACACATTCAAAACAACTTATTGCATATATCATTTTATGTTATTATTAGGTATACGTAATTACGTATACATTGGGATAAAAATGACCTATAATGAAGTTGTAGATAACTCATTCATTATTAATAATTTGTGGTTGCTAACTTACTAATAAAGTTGGATTATTTTGTAGGAAAAAAAAGTAAAATTAAAGAAATAATATATCTAGAAGGTTGACTTGGCCTTTGAGATGAATGACGAGTTAACCAATCTTTGATTTATTCTCATACAAATAACAAAGAATAAGCATAAAAAACAATATATATTCTTTCATATTTGACATTCCTCGAATATATATCAACCTAAAAGTCTATAACAATGGGTTGACATCTATCACTTCTTGTTATCCTCGGAATCAATACGCATAAGTGTCTATGGGCTCCTAAGGTTTTGATTACCTGACTTTCTCCTCAGGTTTATAAAACTATACGTAGTGGGTATTTTGAGGGCTCTAAACATCATGACATGGACATAAGTAGGGCTCAAAACATCATTACTTTCTAATTTAATCACTCATGCATATTTTTTTTTAAATTGGACCACCAAACAATCAAATTGAGTCATCATTAAATTTTTTTATGTCAAGAAAATAACGGTGAAGAAGACGTGGGAGTCAGAATATTCAATATATAAAATTATATTAAAAAACATGTTAATTATAAAAAAAATAAAAAAATAACCAAAATTTACGTCAACGTTTCATATCCACATCAAAAGATAGAAAAAATATTTCTAACTAAAACCAAAAGTATAACATACTAAAAAACATGTCAAGACTTTTAATTTATATAAAATATAACACTTTAAAACTTGAATTATATAATTGAAACACTTCTTTAATATAATTACTATTTTCCAAAGTTTTCCTTTATTCACACACACATTTTTCTAACTAAACTCCAAGCCCCATAACTTTAACGTGCTCTTAGCTTCATAGTTCATAACTTCATACTAAGCCCAATTAGGCCCATAACGGCCCAACGGGGTATTCATCACATTTGGCGCGAAAATAAATCAACACTCGACGGTTGACACCTCACACACTTTAGGTTACTTTCATCTGTTATCTCATCGGAAAAAATGGCCCCAAAACGCCGGCGAACGACGGATGGTGAAAATGAAATCAAAAAATCAGTGAAAAATCGGAGTTCAATGGTCACACGAAGTCATAGTTCATCGGTGAAGATAAGTGATAATAATAATAATAATGATGATAATATTATTATTATTAAGTCGCCGGTGGTGGTTTTCGCTCACGGCGCCGGAGCTCCGTCGTCTTCTGAGTGGATGATAAGGTTAGATTATTTAAACTGTTTTTCTTTTGTTTATGTTGAATTTGGTGAAAATATTGCAATTTTCAATCGGAAATTTGGGGATTCACCTGTTTGAGATGAAAAGATGATGATATTATAATGCTATTATAATTTAGAGCAGTGGCGGAGCTTGAAACAAACCTTAAAGGGGGCGAAAGCAAACTATTTTAGGTGGGACGAACTTTATATTTATTGAAAAAACATTTTTAACGGACCGAAAATTTACACTGACGAAAAAGAAATAGAGACAGCCCCCGCCCCCTTGAAGCTTCGCCAGTGTTTTAGAGTTAAACTGATCGCGTTTATTGGTAATTGAACATAGGGGTGTTTGGGATTGTCTATTTTATTGAAAAGTTACTTTTGTAGAGTTACTTTTTAAAAGTAAATCTCTTTGATTTTTCAAAATTTACTTATTAGCTATTTACAAAAATCTATTTATCAACTTATTTAATGTTTTTTAAACATACTTATTGACTTATTAACTTTTTTAAAAGTTAATAAGTTAAAAAGTAGATTTCCCAAACACCCACATAAACTTGAAATTACAAATTTTAAGTCACGTGTAGTGACGTAGCTTGAATCAAACTGTAAGGGCAAGAGTTAAAGTAAACTATTTTAAAGGAGGGCGAACTTTATTTATATTAAAAAGTTTACGCTACCAGACCGAAAATTAACACTTTTGACGTAAAAAAAGGGGGTTGGGCCCAGCCCTTACTAATCTTCACCAATGGTCATGTGACACGATCATAATACTAGAATTCATGGGTTTAACTGAAATTATACTATATTTGTATATTAATATTCTTAAATTATTAAATTTAATACTAAATTTAAGTGTATATAAAATATTATGCTACCAGATAAAACATTTCTTTCGAAAAAGATTATAAAACTAAATGAGTAAATGGTTTACCGTCTAGCTAAATGTATTAGTGGTTTTGACCCAAAATAACATGAGCCCCATTATACTAGGTTAAAAATGAGAATTTTGTGTTCGTTTCTTATTTTGTTTTCGTGTCATGTTAGAAATTCACATTTCTAGTGTATATATCATATGTAGTATCTATGACGCTAATGGGCCAAACTTATGGTATCAATTAGTGGTGCAAATCGGGTTGGGTTTGAAACCGGTTCGGGTTGGGTCGACAAACTTTAAACTGGTTTTTTCTCCGAACTGGTTCGGTTTGAAACCAGTTTGGTTGAAGGAAACGACTGGGTTCAAATACGTTCGAAACCAGATTCACCGAATAGGGTTAAGAACCGATCTCAAACCTACAGATTGGACCCGGTTGGAGTGAAACCAGTTTACTAACCGGGTTGGGTCGGGTTGCTTTTTTTAGTTTCCAAACCGGTTTTTTTGGTTCATTAATTCACTGTTCACAAGCTTGGTATTTTATTTTGTAGATGGAAGAACTTGTTGGCTGATTCACTAAATGCAGTTGAAGTTGTAACCTTTGACTACCCATGTGAGTTTCCTTAAAGAACAAACAAATTAAGTTACTGATAAATTCATAATGAACATAATGATGTTTTGAGCTACTGATAATAACTGCTTGCAGACATATCTAAAAGAAAACCTCCTCCAAAAGCAGAAAAACTGGTTGAGTTTCACTCGGATATCGTCAAAACAATCGCTGCAAAGTACCCGCAACATCCTCTAGTTTTAGTTGGAAAATCCATGGGTTCTAGGTAACGATGACTAAATCAGTGGTTTTATTGATTCGTAGATCTGTAACGAGTGTTGCGAATGGTTTTTTACTGTTGTATGCAGAGTAAGTTGTATGGTAGCTGCTGAGGACGGTGTTCGGGCTTCTGCTGTAGTTTGCCTGGGATACCCGCTAAAGGTTTGTTAGATCATATGATAATATGATATCGTACGCGTAATTATTTGAACTTTGTAGTGTAGAGCGGAAGGAAAAAAGATAAAAGAGAATACTCTTTAGAGGAGAAGTTGATAAAATGTCTGGATTCCTCTTTTATACGGAAAAACTAAATTGAGGAAGCCTGTGATTGAAATTAACTAAATAAATGAGCACATAAGTTAATAAATTCAAGGATTCACGCATTTTTACAATAAAAACAAAAGAAATTTGCTAAGTTTGGCGAAAAACCGTCAACAGCAAAGTTTGGAGATCACATATTACGAATATATGACTCGATACATCCTTTTCAGGGCGCAAAAGGAGCCATTCGAGATGAACCCCTTTTGCAACTTACAGTTCCTACCATGTTTGTACAGGTGCGCGATAAGGGTCACTTCATATGTTTCGTCTATTTTTTTAAAAACTTTTTTTGCTACTTAAGTGACATCCCCATCACGTAGCGTGAAAAATATTATATTTTTAAACTTTTGACAGTGTCAGGCTAAAGATAAACTTCAAAACTATACGCGCTAACTGACCATTCTTCTTTTGGTTAATGAAGGGCACCAAAGACGGGTTGTGTTCACTGGAGTCACTAGAAGCGGTAATGAAGAAAATGAAAGCTCCGACTAGACTGCATGTTGTTGAAAATGGCGATCACTCGCTGAAAATCGCTAAGAAGAATCTTAAGTTTGCAGGAATCACTCAAGAAGAAGCAGAACAATGTGCTGTTCAAGCAATTGCAATGTTTGTTTCACAGATCATAGGTGCAAGGTGAATACTAGGTGAATACTATCCTTAACTAACTTCGTATGCGCGATAAATTGCGTATTTTGGTTTGTATTATATGAGTATATAATGATATTACTCATGTCAGCAACTTCTTTTGTATCTTATCATCTTGTTGGGACTTTTATCCTCTATGAAATGACATGTTTAGGACCAGTTTAATGTGTTAACTAGCACAAACCAAGTGAATCGGATGTCGTAACAGGCTGAGGTGACAAAATGAAAAGATTCAGTAACGGGTCAAAATATGTAATTTTGTTTAAGTTTGTTTTGTAATATATGTTTATGATAATAATTAGATGAATTATCTACGAGCAGCCTTTTTATTCTATAAGATAGAGGTAAGGTTTGTTTTTATCTCATCTTCTCTTCATACTCTTCTGGAGTTACGGAGCCTATAATATATTATTGAAAGCAAATATTTTGTTTAAGTATGTTGTTTGTTTGTTCACAAGGGTATTTTGGGAATTCCATCTTGTTTTCAGCCCACAAGTTTCTTTCTCTAACCAAAACTGTTGATGTTTGATTTTCTTGTTGAAAGCAAATATTATTTTTGCGGTTTGGATTGTGGAAAAATAACAAAGTTGACACTTATGGACAATTTAGAATTCTAGAAAGAAAATAATTAATATATACACACTTCAATTATATTTGTTTGAACTTGTTGACTTGTTATTTTGTGGGTCTATATACAATATATTTACAATATATTTCCAAATAAATATTGTGGGTCTATAAATTGTCAAATAAATATGTTGATATTCATGTATGACATTTTTGTGGTTCACGATTTTTCGAGTTTCAAATTCTTTTATTACTTGTTTTTGATTTCTCACTGACTTTATTAGCCTGTAATCTAGAATCGAGCCACCTCGAGTTCTAATGAACCATATTGTGGTCTTGAAGGGTCATGGTCCTAGGTGGGTCACGTCGTGGGCTCATCTAGAGACCAATTCTAACTAGCTTGTAGATTAATAAAGTGGAAATGTGAGGCTAGCCCACTTGGTAGAGGTTTTGCTTCTTAAAGAGGAGGTTTTGGATTCAAACTCAAGCAATGGTGTAATTTGATGTAATATAGGAGTAGAATTCTTTGCAGTTCAAAAAAAAGATGAATAAAGTGGAGAGTGGAGTTAATACACAACTCCTCTCGATTTGTATTCAAATCATTGTATTCCCAATGAAAATTCGTGTGAATAATGTCTTCTTGTTACATTTATCTACTTGTTCATTTACAAGATATGAGTAATACACTATTGTCCGTGAAAGAAAGATATAGAACTATAACTTCTTGATCACTAGGTAACTTAAAATTATTTTTTATATTGTCTATATTTATCACACAGAGATGAAATTTATGTGTTTTTTAAAGAAACTTACTTTCTAAAAATAATATATTAATGTCTATTGAATCATTTACAAGATATGAGTAATATACTGTCGTTTGTAAAAGATTGATATAGAACTATAACTTCTTAATTGTTAGGTAACTTAAAATTGTTTTTTATATTGTTTATGTCTACCATACAGAGGTGAAACTTATGTGTTTTTTAAAGAAACTTACTTTTTAAAAATAATATATTAATGAGTTTGGTTAACTAAAGGTTAGTGATTCCCCTTGACTATTTAAAAAAATCTTCATGTTTTATTACAATCATAAAGCTTTGTTACTTTTAATCTGTTAAAATATATTCATATATTTATTCACTAATAATATTTTATAAGGAATTGTATAGTCGATTTGAGAAGTCAACGAAGGGCATATTGAACGTGTTACTTAGGTGGATTGACATATCATTACACGACACTGTTACTGTCTAATAAAACGCGGCATTAAGACTAACCCATTTATTATTCATTATAATAATTATAACAATTATAATAATTATTTTGGCTTATAATATTATAATCCGTATTAATCCCACTAGTCAATTTTTATTAATCAAACTAATCAGATTATATGGGGAAATTCAGTGCATGATACGCTCAAATATATTTCTAATTCCATGTGACACGTTTATTAATCATATTAGAAAGATTTTATTATGAATCATATTTGTACAAATATTCTGAGTACGACGGGTAGTTACGATTATTCTAAATTTATATCCTTAATTTAGTCTGAGAACAATTATTCTAAATTTAATCTGACAACAATTATTCTGAGTATGACGGGTAGTTACGGGTAGTATGCTAAGCCTATGGATGACCCATACACCGATGTACAGGAAATAGATGAGGGAAAAGCGCACTTTGCAAGAGGGCAAGTTTTGTCAGAAGGGAGGAGAAAGGACATCCCGCCCGTAAAGATAGATGAGAGAGATGATAGGATAGCTAACATGTTGTCACGAAACATGCCCATAAAATTGAAACATTGACGAGCACCCTTTAGCTATTTATAGAATTCATGCTACTTTCTCTAATCGAGTTTGTCTACACATGTGTCTCTACGTAACAAACCTTTTTATAATCTGTAGTTCCTCATGATGATCTATTTTTGTATCGTAGTATCGTTGCTCAACGACTTGTCCATAGATTATTTATACTATTATGAATAACATTTCTTAAGTTATTCAAAAACAATGTATTTTTAGGTATCTTAAGGATAGTAGTTCTCATTGTTTACCAATTAGAAGCTCCACCAATATTACATTATATGCTTTTCGCTTGCAATTCAAACCATACCTTAATACATATATATTCTTTTTGTTTATGTTTTTTGTAATAGCAATTTCACAACCATTGGTTTACAAAGCTTTTAATGTAGTCTTGGCTGTTTGACAATTTTTAAATGATTAAGTGTTGAACCAATAATATGTCTGAACCATTAAGTTTTGAACCAATAATATATCTGAATCATTACGTGTTGAACCAATAAGGAATCTGAACCATTAAGTGTTAAATCATTAAGAGCTATTATATCACTTAACTATTCAAAGACAAATGTCCGAACAATTCAGATAAGAGGTTTTAACCATTCAGCATTAATATAATACTTAACCATTCAGATGCAAATGTCTGAACCATTCAGACGTGTGCTCACGATACAAACAGTCTGAACCATTAAATGTTGAACCATTCAGACATTTGAATCATTAATATGTTGAAACAATCAGCCCCTTAGTTTTAAACAGATAGGGTTGTCAAACAGCGTACAACCTTAAAAACAAAACAAAAAGGTTATCAAACGAGTCCAAAAATATATTTAAATACGGAAAGACATTAAAACAGTACATGAAGTGGATAATAAACTAGTCTGACCTGAGTTAGAGCTTCAAACTCTTGTTAATTTAATCCACTATGAATGTAACACGTCACGTGTGTGTGTGTGTGTGTGTGATAGAGAGAGAGAGTTGAAATGGTCAGCACCAAAAAGATTCTCAGTGAAGGGGGATGATAATGGGTGAATCTTTTCTTCTGAACTTTGAATTGGTCAGCACACACTTTATTGCATTATTACTCCATCACAATATCTCATTTTCATTACTTCAGGGGTTCATATTGAAATTTCTTCTAATTGTGTTAAAAGTTTCATAAAAGTACCTTAGTTTTATGCATTCATCTCTAACACATTAAAAATCAGAGGCACCCACCAACCTTTTAATAATCAGGGGCAAAGACCACACCCACCAACTTTTTTATGTGTTAGAGCAAACTCAAGGCTATGGTTGTAAATAAGTCAAGTTGCTCGTGAGCTGCTCGAGATTAGAATTGTTAAAGCTAATTTAAACCGAGCTTGGCCCAATCTCAGATTATCAAAGCTCATTTAATAAACGAGCTTGAGTCTAAGTTTCACATGTTAAGCTTGACTAAACTAGCCTTAACTACTAAAAGGTCTTTGGTCTAAGAGTACCTAGGTGTGCTGCATGACATCTCTCCTTAAAAGGTAAAGTGTTTAAATCTCATCATGACAAATAACGTATATATAAAAGTATAATTAGAGTATGTGTTAGTTTGTCATTAATAAAATTAAAAGTTGTAATTATTATATATAAAATTATGATTATATAACTAATAATATTATGTTACATGTAGAAATTATAATTGTAAATATACAAAAAAATAAATATATATGCATATCATTATATGAATATATGATTAATAAAACCAATGAGATGAGTCTAGCTCGAGCTTGAAAAACTACTCATGAGCTAAGTTCGAGTTTTAAAAAATAGAGTTCAAAACCAGCCAAGCTCAACCTCTTTCGAGTTAAACGAGTCGAGCTCAAGCTATCTTAAGATTAAACGAACCGAGCTCACGCTCAACAACGCTCGCTTGCGCTCCTACCTGGTTGGTTTGAACTTTACATCACTACACCTATTAGTGACATGGCACATGGGGTCTAGATATTAGAATAAAACAAGTTGTGGGTGTTGGAATAAAGTTCTTAAACTAAAGGGGTTTAATAAGAAAATCAGTTAGTTTTGAATTGGTCAGCAGCAAAAGGGACAATGACCAACCTTTTGAAAGAAAATAAACATTAAACAGCTCACACGGTTTCTCAGTCAAACTTCAACATCCTCTCTACTTTAAAACCTTAATAACTCACCTCATCCTTCAGCTCTCAAACACACCTCACCCTCCCATCTCATGAACACCCACCGTTGACTTTTCAAACTCAAACCCACTTCACTTGTACACTCTGCAGCTTAAGTTGTACACGACAACGGTATGGACACTAGCGCTTGTATAATCAATGAGATAACACAAGGGATGGAATTAGCCAAGCAGCTAAAGTCCATCTTGAGTTCAGAATCTTCACTTGGAAGAAAACAAGTTTTGATTCAGGAAATCATATCATCATATGATAGAGCTCTGATGATGGTCAAGTGGGGTCACTCGGGTGGTCAAACACCGCCAGTTACACCGCCGCTAGCACCGCCAATGATCAGCCAGCCTGAGTCGTCGGTTTCCATTGATGAGAGCCCGCGAAGTGGAGATTTCAATCAAGCCTTTGATGATCAACAAGACATGAGAGGTGTATCTAAGAAAAGGTACCTATCTTTTTCGAACTAGCATTAGGAAGGTGTGCATTATGTGTGATTTAAATTGCAAAGCTCTAACGTTTTCTTATTGGTGTCACAGGAAGGCGATAACGACATGGCGAAACCAAATTCGAATCTCGACGGACACTGGGTTGGAGGGAAACACGGATGACGGTTATAGTTGGAGGAAGTATGGGCAAAAAGACATTTTGGGTGCCAAATTTCCAAGGTACGAACAAGAGGCATGATTTTTTGTTATTCCTATTTTTTCTTTTCTAAGTTCCAGGTAAAAATGGGGCCCACTTCGGCCCCACTTCATTTTTCTAATAGAGCAGGTTCCACTTCTTCGTGAAGTGGAACCTACCACTGCTCTATGAGATATCTTTTTAGTTACAATGAGTGTGGGGCCCATTTCCATTTGGACTCTACAATCATTCTACCAATGTATCTCTTACATATTTCTTTCTAATATTAGAAAGATAGTCATACTGATAGAGTGTGGGACCGACTTTTGTGCGGTCATAGGGTCAAATGTCAGAGTATATATATCCCATGAAAATAGAAGTAGGTGTCTGTGAGGTCAATTTATATGACAAAATTATTTTAAATATTCCTGTATTGATGGTAATTATTACTTAATCTTGCAGAAGTTATTATAGATGCACGTACCGTTATATCCATCAGTGCATGGCGCGAAAACAAGTGCAGAGAACAGACGAGGACCCCATGGTGTTTGAGATCACATACAGAGGGCAGCACACTTGCAACCCCACCACTACGCCATCAGTTGCACCGCCACAGTCACCTGAAAAACATGAGATTCAACAAAACAACCACCAACTACCGCTACCACTACCACCAATATCTGGAGATATGCTCACAAATCTTAGAGAAAATCTCAGAGTCAGTACCTCGGATTCAGATGCAATGGTTCCACATTCGTTTTCCTTCCCTTCGGCATCATTTGGATCCATAGATAACTACCAACAACTTGATTTTTTAAATGAACTTGATAACAATCTTTTGCAAGGATATTCGCCTTCTTTTATCTCACCTGCCACATCCGGGTCAAACTACTTCACAGAATGTGGTAGTGATTTCCAGCATCATGATGACTCGCATCTGTCGGGAATAACCACTGCTTCAGCCACAAATTCTCCATTGGCTTTCCCCGCTGATCCACAGGATCTTAGCACAAATTTTCCATTCAACTCAGGATTTTTCATCTGATCCATAAGAATAAATGAATAATGTAGTCATTGATAACATTTAAAAATAGCAATAAGTTTTGCTAGTTTTAGATAGGGATGCTTACTAGCATCACTAAAACATGTTTGTACCAATAGAAGCATTGGGAACCATGCTTGTAGTCTTGTACAAATAAAATGTACGATTTAAGAGCCAGGAAACATCTAGAAATTATATATAATTATCATTTGTTTATGTTGAGATGCAATTTCAATTGTTCTTAGGCTTTAAAAATAAACTTGAAAAATAAAGAAATTAAACTGAAGTTGCAAGATCTGAACATATTACGCGCACACAAAACGGCGGAATAATACATTGGTGTGTGACAATTACGATCAACTCCAGCAGACAGACTGAGGACTCAAGTTATTACACATAAACTATATGTCAGAATATTTAGGGAACAGTGGAACACAAAGATTTATCATTCCCAGTTAATGGTGTACCTTAGGAAAATTTGATTGGGGAGTATCTGGAATCGACTCAAAACTTGCAGGTCGAGTTTTGTTTCTTTGTGTGATCCAAGAAGTAGATGCAGATTCATCACTGAATCTGGAACATTCTGAAATTCAGCCTATAAACCAAAAGAAGAAAAGGATAAACATATCTGTAAGAAAACACAAGAGAGCATAAGATACAGAGAAAAACATAATATATGCACAAGATTAGCCATAAATAAGTATCCATTTGAAAAAGCAATTCTCTGCAAATTAAATTTAAATTTTAACAGGGTTAGGGATTTAGGAGATAAACTAACTATACAAATAAGGCTTCTATCGCAAACCGAAAATTTAAGTTTTAAGCGGTCATCTCAATGGCAAAACTTCAAGGGAATATTATTCCAAACATTTGAACAGCAACAATGGGCCACAAAATCAGGCAAACACACCTCTTTGCCTCAATAAGCAATTTAATCTTTTATCATCACATTATAGCATATTAATCGAGTTAAAATATAAACCTTGAACCTAAAAGTGGATATGAAGAAGGAAGAAGTCGGTAACTGGCATCAAAGATGGCTATTGTTCCATTGATCAAACCTGCAGCTGTTCTTTGACCATAATAGTTTCATGAAAAAGTTGTGCCTTTATCTAGCTTTGTGACTGATTTCTCCATCGTGTATAGATTCTTGGAAGTAATATCCAAATATGCAATTTGAGTATACCAATGTGAAGAGAAACATGAAGTCAAATATAGCAATCAAACAAATATCATTCCCATTATACAAATTCATTAACAGAAATCTTAAATCATGTAACTCTGTAGTTTGTACAATAATCAAAGTGTCAAACTAGGTCAAACCAATCGTGACATTTTTAAGAGTTTCACACCTGGTTGTAGCTTGCAAGTTGCAAGCTGATACCTCTATTTTGGTTACAACTTTAGATCTTCAACTTGTAAAAGGAAATCATAAAACGCTATATATTGGATCTACAACCAGACTGAAAGTGTGATATCGTGGCTGCTGTAGAACTTTAAAACTTGAGAGAATGAAAAAAATGACCTTTGGTCCAATGGAATAAAACATGGTTTACATAAGACGGCCCACGTAATGAGCTCGGGGATATTGTTTTTGTAGTTGCGGCCACTGCACAAACAACTGATCGGCCATGTGTAATTTGTAAAGAAGCAAGCCACTCAATGAAAGCCTTTTGACTCTTGCAATACTCTCCACATAGAATATATGTGACCATCTGATTCCAAAAACCTGAAGTTTACACACATTATCATTACAATGGTCAAAATATACAAAAATACTGCATTTGACTTCTTATACAATTTCAAGAAACCGTTGACAGCTTGTTGCTATCAAAAAATAATATATAAATGAATCTTGGAGAACAAGATTAAAAGATGTGGCAATTTGATACTATACAGTCAAACAGAATCTATTTGCTAACGGGTCTACTTTTAATGCACACAACCTCCAAATTCATTTGTATTCAAATATTCAATATAACTATAATAATACTGTTTTTGTTATCCTAATGAATGCAGTAACTACTTGTAAATAATTTTAAAATATAGACATAAGTGTTTGCAGGTCAACCCCACGCTCCAGGGTTTGTTTCAGTCCTAACCCGTTTTGATCAGTTACACAAATCAATTTTGTTCATATTGCCACTTCGAATCAATATCATCAATTTATTTGTAAAGCTGAAGTATGCAAACCTTGAAAATGAATGCGATTGCACATATGGGTATACAAGTACCAGGACCGTTGCATAGAATCTACATAAATAAAATGAACTGTCACTAAAACTTTACAAAGACAACAAAAGGAAGAAATAACATTAGTTGACTGGTTACCACATGAGGTCTGATTTTGACCATGAGCCACAAAGCATGACCTAAAGCAAGCAATGTTGTCCCAACTGACGTAATATACGATTGACCCACTTCACGGCTTCTATAAATCTGCATAAATTGAGTACCATCTGCCCCCTGCAAACCAAGAAAATGTTCAACTCATTGATTTGAAAACGAAATGGAGTTTGGATAAATGTCCTAAACATAAAAATGCAGTTTTTCCACTCAAAGGTTTATCTCAGCATCAATCATGTGACAACACATGAAAGATCACTAAATTGTAGACAAATTGTTGGCCAATAGATACAATAATAACAGTCCATATCATACTATTGTTCTACCTTATCATCTAACATGCCCTCAAAAACACGTGCCTTCTGAAGACTCATGTTATCCGTTGCTGCAGCAATATAATATCTTGGAGCAAACCAATCTTTTTGCATAACGGACAACAAATTTATCATCTCTGCTGTGTGTCCCCCTGAATCAAAACAAAAGACACTGATGGGGTTGAAAGTAGACTAAAAGAAGTATTAAAATAAAAAATAATTAAAAAAAACAAAAAGAAGATGAATTCCAGCCTTGAGAAAAGATTGCACAGTTTGATTTTCAGGGTACATTGTTGACTCCCCAAATCAAAATTGACCAAAAATTTGGTTAGGAAACACGACATCATCATCGCCTAGATTTTAAGTAATGTAATCACAAGATTTTTAAGCTTGAAAACTAGTCAAACAGTTTCTTATTTGTAAGAGTGAAAAGAACATATATTTAAAAGCACACCTGAACCCAAAACAACGAGGGTACTCAAAGGCTTCGGAGACGAGTTACGAGTCGGTTTGCTACTCTGAGATATAACATATAGCACCCGGACCACAAGTAGTGTGGTAGTGATAACAACCAGAGAAATCAAGACAAACTCCACCATTTCCCACCAGCTATTATAAGTATGTGTTTATATACACGGTATGTAACCTACATCACATCAGTAAACAAATACATATGAACAAACTGTTAGCCTTATGCATTCGAGAGGTACTAGGTGTGGCATCAAAATATTTGTCGCTCAATTGAAAAGAAACAAGAAAAGGTCTTCTATTTATTATAAAGGCATATAACATAAATACAATAATCCAAACATCTAACAATGAGTTTCTTATGCAAATTACAACTTCATTAAGTCATATAAACAATTGCGAAAGTAACGGATTGTATGTCTCCTCTCAAAATTTAAAAGCGTTCTCCAAAGAAGAATAACATCTGACAGACTGACACACATTCTCTAAGTATTCATATAAAATATTTGTTGACATTTCTAACTTCTTTAATTTGAGACTTTGAGTATGCAAAAGATAACCACCCTAGACTATAATACAGGACAGCTAATCAAGTGTTTATGAGGATGTTGTAGCAGAAATACCACCAGCTTTTAATTCATGTACATAGATTCAACAAATACAAATTCTCATCAACATGATCAAAATCAGTTTCACCATGCAGTATATCAATGACATGAATCCAGAGTATAAAAGATACAAGTATGAACTTGAATTAGCACAGATAGTCTTAAACGATTTCCAAGTTTCTAATCAAATTATCCTTTCCTAAACTGTTAATGTAAAAAGGTTCGACTTTTCATTTCCCTAAATCAAAACTCAAAAAACAAAACTAAAAGTTGGTGTCTATCAGTCTAAATAATCTCAACATACCACAGCAACAAAACATCAGTAAAAGTGAGGCATTTCGTCAAACACCTAATACGCATGTCAAATCGTGACATATAATCTTCTCCAGATCAATGAATTGTAAATTTATAATACATACACACAAGTGATTGCTTTATATCCGATCTAATACATGGAAAAATAAAACAAACAAATGACAATATAGAAACCATATGTTCAATTTTGAAAACATCATGAGCTTATATGGCTTGCTGTTATTAACAATGTGTGTTCTAAATCATCAACAACAAAAAACCCGCAATTCATCCATCTGAAGGTTATAAGATTATAAAATGATCAAAATAGCACCGATCGATTTTGCGATTAGAGCAAACAAGTATTGATCGGATGATCTCTCACAGTTATTAGTGCATTAGATGTTCTTAATCGTTAATTAGAAGATGTAATTGAACAGACTATAGTTCGAAGTTCAATTCCACAAATCAACAGTTTTAGAAAACTTAGTCAACATCAAAGTGTTGAACCAAAGAGTAAAGCAGAACGTACGTCAATTTCTTTGTCGAATCAGCAATGAGTGGAGACGATGAAGCGAGTAGCTAAACAGTAGATCGAAGGAAATCAATGAGATTTCAATTTAGGGCAAACTTTGGGTGATGTCACTAGCCTAACAAACGGTTTCCTTTTAGGAAAGTTGTATCAAATAAACCAATTTAAAAGGTTTTTTATTCGGTTATGATTTTTTTTAAGATTTTATGATTTGGATATGCTTAAGAGCATTCATAAGATTCATATTTTTAAATTATATGGAAAATGATTTGTAATATGCGACCTTTCATACCATCAATATAGTGCTAGCTTTGCCCATGTGAAACTTACGGATTTGTTTTTAGTTGCACGGGTGAAAACTTCTTAAGTAGGTCACTCATTCCTGGATTGTTGTCACCAAAGCATGCTAAACTATGAAGTTCTCCTCTCATCCACAGTCAGTACGCCCAAAATGCGTTGGTGATATTCAAGGCAGGACATTCCGTATTAACCAAGAATTTCTCCTGTTCAAGGCCAATATAGGATTTGTCAAAGGTGTTACATGCTTAAAATGTTTCTTTTTAACTCTTACATCATAATTGTTTTCCTTATCCATTATCCATATATTTATATGGTTTGCTACAGTAAAAACCTAAGATTTTTTTTCATCTCATATCCTTATTTTTCCCAACTCCTCCTTCCTCGCCTTTTCTCTTCATCTTCTTCCCCATCAGCCTTTTCTCTGCATCTTCTTTCCCATCGGTGATAATCTTGCATAGTGTTTCACATGCGTAGCATACCTACAATCGTAGGTTGCAATCGAGCAAGGTTAACATAGAGTCTTCATTATCGCACTTGCACAGTGGCTTCACCGGAGCATCATATCTCTCTAATCCCCCTCTCAATAATCAAGAGTAAAAGGTACGTCAAATTTCCAATTTTTTCTTTGATTCATAACAAATTATGAATCTACACTCATATCTCTGTCTATTGCACAACAAATGAGTATGAAATGTGGTGGTGGTGTATAGGGTTTTGATATAATTCATTTAATTCATAGTTAGTCACACATTTGGTGCTGGTGTATAATGTATTGGGGTTTTGATGTATTCCAGGCTATTATGCATCGATGATGGTAAATTAGTGCTTATTTCTACAAAAGTTAGTTTGTAATCAATAAAAACTTAAATGCTATACATATTGAAGCATCAATAAAGGATAACTATAACATGTGATGTGACTAAACTTTGCAACTATAAATGTTTTACAATCATTTTTATAATAACCTTACTATTCACATGGTATCATACAAATATAAAACAAGAATTATATAAAAGCTAAAGTTAAAGTGAGCACTCCTAGTCAGTTTTGAGATTAATTGCTTCTTTACCACAACCATATATAGAGAGAAACAAAAAGGAAGGTTTAACTTAATAGATTTTGAAGTATACTATCAGAAGGGATGACAATAGGTTTAGATACAAAATTAAAGAGTTTTGAAACAGAAGAACACAAATATATTTTTCTATTTGATTAGTTGATTAGGTTCTTTATTAGTTCACTTGAAACTTGATATAGTTGATCACTTGATTAGTTCACTTAAGGCTTGATAGAGGTTCTTGTTTTTAATTATTTCAACATGCACTCGCAACTCTCATAACATCTATTGCTTTTTGGATGTCAAATTCATTAACCATCCTTCAGCTTTCATTGGACATAATAATTAAAGAATCATTCAAATCCAAACGCTTAAAATAGGATATGTTTATATGCTATTTTGTTGTTGTTTTTGCGTTACGCTGCTGTAGTTTTTTTTATCTATTTTGCTGTTATGTTTTGCTGCTGCTTCATGCTATTTTGCTTCAATTTTTTATTTTATTTTGCTGCTGTATTTTTATGTTGCTTCATGTTGTTTTGATGTTGTTTTCGTGCTGTGTTGCTGTAACTTTTTATGCTATGTTGTTGTTGTGTTTTGCTATCGTTTGCTGCTATTTTAATGTTGTTTTAGGAGAAAATATATGAGTACTTTCAACAATGTAAAGAAACAACAATCGAGATGATCATGTATTCAAAAGGCTACAAATAAATTTTATGCAAAACTAGCTCAGGTAGAAGGCTTAAATCAAAGTGGCGTGATTGAGCACGATAAGGTATTAGCTCCACCCTTTTATTTTGAGCATAATTTATTTCTATTTTATTTTTCTAATATGTGTTTTGTTTCTTTAAATGTAAGCTTGAAAAGGTGAAGATTATGTATAAATCACTAGAAAATATCAACTTCCAATTTGAGCATGGTTGGCACCTCTTAAAAGACCAACCTAAGTGGATTTCACGCTCCACATATGTAACATCCGCCCATTTTCAAATTGTAAACTCATTTCGATCTTTTATACGATGAAAAAAGATTCATTATTAAAGTTATATTATTTATTTTGATGAATCAAATGCATTAAATGCGTAGTTTAACCAATATTGTGAATTGTTTTATTCAATTTCTATTTATTAAATCATTTAAACAATTTATAATAAGTATATAATTTATAAAATAAAGTTTTATAAATTTATGAAGTTTAGTTATCATTTATGAGTTTTAATTACAAAATTAAAATAAACAATTGAATTTGTAAATTCCTTATAAAATTTAAAAAGGTTATAAAGATTTCATAAAATAAAGTAAACAATTTATTTAAACTATTAAATTAGGGCTATATTAAGTTTGGGTCATAAATGTAAATTTTAGAACTTAAATAACAAAAAGGTTTTAAAGTTTGGCATGAAATAATAAGTGCTAAAAACTCCAGGGACCAAATGTGTAACTTTGTATTAAACTCAAACCAAACCCAACCCATCGGTTTTCCACCCTCCGGCCAAGCTCCGGCGAGTGCCAAACACTCTAACCTATCGATTAGAACCCAATTTAACCGCCTCAAACCATTCGTGAACCTCATTCGAACCCACAACCGTGTATTAATTCGACTATCATGACTATTATGATTAATTAAACCCAAAACCGAAACCTCTGTTCAAATCGAATCTGTTACAACTAGAATCATGATCAAAAGAGTGAATTATTCAACCCGAAACGCTTCTGAGATAAATTCTGATTCTAACGTACCAATCATTGCGATTAAATTATGTTAATGCTCGCAAATTGAACCCGAAACTCTCAAACCAAAATTTATAACACGATTGACATGAAACAGTTGAATTGAGACTATATAATAAGGGGGAAATGTTCTAATCGATTCCTTAAATCAACCTTTAACCTCAAATGCATTCGAAATAATCGCCAGCACCATGTTCGATTACCACCTTCATCTTCGACCTGCAACTCATTCGAGGCCTATGATCGAAGCAATATTAATCACAATCGATTGAGGGTTTTGGAATACTATAACCCTTAGAAGCTTCGTACGAGATTATTTGGATTATCGTCATCATTCTCATCTCGAACTGGATTCATCTGAGTCGCGACTGTTCTCTCTTTTATTCATTCAGGTAATTTCACTCACCACTACACTCGCAATCATATGAACATCAAAAGCCCTCTTATCAATTTCGTTATCATAATCATCTTGAGGTTTAATTTGGATCAAAATCAAGTTAGGGTTCATATGGATTTGGGGGATTTAAGCAATTATTGTTTTAAACATTATAAAGGGTGCTTTTAAACAGATCTGGGCAAACAGCCTGCTGGTAATAAGCCTTAGACATATGCATGAGGTCCCGGGTTCGAACCCGGGCACCCTTAAATCGATTTTTAAACCTTTGTTTTATAAATTAAATCCCATAAATTATCATCATTCTATTAAATTAAAATAAAAATTATTTTGTTAATTAAATTTATTTCCAAAAACTACCTATTTAATTTCTGAAAAGTTTAACAATATAATCTTCTATTTTTATTTAAATACAAATGATTTTAAATTATAAAATTATGACAAAAAATATTTATAGGTTATTTTTATCTAATTATCTTCACAAGTTGTTTTTGAATCAAACAATTTATTTTACAAATTTATTTTAATAATTAATTATTTTGACCAAGTTCTTAAATAATTAATTATTACATTAATTATCACTACTTCACACTTTAATACTCAACATTTATTTTATACATTATTATATATTAAATATTTGAGTGATGTTTAATCATCTAATTTCACAAATGATCCATTGTCATTTTTAATCTTATTTATTTAATCAAATTATTTTATTTCTATTTAACCAACTTATATAATTTAATTATATTAAAACCTCAAATCCCAATTGAAACCCTAATTCATATTTAGTCGTTAATCATATCATTATTCTAATCCTAAGACATCAAATCTTAGGTTGAATCGTGAAAAAATTATTGGAGAATCTTAGTTTCTTATTATTATCTAAAATTCATCTTATATCAGGTGAGTTTTCCATATCCAGTTTTCATTTTTATTTCACTTCTTTTGGGGTGAAGCATGTTAACCGTATAAATGCACACTTGTAAAATATCTTAATACTTGTAATGCACATACAATTCATCTTATAAATTTTGTCATGGTTATTTGAGATAATGGTGAGCATTATATGATAGTCATCTTGTAAAAGTAATCATTAACTATTGCTAGCGTAGCGACGTCATAGATCTATGGGTTTGACAAGCCTATTTGGTGCTAAAGCCGAGGTTATTGCCGGCTCCTGATGACGTATTATTGTTCATCATGGGAACCAAATACACTTAGCTAATCATATATCTTATTGTGATCAATCTTTTGTCAAGGTTTGATTGTATCATTATGCTATCTATATTCTTGTATTATTTTTTTAACCTATGACATGAATTGCATCTTAAAAGTGGTTTATTTATGAATGTACAAATTTATGGGTATTTTTAACATGTTTCAGGATGCTATTTTGAGGACTTCTTTATGCTCATATAGGACTTAGACCTAGATTAATAAAAGACTTTATTATGTTGTTTGAATCTTTATTGTATTGTAATGAATTATTTGATTGGTATTATTCAATGAAAATAACATTTAACATTATTTCAACTTATTTAATTCCATGAGCTATGAACAATCGTTTCATATTCGTCCGCCCGATGATTCCGCCGTCGGTCGGGGTGTGACAACATAGAATGTCCTAAAGCAAAAGAAGATGATGGTCCTATCCTTGGCTCCTACCTCAACCATAAGCTCATCCCCAAATGTGACTAAGAATGAAGTTATTGAGTTAGATCGATCAATGGGTAGGAAAGCTGAAAAAGGAAAATGAAAGGCTCAGGATAAGCGCGTTGAAGAAATTATTGAATTTAGCAAGATGAAGTATACACTTTTGGAGGAGTCACGTGCTCAAGAGAAATAATTTTATCGACTTAAGGTCGAGAAGGTGGAGCGTGATAAGGAGAAAAAGCAAAGTAAAATCCTTCAAAAGGATGAAAGATTGAGGCTTGAGGCCGAGAAACTAAAGCTTGCAAGGAAAGAATTAGATCAAGGAATTATGATGATGGATGTGAGTGTCATGCCAGAAATGCAACGACTATATTTCGAGAAACTTCAAAGGGAAATCATGATGAGAGATAGCCATACTTGAATTGGAAGGGCTTTTGAATCGTTATATTTTTAAAACCGATGGCTTTTAAATGTTATATTTTGAAGATCAAAGACTTTTGAACGTTTAGTATACTAGATGCTTATGTGTTTTTTGATTGATCTTTGGTCTTGTAATTGGTTGTAAATGCTAACATGTCTTGATTCACATATACACATGTATAAAGTGTTATCATCTTTTGTATGTAAACATGTTTAATCCATTTTGGATTTGAAAGTTTTATTATTTGTTGTTTTTTAAGTCAACTAGTCCTCACCCGAACTAAAAAGACTATTAGACGGGCATGTCTTGACCCGAATACTTTCTTTAAAAATTTATTAAAAAACACTTCAAGAATAGAAATATAATAAGACAAGATAGTCGGTGGTTAAGATTATAGATAGAAGAAAATAAATAATAAAAAATGAATATAAAGATAAAGATAAGGAATGAGATGTGAGAAGTTTAAAAAAATGAGAGTATATATAAGGGTAGAGATTTTTAGTTAAATTATAAAGATATTTATAAGAAACCAAATGTGAATGCTCTAAGCCAAACAAAAAGAACCGGAGTTGAGTCATGGGTCATACCGGCCTTATGCATAAAGTTTTAAATAAAACGGTTGTTCAAACATGTCGAGAGCGCTATAAAGTTTTCACATGAATAATGAAACTTTTTGGTGATTTTTTCAAAAAAAGCTTTCAATAACACACACTCTCTCTCTCACACACACATATATGTATATTATTTTTTTAAATAAATATGATTATCTATCTAACCCGTTAATTACTGATAAAATAAATATACGTGATTAACCATGGCACGTTTAGCCGATTAATATCATCACGTTGTTGTAGACGTAAGATGATAGCTAGAGATTAGCAATTGAATTTTGACCTTGTTAGAAAATTAATTTTACAACCCATGAAGATATGAAACTAAGGAAAATCAAGCTTATAACTTATAGATGATTGACGATTATCAAATGATCATTGAATAAAATTTCATATTTCAAGTTTATTTATAAAACATACATAAAAGAAAAACAGAAAACAAAAGTCTATTCAAATACTTTCAAACCAAAAACCATATATAAATCATACAATCTTGAAAACAAAATTGTAAAAAGGTAACACCGATCATACATATATGCATTAACAAAAGTCCCAAAGATATATTAATCTTTGAACTATACTAATACATGCAATAATATTATCCCAAACAAAAGTAAACCCTTTTGCAAACTATATAAAACTATCAAAGACATGATATACCAATAGAAGTTGACACAAATTGATCACCGGACACTGTTCTTGTGATCAAAGACTTCATCTCCGGCGAAAGCCCATCGAACTCCGCTAACGTCTCGGGCACTTCGGGGATGGTAGACAGTGGACTAGAGGTATCATAGACATAAAAAGCTCCTCCTAATGAGGTGGTGTTGTGGTGGTGTTTAGGGCGGAAAATTGACCGGAGAAGCTTGTGGACCGAGCGGGAGATCCGCGATGGTTTCTTGGCGGCGTGTGGCGGTTGATGGTGGTGGTAGGAGATTGACATGGTGGCCGGAGATGGTGGTGGTGTAAAGTTGTGAGCTTGTTAATGAGAAGTAAAGAGAAGTGTTGTACTCTCACATTTCTCGTTTTCTTTATTTCTCTTTTTTGCATTTATTGTTGACTTTATACTAGCACACGTATAGATTATAACTAAGATATAATAAGAAGTATGTATATGTATATGTATATGTATATGTATATGTATATGTATCTATATATACACACACATTCGATTGTGGACACGTATCAAGCTTTTTCAATGGTCAAGATTGTGACGGTAACATGATCGTAAATAATGAAACAAAAGCAGAAAATCTTTATTATTGACTTTTTGGATTAACTATAGTTTTACTATTTTTTAAAGATCAAATAGCTTTATACACTTCGTTACCTTTTAAAAAGTTACTCCGTAAAAAGAAAGAATATTGTTATTTTTATTTGCAGCATAGTAATGCTATGCATGTAAAATATATATACACATTAAAAAACATTAATAACTATAACATAACATACGCAGTTATATATGTAGGTTACGTAATTAATTATAAACTTATAATGACTGTGAGTAATTACTAATATATGTTGTGTAAATATATAAATATGTTGTGTATAACGTAATTATACACTTTTTACATACAATTTTTGTGTAATATGTTACATATATAATTATTATGTGTAATTATTCAGACGTAACATATTACACATAATTATTTTGTGTGATTATTATGTGTAATATTTGTGTAGTATGTTTCATATACGGGTGGCTTCTCAAGCTAACCATGCAAAAACACTTCCTACATGCAGAGGGAGAGAGATTATGCATGACAGGAGAAACATATACAGATGAAAGTGTTAATTTGTTAAATTATGTACATTGCCAATTTGTTTAATTAAATAAAACACATGTTTTGTACTATTAGTGGTGATAGTTGTAATCATAGATGAAGTTAATTAAAACGCTCAAATCACTTGCTACTGATTATAAGGGAGGAAGAATCGTCATGTTCTTATTAGTTTTTTCAATTGACACATTAACAACACATCATGTTTTCTATTTTCCTTAGTTTTATCATGCTTTTTCGTTTTCTGAGTGTCGTTCCAGTTTTCCAGGAGTTTATAATTTTTATTTAATTAATTTATATTTCATGTTGTATCTATATTTCATATTTTATAATTAGATTAATTAAATAAACTTTGATTAATTTAAAAACTACATGATAGAATAGTTTGATAAAAATAACATCTAGTATAACGTTGTGTCTTTTCCCACTTAAGTTGTAAAACAATTTTTAAAATCGGCTCCGAAAATGTCAAGTGATCATCAAGATGAACATTAACATGAATCTATAATCGTATTTACTATATCAAAAAATATTTAAAAGAAAAAATAGCCAACCCAACATCTTTCATCATTTTTTCTCTCATTACTTGAGGTCTATGATCGAGGTTGGAACTTAAGCAAATGGTGGATTTGTTGCCTTTTAACTTTGAGGTTATGAGTACAAAGTTTGTGAGAAACAATCTTCTGCCTAAAATGTAATGTAACATTGTGTAAATCACATCACGAAGCCATCCGGTCCTCCTCGGCTTCTGCATAAAGCAGAAGCTACGTCAAGCACTAGCCTGGTACACCCTTTTACTGATCTATTATCATATACAAGAGCGGAATTAGATATCCCTTGACGTTCCATCCAGCTAAACTTTATACTAATAGCAATTCGATAATAAATGTTGTCACTTTTATAAAGTTAAACATGTTAAAGTGTCGCATACTAAATAATTGAAACAAATACATTTGATTTACATTATGACCCTGTTATAAACTAACGCCTTCAATACTTGTTGAATGCGTTAGTTTTTAGTGGGCGCAAGGTGAATCCATAATTTTAATGGTTTGCGCATGTATTTGTTTTGTTTATAAAACATGATTTATTTTAATAATAAAAAGAATTATAAAAAGTAATCAGTTAATCACAGGTCTTGAAATATAGACCATGGGAATGGGTGAGTCATTGAGGTGTAAACTTGGTGGGCTTTAATACGCTGAGCATCAACATTAATGTAAACAAGAATCATGGTGGTCCAAGCACTTTTATTGTAGGATAAATGGATAATGTATAGTTGTAGATGGAAGTATTTTTTTTAATTAAAAGTTTCAAAGAGACATACAGATAGTAGGATGAATTTATTATATTCAGAAAGTTTAATCTCCCTACTCTAATAAAAGAGTAATTTGAGATGCCACGTGGCAACACCACAATCATCCTCATCAAAAATTTCCCGCATCTCTCTCAACTTAAATAATTACCTTAATAGTAAATTACCATTTACATCTCTGACATTTGTCCATTTAACCGTTTGCATCCCTATAGTTTCAAAGTCTCGATTTGCGTACCTGACGTGGAGATTTTTTACCATTTGCATCATTAATGTTTTTATTATGTAACCATTTGAATTTAAATGACTAACGGTGTTAGTTTTTCTGTTAACTCTTTTGTAGAAAAGACTAAAATACCCCTTAAAATTAAAAAAAACAAAAAAAAATTATGACACCCACCCACATCATCATCTTGACCATCATAACACTTTAATCTCTCTTTCTCTCAAACATAAACACACACACACAAACCCTCTCTCTCTCTCTCTCTCTCTATCTCTCTCATATCTCCATCATCACAACCCCACCATCACCATCCACTCTTTTTCTCCATCACCACAACCACCCCTCACCATCACCACAGTAGTCTATCAGCACCGCCATTTGCAAATCACCACGACCACCTGCACATCAGCACCACTATCATACACTCCCTTTCTCTATCACCATCACCACAATCGCCCATTACCACATGTAACATCCGCCCATTTTCAAATTATAAACCCAAACCCGAACTAAGTTTGAACTTTTATACGATGTGAACTACTTTATTTAACTTATTTTATTTATATTAACAAATTATATGGATTAGAAGTGTAGTCTAATCAATATTGTGAATTATTTTATTTAATTTATCATTTAAACAACTTATAATAATTCATTGATTTATAAATAATTCTTTTTCATAAAGTTATAAAGTTTTATTAATCATTTTACAATAAATGACTACATGGAAAAGTCTTATTAAAATTTATAAAGTTATAAAATGAATTTTAATAAACTTATAAAGCTTTATTAGTAATTATGAATTTTAATTATTAAGTAAAAATAAATAATCAAGTTATAAAGTTTACAAGCTTTATAAAAGTTATAAAGATTAATAAATAATTAATTTGGTCTATTATTCAAATTAGTTTTATAAGTCTAGGGTTAATTTTGTAATTTCCAAAACTTAATTTAAAAGCTTTTTACATAAAATAATAAGCCCTTAAAACTACAGGGACCAAACCTGTAAATATCACTTAAAAAAACCAACCCTCTTCTTTTGTTTCCCGTCGACCTTTCCCCCATCTCCGGTCATCGGTCCGGCTAAGCTCCGGCGACCCCTCCACTTTTAAAACGCCCGATTTAAAATGCAATTAAACCGCTCTTTAACTTTTGCGCATCAGTTTCGAATCAAACACCCAAATTAATTTGGATTAAACACTCTTAAAACAATGCTAACTCGAAACCGATGTCTGAATCAAATAACTAAGTCATTCGACTCATAACAGATCAAATGTATACTATATAATTGAGGGGAAATCCTCTGATCAATCTTTCGAAACTCTCTCAACTCTCAATTCCATTCTAAGCATGCGAAACCACAGATTCGTTCACCATCATCGGTCGCGACCCCCTTCCTTTCTAACTGCTATCGATTCCACATCAAAACAGGTAATTAAAAACATGTATACACTCGAAATCATACGAACATCAAAAGCCCTCCGATCAATTTCGTTATCATAATCATCTTGAGGTTCAATTTGGATCCAAACCGAATTAGGGTTTATATGAAATTGGAGGATTTTGTAATTAAGGTTTTTAAACTTTTTAATTGAGCATTTAACCAGATCTGGGCTTCTGCCCAACCGGTTACAACTTACAGCTTTCACACAAGGGACCCGGGTTCGAACCCGGGGACCCTCAAATCTTTTTAACTAATAGATTTTTAATCATTTTAACTTCCATAAAGTCTTAATATATTGTTTAGTTAAAATAAAAATTATTTTGTTAATTAAAACATTTCAGAAATTATTAATTTAATTTTTATAAGATTTTAAAACTTATAATTCTTAAAATTTAATTACTTTTTAAAGAATAAAAAGGTTATAAAAACATTATTAAGTCATTTATATGTTATAAATATAATATAGCTCAAACTTGGATTATTTCAAAACACTTTAAACCTACAAGTTACAAATATTTTAAATAATTAATTATACAAATGATTATTTAAATTATTATTTAAATAATTAATTATTCATCTATTCATCTAACCATGTTATATCATAAATCATAAATAGTTAATAAATTTATTCCTTAAACTTTTACTTAAATTCTTGAAACCTATAAAACAATATAATTACCTATTAGTCTTATTTTAAGGTTTTAATATTATAAGACCTTTATAAAGATCAATTAAAACGTTTAAAAACTTTAAAAATTATTTTAAATAAGTTTAAATTATTTTGCAAGTCATTTAAATAAGTATTCAATTAATTATCTTTATTAAATTTTAAATAATTAATTATTAAATTAATTATTTCTTTTCACACATTATACTTAATCTTTATTAAAAAATTAAATTATTGAATCAATCATTATCGTCCTCAATCTTAATTTATTTATTCCATCTTTATTGAATCAAAACATAATCGATTACATAATTTTATTTGATTTGATTTAATTATTAAAACTCCCAAATTCCAATTGAAACCCTAATTCATATTTAGTCATTAATCATATCTTTATTTTAATTCTAAGACACCAAATCTTAGGTTGAATCATAAAGAAAACATTGAAGTAATCTTATCTTCTTATTGTTATCTTAAGTGCATCCTATAACACGTGAGTTTTCCATGTGAGTTCTCCATGCCTCTTTTTACTTTATTTCACACATTTTGGGGTGAAACATGTAACCTTATAAACTTACACTTGTAAACATCTTAATACTTGTAAATACACATGCAATTCATCTTTACTTTTTGTCATGGTTATTGGTATTATTGTGAGTGTTATATAAGATACATAATATGTGACAATCATTAACTATTGCTAGCCTGGCGACGTCATAGATCTATGAGCCTGACAAACCTATTCGGTGCTAAAGCCGATGTATTGCTGGCTCCTGATGACGTATGACTTGTTAATCATGGGAACCAAATACACTTAGCTTATCGTTATAAACTTGTAATCTTAATCTTGGTCAATGTTTGATTATAGTTATATGTGTTCTATAAACTTGCATAATTCATAATCATTGACATGAATTGCTACTTGTAAATCTTATATATATATATATATATTATATATATATATATATATATATATATATATATATATATATATATATGTTTAATCCATGGAAACTCACCAACTTTCAAAGTTAACCATTTATTTTTAATATGTTTCAGGACTGCTGCTTGAGGAACTTTTCTTGCTCATATAGGACTTGGACTTAGTTTAATTAAATATTTTATGTTGTTGTTTATATCTTTGTTGTATTGTAATGACTTAATTGTCTAGTATTATTCAATGAAAAATGGCAATTAATATTATTTCAACTTATTTTATTCCATGAGCTATGAACAATCGTTTCACATTCGTCCGCCCCGATGATTCCGCCGTCGGTCAGGGTGTGACACCACAACCCACATCATTTTCACAACCTCCTATGATGTCGTTAGGGAAGAGGTGGGGCATGTGCTAATGGCAACAGAGGCTTGGAAGGAGGTGGCGCACGCGCTGATGACACGAGGGTGAAGGATATGTAGTTGGTTAAGCCTATTCCTTGGTTGACTTGCAGGCCGATGAAGGCTAAGAATAAGCCGTGAAATCTAGGGTAATCGGGGTTCGCCTAAGATATTTTCAAACCTGAGCCACACAATCAGTGTAATCGGGGTTCACCATAGCGAATTCGCAGGAGTCATCGAGTGGGATGACTTCAAGATTGGGGCAGTGTAGTTGGAGGAGAGGTATGGGGTATCTGAGCAGAGGGTCGCCGGAGTCGGAGAGGATGCTGGCATTAACGGGGAGGATGGTGGTGGTGACATGGTGAGCGAGGTGGTGGTGGTGGTGGTCGTGGGTCTGGAGATGGATGTGGTTGCCGACTTAGGAGAGAGTGGGAAAGATAAGGATAGGGGTGGGTAGAGGGGTTTTTATTAAATTAATATTGTGTGGTGGATGAGTGTAAGGGTATTTTTGTCATTGTGTAAAAAATTAACTGAATAATTTAACGGTGTTAGGGTTTTGGATGCAAATGGTTAAAATTTTAAACGTCAGGTATGCAAATCGAGACTTTGAAACTATAGGGATGCAAACGGTTAAAATGGACAAACGTCTTGGATGCAAATGGTAATTTATTCTTACCTTAATTAATAATAATATTATTTAACATTCTTTTACATTTAATAAATTAAAAAAAGAGATCTATTTATTAATGTTATTTCTAAATAAAAAATTTTTTTATAAAATAATAAATTTTTCTATAGCATAAAACTTTTTAAAAAATATGAAATATTTTAAAAAGTGGTATTTTCAAAAATTCAATTTTCTAAAACCAAAAATAATTAATTTGGGAGTTATAATTAATATTTTTAAAAATTATATTTTTATACAGTTTGTTTTAGAATAATTTTTTTTTAAAAAAATTTAAAACAAAATTTTAAAAAGTTAATATCACTGTTTTATTAGTTATAGTCATTTCTCATACGTAATTTCAGTCATATCATATCTTAGAATATCATTTTATAATTAATAAATTTTATTATATTAGTATTTTATTTATTCAACCCATGTATTATACGGGTTTACTAATAAGTAGTATGGTGATATCAAATTAAATATTACAAGATTGTATTGTTGTGAAGGTGAGCATTATATAATAAGTAGTATGGATTTTTTTTCGTGGGTCTTCATCATTATATGGACGAATGGAAAAACATATGTTGTTAGTAAATAACTTTTAGGGAAATATCGAATGTATATCCAACAAACCTTATAAGCATTGACATAACTTAGCTTTAAGTGGAATTCATACCGAAATGTAGATAAAAATAAGCATCTCGTAATGGTATATTTTCATAAAACATTATATATAAAAAGTTATATAATACAAATTGTATTTAAGTTAAAATTAAAAAAAATATAAACAAACTTCCCGTCAAATGATTCACAAATTGTTTGTTGGACATTCGGTTCATTTACAATCCTGGTTTCATAATAAATTTATCTAATTCTTCAATATTATCTTAAACCACTCTTATAGATTTTGTCATCTTCAATCGTTAACTCAAAAGAGCATTATTAATGTTTTCTTGTCACAAATAATCCGTCCACACAAACGCAAGGTTTTTTTCTTCATCCTCACTCCTTCACTTCAGTCATCTCCCGTCCGAACCGGACCACCATGGGCCCTCCATTGGTGACACTCTAAACGCTTCCATTATGTTTGACGAGAAAGATAACTTGACAAAATTGTTGAAACTATGATCAAATACTTGATATACAAAGAAAACTTAATAAACCACAATATGGTTTATAGAAATATATTTTTAATGTTAATAAACCATCAACTTAAAGAAGTTTTTTTTTTTTTTTTTTTGTATTAAACAAAAAACAAGTAGTATATAAATATAGCTCTCTACTATCAAAATCAAGACACCCATCATTACAACAAAAATATCTACAATTTTCTATACGCTAATAAAATCTGTAATAAATTGACCCATTTTAGTGTATTCAACCCTGCACCCATGGTTCAAGGCACTTGAACAGGACAATTGACTTGTAGAATGTAGAATGAACACCTTGGTAAACTGTTGAACCCAACCCAAATGGTTTAATGGTTTTGAATGGGTATTCGGCTAGTTGGCTAACGCCATTGTAACTTTCTTGAACCCACGTCTAATGGTTCAACGGTCTTTGAGGGGCTAAAGGGTTGGCATAGGCGAACGCATTGTTACTTTCTTGAACCATACCCGTATGGTTCAAAGCGGTCAAAAGTCCCGCAAAGGCTACCAAATTTGGGCAGATATTAGCCTCTAGCATCTCTTCAAACAATTTGATAGCATCATGTTTCCATCCATTCCTGCTACAAGCCAATATCAGTGTGGTATACACATCCGCGTGTTTCTTTTGCAAGCCATGAAACAGATCGTAAGCCTTATCAACGCGTCCACATTGTGCATATAAGTCGATTAATGCAACACGCACGTGATCATCCATCGTGATCCTCATTTGTTTCATCAGTGTCTCGTGTATCCAAGACCCAAAGATCAAGTTCCCTGACTGAGAACAGATATATATAACAGTCACTAATGTCATGTTGTTCGGTTGAATGTTTACATTTGGTTGAAGCATTTCATCAAACAGCTTGAGTGCTTCTTTGGGCCGGCTGTTTTGAGCATAACAAGTGATCATTGCGTCATACAACAAATGATCTTTCTCATCCATTTCATCGAATATTTCGCGTGCAGATTCAACATCTCCATTGTTTGAATACCCGTTGATCATTTTGATACAAGAAACAGCATTTTGTTCAGGCATTACATCATAAAAGTTGCGGGCAATTTCCATATTCCCCGAATCTACATAACCAGTAATCATCGCGGTCCATGAAGTTGAAGCTTTAACCGGCATGGGTCCAAATGTTGCTATCGCCTTCTCCATATCTCCTGTCATCGTGTACCATGAAACCATAGAGTTCCAAGATTCAGTATCTTTATCTCCCATCTCAGAAAACACACGTTCGGCCATAGGCAAATTCCCTAATTCTAAGTACCTACGTATCACCATTGATGGCGCATTTCTTACAGACATTTCATCAAACACCCTCTTCGCGGTCTCTATATCATCAAACTTCGAATAGAATCCCACAAGAGCAGTTCCCACATGAACATCCCCACATAACCCATATCCATGAACCTGACCATGTATCAAGATCCCACCAACGCGATTCCCTAACCTCGTACACGCGTTTATTGCACACGCTACCGCTGAACTACAAGGCAATAGCCCTGCTCTCTGCAAATTCAGATACTCATCCAATGCTTCTTGAAACTCCCCATGTTGGTACAAAAACTGAATGACAGAGGTTCTTGAAATGACATTTGGGTGCTTTGAATAGTGGATGATTGATCGAAGATAACGAATAGCAGCTTTAGAATGGTTTGATGTGCTGCTGACAATTTGGGTGATGATCATAGGCTCAAGATAATTAAGCCCATTAACCAGTATCAACGCGTGCAGATGCTTCAACTGTTTAACGCTTAACGGGTTATTCAAAAAGGCTGTGACTTTTGTAACCAGCATTGAAAAGATCTTGAATCTTGAGGGTTTGAAAGGATTTGGTAACTTGGGTCTCATATTCTTAATTCACCACAAGATTGAAACAATTCTAACCAAATGTGAACATCAGAACATCAATGTGCTGTAGTCATTGAAGCAATACGTCGAACAGTTAACAGGCAAACCGAAAACTCAATATGAGTGGATCAAAATAACACATTAAAAACAATTCAGCATTGAAAAGATCATGAGTTTTGAGGGTTTAAAAGGATTTGGTAACTTGGGTGTCATATTGTTCTTAATTCACCACAAGATTGAAACAATTTCAAGAAAATTATGAAGATCAATGGGTTGCAGTCATTGAAGCATTACGTCGAACAGTTAGCATGCAAACCCAAAACTCACAATGAGGGGGTCAAATAGCGTAATAGAAACGATTCAGCATAGAAAAGATCTAGAGATTCTAAGGTTTTAAGAGATATGGTGAATTGGGTTTCACGAATTGTTCTTAATTTACCAAAAGATTGAAGAAATTTCAAGAAAATGTGAGCATTAATGGGTTGTCAGTCATTGAAGCAATACGTCGAACAGTTAACAGCAAACTCAATCAGACATTGATATATGACTAACCGATTATCAAAAGTTGTTGTTAACTTGCGATGGATGATTAACAGTGGCAAATGTTGAATGTATAAACACAAATTGATTTGAGTTTTTGTGTTATGGAGATGAAGGGGAAGAAGGTTGTGTGTGGGCTTAAGGCTTTTAATCAGTTTAAACTTTAAACTAGTGTGGGCCGGAAATTATGGGCTTTGGTGGGCCTGATTAGTTTTGATTTGGTGACAAAACCTTTCTAGATTTTTGAAAGAGTTAATTTTCATTTTGAGTTTTGGCATGTTTTTTAATTTCCATCCAAAAAAGATTTTTCGTTTATAGGTCCCTGACTTCTTAAAAAGTTATTATTCTTATTTATTTTCGTTAAATAAGTTAATTGTGTTTATTAAGTTAGAGACATTAATGAAAACTTAAATTAATGATTTGTATAATGACTTAAATACTTTAACTTTACAAACACATTAACAAAGTTAACTATTTGTATGAAAATAAGAAAAAGATCAAAAGTCAGCAGTGAAAATGGCAATTAACTCTTTTTGATATTTGAATACCCAGATTACCAAAATAACATTTAATACAACCCAAAAAAAGCCAAAATAGTTTAGTCGGATTTAGCCGGGAGAACCAAAAGTTTCTCTTGGCTATAATTTGGTCGGGTTTAAAAGAAACATGTGCCAAGTATCCGTTAATTTCATGTGAGATCAAGTCAATGACTGAGTCAGCTAGAGAGTAGTCGGGTTAGTTGAGATATTTGTTTGCTCCTCGTTAAATTTTACATGAGACCAAGTCAATGATTATATCGGCTAAGGAGTAGCCGACTTAGCTTGCAAGAGTATTTGAAATTTTACTATTGAGTTAAAAATGGATAAAAGTAAACTAAAAGTCAAATGTTCATTTTAGTAAAATGGTTTTTCAAACATTTATTTTGGTAATTTTCCTTTTGTAATAGAAATTACGAGATTCTATGATAAATACAGCATAATCTACATTCTACAAGATTTAAAAACTTAACATTTTGATTGAGTAGCACGCAGTGTAACCACCGGAATACCCTCTTGTGGTCTTTTGAACACCTCATCTAATTTATATTTGATGAAAGCAAAGATTGTAATTTAGGTTATATACCGGTTATAGTGTAAATCCAATCAAAGCCTTCTAAAACTAAACCAGTTAAAGGTTGTTTTTTCTATTTCATTCTAATTGAATTGAAATTGTTATTCGGTCTTAAGAAATTCAGTTAAACAAATAAAACCAAATTTACATATGAGTTTTCCTAATTGTACATCCCATTAACCATTTAACCCATTGCAAAACTAAGAAAATAGAACCTATAAACCCGATGCACAAACCGATGAACACCTCTGAATGTAATCATGTTAGAATTATGTTTTTTTGTTTGGTTTTGACTATTTTGAATTCCATTCGGTTTGGTTCATTTTCCGTTTAACAAGAAGAATAATGAACACTCTTGAAATGCCTTTAGGGCAGATGTGAACGAGATAGAGGAGGAGAGGATGTAGACGTGACGGGAAAAAAAGAAATGCAAACGTTTGTGAGAGAGAACATACATAAAAAAAGAAGAGAAGACGATAAATAAATGAATATAATATTATTTCAATGAATCATTAATGCTTTGTATAATATATCATGCATTTTGTCTGAAATGAAAAATATGCAAGTCATGATTCTTTACAACCAATTTCACGTGTATACGTGATATGTTTATTAAAGGAAATGTTACTAGTATAGTAGTAGTATGTGTCCAAGGATATAAGCAAAGCACATGTATAAATTTAGAAATATATTATTGTTAATAAACGACAAGATTACACACTCAATACTTGTTTGACGCTTTGTTTTAGAAGAGATTTAAAGTGATGTGTATTTATAGTGATAGGCCAAAGTTTTATTTAGGCAATACACAGTGACGGATCTAGCGTAAAAAATTAGGGGTATCTAAAAAAATTATGGTACATTAAATCAATCATGAAAAATAATTCAGTACATTCAATTAGTAATAATTTTTTTTTATTTTGCGGTGCCTTTATTTTAACTAGATTTTCATCCCCGCGCGTTACTTTAGGGATCCTGCCATGATTCCAAAAATCAAAACGCAGTTGCAAAACACATGCCTCGACGGCTATAATCCCACATAAAACCCCAAAGTGTTCCTTGTTGTAAAAGCGTTTATCACTCAATAGTGTTACCAGAACAATAACGACTATATCATACGTTGCTAGAAAGATATTTCATTTTGAAAAACATTTATATCGGAAAGTTACAAAAGAACTAAGATAAATACGCATTTTGTTTTTCATTAAAATCAAGTGGGTTGAAAGTATACATTATATGTGTGTATATATATATATATATATATATATATATATATATATATATATATATATATATATATATATATATACATATAGATATATATATATATACATACATATATATAGATATATCTATATATCTCTATATATATATATATATCTATATATATATATATATATATATATATATATATATATATATATATATATATCTATATATATATATATATATATATATATATATATATATATATGGGTCGGTTACCATACAAAGTGTTTGTGCGAAGCGTACGAAATTTTAGGGTGGAATTATCATGCAAGAACAACAGTAATCACGCAAGAACAAAGTAATAATTACGCAAGACAAATTACACTCGCGTGGAATTATCACGCAGAGAAGGAATTATCACGCATGAATACCTTCCACACGAAATTATCACGAAATTTTGCGTAATAATTTCACATTTGCGTGAGAATTCCATCTCTGTGTGATTAATTATTATACTTGAGTTATAATTCCACACGTAACGTCCATCTTGCGTGATAACTCCGTACGCTTCGCACGAAAAAAACACTTTGTATCGTAACATATATATATATATATATTATATGGGTTGAAAATAAAAATTTTAAGCAAAATAATTAAAAAAATCCGGGTCAATTTGGTTAGACCCAACAACCCGAGAACATGATCCGTTTAACATCCCTAACACAAACACCTTTATTTTTGAATACCCAACTAATTAAAACCCGCCTACCCGAGGTACCTCAATGGCGATTAGGCATCCCATACGCCCGCGAGCACAGACAGCGCTGGGTACTCAAAGCCCACCAACCACCAATTTCGAAAAAAAAACCACCACCCAAAGACCCACTGCGATAAAACCCGAACAACCAATACCATTTTGCTGCTACCAGTACTCGAACTCAAAACCTCCCTAAAAATAACAAAACTACCGCTCAACCAAATGGTTGGTGGTTAACACAAACACCTTAGATGTTCTTTTGTCCACACTAATTCTATCAAATTCTACGAACCAACCCAAAAATTAATATAAAACAAATGACACCATTTGTGGTCCAAAGACCACAGCGCCCCGTTAATTAAAATACAACCTCACGCACCTACACGTGCACTCCTACTATAAGTCTAACCACTTCCCCTAATCACATTATCTTTTTTTTTTTTTTTTTAACGACAAATGTACGATACTGTTTATGTGATATCTATTATATTAATCAGGCTTATATACCGGTTTTTCACTCGGGACCATAACCCTAACCTCCTCAGAAAGAAAAACGAATACCGAGAAAAATTTATAACTCAACTTTAAACATATTACTTGATATGAGATTTGAACCCGTAACTTCATATATATTTGTGTCATTGATGCCCGAGTCTTAACCGTTTGATCATTGATGTCATGTTATCCTATTAACCTCTCATCAATCATCATTCATCATTCATCATTTCATTTCATATCATTTTCCCCACACACACTTCAGATCGCCACTCACGACGGCGCTCCGCCTGAATTCGCTAGGGTTCCGGCGAAGTCCCCTTCGATTCAATCACCTTTCACCTCTTCTTCCATTTCTCCGGCGATATGGCATCGGAGGACGTCGTAGGGAAGACGAGCGCTACGATCGCTAACATCGCTGAAGAAGCGAAGATTGCGAGTGTAGGTGTTAAAGCTCCGAGCCGTCAGACGTTGATGAGTATCTGCAAATCGCTCGTCGCCGGAGGCGTTGCCGGTGGAGTGTGAGTTCTCTTGTTCTGTTTGCTTTGATTTGATCGGTTGTTGTTGTTGATTACTGCTTTTTTGTGGCTTGTGAGCTGTTGAGCTTGTCGTTTGGATTATGGAGGCGTTCGGTTGGAATTCGTTAAGCGTAGAGTGAATTTTGAAATGAATCGTGTGTGTAGATGCATAAATTTGTGAATTACTTGTTTTTTGGTTAATTTACCTTATCGTGCTCTCTGAGTTGATTTGATCTGTTATTGTTGTTGATTACTGTTTTTTTGTGGCTTATGAGCTATTGAGCTTATCGTTTGGATTATGGAGGCATTCGGTTGGAAGTTCGTTAATGGTAGATTGAATTTTGTAAATGAATCGTGTGTGTGTGGACTGTAGATGCATAAATTAGTGAAGTACTTGTTTTCTGGTTAATTAACCTAATTACTTTTTTTTTTGTGTTATTGTTTGGATTACGGATGCGTTCTGCTAGAGATTTGTGGATTGAGTTCACGTGAGTGTAGACTGTAGAACTGTAGATGCATAAATTTATGAATTACCTGTTTTCTGGTTATATGTATGAATGTTGAATTGCTATGGTTCTTACTGAATACGTTAATGATGGTTTTAATGGCTTGGTGTTGTTTATTTAGTGAAGCAAGTGAATTCACAGATTAATGGCGTGATGTTGTGAAGGAAGAAGATAATTTACTAAATATAGCCATTAAGTGATTAATGTTATTATCAAATTTGGCTTACATATCTAATCTTAGGGCCTTAGGGGTGAAAACAATAAATCTGACTTATATAGTTATATGTCACTATAGTTTACCTGGTATTAAAGACTAAATGATTAAACACTGCAACTTTTTTCCTTCTAAATCTACAAAGAACCTAGTTACGGCTTTTGGCCTTTGCAGTACTTCAGTAGGTCAGTAGTTGGACAATCAGCACCAAGAAATATGTGGTTGTGGTGCTTTTGGCATAAGTGGTTGCTTTAGTGTTTTTAAAAGTGTTATTCCATAGGATAACTATTGGAACTACCTCCACTTTATGCTTTAGAATATTTTGAAACAATGAAAAAGCTATTCAGAAAACGACTATGGAGAGATCAAATTAATATGGATTTATGGATCTAGGAAGTAAACTACACCAACAAAACATATACATTTGGGTGGATGGTGAATGTGATAGCAATGTGTGTAGAAAGCATGTAAAACCAGTAAAGCTGACGTGGACACATATAACATGGACATATTTATGCTTATTGCGTAATAAGATTAGTGATAATAGAGATTGCAAATGAGCAATAAGGATTTTCTTTTTTGACTTGTAAACACTGTTTATAGTCTTTCATTTGTGTTTTGACCATAGTCACATGGTTCGCTAGTTATGCCACGATTTTCGATTTGGATCGCTCGTACCAAAACGCGGTACGAATGCGTTCCGGGAACGCTCCGGTTCGCGATTTCGACTATAAAATTAACGTTCCAGAAATGAAAGAGATGAAGAATAGAGATTGATGAAGCATAGGGTGGTGGTTTCTGAACCAGAGATGAAAAACAGAGATTAAGATGAAGCATTCTTTTTTTCAGTTTTAGTTTGGTTCTAAAATCGACCTACACTCAATTGAGAATCAAAAGCCTTTGATCTTCATGCTTCATACCTATAAGCTTCCGATCAGGACCTGTAATACATGCGAACAATTGTTCTCTAGAATAGAGAAGTGTGAGGAATGACGTATTTGGTAGTGGCTGCAATAGATTAGGGCTTCACAATAAAACCTAATTTTTGAGAATGTACACTTGTGAGCCCGTATTTATTTTCTTAAATGGGCTTTTTTAAGTTTATTAAGTAGTTTAATGGACTTAATAATATTAATTGGGCCAAAATTTTAATATAAGGCTTGAAGTTACTTGTGAAATCTATGTAGAAAAATAACACCTATTTTAATTTGTACATTGTACCACATTAAATGGTACATCGTACCGGAACGATCCGAAATGAGCCTACCCCCCTTCGTACCGAATTTTAGGGACCTAGCGAATTGCGATCCCGTTCCACGTACCCGTACCAGAGCGTACCGCGAACCATGTGACTATGGTTTTGACTTCTAAAATTTGACATTAGTATGGATTTTAGTTAACTATCCATGATTTATAAATTTGGTTACTTTATGTTGCAGATCGCGAACTGCTGTTGCTCCTCTGGAAAGAATGAAAATTCTGCTCCAGGTCTCTGAGTCTTTCATTCTTTTTCCCCTTTTTTTGCACTTGTTTGTGATTAGTTAAGTTAAGTGATCTTTCATTATTTATCCTGAATTTAGCCCGATAATAGCATCTCTAAATAAAGTATGATGTAAGATTTTAGTTACATGTAGAGATTCTTGTATGCATTTATAATTGCTTTTTTGTCCAAATTTAATTATAGAAGTCTTTGCATTACTAATCACTAAATTTTAATACATTTTAGGCATTTTCTGGTACTCTTTAAACTGTTACCTTGGCTTTCTTTGTAAATAAGGCGTTACACAAACAGAACAAAAATTATAAGGAAATTTGAACTAAAACATGTCTATTATGATGTTTATGCAATTGATCGAGCAAGTATGGTATGTCACTAATGCCTTTTGGAAAATATGAATGATTAAAGTTTAAGTACATTTATAAACCAATTGAGTTTGTCATCTGAGTCTCAACCCTTCATGTATGACTAGATATCAGAACACTACTCAATATTTGTTCTGTTAAATTACAGGTTCAAAATCCACACGCAATCAAATACAACGGAACTATTCAGGGACTAAAATATATATGGAGAACAGAGGGGTTGAGAGGAATGTTTAAAGGAAATGGCACCAATTGTGCACGCATTGTCCCAAACTCTGCTGTCAAATTCTTTAGCTATGAAGAGGCATCCAAGTAAGCTTACATGCTTTTCTTCGTGGTCAAAACATCTTTTTTTCTAGTCGAGTTGATTACTTTTAAATTTTAATATCTATAGTTTAAAACGATTCCTTTTTCACATGAACAGGGGGATCTTGTGGCTATATCGACAGCAGCCTGGAAATGGTACGGATATATCTTACATATTGTTAAAATTCAAATACTCAGTTAATTCACTCCTTTTTGAATAAATTAACGTTAAGTAAAAAAAACATATATTTCTCTTTTGTTCCAGAGGATGCTGAACTCACCCCTCTCTTACGCCTCGGAGCTGGCGCTTGTGCTGGAATTATTGCCATGTCAGCAACCTATCCAATGGACTTGGTTCGAGGTCGTCTTACTGTCCAGGTATTATTTATAATCTTCTGGTTCACTGAAATTTAATATTTTCTATATATGACAGATAAAGTATTTTATTTATTACTAATTTGTTGATATTTGCAGACTGATAAATCTCCAAGCCAATATAGAGGAATTGCTCATGCTCTTACAACAGTACTCCGTGAAGAAGGCCCGCGTGCATTATACAAAGGATGGCTTCCTTCTGTGATCGGTGTTGTAAGTTTAAATTCAGACATTTCTCAATAATGACCGTTACATGTTACATGTAGGATTTGGGTTTATAATATATCATTAATTCTTATATAAATAACAAATTAGGTGCCTGGATAAACATGTCTCGCTTCTGATTATCTGATATTTGAGTGTCAAATTATCAATTTCATACCATTGCAACAAAACTGATTATGCAAGGGTAAAGTGAAATTACCTGCTAAGTGCTAACCCTTTTTTTATCATAGTTTGGGACTCTAAGTTTTAATCCCATTTGACAAATCATCTCTCCTTTTTAATTTCTAATGATGATATCCTTTTGGTTGTTTTATATATTAATTCATTATATAATCACTACAATATTTGAAATGTCTCGTTCGTGTTGTTTCAAGGTACCATATGTGGGGCTTAATTTTGCGGTATACGAATCCTTAAAAGACTATCTGGTGAAATCAAGACCATTTGGACTAGTTGAAGACGCTGAGTTGAGTGTCACAACTAAGCTCGCATGCGGGGCCATTGCTGGAACCGTTGGTCAAACAGTTGCATATCCGCTTGACGTCATTCGCAGAAGAATGCAAATGGTTGGTTGGAAACATGCTGCTTCAGTTGTTACCGGTGAAGGAAAGTCAGCACTTGAATACACTGGAATGATTGATGCATTCAGGAAAACCGTTCGCCACGAGGGTTTTGGTGCTTTGTACAAGGGTTTGGTCCCTAACTCGGTCAAGGTCCGTATAATACTCACATACCTAATATACCCTTCATTACAATGAACATTTTATCAAGCAAGTTTCTTTACTTTTACAGGTGGTTCCATCAATAGCCATTGCATTTGTGACATATGAGGTGGTTAAGGATGTACTCAAGGTAGAGATGAGGATATCCGAGTAAACACCGCATTCTTATCATATATTTTTATTAAACGTTCGCGTTAGTTTGCTTGCGTGTGCAAAAGGGTAAAACCGTCAAGTAAAAAGGTTTTGTTCTTTAATCTCTTTTACGTTAAGAGATTTAGAACTAGCAGTGTTGATATGGTCGAGCGGACCCCTGTATGCACCCCAAGCATGGTTTTCTGTTAGTTATAGTCTGTTTTTTGAAGGTGTTTCTTGTTCTGTTGTTCGTATGTATGAACTCTAATAAGGAAATGCTCACAGAGTTGAGTCTCGACCCCCGCTCGGTTGGGAAATGATACTATCTGATTGATTAGTATTGTTAACATATAATACAGAGCTTATGGAGTTTTATGTTGGTTTCTGTTTATATCATCCTGATGATCAAATTATGCTACAAAGTTGATACTTTTCATGAGTTAAATTGGTTTGGGACTCTGGGTTTGTTTGATTCGACTTTAAACAATGTACTGGACTGACCAGTCGGACTAGGAACCAGAACTTAACTAGTTTGGTTGGCATGAGTTGAATAGACACTCGTTGAACCAGATGATATTAAAAATGCAACAGTGTATATTATTAATAGTATATAGTATATTATTAATTTGATGATGATTTTAAAAATGCAACAATGTGTGTGGGATGATATCATTGTTTTAGCAAAAATGGTAAGTGAGGTTTGTGATAGATGTTCTAAAAAATTATAACATCTAATAAAATAATGTTTTTTTTGTCACGTGTCCTTCTTTTATCCTATGTTTTTGTCACTTGTCATTTTGTTAGACATCCACACATTAATTTTTTCTTTAAAAGATTATTATAGTAATTTAAATACTTATATAAATTTCTCTTTCTTATTAAAAATAAATTTTATTAATTGTAATGTTTCTCTCTCTTATCTCATTTTTTTAAAATCAAATTATCTTTTTTTAAAATAAATTTTATGAAGGAAATTAGAAATCACATCTTTTAATTAAAATCTAAATAACAAAAAACTAAAGTCTTATATAATATGAAATTTTCTAAAACACTAAACATTTTTAAACAAAATATTTTAAATCATTTTATTTTTTAAAGAAATTATAAACAGGTGAAATATTTTGAAACAGTCTTATTAAATAACCAAAATAATTAGAAACCATATTTTAAAAAAAAACAAGATTTTTATATTAAAAATTATTTTTTTATTAAAAAACCTTAAAACAAATGTTTAAAAATGAAACTTATTTACATAGAAAGTTAAAAAATGGTTAATTATTTTATTTCTTGTACTATTACGTATATATAATTTTAATTATATTTTATATTAAAATATAATACTGTAACTATTCATGTTTATTTTACATATATATTTTATAATAAAATTTAATCCGTTTATTTAATGATTTTTTAGCCTATCCATATATCTATAAAAAAAACTAAAATAAGCATGAAACAATTGTAAAGCTCATTATACTTACTTTCTCCTTTATCTATATTATTAATAATAATACTGAATATTAATATTACTCATACCATTTTCAAAATAAAAAATGTATAATTTAATAAATTAAAAACCTATTTTTTATTAAAAACACACTTTTTAAAAACAAAAATTTTATAAAATACAAAATACAACGAAATGTTTTTAAAATAAAATTATTTTTCTTAAAACAATATATTTAAAAATCATAAATTTCTATAAAACAAAAGTTTAATAAAAATGCATTATTGTTTATTTACTGAAAGTAGTTATTTATACGTAATTATAATCATATTTTCTCTTCAAGCATTATTTGATAATGCATAAATTTTATTAATAATTATTTAATATTTTATTTATTCGATCCGTGTATTACACGAGGACTAACCTAGTTTTACTTAATATAAGCGAGTAAATATGCCCCTCCCAAGTCCTAATCTGTTATGTTATAAAGCTACTTTTTTTGTGGTAGACTGATTAATTTTTTTAGAGTTTATTTTAATTTTGCTTCTTAAGGTTTGACAAAAGTAATTATTTTATTTTAAAAGATTAAAAATATTAATTTACCTTTAAAAGTTTCATAGGTGTGTTTTAATTTCAGTTCAAAAAATTCATTATTTTAGATTTACGTTTAAACAACTAATGAATTTTTTGGATTGAAATTGAAACAAATTGTAAAACGATGTTTATAATCTATTAGAGGAAAATGTTTGTTTTCGTTAAACCTTATTACCTTAAGGAGCAAAATTAACCTTAACTTTATTTTTTAATAAGTGAGGACATATCAAACCTGTGAGACGAGGTACCCATGGGAGGCTTCTTGCTCAATTTACATACTAAATACAAGTCTGGTTGGGTGAGTTTTAATCATGTTACGTCTTTCTATTTTAGCTAAACATTTTTATTTTCACCTTTAACAATTAAAGGTAAAATATTAAGTAGTAGTTTATGGAAAACTTGAACCGTTAAACTTATAGGTTTGCCCCTTCCACAAGACAATAGTGATTTGTTGTCTGTCTTTTCAAATTAAACAAGACTAAACATGTTTCTTGATAAACAAGTTTTAAAATTCTAATCATTTACGTATATCATCTTTGTGTGAAGGAAATCCAATACACATGTGCACTCATTTACATCCTCTAGCTTTTTAATTGTCTCAATCAACTATATTACACGAATGGACCATTTAAGCAGTGTGAATTTACGATTTTGTCCTTGGTATACGAATGCTATGGCAACTATATGCATATGATATGATCACAAAAGGCCATCACTACCCTTTCAATATCAGTGGAACTATGTAGTATTGTGGTCTGTTATTTTTCGAAAAAAATATATGAAAATTATTAATCGAAACATGTTACTTTTTGTGCAAGGCTAGACATGATAATATTTTAAAGTTGTCTTACATTTAAAATAGTTTATATTTACTCAAACCTGTTTTGACCATTGTAAAGCACTACTACAAATACGATCATTTGCGTCATGAAAATGATAGGTTTCGACAGTTGCTGACTCTGGTGGCACTCATTTTTACAACCAAAATATTTTTACGGCTAGTTTCATAACCGCTTATTTCAATTTTCATTTACTTTTAGCGTATTTAAAGTGTTTTGAGACCATTTTGTGACCAAATTGCTTTTATTTTATTTTTATTACCTTTTAAATTAGTAGCTACTTTTGCAACCAATTTGTACTTGTTTGATAGGTTTTATGATGGATTTTATTTCCGTCACAAATTTTACGACCAATGGTTTCTGTTGCTAACACTATGTTTCTATGTCTACTAAACGAATGGAAAGAAACGAGAGTGAAGTAACAAGAGAATAAAGAAAAAGAGAAAAAAAGGTATACTATTATATACTTACGTACCATAGATCATAGCCAGGATAAAATTGTAAATTGTAAAATCTTATAATTATATTTGGATACTTTCTCTTTAAAAAATTTCTTTCTAAAATTGAAAGAAAGTTAGAATGAAAGATTATTAATTAATCTTCCTTTATTATTTTACACTTTCTTAACTCTAAAACACACATCTTTTATACTTTTCAATCATTTCCTTTACTTTATTCTTAATAACACTTCATTTCCTTTCACTTCTATTCATAAATAACACTTAGAAACACGTAAGGTTTAATGTTTTTGTTGGCCACAAGATCCTTTTGCCCATAATTTTTCCCCTTTTTCCCAAATTTACTTCTTTTGCCATATGTGTATTTTTATCCAAATAAATGTGCATATATACGTGTCAATAAAGATAACCACCATAACGGAAATGCAAATAGTGATGACATTTCTCCAAATTATCACCCCTATAAATTGATCACCTTCATAACTTTAGATCACAATCTAACATAAACACAAATAGATAAATGGGTCAAATAGTTTGCTCCAATTCCGCAACGAGTTTAAAGATCAACGGACATCATCAACAAAAGGCGAATAAAGATCCCAATAAGAAGAATACATGTGGCTTTCAGATGCCACTTCATTATCCGAGGTACAAGAAAGAAGATTACGAGAAGATGCCCGAATGGAAGCTTGATTGTCTTCTTAAAGAATATGGACTCCCGACCGATATTGGTGATGTTAACCAAAAGAGAAAGTTCGCCATGGGAGCCTTTCTTTGGACTTGATCAAACTTGCGATCATTGGCCGTTAGTTCTATGAAAAGGTTTTCGTTTTGGTTAATCTTTGAGTACTGGCGCAGTCTTTGTCGTTAGTTTCAATCTTATGGTTATATAAGGTTTGTACAGTGTGTTAAAAGGATTGTGTTTGTAGTTTGTTGGTCAAGTAAGGTTAGTGCCCGCTATAGATTATCGTGTTATGAATGTTTATCGCGTATTGTGCTTGAAGTTATCATTGTTATGTAAATGATTACTGGCTAGTAATCAAAATAATAAATTTGGATTGGGAAATTTTTACAAGAAATTAACTAAATGCTTAGCATAGATATTACTTATAAATTTTTGATTAATTATAACATTTTACAATCAACATTTTAGATGTTATAATTTTTCAATATTCTATTGAATTCATTATAATTTGAAATATGTAATGCTTAGATATAATATATTATATTTAATTTTTTAACAACAAACACATACAAAATTTAAACATACTTTTAGATCTATGTTACTTGTTCATGAAGAAACTTGAACCCTCAATCTTTTGGTGTCATATGACGTGGTGTCATTTTATTATATGTATTTACAAAATTTTAAAACCGAAATGACATGTTAAAAATATACAATTAAGTTTAGAAAATACTAATGTAAAGGCAGAACCCAACTAAAAAATATAATTAAAAAAAACATTGTAAAAGTGTCTATATGTCATGTGAATTTTTCTGTTACATGTTCTCATGGTTAAAAAATACTAAAATTCTTGTAACATGATATGGGAATGCTACGAAAAATAGAGTCAGAAGCGGCAAATATTATAAATTTTATATGTATAACTACATTGTTTTGGTTTGTCTGTGTGACATATTTCGTTCTAAGTTAAAGTTCTTGCGTCATCTAATGCTAACGGGTCGTAAAGCAATAATTGGAACAAGTTCATATATCGTCATCTATCCATCCAAAATATCATATTAATTTTCTCAAATCATGTCTAAAGAGTATGTTTATTAGTAACATAAAACTTGTGTTTTGAAAAAAATATGATATTTTACACGTTTAAAGCGTGAAATTTCTCCGTAACTTTATCGTAAATGACATGTTTCTTGCACAATGCACATTATATATATATATTTTTCATCATTTTAATGTTTCTTGCCGTTATAGTCAAGTTATCATACCCCATATTGACACAAACATATAAAAAAACAAAATCAAGATGGCTTGATTCAATCCCAACTACCTTAATTAGGACCAAGAACATCTTTATGGAAGTAGTTGCTTTGGTTAAGATGCATTCTGTTATTAACATATAGTGGTTGAATGGTTACATGAGACATAGTGATCCGAAGATGCTTACAATGTATGCATCTAAACTGCAAAAAAGATTGATATCGACTTTAATGTTGTTTCGTGTCCCTTTGTCCATCAAATACTCATGAATCGACCATTTGATTATCTACGTAGCGATGATAAATACTTGTACTTTTGTTTGGATCCGTTTGTAAACACGTTGATTCAATGATCCGGTGAAAATTATGATGTCATGTTACTTGTGAAGAAAGTTAGAGTATCTACCATGTGATGGATGATGCCTCATGCTTGGCCCGACAAGATCAGCACAGGGCGAGTAGGGTGACTGTCATAACGGGTTTGTGTAGGGTATCGATTCATAATGTTAAATATTTAATTATTAACTACTAGTGCTTACACTGACAGCGGAAAAACCAATTAGGTTCAAGTTAAAGCAAGTTCTAAGACAACGTGTAATGAAGAATGATAGCGTGTGTGCAGGTGCAGGTTATCACGGTGGACCCCCCCCCCCCCCCCCCACACACAAAACAAAATAAAATATTAATAATAAAAATAAAAGAAAAACAATGATAACTCCATGATAGGTGTTCTCGTGAGTGGATTCACAGTGAAAGAGAATTTGACCAGCACACATTCTAATTCGTTCTAGCCGTTAAACGGCTTTATTCTTAAAAATTCTTTTTTTAACACACACATATCCTACTTCATTTAACAAAACCTACAAACTTTCATATACATTACTCAACTCCTCCACTCCTCCTCCCGTCTCCACTGCCCTAACTGACACCGCATATACCTCCTCTTCACACGCCTCAACCACCTTAATCTCTCCTCTCTCATCTTATCTACTATATTAACTACTACTCTAAACATTTATTTTAAACGACGAGTTACTGATTAGCAACCTATAAAACCAAATTAATAATTATTCATCAATGTCAATGTTTAAACCTGAAACCTTCACAATAACAAAACCACTTACTTCCATTTTAGTTTATTATATTTTTTAAAAAAATATTTTAAAATTGTAATAAACAAATGAAAAAAAAAAACTAAAATAAAAAAACAAGATCGGACGTTTGGTCCCGTATCAGAGACTCTCTGGATCTACTTACCTTCATCGGAGCCCACATCGCCGGAGATCGTTCTCCGATAACACATCGTCGGAGATCACCAAAAGCCGATAATGACGTCATCCATGGTTTCATACGGTTTACTCTCAGCATTTGCTCTCGTTTTCGCCATCACATTGCCTACCGCCCTTCACGCTCAGCCTTTCGCTCCGGCGCCGGCTCCGGCGCCGACCAGCGACGGTCAGTTGTTTCTCCGGCGATCTATTCTTTTGTTCTCGTCCTATGATCTACTCATACACCGTGAAACATTCGTTGATTTGATTGATATCGATTGATATTGATCGTATCAAACATCTGTGATGAAATCAGATGGATTAGGTTTTCGATTGAGGAAATTGAATGTGATTTGGATGTTTACTGATGTCCAGTTGTTTATGATTCTGTTAATCTTCTTCCTCCTGTATAGCTTGTTCAGATATTAGGGCAGATTTTGATGATTGATTGGATGTTTTGGTTAGTAGAATGATGGTGTTTTGAAATTGTAGAGATTTTATATGTGTTTATACGTGTTTTCTGTGATTATGATTTATGAAGAAATGTACTACAGTGTTATTGATTTTGGGGATAATTTCATTCAGTTTCTTTCATTTGATTTTTAGTTAATGAAGTATCATGATGTTCTTTTGAGCTTCGTACAATTACCTTTTACAATTCCTGCTCTTTTGAGCTCCATACAATCACAATTTTCCTTTTTCCCTCAGTTTTATATAAGTTTTACATGTTTTCTGTAATTATGAAAAGATGTTCTACAGTGTTATTGATTTTGGGGGATAATTTCATTCAATTTCTTTCATTTGATTTTTAGTTAATGAAGTATCATGATGTTCTTTTGAACTTCTTACAATCACATTTTACAATTCATGTTCTTCTTTTATAAAATTCCATTACATCTTTCTTACAATTTCTTTTATAAGGATAATATGCTTATATCTAGACATAAGATTAACAATAAATGCACCTCAAACAAGCCTCAATACCTAGGCATTTATTCTTGCATTGATGATGTATGAAACTTTGATCTTATAATCAAGAGGTTTCTTGGTTGATTTCTTGGTGTTTGGCTTATGGGTTAATCGTGTTATTTGCCTGCTTTGCTTGTACTTGGAATTAGTTTAAGGATTCACAGACGTTTTGACCGGAAGTTACTATGATTCAGGGACATCAATTGACCAGGGGATAGCATATTTACTGATGCTGCTGGCTTTGGTGCTCACATACATCATCCACACCGTTGACACTCCTCTTAACCTCAGTTGATCACAATGATGGACTTGACACTTTATATTGAGGTGATAACATTATTATGGTAATTTTTAATTGTGTTCCTTATGTTAGTTTAGAATTATGAATGCTATATTTCAGGTTTTGTTACAAAATGATATTTTGGTGTTTCCAAATATAATTGGTTGCTGCATTTTGTTTGAAACTAGTTACTTGACTTCTATTCATTTTGGATAGTTTTCATGTATTTAAAGTTTGGTACTTTGGTATCTTGTATAAACCTATTAATTGAATGGAAATCTTTGCCATAAGATGCCAAAATTATGTTGTCAAAATGGATAACTTTTTATGACTATTCAAGTCAGTCGGGCTTGGTTGACTTGTCCATACCTTATTTTATATCTTTTTCTGCATGCCTAACCCGGTCGAACGCTTTTTAGTCAAACTTATTAATAAAATTTTTATACCTAACATGTCATATATAACATTGGTCAAGTGTAAAATATGTCAATTTAGGATTAAACCAAACATTTTTACACTTTTATTTTGCATTACTGTAAATCTATGTACCTTTTTATCTTCATACTCAAGGACACGAAAGGGTGAAAGATGACACCAATTTGTTTATATTCATTACAACTTAAGTAATTTAGTCCTTAAAAATACAAAATCAGATGTTAATAGAAGAAAATATATTTATTAATTTTATGAATTAAATATACTTTGGATGAGTAAGAGTCTGTGGAATGTAAATATAGGATATGTCCAAGATAAATGATGAATAAAAACTGCAATTTCCTTATGTGTCATGAATGGGAGTTTTCATCTGTAGGTAACGGTACATCATCGGTGATATTGTGAAAATATACGAGTTGTTATAAAATCAACTAAATAAATCATTATAATTGTTCGTATTTTACGCTGTGTAGAGTACAAACCACATTTGTGATTTGCCAAACACGCATCTGTTGGTTCTATATACTAGTATAGTTTTATAAGATGTTTAGTTGTATGTAACAATTTCTTATATATTGCTGTTAATCAAGGGTGTTTTAGTTTTACAATGTTTGAACTACCCTGTATAGAGATTGCGTGTATATTGATGGTCCATGGTTCTGCCTGGGTTCCATTTCTCGGATGTGGTTGGATTGTTGATCTTTGAGTCTTTGAGGGTTCAAGTCCTTGTTTGGATTGACAGCTTCACCCTTCTTCCTATATTTTATAGACGGTCGTGTGTCACTGGTTCCAAGCAAGGAGTGTGATTCCCTTTCACTCTGGCGAACACTTGCATCTTGAAGAAGTGAGGAATCTGTTGCTGTCAACCAACCCTGCTCCACTCTAAAGTCGCCGTGGGTGGTCATAAGATGAGGCGACACAGGCAAGTCCTCTTTTATGTTGTTTCCATCAGGGGTATCTTGCGCCCGTGGTTTAGTGTACACGAGAATGCTCATTGAGGGCTAAGGGTGCGCGCCAGCATGGCTTCATGAGGATAGAATTTGAGAGGAGCTTACTCAGGGCATGTAGTTAGCTCTTTTACTCTTATTCTATTTGATACTAAAATAGTTTGATTGATATGGTCTTAAACTTACCCATCTTTCTACCCCCGAGATCGGTCAGCCCAAAGGCGTTACCATTTAACACTTGAAGGTTGCTAGGGGCCTTAGCCTAGACAGGCGCCACATAAGAGTAAACAAGGTACGAGAAACATCGAGACTCAGGATCAGTAGCGGCTTCAGCAGTTCATTAGTACTTGGTTGGCCGCTTCTGGACTCGTATGGATATCATACCATCTTTTTCTTAGTGCGTTTTTCTTAAGGATGTCGTTTCCAACGGTTCCTTTTCTTGAGGCATGGTCATACAAAAGAAGACTGCTTTTTTCGATAATTGAGAGGAATACTGTCATGTTTATGTCGTCTTCCGTTAGTGGTGATGGAAAACCTGAGTTTTTTTCTGGGTCCTGCGAATGGCACAATTTGATAGTGTATGGTTCTGCTCAGGACTCCATTTTCTATTAGGTTGGGTTAGCGGTCTTGAAAAGGGCGATCTACGTTCTAGTGTAGTAAAGACAAAGAAACATTAAAGGGGCGTAGGTAGAAGCCTAGGGAGCCCGCTCGACACCCAAGTCAGTCTGAGTGTGTGACGGGGATGAATATGACTTTATGAGAGGAGGACATCAAGCTTGTTGTGCTGCCATAGCCGATCACAATAAAGGTATGATTGACATATATGAATCGCTATATAGGTTAAGGTTGGTGTTTATCACAAGGAAGTCATGGGTTGTTCCTGCACTTACGTATTGGCACGTGAGGAGGTCTAAGTGATTTCTTTGCTCGACTATGTGACAAATTGCGATCGAAAAACAAGGATGCTTAGGGATGGTCCCAAGACTTGGTCCACTGTTGTTTGTTTAGAGTGTGCGTAGTTAAAGCTAGCGTATATTTGGACTTTGGACTCGTGCTACACGTGGACAACTGATATTTTTGAGAAATACATAGACAGATCAAACAAAGGATTTGAGTGCTTAAAAACCCTGTATTGGTCCGATCATTGTTTTTTCTCGGTTCGTTTAGCTTCTTACTAGTCGGATCCTGTCTATATAATGGTGGTTGTTTAAAAAAAACAAAGGATTTAAGTGCATAACACCCATTTCACTAGGATACTTGTCTTGTAAACATTATAAGAGAATTATCTTGAGTTTTGCTTAAGGAGTGCTATTTCAAAAACACATAATATCATAATGAGTTGCAAGCTAGTTTATCGGATAATACATGAACAAAATTGAGATATTTGATATAATAAAACTTAAAAAATAATCATGTTCCATCTCCGTTGTTGAAGAACAAATCTTCAATAGTTCCCACATTCTCACACAAGCATGTACATACACACATTCACACATAATACTAACACTATAAATAACCAGGAGAATCATATAGAAATGTATATATATACTTGTATATAGTGTATGAAAGATTATTACATATAGTGGGAGAGAGAAAGATATAAGTTTTATAATTGTCTTATGTGTCACATTTAAACGAGTAGAAGAACAATGTGATTGTAAATTCTATTGTTTCACATTAAAAACAGTAGATACAAGTGCCTACGTGGATCTTAGAGTTATTTATAAAAATAGAAAGACATACGTGTGACTTGTTGCCATTTGTCCGTCTCAAACCATTATAAAAAATAAACATACATTGTTCACGATTCATTCACTAACATGTTTAATTTGACCACGGGAGAGGAGATAAGAAGGAAAAAAAATGTAATTTCTTACATCTTTGGTATCTTGTTCCCGTTATCCCGTATTCGTATTTTTGTTTTTTTTTTCACGTACACTGTACACCCTACCAGTTTAATGTGTGTTGAAGGTTATACTAATGATAGAATGATAGGATAAAAACTATCAAGAACTAGAGGATTCAAGTTGTAATTTACACCTTAGTATATGTTCACATACTATCTTTGAGCATTCTCTTTTTGTATGTTACATGCAAGTTAAGTAAATGTTATCAATGCTATTATGATTGAATATTATTTTATATATCCTTAAAGTTTACTAAGTGTTACATAAAAGTCATTCAAAGTTTTTTTTATTCATTTAAAGTCATTTAACTTTCATTATGTAGTCTGATCATACATAATTACTTTTATAAATGTTTATATTTTTAAAACTATTTGAGACAAATAAAATATATATGAATTTTGGTTACTAATAAGTAAAAAATTCAATTAACTTGAATTTGAAGGTAATAATAAAGAAAAAAAATTATAAAATTGAGTGACTTTATATAATCGTAATGATTTTATAAAAATATCACATATGATTGAAGCATCTAATGAAAATTTAAAAAACCGTATATCACATATAGTTGGAACATTGTGTAGAAACAAGTGGAGGTTTAGGGTGATGTTTTAATGGCATATTAACGGCTACCATTGGATTGGGTCAAATTTTCGATCTTCAATGAACGCGCAGAGTGTACCACCCATACACACAAACACATTAAATATAATATGCATAAATATGATATATGGTGTTTAAAAAGTGATGTATAAGTATTAAATAAAAGTTTTTTAAAAAATAAGTGAAAATTTGATGTGACAGTTAAAATGATACGTCATTATGTGCTTGAATATGATAACATTGGTGACGCTCTCATAGAATACTCATTTTAACGGATATTTTCCATCCCTTACTCCAACTCAAGTCGAAAAAATCACTAGCTAAAGAAGCTAAAGAAGAAGAATCACTTGATGGAGAAAGTAAATATGCAAGTATATGTTACCAATATCAATTTAAATGATGAGTGGCTAGCATTTATCATTTAATGCATAGAAAAGTGAATGGATTTCTATACTCACAAATTGTTGTGTTTTGATTACAGATGTATTGACTTTACGCAAAATCATAACATAATGGTTGATAATTTGATATGCCCAACTCTTAATACAACATTTATATTTTCATACAAGCGTCTTTATTTTGTAACTACATTATATACAACTTCATACTTCTTCATTTGACCGTCAAAATGTAGCCTTCGAGACTACGACCTCATGAATCATGATACGATCCAACAGTACCAAGCTATGGGTCAAACCCGACCCAAAAGACGTACGAAGTTACCAGATAGATTCAAGAAATAAATGTACAAGACAAGTCAACCATGATCCCTGACCATTTACTTATCTATTTATGCTATAACCTAAGATGTAACCCTCGTCCCCTTATCGTTATAGTCTAGGGTTTAAGGTTTTGAGTTCAGATGACTCCGTCCCAACATATACATAGTTATGTACGATGTAAAACCACGAGAAATACACAGCTATTCGACCATACACTTCCAGTTATCACTGATTACAAAGAGCAAATGAGCAAATTGATATATTACGGAAGGCATGCATAATATATTCCCAAAGGAAATGAAAACACGAGAGTATTAAAGGAGGGCATGTTTCCTTTTCAAATTCTATCTTACAATTAAAGACATTTTTCATTCATTCAATTCAGTTTCACACATTTTAGGAGGATTAAAGAAGCACAAACCACAAACGAAAGGAGCCCTTCCTCATATCTCCGTCGTACCTTTGGGAGTCCAGCAGCACCACTAGCCCATGGCATACTTCTGAGTCCAGCTTCGAGCGGTTGTCTCGTACTTGTTCCTGTCAGTTTTGTACATGTGGGCAATCTCTGGCACCAACGGGTCATCTGGGTTCGGGTCTGTCAGCAGGGAGCATATTGACAACAATACCTACGGATGAAACATATTTGAGGACGTTAAGTTATTTGTGCAGGTGGCCAAACGGGTGGGTGGGGTAATGGGTCAAAAAATGTAAAAGTTTAAGATGGATCAACAAGGCTCAGGTCAATATCGGTTGATCCTGTAACAATTTTTAGTATTATATTAATTATTAAGTATGGTTATAGAAAACTACAATATTGATACAATTTTATCTTTAGTAGTAAACACGAACCTTGGAGATTGTAAGAGCTGGGCTCCATTGTTCTTTAAGAATATCAAGGCAAATGCTGCCATTGCTATTGATATTCGGGTGGAAAACTTTCGTCCTGAAAGCTACCTAAAGAAGTTGAACACAATGCATATTAAGCAACAAAACTACAAAAGGGAACAAAATATGAGCTATAACTGGAGAAATATGATACGGTGTACGCCTTACTAAATGCACAGAGGTTAAACCAAATTATTAGCCATTCTATCGACTATAATGTTTTTAAAGTGTTGTTTAATCATGTATAGCAATGAAAGAAGTGTAAGAAAGCACCTGCTACATCTTTAAGTAATAGAATACTTATTTTCTACAAATCTCCTATTGTTCCTTCGACCTTGGTTTCTATGTGAGTTTTCCCATAAAACCAGGTGACACCTTCAAATTACTCAGAAATTTTTACCATTATGGAAACTTTTTAATTGAAGCTTTTTTTTCTTTTAATTTTCATGGGAGTTTTAGTATATTCAACATCTGTTAACATATATACCTTTTGAGAGAAAACTTGACATCAAGTCAACGTTACATTTATTGAGCATTTAATAAGATGAGTATGCAGAAAAGCTAATTCTTACCTTAGGTGGCTTAAAAGGATAATCCGGAGGGAAATGGATAGTAACTAGAAAGACCCCACCGGAATAAGGACTATCAGGAGGACCCATGATTGTTGCTTGCCAGTGAAACATGTCTTCTGCCACTGGGCCTAAATTTATAGTAACAAAACTTGGGTAAACAGTAAATGGAATGAAATATTAATGATTCTCGCATTAGATTAGAATTAACATCCATATTAGTTAAGATGCATCATGCATGTTTAAATGAAAACTGTTCAATCAGATGCATGAATAATCTGGTGGTACCATGCATGTTTAAACAGCTTAGAGGTGCAATTCCAGCCCATTTACTAAGGAATAGTCAGTTTGGATTATCTTTCTATCTCAACACGGTTCAAGTGGGTAAAATTTAAATATTAGCACGTGTCAAATGTGCCGAACGGGTTCATACTTTAAAGTTGCCTGTAGTGTATTTTTTATGCATACATGTTTACAGCCTCCTGAATCTCTTTATTCATAGATTAAGTTTCCTAGCGTACTAGTATGTTTTTTGTAATCATACTTAACAGGTCAAGTACTTACTTAAAAGTCCAAAAAAATAGAACAAAAGGTGTTTTAGGTCGTCCTGACCCAACCCTAATAAAAACGGAATGCCTTGACCTGAATAGTTTTGAACAGTTAGCCAACCTCATCTTGCCACCTCTAGTTCAGTTGTTTGACTTGTTTCCAGTGTTGGAGAATACTCATCTCAAATTTAAAAATTGGCAGCAACATAGACAGACTAATGTTACTATAGATGCCCAACATAAAGTAGGACGGATGAACTAGTGCATTTCTTAGATTGACGAAGAATACTATAACAGGCATGGTGCTAATAGTGAAGCTTGGATATTGGAGATACCAGAGAACGCACCATGCGAAGCAAGATTGAGATAAATTCAGTCATGTTAGTACGCAAATGCATGGAGATCCTTCAAGAATATAAGTTTGTTAAATGATTTTTTTAGCGACATAAGTTTGTTAATTGTAGCAAACGAAGGGGATTGGCTAACAGAATCTATAAAATGACTAAAGTAGGCGTTACTGTGTGTTGCTATGTTTAATTTCCATCTAAGGTACACAAAGACGCACATCTTTAAAGTTTGGACACAGATTTAGAGACTTGGATTACTTAATTTAAGCAGGCAATGGAATGAAATGTTAGCATGTGATCATGTCTGGAGACTGGCTAAGAGGCAGCCGGCCCTAGCTGTCAGATTATGGCATATTTCCTAATTTAACGTTTTTTTGGTTAGGAAGTTGTAGCCTAGATGATTGCTATATGAGCATACTTTAAGCTTGATTCTTTGTCGTTTACTGCTTTCATTTATTGTGTGCGTGTTTGATACCCTAACATGACAGACAAGAATAACAGCAGTAAAGGCAAGTGAGAATCATTTTTTAGTAAAATTGCTAGTAGATTTTAACAATTTGGTACAATATCTATCCCAAAAATATAGATGAAAATAGAAGGCTCTAAACTGTAAAGCTATACTTGCATCCTTTACAAACAAGAGGATCTGTCATTTTTAACAATTCCAACAAGATAGCGACCTTTTTAACAATTTCAGAGTCGGGCTATGTTATTTTAACACACTACTACTCTTGTATTTTACTATTTTACTTTAAACATATGTAAGGTAGCCAGTTGTGCTGTTTATATTCTTCCTTTGCAATTTACTTTTAACAACTGCATAATATTGTTTTCACATGTCAATACACTTCTGATATGGTGATTGTGCTTTTGAGCATATTGTGCTTTTAGCATATCTGAAGTTTCTAGTTGTGCTGTTCATAGCATGTTCTTCTTCTGCTATTTTGAAGTTCAAACCATCAGTTTTAACATAAATCACTTCGCATTATTGCAATTTCCCACTCGCTATGGTCACTAATTAGCAGAATCTATTGTATAAGTACTTAGTAAAACTCCATATCATCCAGTGACACAAATAGGCTACAAGAAAACCAGATTTTAATTCAATATTCTTACAAAAGCCCATGCAGACAGATCAATGAAGCATGTAGCACTGTTAATTACTTAAAGCTACAATACACCATAAAGACTTTTATGCTTAACTTGCTCTTTTTAAGATTCATGGGAGCCTACCTATAGAACACCAATACGCGTATTAGAGTTTCCACAATGGCAGACCTCAAAAACGTGTGAGCTGGTCTCTCCTGCCCACTCACATACCCCAAAACCGACCCTCTCTCTCCTCTCTCCTCCCTCCCACATCCGCCACTCTTGGCGATCTTGGCCATGAACTCCACCACCTATCGCCCTCTCTCCTCCCCTTTACCCTCTCTCTCCTTTAAAAAACACCTAAAAATGAACCATTGAGGATGCTCTTACAACACAATCACCTTAGACCACAAGGTTTATGGATGATCTGACCTAAAACTAAAAGACATGATATATACACAATATAATTGTGCATATTGCTGGCCATTCAAAGGGCAAAACTTCAATAACACACAAAGCTTAAAATGATCTCACTGATCTACAACATATGTCAACAAACGAGCAAACTACACTACAAATCACTTCACCTAACTTCCATACAAACATCAAACAACCATCTACCTCACAATTTCCACCTAATCACAACAAAATTCATCTTCCCCCACAGAAACCACCAAATCAAAGCCACGAGAGCGTAATTCACCACACAAACACACAAATCAACACAAAACACGACAGATCAAACATTCAAACCAAACGCTCACAAAACAAGCATCGAAAACAGATCTAACAGATCGAAGCCGATAACGCACCTGCGCTGCAAGAGGTAGGAGGATCTTTCTGAAGATCCTTGAGCTCTTTCAAGATCCGCTTCGAAGCCATCGCTCAACACCACAAGGAAATCCTGAAATTTCAGCAAAATACAAGCCCTAAGTGAAATTTTAACGACGTATAACAGATTAACAAGATGCTTATAGCATTAGAGATCAAAAATGAAGAAGAATCAAGAGAAAAGTGAGCAATCATTCACCTCAAAGATCCTGACCTCTGGTTATTGGGATTCTGTGAGAATAATCGGAGGAGAATGATGTGTTTGTAGAAATGGGCTTTATATGCTCTCTTTCTCACTTTCTGTTTGCTTGTTTTTGTTATGGGCTCTGGGCCCAAGGATGGCTAAAGACACAGCCCAAGCCCATGATCAAACCGAAACTGAACCGGTTTGAAACCGATACGGTTTCAAACCGATACTATTTAAACCAGTTTGGAATTGATAGAAAACGTTGGCTAGAGAACGGTTTATAATCTTCTCCACTTGAACTGGTTAAACTGAATCGGTCATAAAACGGCAAAACTACTTAAAATCGATCGGGTTAACCTGGACCAGTTTGAAACTCAAATCAGTTTTGAATTTTTTTACCGAACTAAAATAATGTCAACCCGGACCGGCCTACGGTTTGGAACCAAAGTCATTCACATCTGCTAAAAATATCGTATGAATATTATTGACAGTAAAATAAACTATCATTTTTAAATAAATTTAGTACATGATGTTAAAACCAAGTCCAGATTATATAAAGTTTAAATGTTAATATATATAAATAGGCAAGTATGGAAATCTAAAGTAGTTATTGATTATTAGTATGTCTTGTTTATATATAAAATAAATTCATTTTAGTTATATTTTATCTTATTAAAACATATAACTATAGAAAATAAGTTAAATTATGGAAGTATAATCAAAGTATCTAATTTGTAAAAAAAAATTATTATTGTGATAACATAGTTTTAATAATTAATATACAAGTTCTGACAATTTAACGATGTTAATGACGATTTCACGATCTATTTTACCTCATTTATACAATAATTACCTGTTTCAACGGTCAATTCAACCTCATTTGTATTAATATTTATTAATTTCATGTTCAACTCAACGTCATTCAAATTTATAATTACTCGTTATGATCCAAGCCATTCTAACAACATGTTTTGCAACCTCGGCCATTCAACTCATGCTCCCACCTAGAGGTGTACAAACCGGGTTTTTTCTAAAACCGGTTCGGGGTTCAAACCGGAACCGGTTTGGTCAACCGTGGTCTAAACCGATTTGGCCTCAAACCGGTTCGGGTTCTAAACCGGTTTGGGCTTGGAAAAACCCAAACCTATAAAACCGGTTTGGGTCGGTTTGGAAACCAGTTTGGGTCGGTTTGAAAACCGGTTCGGGCCCAAACCGGTTCGGTTTTATTATTTTTTTCTCTCTTTTTTAAAGCGTTATAAATTAAAAAAACAATTAATTGTAAAAATTTAATAAACTTATAAGATGAATGTTACATATTAATCATATAAATTAAATAAACCTATAAGATGCATTTACATATTTTTATTTGTAAAAATTAAAACATATAAAATTAGAAACATCACATAACTGTTTTTAAAAACAAAGTACACAATTTAAAATCAAAGTGAAATATATAATATATAAAACATAGAAACAATTTAAATGACATAAAATTTTAAATAATTGTTTGAAAACCGGTTTTGGAACCGGTTTGGGTACCGGTTTGGAAAACGGTTTGTAACCGGTTTGAAACCGGACCGGGTTAGAAACCCGTTTGAAATACGCAACCTACAAACCGAACCTAAACCGCCGGGTTGGGTAGGTTTGAAACCGGTTTGGACCCCAAACCGGTTTCGGGTTTTTTTTCCAAACCGATTCCCGAACCGGTTTTTTGAACACCTCTACACCCACCCATCATGCTTGCCAAATGCATTAGCCAAATCAACAAATTAGCCTTCCGCTCATATAGTACAATCATCGCGGAGGTGACCAAAATTGACACGGGGTCATGATATATAGATAACGACATAAAAGAATTCATATTTTCCATAACGATAAAAAAAGAAAGTCAGCCTGAAGTATTAACCCAAGAAAATAAACTAAATCTGAGAGATAAACGACATAGGTATGCCTATGGGTGAAAAATTCCAAACCTAACATATAAATCTAAAACTAGATACAAGATTACTTTAATTTTAGACTTATGGATTAAGCTTTGGCCACAAAAGATCATAAACATATATGCTTACATACTGAATAGATATCGAGTCACAAACACAAAACAAGTATGAAACCATGCATAAGACACATTTTTATAAACAAACGAGACTGAAAGACTATCAAAACCAGTCTCGTACTCAACCCATTGTTATCACGACCCGTGTGTCGGTACCACCAAGCCATGTCTAGTTTGAATCTTAGTAGAAAAAAATAATTCTATGTGCAACCGGAGATTGAGCCTGCAAACGACCTCTTCTAAAGCATAGATGACCATTTCTTTTTTTTTCTTTTTCTTTTAGAACGACTAATTCATACACCTCTTATTCTACCTCCTAATCTACCCATTTGTCCATTATAGGACTTTGAACCTCAACCACTTAAGAAGAAACATATTTTCAACGCACCTTGGTGCCACTAGCCCACAACCGTTTCTTCTAATTAACAAAAGATAACTAAATAATTAAAAGAGAGTGCAAATAAACACGAAAAGCGAATAGAATGAAAATCTTCATGGTAATAAACGCAAGCACAAAAGGGAAGTTGTTACTTTCCCTTTCAATGTATAGCTTACAACAGCTCCTTGAAGGATTTTTTCATTCATTGTATTTTTAAAAAGAAAATAGCATATACTATAAGAGAGAGGAGCCCTTTGCTCCCTCAGTTCACACTACAACTAACCCATAGCATACTTCTGGGTCCAGCTTCTGGCCATTGCCTCATATTCGTTCTTGTCTGTCTTGTACATTTGAGCAATCTCAGGCACCAGAGGGTCATCTGGATTCGGGTCTGTTAACAGGGAGCATATCGACAGCAGAACCTACAAATCATGTTACCGAATGCTCAATGCAGATATAAAGATAGCTGTAAACTTTTACCTAACAAACAATTATCGGGTTTTCTATTTTAGTCTATAATCGAGTTAATTTGGGTTATGTTTTTATCTATAACGTGTCTAATAGAAAAGTATTAAAATAGCTTAGACAAACTGGACATATGGGGCGAAGGGTTAAAACTTAAAAGCTGTACAATGTGCCTTTTTAAGGCGTAAAACTTCCCAAATTATTAAATTCCAAAAAACTAGATTATCATAGATATAATAAATTTTTAATCATATTCGATACATTTAGAATATGATTTGAACAAGAAGTGTTTCGAGTCAACCCAACCTACGTACAAAGGTTATATGTTTTGACGGTTACGTACTTCAGGTGAATCTTGTGTGGTCAATACTGGCACAGAGTATCTAATAAGATCATATTTGTTTATAGAATTTACAGTTTTTATTCTGTGGATCACACGCATATAAGAAAAAGAGATGCAAGACCTGATTACGGAAGGTATTTAATTCAAGTGAAAAGACATGAAAATAAATCCCAAAATATGGAAGATATCACAGAAGCAGTCGCGAACATTAAGCATGCTTTTTTAAGCATTCAGGTCAAATTGCAGGGTCTAGATGCTAACCTTGGAAATAGTAAGAGCAGGGCTCCACTGTTCTTTCAAAATATCGAGACAGATGCTGCCATTGCTGTTGATGTTCGGGTGGAAAACCTTCGTGTTGAAAGTCACCTAAGGAAAAACAGAAACGTATATTTAAGCAACAAAGCCCCGAACAGAACTAAGTTAAACCTCAAACCTCAAATTCTCAAAATGATTTGAGCATGTAAATACAAAATGATCACATATAATCCAAAACAAATTGCAGTTAATAATCACCTTAGGTGGCTTAAACGGGTAGTCCGGAGGGAAATGAATAGTAACTAGATACACTCCGCCCGAGTAAGGGCTGTCAGGAGGACCCATAATGGTTGCTTGCCAGTGAAACATGTCTTCACCCACAGGCCCTAAAAACACATTACAGAATTAAAGTAAACGCAAAGAAGAACATGTGCCTTTCACTTTATCTTACAATAAAGATCCAAAAATGTACAAAAACACTTAATGCAAGAAAGTTTTCCATCAGGTACATAGTAGCATAGAGTTCATGACTTCATGATACATATTTCAAATCTAGTATTAGTTATTGGTATTTATGTGTGCCTACCGAGAATTTGTAAAAATCAGTTTGCATGTTTCCTACTAGATTGATTACTGAATTACTGAATACTCAGTAATCAAAAAAAGATCAATTTGATTACGTGATATGAACATAGTAGTAACTAGCAAAGGATCCAAACTAGCAAAGTGATAATCCAAACTTTTTAAAAGAAATATCATTTTTTTTCCAGACCATGAACATAGTAGCAACTAGCAAAGGATCTTGACTTCATGATGCATATTACAATTAAGTATTAGTTATTGGTAATTAATTAATTATTTATTGATTAATCAGATAATTATGTATACCTAGCAATAACTTGAAAATGGGATTTCATGTTTCCCATTGGTATGAAAACTGAATACTAGATATTCGAAAATAGATCAAGTTCTTTACGTAGACCGTTTGATATGCTTCTTTAATGCTTCGGTCAGGTTAAACTGCACTATGCATGATTTTTTAAAGTAACTATAATATCCTTATCCACAAAAGACACGACTTAGTTAGGAAATCTTGAACAAGAAAGAATCCAAACTTCTGTTAAGAAGGGTCATCTTTTCTAACAAAGAACCATTCGCAAAATCATGAGATATTATGTCCTGATATACCTCTATCTACACGCTTCAAATATCTATAAACCAAAACCCTAATCATGATGGCCTGTGAGGATCTCATCAAGAAACTAAAGATATTGCACCCAAAACCTCAGTATTACACCAAAACCTTTCGTATTCTGCGATTATGATCAACAACTTACACATCAAAATACTGCATCTATCTTCAAATACGAGCTACTTATTTACCTAAACATCAAGCCACCAGTCCCCAATTCTCAACCAAGAACCATAACTGACACAGCCCGAGCCCACAATCAAATATAGATTCTAAGCATGAGCATAGTAGCGTACGGTACATGACTTCATGATCACTGAATACTCAGCGTTCGTATATAGATCAGTTTCTTAACGTAAATAGACCGTTTGATATGCTTCTTTAATACTTCAATCAAGTCAAATAAGAACCCAAACCTCTGTTAAGAAACATCATTCTTTATAGCAATGAACCATTCACAGAACCATGTGACATTATGCCCTGATATACCAACATCTACACAATTCTCATAGCCATAAACCCTAATCATGATGGCCTGAGATGATCTCATCTAGAAACTAAACACATTGCACCCAAAACCTCACGATTGCACCAAAACCTCTCGTAATTCACGATTATGATCGACAACTTACACGTCAAAATCCTTCATCTACCTTCGAACGACCTACTCATTCAACCAAAGATCAAACCACCGATCCCCAATTTTCAACCAAAAAACATAAACTGACATGCAAAACAACTTATAACCCTAAGCTAGCAGATCGACATGGACAGTATACCTGCACTGCAAGTTGTCAACGGATCTTTCTGCATATCCTTGAGTTCTTTCAAAATCCGCTTCGAAGCCATCGCTGACAACAATTCCTAACGATTTCAAAGTAAAAACCCTAAATTAGATCAAAACACATCTAAAAACAACGAATCTGCATACAGAATAGTGCATACAGAATAGCTATATGTATATATATCTACATTAGATTAGATACACAAGATGAAAGAAAGATCGAATGAAGATGATCACCTTGAAGATGATCAACCTCCTGAAGCAATTGGACTTTTGTAATCTTTGAGCAAAATGGGAGGATTCTACGGGGTTGACAGAAATGAGGCTTATACTTTATATAGACGTTCAATGCCAAAATTTAATATTTTTGTATTAAAATTTAAACATAAAGTATATTTTCTTAAAGTTCATGGAGAAAACACTGAAGTTCACCGAATCTTCTAGAAGGTTATATTTTATGGTTTTTAGTTTTTAACGTGAAAGATCCGCGAATAAACACGGGTTCAAACCTTTCGTAGGTTGATATTTTGATGGTCACTGTCGATAAAAAATATATGTTTGATGGTTTTAACTTTTTGAGGATGTATTCATTTATTTCAAACTTTTTTAGAACATGAAGTATTTATAGTCACCGGAAATGTTAGGTCGTGATTTTAAAAAGAAAGAAAATAAGAAAAATAAGTAGGGAAAAGTCGAGTATAAGGTTTAAATGAGATAGTAGAATCTTTTTAGAGACTCTTTGAGCTCTTTCAAGATCCACTTCATTACTTCAGGGCATCTCTCAATGCTTCAAAGAAATCTTGAGTTTGAGCAAACATATATCCAGTCGTAATTTTAACCAATGTAACTACGTATTAAGTTGGAGAATAGAAAAGCGGAGGGGTCAAGGGAAAGTACGCAACAAATCACGTCAAAGATCCCAACCCTCTCGATATTAAGATTCTATAAAAATCATAGAAAAACAACGACGTTCGAATAAAAGAGCTATGTGTACTATCATTCGGTCCGGCTTAATTATTGGGGAAGTTTTATAAAAATATCTTTCAAGTGAGTATATGAAAGTACCAAAGGATAACTAAGTTAATTAAATAAGTTAAACAAATGGCCCAAAATCAACAAAGTATTAATAAAAACAAACCAACGGAATGTATAAAAATCTAAAACTTTTATATAGTTGGGCTTTAACTACCTACATAAAAGTATGTTTCATCTGCGTTTATTTTAATTTCAACTTATTTACTAAACAAATTAATGTACAAATAAAAGACAGACAAAAAAAACATGCCAAAGGATCAAAAGTGACCCAGTGAATATTTTTTTATGTACATAACCCTCTAAATGATTTTATTTAAAGTTTTATTTTAATATGATACAATTTTTATAATCATATTTCTAATAATTAAAATAAAGAAACTTCATTTCATTCATAACGTAAAACATCTACCTAAATTGTTAACACAATCAATAATACTCAACCTAAGTGGTTGAGGTAAGAGATTCAAGACTTTATTAAATACGAAGATCTTGATTTTAAGTCCCACGTACAACAACAACAACAAAAAAAAGAAGAAGAAAATTTGAGATTAGACTAGAAGTTTTTCTCACCTATAACGGGTATCCTTTTAAAGATGGTCTCTGATTTAGGACTTACGAGAATAGACTGATATACAAACTCCCCTTTAAGAATGTGTCAGCTTAAAGCCCCAAAAATCCATACTCAAGTAATGAAGATAAACAAGTGGACCAATGAACCGTAAATGATACAAATAACCATTAAAAAAATGTTCACACAAACATTGAAGCGCATAATACTTGGCTATTTGTGCACCTTAAAAACATCAAATCAAGTGTATCTTTTCTCATCTTTTTGATAAAATATTACTAATATGACATGTTAGAAAGTATGCTGCAATTAGAAGTTAAGAGGCACATTTAGCATGACTCAAAATAAATATTAAAAAAGTGCAGATGAACATAAAATGTTCTTTGAAAGCAAATCTCCTTGATAAATGAGAGCATAAAAGGGAAATACGTTACCTTTTTCCCTTTTAGAGTCTTATCTTACAACAGCCACTTAATTAGCAGATTTTTTGTTCATACATTTTTATAAAACAAAAGGGCAGAAACCATAAGAGAAATTAGCATTTTCCTTCTTCAGCTCACACTACAATTAACCCATGGCATACTTCTGGGTCCAGCTTCTAGCCGTTGTCTCGTACTTGCTCCTGTCTACCTTGTACATGTGAGCAATCTCGGGCACCAGAGGGTCATCTGGGTTCGGGTCAGTTAAGAGGGAGCATATCGACAGCAAAACCTACAAATCATGTTTCAAAAAACACTCATTGCAGATAAAAATATAGATCTAAAACCTTTAATTCACTAACGGTTTAGATGTGGCAATTTCGATTATGTTTCTTTATCTATAATGAGTAAAAGGGGAAATTTCAAAAAAATGGATTGATTACAACGAACAGAAATATATAACTACAATATTATCCATATAATTTAACTTTTGTAATCATATATGAAACGCTAACTATTATTAAAAAAAATGCAAGTGCAAGAGGTGTTTCGGTTCAAACCAATCCGACCCATAAGTACAAAAAGGTATATACTTGACCCATTACATACTAAGATGATTTCTCCATGGTCAATACTTGTAAAAAGCACCTAATTCATCTAACAAATTATATTCGTTGGTATTATTTACAGTTTTCATTTCGTGAATCACATGCATAAATGGAAAACCCAATTACGTAAAACATTTGATTAAGTGACATGAATTGGAAATAAATCCCACAATATTGATGGTTTGATGATATCACAGAGCCTATCAAGAATCTTACGCGTGATTTTTTAGGTATTCTGGTCAAATTGCAGTGTTAAAAATGCTAACCTTGGAAATAGTTAGAGCCGGGCTCCACTGTTCCTTCAAGATATCAAGACAAATGCTTCCGTTGCTGTTGATGTTCGGGTGGAAAACCTTCGTCCTGAAAGCCACCTAAGGAAATACAGAAATGTACGTTTAAGCAACAAACACTCCAAACCTATTAAGCAAGATCTTCAAAACTCAAAAATTTTGAGCATAATCAAGTAGAATCACATATCAAATTGCAGTTAATAATCACCTTAGGTGGCTTGAATGGATAGTCCGGAGGGAAATGAATAGTAACTAGAAACACGCCACCCGAGTACGGACTGTCAGGAGGACCCATAATGGTTGCTTGCCAGTGAAACATGTCTTCTGCCACTGGGCCTAAAAACACATTACAGAATTGAGGTAAATGCAAAGAGGAATCCATCCTTTTCAGTCTTAGCTTACAGTAAAAATCAACGAAGTAAAAAAGTAAACGTGCATGAACGCTCTCCATCAGAAACATAGTGGCCAGGGTTTATGATGCATATTTCACGTTTAGCTATCATTTATTCGTCTTATTGATTAATCTGGTAATTATGTGTACCATACAATAACTTGCGAAATGTGACACATGTTTCCCGTTAGGGTGCTTAAAGAATACTCGGTATTCTGCAATAAATCAAGTCCTACACATAGATTATGTGATTCGCTTCTTTAATGCTTCGGTCTGGTCAAACTGCACTACGCATCATTTTTTCTAAACCATGAATCAGTCCACAAAATTTTTGAGATTTTGAGCTATGAGATATTAACATCTACACGATTCTCATAGTATAAACCTTAATCAGATGTCCTGGAAGGATCTCATCTAGCAATTATTATTTAATCAGATAATTATGTGTACCTTACAATAACTCATGAAATGGGGTGCATGTTTCCCATTAGGTTGCTTATTAAATACTTGGTAATTTGGTATTCTGTAATAAATCAAGTTCTATACATAGATCGCTTAATTCACTTCTTTAATGTTTCGGTCAGGTCAAACTGCACTAACGCAGTAACGCGTGACTTTCTAAAGTAACAATCAACTCCCTTGTCATAAAAGGGAGCTTCTTGAGTGACATCCCATATCAGAAGAAATCCAAACTTCTGTTAAAAAGGATCATTTTTTATAAACAACCATGAATCATTCCCCAAAATTCTCGAGATTTTAGGCTCTGATATATCAATATCTACGCGATTCTTATAGTTATAAACCCTAACCATGATGTCCTAGGAAAATCTCACCTAGAGATAAACTTTGTGTACCCAAAACCTCACGATTGCTATCATAATCAACAAACTCACAACTCAAAATCCTTCATCTACATTCACAATCGAGCTACTTATTCACCTAAACATCAAACCACCGATCCTCAATTTCACCCAAAACAATTTACAACCCTAGAACATAAAAGATCAAAAACAAAAAACCTAAAATTAAAAAACCAAATCAGGATCTAACAGATCGATATGCACACAATACCTGCACTGCAAGAGGTGGGAGGATCTTTCTGAAGATCCTTGAGTTCTTTCAAGATCCGCTTCGAAGCCATCGCTGACTACCACCACGAATTCCTAACGATTTCAAGGTAAAAAAAAACCCTAAATTGAATCAAAACACGTCTAGAAACAGATGAATTTGTGCACACAACAGCTGTAAATCTACATTAGATACACGATTATAATGAAAGATCGAAAGAGGATGATGATGATCACCTTGAAGATTCTCAACCTCTTGTGGCAATTGAAGGTGTGAGCTTTGTGAAAATTCGGAGGAATCTATGGCGTTCAGACAAATGAGCTTTATATATGTATAAAGTTATAAACAGATATTTTATTCGGATAATTAAAAAAGAAAAGTTAAAGAAATGGCCACGACATCTTTCTTTTAAGTGATAACCAGTGTTTTCTCCCGCATTACGAGTAAGGAAGTTTTGTTGTTTTTTCCTGTCTTACGTTATCATGACTTTTTTCATTGTCGGGTCGGCTCATCGGAAAACACAAAAGCGTATACCGATAACGGTTCCGATAATGTCGAATACCGATACCAATTTTGATGCCAAAACACAAAAAAATTAAACTTTAGTGGTCAAAAGCAAAAATATAAAACTTTATTGTAAATCCTAATTAGAATTTGAGTTTTAAATACATTTAGTAAATATATGTGGCTAATATATAAAAAAGTAAAGTTTACTGTAGTAGTGAAGTTTTTTTAATATATATTATTATTTTATTTTATTCTTTTTTTAGAGAGAGGTTAATTTTTAAGAGAGTGTAAAATTATTTAAAATCTAATTGTATTTGTAACTGTAGAAGTTGAAGCAAATTGATAATTTAATTATTTTGTTTGGTTTTTAATTGAATCTGAATTGTTTTTTGGTTTTAGTTTCACCAATGATGGTTATTTGGATAACTAAATCAAATTCAATTAACTAGACTGAATAATAACCGATTTAGTTAGATAATCAAACCGAGTAAACCAAATAATTTAATCACTTGATGTTGTCATTATTGTTAATGTTAACATGTATGGTCCTAATAATGTAGAGGATAGGAAAAAATTATGGTTACTTTGATTTAGCTTAAAAGTTTATTGTCAAGACAAGATGGTGGATTTATAAGGAGGATCTCACTAAAGTCAGGAATAGAGCCGAAAGCTTTTTATCACGAGTCTAGAGAGTATCACACATTTAACAATTTGGTGTGAGTGTTAGGGCTTTCGAAATGAGGGGATGATGTCAATGAAGTCAAGAATAGAACCAAAAGCTTTCTATCTTGCATTTGCGAGTAGATAGTGTCACACATTTAACAATTTGGTGTGAGCGTCAAGGCTATCGAAATAAAGGGAGGAAATTCATGTGGATGAGTGAAGTTGGTAAAAAGCCAAACAAGTTGGACAGGTTTTGTGGTGTGTGAGAATGTAACAGGTTGTTAGCCTTTTGCTTTAGTTACAACAATATCTAGAGATCTCTAATATCACAACCTATTATATCTTAAACTGAAACCGGTAGGTCCGATGTTTTTAGGCTGCGTTTGGTTGGAAGAAATGGAATGGAATGAAATGGAGTTGAGAAACTAGTATAATTTTCAAGTAAAATTATGTTTGAGTGTGTAATGAAATGTAAAACCCAAGGGAATGTTTCACCTCAAATTCCATTGGTTGTGTGATTTCAAATTCCCTCTCTAGGTGGAAGGATTTTAAAATCCCACAACCAAAGGAATTTGAGGTGAAACATTCTCTTGGGTTTTACATTTCATTACCCACTCAAACATAATTTTATTTGGAAATTATACTAGTTTCTCAATTCCATTTCATTCCTTCCAACCAAACGCAGCCTTAGAGTGTTTATAACCATCAAATCAGGCCAACTTTCAATCGTAGCCTTTTAAATTGAGCAGTTACAAAATATTCTAGGCGTTTATCGTTCATAATTATAGCCCCCCTCTTCCCGACTACCCCACTCACCACTACATCTCACTTTTTTTTTCTTCTTTTTTATAAACAACAAGAATTTTTTTATATAAACCAACTGATTAGAAGAAACTAAACAAAAACAAATTAAATGTATAGAAATGAATTTTTATCTACTCGACCCAATTTAGCTTAACCATGTTATTCTATTAATACACCACATGAAAGAATAATGCACGATATAATCAAACAAAGACTCTTTCTTCATATTGTTTGCTTAAATTGTGGCTTTATTCATTGTTCCAAATAACCTACCACGCAGTCATAATAACACAGTCTTTCTTTTATTTACTACTTATTCTTCGAGCTTTAAATGAAATTGGGAGAGTAGCTTCAAGAAAACACGAACCTAGAATTCGATGAAACCAGGGTAGAATAACTAACAACCGAGAGCCAATCGGACTTTTACTCTTGGCTGCCAGTAATTTGTTTCGATGTTCTTTCTCAAGAAGGTACGAACTAATATAGACTAGTGTAGGTGTTTCTCGTCTCTCTTTTGAAATCATTTTCCATTATCATCATTTTTCTAAATAACATCATTCATCTTGAGTCAGATCTTGATCTTTTATAATTATATCATTCATTCATATTTCATTGAAATACTTAATAGTGTAAGTTGTGCCAACTACTCAAATAGCTTCAAACATGACCCAATAAGATCAAGTTACATCAAATTTTCAATGTGAAAATACATGTCAAAAAGTTTCATGTGTTGATATCTTTTGTAGTTGTCACGAAACATAGATTTAACATCAAGAAATCAAAGTATTTCAAATCAAATCACAAAATAGAAAAGAAACATAACAAAATCTGAAACTAAATAAAAAAAACATACTTAGATCAATATTGTGAAGATCTAAATAAAAGAGAAGAACAAACTCAAAGAATTGACACTGATTTAAACCCTAAGGCTGCGTTTGGTTGGAAGGAATAGAATGGAATTTAGAAACTAGTATAATTTTTAAGTAAAATTATGTTTGAGTGGGTAACAAAATGTAAAACCCAAGGGAATGTTTCACCTCAAATTCACTTGGTTGTGTGATTTCAAAATCCTTCCACCCAGAGAGGTAATTTGAAATCCCACAATCAAGGGAATTTGAGGTGAAACATTCCCTTGGGTTTTACATTTTATTAGTCACTCAAACATAATTTTACTTAAAAATTATATTGTTTCTCAATTTCATTCCAATCTTTTCCAACCAAACGCAGTCTAAAAGATAAACATAAAGGATTTGTGATGAAGGTTGGGTGAAACCCTAAACATATATAAAGAAGATAGTTGACGATCATAAGATGATGAAGGTTGATGCTAATTCACTCCATAAATGTAGAAACTCATAGATATGTGTACTTTTCCAAGCATTTTTCAATCAAATACAACCCATCAGATATAAGTTCATCAAGCTCAATCCAACCTAAGCCCAATCCAATTTAGGCCCAACAAACAGCAACTCCAGCTCATTAAGCCCAAAGATATGTGTATAAAAGTATAAACACAAACAAGGTTAAGCATTTAGTAAAAAATATATGATAATCATAACAAGAAACACACAAAAAAGCAAATTAACCAACAACACAATGCAATTTGTTTGACAATGAATTGGTAATTGACATTTATATTTTCAAACAGTAGTACATACAAAACACTGGTGAGAATAGGCATTAAGTATACGAGATTTCAGTAGAAAAGAATGTTGGTGAAAATTAATCATCAATAAATTTGTTTAAATAATCATGTGATGGCACTAGTTATAATGATGATGCATTAAACAATAACAAATTCATGCCACATCAATATCAATTTACAATACAACTTATGAATCTGATCATGCACAGAATGTTAAATACTAAAGTGTTAAAACTTAAAAATGTCTCTCTATCTAAATTAAGTATCTTTTTTTTTTGGGTTTTACATGTCAAATTAAAATAAAAAAACTTTCCAGAATGAAATAGGATATTTTTAGTCACTAAAATTTATAACTATTTATTTCAATTTTACAATCATTATGATCATTTTGTTGTTATATTGCTTTGTATTATTGTAGGATGGAGATGTGGTTGAACTATGTTACATATGGTTACTGTAAGTCAATTATGTTCTATAATTACTTAATATGTTTAGAAAAACTTCGATTTTTAGAATTTCACATGTGAAATTCGAGTGAAAAAATACGCATTTTTAATAGTTATTTTAATTAAAAAAAAGAATGATAAAAATGCCAAAAGACAGTTTTTCCTGTCTCTTCATGAAAATCAAATTGAATCATAAATTTTGGTCACTTTTCTCTCTAATACTTCTTCTTCTGGTTCACGAAAATCACACTACACAACATACTAATTCTTGATCTCGTCTGATTTATATCCGATTGATTTATTCGCATGAATTACCGAATAATTTCGATTCGAAAGTGATTTTCACGACTCTTAGATTGTTCAAGTTTGATTTCAATTGTTCTACACTCCTATCACTCACATCTCACGTGTCGCTTCTCCCTCCTCTCCCCATAAGCGGCGCTTAACTCCGCGCACCGTTAATAAGATCGTTAGAAACTCTAATATCATAACGAACAAATAAAAACAAGAAGTTTAGATAACATTAAGATATATTTTGCATACAAAATTAATATCATAAAAACTTTGAAGGTATACAACACAAAACAATGTCATGAATGTACCATAAACTAATTCATTAAGGTAATGAAAGGAACACCAGCGACCAGAGACTCGTTACAGACTAGATGACTCGGTCTCAAAGACCTCGGGCCGTGGTGGCGTTGAGCTTTCCTGCAAGTGTGGTCGGTTCTCGGGTTCAGTTAGTTCTGTGTTTCGTCTAACACCTTCCACCATTTTGACAACCTCGGTCATTTTCGGTCTTTGATCTGGTACCCTTGCCACACACGACATCGCGATCTGCAACATCTCAACCATCTGCTCCTCGATGTTGGGGTATTTCAGTAATTCCACGTCGAAAACCTCACCCGTCCACTCTTCCCTGACCACGGAGTGAACCCACCGAACCAAGTGGATGATCTCGTCACCACTCGTGGTGTGGACCGGTGACTTGCCTGTTAGAAGCTCGAGCAAGAGAACACCGAAGCTATAGACATCCGAGGGTTGAGTGACTTTTCGAGTGTCAGTGATTTCTGGGGCCCGGTAGCCTGCAGCCCAGGCGATAGGGGTGGCAATTTGTGACATGATTGATGACAAACCGATGTCAGAGATACACCCGTAGTTTTGTGAGTTTAGGAAAATGTTTGATGATTTGATGTTTCCGTGAACGAGCTTTGTGCCTGTCGAGGCATGAACCCGAGCAATGCCTCGGGCTGCACCGATAGCTATCTGAAGTCGGGTCGCCCAAGTCAACGGAACCCGGTCTTCCCCTCTCTTACCTATAATGTTCAAGAATTAGTACCCAGAAATGCCAAAATTATTATCAACTAATAACCTGATAACGTGCTTTTAAACGTTTTACCTGATCCTATTGGTTAGCATAATACCGACATAATAACAATTAACAAACAATGTGAAAATGTACATTTTTGGGGGCAAATAAGTAATTTTGCTTTTAAAAGACATTGATGAATATGAGACAAATGCCAACAACAAATGAACCAAAATATATATAGTAAAGATTTGCTTGTCCCACATGTTTTGATTCTTATCAATCAAGTACTTTTTTTTTATCTTTCATGTTACTGTATAACAATATTCTATCTAATAAACTATTAAATTAAAACAACTAAAAAAGGGTTTTTTGTCACAATATTTTCTTTAATATAACCTTATGAGGCTTGATCATGAACCTTTCTTTTTCTAAGACATTCTTTTCATGGTCCTTGTGTACACCCACATGTACATGTATGGACCCAACTGATTTTACAGGTTCATTGATATCATATGGTTGGACCATGGTCCATTCCCCCAAGGACCGTTTACGTCTATGACAAGATGAAGATCGGACCCACTAGGTCGAACAAACTGATCTTGAACGTTCAAGAATAAATCTTGATCGTTCACCATGGATCTTGAGCGTTCAAGAACAAATCTTGAACGTTCAAGAACAGATCTTGAACGTTCAAGAACAAATCTTGAACGTTCAAGAACAAATCTTGAACGTTCAAGAACAAATCGTGAACGTTCAAGAACAAATCTTAAACGTTCAAGAAACTCTAACATGTGTTCTTTTTACCTGTGTATCTTCTAATCTCTAAATGATCTAGTAAAAACAAAAGGGTTTAGGTCCATCTTGGGTTCACTCGTGTTGTTCGGTTGGATCAAGCCATTGTGCCCTTAAAAGCACATGATGGTGACAAATGATTCGGGTCCAATCCTACCGTATTTTGATATGTGGGTCTGGTCTCCATTTATGATTTGATAAAGACTAGGCACGCTAGAAGAAAGGAGTTAGGTTGAACAAATGAACCGTAAACTTCCACGAATTCCTAATTCGGATTCTTGTTGATTATTTCTTTTTGTTCTTGAACCCTAAAGTAGTAAGAACAAGAATCTAAATGTGTGTTTTCAAAGTGATTATCACGACTTGAATAATTAAAACTAGATTAATAACTTAATAACATTATAACCACAACAAAAACATAACTAAAAGAGGTAAAGAGATCAAGAACATACCATGTAACATATCAGCAACACTCCCTTGACTATAATACTCGCAAACCGTAAGCTTCTCATCTTTCGAGTAGTAATAAGCCCTCAACTCGATCACATTCTCGTGCTTAATACTCCCAACAATCCCCATCTGTTGCTCGAAATCTCGCTTCCCAACACTCAACTCTTTCAACCTCTTCACCACAACAGAAGTCCCGTCTTCAAGAACCGCCTTATACGACATCCCAAAAGTACCCTTACCCAAAACCTCAGCAGAAGCCCTCAACAAATCCTCCAAATCAAATGCATAACTACAACCCTCAAAGAAAACCAATCTGTTATTCACATCTTGGGTTCGCGATATCGCCTTTTCAGGTGACATCCCACCTTTCTCAAGTTTTAAAGAAATCCCATCTCCATTGTCCCTTTTGAAGCAACACATTGTCCAAAAGATTGCAAAAACAATAAACCCAATGACAGAAACACCTACAACTATGCCTAAAAGTGCATTTTCACTCAACTTTACACCATTTCTAGTGTTTGAATTTAGCTTATGAGCAGGCATAACTATTGGGACATCATCAGATGAATACACCATAGACACATTGTTACCTACAAACACTGATTTAGGGAACTTATGCAGTGACTTTGGGATCACCCCTGTGAGATGATTGTTAGAAAGATCAAGAACTTGAAGATCATGCATACCCATATCAGGAATCTGACCCATAAGTGAGTTATTAGCAAGATTCAAAGCAACAAGATGTGTTAATCTTGAAATGGACACTGGAATTGACCCATTAAACTTATTGTTTGAAAGATTAACAATAGTTAAATTCTTCCAAACAGAGAAATCAAGAGGTAATCCACCAGAAAACTGATTAAACTGAAGGTATAACAAAGATAAGTTCTTGAGGTTATAGAAATCAACAGGAAAACTGCCATAAATACCATTGGATCTGAGGCTTAAAACCTGCAAAGCAGAAAGTCTGCTAATGGTGTTCACCGGAATCTCGCCGTGAAACCCAACTCCGGGAAGCCGGAGACCGGTGACACGTGACCCATCTTCACTGCACGTGACCCCCCTCCATTGATTACACACAGTACTTGAATTTAAACCCCAATTTAAAGAGCGTGAGTGAGGAAGATTGTTGATAAAATCCAACAATGCTTGTTTATCATCTTCAAGAACAATGGCCTTTGCTCCAAACCAGAGTAAACCCATCAAGAAAAACTTAAAAATCTCCATTTTTTTCTACTAAAGATTCGAAATTTCTAATCAAGATTCACAGATTGCAGCTCTATAGTGATGAATAGGGTGAATTAAATCAAACCCATTAAAGAAAAAGGATAAAAATCTTTACTTTATTTCAAAATCGGTGAAGAAAGTGAAGATGTTGTGAGAAAATGGGGATTTTGAATTGGGGGTAGTGAGAAAGTGATGAAGCAGGGGTTTTTAATTTAAAATAAAAGGGTTTAGCAGCAGCAGCACAAAAACAGAGCATTTACCTTTTGTTGGTTTTTTTGTCTGTTTAACTTGTGGGTAAAGAGTTGGAGAATCAAGAATGTCCTCTGGAAGAACAAAACAGTACTAGCCGACTAGGTCAAATTTTTTTCCTTTGGGTAAATAAAATATTATAAAACAAATAAAATTTTCAACGATAACATCTTATTTTTGTATGAATATATTTTACAACCTCAACATTTGCTTTCGATCTTGCAATCACTGCTCGTATTATAGTTGCTACCGTAGTAATAAGTTATCATAAACATACTTCAAATTTGTTACTGATAATATTTACTTCTCATACTTGGTTAATACTAATGTATCAGCTACTACTCGAACACCAAAGTTTTTACCGATCATAGTATCTATTGACAATCAATAGTAACTAACTATCGATGAATCAATACTTTTAGATCATCAAAGTAATGTAGCTTTTTTATTAACTAGGTGAATCGAAGCACATTTTCGTGTTTAACTAACACGTCAAATGAATTTTTTCATGTTGATTGACCAACTAAATCGTCACCACGAGCATTGCCCCTTGAACCTTGCTACGAGTGCCAACCCGCAGTTGTCTATAAGGTTCCACCCTCTTGAACTATCGATTCTTTGCCATATAAATTATAATACTTTTTTGTATAAGTGTTTGCTTTATACCTTTTAACTTATATCAATAACTTTTCTAATTTCACATTTATTCTTAAGCAAACCAATCATACTAATGAAAATTCAATGACGTTAAATTCTCAGTTATTGTTTGAAAGAGTATAAAATAATAAAAAGATAAATTGTTAGGATGGAACTGTGAATTCAATTTGCAACATACAACTTCTATGTTCTAGGGTTTTATAAATGATAAACAATTAATCTATTTTTTTAATTAAAACAATGTATACAGACGTTATTACCTTTCATTTAAATCAAAATTTAACACACTAACAAAACAGGATGAAATGACAAATTTTAAAAAGTTAGGGAGCCGGATGGAAGAAAACTTATTTTTAAATAAAAATAACAAAATAGTCCAATAAAAAATATTTTTAAATGAAAATAACAAAATAATCCAATAATCGGGGACTAAAGTGATAATTTACTCTACAACATCCATGGTTTTATCTTATACACATACCATACAATTTGACTATCTGCGATGGATTGGCCTTTCACTCAAGTGCACATTTACCACATTTACGTTAAGAAATTAAACAAAACATATTACAAGTCAACTTATACGTTCAAGCACAACTAATGCTTGCGTATAGAGAACCACTTATCTCAAGCTATTGCAGTGATATTTTTATGGTTTAAGGTAGTACAATAAAAAGAAATTCCAAGGTTCGAAAACATCAAACAGATATAGTGAGACATAAAGAAGAAAAAGAATATATCATGATATTCAAATAGTCAATTTTAAAAATCCTAACCAATAAATCAAAAGTATAAGATGAGTAACTTTTGATGGGTGCTGAAAAAGAGCAAGACCTTGATGAGAGGCACTAGAGCCAGTGGCGGATGTTAAACGTAAGTATAGGGGGCTCGAAAGTCACTGGACCAAAATCAAATGGACCGAACTCAATACTTATAAAATTTTCAGACAAAATACGTATAAATTTCCACTTCGAAGTGAAATAACAGGGGAGACCCCCCTCTGTCCACCCGTGCCCTAACAAAGCTTCGCCCATGACCAGAGTAGCAATGAATAAAAAAGTAGACACAAGATAGCAATATTCGTTTGATCAAAATATCCATCATTGGCCATAAAAAAATTACCAAACTTATAACAACTCCTAATCCACTCTAATTAACCATCTACACCTACATGTAACACGTTACATGATTTAAGTTCTTAACCACTTGAATAGAGGAGGAAACATCTTACCACCAGAATATTCCATAGATCAAGTTAAACTCAATGGGGCTGTTTGGTAGCAACTGAATCAGCCTCTTAATGGTTCAGATGTCTGAATGATTCAACACTTAATGGTTCAGACTATTTTTTTCGCGTGCAAATGTTTGAATGGTTCAGACATTTGCATCTGAATGGTTAACAATTATACTAATGCTAAATGGTTAAAACATCTTATCTGAATTTGTAAGACATTTGATTTGAATAATTAAACGATATAATAACTCTTAATAATCTAGACCTCTTAATAGTTAGTTAAACACTTAATGGTTTAGATCTTTTATTGGTTCAACATTTAATTATTCATAAATTGTAAAATTAACAAACAACCCCTATATTACTCGCCTTTTCACAATCAATGTTAACAAAAAGCAAAAGTCAAGGACTGTTTATATAACTTCAAGACAAAAAGTACTCCTTGTGAAAATACAAGAACATGTTTCATGTGACGATTAAAACTAAATCATAAGAACTCACATCACCACTCGTTCGATCCGCCAATCCCATTATCATCTCCAACAATCTCTCTGTTTTCCTTCAGATCCAACAATGAACGATGCAGACGTCAGCAAGCAGATCCACCAGATGGTCAGATTCATCCGTCAAGAAGCCGATGAAAAAGCCAACGAGATCTCCGTTTCCGCTGAGGAAGTAAGCCTCCAATCAATTCAACTCAATTTTCATCACTTTAATTGGATTGATTTGGATCATACGATACGTAATTGTGTTGATCGCATCGTGATCGATGTACTGAGTTTGTTTCATTGTTCGGATTTCAGTTGATTGTAACATTTGGGGATTTCTGTTGGTTGATTGTTGTAGGAAGTTGAGATTGTGAATTTGTGTTGATTTTGTGTAGATCGATTCGGTTTTACGATCGGTATATGTGTTCATGGTTAGATCAATGTTTAAGTTAGCTTCGTGATTGATTATAGGCAAATTATAGGCACTGATATTGAGATGTTTCAATTGATATATGCTATGAAGTTAGTATTCAGTAGGTTAATTCAGATCTTGCTTGTTGTAAATTCAATTATGTGATTAGGATTCGTGTTATTTTTCTGTCTCATTCGGTTGATTGTTGCAGTAAGTCAGCGATTTCATGATAATCGATTCAATTTTACATCGATTGATGTATATACAATTAGATCACCGTGTTGTGATTAAAATTGAGATGTTTTGAATTTTTGATTGATATATGCAATCAAGTTAGTATTATGTAATTAAGTTTAGATCTTGCTTGTAAATTGAATTATGTGATTTGGATTCATGTTATTTATCTGTCTTATTGGGTGATTGTTGCAGGAATCAACACTGACAAGCTTCTGCTAGTTAGGAATTATGCTGATTATGTTATCACAATACAGATTCAACTGTTTTTTAGGTCATTTTTTGTAGGGATTAAACATTTTCCAGTTAGTGTATTGTATCAAATTGAATGAAATGAACTCAACTCTATGTGATATAAATGCAGTCTTATGAAATTGAAATTAGCGAATGAAATTATATCATCGAAGTTTTACACGATCAGTTTCCATCAAAATGAACTTATTAGTAGTAAGTACATGAGTGCACATACATCAAGTTAATGTGTTTACTTAATCGACTGTTTCAGGAATTTAACATTGAGAAACTGCAATTAGTGGAGGCGGAGAAAAAGAAGATCCGACAAGAATATGAGCGCAAACAGAAGCAAGTCGAAGTCAGAAAGAAAATGTAATAATCTCCTAACATCTTTACTAAACATCAAATGTCTGTCTGTTAGAGATAATTTAATTTGGATATTGTACACAATCTTTGCATACTGCTACTTTTGAAGTCTGTGTCTAATTATTTTTTTACAAATATAATTGCAGTGAGTACTCCATGCAACTCAATGCGTCTAGGATCAAAGTTCTTCAAGCACAAGATGACTTGGTTAGTGACATGAGAGAAGCAGCATCAAAGGATCTTTTGAATGTAAGCCATCACAAGTTTCTACACCATCATAACTATGAAGGACTGTTGAAAGCTCTCATCGTTCAGGTACCAATTAAACATATTTAGCTCGTTTCATTAAATTTCTCTATACCATATTATATCATATGTGATCTTTGTTTTTTATTCAATTTCATTTGATTCTTTCTCTCTTTTACACATGCATGTACATGTACACGTACACACACATAAACATGTAGGTATTATGTATATATCACTAGGAACCAGTGTTAAGTATAGAACTGGGATAACTGTATAATCACCTGTACATGGTGTTGAGATATAGTGGAGAGAGAAACTGAGGTAGTTTTGACTTATGCGGTTACATCTCATGTATCACATTTTAAGCAATATGTACATATGTTTATACAATTTTACAGTTTCATAGTTTTGTACTTTCATTGGTTCTGTATTGAATGGTCTTCTATGTGTGTGTGCGAATTAATTGTTTGAATCTGCAAAGAATATCAATCCTTGAACACATTGATTTGGGTGGGATAATATGTGTACTAGTTGAACATTTTTACCAATAATTTAAAATTTGTCAGGGTTTACTGAGACTGAAAGAACCATCTGTGCTATTGCGTTGCCGGAAAGAGGACTTGCATATGGTTCATTCTGTTCTTGATGCAGCAAAAGCCGAATATGCTGAAAGAACACAAGTTCATGAACCCGAGATCATAGTTGACAATATCCACCTTCCACCCGCCCCTTCCCATCACGATCCTCATGCCCTTTCTTGGTACATTTCCATGCTTAAATGTTATTTTTCTTGATTTATTTCTTTCTACTATAACTTCATGTTGATTTTATGTTTGTCTTATGATGCTGCTTCTGGTTTTCAGCTCTGGAGGTGTAGTTTTGGCTTCTCGGGATGGTAAAATTGTATTTGAGAACACACTTGACGCTCGTTTGGATGTTGTATTCCGTGGGAAACTTCCTGAGGCGCGTTTTCTTTCTCAGATATAGGGATTTCATTTCATCAATATAATGAATTATGATACTTGTTGCATTTCATTACACGAAGAAATTTGTGGTTTTCGTTCACCTACTGATCTAAGGCTCTCGTTTTGCAGATCCGCAAGCTGTTGTTTAGCCAGGTAGCTGTTGCTTAAACAAGCATCATGATATCTATCTGTTCCAAGTTTATCGGCATTGGTGAGAAGAACTAGAATCGGATGATTTTCAGTGTAATTTGTGTTTTCTCGGGTCATCATTGTTATGTTATCGCGACTCTTTGCTCAGTGGATGCTCGTTCGAGTTGAAGCTATGGTAAAAGACGCATTCCATTTGTTTGAATAAATAAGAGTTACGTGTTACATCCTTCCATTTGTATTCTTTTACGTATTTTCTCATTTTTCGCTAGACTTTTAGTGGTTAAATGTAATGTTTTAAGACATTGTTATAAGTTATGTGCTCTTGAGTTGCATAAAAGATTGTTAATTACTTAATTTCTATTAGTTATAATTTTAACGGTTGTAGGGTTTAAAAGACTGTTAATTGCTTAAAAGAGTTGAAGTTGGATTCAACTTGAGACTTTCGCTAGACTTGCGCTTACTATTGTGTCACACCATCCCCTTAAAGATTCTTATTTATCTTATAATATTTTTTTATCACAATAAAATCACTATCTTTCAACATACGTGTTTATGCAGATGAGGTTTCAAATCTTGTAATGTGTATGTATATATGGTTAATCGAAGTGGTAGTAAGCCCTTGTGGCACCCCTACCTTGTGGAGATGAACCCTAATACCAATTAAATATAGTTTATTTGGTTCGGTCTTCGGGTTGATTTTCTGCATCAAAAAACCCGAGGAACCCGACCTAAGAAACTCAAAACCCGATTAAAAAACCTAAATGAAACATCTACCATGTGGTGATGAAAGTTAGCGTATGGGCTTTCACTCTTTATAAGCTTTCAAGTTGACTGAATGACTGCTATTTAACTTTCCTTTATGAACTATTGGGCTGGGCTCAAGGCCTTTTTAGGCTATACATGGGCTTTTACTCTCGGGCTTGGACTTCTGGTTAGAGGTGCAAACGAGCCGAGGCGCTCGCGAGCTACTCGAGATCGGATCAATAAAAAGCTCGAAACGAGCCGAGCTTTATCGAGCTCGAGCCGAGTTCGAGCTTGAATAAAAGCTCGTTTAATTATCGAGACCGAGCCCGAGCTTCAGGTATCGAGCTCGAGCCGGCTCGCGAGCCTAAACGAGTTATATATATATATATATATATATATATATATATATATATATATATATATATATATATATATATATATATATATATATATATATATATATATATATATATATATATATATATCTATATATATTTATTTATTTATTTATTTATATATATAAAATTAAATACCTTATATAAATAATATTTATTATATATGAAGTATGATTAAAACAATTAAAAAAACATGTATAATGTTCTTTATAAAATATGTAATTATAAAGATATATCAAAATTAAATATAAAAATATTAAAAATAATTTTTAAATAAATAAACGAGCCGAGCTCGAGCTTGAAATAGTACTTGTCAACCGAGCTCGAGCTTTAAAAATAAAGCTTGAAACGAGCCGAGCTCGAGCTTAAGCTCTCTTAAATCATCACGAGCCGCGCTCGAGCCCATACGAGCTTGGGCTCGGCTCGACTCGTTTGCACCCCCACTTCTGGTCTTGGTTTTGATTTTTTCATAATTCCATTGGTCTATTGTTTGTTAAGTACCCTTTTAAGTATTAACATTCAACAAAGTAAAATAAGTTTCTTTGGCATTTAAGCTTTAAGTTTTTATTAACACACTGATGATATGCATGCGTGCTTACATGTATATATGAAGTTATTTTTGGTGATTGATTTGAATAGAGTATTTTACATGTATATTTCATTCGTTATTGTGTTTATTGTTGATAATTATTTGCTAATTGGCTATGATTTACGATCAATGTGTGAAAGCTTTTGTTGTCCATTGTTGATCGGTCTTTGTGTGTGAATTAAGACCATATGTGTATACGTGAACTTAGTTTATAAGTCTTTTACTTGAATCAACTTATTTGTCAATTTTTAGGTGACTTTTTTTATTTGCTTTGAATAACAATCAATTCTATATATGAGTATAGTTTGTGAATTTTTATCATTTGAAAGAAGTTAACACTTTACACGGAGTGTTTTAACAATTAACATGAGCTGTTTTCACCCTGATGAATAATCTTGTCATTGAATTTGAGGCGTTAAATAATATATGCCTACATAACATATACACACATGGTTAGGCATTCTTACTATATTGTGTAGATTGAGTAATATGTTTCTCTCTCTCGGTGACTAATCAGAACTTCTTGAGCGGGGTTAGTATTTCATCGACCAAAATTCAAGTCTTTCATCAATAATTTATAAAAAAAAAAACTAACATTAAAAAAATTCTAAGCAATACTAGCAACCAAGAGAGTGTATCGTTTTTTTTCTTTTACATCAAATTTTTCTTACTCTTAAATACCACCTAACTTTACACTTGGAATAAGTTAAACTTATCACTTTTGTGAAAGACAATTAATGATGTCACTAAACTTGTAACCTTTGAGTCCATTTAAACTTACCACTAACTTATACCATACTTTAATAAGATAAAACGATTAGGGTTGTATATTAAGTCATGTCATTAAGCATACTTATCAAGAATAAAATTTTTTAATTATTATTAACTTGAACTCAGATAGTGAGATTGATTATCCTAAAAGAAGAGAGAAAGCAAAACCACAAGACATTAAAAATCCGGTGCATATATTTTGTGCACATTTTTTTGTGTGAAGAATTTGTGCTTTCACCATATACAAAAGAAAAACGGAATATGAACCTCACTAGAAATATCTTAATATTGTAAATTAATAAATTAATTAAGAAGGAATTTTTCAAAAAGATATAATAAGTTTTAAGTTTTGTAAGGTGGGGAATCAAAGAAGAAATTTAGAGGGAAAATATAATAAGACTTCAGAATTTAAATATTAAATGCAACATTTGTTTACTCTTTTTAAAGGTAATATAAGTCCAATTTTAAATCTAAAAGGTGATATAAGCTAATTGCCTATTCCATTTAAGATTAAAAAAAAAACTTATATTACCTTCTTTGTTTTCACATTAAGAAACTAAAAATTATAATATCTTTTTTCTCAAACTTGCATGATAATTAGTAATGCAACATTAGAGAACGGTACACAATAAGGATATAACAATATATACAAGATATAATCATCACACATAAAATTATAAATTATAATCATTCATATCTTCATATCATATCATGTGATACACTTTATAGTAATAAAAAATTTACCAATGTGATACACTTAAAAATTATAATCATTCATATCTTCATATCATATATATTCCTCCATCATCATACGATGTCCAATAAATTAGTCTATTTTAGCAGTTCACTTATTGTTTATAAAACGTATATCGACCATGATACGACTAATTATGAGATCAACAAGATCACATGTTAAACAAATCATTAAATTTCAAAAAGACATAATATATCAATATGAAACAAAATAATCAACACAACATATATAACACTCCTTACGTTACGTAGTGAAAATCCACCCATAAAGCAATTAATAAAGGCTTCCTATACTGAAATGGTTCACACAAGTGTTCGACAATGAATAAGATCATTCTAGTTGATTGTTGAGTTCTCTTGCGTTATTTTGTTTCTTATGGTTCAAGTTATAACCATGTAAACTAATTTTATTTTTATAAAAGTTTTGTAAGACAACTTATAGTGTAAATTTTTATAACATAGTTGTCGTGCTATAACTAATAAAATTATATTTGGATTCTAAAATATATGTTGAAGTTGTTATAATGTTTTAAGTTACTATTGGGTTACAAAAAGTCTAATTGGAGTATTAGATTTTGATATAAAAAAAATCAATTAGTTATTTCCTCTGGAAATTTCTTTAATCCACTAAGAGTTAGTTAACTTCAAAATAAAAATAACAGAAATCACAAATAGATCAATTAAAAAGCGGATTAAATTTGTTACTTTTGGCAATTTTCATAATCCACGAAAATAAATATATTAGTGAATTTTTCTCGTAATTTTAATGACTATAGTGATGCAAAACTTGTTAATATGGACTGTCATTTGTGGTTGTTCTTTGTTAGTATTTATCTACTTATTAATTCAAAATTTTAAAGTAGAATCTAATTTTCTATAAATAAACTTTCTTAAATACTGCCATTTATGGTGTGAGGGTATTTGGTGACCACATTTTTATTCTCTACCGGAAATGCTACTTAATACAATAAAATATGATTGATTCTCCAAAATTACTTAAAGTTCAAATTCGGCCTGTCTGCAAAAAATGTTTATCTATGGTAATTAAATATTTGGATATTCTTTATCAAATTGCGTTTTAATAATTTGAAATATGATTTGTTGTTCGATAATAATCATAATAACACTATGAATAGTGACACTATTAACTATTTAAATTTCTATTTTGTTGCTAGGAGCAATCACACTTTAACAACTTTAATTTATGTTGTTTCATAACAACTTACAACATTCTAATTGAGATTAAAAAAAATAGTGGATTATCCATTAGAGGCGTATAGAGTTATGTATTTATTAGGGTGAGATTGCTCTCAGAGAACAAAAATAAAAGTTGATGATGTATTAATTTGTAGGTTTGGGATTCAAGATCAACAGAATTAAAAAAAATCACCGGTTCAAAAAAACAAAGATTCATTAGTTACATTTATAATACGGATTATTATCGCAAGTGAGCTATAGTTTGAATAGTAAAACCTAATTTGCTCTATCTTTAATTGGGATAAAACAAATTCAATTGTGAATTTGTACAACTGTATGCCTGTAGCTGACTAAACACGCAAGAGTTTATTGCCATACATAGTTAAAATAGTTAATTTCATGGATGGTCATGTACTAACTTAAGTTTATCTTTAAGATAAATAATTTTTGGTATTTTTAAACAGGAAATATAAATTTTTTAAATTTGCATAACAATTTCAAAAACATAAGATTGTTCGGAGTTGTTATTATTTTTTGAAAAACTAATTGTTGTCTGTCTTTAGCGGTTATTGTAGATCTCGATTACCATTTTTGGCCATCGACTTAGATCGGCCGTCAATGTGATAAGCATAAAACTCGTAAACATAAAACGATAATACCTTAATAAGTCAATAGGTTCGAAAGGAGGTAACCCCATGACTTTTTAATGGGAAAGTCATGAATTCGAGTCTCACTTGGTGTAAAAAAACCAAATTGCCCTTGACTTAACAGAAAAAATTAACGACAGTTAGTCTAAAGTACGAAATCTATTACAAAATGTAAACATAAAGAATGTTTATAGTACTTTTTAAAAATAAAACATATATTTGCAACTTTATATAAATTTAAAGGATATTTTTTTTGTATTCTTGTCTAATATTAATTACTTAAAACATAACATGAACAATTATCAATAACTAGGTTTTCTTCCCACGCCACGTGCTGAGAGTTTGGTTATTTTCCTCTTGCAGCTCACGCTACGTGACATTACTTTGGTCATTATTGTTTTAGCTCATCAGAAACCATAAAAGAGAATATTGATACCGTTCCGATAATACTAACACCGTAAGGCAATGGTGACTGCACTCAGTATTGCTTAGGGAGCCAAAAATACTCGACTTTGAATATAACTCTATTTTCATTATATATATATATATATATATATATATATATATATATATATATATATATATATATATATATATATATATATATATATATATATATATACATACTAGGCTAAAGTCCCGTGTAACACACGGGTTCAATAAAAAAAATATTATTGTTGTTTAAAAAGTAAAAGCATGTTATATCTCTTTATAGATTGACTGTTGAAGTAGATCACCTTTAAAAAAATTAAAGTAATATAATATTAATCCAAAAACACAATTGTAGACAATGATAGGTTAAATCATAATCGCAGAGGATAAAAGTTCAAATATAACAAAAACTAAATACCTTTTGTTGAAGAAAACTTGATAAAACTGAAGCCAAAATGAGAATGTAAATGAAGTCCGTGGAATGCGATATCATCAGACTTTATAAAAACAAATCGCGAGGGTCGTAAACCTGGGATGATTAAGAAATATTTTAAAATCGAGTATGATTTCATTTCCAAAAAAAGATACCTGTGAATTCCTTCAAACTGGAGAGGAGTCGATTAAAAAGTTACGTAACTTTTGTCAAAATTTAAATATAAATCGAGTATTTAATGAAAAAACACTGAAGAAAACCATAAATGATTTGTACAGTTTCCATTGATGAATTATTTGAAAAAAAATATCGGGTATGATTTAATTTCTAAAAAAAAGATGTGCTTTAATTTAGGGTTAATTTTCAAATTTTCCTTAAATATCTCTTGTATATAAGTTAACTTTTAGTCAAATGAACCTAGACTAACACTAAAACCAGATACATATTTAGGCGGGAATTGAAAAAAATAGAGGCTTAAGAGAATGACATGTGGCACTAAAGTTATTGCTTTATTAATAAGTATATATATATATATATATATATATATATATATATATATATATATATATATATATATATATATATATATATATATATATATATATATATATATATATATATATATATATATATATGTGTGTGTGTGTGTGTGTGTGTGTGTGTGTGTATGTAGATATATATATATATATATATATTGTTTATTAAAATGATTAAAAAGGTTATTTTCACATTTTTTGAGTGCTACTATTCATCACTACCCGGGGTTTCCACATTAAATCAGCTTAGGTGTTGTTTGATTGCGCTGATTGAGTAAGATCTGACTGAGTCATAAGCTGACCCAATGAGAAGTTCTGATTTAGTCTGTATCTGATTGAAAATTGGCTGTTTGATTTAGTATCTGACTGACTCTGCTGATTGATAAAAATAACCTTATTGCCCCGTTGTTCTAACGAGTTTGAATTTAACTGGTGTTGTGTAATCAATAAAAATAGCCAAATTAGAATAATTCAAAATGTCATACAAAATAGAAGTTAACATAAATCAAACATAATCCAAACAAACACATCGAATTTCAAACAGCCCCTACAAGAGTTTGCATACAAATCTAATTTGAAGCATCTGAAAGTAGTTGATTAGCAATTTGGTCACGCAAATTAGCCATATATTCAACCCCTTCTGAACCCCACTCAATGCCTTGTGTGTTTTGACCTTCACTTCCTCCACCTTCACCATTAGGGGTAACCATAGTGTTATCTTCATACACATACACATATACATCTACATACACATCTACATACACATACACATATACATACACATCTACATACACAATATACACATCTACATACACATATACATACACATCTACATACACATATACATACACATACATCTACATACACGTACATTTACATACACATCTACATACACAATATACACATCTACATACACATATACATACACATCTACATACACATACATCTACATACACATACATCTACATACACGTACATTTACATACACATCTACATACACATACATCTTCATACACATCTACATACACATATACATCTACATACACATATACATCTACATACACATCTACATACACATATACATCTATATACACATCTACATACACATATACATCTACATACACATCTACATACACATATACATACACATCTATATGCATATACATCTACATACACATATACATACACATCTATATGCATATACATCTATATTCATAAAGAAATGATGATAACCGCAAGGAGATGCTCGGAAGGTGCTCGGTTAGGGCTCGCGCAGGTCAGGAGGGGCTCGGTTAGGGCTCGCGCAGGTCGGGAGGTGCTCGGTCTGTGCAGGGGAAGTCGGTCTCGCAGGGGAAGTCGCGCAGGGGGAGGGGGAGGTGGTCGATCGGTCGCACATAGGGAGGGGGAGGTGGTCGATCGGTCGCGTAGGGGGAGGGTGAGGTGGTCGATCGAGAGCGCGAGGGAGGGGGAGGTGGTCGATCGAGAGCGCAGGGGGAGGGGGAGGTGGTCGATTGAGAGCGCAGGAGATCGATTTGGGTGTTGGTGGTGTGCAAATGGGGTTTGCTTTTGGGTCAGCAATTGATTTTTTCAGGTTTGGGTCAGAAGAAATGACCCGGTCAGCTGGCACCACGCGAGTATCAAACGGGCTGACCCGCTGACCGAGTCAGCCAGGTCAGCCGGGTCAACCCGGTCAGACATAAACAAACAGCCCCTTACTGTAAGTCTGTACCTTCACAAAGAATTTTTTATACAAAACTAGTTGAAACTAGAGTTCAAGGTACAAACTATACAAAATTATATATTTTATTTTTACATGTTACAAGATGTTTAATTGAGAAAATATTTACGGGTGCGACAGTATTCACATTTCATTTTTTTTAAGTGTATGTTTTATATTATTATAAATACTTGTGAATAAAATAGAGAAAAATGTTAGTCTCTTGTTGTATGAGATAATAAAAATAGATGAAGGAATGGAAGGACAAAGAAATGAAATTGATCATTATATTTAATTATTATGTTTGATTATTTATGAAAATAAAATGAATCGTTATTTTTTGTTGTTTGTTGGGTAAAAATAATAATAAGTGATAGCATATAAAAGTGGTTACCATGGTGATGACCGGTGGTGGTGGTCGGTGCCGGTGATGACTGATGGTGGTTCCCAATGGTGGCAGCTAGCGGTCGCGGTGGCGGCCGGTGGATACTGGCGGTGGGCATGGTGGTTCCCTGTGATGGCGGCCGGTGGTGGTGTGTGGTGGCGGTCGTGGCTTCCTGGAGTGGTTGTCGGTGGTGGTGGTCGTGGTTACCGGTAGTGGTTATCGGTGGTGGTGGCCATGGTGGTTCCTGATGGTGTGGCGGCCGGTGGTTCCTAGTGGTGGTGGGTGGCGACGGTCAGTGGCCAGTGGCGGAGCTTGAACATTCTCGTAGGGGGCGAGGACGAAATTAATATTTTTAGGGGGGCGAACTCGATATTTATATAAAAATTTACACTATCAGCCCAAAAATTTACACATATTTGGGAAAAAACTATACGGTCTCAATTAATTTTTTTATATTTTTAAAATTGGCTATGAGTAGATATGAGAGAAAAATTAACTATAAAGATTAAAAAAATATTATATAATTAAAAAAATAGAGTATAAATTATGATTTTTTAGTATGATTATAAAAATAAAAATGAAAAATGGGATGTAAATACATTGATCGCACCGGATATTAAATCTGGTAACTATTAGATATCTACTTTAAAATGAAATATAAAAATACTTTATATCTTGGTATAATTTTAATATTAATACCTTATATGAAAAGCTTGGAGCACAGATTAATTGGCAAAAAGAAATTTAAGAAAAAAATAAAACAAGTGTCAAATTCGGCTAAACCAATTTTCGCTAATAAAAATTCCTTAAATAGTCATAATTCTACAAGTTAAAACATTAGTTGTTGCTAAAAATATAAATAACATAAAAGAATATAAAAATAATATACCACTATTCATCTGGAACTTAATTCTTCTTTTTGGATATTGAAAAACAAGAAAACTACATTCAATTTATGATTATCAGCTAATACACTAAAAATTCAAGAGCGTTTACCAACGCCTATTAAAAATTCAAAAAGAGTTTTTTTAACCTTTTCATCGTTAGAGGTAAGGTCTGTATTCTCAAGCAATACCGCCCTACCATCTCACGCCACTTCACGCCACCTCAGCCCATCCCGCTCCGATCCCATACTGCATGAGCACCCATCACCCTAAGGGGTTGTTTGGCAGCCTATTAATGGTTCAGATGTCTGAATGGTTCAACACTTAATGGTTCGGACTGTTTGTTTCGCGAGCAAATGTTTAAATGGTTCAGACATTTGCCTCTGAATAGTTAAACATTATACTAATATTGAATGGTTAAAAGGTTTAATGTTGAATGGTTAAGACCTCTTATCTGAATTGATCAGACATTTGTATTTAAATAATTAAACGATATACTAACTTTTAATGATTCAGATCTTTTAATGGTTTATCACTTAATGATTCAGAACTTTTAATAATTTATCATTTAATCATTAAAAAATTGACAAATAGCTTTTTACTCTTCTTAGGTGTAAAGCCAAAATTATTAAATCAATTATTTTCACTTCAAATTGGACACAAACCACCTCCTTTTCTTCAGTAACAGTTGAAAATCTTTATAGGTTCTGAAATGGGAATAGATGGATGTGAAAGAAAGGAAGTGAGAGGTGACAAAAGTAATGATAGGAGTAAGTAGAGGCTAAATAGATTGGTGTAGAGACCATACATACATTGTGTAACACCTCAATCTTTTAGGGTTTTTGACATGACAACCATTATATTTCTGTAACTTATTATTATTTTTATTGAGAACAATAGTCTTGTGATTGCATTTGATGTGATCTTGTGTTCCTACCATCACCACCCAACACCTCTTTTTCCCTTATCTTTACCCTACTTCTGTTTTCATTGTCATCATCATCATCATCTCACTTTCTTAATTTCAGCAGAATTTACGTTGGTGTGAAGTAGAACCATACTGAAAAGACTTTGATTTATGGGAATTCAATGATAGAAAGATGTAAATATAGTTTTTTTAATGATATAGGCTAATTTAAACTTTTTTTGTGGATTTATGTAGATCTAAGGTTGATTAATGGGTTCGCTAAACTACCTCTATGAATTTTTATAGTCTCCTACAAACATCAAATGTTAAAAGTTGTTATTTTCGTCTTGAAACGTTAATTTTGTTAATTTAAAATGGCATTTTCATTAAGAGAGGTAATTATGTAATTTTGCATGTAAAGACAAAATCTTAATCTATGTTAATATATTTTTGTTAAAATTCTATTTACTTGTTTTTATTTCATTCAAGAAAATTACGTCGGATATTTCATCTGTTTATCTTCCAACCTTTCAACATGATTGAGTTATCAAATTTGTCGGTTTTATCGGTGGGGAGGAGTATGGACCTGGTTTCTGGTGGCGATCGGAAACCCATTTCGAATGGTTGTATAATAGAGAACACTATCTCCAGTCGCCATCTTCCCTATATCGTAATTCAGTTTCACTCAATTATGGTTATGTAATTGAGAGATTTTGTTTTGTAGATTAGGGTAGTTTTGTCAATTTAAACGTTTAAAATTTTAAATTAACGGGGTCAATGTTTTTGGATGATAATAGGAATTTTTTAAAATCTTGGGGAGCCGTATGCAAATATATATATATATATATATATATATATATATATATATATATATATATTATATATATAGATATATATATATATATATATATATTGTGAATAAAATAATGAAAAATGTAACCAAATCATAGGAAGAAAACAACAATACACTCCCTTTGTAATTACGTATTTTTAAGGTTTGTGGTTAATGTACTCTTTATATCTGATTTTCACTTGTTAAAACTTAAAAACCCTTATTAAATCCCCTTCTTCAACTTGCGCATAAATTGCATTTTTTATTTTCACACTAAAAACAAAATATCATCTTGATTTTTTGTTGTCATGGGAGAGCAAAATAAAAATTCAAGAGGCATGTGATATGTTTAGCTAACCCCCTACTTTAATTGTAGATCTAATTCCCACAAATAATCTGCTTATTAACCACTATATTATAAGTACTAATGATTAAATAAGTACAATTTAACCTTATTTTATTTTTTTAACTATCTTATATTTGTAATTCTCCTATCTGTTTATATGAAAGTAGTGAGATGTATCAAACTGAAAAAGAGTGTGTGTAGCATAGAGAAGTCGAATCTACAATATTGTGTGATTGTTTCTCAAGGACATTAAGTGTTACAATGAGTTCGAATGTCTCATTTCATATAAGATAGCTTTTAATCTTTATCACAATTCACAATAATAAAGTTTATACTCGTAAGGGGAATTTACGCGTATAAAGCACACTTGCACATGTTATGTTCTTATTTAAGGATGATGAATGATTTAACATATTGTTTATATATGTCCGTATTACATAATGAAGATTGTGTAATATTTTATTATATAAGTTCAATACTACTAACATAATTTAGTAATATTAAACTAAGCAACTAAGAGCATTCATATCTCATTTTATATTTGATTGTGAGTGTATTTTTTAAATTATAAGATTTTTAACCAACCAGTTTTATACACCAAATGTTTCCTAATTCGAGGATGTTGGTTCGATACAACATTTTTTCTCATTTATACTTGGTAACTTATTATAAATTTAAATAATACCAATGTAATCGAGACATCACAATACACTCGATCTTCGGCTTTACCTGTGACCAGACTCTCTTATCATGTTTAGGTTGTGTCCGATAATAGACTCATTGTAGTAATTATGCTTTGGCGAGACTTCACATTCTACTTTTCACAACAAACGCTCTTAATATGTACACAATACGTTATATCTGTGTTTTACAATAGTAATTTTTATATTTTCTATGATAAATTAATCACAACCAGCATTCTTCAATATTTGTGTAAAGTGTGTCATTTATCACCAGAACATCCCTTGGTAACGTATATTACATTTGTTACTTCGAACTCTTTTGGAATGAATATGAATTCTTATTGTTCAAGAAACAGGTGTAGAGAAATCTGTTTTTATGCTACTCCTTTTATTATTAATGTCTTAAGTCTTGTAAAAGGTTATTGCAGTGAGGAAACTTAGGGTTACTGTGCTGAAAGTCTAGTCATTTGCTTTACCAAACTGGAAAGCATACTGTCACAGAAGAATAAAATATAAACTTGAACATACACTAAAACAGATGTTGTACAAAATATAAATGATAGGATTTTGTTTTGAACGTTTTTCTTATATTTATATATTCACACTTAAGTGATATCATATCAGAAACAAGATTGTCAGGTGGTTAAACTTTTTACTTTTCTCAAAAAAAATATTGGATTGGTATTCAACTATTCAGTGATGCATGATTGGATGTGGATACATAAAAATGTATGGTATTAATACATCCAATTTGTTTTATTCTTTTTATATTTTTTATACATACATATAGATACATGAAAGGGATGTGTTATAAATACACCATATTTATTCCATCATCTCTATCTCTCTATACATACAATATTGATACATGAAGAGAGATAGAGACAATATGATGTTTAAATAACAAAAAAGGGTGTTTATATAACACAACCTTTTTAAAAAATAAAGGGAATTTATGTATGGGTTGTGTTATACAAACACTCTTTTTTATTATTTAGACACCATATTGTTTCTATCTTTTCATGTAAGGTTGTGTTATACAAACACACTTTTTTGTTATTTAGACATCATATTGTGATTTAGACATCATACCCCTTTTAAAATATTCCTCGAATGTGCAACTGAACTCTAGACTATGTTTAATCATTGTGATTTAATTAAGCTGAGTCAAGCTGAGCTGAGCAAGGGTGAGCTCGAGCTCAGCTCAGATTTTTTGGATTGTAGATGAGTTGAATCGAGTCAAGGTGAGTTCGGGCACGACTTTTTAACCTTTTTTTAAAATTCGACCCGAGCCAATGCGGGCTCGCGCCAAACTCGTTTAAGATCCAAGCAAGCCAAGGTGGGCTAGGGCCCAACTCGTTTAAAATCCGAGCTGAGCCGGCTTAATTATCTTAACAAGCTCAAATTGAGGACTTGGGCTCAGATCGTTTACGAACGAGCTGAGCTGAGCCGACTAACACAAGCCAAACTTGTTTGTCTTTTCAATAAAATAATTTTGTTATTTTTACATCTATTTATATATATAAAAATAAATAAAAAATTTTTATGTTTGTTAAGTTTTATAACGTATTGAAACAATGATACAATTTTAGTATTTCAAGACTATGATAATTTTTCTATATTTCCATGCTTAGTTTTTCAATAGAAAATATTAAAAAAAAACAAGCTATAGTCTACACAAATTATATGTTAAGATTTTGGCATATAACTTATATAAGATATAGTTTAGATTTTAATTTAAACTAGTAGACGAGCGAGCTAAGCATCAGTTCATGACTAACTGAGTTGACCTTTGTTTGGGCTCGACTTGTATACAAACGAGCTATTTTCGATTGAGCATCATGCGAGACACGAGCCTGATACAAATGTATTATACATAACGTTAACTTGTTGCTCTCATTATTGAAATAGAAAAAAAAGTTACAACAATCATATAATTAATAGAATAGAATGATCATTAAATAAAAATTATTACTTTTTCTTCAAAGACCATGTAGAAACTCATTTGAATTGAATTTATATGTATATATCTTACAAGTTTATTAGAGTATTGTTTTCTTTATGTCCTTGGGTGTATATGACTTCTTTTGGACAAAGCTTACTTGTTTGCTACTTAAAGGGTTATTTCATGTTAAATCATGTGTCACTTTGTGTAGACAATCTTTACATCCATGTATTTATTTATGGGCTAAAAAGGCTAGTTACTAGGGTTATACCTCCTCAAAAGATAGCTCATGAGCCTAATACATGGAAATCTTACTTAAGAAATAGTTAGTAGGTTTCATGTGGAATCTTTAGGTTCATATAACATTTGCTGTCATTATAAAAGATTCCAGGGAACTTTATTCTAACATTTTGCACAAAATTGGGGACAAACTTTGACTAAAAATATCACTATAATAACATGTGTAATAATTGTACATTTTTTCGACACCTTAAAAATGATGACTTTTATTAAACTTGGTCTTACTTTAAAATTGTAAAATATGTTTATAATTGCAATAAATATAAATAATAAGTTTATGTTTATAATTTCTGGAATAAAATTCAGCATAAGGTATTTGTTTAAGAAATAGCGAAGGTATCAATACACTATATTGAATTTTCACACGCTCTATTTTAGTTAATGAAATGTGATATATCTTTTGACTCGACAAGTTCAATTAACTCCTCTTTGTTTTTAACCAAAGCCCGACATGATAGTTTCATCATTTCAGCACATATACGAACCTTATGTGCTTAGATTTGCTATGAAGATAGGAGATTTACAATACATGACATAAATTTAGGAGAACATGTGTACTTATTAGTCAAACACAATGATTTTTATATTTTTATTGTGTGATCTTGCATATAAGAGAATATTTGTAGTTAATAATTAAATCATTAATATATGTGAAAAGATGTTCAATATGTTCCAAATGCTCTAATAATTTTCCAAAAATACTATTGAAAAGCATATAAGCGTCATGGAAGAGATGAGCTTTTGTTATGTTCAAGGACATTGGAGTGGCCTTTATGAATATAAAGGAAAGGAATATGAATAATAGTGTTATTAATTTCACAAACACGATGAGTTAACAATTAGTGTTAATTATGATACATGGACCGGATCAAAAAATAGTCAAAAGTAATAATTCGAATTGTTATTTTAATTCTCAACCCAACATGTGTATTATAAACTAACATGTATATGTTCTCAAAAAAAATTTATTGTGAAGTTAAGTAGAACTTAAATTCACAATAAGCTTAATAAAATATTGGTCGTCTCATAAGAGGAGCAATCCCAGGTTGTTTGGTAGAAGCAGCAACGGATAACCGCTAAGCCAATGCATGATTTTGTTTAAATTCTTCTTCGTTCTATATTTGTAAAAAATGTATTTACGTTGTTACTCATCTATTTCGAAACTAAGTAGTAGTAGTAGTAATAGTAACGTGCAAATATAATAATGAGAAGATTGGGAAAAAAAATCCTCTTTAGAGGTTATTACTAAAAGTTCAAAACTAGTGGATGATAGAAAAATCCAAAACTGACTAGAAAAGAGTTAACTCAAAATTTTCAGGACGGTACATTGGGCAGAAATTTGGTTATGGTGGTAGTGACTATGAAATTGATTATAAAATTTTAAACATTGTTTGCTCAATTACCCGGGGCTGTTCAAAGTGATCGTCGCTCGACACTCGCTTGATACTCATTCCAAATTTGCTCGAAAAATGTTTGTTCAAACTTCTGCTTTGTTTTAAACGAGCTGATCAACTTGGATTGTAAAGTAAACGAGCCAAGCACGAGTAAAGATCCGCTTGGCTCGGTTCGGCTCGAATATATTATATATATATATGTATATATTTATACATAGTACTCTAGTATATATGGCCTACTATATATAATTATACAATTATATTTATACATATTAGATCAATCAACCTAATAAAAAATAACATTAAGCATTAAAGTGAATCCTAAATCGCTATACAACAATTCTGACACCGCTCTTACTCTTAGTCGATAATATCCTTCTCTCACGTATCGTTCTCTGCAGTATGCTCATCTCCACATCGGCTACAGTCTTAACCTCATGCTAGCCACAATGTTATTATTCATGAAAATGTTATGTTATTAATTGAGGCTGATTTTTAAGTTATTAAAACCTAATATCCAAATTTTCATAGTCTCCCATTACGATATAAATCGGATGACACTAGATAGTTAAGTTGTACAAATTGTTCGCCGCTCACTTACGCTCGCTCGACGCTAGATCGAAAAATTAACGCTCGAAAAATGCTCGTTCTATTTTCCGCTCGGTTGTAAACGAGCCGATCAGCACGGTTCGGTTTAGAAACGAGCCAAGCACGAGTAAAACCCGTTCGGTTCGGTTTGACTTGTGAACAACCCTACCCAAAACTGTTCATCCTCACAATTACCGAATATATTATATATTTTAGAAAGTAAAAAATGGTGTTACGAAGGTGAATTGATAATGATCAAGAATATAAAAAATACTAATTAGAACTGTATACGAGTATTTAATATTAAAATCGGTTTCTTAAGTCACTTTCGGATAGGTATATTTGATGATGGGAGCTTCACCTAGTAATTTTTAACCATATATTATAATGGGAATCCTTGACACTAATATAATAAGAAATGACTAATCAAGTGCCTAACAAATGTTGATATGATTTTACATTTAATACCAAAGTGAAATTACAAAAACCATTCCATATATGAAGAGAAGTATGTCTCGTTTAGTTTAATCACTCAATTCAATTAAAAGTATTATTATCGCAAGATGTTAACATATTGTTAAAGAGGTTTAATCAATCAATCATCCATCTAGTCTTCATGCTTAATATGATAATTATTTGTGTAACTTTATATTCATCAAATGTTCGGATAATAAATGTATGTAAAAATAAGAAGCTTAACACAAAAGTTATGTATAAAATTTATTTATATTAAGAGGCCACATAAATGCTTCCAAACTCCCTCTATATACTAATGATACAAGTTATTAAAATTTTTTAACATTTATATGATACATAGTGTTACAATTCTAAGCTAATGGACTATCTTGATTTTAGACGGTGATTTTTTACTATTCTAATTTCTTATTTAATATTTTGAGACCATGGATATATAACTTGATTTCAAACCACGATTCTTTTTATTACGCTTTGAAAATTAATATTTTAAGCATCACGAATATATTAGATTTGTGTAAATATACGTCAATCATGTATGTCTGTGGACTTCTATCATAGTGTCATTCGTTTTACTTTTTAAACGATAAAACACACTCATCCATTTTTACTCTTAAACTAAATTGATTCTTAATATACCTTATTTCAAGATTTGAACACTAGTATTCTCCCAGAGAGACAAAAACCTCTACCACCCGGTCCTAGCTGGAACGACTACCGGTGTTATTTGTGTTTGTCTTTCGTAAAAGCAATAGCGGGTTCAATCTAGATTGGGTGGTATTTAGTGTAAAGAGGATTGATAAAAAAAAAGATATGTCATTCTTGCATAGTTTTTACTTTTTAGTATGTAATGATGCATTATTTATAACTACTTTGTCCATCCATGGATATATCCTGTGTATATATAACAGTCCTTCACTTCAAAGAAACCCATTATCCCATCATATATCAACATATCATTGATGTTACCCTACATCTCTCTCTTCACACAAACACACACATCTCTAAAGTTCATACACAATCCTCTCAAGCTATCATGTTGCTTGATGATTATGGTTCTTTAGAATTTTAGTCCATTTGAAGCTTCTAGCTTTTGTTATTCAAATCTATCTAATATGCCTCAAATCATCTATATGAATTGTGTGTTTAATTTGTTATTAATCTTTAACATCATAATCTTTTTTCTTTCTGATTTTAGGGTTTTGGTGAATGGCCACATGGAGAGAGAAAGATATGCGGAAAAGAGAGCTTTCTTCAGTCCACTCGTGGGATACGATAAGATATCAATTAGCTGCCGACTCATTCACCCAAATACTAAGTCTAAATGGGCTACGGTGCTTAGTAAATGATTGAATGATGCGGGAGACAAATTGAATCTTAGGTTTCCTGTGTTTGGACTGAAGGGAGCTCCCTTTTGTGTCAAATCTGTATCAAAGCTGTTACTTTTTAAAGGTACATAAAGCTATAGCTAGAAGTTTCATTAGAGGATAAATAAGTTTAATTCATAATTATGCTAGTACTATAAAAGTTCTTTACTGTTTTACACCTTTTGTTCCAGGTTTATCAAGATTCATAAAGTAACTTTTACAGTTTTACTAGTGTTTATAGTTCATGTCAAGATTATGCTAACACTAACAACCTTTACTAGTGTTTAATAAGTTCATGTCAAGATTATCCTAACACTAGTAACTTTTACTAGTGTTTAATAAGTTTATGTCAAGATTATGCTTTGGATGTCTCTTTTAACTTAGTCGGGTTACATAAATAATCATCTTATTTGTTATAAAAATAAAGAGCTACAGTTAGGTTTTAAGGTAATAGCAGTTACCATAAGTTACAATTAGGAATGAAAGTTTAATAATGATTTAAATAAAAGGATAGTTATTAATGTTAGTCTTTTAATATTCTATGAAGTTTGTATTAGACTAGGGCTAGATTAGTTTATTCATTTTATTATTTTAAGAATGTTTGAATTAGATTATGACAACCATAAGTGTAGTATAAATAGGGATTTACGATCATTTTATTTGATGTGGTTTAATTCATAATAATATTCTTAGAATCGAGCCTGGTTGTTATCAATTTCCGGTTATTCTTGTGTTGATATATTGATTTTGGGCCAACAATAATAACCATAAAAACTTAACGCACTTTTTTATAATTATTTAGAAAGAAAGACATGCGTAATTCAATTTATTTTTTTTCATTTGTGTTGTAAATTCAAATTTTATATGTTAATCTGTCTTAACTAAGTTTAAAACCTCAAAAGGTTGTAATCCAAAATTCCTAATGGTCGGTCGAGAAACCGTAATATATCTCACATACATAAAAACAGTTATTCTTTGTTTTATTTTATTTTTGAATGGTAAACCTGTACTACTTTTAATTCACTCCATCTAACTATTTTTTATCAGGTTTTAACTTGAATTTAATGTAGACGGGTCTTAATTATACGTGTCGTATGATGTCATACATCGCGTATACGGTGAAGCTGAGGTGTCCCTTAGCATAATATTTGTTTCACACTTTTAGAATATAATTACTTTGTTCTTTATTACTCTGCAGTAAAACTGGTACTTGGAAGTTGAAGAATATTAGGGTTTGTAAAGATAAGACACATCAAACACTCATGCACCATGTATGGACAAAAGATAAACTCTTTGAAAGATTTGTAGAGTTGTACGTTGTGCAGTAAGTGTAGTACCGGGAATCATTGGAGTTTGGGGGGTTTAGAGCATGCAGCAACAGCAGATGGATATGACAATACTTTGGTGTCTTGGATGTTGCTCTAGCTACTTTGCAACAAGTTCCCAGGCATGTGTCCTCCAGTTGGCTACAATTACCAAAATATCCTCAGCTAAAAAATAACATTATCACACTCGTTAACCGGACTGTGACACTCTGTTTTAAGAATCCGCATGAACGAGTATGGCTCACTGATTACCCCTAAACCTCGCATTATGGTTAAATTATGGTTCGGGTTTCCGATCGTGCTGTAATTGGGCTTAGTCATCCAATGTATTTACCTGGGTGAGAACAAGTCTTTTTAAAAAAAAAAACCGGTGTAGTGGTTACCAAAATGTTCTATCTTTTTTATTTGAACGGCAAATGTACGACCCTGATTTGGAAGATATGTGTTATCTTAATTGGTCTAACCTATATGTTTCCTAGTCGGGACTGTACCCCCAACTCCCTCAGCAGGAAACTTATTGCTGAGAAAACCACATGGCTCAACTCTAAACATTTTGTTCAGAGTGAGATTTGAACTCATGACCTCCCTTTATTTACATGTCATAGGTACCTTATCTTAACCAGTTGGGCTAAGGATCATGGTCAAAATGTTCTCATCTAATGCATAATTTACGTAGGGTTTTAGTAGTTTCTTGATCATTAAACTTATGTTTTATAAATTATTGTATTCATTAAACCTCTTAGGGTGGACAAGGGTTTGTCTTCGGGTTTGTTCGGGATCATAGGAACATGTACGTCGCCCGTTGGGGGTGGTAGTGGCTTTAGGTAGTGATATTGGGTTTATGAACCTGTTTAAGATTCTTTTAATCTTTTGTTGTCTTTATTTTTTTATTACCATTATTCTGCTATTATATGATAATCATATTACTATTGAAAATTCTTTCCGTATTCATAAATGAAGATTTTTAATAATTCTAGACATCCTAAATATAATTTTTCAACGTATCTCTTCTATTAAATAACTAAATAATTACTACTTATATTATTTAATATTTTCAAATTTATATATATATAGGGTGTAGTTCCTTTAAGAACCCATTGTATTTGCAAGAACCCATTAACTCAAATCCAATGGTTGATCCACTTTAGATTTAATGAGATCTTGCCAAGTGTCATGTATATTTTTTTAAAAGAAAAAAAGAAAAGGGTAATTTTGTCATTGCCCAAACTCACCAATATTCATTTAACAAGAAGGTGACATGTGTCACCTACATGTACCTCCTACATGTAACATATCATTTCTCATCTTTTCTTTAAAAACTTTTCATCCTTTCTTAAAAAACTTTTATAACTTTTCAGTACTATTTTATATTTTTATAATAATTGCACCTTTAAGCTTGTCGCATTTTTCTCTTTAATTCAGTTATAGTCTTGATTTTTTCATAGTTCAATTCTTACACCAGTGTAAGTAGCAGTTACTTACCGTTATATTTTATCCAAGTTTCATTAGTGTAACCACCAACGTAACTATTTTTCAAACCGATTTAATAATGTTAAATGTAATAGATGGAACTACATTATTGTAACATAGAAATTATACTACTGTACCATCGTACGTTAATCAAGAAACAAATCAAAACATAATCTTTAAAATCGTAAGAATTCAAAATAGAATTTGATAATTACAGAGGATGAGAAATTAATGTAAATATGAAGGTTGTACTGATGTAACATGGGGTTAATCTGATGTAAATATAGGAGTTACTCTAATGTAACATGGTGGTTACAGTAACGTAACAATATGGTTACACTAGTGTAACATAGGTTTCACTAATGTAACAAAAGCTAGTGAATCAAAGAATCAACATCAAACCTGGATAACATCACCACCAACCCAAACCCACCTGCTTCCACATCAATAGTTGAACACCAACATTCAAGCCATCAAATAACCCATTAGTATTGCAAACAAATATTGTATATGATCAAATAACCCATCAAATAACATCAAACCACATGTTGATTTTATAAATATTGCACTATTAAACTAATCATATTTTTCTCTTTAATTCTACACCATGTTATACAAATGTAATCTTTAGCAAAGTTGTAACAAAAACATCTAGTTACACTATTAAATACATGATAAACTAATCAAAACATAATGATCTTTAAAATCGTAAGAATTCAACATAGAATTTGATAATTACAGAGGATGAGAAATTATTGTAAATATGAAGGTTATACTGATGTAACATGCGGTTAATCTAATGTAAATATTGGAGTTACTCTAATGTAACATGGTGGTTACAGTAACGTAACAATATGGTTACACTAGTGTAACATAGGTTTCACTAATGTAACAAAAGCTAGTGAATCAACGAATCAACATCAAACCTGAATAACATCACCACCAACCCAAACCCACCTGCTTCTACATCAATAGTTGAACACCAACATTCAAGCCATCAAATAACCCATTAGTATTGCAAAAAAATATTGTATATGATCAAATAACATATCAAATAACATCAAACCACATATTGGTTTATAAATATTGCACTATTAAACTAATCATATTTTTCTCTTTAATTCTACACCATGTTATACTAATGTAATATTTAGCAAAGTTGTAACGAAAACTTCTAGTTACACTACAATACATATGATAAACTAAAAGTAGCATAACCATTACAACAACCAAACGACATTACATCAATGAAAACAATATGAAATTGTAAACCAATATTAACAAATGTAAAAACAATCTGTAAAATAAATGTAAAACAAACTAATCACCATTACACCTGATATTGCACCATTCAAACTTACAATAATACCATCATTACAAACACCAAACAACATAAAATCATGTAACCAAATTTCAAAACTATAAAAAAATCAAATAAACAAAACTACACCACTGTAACAAATTAACCTAATGTTAAACAATCTATAAAATAATAAAACCAATCTGTAAACTATTGTAATACACCATTAATATTTTTTCATGTAAACCATTATAACTAAAGAAAAAAAACATTTTCTCTTATGTGTCTTTCTACTACTCTGTATATATGCTTGAAAGCTTGAACGAGAGATTGAAAACTTATTTAGGTTTATGTTTTAAGAGAGAGGCTTACTTTTTATGGAAACCCCACTTATAGGTTTCTTGTTTCCTTCTTTTTTAATAAAAACCCTCTTCTTCTTTTGAGGAAAACCCACTTCTGGTTGATAAACCTAGATCTGGGCCATAGTGTGAACCCATATCTGAACCCAGATCTAAAAGGTGGTGTGGTGGCAACAATAGTGGTGTGCTCGTGGTGTTAGGTGTGGTGGTGGTGGAAGAGAGGTTATGGTGGCGACTGTAGTGATGTGCTTGTGGTGTCAGTGTGGTGGTGGTGGAAGAGAGGTGCTAGTGGCTGCAATGGTAGTGAGCACGTGCTATCAGTGGGAAGTCTGCTGGTGGAGGTCAACTAGTGGTGATTGTGTAGAGGTAGACCGGTGACGGTGAGGTGGTGGAAAGGAGTTACTGTGGTGACGGTGACGAGTGTGCTGTTTGTTCGTGGCGGTCGGCAAAAATTGAAAATCAGATTGGTTTTTTAATCAATAACAATCAAAAGAACATACCTTCTATAGTTTGGATGAGCAAAATTTAAAGATCTACGAAACCAATGTAGAACAAGAAGAGAATGAAGAAAAATAAGAAATGAGGAGATGAAATTGTAGATCTAGAGATATCAAATATGAAAGAAAGATAAAATATGGCACTTTTTAGTAGGGCTGTACAAAAAGTCGTAGCTCGAAGCTTGCTCGAAAAAAGCTCGAAAAAAGCTCGGCTCGAAAAAAGCTCGAATCTAAACGAGCCGGCTCGGCTCGGCTCGAATTCTAAACGAGCCGAACTCGAGCCAGGGTTAGCTCGGTTCGAGCTCGGCTCGTGGCTCGGTTCGTTGGCTCGGCTCGTGGCTCGGTGCATATAATATATGTATATATATATTTATATAGTATAATAATTATTATTATTATTACTATTACTACTATTATATGATTATTATTTTTATATTAGGTTTTTAAAATGTTTTCTTAAAAAAATGGATTCTTTTTTAAAACATTAAGTATTTTGTTTTTTTAAAAATATATATTTTGATAGTAAATTGTTTATATACAAAATAATAATGTTTGTTCCCATAAGTACGGAGTACCCAACAAAATGTAAAAACCCTAATATATTTTTTGTGTTTTCATATAAATTAATGTGAAATTTAAAAAAAATATTCAAATCGAGCCGGCTCGAACGAGCCACGAGCTGGCTCGAGCTTTTCACGAGCCGAACTCGAGCCGGGTGTTTTGAGCTCGTTAAAAATTTCGAGCCGGCTCGGCTCGGCTCGATAGCTTCGAGCTCGAGCTCGAACCCATCCTGGCTCGGCTCGGCTCGGCTCGGCTCGTTTACAGCCCTACTTTTTAGACATGTCTGACATTTGAAGTAAAAAGTACAAAATCAAAAATTACCCATTTACCCCTGAATTCATCTAAACCATTGATTGAAGTATGTAATATTAAATAATAAATCAATGGCTAATGTATGGTTAATGGGTTCTCACACTTTTAAAGGGTTCTCATATATATATATATATATATATATATATATATATATATATATATATATATATATATATATATATCAAAACCTGTGTTCTTAAAATATTAAATTTTATTGAAACAAAAAATTAACATTCAAAGATATGATAAATAAATTCTAAAAATGACATTTTATAAAAATGGTTTGTTTTGAAAGAAAAATGTTTAAGAAATCAACTTAAAAAACAAAAAAAAAGTTTAAAAATTTGCAGGATCGGGTTTTGTCACTTAACACTTGTAATTCTCTCAAAACTCACTTATGAATCACTCAAACAAGATGAAGCAATGCCTTTAACAAGAGTGATAATAATATAATAAGTAATAAAAGGAACAAGCAGAAGTATTTTCAAGGTACTTGTATATATTACTTCTCAACTCAAGATCACAAGACACTTACAAGCATACAACAAAGTTACAATGAGAAACTATATATACTAGATCCTACAGCCGGTTATACTTGATCCAGCTGGAAACCTACAACTAAAGCATATACTACATGCTATAGTTAAGGTATCTTAGATAAAGTATTATCTAAGATATGGTAGTCATGACATGTCCATGACTTACCTTTTGTGACCAACTAAAGATGGCAACTGTACTTAACATAAAAAGGTACAAGTAGATTAAAGTATGGTCAACTACATGGCTTTTGAGAAAACGCCATGCAGTATCTCAGAGATTTGCAGCGGACTGTCAGACAGACCATACTTATGTCTACTGGATAATAGAAGTGTCTTCCGAAGGTTAACTGGCTTCGGAAGAACAAGTTCTTCCGAAGCCACTTATACTTCGGAAGATGATTTTATGCTTCCGAGGCTTTGAGGACTTCTTTATACTTTGGAAGTTGACTTCAGAGCTTTGTCTTTAAGTCTTGATCTTCGGAAGTAACTTCTTTATCTTGGAAGTTGGAGTTTTCCTTCGAAAGTGTATTTTACACTTAGACTTCGAAAGAGCTCCTTTTTCTCCTTCGGAAGTCCACACTTGGCTTCGGAAAGTCTTTGTATGTTGTACTCAAAATCTTCTAAGTGACATAGTTTTGGTTGCAACAGCCTCTCTAGATCCAACAACTCCCCCTAGGCTGATGCTACCAAAACTTCACTTATTTCTGCTTCTCAAAGTTTTCAGCACCAGGGACAAAAGATATTTGTCTGTTCTCTGTTCTTCCCGGAAGTAGTGCTGAGAAGCTTGTACAAGTCATTCGTGGATAGGAGATCCAGTCTATCACTTTGAATGACATGTACCCTTTGTTGTGACCCCCTGAAGAGAGTTAGTTGACGGGAGTTGTAGTCATACTCCCATCTAACTATGGACTCAAGTTCAGGACCTTCAACCATTTGAAGAAAGGCTTTGCCTTTGGTTGCTGATCCTTTCCTTCCTCCTCCTCTCTCAGTTTTGACTCCTCTTCGACCTTGCTTCTGGCAGTAAGCTCGGCCATGTGAAGGCTGCCTAGATGATTTCTGATGTGGGCAGCTACATCGGAGTTTGAAGGGTTGGAGAATGGTTTCTCTGCTAACTCAGCAATATCAAATCTGCTTAAGTGTAGCAGAGATGAGGCATTCAGCCTGTTAATCTCACCATTCTCTCTCAACAACAAAGTTGTGAGAAGAGTCTTCGAACCTCCACTGGACTATCTTCTTTCTTGGTACAAGAGGTTGTCTTGGTACCCTATCTCCTTTCTTTGTGTCCAGCAGAGTCACCAGCTTTCTCCTCAGCTTCTTTTCTTCCTCATTCAATGTATCTGAATTGAGGCCAAGGAGTTTTGCAGCTTGGTCCAAAGTTCCTCTGGGCAGATCAAGAAACTCATCTCTTGTGAGGGAACTTGAGGATCCATCAACATAAGTCAGGTTGACTGAATCCTCCTCACAGGAGATGTGCTCAGAGTTGTGCAGTTGATGAGCTTAGTTTTGATCGCCTTGAATTCCTCCATAGAGAGATGTTTGGAAGGCTGAGGGGATGGTTTGATTGGTTGTTGGGTAGGTTTAGGAGTTTGGGTTCTGGCTAAGGTTTTAGGTTGGATGATGGGTAGTTTAGGTGGTTGAGGTGAAGAGGTTGGTAGGTGTGATGGTGTAGGTTCAGGGGTGAAGGGTCAGGTTCAGTTTTGATTGGGAAGGGAAAGGGTTATAGGTTCAGGTTGAGGTTGGGTTTGGATTTTGGGCTGAGAGGTGGCTTTGAAGGTCATCCCCTGTCCCCTTCTATACATCTCTTTTCTTCTCCCCGCACGAATGTCAGCCTTGATGTCACTGACATGTCGTTGGAGAGTCTTCTCAGACATTGGACCCACCTGCCTGCCAGAGAAGCCATGAGCTTTAAGATAGTTCTTCATCCAAGCTTTCTCACCTATCTTCTTGGCGGCAGACAGTCCAGCCTCTTCTTCTTCTTCCTCTTCTCCACCAGCTTCTCCCTTGCAGCTCTTTTTCTCTCCTTCTTCATTTGATCTTGCTCTTTGTTGAAGAGCCATAAGATCGTATCACTATTGTGTGGAGACAACTCCTCTTGAGAGAATCCTCTGGAGAGTAGGAAAGTGATCCTTTCTCTCTGAGCTGCAGATCAGCTTCTCTTTCTTTTCTCAGCCTTTCTTCTTCCAAGGCCAACCTTGCAGCCTCTTCTTTTTGCTGTCTTTGCAGCAAGGTTGCCTTTTCAAGCTCTATCAGCTCCTCTAATGGTAGCAGGAGTACATCTTCCGAAGCAGCCCCTAGACTGACAAGTCTATCGATTACCTCCACCTTCTTCGATTGTTGACTGCCTCCTGGTTGGCTGCAGCTGCTTTGGTACTTGCAGCTAACAGTTTCCCAGTTGGTAGTCTACCTTTCCTTCTGAGCTTCTCCAACCTTTCTTCTTCCTGAAGCTCTTCCGAAGTCATCTTCCTCTTGCCTTTTATGTCTTCGGAAGTGCTAGACTTTGGTGGTTCTTGGATAGAAGATCCAGGTTGGGTGGTTGGAGGTAGGAGCTGGGGTCAATGCAGATGTTATAGCTAATGGTTGGCTGAGAAAGTCCTCCCTATTAACCTCAGATGCAAGTTCCAGAATTGCATCTGTGACTATTAGATCATCGGAAAGAGAAATAGTCCTTCCGCAGCAGCAATCTCAGCTTCGGAAGTTTGTGCTTGTTCTTCCGAGGCTTTGAATTGTGCTTCGGAGTCTGTGAAAACACACCTTCTGTCCCAACTGTTTCAGTTGCTGGGCCATCAGTCCTAGTTTCCCCTTCGAAATCAATCTCAGGTTCCACTTGGGCCTTAGGTTGACCAACTTCCTCAACAGTGGTAGGAGGTGCATTCAACCTCTGAAGCTCTTGAGCTCCAAAGTAAATCACAGACATATCTGGACTGGGCTGTTGTTCAAAGGGACTCTAAAAGGAACTTGTTGAAGATCCTATTTAGATCCTGAAGCATCCTTTGATCCACTTGAAAAACAACTGGAGGAGGCTCAGGGAAGATGGCAGCTTGTTGTCTTGAGCTCAAAGAATTAAGAGCTTTTGTCTCTCAACATTCTCCCCCTTTTCGGTAGCATCATCTTGAGAGGTAGATGAGCTAGAGGAAGAGGTCAAGGAGACCTGAACTGGTACATGCCTAACAGATCTCTCAATCTGTGTCTCAGCTAGTTTGGCCTTGAGACTTTCAATCTCAAGTTGCTGAGTGGCAGACCTATCCTCTAAAGTCTTAACCTTTGATTCAAGGTTTGAGACTTTAGAAAGTAGGTCTCTTATGGTGAGTTGCATACTTCCCTCATCTTCTTTTGAAGAATCACGGGGAGATGAGGTAAACATACCTGGTATGTTCATCCTCACCACCAGATGTGGTTTCTTGGCACCCTGGTTTCCCTTGCACAATGATGTCTCTTTCAGAGGCATCAAAGGGCATGGTTGCCGTAGATTCAGTCTGACTGTCGTTACCACTGTCCTGAGGATCCATTGAGGCTCCTTTAGTAGTGGCAGCTGAATCTACATGAGTCCCCTCCACATCAGTGGGACTCACCTCAGTAGGGCTTTGCTGGTGTGGGCTAGAGACAAGAGGTTTCTCTAGGCTCTGTTGATCCTTAATAGGGTGTAGTGGATCAACTTCATCGCCTTTGAGAGACATAGTCTCTTCACCAGCTCCGGTCAATAGGTTAGTGAAAGAAAAGGAATGAAGACCTAAGGACCCGGGACTTTGATCAATGTCAAAAGGGCATTGAGCTGTCCCTTTGTGGCTGCTCAGGGAGTATAGAGACTCACCCTGAGGGCTATCAGCTGGGGTTTTGGGCTCATGGGTCTGAGACGAGGAGGAGACTCAAGACCCATATTGAGGTCAATAGTGAAGGATTGGTGGACCTCTGGCTGAGTGGGAGCCCTTGTTCCACTCTAGCCTTTTTGGTTTGAAGAGGAGGGGCTTGTTCAATCAGAGTAGATTGAACAAGGGTTCGTTTGGTACGTCTCTGGTAGGTGACAGTGATGGGAGGAGAAGGTAGATTTGAATGGTTGAGGGAGTTTAGTTGCTGGTGTGGGTTCATCACCTGTGGGTGAACAGGGATGTCACCAGGAGCGTTGGCTCAATCATACCTGGAAGTAGTGCGGTATCCCTTCCAGTGTAGTTGGTAGACACTCTCTTCAAGACTTTGAAGATGGTCGGCCTCATTTGGGAGCAGACAGAGCAGCTGCACAGACAAGCTTACCCTGATCTAGCTCGCAGTTGATTATGTGCTGGAGAAATCTGGGATACATAAAGAATGTGTCCCTTTGCAGATTTCCCATAAGGTTAGTCAGCACAAACCTTGAGTAGTTGAAGCAAGGCCTTGTACCAACCCGTGAACTAAGCACCCGAGTTCATAAGGGATTTATCCCATCCCCGGATTTGTTAGATAGACAGTGAAGAACCAATGCAGCAGGAACTCCACTTGTAGGAGAAGTTGAATTTGTAGACCGTTGACCTGCTTACATCTCCACCGTATCCCATTTCGAGATAAGAACTATCTAACTGAGATTTGGGGAATTCCGTCGGTGCACCTTCATCATGGAGCTCAAGATGCTCCCTGATGATCTGTTCAGTGATGACTAACTCTTGGCCACAAACACTTGACCTAATAGCACGACCTCGTTTAGGGTTTCAATCCGACCATTTGCCCAAATTCGGACATTTGGTTGGAGTAGATGGTAGGGTTTACGGTCAAGGCTGTTGTAGTATGAAGATTGGGCTAAGAAAGAAATGATATCAGAGAAGTCATCATCCCTTGAAGAGTCAAGGAGTGCGACCTGGTTGTGCTGAGGGTTTAAGGCCATTTGAGAAATGATAGCAGTAGAAAAGTTCTGAGTAAGGTAAATTGGAGAAGAAGAAAGCTTTTAGGGCAGTGGATTTGGTAAAAAGAGTGTAAGTGATTAACCGGAAGTATTTAAATGGGTGAAATGGCGGTTTTAAAGGGTGGTTTGGATAAGATGATGTGAGGGTTCAGTGGATGATGTGACAAGGGCGGTAAGGTTAGACCATTTAAATAATCCGACATCATTAACAAAATCTTTACTTTTGACAGAGTGGGGCCCAAAGATTTCCGTTCACAGTAAAAATCTTCTTCCGAGCATAAAGTATTTCCGAAGGTAATGTTCTTCCGAAGGCAAATGTACTTCCGAAGGTAAATTGCTTACTTCCGAAAACACATGTTGCTTTCAGGTGGAGTGTATTAAGTGCTTCGGAAGTAGATCTGAGGTGAACTCAATCGCTTCTTCCGAGACTTAGTACTCTTCCGAGAAGAAATTATCCTATGAGAAATTGCTTCGGAAGTTATGCTAGATATCTTCCGAGGCTAAGTTTCTCTTCAGAAGAACTTATACTTAGATAAATAAGAAAGGATCTTTTGTAACAGGGCTTAGATTGTTTGACATAGACTTTACACATAAAAAGGTTTTCAATTGAGATTAACTAATCAATGTTATCATTCCAATAGCTGTAATGAGATATTAAATCTTTGTTCATCAAATGCTTTGGTGAACAAATCATCATTTTGTTTATTTGAATCAACTTTGATTAGTTTTATAAGATTTTTCTCATGAATATCTCTAATGAAATGATACCTGATATCAATGTTTTGTCTTGGAGTGCTTCACTGGATTTTCAGTGATGGATATAGCACTGTTGTTGTAAATGTGGATAGGAGTGCTCATGAAGTTGAATCCATAGTCAATCATCTGGTTTTGAATCCACATCAGCTGAGCACAGCAACTTGCAGCAGCAATGTATTCAGCTTCAGCAGTTGTGTGTAGAGACACAGGATTGCTTTTTGCATTGCCATGAGATGATCCTTCCACCAAGAAATTGACATCCACCTGATGTTGATTTCTTGTTGATGTTGCAGCCACCATAATCACTATCAGAGTAACCAAGAGATTAAATCATTATTTCTTGGATACCAGAGACCTAACTTAGGTGCTCCTTTGAGGTATCTGAGGATTCTCTTGACTGCAATTAGGTGAGACACCTTTGGAGCAGCCTGATATCTTGCACAGATGCAAGTTGCAAACATGATATCAGGTCTACTTGCTGTGAGATACATCAGAGAACCAATGATGCTCTATACTGATGTTGATCAGTATCCTCCCCCTCAAAATCAGGGCATAAATCATGGTTTCTGGGTATGGGTGTCTTTGCTGCTTTACAATCCTTCATATCAAATCTCTCTAAGATATCATTGACATACTTAAATTGATTGATGAAGAACCCTTCCTTCAGTTGTTTTACCTGAATTCCAAGGAAAAAGTCCATTTTTCCCATATAACTCATCTCGAACTTCTTCTTCATAATGCTCTCAAAGTCTTTGCAGATTTGGTCATTTGAGGAACCAAATATGATGTCATCAACATAGACTTGAACTAGCAAAATGTCTTTCCCAGACTTTCTGATGAAGAGAGTCTTATCAATGGTACCTCTAGTTAAACCATTATTCAGGAGAAATTGAGACAATGTCTCATACCACAGCCTAGGTGCTTGGTGCAGCCATATAGAGCTTTATCCAACTTGCACACATAGTTTGGGTGCTGTGGGTCTTCAAATCCTGGAGGCTGGCATACGTAGACTTCCCTATCTATATCCCCATATAGAAAGGCAACTTGACATCAAGCTGGTAGACAGTGAAATTCTTGGATGCAGCATAAGCAAGGAAGATCCTAACTGCCTCAAGTCTTGCAACAGGTGCAAAGACATCAGTATAATCAATTCCTTCCTCTTGAGTGTATCCTTGAACCACCAGTCTTGCCTTGTTCTTGATAATCAAGCCTCTGTCATCTCTTTTGTTTCTGAATACCCACTTGGTGTTATAGGTACTTGACCAGATGGTAGCGGACATAGGTTCCAAACCTTTTGTCTTTGAATTGAAGCAGCTCCTCTTGCATTGATTCAACCCAGCTACTATCTTTCAAGGCATCTTCCACCTTCTGGGTTCCACTTGGGATAAGAAGCATGAGTACAAGCAGATATTTCCATTGTGAGTTTGTCCCCTTGTTCTCACATCCTCAGAGACTTCCTTATGATGTTTTCAGCTGGATGAGTGTTGTTGTGAATTCTAAGTCTTGGAATCACCTCCAGTTGCAAAGATAGGTCCAGGTTGGACATATTTTGCTCAGGAGCTTGAGTACTTGGTCCAGCTGTTGTTTCAATCTCATTCAATGAGGACTGATGAATGAAAGAAAACATCATCATTTCTTTGCTGTGAAGCATCATTAACAGTTGCCTGTTCCTTCAAAATGTGCTTCCATCAGCATGGTGTTGTGCAGGATCACCTGAGGAGACTTGAAGATCATCAGGTGAATCCCTTGTTGAAGTTCCACCTATTTCTTGAAATGGTTATGCTGTCAGATCTTTCAATAGTGGGAACTTGATTTGTTGTAGCTCTTGGAGAACTTGGAGCAGGTCTGGGAAGCTCAAACAGTTGATCTTCATCAGAATTGCTTTGAGCACCTGTTCCAGCTGAAACATTCTCACAAGATGGTTTAGAATAGTTGGAAACAATTCTAAATCAAAAATATGATCAGGGCCATTCCCCCTAACACAAGGAGTGTGCTATTAACTACTGTTGGAGGATTCCTCAAATGTTGATTTTAATATTATAAACCCTGATGCTTTAGAATAGGAGGAATATCCAACAAAGATAGTGTGAGTCCAAGGATCGTCGACAGAGGAATATCAGTGTGAATGATGTCAAGTCAAGGTAGCGGAAATAACGTTGATTTGTTTTAATGAATTTAAGCAACTTTCAATGTCAATGAAATATCAAGAACACACGACACAAAACACAATTAAAGATTAATTAATGTTTTATTATAATGTGTTGAAGATTACAAAAGAATGAAACAATGAATGCTATGCTGTTTGTATAGGTTATGATGATCGAAAGACTTTTGATGATTGTTGTAATGCTATTGCTGTTCTCAATCAATCAATCGTCTGTTTTCAATCGTGCTTAAACCGAAACCTAGGATCCATATTTATAGACAGAGATGTTTCAGTTATAGGAAACACCGGATCTCTTGGGATTTGATTTGTTTCTGATAAGGAATCATCGGATTTCTCGGGATTCGAATAACCGCCTTGTTGATTGTTGACTTGTTGACTTGTAATTTGCAAGTGTTTGGACTCCGCAGAAATATTGTCTTCCGCAGATGTTTTGTTCTTCCGCAGATGGTTTGTTCTTCCGCAAGCATTTCTTGAACACTTGGAACTTCAGTTGATTTTGTTCATCCGTAGATGATCTTCGGATGTTTGTTACTTGTAAGATATAATCTACGGAAGAATGATATGTTCATCCGTAGATGTTTCTTACACGGTCAATTTCAATAATTGATCAAGTATTATATTGTACCTGCAGCCATACATACATCAACACATATATAAATGGGTTAACCTATATTTTAATGCATACATAATAATGAAATACAAAGTTCATTACAAATATTAATTCAAGTACTAAGCCTATACATAATGACTAGATCTACTGATTCTAGACCTAACAATACTCCCCCTTAGGCTTAGCACTTGTACTCATTCCTTCAAAACAGCAAGATCTTGATTCTAGCGATCATCTTGTTGTAGAAAGAGGAGACAGCAGTCTTCTGATCATCATACTTATAATGATCTTCATCTTGCTCATCATCTTCAAAGTCTCATAGCTAATTCCCAGAAAATCTTCTCTGTAGTGAGGTGTCTAGCACCTTGTTGTTATTCACCACTTCTAGCTCATCTTGTTCTGTTATTCTTAGTTCTGTTACTTCATCAAATGTTGTCCCTTCATAGTCCAGCATTAAACTTCTTCTTTTATATGCTTGGGCATGAAGTTTGTCTACTACTTGAATCCATGAAACATGTAGAAATAGATCATTGTGCTTGTCATCAGATAGCTTGGGAAAGAATTTGTCATTTAAGTATGAGGTGTAGCTGGGATGGAGCAATTTGATTTCCACAGGATCAAAGATTCTGATCTTTTCAGCTCTTGTTCTCAGCATTTTCAGTAGGACCAACTCTTTTGTCTTTCTACATATCCCCATTCATGGTTGGGTATGTAAATTGAGTCCCTTCAATACATTTAAGAGCTGCTTTGTTTCTGTTATTTGTAGCCAATCCTCTTCAAGAATTCATCATCTACATGTTCTGAGGCATTGGACTTGTATCTTTTGAGCCCTTTGATTCTCTTCTGATGTTCTATATCTTCTCTTTAGCTTCAATCAGCACATCATCTTTAACTTTGTCTTTAACTTTCCCACTAGAGTTGAGAAGTCTCTTCCTCTAGGGTGAATTGGATAATTGCTGTGATGATAAACCTTGAAGGTCTCTCTGTATCATTCTCTGGCAGACTCACCACTGAGAGTACATCATGGAAGTATTCAACTCTTCCAGATGTTCTTTTAATAACAGCACAATCCCAGTCTGGATCATATTTCCAGGCCATGATCTTGTTTTCTTCCGCAGAGCTGGGAGTTGTGAGGTGATCTATCAGTTGTATTAGAGTGGACTTTGCTCAGTTATTTCTCTAACTGCAGTCCCAAGTGGCCATACTTTTCCGGGGATGACTTCCTTGGCTCTCTAATCAATTTCTCTTTTCCTTTGTGCTGAATTTTGGTTCAACAGTTAGGGTTCAGCAGGGAGTTTGCTTTGTTGTTCATAGGATGGATGTGGAGCTTCAGTTCTGAATTTTACCCCAGTATCTAGTTCAACCTTCATTACATGCTCCATCATCCTCTGAGTTCTCCTACTATTCTTCCTTTGAGCTCATGAGGCTTGTAGTTATGTCCTTGTAACCAGCAAGTCATGTGTATTTGCTCAGCTTGGCTGTGTCACAGTGTCCCAACTCCTTCTTTATGTTTTGAATTGATTGAAAGGTGCTGAATGCTTCATAATCACAGTTTGGAATCATGAAGCTGGCAAGCTCAAAACTTTCAACAAGTTCTTCATCTCTGTCATGTTTAGTCTTTCAACCATGTCATAAGGGAAACCATGGTTTATAAGTGTCATGAACATGGTTGATTCAGGCCTCTCTTCAAGTATGTCACTGTAGTAGAAGCATCAGCCTTGAGACTTCTTGTTGGAGGAGTGTCTTCTTTGATAAATTCTTCCATTCTTTGTCACTTTCATCTTTGTTCAGTGATGGGCTTTCAGCAGATAAGTCTATAAAGGGGTGTGGTTCAGGAGAAAGCTTTTGTTTCTTGAACTACTTTCATTAGTTGGCTTCTTCTCAGTAGTACCAAGGTACTTTCTTTTCCTTGAGTACCAATCACTTCTTTGATGCCTCAGGACTTTGTTTTGATGAGCAGTGAAGTTTTGGCATAAGATTCCAATGAACTGATCTTCAGTTTAAGTTGCTCAATTTCTTCTTCTCTCTTTATTATGTTTGACTGAGCAGTCATAGTGCCGGATGCTTGTTCAAGTCTCTTCATGATCTTTTCTTTATCTTTCTTCTCATTCTCTGCTGACTCTATAAGCTCAGCTCCTTGTCTAGCAGAGCATCAATGACTTCTTTATCATTTTGTGCATCTTCTCTCAGTCTCTTTATTCTTGCTTGCTGACTTACAGTTCTTATCCTTTTCTTAATTATGCCCTTCAGCTCTTGTATTCTTGCCTTTCTTTTATTTGACTGAGCACCACCGCTTGTTTATACTCAGCCACCAGATAACTTTGCTCACGGAATGTCATCATCACTCAGATCATCTTCATTATAGGCAATCAGTCAAACTGATCTATGCTTCTGTATCTCTTCCTGATGCTGAGACTCAATCTCCTTTCTTACTTCCTCATGATCAAACTTGCTGAGCTTGACTTTGGTTCAGTGGCTTGGTCTTCATGCTCTTGAAGAGTTTGTTGTTGTTGCTGATCAATCACTGGAGAAACTTGTTCAGTTTCATTTGAATGCACAGGGGATTCAGTCTTGGATAATGACAGTTTGACTGTTACTTGCATCTGAGACTAATGCTGTCTCTCAGTGTAGATGCTCTCAGTATCTGAATTTGGAAGTTGTTGGTAGAGTTGCATCTGTGGCTGATTTGGTGATTGGGGTTGAATGGGAGAGATTGGTTCAGTATTTTGACTGGCAGGAGATTGAGCTTGGGGTGTTTGTTGTGGTGGTGATAGATTGAGGATTGGAGAGATGGGTTCTGTAGTTTGGCTGGCTGGTGATTGTGTTTTGGGTTGTTTGTTGTTGTTGTGGTGATACTTCTGGTGATGGAGTGTCTTGAGCAGAGCTGGTAGCAGAGCTCTCTTCCTCATCTTCCCAAAATAGCTCTGGAGGTATGTCTGCATTAGCATCAATCACATGTGCAAACATGTCTACGTCTTCTCCTTCATATCTCCCTGAGATTGTTCAGCACAGATCTGCCAAGTGTGTGCTTGGATAAACACACCACCCTCCACATTTGTTCCAGGCAGGTCTGCATTAATGATGAGCTGAATGAATCTTGGAAACATATACATCTTATCAGCCTTCTGTACTCTGATGTGATCACACAAACAGTTAAAGATGTACTTTGAGTAGTTGTAGGTCCTTCCCTCAAAGATGCCAATAATACCAGATGATATATGTCTAGAAAATCTGTCAAGCCCAGATTTTCTGTTTGACATACACTTCAGATAAGTGTGACACAAAAATCTGTATGGTTTGCAGAGTCTTCCCTTCTTGATTTCTCCCTTTTCAAAGTCTCCATCATATCCCATTAGAAGAAAAACCTTTTCTATGTATTCATTATCAAATACATCAGGGTGTCCTGCTTCAACATCTCCCAGTTCTAGTACCCTTCTTATTGTTTGTTCGTCTATTCTCAGCCTTCGATTCCTTACTTCTGCAATAATTCCTTCATCATCTTCTTCTATACGCGCAGAATTCCAGAAATCACTGATATGCGATCGATAAATCGTTGGCTCTGCAGATAATGCATAGAAAACCCTTGATCTTCTCAAATATCTCATAATTTCTTGACATCCTTCTGACACAGGATCGTCAGGGTTCAAGAAAGCACATACATTATGCTCTTTTGCAAATCGTTGATCCATCTGTTCATAAGAAAAGACTTCATTAGAATCACGTTATTGATATAAGAATACGAACAGTTGTGAGATAAAACAAGAATCAACTTGTTCATTCTTGATGATTACGACATGTTTTACCTTAATAGACGCTGATTAAGAACACAGATATATGTTTGCTTAAGGTTTGATTTGATAAAATTTGAATGTTGAGAAAGTGGGAAAAATTTGTTGAGTGAGATTTTCTAGGTCTGAAAAAGTGAGCTGAAAAAGTGCATAATGCATTTGACAAGTCAAATCTCTTTATTTATACCCTCAGACATATTAATTTCTCGGATTTATTCAGTGGGTCCCACATTGTACTCTTCCGTAGAAGTAATATTACAATTGTAATCCACAATTTACTCTTCCGTAGTATATCTACGGATCAACAACTTCTACTGATTGATCTTTGTTTATCCGTAGTTTACCAATCTACGGATAAACATTAATATACTAATATTGATTTACACACAGTTGTATGTATGGCCCAACTCCATTGGTTGAACCAATTATTGCTATAGGACCTCGTTGGCTTTGTATACATGACAATTTAGTACAATTTTCATGTAACCAACGGCTAATGTGATGCTCAGGTTTCAATTTCTTCAACTTGATAAAGATATAGACATTGCTGCTGCTGATATAGATGCTTTTTCATGAATACTACTCCCCCTAAATTGTGATTAATGATGAACTTAAGCATTTATCATAAATTTCTTTAAGAGGAATAACATAAACGCTAAATATATGATAATGATCAGATGCACTTAAGATGGGATCATACTATAATGCTAAGCCTCTTCCTGATTAGTTATGTTGTATAGTTGATGCTGGAACAAGTTCTGATTGCAAGTATATTGTCCTTATAAATCCATACAAGAGCTCATGTATCAACTAGGCTTGCTGTTTATCATGTTTTATTGATTTAGAAATAACTGTCATGGACTTCACAGTTGATTCACAAAGGTGTTGTCCTCCCTTTGTAAGTCAAATCATCATTCTTTCACTCTTGAGACTATGTACTTTAAATTATAATAGCTATCTTGAGATGTGTTTGGCATCTCATTGATGCGATGTTGATAAAGCTCAGGATAATATACATTGATCACTTAGGATTCTTTTGAGAGCTTTAGATGATCATCATCAGGTCACCAGGTCTTTACTCACGTAAAACAGAGGTGCCTTTAACCCAGGTCTTTGTTCACACAAAACAGAGGGATGATGATGAACATGATCTTTTCACCTTTGATACTGAGATTCAGTATGGTGATCATACACCCAGGTCTTTGTTCACACAAAACAGAGGGAGTATGATTTGCAAAGATAGATAGTATAAAGTGTTTTACATAGTGTGTGCAGATGAATGATTTGATCACATTAGGATAAGACTCACTTTGTTTTCTCAAAATGAAGTTTCCCACAGACAATTATGACAATATTATGTTATGCAAGCACTAAGGTTTGTTTCCACTCAAGTTGAACCTACTCACATATCAAGAAACTTGTTGAGATATATTGATATTTGTTTATGCAGAAATAGGCAAAGCTATAGTTTACTATCATTTCCCATGCATAAGGCATACTGATGCATTATTGCACACAGCATGTTGTTTGTTTGAACTTTATTTAATCTAAGTTAATCATACCTAGAGACTCAATCAGAAAATTAAATCTGACTGAATCAAAGGCTTTAGTGAATAAATCAGCAAGCTGATTTGATGTATCCACTTTGACTAACTTGATCAATCCTTTTCTGAGCAATCTCTCAGAAAATGATACCTAATCTCTATATGTTTAGTTTTACTATGTTGCACAGGATTAGCAGTTATAAACATAGCAGCAGAATTGTCTATATAGATTGAAGTTTGAAGAAAGTTGTAACCATAGTCAAGCAATTGGTTTTGTAACCAAAGCACTTGAGAACACCCGGCTGAAGCAGCAGCAATGTACTCAGCCTCAGCTGTGGATACAGAAACATTTGTTTGTTTCTTGCACTGCCATGACACTAGCCTGGGTCCAATGAATTGACATCCACCGGTTGTTGATTTTCTATTGCTGTTACATCCACCATAGTCACTGTCTGAGTATGAGTAGAGTGTAAAGTCTCCATCCTTGGGATACCATAGACCAAGTCCTGGTTTTCCCTTGAGATATCTGAAAATTCTTTTGACAGCATTGAGATGTGACTCCTTTGGATCAGATTGGTACCTAGCACATACACACACAGCAAACATAATATCAGGTCTACTGGCAGTTAAGTACATAAGTGAACCTATCATGGATCTAAATAATTTTTGATCAATAGATTTTCCAGAGGGATCAGGGGCAATCTTATCAATTGTTGATGCTGGTGTTTTGCATGAGGAGACTTCAGCAAGATTGTATTTCTTCAGAATTGATGTATGTATTTTTCTTGATTGATGAAAATTCCATCTGCTTTTTGATGAACTTGAAGGCCAAGGAAGAATGTTAATTCACCCATTGAGCTCATCTGAAATTCAGATTTCATCAGCTCTTCAAAATTCACACACAATCTCTTATTAGTTGATCCAAATATAATGTCATCAACATATACTTGAACTACTAAGAGATCTTGATGTTCTTGTTTGAGAAAGAGTGTCTGATCAATGTTCCTCTTTTGTAGCCATGCTTGAGTAAGAAGGATGATAATGTTTCATACCATTTTCTTGGTGCTTGATGAAGACCATACAAGGCTTTATCTAGTTTGTATACCCTGTGAGGATAATGAGGATCTTCAAATCCGGGGGGTTGAGACACATAAACTTCCTCATCTATTTTTCCATATAAGAAAGCACACTTGACATCCATTTGATACACAGTGAATTTCTTGTATGATGCATATGCCAAGAACACTCTTATTGCCTCAATTCTTGCAACTGGTGCAAAAACTTCATCATAATCTATGCCTTCTTCTTGAGTGTAACCTTGTGCTATTAACCTTGCTTTGTTTCGGACAATAATACCTCTATCATCCAGTTTGTTTTGTATAGCCATCTAGTTCCAATAGGATGTTGACCTTCAGGTAAATCAACAAGACACCATACTTTTTGCTTTCTGAACTGTTGAAGCTCTTCTTGCATAGCTTCAATCCAGCTATTGTCTTTTAAAGCAGCTGTAATGTTTGGAGGCACCACTTGAGAAAGAAAACAGTTGAATAGACAAAGGTTGGCTGTACCACTTTGGCTCCTTGTAGTTCTCTTTCAGGATTTCCAATGATATTGTTAAGTGGATGAGACTTATGAATTCTCATTGAGGGAGTTGACTCAACTGGAATGGATGATTCCAGATTAGTCATTTCCATTGCCTCTGACTGATTCATCTCAATTTGAGAATTCAAGAAATAATCAAATTGAGTCTCTGTTGATTGAGCTTCAGTAGTATCTGCAGTTGGATTTTGCTCTTCCGCAGGAACTTCTGCGGAAGTATTTTGTTCTTCCGTAGGAGCTGCTCCGGATACATTTTGGTCTTCCGAAGGAAGTTCTCCGGAGTATCTTTGATGCATTTTGTTCTTCCGAAGGAGCTTCTCCTGATGCATGCTGTTCTTCTGAAGCAGCTTCTGATGCATTTGTTCTTCCGTAGGAGCTTCTCCTGATGCATTTTGTTCTTCCGTAGGAGCTTCTCCTGATGCATTTTGGTCAGTTCCACATGTAGTATCTGCTTCTGTTGAAGTGTTGTCACTTGTAGATGTATGTATCCTTGGGGGATCAGCAGATAAAGGTACTTCAGTCATAATAGGTGGAACAAATGGATAGCATACTTCATCAGAACCTGTATTTGTCAAATAATCATAGTTAAAAGATTTAGACAAGGCATCTATGTCAAATAACCATGATGATCCTTTAACTGACTTAGTGAATACATTTTCATCAAAAGATACATTAGGTGTCTCTTCCACAATGTTATGCTGTGGAATATACACTCTATATGATTTTGATGTTGAAGAATATCCAACAAAGAAACCATCATATGCTTTTTCTGAAAATTTTCCTAATGACTCTTTGATGTTCAAAACAGTTACTTGACACCCAAATACTCTTAGATATCCTATGTAAGGTTTTCTTTTAAATAGGAGCTCATAAGGAGTTTTGTTATGTTCTTTGACAATTAATGTTCTATTTTGAACATTGCATGCAGTATTCACAGCCTCAGCCCAAAAGGTAATAGGTAGTTGTGAATCAGCTAGCATTGTTCTTGCTGCTTCAATGAGAGTTCTGTTTCTTCGTTCAGCAACTCCATTTTGTTGTGGAGTCCTTGGTGCACTGAATTGTCTTGCAATTCCTTTGCTCCTGCAAAAAGAATCTAGTTCAAAGTTAACAAATTCAGTACCATTATCACTCCTGAAAATTTTGACTTTTGTATCAAGTTGATTCTCAATCTTGATGACAAAGTCCATTAATGTTTCTGATGTTTCACTCTTTTGTTTTAAGAAAAAGACCCATGTAAATCTAGTGAAATCATCAACTATCACCAAACAATATTGCCTTTTCCAATGCTCATTACATTGGTTGGACCAAAAGATCCATGTGAAGCAATTTGAGTGGTGTAGTATTAGTATTGATTGTTTTTGGTTTATGTGACACTCTGTGTTGTTTTCCTTTGTAACAAGAAGAGCAATGAGTTGAGCAATGGAACTCTTTATTTGGTAAGCCAATGACCAGGTCATGTTTCACCAATTTATTCATATTTTTCATGTTAGAATGAACAAGTCTTCTATGCCATAATTGTGACAAATCTTCTGAAAGTTTAGAAATAAGACAAGTTTCATGTTTTGTGAGAGAAGTGTTGTTCATATCCAACACATAAGTGTTTCCTTTTCTTGCTGCTTTGAGGAGAATCCAATCTTCTGGGACAATAAATCCTGGCTTAAGAATGTAACAGTTAGTGTCATCAAACAATGTAGTGTAGTTTTGATCACAGATTTGAGATACACTAAGTAAATTATACTGTAAGTTTTTACAGTAATTTACTTTATCAAATTTAAGTACACCATTGGTTATCATTCCTTCACCAACAATTTTACCTCCCTTTTATCCCCACCAAATGCCACATAAGAAGCATTTTTATGTTTGAAATCATGGAGAAGAGAACAGTTTCCTGTCATATGCCTGGAACAACCACTGTCAACATACCACATGTTGTCAGCTCTCCAATATTGTTCCTGCAATCAGAAAAGAAAATCAGTTAGAAGTGACAACCCAAGCCTTAGTGATCTTGGGTTTGTCAACAGGATCTAAAACAGTTACTCTTTCAAGAATATTTTTTGAAGTTTCTGTTTCAGATTTGATTGATTCATTCTGAATTAATTTGGATGAGGATGATTCTGCTGAATGGGATGTTGATGAAGTAGATTCATGATTCATATTGTCTGCTTTACTTAGATCAACTTCATTTGTTTGATTCTTTTGTTTTGATAGTGAACCTTTAAATGTTTCACTGTCTTTTGTTTTGAAAGAGGGATATGAATGCCTTTTTCAAATTTATCAAAGAATGAATCATCATCCTTTGATTCCTTGTCAGACAAATCCACTCTTTGTGTGGTGTTTTTGACTGCTGAAAAGATGATCTTTCTTCAGTATCTTAACACTTGATGATGATTTGTCCTTTGGTTTGCCTTTGATTTTTGTTCGTGCTTCTTCAGTTTTGAACTCTTTGCAGAATCTGTGGATTGGGAATCTGATTCAGATTTGTCTGATTCTTTCTTCTTTGATCCTTTTATCTTGTTCTTTTTGTTGAAATAACATTCCTGTGTGGAATGATTATTTTTGTTGCAAATAGAGCAATGTTTGTTGAAGTAACAATCAGCAGTCATATGATTGTTCATATTGCAAATAGAACAATAACTGCTGAAGTAACAATCTTCAGTGTTGTGATTTTTCATGTCACACCATTTGCAATACTTTTCTTCTGATTCTTTCTCAGAATCATTCCTTTTGTTTGCTGATTTTTGTTGTTGCTCTTTCTTCTTTAGCTTTGAATGTGCTTCAGCTTTTTCATTTTGTGCACATTTTGTTCGTTTGGAGCTGAATTTCTCTTCCGTAGATCAGCTGCTGAAGTTTTCTTGTTCAGTTGATGATCTGCTGATGCCTTTTTCTTCCTTTGAATTTTCCTCTTTCCTCAGTGATGACAGATTCATCAGTCAATTTCTTGGAGGATTCTTGCATACTTAGTTCTTGAAGACCTTCATTCAATTGAGCTATCCTCTTGCAGATGGTCTTAGCATGTTTCTTTGTTTAGGAGGATATGGCAACTTTGTTTCTTCAAGCACTTTTGGAATATGGGCTTTCAGTTGAAAATTTTTACCAGTGCTTGTTTGATCAACATCATGTTCATCAGAATCATCCAAGTCATCACACTTATCATAATCAAATTCTGAATCATTTTGATCTAATGATTCTGATTCAGATGATTCATTCAGTTTCACTCACCTCAGCTTTATCATTAATTTAGTTTTAGATGAATCTTTTTCAAATTTAGTGCTAGGCACAAAATGATTGACAGAGTGTTTGTCATTGTTGTAGGTAAGGATGTGTAATTATCATTTATAGGTGGTGCAACCGCATTATAACCCAACCCAGACCTTTTCTTTGATTCAATATGAGAAGTTAGTAATTTCTCATATTGCTGAGATGATAATTGAAACTTCTGAAGTTTCACTTCAGTTGATGCATGATCAGCCATGGATTTTGTTAAGGAAGTGGTCAAATGCTCAACTTGGGCTTTTAGGCTATAATTTTCAGAAACAAATTTTCTAAATCCTTTTGTAAAGAATTAATTTTTATTTGATATAATTTATGTTCTCTAACATGAGATTCATTCAAAATCATTGTTTCTTTTACTTTATCAGCCAACTGTTGAGCATGGACTCTATATCGTTCAACTTCCTCAACACAAGTTGATGAACACAATCTTTCTTTTACCTCTTTTGCCATTGGTGGCACTGTTTGATCCATATGAGCCATCAATGCTTGATTTTCTTCCAAAACTTTTCTCATACAGACTCCAGTCACACGTTCCATCTTGAAGTATGATCAGCCCTGACTCCTTTGAGTTACTTGGTCCTGCTGATTCTTTGGTGGCTGGTGGGGAAGCATTGATCAGTTGAGATTGCTTGTGCAGAGGTCTTTGAGAAGATTGTTGATTTGCTTGAATCTGATGTTGTTGATGCTGCTGATGTTGTCTCATCTCTGGATAAGACTGTTGATTGCATTCTCTTGAGAAATGTCCATAGAGATTGCATTTGTAGCATCTCACTTTTGATTTGTCAACACCAATCTTTGATGTTCTGCTTGCTGAAGCCAAGTTCTTATTTCTCCTGAGATATTGCTTAGCTCTATAAGCAATCATGGCCATCTGCCATTGTAGATCCATCTCTTCCACTACATCTGGGGTGGGGGTAGTCTTCTAAGTCTTGTTGACAGATATTGGCTGATGTTAGAGAGCTTCCCAGGTATGCTTGAAAACTTGAGCTAAAAGCTGCAAAGGCTGCTCTTTGTTCTTCAGAGTCCAATATCACAGTTATTGGTTCTGACTGATTTGCTGAAAAAAGGAAGACTTAGTGTTGCTGCAGATGTATCTTGTCTATCAGTAGTTCTTCCTTTATTCTTCTGCTGCTTGTCTTGAGATGATTTCTTTGAGGGTTTTGAAGCATAGAAGCTAACTTCCTCCTCATCATCACTCCTAACACAAGAGTTATCACTTTCATTGTTTGAAATAAATGCACTTCCTACATTATTTGTTTCTTTGAAGTGATAGGGTGAGACATGAGTTCTCACACTCTTGTTTCTTGATTTTTCATCCATTTCAAGAGCTTCCACTTTTGCAACCAGAGTATCTAAACCAGTTGCTTTCAGATCTATAGTATTCTTGAACATGGACACAGTATGCTTCCAACTTTCTGGCAAAGTGTGGAGCATTTTCTTGTTTAATTCCTCACTAGTATACTTCAACTCTAGAATATTCATCTCAGTGACTAACTGCATGAATCTATGAAGTTGCTGAGGAATTGATTCACCCTCAATATGATGAAAGGTTTCATATTGTGATCTGAGGGTGTCTCTCTTATACTTCTTATCTCATCACTCCCTTCGCAGAGAGTGTGAAGAATCTTCCATAAGGAGTGAGCTGTTTTATAGTTCTCACACCTGATTAATATCTCTTCAGGTAAAGCCATACTAAGCAGACTGTAAGCTTTTATATCGACTTAACCTTTTGACATCATCAGGTGATAGATCTTTTGTGCTGATTGGTTGATTTTTGTCATATAATCCGGCCCAAGAGTGGGTGGAATATAAGGACCTTCAGTGATGGAAATCCACAAGTCAGAATCAGTATAGTTTACATGATTCCTGAACTTGATTTTCCATGACTTAAAATCTGCTTTTGTTTCCAATCGGGGTTGGTGGTAAGATGAACCACTGAAGTTGCTCATGATGTTAACAAGATCTACTATTCAATTGATTTGAATATAGAAACAAGTTAAATAAAAATTGCTGGAAAACAAAAAAAAACAAACACAATTAAACACAACTAACACTGATAGATCAATTGATCTAAATCAATGAGCACTTGGCTCTGATACCACCTGTGAATCCAAGGATCGTCGACAGGAATTATCAGTGTGAATTGATGTCAAGTCAACGTTAGCGGAATTAACGTTGATTTGGTTTAATTGATTTAAGCAACTTTCAATGTCAATGAAATATCAAGAACACACGACACAAAACACAATTAAAGATTAATTAATGTTTATTATAATGTGTTGAAGATTACAAAAGAATGAAACAATGAATGCTATGATGTTTGTATATGTTATGATGATCGAAAGACTTTGAGATGTTGTTGTAATGCTATTGCTGTTCTCAATCAATCAATCGTCTGTTTCAATCGTGCTTGAATCGAAACTAGGATCCATATTTATAGACAGAGATGTTTCAGTTATAGGAAACACCGGATCTCTTGGGATTTGATTTGTTTCTGATAAGGAATCATCGGATTTCTCGGGATTCGAATAACCGCCTTGTTGACTTGTTGACTTGTTGACTTGTAATTGCAAGTGTTTGGACTCCGCAGAAATTGTCTTCCGCAGATGTTTGTTCTTCCGCAGATGTTTTGTTCTTCCGCAGCATTTCTTGAACACTTGGAACTCCAGTTGATTTTGTTCATCCGTAGATGATCTTCGGATGTTTTGTTACTTGTAAGATATACATCTCGGAAGAATGAAGAATGTTCATCATCCGTAGATGTTTCTTACACTTGGTCAATTTCAATAATTGATCAAGTATTATGTTTGTACCTGCAGCCATACATACATCAAACATATATAAATGGGTTAACCTATATATTTAATGCATACATAATAATGAAATACAAAAGTTCATTACAAATATTAATTCAAGTACTAAGCCTATACATAATGACTAGATCTACTGATTCTAGACCTAACAGATAGAATCATCAGACTTTTCAGCAAATTTGCAAATTGTCTTTTGTGTTAAGTATGGTACCCCTGCTGCCAAAGGACCTTAGAAAGCCAATAAACGATGGCCTAGGATTCCTAAACTATAAGGGGTCTTTCCATGTGGCTTTTAACTACAAGAACCTGTTCTGCACATAGCATGCAGTGCTGACGCCTCTGCCCAGAAGGTTAAAGCAGAGCTTTGAATCAGCGAACATAGTCCGAGCAGCCTCAACTAAGTGTCCTATTTCTCTATCAGCAAACCATTTTGGTGAGGAGTCTAGGAGCACTGTATTGTCTGGCAATCCCTTTGAGTTACAAAATGAGTCAAGAACAAGTCTTAAACTCAGTCCCTTGATCACTTCTAATTATTTAACCTTGTGATCACTTGATTTCTATTTAAGAATAAAAGATTTTAAAGTTGTTTCAGCAGTTCATCTTTAGTTCTTAAAAAGAATACCCATGTAAATCTAGTAAAATCATCAACTACCACAAGGCATATGATTTCCTTCCAATGCTCATTATACTGTGGGACCAAAATAGATCCATGTGCAATAAGTGTAATGGAGTAGTGATAGAGTTAACAACCTTGGATTTATGAGAAGACCTTTGTTGTTTCCCTTTCACGCAGGCAACACAGTTAATTTGCAAGAAAAATTCCTTTTAGGCAAACCATGTACCAAGTTATTTTAGCCAATTTTATTATTGTCTTAAAATTGACATGACACATTCGTTTATGCCATAGTGTTGACTCATCACTATCAGCTTGGAAAGAAAGCATGACACTTCTCCCATTGGGGAAGCATGTTCATATAAAGCTTGTACATATCCCTCCCTGGGAGATCTAAGAAGCACCAATTCTGAGGGAATTGTCATCCCAGTTGAGGATGATGCACTCATGTTCTGTGAAAAGCATTGATGCTTTTGATCATAGAATGAGAAACACTTAAAAGGTGTGTTCAAGCTGTTTGAAAAATTAACTGTCAACCTTTAATTTTTCCATTGGATATACTTCCTCTGCCAGAAATATATCCTCCGGCCTCACCTCCAAACTGGACAGGACCTCCATCATAATGTTGAAATTGTTGAAGGAGAGATCTGTTCCCTGTCATGTGCCTGGAGCATCCACTATCTACAATCCAAATGTTGTTATTCTTGTCATATGGATGTCCCTGCACATAAGGTGAGATAATTAGTTTTGATTGGAAACCCAAGCCTTGTTGGTCTTGGGTTCTTCCAACGAAAGTGACATGATTGAACCAAAATTTATGCATGGGGGTTCAATTGATGTCTTTGAAGAAGAGGTTTGGGCTACAGCATCTTCCTTGATCTTCCATTCCATCCCTTGTTTGATCATAGAAGATGAGCTTGATGAAGCTTTTGTAGCTTGGCATTCTTTCGAAGCTTCTTTCTTTTCGGAAGAGACCTTCACCACCTTTTCTTCCGAAGCAGTCTTCTTCTGGGATGGTTTCAAGGGGACTCTTTTGTGAGTCTTTGCAGCTTTAACTTCCGAAGCCTTTTTCCTTTCGGAAGAAGAGTTTTCTTCCGAGAGAAGCCTTGCTTCGGAAACAAGCTTTCCTTTTTTCATCACTTGAACAATTTGATATGGTCCAAATGTGAAACCTTCCTGACTCCTTCTCTTTTAACATTATTTGCATAATGTGTGCTAGCAGGATTGTAGTAACAATCTTTAGCCATGTGGTTTTGCAGACCACACATTATGCATGCAATGTTAATTTTCTGGGAATTAGAGGGTTGCTGTTTCTTGTTCTTTTTCTCCTCTTCAGCAACCTTTCCCTTTAACTTCTGATCCTTTGGTAGGATAGGAGTACTGGTACTATACTCCTTTCCTGAATCAGAAGTTCCAACCACCTGAAATCCTGCTGATATGAATACAACCTTTTGCTTTGGGTCTATCTTCAGTTTGGATTCAGCCACCTTCTTGGCAGTTTTTCTGGCTGCTTTAGCCCTGCTTCTTCTGGCTTTGGTGGTTAGGGTTTGATCATCATCGGCTGGGAGGGCACAATTACCTGTTCCTTCCTTGTGATGGTCATAGTCTCCATAGTTGCACACTCTTTGACTCTTTAGTAGGTGGGTCAACAGATGGAACCTCTTGCTCTTCAGTACCACACCTTGGTTGCCTTACAGACTCATAAGAGTGTGGTGGAGCAATTTCATTGGTTCCCAACCCACTTTTGTTTTGATAACAAAGTTTGGAGTGAGAGGATGATGCAAGTATGGCTTGGAAGTTTTGCTCGGAAATAGCATACTTCCTGGCTTGAGCCTCAGCAGTGACAAGCTGGGCTTGAGCCTCAGTCAATTTGGATATTAAATCCTTGATTTGAGTCTTGTAGTTGGTGTGTTCATGTTTTAAAAGAGATACAGTTTTCTCTAACTCCTCAATTTTCTTTTGGCAGTCAGATTCAGCCCTTTTAAAGTCAGATTTTAGCACATTTAAAGACTCAATATCGGATTTAATTTCCATATTGTAGTCCTGGTACAATTTAACCTTAGCAATACAAGCAGGGGTACAGAGATGTTCATATACCTTATTTTCGTCTGTTCCTGCCATGAGTGCTTGAGCAGGAGTCACATCTTGAACCATAAAGCTCCAGTCAACTTCTTGAGCCATTGCTGGTGTTTCAGTTGACTTTCCGTTGGGCTTTGATGTAGAAGGATGTGTGGAGGCCTGTGAGGTTCCCGGGTTGGACTTGGGAGCCTTGCATTCCCTTGCAAAATGGCCAAGCTGGTTACAGTTGTAACACTTAGCCTTGCTTTTGTCAAACCCAACTTGCTAGTGATTGGGTTTTGAGGGAATTGCCTTCCAGTTCTCTTAAAGAACTTCTTCGCTCTGTAGGTTAGAAGAGCCATTTGTTGGACAATGTCCACATACTCTATGTCATCTGGACTGAAGCACTCAAGATCATCAAAGCAGAGTTGATGATCATTGGAGTGTCCACTCCCTGAGACAAATGCACAACCCTCCTGAAAGGAGCTTTGCTGAGCTTGATGAGACCTTGGAGTCTCAGGGAATGTGATGTAAGGTCCAGATGAACAAGATGGCTGCTGGGTGTATGACAGGTACTGCTGAGACTGGGAGATACCTGAGCCTTCAGCAACCATTAAAGCGTTGCTAGCAGGAAGGCTCAAGGGTCTGCTTGCTTGGTGACCCTTCTTACTTTCCATTTCCAAACGGTATCCATCAAGGATCCCATAGAGTTCGGTCATGGTGAGTGTGTTTAAATTCTCTGTTCTCTTGATGGAGACACAGTAGAAAGCCCACTCATTGGGTAGAGCACTCATAAACTTTCTGGTAGGTCTCTAAGTTCTTGAGTGATTCCCACAGATTGGAGGGAGGAGATAAGATCCATATACCTGAAATATTGCTGGCTAAAAGTTTCTCCAGCAACATAGGTGAAGTTCTCAAACTGCTGCTTCAGTGAGTCCTTCTTTGAATCATTAGAGCTTGAGTACATTTGAGCAAGAGCATCAAAGAGTTGTTTGGCTGACTTACAATGCTCAAACCCCACCATGATGGAGTTTGGGATTGCAGTCATAAGAACAGTCATAGCATTGCTGTCTATGTCAAGCTTCTTCTTGTCTTCATCGGAGTAGTCTTCAACGGCCTTCTCGATCATGGCACCGTTTCCACCAGCAACTTTTGGCTTGTACGTGCCATTAACGATGGACTGCCACATCTTGCTATCCTGGTATCTGATGAAGCCTTCCATTCTTCTGCTCCAAGACCTGAAGTTTTCAGGGTCGATGATGGGAGCTTTGGTCATCGTTCCCATTTCAACTTCAGATTTGATGAGGGCCATTTTTGAGTGAGGTATGAGGAGGAGTGAAAAACTGGTTGATTAGGATGGTAAGATCTCACAATCAAAGCCTAAAAAAGCTCTGATACCAATTGCAGGATCGGGTTTTGTCACTTAACACTTGTAATTCTCTCAAACTCACTTATGATATCACTCAAACAGGATGAAGCAATGCCTTTAACAAGAGTTGATAATAATATAATAAGTAATCAAAGGAACAAGCAGAAGTATTTTCAAGGTACTTGTATATATTACTTCTCAACTCAAGATTACAAGACACTTACAAACATACAACAAGAGTTACAATGAGAAACTATATATACTAGATCCTACAGCCGGTTATACTTGATACCAGCTGGAAACCTACAACTAAAGCATATACTACAATGCTATAGTTAATGTATCTTAGATAAAGTATTATCTAAGATATGGTAGTCATGACATGTCCATGACTTACCTTTTGTCACCAACTAAAGATGGCAATTGTACTTAACATAAAAAGGTAAACAGTAGATTAAAGTATGGTCAACTACATGGCTTTTGAGAAAACGCCATGCAGTATCTCAGAGATTTGCAGCGGACTGTCAGACAGACCATACTTATGTCTACTGGATAATAGAAGTGTCTTCCGAAGGTTAACTGGCTTCGAAAGAACAAGTTCTTCCGAAGCCACTTATACTTCAGAAGATGCTTCTATGCTTTCGAGGCTTTGAGGACTTCTTTATACTTCGGAAGTTGACTTCAGAACTTTGTCTTTAAGTCTTGATCTTCGGAAGTAACTTCTTTATCTTCGGAAGTTGGAGTTTTCCTTCGGAAGTGTATTTTACACTTAGACTTCGGAAGATCTCCTTCTTCCTTCGGAAGTTCCATACTTGGCTTCGGAAGTCCTTTGTATGTTGTACTCAAAATCTTCTAAGTGACATAGTTTTGGTTGCAACAGCCTCTCTAGATCCAACAAAATTATATCGTTGTTTTATTATTTAAATCTTTACTCATACATAATATAAATTATACCTTATCTCAAATATCGTTTTATAATTCATAATTAGTTACTAAATATTTAATATTTTATTTATTTAACTAATATAATACACGAGTTATTAAGTAGTAATTAATAAATAGTAACTTATTCACTATTTTCAACTGTTGTACATGTTATCTTTTTTTTTTTTTTAAAGAATACCAACTTGTGGGATGTTGGTTTTTTCCTTTCACTCCCCATTATAATTTTTATTTGATTATTACTACGTACGTCTTTTTGTTGTATCACTCTATATATGAGTGATATTTTTGTTGGGATGTTTTTATTTGATTGTTTGTTTAGTTCGACTTTTACTCGCATGATGACATCTCTTTCCATGAAATCTCATCCATTTTTTGTTGTGAATACAAAGTTCTTCCGTGGTATCATTCAACTGAAAATGATAATGTATTTGTACTGTAACCAATGTTATAGTTTCTTTTACCAATGTTATAGTTACTTTTTAGTTTATATATAACAAAAATAAAGCAACCAGCTTCAGTATTCTATTGGCGGAGAGTAACTATACATAAAAGAAAAATAGAATTCAACGTTTGATATGCGATCTAATCTGAAACTTAGCAACACTTGAAGAGGATTTGCAGGAGAGACAAAATTCTAATTTGCGTAGATGACATTTTGAAGAAAACAACGATTAGATATCGAGAAAATCAAAGTGTTTTTAGAGGATGACAAAGTGAAGGTAATCAGTTTGAAACAAAAAGAAAGTTAAGTGGCTAATTTCAAAAACCTTAAACCTTCACTATTCTATCAAGGTTTGTCATTAATTATTCTTAAGTTCTTACTAATGACAAATATCGGCGCTTTTAATGATTATTGACAACAAACATAATAAGTTGTCGATACTGAATATCCTATAGCTCCATTAAAAAGATAATTTATTATTGAATAAAATACATGGATGATCTCTATGATTATTTTAAATTTTGAATTTGTTCCTTATAGTTTAAAATCTTTGAATAGAGTCCCTAACATTTCTTTCTCTTTCTTATATGATCCCTATGTCTGTTAGTTAACCGTTAGTGATGTTAAACATTGTAAAAACTAGAACTTTAATCGCATTAGCCATCTATTTAATTTACTTTTTAAACTATATGATTATTTTTAAACATTTTTTAAAAAACAATTCAGTTTTAAACGTCCATATAAAAGAAGACATTTTTGTAAAGGTTAAAAGAAACCCGCATATGGTTTAAAAAATTTATAAACCACATTTAAAAGAAAACATTTTTTAAAATATTTTTTATTTGTGTATTAAAGAATAAACATATTTATAATAAAAAGATTATAATAAAATGAATTTACATTGATGATTCTTAAAAGTAAAATAGTTATTTTGACAAATTTAACATTACTAACTGAACTAAGAGAGTTGGGATCACTGATAAAAGATAACTATAACATTAGAGACTGTATTCATAATTTTAAAACTTTAAGGACCAAATCCAAAATTTTAACCAAATCACAGGGACCATCCGTGTAATTTACTCTTTATTATTTAATAGATTGCGTGAATTACTCACGCTTTAATATATTTATAAAAGGTGTTTCATAACCAACAAAGTTCATAGTAACAATGTAGATGTAAATATCACTAGGGTTGGTGACCCATTTGTAAAGACAATGTCTTTTAAAACACTTGTATTTGAAACTATTAGAGCGGAATTGGTGTTAGATAATTTCATATATTATATGGTATGAATATAATGGTTGTGATTGAAAGATATGAAAAATTCATTGTTCAATCTGTATTTTTAAAAAACATTGTATAAAACCGTATAATGTTTTTAATATATTTTAAGCGGTTGTGAGTGTAGTAGAGATAAAAAGTAATGATAAATGTATAAAAATATAATTTAATTGAAAATTAGAGAGAAAAAATAGTTTTTATTGTAATTATATGAATGAGGATGAGAAATCGGTTGTAAATACTCTTAGGTTAACAAAAAAAGTAGTCTTTCTAAGAATATATAAATGTTATTACAGACATATATGTAAATAACAGTATCAACAACAAATCTACAATTAGTCAATTACAAGCAAGAAGATCTGAAGATGATCCAACTAGATGGGCCGGCCTTATTTGCTTGATGGGCCGGTCTTATTGGGCTTGATGGGCCGGACTTGTTGGCTTGATGGGCCGGACTTGTTGGGCTTGATGGGCATGAAACTTGGGATCCAGTTCTGCCTAGAATCTAGATGACATCGGCAAACTGCAAAGTTTCTACCGGCTATTCCCAAAATTAAGTCCAAATAATTTTTTAGTGACAATCATTATGATAGTCTAATTGTAAATGTGTATGTTATTTACAATTTTCTGTAAACTCGTGTATTAAACAGATTTATTATATTAGGTAGATTGAAGAGGTCTTGAGTTCAAACTGATTTAATTAAGAAAAAATAAATTAGAGTTTAAATTAGGTTAGGTCATTCAGGAAAAAAGAGAAAAGAAAATAAACTACCATTGTTTTTGGGAGGAAATGGTCGTGTCGAATTCCCTGGTATTGCTTTGGTGACATGTTAAAGCCACACCATTGCTTTGTTAAAGTGTAACTTGAATTTGAAATGGCTAATTACACAAGAGAAACAATATATTATAAAACTAGTGTTCAATGCTTGCGTATATGGTCGGTATGTGAGGGCTAGACGCACAACTTGTAAATGCATGTATAAATCAACCAAAAGATAAAACCAGTAAAGAACTCAGATTGAAGTCCGATGCTAGCAGTTGAAAACCATGGTTGTGTGTTTTTGAACGTGGATACAACAGAAGCATTGGATTTTGTAATGTTAAAATAAGAGAAAAAACTATTTTGTTGGGGTGTCAAATCCAGCAAATAAAATATTATAATGTGAACCTACCGTTACACACACTAAGAATAGTATGAGCAGAAGTAGGGTTCGTGTCCTCAGGGATACGTGTCAATTATTTTATACTAAAAACGTTTTAGCACAGTAACTTTTGATTGACTATGGACTAGGAAGGTGGGGGTTTTAACTACCAACTAAAACCTAAAGTAATTTACAAAAAGTAAAAAAATTCCAGTGACCCAACACGGACGTGTCAAAACTGTAAAGGAAATTTCACGCGGCTGTGTTAAGGTTCTGCCAGAAAAACGTAAATTGACATTTTTTTGTATGTTTTTTTTTAATTATGAAAAAAGGATTACTAAAAACGTTAATTAAATGGTGAAGTAAATTCAAATATAAAAACTAATTCCAACACTAAGGTAATTTCTTGATTTGATTTGGCTTACGATCATTAACGATTACGGTGCAATGATAATTTTCAATTAATGGTTTGTATCGATACTAGACATCACGTTGTTCGGATATCCCATCTATCTGATGTCCAATCAATCGCAGTTCGTTGATTGGAGCCAACCTACTACTCTAAGCTCACGCCGTTCGGATCTTAGTGTGCGGGTTGCAACGATAGAAGTATTAATTATAATTCAACACACACGTCGTTCGGTATGTTTAACTAGATTGTTTGATTCTATAACGAGGATGAATTCATAGACAAACTCAAACCGTTAATTGTTCCTTATATCAAAAATCAAAACTTGATTACTGTTTTAAAACTTGAAGAACTTTATTAGAAAAATTAATAAAGTAGCTAATTTTATTAACAATCTAATATATATACCGGATTAGATCCGGGTTTAAGATCAAGAATCAAACAAACAAATCATTAAAATAAAAACATCTCATAAACGTTTCACATAGGTTCAAACCAAAATCATAGAAATTGAACCTTAATGTTGAAATCAAAAGTGCCCTAGCCGGACATGATGGCTAGGTTATTGGAAATAAAAACTTACGAAAACCCAAAAAAGAAACAAACAACAGCTTCAATGACTTCTTAATTATCCCAGCACATGAATCTTCTACTAGAGTCAAAAAGATAATTTTTTCTTCTTTTCCTCTTGATTGATTTTTCTCATGCAATATGCTCTTTTTTTTTTCTTTTAGGTCGATCCCCTCTTTTCTATAGCCTTCTCCCCTTTTATCTTTTGAGTCCTCCTCTTCTTTTCAACCAACTCTCTTCCTTTTTTGGGTTTTATGTTTGAATGCTTATCACTTTTTATCCAGCCATTTAATCATCCTTCAAAATAAAAAAAATACACAAAAGTAGATTCCATCATATCATAACTATTATTTTATAAATTAAATAAAAGATGCATGTAATTAATGCAAAATATATGCAAAAATGCAACCTAAAATCACTATAATTGATGACTAAAAATATAACTAACAAATCTCTCAAAGCTTAAACTTTTCCTTGTCCTCAAGGAAGTCAAAACTAAGAATAACCCTAAAAGTGAAAAAATAATAGATAGTTATATAATTAGGATGTTGGCAATACCAATCTTAGCCCCACGTAAGAAGTATGAGCATGAAATCATCTTATTATGCTAATTTTCAGTTGTCGTGGACAAATTGGATTTTCAAGATTTTTATAAACATATGTGCCCAATTTGCAAGTTATGATCCTCAACCCTTAAGTTCCGGATTTATCGTTTCATATCAATTAATCCGTGTTAATTAAGTCATTTAAGTGTGCTAACACCTTTCTTCACACGGTGGAACCCTTCCTAACCTCAAGGACTATAGAGAGCAAGTGGTCATTTTTTCACCACAGGAGATCACAAATGATTTTTTGTTTGCTATTATTGCGGCTTATTTATCACGTCACTAACTTCTTTTCTCTCTATTTTTTTCATTTTTTTTCTTTGTTTTTTTTCTGATTTTTTTTATTTGGACTCGGCTCTCAACCTATTTTTGCTAGGTCTCTGTTTCGTTATGTGATCAGATCGGCATTACGCACACATGGCTATTAGGTGTTTTAGCTTTGTAAACCAAGAACAAAGGGCACTAGCATAACGAAGCACATTTATCTATTTATTACTATCAACCTATTTGAACACGCAACCTACGATTAACATAATAAAAGGTAATATCATTTTTCATGTTATTCTCAAAATCTTTTCCGAGTCTACGGAGGTGTTACCCCTTGTTTTTTTAATAATGCATACGTAATACTATGATTAACTATATACAATGCAGTCCTAAATGCAGTTTCTAAAACTACCATAACTATGATGCAACCCTAAATGCAATATGTAATATGTAATTGAATGATAAATAAGACGAAAAAAATTAAAATTATATCTTAAAAAGACGAAAGGAAATGAATAAAGTCGATGGATGAAAGAATGATAGAAAAATAAATAAATAATTAAACAAGTTAAAAAATTTAGAAATTTCTTAAAACATATAGGAAAAAGAAAAAAAATCATTAATAATTAAATAAATTCAAAAAGGATTAAAAAGGAGGGGGGGTACTCGAGTGGGGAGAATCTGACGTCTGCATCTTATTAGTATCTAACGCCCATTTAACCGATAAGTATATCATCTAAAACTTTTAATGCATTGAAAACAAAACGTACAAAAAGAAAAAGAAAAAAAGTTTATATGATAACATGTTAAGTGATAATACCTTCCAATCAAATCAATCCCATTTTATCACGATACTTAAAAAATATTTCTAAAAACAAACAACCAGAATAAAAAAAGTTAAACGAAACAAAAAATTCAACGATAAAATAAAAAAGGTTAATTCACAAATTGTCCATTTTCATTATGTTCCCCCCACCCCAAGATGTTACCCTTTTATCAAGTTTTAAAAACGTACCTCGTCGAAAAGGCGGCCGCCTGTAAGGAGGTGGCGGTGACGTCCATTCACTAGTTACGAGATATAAAGAGGCAGCCACTTGTACGGTAGAAGCGTCGCGGCTCTTAAACACGTACAGACGACATGTCACATATACGTGTCAACAAGTCATTCGCCCATTTATAAGACGTTGACGTCCTAGTTGAGGAGATGCCAACAATGAACATTTTCAAAACTAGATAAAATAAAAATATTTTATAAAATTCCATAACAAAAAACAACTTAAGAATTTTCCCAAATAAAAATACACATATTGTCACCATCATCCAAAAACATCAAAAACCGCTACAACACTACCATATATCAACGTATCACCACTTCATATTTCATAACACCTTTATTATTTCAAACTTTCGTACCACAACAAAGCCACCGCCATTACCTCTGCTTTTTACAGCTTTTTGCAGCAACAAAATCGACCGTCAAAACCTCAGTTAACACTAGTGTCAGACTAACACCACCGGAGACGATGGCCGGAGCGGTTATGATTCCGGTGAACGCCGCCGGCAACGTGGACGTTCCGGCGAACCTGACGTCATCTCCGTCGTTCTACAACACCTTACGCATTTCCGCCGTCGTTGATCGTCTACTTGCTCACGTCAGCGGTGGTTCGAGGAGTGATAGTAATGAGATCTGTCGATTATGTGTTTCTCTCTCCAGGTGTTTGCCTTTTGCTAGACATTGATAATAACAATAATAATAGACTAATAGTAATAGTAATATCTTCTGTGTTTGTGTAATTTGGGGATATGTGGTGCATTTTGTTGGTATTTGTTATGTTTAGGCTTCATTTACGTAGAAATGGTGGTTTGTTGACTTGTTGTTGATCCTATTGTGCTGGATAGTTTAATTATGGCTTGATTTCAAATACGCGTATGGTATGCTTGATATTGTGCATTTTGTTGTTGTTGTTGTTGTTGATTATGTTTAGCCTTTAGGCTTCAGTTATGTAGAAATTGAAATTTGTTGGTGGTGTTTTATAGTTTATTTGTGGCTCGATTTCACACACAGATACACATGGACACATGGTATGCTTGTTTTGGATGTTGAGCTTATTAGGGAATAAAAGGTGTTTTCTCTGTTTTTTAAATGGAAGATTTGCGTTTGGATTTGGAGTGTTGATAAAGTAGAGTGGATTATTTATGGTTAAGTGTGATTAAATATTTGTTTCTATGAATCATTGAATATATAACTTATTGTATAGTTTAATGTTAGTTATTGACATTTGGTAGTAAACTCTATTAGGGTTTTGGTTTCTCATTAAGCTGTCATGTTTTCTTAAGATAGCCTTTCATATTGTGTAATCGACATATTATACTGATCAGATATACATTGACTGTTACAGAGGTATTGACTATGCTGTTGGTAACAATGAAATTCCAGACAGAGCTTTGGAGTTGCCTAATTTATTGAAGCAGGTAAGGCTCTTTAGTGTGTTCAATCCAAATTGAGAGTAAAAAAACTACTTTAACACGACAGTGATGTAACTTTTTTAAGTATGGGTCATCTCAGATGCACTATAAAATTACCAAATAATGTATATCTTTTGTTAGAACATGTAATTAGGTACTGTTTTTAATCAAGGGTTTAGTTATTTTACTTTCAAATTTATATTCATTGTACTTTATTTCTGTAGTGATATTAAACAATTCTAAACATATGTATATTTATAGCTTATATATTACACTTACTATTGAGTATCATTAATTAATCTAATCATTTCAGTAGGTGGATTATCTAGCCTTCATATACTATAGAAAAGGTTTATCATTGATGGCTTTCACCTAGGCATTTCTAGTAGTTTATTGCATGTGGCACAAAATACTTACACCATTATGTGCTTAGGTATTTCAATGGACAAATGATACAGCCTTACAAACAGCTATCATGGTGCTGATGATCTCTATAAAGGTACTTATGTATCTCATTTTCTTCCATATGATTGAAATAATCTGTTGTCATTCTAAGGGTTTATAAGTTTTTGATCTGTATTTGTATCTTATTGATGATATGTTGTGCATTTCATACCTTTTTAGGTTTTAAATCTTGTTAACTATTTTCTAACAGGGTGCATGTAGAAGTGGATGGTTCAGTGAGAAGGATAATGAAGAGCTTCATATTCTCTGGAATGAGGTATGTAAATGTTTTTCTTAATACTTATACTTGTTAATAACTTGACATTGAGTTCTCTTCCATTTTTGTAGCAACTTCTTTTATTAAGACTACTGTATTGTGATTGTAGATATCAACAAGTTTCTGCAGTGTCAGAGACATGAACTCTGGGGAGACCACAGTTCATCAGAGCATCTCAACAGTATTGTCAAGGTATTTATGAATTACGACTACAATTCTTTTTAGCATTTGGATTATTGTGTTTGTTTTTGTTTAATTAATTTTTGGGTTCTATAATCTCCCCTCAGGTTCTATCCAAGAATGAAGATGGGTGAGATACTTGCATTTATTGAGGCAATGGTAATGGTGTTTAGTTTAACCTTAACTAATATTATCTTTAAGACCTATGCACTAATAATTGTTTTGTCTCTACTATAGCCGGGATATGGAGCATTTGTTAAAGATTTCCATATTATGAAGAATGCAAAACCTCCTGATGAACTAGTAAGATTTCTATATTAGAACTTGATATATGACAAAAGTTCTGTTTAATCATGTAGTCTGATTAAGAATTTTCTATAACCATGAGTTATGGTTAGTGATATTTTAATCTCGAAGTGAATCAGTTTTTCCTTCGTCTTTTTTTAATTATTTCTCTTTTTAACTTCACTACAGTATTTGTTTGTCGCTCAAACTGATAATACAGAGACATCATCATGCCTCACAAGTCCCCAGCTAGTCAAGTATATGTTTGTTTTAATCCCTTGTACACTTTTTCTCACAGAGCACACATGCAATAAAGTGGTCTTACCCGTAATTGTTTTTGTTCAATCTTTAGCTTTTTGTTGAACGGGAGAGCAGTGGATGGGAGAACTTGTCTTTACAAGGTTTGTATGTGCTGATCCATGAGGGTTGCTGCTACAGGTGGCTAAATGAGCATGTTGTAACAGGGCAAATGGTTTGGGGCAAAATGGGGGCTTGACCATTTGGATTCGCCCAAAACACTTATATTGAGAAAATTAAACTTCTTATAAGTAATTAGTTTGTCAAACTTTATAGCATTAAATTATTTCATACAATATTCTAGTTCATTAATAGATTGGTTTAGGAGAGTGTATGCATTACAACTACACTTCGGGCGATGTTTGGCTTATTTCTTTTTAGCAAGCCTTTTGATTTTATCCGTCTGACCGAAAATACAGAATAATGCTAATCAAAATTGCCACCTTTAGTTGCCTCATATGTATGCTGGGCCTTTGGTTGTGTGAATATTATAATTGCATTCTTGTTTTTAATTTTTCTCTCAGGATCCTGGACCACAGATTCCAACACTTGTATCAAAATTGGTTAAGGCTGGAACAAATCTTCTTCAAGCGGTGGGCCAGTTCAATGGTATTTACTAAACATGTAACCTTTGTTTCCAACATAGTTTACAAGCATGATTGCTTGAATTCTCTATATTAAACCATGTGCAATTCTATGGTAGGGAATTATATCATAGTTGTTGCCTACATGAGTGTGATTTCAAACCCAAGTAGCACTGCGCTTCCAGATTATGTGCCACCTGTCGCTGCTGCATCTGATCCAGGTATACTCATGTAATGTACTATTAAATAACATAAATGATGGGAATATAAACATATTCTTGCTTTTTATGATAGATAATGATATAGTTGAAGGGCCATCTAGAATCTCACTAAATTGCCCCATAAGGTATGCACCAGACTTGTTTTGAAGCTATTGTTTTCTAATTTATTGTCTTCTAATTCAGTTCTATAGTATTTCATTTAGTAATTTCTTTTATCTTTGCGTGTTTATGACTTTGGGTCTGGGCTCTCTTTTTTGTACAGCTTCACACGCATCATGACACCTGTCAAAGGTCATTTGTGCAAACATCATCAGGTGATTGTCCCTTTTGCATTACTTGTGGTATATAGGGCTTGTTTCAATTAAGAATGTCTTAACCTTGGACATTGGAATATCATTTAGGGCTAATTGCATAAAAAAGTAACCAATTTTGGTTACGTTTTCTTTTTAGTAACCAATTTGTTTGACCCTAGAAACAAACATCAAAGTCACAAAAAATACTAATTTAAGGCAACCAACGCTTAGAATTTAAAATTTTAGGTAATCTGACCTGGTTAAGTTGTCTAAAGTGATGATGTTACAGCTGAGTGTTGTTAACTTTGACGATTTTGGCTTTTTCTGATCTTTTTTACATTTTCACTCTTTTTTGCAGTGCTTTGATTTTGACAATTATGAGGACATAAACTCAAGAAGACCATCATGGCGTTGTCCCTATTGTAGTCAATCTGTTTGCTTCACTGATATTCGAATTGACCGGGCCATGGCTAAGGCAAGTTACCTAGAAAGTAGACGTGTCAGTTTTGATCCAGTACTTTTGAACGAATCAGATTGGGTTTTCTTTTTATCTCAAATGGATCAAATAAAAGAAATTAGCTGAAAGGGTAAAGGGTCTAATGGGTTGAAATTTGGCTATTCACATAGGTTTAGAGTATTCCTGTTTCTACCTGAACCTGTTTTCACCTTTTACCCAACCCGCCTACACCTACCATTTTCCATTCATTTGATACTTTGACCTGCGTAATGAAAACAACTGATCTGTCATAGGTTTTAAAAGAGGTAGCTGCTACTATTTCTCATGTCAAAATCTCTGCTGATGGCTCGTGGGAAGCTGTTACCGAGTGTGATGATCATGTCAATAAACAAGATAAATCACTTTCACACCAAGAACCTACCCCCCCTTCAGAAAAGGGTAGAGATATTATGGACCTTACAGAAGCGGATAACAACATTGTTACCAGTAATTCCCATCAAGAAAATGAAAAAAAGCCTTCTCTTAATCAGTTGCAAGACCAACCTAATCCCAGTGGTCAAGTTCCCAGCCATGTGAACGTGAACCATGTCCATACAAATGTTTCACCTTATATGGAGAATCGATTTTCAAGACCGGCATATGAAAATGGGACGTCATATACTAGATCAAACGTTACTATTTCTCAGGGTCAAACTGTAATTTCTGGTTCAAACAATATGCAGTTACCAACACATGCAATCAGGGCATCCAATACTGTCATGAATCCTATTTTGCAGGGTCAAAGTCAAACACAAATTTCTGCTTCCACTATGCAGTTTCAACAGCCTATCATGAACAGTACGAGTAATGGTTATGGTCCAAGGTACACGACACCTGGCAGGCATGTGACAAGAATTCCAATTGCTGTTCAAGCACTTCCAGTTCAGACTCCTGCAGGTATGGTTAGTGGCAACAGACAGCAGCAATTTTCTGGATTTCAAATGGATCAACATCAATTGATGCCTATGAACACAGCTTCAATGTCTGAGAACATAGGCTCACAGGTACAAACAATATATTATCACCTTCGTAGTTTGTATTTAGTGTTTTTCATGGTTTTGCAAAACTAACGGGTTAGATATTTTGTCAAAATGGGCCTCGTTGTGCCAACACATTTTCTGTTCAAAAATTGAATATTATTATAAAAAGTTGGTGTGTCAATTATGATTACAAATATTATATTTTTCCAATAGTAAAGATTTCTTTGAAAGCATTGATATATGAGTTTTTATGTAGGATGTTCATAGGCTTGATTCGGCCGGTTTTGACGCAAATTTTAAACCAGCGAACCGTTAACGGGTTTTGGATAACAACAAATCGAACCGGCCGTATTGGGTTGGTTGGTCGGCCTGGCCGGTTTTACTGGTTTGGCGGTTTAGTGATTTGGTTGCTTGTTTTGAATGTCCTTTTTTTTCTTCAAATCATTAATTTGTATGAAAAATTATAAAATAATAATGATGCTTCATGAATATAATACATATACATAACCATGTGTTTTGAAAATGAAAAAATATTAAATAAATAATAATTTTTAGATGGCTGGTGCGGTATACATAGCCATTTCCAAGTTTGAATTGAACCATTAAAACCACTAAACACCAAAACCGAATAATTTGGATCTCAAATCGCCAATATACGCTTGTTTGGGCAGTGCAGTCTGTTTTAATTGTTTATGAACATCCCTAGTTTTATGCGATAAAAATACCACTTGGGTGACTTTCGACTCATTTTTCTTTGAAGCTATCTTTATATAACTAACCCAAATAAACCCACATATAATTAAAAGTATCAAATCTGCCACCTCTAGACTCTAGTTATACAATTTTAACTGATTGCTGTCTTGCTCTTTCTTAGTTAATTGTCTCCTTTAGTTATGTTTTATATTCTTAATTTAACTCTTCTTTTCCCTGCAGAATTGGGCTCATCATAATTTCTCAAATGTTTCAAGCCAACCAGTTCAACAATTTGGTGCTCTTACAGGTCCATCTCATCAATCAAGTGGTCATCACTTCAACGCTTACCAACAGCAAGTCAACCATACACTACCGAATTTGGTGCAGTCACCTTTTGTGGGTCCCACAACTGGTCAAGTAAGCAACCAACACAATATTAATATGCCCCCTTTTGGTGCGGCCCACCACTATGTAGGTCCCTTGACTGGTTCCATAAGCAACCAACAAACGCATCACTATGCCAATGCCACCGCTTCTCCACAAGCTTTCCGAGTCAGCAGCTGGACACCACCCATTACAGCTCCAGTCCAGACTTCATTCTCATCTATGCCTGTGATATCTTCAGAAGAGCAAAGAGGTACTAGCTTAAAGCACTATTATATGATTATCACAATAATGATCTAATTTGTAGTCATATGATTTAGGAGGCATTAAATACGTTTTTGGTGGCCGACAGCTCGTTTGGCCTGTTTCCATTGTAGCTTATTTTTATGAACTATGAAGTTTACCTATTTGCCCTTTTAAAGACTTGAAGTTTAATCCAAAGTGATTTGTCGACCCTTTACGTGTAGAAATTGCCACCTGGACAATTGATAATTTGAAATTTTGGTATTTTGTTCACTTCATATGTAGGTCTTGGTCAAGCTTTTAGGACGCAAGAGGGTTCAGCCAATGCACCAGCAGACCAAAGCTGGCGACCAGCTGGTCGCATGCGTGGAAGTTTGTCGGGTCAGGCTTATTCAGATGCTTATAGCCGATCCATGGTTCATCCAACACAACCGATCCAGGCGGCTAGCCCACCAGTTTTGAACACCCCTAGACCTTTTATACCACCCCATCTGCAAGTCCTTATGGCAAATAACATAAATGCCAACGGTTTTGAAGACGGTTCACATGGCTCGGTATTGAATGGGAATGGTGGTGCTTGAGTTTTGCCTTATAATTAAGACACCCGGGTAGAGAATAGTATGGATATAGCATAGTAGCATACATAGCTAATTTAGTAGTATGTGGTTCAATTTTTGTTGCTTGGGTCACACTTGGTTACGTCATCTTTGAATATATATGTGGACAAATTACTACGGATTCTTGTTTCTTGTTCCTGCTAGTTTTCTTGTTACTGTGAGACATGTACAACACACACGAAATCGTAAATGCTTCTAATTTATATTTACGAAAAATGTAAGAAAGACAAATGCGAGCATTTTCTGGTGCTCAGTTATCTAATTGATTTGCATTATGTATGGTCCTTCTGGTGCGGATATGTAGTTTAAAGACTTGGAAGTGTTTGTTTTTTGCTTTTGTGTTTAGAGTTGCTACAGGCTCATAAAGTTACCGCTGCCACCACCGTACTTGATCAACCTCGGGCTTTTCACTCTCTACACTGGTGGATCTCATGGGACTATCTGCTGGTGGTGTTTGAAACCAACCGACTCCAAACAGGTGAGTTTAAATTTGGTTCATTCAAATCTTAACATGTATGCATATGTGTGCGTTAAATTTTGAAAATGAACTTTAATTAGGTTTTGTTAAGTGCGGTGTTTCTTCAAGGGTTTTGTTTTCCGGCTAATGTTTAGGTTTCCCCTTGTTTATTGGTCATGCGTGAACTGTCCTTGGTTTTTGCTTATTGTTGTAACCATGTGAACTTGTGCAGAATCCTTAAACTTCACTGTTAGGAATACCTTTCCCAATCCGCGTAGACCGAGATTACATTGTCACTGCTAGAGATGATTAGATGAACTGTGTCTATTATTTATCTTGATGCTAGTGGACCTCCAGAACTTCCAACTATGCTGCTTGACCCAGTCCCACCTAACTTATTTTGACTTCTAAAAAATTTCCTATTTTGACCCGTTACCCAACCAGCCTGGTCGTAGTTTGCGACCATGTGTGGAAGAAATGGAGCATGTCTTTGCAGCTTATCGTTTTATATGGGTGGCAAGTAAAGACAGCCATGAAAGTGTATATAAATTAGTTCTGTTTCTGTATATCTTTTTTTTAATCTGATACAATGATGCATATGTAGCAAGTATAATTCTTACAAGTATAATTCTTGCAATTGAAGAAAGCCGAGTGTCTCATTTCTTCATCAAAAGCACAACTGTGTGAGCTGCAATACTTCTATTTTCTCCAAGGCTGTCTACCTTCTCATGTGTTTTAGCTTTCAGGTTCACAACAGCAGGGTCTGCACCTAGTAGCAAGGACAAATTGGCTCGAATCGCCTCTTTGTGAGGGCTTACTTTTGGTCTTTGAAGAATCAATGTTGCATCCAAGTTTCCTAACTCATAACCAGCCTCGTCCATCAGTCTCACCTGATGTTTGACATGTGTTTAATTCCCAGGTGCCATATAAACAAGAACTAAAAATCAAATGATGAATTTGAATCTTACAGCTTCTTTGATGAAAACAGACGACGCTGCACCTTTCCATTTAGGATCCGAGTCTGGAAAGATCTGTCCAATGTCAGGTAGACCCAAAGCACCCAGTATCGCGTCGACAACACAATGCAACAGCACATCACCTAAAACACCCCAATCATCCAAAAGAACACATCAATTCATCAAAAATGCAAGCATAACCGACTGATTACATCACATTCAGGTACCATCTTCACATTTAATTTCAAATATGACCTTGGTTGCACTCTGCCAATCCAATAACCTGCTACTATATCAGGTTATTTAAAAATCATATTTAAATACTCTTTCTCATGCTCTGAGGATGAATTGGATTGTTGTAAACCTCAATCCAATAAAATTTTATACAAGTATACGTTTTTCATCAATATAATTTAATTATATGTAATTGCATTTCACACAGTTTGACATTTTTTTTCCAAACAGATCACCAAATTGAGATGTATAACTCATCGAAAAGAACTCAACTAATTGCAGAGAGTTATAATAATTGAATTCGAGCACCGAATCAGGGATAACTTTAAGGGATAGGGAGTCATTCCGTTTCCCAAGTTTTCCCCAACTAATATACTAGCGTAACGTCTGATTTTTCCATTTTTTCTAGTTTTCCCTCTATTTTTCCCAATTTTAGAGTGTCTTCCTAGGTTTTTCCCGTTTTGCCAACGGTGTGAATAACATTTAGACATTATAGGGGCGAGACAACCGGTGAAGCCCGATGAATATTCACCGGGTTGAGAACAATTTTCTCATCCGGGTTCAGCGGGTTGGTGTTCCCACACAAGATGTGATTTCTCTACCCTCCCTCGGTTCTCACTTTGTGTGGTCTTAACAAAGAGATCGAAGTAACATTATAATAAATTACCATCGGAATGAGCTTCACATCCTTTATCATGAGGAATATTAATGCCTCCGATGATGAGAGGGTATCCAGGTTCCAACCTATGCAGATCGAACCCATGCCCGACTCTAAACGGAAGAGTCTTCGTTCCACTTTCCGCAACCGCTGGCTTCTCAACTCCAACGGCGTTTGCAGCCGCCACAACGACCGCCGGGCGTGATGTCGACCGGAGAGTGATCGATGAGCGTGCGGTGAAGCAGGTGAGGAAGGAGGTGGAGGGAATTAGAGGTGTTTGGTGTTTGGAGGATGTTACAGTTGGGAGAGATGTGTAAGATGTTGAAGAAGTAGCAGCCATGGTTATTTGTTAGTGTGTGGTGTTAGAATGACAGTTGGTTTGCTGTTGGAGATGTGGAGGGAGTTATTGGGAGGTGGAATATGGTGTGTGTTTGTGCATATTTTGCGCTCATGGTCCGTGGGATTTTATGTGAATATTCTTCTCGTATCATCTTTTAAAATGTACTCTAAATAAATCTAGTTGTTATTGCTTGCTTGTGAGACTTAGACCCGTATCATTTTTTACTCGAACCAACTTGATCATTTCCTCTATAAAAATTGTTTTAAATTGTAACCCAAACTAATTTAAAAAAAACTTGTGTTGTCTTTTGTTGTATTAACCTGAATTAGTTTTAAAATAGTCGCCCCAGCCCTAGGGCATAGTACTCATGATATCAGGTTGTTCACAAACCGAGCAGAACTAGGATTTGGCCTGGCTTGACTCGACTTGGTTTTTAAACGAGTTGAATCGAGCTGACTCGGTTTTTAAACAAGTTGAGCCAAGTTTGTCAAGGTTTATAAACGAGCTGAGCTAGCTCACAAGCCGATTTCGAGTGATTTTTTTTGGCTTATTTCGAGTGAGATTTAAGCTATGTGTTATTTTAACATATATCAAATCTCTTGTTTAAAATAAGGTATAAACAGTTTTAAAAGGTATGAACTTAATTTTATATAATTATTGTTTATTAAAAAATATAAGTATAAATTGTACTAATACACAATTTCAAATGTCGGTGGCAGAAGCCACCGGCTAAAATCCCCCTCAAGTTTCTTTATTAACACTTTTACCTCTAAATTTATTATAAAATTTTAAAAAATATCACTTTCACCCTTTCAAGTTTCTAAAGTTTTGGATTTACCCCTATACAATATAAATACAAGTCCATCTTTGTTAGAACCTAATTAGAAATGACCCCGCTTAACTATTTTTCAACAAACGTCTATGTTTTATATAAATTTCGTTCAGGTATTACTCTACGTTTTGACGTAAACTTAATTCGGACACGAGTCAAATATAAATGTTTCAACATATATTTTGTTTGGGAAAAAACCGCGTCAAATATAATACGTTTTCATTCAACGGTATAAATTCGAGTAACTCTATACATTGGCGTAAATGTAGTTCAGAAACGAGTCGGGTCGATTGTAATCTATACATTATCACGCAACGTACGATGCCGCGGTAACACGTGGCGGGTAAAAAAACTAGTTAAAAGCATTCACCGCTCAGAAACAATCCATATACACATAATACATATAATTAAAAATTACCGTGAGGCCAAATCAAGTGGGCTCGAGTTAAAACTGTCGAGTCTTATCTCGCTATTTCTAACTGCATGCCCATTGCAATTTGCATCTTAAAAGAAGCCCAAATTCACGGCCCAATAAGTCCACTTATAAGTTGTAAGCAGTAATTGCATTCACCTTCAGAAACTTCAGGAACTTCGTTGATTACTCCAGTGCTACCTGTAAACGCCATATCATCTCTCCGGCAGATTTCCGTTCAAATCACCGGCGAACGATCACAGGTTGACAATTAAAGCCTTTGTCATTGATTCCTTTTTCGATAAAGCTTTGTATCAATGATAAAAGTCTAAAATCTTGTTTATAGAGAATAAGGTTGTCAACACAGATTACAACGAAGAAACTAGAACAAACTAGAAACTGATTCTCAAAGAATCAAGTACAGAGAAACTTGTCTCTGCGATTCAGTCGGCACAGATTGATCAAGAAATAAACGACAAAAAAGATCTAAACTAAGATCTGCAACGATCAGTTGCAAACTACACTGGTGAACCCTAATCTTGAGGTGAAGAAGATGAACAACTCCAGAGCGTATATGAACGTTCAGAGAATAATCGAGAGAGTTTTTTAACCCTAAGCTGATGCGAAGAATATATACCCGAGTAGACCACGCAGCTACCAGCAACAGCCCTTCAACTTTATTAGACAGCCACAATAAGCCCCTCTTCTTGTTCATATGATCATAACTAACCTCCAACTACAAAACAAAATATAAACACAAATAAGACAAACAAATAGAGTTTGAATTGAGAAAAAATAGAGAAATACTATATTTTTAACACCCTCCCTCAATTCAAACCAAAAACATCAACAAGCTGTAATTTTTTGCAAAGAAACCCATGTTGAGCAATGCTCAATCCCTTAGTGAAAATATCAGCAGGTTGATCATTTGAGTCAATCTTAACAACTTTTAAAACTCCAGAAACCACTTTTTCACGAACAAAATGAAGATCAATTTCAAAATGTTTAGTTCTATCGTGAAACACAGGATTTGAAGAAATAAGTAAAGCAGCCTTGTTATCACAAAATATATTAACAGGAAGAGTTTGTGGAACACTTAAATCTTTTAACAATTTTAATAACCAAACAACCTCACAACTCAGCACAGCCATCGCTCGGTATTCTGCTTCAGCAGAAGACCGAGACACTGTTGGTTGTTTCTTACTCTTCCAAGAAATCAGGTTGTTCCCGAGATAAACACAGAATCCAGAAATACACCTGCGAGTTGCTAGACATTTTCCCCAGTCTGAATCTGAATAGCCCCTTAATGCAAAATTGTCACTTTTACTAAACAAGTTCCCTTTCCCAGGAGATGCTTTCAAATATCTAAGGAGCCTTAGAGCAATTTTAAGATGAGAGCCTAATGGTCGATGCATGAACTGACTAAGACATCCCACAGTGTACGATATATCAGGCCTTGTAAGAGTTAAATAGATTAATTTTCCAACTAATTTCTGATATTCAGTGACATTAGGTAATTCACAGTCATTCTCAAAAGAATTATGTTTATCAGTAACAATAACATTTTGTTCAATTGGATTTCCAACAGGTTTAGCTCCCAACAAACCAAACTCTTGCAATAAATCCAGACAATACTTTCTTTGTGAGAGAACCAAACCTTCATTGGTTTCAAGCACTTCAATTCCCAAAAAATATTTAAGTTTCCCTAAGTCTTTTATTAGAAACTTTGTACTTAAACACCTTTTAATTTTGTCAAGTTCACATACATCATTTCCAGTTAATATAATATCATCTACATAAACAAGTAAAATACTAATGTTACTGCCATTTGTTTTAACAAATAGAGAATAATCACTCTTACTTTGCTCAAAACCGATTTCAACAAGCGAGTTTGTTAATTTTTCATTCCATTGTCGAGGAGCCTGTTTTAAGCCATATAACGATTTAATTAACTTGCAAACTTTAGTTTCAGATTTGTCATAATAACCCTCGGGTAGAGTCATGTACACATCTTCAGTTAAAGTTCCATATAAAAACGCATTGTTCACATCTAGTTGAAACAGAGACCAACTATTTTGAACAGCCAAGCTAATCACACATCTAATGGTAACCATTTTGACCACAGGCGAAAAAGTTTCCTCAAAATCCAATCCCTCCTTTTGACTATACCCTTTTGCCACAAGGCGAGCCTTATACCTCTCTATTTGACCATCAGCCCTATGTTTAATTTTATATACCCACTTGCATCCTACTGGTTTTCTACCCTTAGGTAAATCAGTTATCTCCCATGTGTTATTTCTTAACAAAGCTTCCATCTCATCATTCATTGCTTGAACCCAATTTGAATCTAAGGAGGCTTCCTTATAATTCCTAGGCACTGTAGACTTATCGATAGAGGAAATAAAACAAGAGTTTTCCATAGACAATCTAGAGTAATTTACTACTTTCTCTATACCATACTTAACCTTCCCCTCTACAATAAAGTCTTCTAGACGTCTAGGAGGCACAACATTTCTGGTAGATCTCCTTAACTGAATATGATCGTTTTGAGTACCCTCAGAGGCAGAAACAGTTTCCTCAGAGTCATTGTTCAATCTAACAGCTTCAAAGGATTCACTAGAATCAGATGTAGTGACCTGACTGTTTGATCTGTTCTTATCTTGTGTAGAACCATTCTTATTTACAGTCTGGTTACCAATAATCTGATCTAAGCTTATGCCTGAGCTATCAGACGAATCTTGACGGTTAGGATTGATTTCATATGCCATCTTTTCATCATTGGGTAAAGGGTGGTCCTTGTTTTCGATTTCAAAAAAGAAATTATTTATTTCAGCACTGTTTTCAGGACCTGTTTCAGACTTAGTTTTTTGTTTAAAAGGGTAAATTTTCTCATAAAACTTGACATCTCTGGAATACAAAACAGTTTTTCCATCTAAATCCCACAATTTGTATCCTTTTTTCTGAATAGAATAACCAATTAAAACACATTTTATAGAACGACTGTCAAACTTATTATCAGGATTTAAATTCACACAGAAAACAAGGCACCCAAAGTTTCTTAAGTGACTTAAAGATGGTTTTGATCCATACAATAGTTCGTAGGGAGACCTACCATTCAGAATAGAGGAAGGAGTACGATTAATAAGGTAAGCAGCAGTTAAGACTGATTCAGTCCACATAAACAGTGGTAATCCCCCCTGAAACATAAGAGACCTAGCTGTATTAAGGAGGTGTCTATGTTTCCTTTCAACAACCCCATTCTGCTGAGGCGTATAGGCACAAGAGGTTTGATGCAAAACTCCATTTTTATCAAAAAAATTAGCTAATCTTTGATTTGTGAACTCAGTGCCATTATCACTACGACAAATCTTAATGGATTTTCCAAATTGAGTTCTGATTAGTGAAAAAAAGACTCGATGTTATGGAAGACTTGATCTTTTGTTTTCAACAAGTATAACCAGACTGCTCTAGAGTAATCATCCACAACTGTTAAGAAATATTTATATCCTTCTCTACTGGTTACCTTAAAAGGGCCCCAGAGATCAAGATGTATCAGATCTCCTATATTTTCAGATTTGTTGTTACTGCTTGTAAATACATTTCTTGTTTGTTTAGACATATGACAAATTTCACACGGTTGAAGCTCAACTTTTTTTGGTAAACACAAATGATTTTTAAGAACATCTAGTACTTGTCCAGAAGGGTGCCCAAGCCTACTGTGCCATATCTCGTAAGAAGCTGAATAGTTAAACACATTACTATTACATCCAAAAAATTGATTGTTACTTACAGAATCTATCACATACAACCCACCTAACTCTCTACCAGTCATCACAAGTCTCTGTTCCAATAAGTCCTGAACATAGCAGTGAGATTCAGTAAACAGGGAGTAGAGTTTGTTTTCTTTTGCCATTTTATTTACTGAGATCAGGTTCACACAATAATCAGGGATTACCATTACATCTTTTAGAATAATATTTTTTGAAAGTTCAAGATTGCCAATTTTCTCAATTTTGGCTTTTGTTCCATTTGGATGTCCAACAGTAAGATTAAGCTCAGATACGTCAAGACCGTTGATTATATTTGAGTCACTTGTGATCATATGTTGGTTAGCTCCAGAATCAATTATCCACAAATTAGACCCGATAATCCCTAGATTACTGTTGGAACAAAATGTATTTTTTAATTTTTCATTTAGATTTCTGGTATTGAAATCACCTGACATATCAGTAGAAGATGAGTTTGATGTATTCTCAGAGATCAATGACATTATTCGTGCTATCTGTTCAGGTGTGAAGGGTTGAGAGTTAGTCGTATCAGATGTACCAGTTTTATCACAAACAGCATGTGACTTAAATTGAACTCTTTGAGTATTTGGTTTCTTTTTATAGTTTGGAGGGTAACCAATTAGTTCAAAGCATTTGTCAATCGTATGCCCAGTTAGATTGCAATGTGTACACTTTAGGGGCTGTGATTTATTAAATTTTTTCTTTGTTGAATCATTTATTTTTGCATTGAAAGCAGTTGCAGGAGCATTTGAATTGAAGGCAGTAGCCTGAGATTTATGATTTGAATTGGTTAAGTTTGATTCTCTATGGGACTCTTCTGCAGATATAATAGCAAATGCATTTTTTACTGTAGGTAGGGGTTCTTTTGATAAGAGATTAGTTCTTAAGGGTTGGTAGATATCATCAAGGCCCATTAGAAATTGCATCAGTTTAAGATGATTATTAAACTCAGTTATTTTAATTGAGGAATTACATGTACACTTAGGTAATTTTGTGATGGAATCATATTGTCTCCATAAGGAGTTGAGTTTATGATAGTAGTCTGAGATGGAAGAGCCACTTTGTGTAGTTGAATTTATTTGTTTGTATAAGTTGTACACAACTGATCCGTCCACTTTACTATATGTCTCCTTTAATTCCTCCCAAACATCCTGAGCAATTTTTGAAAATATTTGCCCTACATATAATTCTTCGGATATAGAGTTTAAGATCCAGGACAGCACCACAGAATTGCATCTGTCCCATTGTTTGCTCAATATTTGATTATTAAGATCTTTTGTCACTGACCCATCAATGAACCCCAATTTATTTTTTACTTGAAGTGCAAGTTCCATTGCATTTGCCCATATGTTATAGTTCTCTGTTCCTTTTAATTTGATATTGATTATAGCAACATTAGATGTGTCAGTTGGGTGCAGGTACAGAGGGTTTCCAAAGTCAAGATCATTTAGTTTAGTTAAGACTTCTTTAGTTGTCATGCTTGATTTTGGGGTTTCTTCTCCTGTCATTTTGGTTTAGGTTTGCTTGAATGATCTAATTAATTAGCAGGTTAATCTAACCAAACACAGAGAATGATCACAGAATAGAGACACACAAAGCACACAATAGCCAACCCCACCAGGAACCAGATACCCGGTCAATAAGATGACTGGCCAAGTATGAATGAGGAGGCTGTATCAACCAAAAAATAAACACCCACAAAACACTTAATAAACAGAGAAATATGAACAATGAATGATCACAGAAAATGCAACAATTAAGCAGGGTATGGCTCTCCCTGTAATCAGAACCAGTGCTGGTACCCCTAACCCAGCCAACAATATGTCTAATGCAATGGATGAAAGGCAATAGAAGAAGAATAAGGGATCAGAAGGTCTCACAGCGGGGTTCCCTAGATTTAGAGAACCAATACAAATCACACCCTGAAAAGGATGAGAAGGCTTTTAAAGCCGAAAACCGAGGATGATATGCCAATCAGATCTGAGATAGATAGATCTCTAATCACCCAGACCAACAACAAAGAGATGAGTCACAACACCACCAGATCGTCAGCGGAAGCAGAAAACCTAATCACAAACAGATGATAAGAAGATTCAGTTTATGATAACCAATGGCTAGTTAAAAGTGAATGACACAAGACAATAGTTGATCCAGAGTAATGTTAAAGAACAAGTCAGATCGAAGCGGTATTCATATAAAGGTTTTCTTTAAAACTGTGCCTCAATAAGAGAGACAATTGTAATTGTTTTGCATAAAACAAATCTGATAGTAGGGGTTTTGTTTTCTCAATACTAGAACGTTATGCAAGGTAACACTCTAGGTCTTTGTTCAAACGACCGACACCTTTTAGAAAGCACTTAGGGTTTTTTATCCAAAAAACAGAGTTATGAAGATCTGAAAGGTTTTACTCTTAATCAACAGAAGCTCTTCGAAATCGATGATTCGAAACCTTATTTCAAACAAGAGGATCATGAGCACGAAGCTCTGATACCATGATAAAAGTCTAAAATCTTGTTTATAGAGAATAAGGTTGTCAACACAGATTACAACGAAGAAACTAGAACAAACTAGAAACTGATTCTCAAAGAATCAAGTACAGAGAAACTTGTCTCTGCGATTCAGTCGGCACAGATTGATCAAGAAATAAACGACAAAAAAGATCTAAACTAAGATCTGCAACGATCAGTTGCAAACTACACTGGTGAACCCTAATCTTGAGGTGAAGAAGATGAACAACTCCAGAGCGTATATGAACGTTCAGAGAATAATCGAGAGAGTTTTTTAACCCTAAGCTGATGCGAAGAATATATACCCGAGTAGACCACGCAGCTACCAGCAACAGCCCTTCAACTTTATTAGACAGCCACAATAAGCCCCTCTTCTTGTTCATATGATCATAACTAACCTCCAACTACAAAACAAAATATAAACACAAATAAGACAAACAAATAGAGTTTGAATTGAGAAAAAATAGAGAAATACTATATTTTTAACAATCAACATTTCAAATTTGATTCGCAATCTTTTAGTGAAAATTTGTGTTCAGGTATATGATTGTACTGAAAATTCAGTGTACGTTTGATCTGTGCGACTGTGACTTATGCTCTTATTCATACGATTCAGTGTATGCACGTGTTTAATGTTTACGAGATCATTATCAAAATTATCTACTATTTTTTTAACGAATTTGATGATCTGTAATGCGTGTAACACAGTAAACTGATTAGATATTCAGTTACGTTTGATCTATGCCTTATACTCCTATTCATACGATTCAGTATATACATATGTTTACGAGATTATTATCATTTATCAAATGAATCGATAAATTTTTATGGAATTTCATGATCTGTAGTGTGTGTAACCTGATTAGATAATCAATGTTGTTCGTAATTCTTTTATTTAGAAAGAAGAAGCTGATTTGATGAAGAGTTTCTTAATTTTAGGAAGATAAACCTTAAATTTTCGTTTGAAATTGAATTGTTTAGTGGTTAATTATGTCATTGTGGATTTCAATTTCAACTGTTTATCACCAGATCTAGTTCATTCAGAAAACTGGCTCTTTCACTGAAACAATCTAGTTCACGAAATGAATTAATGACTAGTCAATAGCATGATTAGTATGTAAATCATTTGGGGGAAAACGAAAGGGAAGTTGTGAAGATCGATCTGGACGAGTAGCTTACGGTATTGCAAGTGTTGATCTTAGTTAGTATAGCAGTGAAGCTTGCAACTTATCTTCTCGCACACAATTATATCACGTTAGGACCAACAATGACACACGCGAAAACAGTTTTTACCCGGTCTGGTAGTTCGACTGCAGGGCTAAGGGGCTGTTTGGTAGCTTATTAATGGTTAATAACCTCTTAATGGTTAAGAGGTAACCCTAATGCTGAATGGTTAAGAGATAACACTAATATTGACCTCTTAACCATCAAGTATTAGGGTTACCTCTTAATCATTAAGAAGCTATGAACCGTTAAGAGGTAGCCTTTAATTTATCTTTATGATTTTCCGGCAGTAAATGCAAAGAAGGATGCGTGCATACTTATAGGAAAATTGGTATGAAAGTTAGCTGCATTAGTTATTTTAAGTACTTTGCTTCTTTTGGTGTAGGGTATGAACAAACAAGTATAACAGTTAATTCAATAAAACAAATGATAATGATTTCTTGTTTTTTACTCTGGCTTCTTCTAACATCTGCAAATTGATGCAGATTTCTTCAAAGAAACGAGGAAATAACAACTCATATGCGCGGAATAGCTGCAGTATTTCGGGCAAAGAATAAACTCAATAGCATTTATCCTGTGAAAACATCATGGGGTAATCCAAGTTTTAGTTTTGAGGTTGTTTGTAAAAGTGTCAAACCCTTATTTCTATACTGATCTTGACTTTAATCATAATGTGCAGTTGCCACATTGACACCGAAGCAGATAAAGGATGATGGTTTTGAGAAGAAAGGTGACATGAAGAAGGAGGAGGTTGATCCGATCGTTACTTTCAGCAAGCCACCGCCGGTTCCACCTGTGCTTGGACCGCTTGTGCTTCTGTCGCTATGGGAAACATGGTCAACCCGAGATGATAACTGAAAGGTGATGTTTTCTATCATGTTCATAAATAAAGAAAAATGTTTTGGTTTGCTTGTCTTGCAGTTTTGTGTGATCATGACTCGTGAGCGGACTAGAATCTTGATCACTATTCAACAATCGTAGTTCTGTAAGTCTTAAGTTTAATGGCAATGTGTTGTTTCAACTTTGAAGAATTTTGAAGGATGATAATGTAGTGAAGTGAATGTGTGTTTTACTGTAATTGTGTAAATCTTTAGTAACTTTACATTCATCATGTAGCATTATACACGGTTATTCCAAAACGTGTGATGGCGCTGATCGGAATACTCGATAAGCTTTTCCGGTGTTTTACCTGAAAACATTTTGACTTTTGATTATTATCCAAAGCAAGTGAACACACATAATTTTATGACCCATTTGCGCTTTAAAATTGCGCTTAAAATGAGTCGATAAACACCCCTAGTGTTAGGTCAACTGGGATGTTCAATATTTAAACCTTTAAAAATATATATGTACTCATCATTATATCATTATATTTTATTTTTTATGTTCCTATTCGATTAGAGCTAAACTACAAACGTAGAGAATACTGCGTTCATATTTACTGACTGACATGTACTTCCTATTTTATTATTTTAACGACCACAATTCAAAATGTGGTATGTTTAAAGCAAATAACAGCGGGTCCAATGATGGATTGATGGGGGCAAAGTTATTAAAATAAAATTTATCAATACAAACACTTGAGTATAAATGATTGTGAGAAGTATGGGTGTCATTTTGAAGTGAACCCGAATATTAAACCTGATTAAATTCTATCTAAACCTGAGTAAGGTATAACTAGAAAAAACTAAACCCAATCACAAATTATACCTGAACCTAAATTTCTCATTTAAGTCGGTTTTTGAACGCGTTTTGGCCATTTGGGTTGATGATGATGTAAATAGGTTTACGACTACAAAAAGGAACCACAAGCTACTCATAATGTTTTAGCATTACCTGTTGTGCCTTTACTTATGACTCAATGGTTTGATCTTACTCAGTCTTGTCTTAACATGTGTTTCCTTACTTGAAGCTACTTAGTTTGGCCTTACACAACATGGCATTGCCTTAGGTTGTATGGTATGAGCTTGCCAGCTCAACCTAACCTTAACACATGTACAGGTTAGTTTATCTCACGTGAACTTCTAAGTCAGTGGGCCAAGCACATGGACCAATCAGAATAACTCATTAGGCCTAACCCAACACATATTAGTCAAGCCCACTAAGGTTTGAGGTTCTCTCCTCTATAAATAAGGGATAAACCCATCATCCAAGGGTCATCCCATTTGTAATGAAAGAGACCATCACTAGCATCTTACCTCTCTATCTCTCTTTATGGGGATAACTTCTCCTTTCATCCTTCCTCATGTATCAACCATCCTCAATGAACTTCTTCCCATTAAAGTTGGATCTACCAACATCCTCCTTCCTTAAAGTCTGCTTCTACCAACATCTCCTTTTCTTAAGGTCTGGTTCTACTAGCATCTTCCTTAAAGTCTGGTTCTACTAGCACACTAAGCCTGGTCATGTCCAGCCATATACATGTTGATTAACTATACCTTTCGTATAACTTGTTCCACATGTCGTTTATTACAGTTAATATACTTATATACTTTAATATGATATATACTTAAATATCTTGTATAGATTACTGACTTGAGCGTCGGAGTGCCCTCGGGGCTAACCCCATGGGCCCTCTAACGAAGATCTCATTTGTGGTTACAGCCAGGTTATACGCCCGGGAATGAATCATGGAGGCTAAGCTCAGCATACCCGACGATGATACCCGACCCAAATTTGGATGTAGCAACAATTGACATGAAGAACTCGAATATCATATTGTCATACTTGATAATTCATATTCCATATTCCATAATCAAGGATTTCAATAGTTGACATATGCTTTTTAACCTTCTATAATCTCGATCTATCATTCCATCAGTCCATCTTCAATCGATGACACAAGTATTAAACTCGATTATTCCATTAGTCCATCTATCATACTAAACCATTCACATCAATTACAAACAACATTTGATGATTCCATATTTGAGCATTCTCATATATTTGTTTAAAGTATATGTTTGTCACTCCTTGTCCAAGCATATACTATAATGGTCACATTGTTTCTTGGCCGCAATAACGTGTGACTGCTTTATATGTGTTCGAGCAATAATAGTTATAATGCTTGTTTGTGTTAAGCATATGTTCAAGTAACATGTGGATTTTGTTGTTAATTCTGGTTTTTTTTCAACTATGGCTACCAAACTTGCTTGTGAAGAGATGTCAAATCCGACTACCAAAATGACAGCAGTTTCATGTATATTGTTTTTTGTTTTTATATTTACATATTCTCCAACCCGATTACCGATTAACACTACCCGAATAAACCCACAAACTGAAATCCGAATACCAATTATACATTATTTATTGGTCCAGTCTTTAGGTTGATATCCTACATCTAAAAACCCGAGAAACCCGAACCGAAGAACCTGAAATCCGAAAAAACCCTAATGACACTCTTAGTGAAGAGTTTACACCTATCATGCAGCCAATTCAATGGGGTGTACAAAGTTATTAATAATATAGTCACAATCATAGTAAAGTATGGGGAGTGAATTCTACAACGTACTCATTACTTCTTGAGTGTTAACACCATCATTTTCAAAAATAAATATATAACAAAGTGGAAAGTACCACTCATTGGATAGTTATTAGGAAAACATAAAGAGTTGAAATTCAAAAACATTGGGTGCTTCTTATCATTGGTAAGCAATAATAAACTCATAAACAACATTATAAACGACCTAAGCCATTAAGCATCTAACTTCTTTTATTTGCTTGTTATTCAAAATTCGTCTTTATTCCTAACATAGAAGACATAATGTACCCGTTGATCATGTAGGAAAGGGAATGTTAGCTATAAAAGTTGAATGACCACGATGGGACGAAAATGGCACGTGTGTTAATATCTAGATCAAGCCAAAGAACCAATGCCGTAAATAGTTAAGCCGCTTTTTATATACGTGCATAGAAAATTTGAGTCATGAAGTTATTTGGATTCGTTACGAACTCTGATTAATTTGTTAGTTCTTCGGTTTTGTAATTAGGACGTATTTGAATTGAGTTTAATGTTAAAATTACACTATGTGCATTTGATAAATAATTTAGTGAAGTTATAGAGTTGCATACATGAATTTTTGTTTTTCTCTGGTTTTTAACTTAGGGTATTGTTTGGTTTTGATGTGTAAATTACATAGGATGCACTAACTATATTTCATGTAATAACTGATTAATAAAACTTAATTGATGGGATGATTACGGCTTATATTTTTTATCGGTTAATGAATACTATATATAAGGCGTAAGCTTCATGACCTGTGCAAACCCATTGGCGAAAGATTCACCATATCCTGCGAACACATACAACGTTGGTGAATCGGACTGCTCACCATTACAGAGAAAGGTCACCACCTAAATATTTACCGTGGTAAAACCCCTCACCCACTTGAAGCACTTTGCACCAAATAGAATTCGAATTCATGACATCCACATTGACAAACCATAGGATGTCGCCTTTCAAATCAATTGATCTCAAACTCATGGTCAAACTACAAATATAAAAAGTAGAAACTCGTGATAAGTTTTCTAGTTTGTGAAAAAATGTAAGTTTGTTTTAAGACAGCGAAATACGTAAAAATCCCTTCTTTAACTAAACTCTTTATTAAAACTGATTCTAGGCAGTTGACGTCGCGCTCAAGGTAAAATGTTCCTTGTCGAGCCACGAATTTTTCCAGTTAAAAATTTCCTCCTGTAAGATTTAAAGTACGGTCCTGATAAAGAAACGAATAATTATACACGATTAAAATAATACCTATCTCATAAAACACAGGTCGTATGATTATCGTCAAACATAATAGTAACAACAATAATAATCAAGCTACAAACCACCATAATAATAATATTAATCAGCACCACCAGAAGCCATCGTCAACAATTCATCACCGGAATCCCTCATCTCCTCCGGCACCACCGCCGTCCGGCACACCGGACAACTTTTCCGACCACAATCCACCCACCGATCAATACACCACCGATGAAAAACATGTTTACACTTCATCAACCCACGGATCTCATCACCAACATCAAACTCACACAAACATAGGGCTGTAAACGAGCCGAGCCGAGCCGAGCCAGGATGGGTTCGAGCTCGAGCTCGAAGCTTATCGAGCCGAGCCGAGCCGGCTCGAAAATTTTTAACGAGCTCAAAACACCGGCTCGAGTTCGGCTCGTGAAAAGCTCGAGCCAGCTCGTGGCTCGTTCGAGCCGGCTCGATTTAAATATTTTTTTTGTAAAATTTTCACATTAATTTATATGAAAACACAAAAAATATATATTAGGGTTTTTACATTTTGTTGGGTACTCCGTACTTATGGGAACAAAGATTATTATTTTCAATATAAACAATTTACTATCAAAATATATATTTTTAAACAAAATACTTAATATTTTAAAAAAGAATCCATTTTTATATTTAAGAAAATATTTTTAAAATCCTAATATAAAAATAATAATCATAATAATAGTAGTAGTAGTAATAATAATATACTATATAAATATATATATACATATATTATATGCACCGAGCCACGAGCCGAGCCAACGAACCGAGCCACGAGCCGAGCTCGAACCGAGCTAACCCTGGCTCGAGTTCGGCTCGTTTAGAATTCGAGCCGAGCCGAGCCGGCTCGTTTTGATTCGAGCTTTTTTCGAGCCGAGCTTTTTTCGAGCTTTTTTCGAGCGAACTTCGAGCGAGCTTCGAGCTACGAACTTTTTGTACAGCCCTACACAAACACACCACACATCTCTCAAATCGGTCACCGATCTCGGAGAATTCAACAACCGGGAGGAGCATGGCGGAGCACGGCGGCGATTGCAGCAATTCCGACGGTGGATTGAATTGGATTCCGGCGAAGTGGAGGATGGTGGAGATGAGGTTGCAGATGAAGGCGATGAGGGTTAGGAGGTTGACGAAGGGTTTGGGGATGAAAAGATCGGTGTAGGCCACCGGAAAACCCATGATCGGAGGGGGTTTTTGAGGGGTTTTTGTGGGTTTTTTGAGGGTGTTGGTGGGGTGGTGGTGGTTTTTGATGGGGTGTTCATGGAAGGTGAATTTGGTGAAGATGGTGACGGTGGGTGGTGGGTGGTGGTTGGTGGTGATGATGAAGTTGCAGAAAGAATGGTGTGATGAGTTCATCTTTTGAAGGTATCATTGTTTTATTTTTTTAGTTTTTTTTTATAAACTTTTTTGGTGTATGTTTGGTATAGGAAGTTGGCTTGTTTCTTACTACAAGTTAAGAACGGCATGGTTTGTAAATTATATATATACTAATTATAAATTTTTGTATGTATTAAAGATTGTATCATATATTTTATTGGTTGTATTATTTTTTTAATTTATAACTTTTTTTATTTTAACCTAATATTTTACATATTTTTATAATTTAGCCCCAACATTTTATTACTTTCACATTTGGTCCCCTATACTTTTTATATTTTGCAAATTTTCCGGTTTACGTTTCGGTCTAAATTTTACGTAGTGTGCATGTGTGGTTTAACGTTTTTACGCTTATTTTTCACCCGTTTAACAGCCCCATCGGCACGCGCTGGTCCTAGATCAACTTGCTTATTGTTTTATATGTTTTATGCTTCGTCTGCGTGATTCAACGTTTTTACGTTTACTTTTCGTTCAGTTTTATTTTTTTCGTTTTTATATATTTTTAATGGTTTTTTTTATGTTGGTGGTCACTAGCATGATGTGTCAGATGCTACGTGGTATGGTTTTATGGCCCCGCTGCAACGCTGGGGGCTGGATTCTAGTTGTAACTAACTTTAATATCTTTAGTGAAATTTTATAAGTCGAGATTTTAACTATCTTTATTGATTTTGACGTTGTTAAGTCTGGCTTACTCGGGAATATTATTAAGGAGAAAATTACAATTGTAGGAAAAGATCTCTAACTTAAGTTTGAATTTATGATCTTAAAGATTTTAAATTTAAACCATCATCTTATGTTATTGGATTAGATGATCAAAATTTTAAATGTGTATCTAAGGACGAATGACATACTATTAAAAATCGTGTTATGTATTGTATTTAAGGAAATATGTATAAATGCTTGACGGATTGAATTTTAATAACTTAAATTATAACTCTTTTGGTGATAATAATTCATTCGTACAATTCGACAAATAACAATCTTAACTTTCACATTAAATAGCAAGAGCAAATGTGTTACACTTAGGTGCTTTGGCTTTCAAATTAATTTTATTTATACGTGTTTTCATTTAGTTCATTTTTGTTATTTTGTTGTGACTTGGAGTTACTAAGTATGTATTGTATTGTTGTTCATAATTATTATCGTGAGTAAAATCAAGTGAAAAGTCAAATGTATATATTTGATGATTACGCAACTAGAATTGTCTTTGACGACGAAAGTGAACATTAGAAGTTAATTAGTTAAATTACTAGTATGAAATGTTATAAGTCAATGAATAGTAGTTTGTAATATTTAAATCCAATTTGCTTAATTGTTTAATTATTTAGTGTTTTGTTTTTTCATACTAAAAATTGATTATATATTAAATTTTAATATTTTAATATATTTGTGGAGTGGTCATAATTTATAATTTGAAATGCACAAATGTTTTTTCAAACCAAACTTTTAAAGAGTAAAGAATGCAAGAAAGAAACGTTAGAGCGTATATGTATTATATTTATATTTATATATTATATACGTTGTATAAGATATTGCTAACGGTTGACAAATAGCTTACATACAAATATAATCTATGAATTGATCAAATTCTATGCGGGCGTGCGGGCTGTTTGACCTTTTCTACATAAATAATACTCACACACACAACTACACAAGTGTATATATAGTGGATGAATTAAAATAAGCATTACTATATAAAAATATTTTATTCACTTAACAATTTAATGACAAAAGTATTGTTAAGTAAACCATTAGAACCATACTTTATTCATGTATGAATAATATGTATTCATAGATGAATACATTATTTAATAAAATTATGTGTGTAGTGTGTGTGCGCTCACAAGCGCGGAGAGAAAGTCTTTTAACTTTTCTCCATTGGAGGTGTTATAAGGGAGGAGGGAGTGGAGTTAGGGCTAAGATGGCACGGTGAGGTGATGGTGAGTTGAAACGATTGAACCACACAAGAACACCTTGACGGTACATCTCCCTCTAATGATGATAACGCAATTTGATTTTGATGGCAAGGTCATTTCGAATTAGAGTTGTAAACCTCCCTTGAGGTTAAAAGTACGAGTCACACTTATGACGGGTTGGTGTAAATTAGTTGTGATGTATATTAGGTGGCGCGTGATAAGTAGGGTGTATCTAGCCATCTAAAAGATATATAAATTCGACACTAAAGTCTATGCGGATCACTTAATATCATGAAACAGGAGTTGTGAAAAATTACGACTACGTGATAGTCTTATGACACTTTGAAGTGCAACGTTTTTCATAATACCAAGAAACAGGAGTCATGAGAAATCATGTTCCCTAAGCCCATGTTTGAAATTGCTTATTTTGTTAAAAAGTAATTTTTGAAAAGTTACTTTTCAAAAGTTAATCCTATTAACTTCTCTAAAAGTAACTTATTTACTCTTTAAAATCAACTTTTCAAAATTTGCTAAACATACTTATTAATTTATTAACTTTTCAAAAGTTAATAAGTTGAAAGTTGATCAAAAAGTTAGTTTGCCAAACATGGCCTAAATGAAATACGAACAATAGAATAAAGCAATCAAATTTGTTTTAGTGCTTATCAGTTATCAAGGGTGTAGACGAGCCCAACTATTTGAGATCGGTTTACTAAAATCTTAAATTGAGCGAAGTTTAAACTGACTCAAGTTCATGCTTATACCGAAGCTAATTTACTAAACAGACTCAAGTCTAAGCTTCACATGTCAAGTTTGATCAAGTCATGAACTTTTTCTTAGACAATGAAACCATTTCTAGAAGAAAGGCCAACGAACTTGAAAGGCTTGAAAGTAACAACATGATACATGATTATCGGTTAATTAAGCTTATGTTAATTGATTTTGATCGATAATATAAAATTCTAATAATTTTCGTTATATTGTTCAGTTTATATCTTTAAAAGTTTCATAAACATCACTTCAGATGTACGTAAATAATAACAAACAAACAAAAAAACCCACAACTAAAACAATCACTCAATTTGTATATTTACGAGGTACACTGGATATACCATCACATCCAGTGTGCCTCATAAATTTAGTAGCGTACAGATCACCTCTCTTCGAGTCCCTGACTCGCTACTTTATGGGTAGATCGACAACTCGCTAGAGCCTAAGCTCATACATGACAGCCATACACAAAACGGAAGTAATCAAATATCCAATAAATATAAATCATTTACAGCATTCTCTCATCATAGGAAAAAATATAAGTCTCCTCAAGAAGTTCAATGTCAACAATAGAAATAAATTTCATTCACAAAAACACTCGCCGACGTTTTTAAGATTTACCTCTAGTAACCCGGGGCCGGATAGCCCTGTGGAGGGTAACCAGGAGGTGGGTAGCCGTGAGCTTGAGGTGGTGGTGGTGGAGGGTAACCAGCAGGTGGGTAGCCTTGAGCTTGAGGTGGTGGGGCCGGAGGGTAACCGTAGGGTGCTTGTGCATATCCGACGTTAGGAGGATAGGGTTGATCGATCCTTGACATTTGTTGTATGGGTGGAACCGCCATTGGTTGTGGTCCAAACTTTCCATCTCGTTTGTCCATTTCGACCTTGTGTTGTGTCTGTGAAATTTAAAGCATGAATGAAAAAGACTACATTAGAGTTAAATAACCACACAAGGTATGGAGTCATAAACAGCACCGGACTCCCGTTTGGTGTATAATAACTAGAGGTGGCAAACAGTAATATATGTTCTCTATTTCACGGATCAGATGGGTTAAAGTAAAAAGATTTATAGAAGGAAACGGGTCAAAAAACATATAAAAAGTATTCAGATTTACTTTACTGAAAAAAGTTAGATAATGGCTATGATAATATAGTTTTTGTGATCATATCCATCACATTAAAATGAAAAAAAAAATGTCTCTAGGTCGACATAACCCGACATGACACATTTTGATCTGCACTAAAAATGACCTCAAATAAAGTCCTACAATGTATGATACTATGATGCATCTGTCTAAAACCTATTAGAATTGGTGGCTAAAGGCACTTAATAAATAGATAAACTTCCCAATTTTCTAGCAAACTTTAATTACCTGCATGCATGCACAAACCCTGCAAAAGGTAAATTAGAAAATACATGTTAGAACTCATATTTGATAGAATTAATCAAATGTAACAGGTTGGAGAGGAAAGGAAATGACTTACGTGCAATAAACCATATCGGCTAAGCAATTCAGCAACTGAGATGCCTCGCTGAGTTCTTCACTTCCAACAAGGCAAGCAACAATGGAGAATATGCATGCAAGTTGTTGGAGACAAAACATGAAACCCTACATTATGATCACAGAGCAAGTTAATCGATAGTTAAAAGAGAAAATAGTGATGAACTTTAAAAAGCTTCATGAAGAAATTACAATGATGCAATTATCACATTGTGTTGTTTGTATGTTAAACTCATCTTGCAATAGAAACCGAGTGGATGCTACTGAATTCCCAAAGCACAGGAAGACCTGAGGATTCCAAAAAAAAAGTAAAATCATAAATACAAAATGATTAGGAATAGAACAAGAGTTCTATATATAACCGGCTATAATAACATAATTCTAAACACCATAAAAATAAGAGGTCGTACGTGCAAAACAAAATTATGTTTACAAGGACAAATAACATAAAGGATAATGGTTTTTTTCAATGCCACATCTTAATCATGAGGTGAGTAATGCATATATCTTCCTCGGACGCTAAATGCCGATTAATTTTACATTAACCACTCTGTGCACACAATTATATAAGGAAGATGAGGAATTGCATACCTCAGTGCAAAGGCATAATTCAGGACATTTGCTTTCTCCACACCTACCACTGCATGGCATATATCCAGCACAGCATGTATACCTATGACAGACAGGAAACAATATAAATCACGATACAGTTCCTTTCTGAAGTAGAGTTTAAATGGTGGAGAATTTTACATACCTTGACATATCATCATAGAGAGCCCGCTTACGTAGTAGGTATGAGACACATGGTCCACTGCCATTTACATATGGTCGCAGAAAATGTGCATTAGTACTAGAATGAAGTGTTTTAGATAAATGTATTACTCAACCCAAATAATAAGAAGAAAATAAGTAACTGCAAGAAAGAAAAAGCTAATGCCCACAATTGTAATAAGATTCCCATTGTTATATCCTTCCAGATTAAACTGGTAACCGTAAGCATTTTCTATATCCAAGCAACTAGATTTCTAGCTTATCATCTTTCATTCAACAACTTTTTCAACAATAAAATATGCTACAGGCCTACACACATATCCCAAAATTCCTTGTGCATTTAGCCATTTCGGAAAAACAAAGGGCTTTTGATAACACCACACACACGAAAAAAGATGTTATTAAATTGTTCTAACATCAATTTACAATCGAACGTACTAAATCCAACTCTAGAGCTATTGATACTTTGATAGGGTCTCGGAGGATAGTATGAGGACAAACCTTTTTACTAACATCAATTTACAGTATCTAAACAGAACTTTTCATCAACACTACTACAAAAATTTACGAATGTCATGAAGCCATCAATTAAACCTTGTTTTCATGTTTGATGAATGAAATGCCATGTTTCATTAACATGCCTCAATCCAATAACCTAATTCTCAAAAAATCGAGGAATTTCCTTACATAATAGTCTACAGCTTACATATCCTAACCATGACCATACTATAACACCTTACAATCGAAAACACTAAACATTACAGAACTCAAAACAAATTATCAAACATCAATCAGCAAAAGCTCAATGAATAACATGAACTTTAAACACATTATCTGCTGCGAATATGAATACGTTGTAGATCAACTCCGTAGATCAAGTCCACAATCAACATTCATCAATTAGATGAACCAAAACCTAAAATCCACACAACCGATCGAAGATCTACAAACAAAAGCTCAAACCGAGGCTCTTAAGTCTTACCAGAACAACGCAAAGCAGCAATCTCCATCAACAAGCACACACACACATGCAAACAAGTCAGAATCAGTAAATGCAATCAATAACGATCAAATTGATTGAGGATTGAGTTGAGATTCGATTACAAGGAGTGTCGGCGGATATGGTGTTCATGAGATTCGTGTGCCACACGTTTCGATAGTTCTGACGGAGCTGCATCTTGTCCAAATACTCCTGAGAAGCCATTGTTGATTGTTGGATGAAGATCGAGTGTCGAATCGATTGAAACTTGAATTCGAAGATGAATTGAATTGAATATTTGAAGAACCCTAAAGGATTAAAACGTTGACTTGGTGGAAGTTGATTTGATATGCACGAAGCCCTTCGTGCACTTCAAGGGAAGATTTCAAGTATTACTCGAACCCTTCCTTTACTTTTTAGGAAAGTTAAGTTCCGGTGGATGTTTCCATAACCGGATCGAACATCGAATCGGCGGTATTACTGGTCTAGTGGTCGGATCGGATTTAATAACCGAATAATAACATAATTGTATATATAGGATATTATACATATAATTATATATATAATTTCAATTTAAGTAATTTATAGGTGTATTTTATAGTTATGCATAAAACTTAACAATAATTTTATGTCCAACATACTAACTTATTGTCCATACATACGTTTTTACCCATTAAAATCCAAAAAAAAAACTAAAATAAAATAAAAAACCAAAATCCGATCTGACCATCAAACCAGGACGAACCGGCCGGTCGAACCTCTTCAAAACGAACTGATGCAGACCGATTCGGTCACTCCTTCGATTTCCGGTTTAGACCGACCGGTCTGATCTGGTCTTCAAAACAGTGGTTCCGATGACCAGTTTGTAAATTGTTCGATGAAATGTTTGTATATGTAATATGTTTATGTGTTTAATAAGACTACCCAGAGCATGATCTGGTTGAGGATCAGGCTCATTGGGTTAAGCAGGTACACCATATTGGGTAATTCAAATAAGGAAACCACGCTCGTGAACCCTGCCTTGAACCTGTTGAAAATCGACCGTCGAACGATCATTATACTGTTGGGGCGAGTGCATTTACATATATATATATATATATATATATATATATATATATATATATATATATATATATATATATATATATATATATATATATATATGTGTGTATATATATATGTGTGTATATATATATATATATATATATACACACATATATATATACAGACATATATATACACATATATATACATACATATATATACATATATATATACATACATATATATATATATATATATATATATATATACATATATACATATATATATATATATATATATATATATATACATATATATATATATGACCTATAAATATAACCCAAACTCCTAACATTTTCACACCAAACGAATGAAATTGTTGATAATAATATAACTCAAGAGTTGCGGGATCAAGGTACACACTATAGACTACGATATGATCTTGCAGAACACACTGTTAGTCTTTTAAATTTGAACATCCCATACGAGCATTAATTTTAATATATTATGTAAATTTTATTATTTAACATTTGTAAATATTAATCATGTAAGTTTTATTTAATGAAATATGTCTAATGTTTCTAAATATGTTTAAATAATTTTTTGTTACTTTTAATTTAATATTTTTAGGATACTTAAAATATTATTCTTAAATTTCAGGAAATTACAAGAATGGTTTATGTTGTTCACTTTTTAGTAACACGGTTGATCATTTGTTTGGGTGGTCGTCGACTTGTCTCGTTAAATGACCCATGTGAGGGTATTTGAGTCATTTCAAGTTATTCTTTGTATTTAGTTAAATATCTCAATTCTTTTATTTTTCCAGTGACAATTATCATCTTTTTCATCTGAAGCTTTTCCGATGACAATGATTGACTGTGGTTAATTAGTAATTGTTCGGAATTTGTGGATCGATCACAACCCATGGCATTGTTTCTACGGTTGTTTAGACCGGTAAGAACTTAGGGGCTGTTTGATTTTGGCTGACCTGGTTGACCGGGCTGACTCAGTCAGCCAGTCAGCGTGTTTGATGTGCCTGTGTGGTGAGCTGACCGGGTCCGTGGGTTCTGACCCAGACCCTCAATTGAAACATGCTGACCCGGAAAGGGGTACCGCCCCTCCCTGCGCGACCCCCACCTGCACAACCCCCACATGCGCGACCCCCACCTGCGCGACCCATCTCCTCTATCACCCACCTGCGGTCTCCCATCGGTCTCCCCGCCTGCGCGACGGTGGTGAAGGTGGTGGCGGTGGTAATGAAGGAGACATTTGAGGATTTTGGGAAAGTCAAAATTGTTGACCGGTGGAAGTGGGATTGTGATGGTGGTGGTGGATGTTATAAATTTTATATTTTTATCGTTCAGCAGAGTCAGTCAGATACTAAATCAAACAGTCAAGTTTCTGTCAGATGCATACCCAATCAGAACTTTTAACTGGGTCAGCTTCTGACTCAGTCAGATTTTACTGAATCAGTTTTATCAAACAACCCCTTAGATTTTTTATTTCTTATGTAAGTTTGAAGTTAATCTTATTTTCTATATACAAAAGTCAAGATGTTAATTATTTCTTGCTTTGTTTACCCGCCCATGTGTCCAAGTGTTGTTGACATTATAGTAAGACCTATAAGATCATATAACAAGCTTTAATGTAATTAAAGCAACCGAATTCTCAGATCTAATTCAAGAACACTATGATATATTTTTTTTCCTAGCATTGTAGTTACTATGTCATCTAAAAAACGAATAGGCACCAACACATGTTTCGTTGTTCATTTATGTTCGTGAACATTCGCTTTTGTTCGTTCGATTATATTTGTTTGTGTTCGTTCGTTTACGTTCTTTTAGGTTCGTTGATATTCATTCGTTTATATATTTATATGGTTCGTAAAACTTTATTTAAGATTTTGTTAATGATTTTCAATTCTACTCGTATGGTTCATTTTGTTGAAATATTTCTATGTATGTTTAACAACACTTGTCATATGAGTTAGATTCGAGTGAACTTTAGCCAATATTAAACATCATATGAATTTGTTTAATAATCCACCTTTAGGAGGGGGTAGGCTTTTGGAAAGCATGCAAAGTTTAGGGGGTCTATTAGAAAAACACTTTATATTACAATATAATATAGCATAAGTGGAATCATTTCTAGTTGTTTTTTTAAGTATGGTGACAAGAGGGAGGTTGATGCTTTTAAACTGCCCTCATCTTGACAAAAGAATGGTGTCCTCTTCTTCTTTTAGAGGGAGAAAGCTCTCTTGCTTCAAGTGATTTTGGCCACCCTCAAATAGTTTATAGTGTGATAGTTTCAAGCTTCACTCTTTTCACTGATCAAGAAAGTGGAAGCTGTTATACTTTGGTCTTGTAATTCTGTTTGAAGAACCTCGTGATGATAAGTTTCCACCTTTTCTAGCATCGTTAGCATTTCACTTCTAAACGATTGTGTTTCCAGACGTCTAATCATTTCAAGATTATCAGCATTCAAGTTTCACACTTACGGGGAGGCAAAAGGAAGAAAAGTTAGTCATTTCTTCGTCAAAGATTCATTTTTTACCTTTTCCCTCTATTAAGGTGTGACTTTTTAAGATTGTCGGAGATTAAAGTTTCAATCTTTTTCGATTTTCTTTCAAAAGACTGTCACACTATCAAGTTCCACCCTTTTCGCCAACCAAAAGTAACATATCCTTTCGCGTTTTCTCATTGGTGAAAACAAGAAATTGTTGCATGTTAATTCAAGATTCAACCATATCCAATGTCTTATGATTTGTGTGAATTTGAAGAGTGTTTCTTCACTCATCCATTCTCTCCATTGAGTGATTCTTCATCCAATGACATCCTCAAATCTTTTCAAGAAAACAATAACAATTTGAACCCTTTGACCCATGATATTCTTGACACTCCATTTGATGAAATTGATCAAATTGACCAAATTGCCCCTACCACCACCACCACTACCACCACCCTTTCTTCCTCCCCACCATGCCACCAGCTTCAAAGTCTATCCATCTACCAAATGGGCAATTCAGTAAATTCACAAGATTTGTGTTCCCTTGAAGTCAAACCAGATAAAAGTCAACTACCCTTGTATGATTCTTACATCATCAATTCTTTCTTGCCTCATAGCTATAGTGGGTGTGACAATTTGGTGAAGATGATGCAGAGGAGCTTGATTGAGTCCTCAAATCTTCAATCTGTGAGCCTCACCTCACCTGATCATGGCTTCTCTTCTAGCCATATGAGAAGAGTTTGCAGCACTGGTGATTTACATGTTAGTCGTCTTTATGCATTCCAATTTTGACTTTTATTGGTCAAATAAGTTCAATTTTAACTTCAAAATCCATATGAATTATACTTTCTCTGCACAAAGTTAGGGGTACAAATATTAAATAGAACAATTTGGGGTAGAACATGAGAAATTCATATTGAATTTCGAAAGTAAAACAGCCGAATTTTCAAAATGTAAAATTGACCGTTTGACATTAATCGAGTCCATTTACTACAAGAAAACTGGGTATTATCATTTCGCGACCAATTTGAGGCTGTTTTGCAATAGTTTCAGTTTTGGTCGCTAATCTTGCGACCAATCCGGAAATGTGGTGGCAAAAACCTCTACGGAGACTGTTTCAGTTCTGGTCGCTACACGTTAAGATTCGTTTGCAAAATGGTCATAAAATTAATGATTCTTTTTTCGATCACATTTGCTCAATTTTCTAGTAGTGATATATACTTTGAGTTTGTAATTATGTAGATATTGATGTTTAATTTGTTGAAAGCTGAGATTTTGATTATTTTCTTGATTTTAGAGCTTGGAAACAAAGCAAGCATTGTCGTCAACAAGTCCATTAGCGACGGAAGCGTCGCTAATGGAGGAAACAAATTTCAAGGTGGGTCGTTATAGTCCTGAAGAAAGAAAAGTGAGAATCATGAGATACAGAGCCAAGAGGACACAAAGAAATTTTAATAAGACAATTAAGGTAATTAATCTTCTTAATAAGAAATGCGTAACAGAACTGACATTTATACATATGATTGTAATTGTGATACTTAACACCCTTTTTATCGTCTCATTTTACCTTTGGTTATGTATTATATGTGCCCCTAAGTGTGTATATGTGTAAATAATAAGGTTATCATTTACACATATAAGCTTACTATTTATGCACGTGTAAGTATTTACCATTTACACAAGTGGAAAAATTTTAGAATACATGAATACAGGTAAAATGTCATATAAACTCGTATAAGAATGTTAGATTTAATAATAATATTAGTATCTGTAGTTAAAATTATGTTTTTCATTGTTTTCCTTGAGTTCTTATAAAATTTATGAGTTCTCGTTTGTTATTTACCCTATACGTATATATGATGTATTTGCTAATATTATCTACCGATGGAAAGTATGCATGTCGAAAAACCCTCGCTGATAACCGGCCAAGAATCCGTGGGAGATTTGCACGTAACGATGAGCCTGGAGAGACTCCTAAAACTTTTTCATTTCAACGATACGAGGATGAAGATGAACTATGGGTAAATATTCTCTTTTTATATAAACTATAAGAAGGATAATTCAAATACACTTTGTTAATACTTATAATTTTTTGTCTAGTAACATCTGATGTTTAAATAATTTATTTATGTAGATGGAAGGGTTTCAAGAAGAATACCATGAAGGAATGCCAAAAGGACAGTTTTTTAACACCTACGTGCCCACCACCAAATTTCATCAATATAGCTATTTTCCAAAATGAAATCAATAATTAATTCCCCAATAAAATCATGGGGAAAATTTGTTGTGATGGTTGTTACATGGCCATAAAATAAATTAAAAATGTTTTCGAGATCGTTAAATTTAAGTAGTTCCATTTAAGAGTTGGGTAAGTTAAGAGGTTTATGTAAAACACTATTAGTTTGTAGTGATAATTTTATATAATGTATTTAGTTAGCATTGGATATTATTTCATTGTATGTTCTCATCATATTGTTATTTGGATCATTATATGTTTATAAAATATAAATTAAGTTTTTTTTAACGCTAAAGTACGACCATGCTTCGGAAGATAGGTGTTATCTTAATCGGGTTCATCAATCCGTTTTCCGGCCAGAACCCCCCCCCCCCAACCCATTCAGGAGAAAAGCCACAACTGAGAAAATCCTTTTGGCTTAACCCTGAACATTTTTGTTCAGAAAGAAACTAAATAATTTAATTAAGTAATAAATCAATTTAATAAAACAAACATGAAAACTGTTTCTAATCTTAATATTATAAAGTTTCATTAATGGTAATTCCATTCAATGGTAAAAATGATTTGTATGATCCAGTTTGATTAAAACGTTGATAGTTTAAACTCAAGTGATTTAGGTGGGAAAATAACCTGAAACTCTACCCAGTTTATGATTTAGTCGGTTCTCTACCAACCGGTCTGGTTCATTTTTAATAACATTAAGAGTTAGGGGTTGTTTGTCAGTCTTTTAATCAGCCTCTTAATAGTTCAGATGTTTGAATGGTTCATACATTTGCCTCTGAATGGTTAAGCATTATACTAATGTTGAATGGTTAAGAGGTCTAATGCTGAATGGTTAAGACCTCTTATCCGAATTGGTTCATAATTTGCATTTGAATAGTTAAACGATATACTAGCTCTTAATGGTTCAGAGCTCTTAATGGTTCAGCATTTAATGGTTCAGACCTCTTATTGGTTCAGCACTTAATTATTCAGAAGTTGCCAAACAGCCCCTTAAGTTCGGTTTGACAAAAATAATCATTTTTCACCAAAAGATTAAAAACATCAATTTACCTTCAAAAGTTTTATAAGTTGTTTCAATTTCAATCCAGAGTTTCATTAGTTGTTTCAGCTTGAATTCAAAATGATAGAATTTTTTAACTGAAATTGAAATAACTTATAAAAATTTTAGAGATAAAGTAATGTTTTTAATCTTTTGAAGGAAAATATTTACTTTTATAAAACCTTAGACAGCGAAACTGAAATTAACTCTAACATTAAATCCAATATCATGACACGTCCTCAATGAATTTGGACCAAGTCTAAGCACACATTCATGTTATCTTAGATCACTAACACATCATACTTTAAAAGAACAAACCAAGTAAGTGATATAATGAATATGTGAGAAACAACTTGTAAGAAGAAAAGACTTAAAAAGTTTCGAAAAGGTATTTAGAATAACTTATTGCATCGAATGTTTTTACAATAATATATAATTCAATATATGAGTATAGTTATGTAGATTAAGCTCCGTAAATTACTATCATAATATGATCTAGTGATAAAACACTTAAAAGCTTTCTTCAAAAACTCAAGCTTAAATCTTTTTCTAACATCTTGAATGACCATTATAGCTAAAAGCTCGACTTGTTAAAGTTACGTTCGTGAGTTTTTAAACTTAAGCTCGGCTAAGACTCAACTAGTTTTGTTCTTATTGAGTATAAAATTTATATCCATATGTTATATTGTCTATACATATTTGTAATTATACGTATTATACTAAATAAAATTATTATAACAACATAATAATAGGATCACGGATCCAATCAAACTCGGTGTAAGAAGCTTAGACTCGAGCTTTGATTTAGACACGGTCTTGGTTAAGATAGATTTGCTTTGATCATTTAGGTAGTTGATTTCGTGTAACTCTTAAATAATTTGTCTTGTTTACACCCCTAGGTGCATCTTTAGTTATTCGACTAATCTCAAGTTTTTGTGTGTTTCTTAATATCATAAAAACAAACTAATAAAATAAAAAAAATACCACGTGGAAATAAGTGATACCATTTCTAAATTTGTTACATTAAATGATAACAGAATATTTCTACTTTTCTAAAGATTAATCGACATTGCCTTTATGAAATGCAATATACAATTATGTAGACATTGATGGAATATATACCTCCCACATGAATGGGTCACTTTGGACCCCCAATCCAAATAAGGAAAAGTATTCTAATAAAAGAAAAGGAGCACAAATTTCATTTCTAAATGTCACAAAATGCATGAGTCAAAAGAATTCAAAGCCTATGTCCTAGGAGTGCTTAATTATTGTTTAATCACATGATTATTCTTCTCCCCATAGTTGGTGACTATGATGCTTAGTGCATACATTTAAACTTTTATTCTCTTATAATGGCTAATCCACCAATGTGTGTGTCTTGGCTCGTTAGTCAACGGTTTATCTAAGGACGACTATAATTGTTTGGTGTCTTCTGGTCTCTTGCCTTTTTGAAAAGAGAACTATAATAAAGAAAACAAAGGCAATCTTACTAAAATAAATTTGACCGCCTACACACGTGTATTAATTAAATTGGATGTATTTTATTCTCAATGTTTTAATAATTTAGAACACTTGTATGGTGGCCTTATTCGTGATAGATATAAATGTTTTTTTCAAAAAAGAAACTAAGACGTCCCTACTCCCTACAGAGGTGAAGTTGTGAGTGATAAAATACCATAACGTGATGCTCAATGTAAGATATACAATTAAATCGGTATTTTTTTAATGAAAGAAGACTTCACTCAACACTGGCTTAAGGTCGAGTTATATGTTCTTTTGGCTATTAGATACAAAGATCCTAATACATCGTTACAATGTTTGAAATTTATGTAGGAGGAAAACTACAATAGGGATTGAAGTATAAATGAAGTACACACACATGACATAATGGTTGTTAATCGTGTTGAGTTTGTGATTTATAAAACAAGTTGTATTTGGGTTACACATTTTCAAGTGCAAACAAATTAGAGTTTATATTCTTACAAAAATAAGTATATTCTTACTAATCAAATTCATTGAAAACAATAGTCAAAATCTCGTCTAACCCTTCACTAGAAAGTTGGCATTTGGTAGTCATTATAAGTTCTCATTATCTCAATTTTTTACCAATTAATTATTTCATATCTAAAAGAATATTGTGACTTTACATAATTATTCTCATCACTAAACATTTACCTAATAATTGTTGATTTTTGAATCTTCGATAATATGATTAGGACTAATTAACTGACACCTATAATACCACTTAAATATCCAAAAGGAATATCGCGACTTAACACAACCGAATCTCATCCATTGTATTTCTTTTCTAAATCTTACTTTTTCCTCGATATTTTCTTGTTTTATAAATATCATAAAACTATAGGTTACATCAAGAAAATTAAAATATAAAAAAATGTTTTGCACGAAAAACTATAATTTTGTGCATTAGTACATGCCAAACTTCACATAAGAGTAACCAAATGTTAAGAATATTTTCATTAAATCATTCATATTTTATTTATCCTAATCAGGTCACAAATATTTTTATATGTTCTAATCAGGTCATTAAAAATTTAGAATTGTTCCAATTAGGTCATTCATATTTTTTAAATAATTCACAATTTTGTTTAATAATTTAGTTTTCTTTTATAGATATTGTTAACTTTTTTAAACATTTTAACTTTCTAAAAATATTTTTCAATTTATAAATGATCTAGTTAGAACAATACTGAACTTTAATGATCTGATCGTGACGAAAAAAATTTATGAATGATCTAGTTAGAACCATTCTTGTATTTTATTTATATTTTATAAAGTTATCCCTAATAATGCCACTAACAAGGAGAAAATGGGTTATAGTTAAATTGAACTTACATGACACCAATTTCCTACAAATTTTCATCAAATAAAAAAAACATTTTGGTGAATTGAAATACTTTATTTATATCATATCAAATTACATGTTAGTATGATTTCTAATGATCAATTATTGGTTATGGAAGATTGTCAAAAAGAATACTTATTTTAATTTATCATTTTCGCACCGCAAGTCCGCAACTTATAAATTTATAGTGATTCCAAACATCCACTTTTGACCGATACACAATATTCAAAGGACAAAAGAAGTAATAGAAAAACATCTTTTACAAGACAATTCAATGATTGATATGTTTAATATGTTATTTCTTTCAATATTAATACTTTTTTCATTCTAGAATATAAGTATAATTTTTTAAAAACCGAATTATAACTAAACAGTGGTAGTTTATTGATTCAATTGGTGTGTATTAACAACACATCATACTTCTGTATCCTTAACTAGGTTAGTACCCCGTGTAATACACAGGTCGAATAAATAAATTATTAAATAATTAGTAAAAAAAGTTATGAATTATAAAACAATGCTTGAAGATAAAATATGATTATAATCACTTATAAATAGTTACTTTAAGTAAATAAACAATAATATATTTTTTTAAACTTTTGTTTTATAAAAAAATTGTGGTTTTTAAACATTTTGTTTTAAGTAAAATGGTTTTTTTAAAAGTTTGTTGTTTTTTTGTTTTTAAAAAGTGTGTTTTTAATTTAAAATAAATTGATTTTCAATTTATTATATTATATATTTTTTAATTTAAAAATAGTATGAGTAATATTATTAGTATTCAATATTAGTTTTAATAATAGAGAGAAATGAGAAAGTTAGTATGATGAGGCTTACTATTGCGTCACGTATTATCTTATTTTTTTCTTATTATAAATAGATTAATAGACAAACAGACAGATATATAGGCTAGAAATTCATTTATTAAACGGATTATAATTAGTAATAAACACAAAGATTTATAGTGTGATATTTTAATATAAGATATGACTTTTATATAGGTAATAGTTCAAAAAAATAAAACAATTATATTACTTTTTAACTAGATTATTTAAATAGTTTCATTTTTAAACATTTGTATTAAGATTTTTTAGAAAAAATTTAATTTTTATAAAATTCTTGTTTATTAAAAACTCTGGTTTGTAATTATTCTAGTCGTTTTAATAAAATTGTTTTAGAAAAGTTCATATTTTTATAATTTTTTAAAAAGGACAGATTTAAAATATTTTGTTTCAAAAAGGTTTAGTGTTTTTGAAAATTTCATATTATATAAAAATATTTTATTATTAGTTCTATTTTAATTAAAAATGTGATTTTTTTCTTAATAAAATCTAGTTTTAAAAAAGATACATTCATTTAAAAAATCAAGATGAGAGAGAAAATATTACAATTAATAAAATTGATATTTAATAAGAGATAGAAATTAGTTTTAATGTTTAAATTACTATAATATCCTTTGGAGGAAAAAATAAAATGATGATGTCTATAAAAATAACAATTGGCAAATAGATAGGTCAAGAAAATGACATGTGTCTTTAGAAAGCTTGCTTTATTGAAATTTATAGATTAAGTTTTTACCAATCAAATCGTCTGATATTTTTATTTACTTATTTATTCTACAACCAACTCATAATATAAAGGAGTTTATTGAATAAAAGTTATAAAAAATTGTAGTTGGCTGGTTATAAATGGTAAAAATAAATATATATTGTGTGAGTTGATTGAAAAAACTATATAGAAATATGAGAAGTTGTTAACAAAAAACTTTTCTTGTTCACTAGTTGGTGGGTACTTTGAAGACATAAGAATGATATGGTATTCAAAGAGAAGAGGAGAAACATTATTTGACTTAGTCGTTAATTATTCCTATTTATAGTCTACAATTAGCAATAAAAAGTTTCAATGTACTTGGTTTATGTGGATGAAAAAATCCACTTAATTGCATGTAACTTTTTTTTTTGTACTTCTTTATAAAATTGATGTTGTTCTAAAAAAAGTTGTTAAGGACAACTAATTTCATATAAACTTTTTAAAATCATATAATAATTTATTAATCACACTAAAAAGTTTATTACTTAGAAAAAAAGCCTAGTGTAATCATTATAAAACAATTACAAGATTAAAGGTTTGATAAAATTTGACTTTGCTCACTGAGATTTTACAAAAATAAACATATTCTTTCAAAAGTTTAAAAATACCAATTTTGATCTAAAAGTTTTCGTTATTTGCTTTAACTTCAGTCTAAAATTTTACTATTCAAAAGTAATTTGAACTGAAATTAAAAACAACTAATTAAACTTTTGATTAAAATTGAAACAATAATGAAACTTTTAGAGGTAAACTAATATTTTTTTCTTTTAGGGGAAATTTTTATTTTTTCAAACCTAATAGAGGAAAATCAGATTTAACTCAAATACATTTTATTACTCGAAGTCATTGATGCTTGTTTCAAAAAATATGGCAAGTTATCGGTTTTTAAAATCTAAACATATTTAGTTACAAAATTATTTATTTAATGATAATAATAAAAAGTATTACATGTATATTAAACAGATAAAAGTATCAAACATGTTTTAAAAGCTTGTTGGCCATTATGCCCTTTTTGTAGGTTATTAATGAAAAAGATGGTTTTTGGTTCATTCAAAATTCCATGTTCCATAACATTATATTATAATATTAAATAAAATTGAGTACCATCATTGATACCTACTTAATAGTTATGTATTATATAACAATAATGTACGGAAGTAATTTTTGTATACAAAGGGTTGGAGTTTCTACAATCCACATATGCATTTGGCAATGCATTTTAGTTACTTTTCACATAAACATATAGGGGAAGCGACCGAAGAGTTGATCCGATGTATAGAAAGTTTGAGGAGAAAAAGTAAACAATGCCTTAAAAGGTATAAAAAGATATAAAACATTTTCGGTAAAACTAACCGCAAACCTTTTTTTAATAAATGCTAAGAGCTTAAGGTATAATTATAAGACCGTATATGTAACAACCATGACGGAGGAGACGTGATGTGCCTCCTCAGGCCATCACAAGCAGGGCCGGCTTTGAGAGGAGGAGGGGGGGTGGGGAGCGACAGCCTAGGGCCCGAAATTTAAAAGAAAATTATATTATATTATATATATATATATATATATATATATATATATATATATATATATATATATATATTAATAAACCCATTAAAAAACCAATAACATTTTAAATATTTTAACTTAATAATTCTTATCTTAAAACTCATTCACATTTTATATAGTTTAGCTCAATACCATTTACTCAATCTAAGCACACTTTAATATAAAAACTTGATCGAGATCTTTGTTTTTAAAAATGTTAAGAGAACTTCCCGATTCGTTTAAGTAAGTAAATTAGATTATTTTGATACAATACTTTCATTATTGTCATAACAATTATCGTCGTGTTATAAATTTTTTACGTACAAATTATTCGGTTTAGATTGTTTTTATACGCCGTATTACAAGGGCTTATTTTTTGCTCTCGCCTCTGGCCCAAAAGTGTCTTGAGAATTCTCGTGACCGGCATTATCACAAGACACAACATTATTACACATTTGTGTGACAAGGGGCGTAATATGATCAGACAAGAGAAAATAGTTTTTATATTATTTATTTTTTTGCCCATCAAGTTTTAAAATAATAAAAAATCACTTAAAAGGTAGTTGAATTTTATTGAAGGAACAATGGCTACAATGGACTAAACAAAGGCAGCCATTAGCCCATGAACCAACACAAAGTTTATTTTTATTTTTCTTGGTTTAGTGTTTGACCAACCCAAAAGAAAATGACAAAATGGTCCCTTTCATGCTTTTAATGTTCTTCTGTTTTACATTCTTTTTCAAACTAGCATGTTTTCTTCTTACCTTTACATTACAAAAATCCAAATCTAATTTGGTAAGTTAATTATAGAAGGAAAAAATGTCATCTCACATTCTTAAGTATACTAGACCCTTCTCAACCATGAGTACAAAAAGGGAACAAGGTTGAGTGTTTATCAACCAGGGTCTCACTCATGTTTATAATGGGAATAAAAGTGGTTATACCAATGTTTTAGTTTGCCATTTATGAGAGAAAGTAACGAAAGTGGCATTTTTTATATGTTGTCCAAATTTATTTATAGCATCCATTGTTAATATTACATCAATGACAATATTATCAACATGATTGTGGTAACTTACCATGATATGATTCAATTATAGAGAAAAGGCTCTAGTCCGGGGTGCTCCCCGAGATAGAAATAAGTGCCTAGAGAGTTAGTATTATTTTAAACGTGCTCATATTTGAAAGATTTATAATAATTGATTCTTTATAGGTTGCAACTCATTTGCTGGGCGAATCTGGTAATTCCATCAAGTCAACTTGCTTTACACAATTACACGAATTTAAAGACTCTTGAGGACAGTCTTAGGTGAAGCCGCATTTCCTTAACAAGAAGTAGCGTCTCTAGAGAGTGTTTTATGATCCACCCTTTTGTTAGACCTTCATGGATTTTACTATTTTAGAGACTTGCTTTTTTAGATAACCATGGGACCATGAATTCATGCTAGGATGTGAAGACATGATAAAATGCAAAAAACTTGTAAATAAAATTATGACAATGTAAAACCAATGATAGAATTGAGAGGCAATGTCCATAATTCATACACTATTATGATAGATCTTAAAATCTATGACATGTAATTATAAGAAAGTCATAAATTCAAGTTTCATTTGAGCAAAATGCTTAGAGTTGAGCTAGAGGTTTTTTCAGCAATAAGTTTCCTCCTGAGGGGATTGTGGGTGCGGTCCCGGCTAGAAAACAATTAGGTGGGCCCGATTAAAATAACATTTATTCTGCGAATCAGAGTCATACATTTACCATTTATAAATTAATAATAATCAAAAGTCTTCTAAAATATCTGAGTCAACATGCTTTTGATCATGAGTAATTGAGCTTAAGAAACTTAATTATTTTATATCTAAGTTATCTATTTAGATAACTCGGGTTTGACTGATTTTCGGGTCGGGTCCAACTTGAGTTCAAGAGGACAAAATGAGGGCAAAAATGGTAAAAAAAACAAAACAAAAAAAAAAAGAAAAAAGAAACAAACAAACTAGGTTTGAACCGGGTCAGGTTCGGGAGAACCCACGTTGGCGACCGGAAGGGGGAACCTGGTTTGATCCCTGCGGATAGTATCGGGTCCGAACCAGGTTGAGCAACTACCAGGTTGAAACCGAGTCGGGTCGTCATGTTGGGTTCTTAACCGGGTTCGATGTGCACCTCTAGATTGGAAGTTTAGTCCGAATAAGGATGGGCTAGTTAAACTAAACGTAGATTAGTACTATTAGCTTGATTAAGCCCGGTTAACAAAGGCCCAAAATATTAAATTGTTGAATGCTGAGGACTTGTTTGGGCGTGTAGTCGTGTAGATGTGCAATATTATAAAACTGTTTTCAGATCTAATACTCAACTTTTATGGATAATCATATTGCTAACCTATATAACTATAAATTAGAAAAAATAACAAATATATAATTATACTAATTATACATTCAACTTATTACATTTTTGGAACACAACCTTTTTACGTATACACTCATACAAAGTGAAACAATGAGTCAGATTTATACTTTTGAAGGATCTATTTGTGAAATTAAAGTGTATTTACAAAATTCTATAATGTTGCATAACTATAAAAAATAGGAACTTACAAAGCGATGTTATTAAGATCGCACCACCGTAAAGGCTGACCCGCCCACCAATCACTAAGATCTTTGGTCCGTTTGGGCGTGTGTATGAACCAGAGCGCATTAACCGGTCGGTCCCGATTGTTCACTGGTTTTTGAGTTTGGTATGGGTTGCGGTTCACTGGTTCTAAAAAAATCACATCTTTTGTTTTCGAATTTTAGAAAATACTGACAGGAGATCCTATTTCTAACTTTTAAGTTCTAACAAAACAATGATAAAAACTTGAATTAATTTGTATAAATTTAGTTTATAATTAAATATATTTTTCTGTATATTTATATTAAGTTATAATAATATCCAGTTCTTAAATATAGTCTAGATAATCCGACCATTCCAGCCAATGAACCTTTGAGTAATTCGGTTTGCTTTTGTTTCCAATTACGAGAGCAAATAACATCACTAAAAACATAAAGTCTTTTACCTTAGTGATAGCAGTAGCCCCATAACTTCTCAAATGAAAAATCATGAGTTCAAGTCTCGCTTGAAGCAAAATTACTTTGGCCAGAGCCAGAGGTTCCGCATGTGATTTTTCTTCTATAAGGGTTGGTGTACAGTCATAGTTGAGAAATAGATATACGAACCAGATTAAGATCACTTATCATTCGAAGTAGAGTCGTACCGTTTAGTTTACTTACAAAAAACAAAACTTTTTAAAAGATTTTTATATGTTTTGCCGTTTGCCTTTCTGTCTTCAAAACGGGTTACCAACTCGGGTCGGATCCAGTTCGTGTTTCAAACCTCCCAATTTCATCAATCTCCATTTACAGTTTCACACATCTCCTTCAAACTTCAAAGCTCCACAACATTCTTCCCTTCAAATCCATCTGTTCCTCCGTCGAATCGCCGTCGTTGACTCCGATCACCGGCAGAGATGAGCGGTCACGATTCAAAGTACTTCTCCACCACTAAAAAGGGCGAAATCCCTGAGCTTAAAGAAGAGCTCAATTCACAGTACAAGGTATCGCATCTCACTCCCCCTATGCATACAAATTATTACATCCGAACACACTGTTTATGGATTTATGTACTGATCTGATTAGAGGATAGCTGAAATTGTTGAAAGTTTGGTTATATTGTGTTTGATCTGCTTAGAGTCTTCATCGTTATGGCGGTTGAATTGTCAGATCTGTAACTGCGGTGTGAGATTAATCAATTAGGTCGTTTTTAAGCATTTAGTTGGATTGATTTGTGATTTGTTATACGAAGAGTTTGATTCTAATCACTACATAAGTTTCGATTCCGTACATGTGGTTTCATAATTGATGCATTTGCTTGTCGGTGGTTGCTGCATCTTGTTAGAAGTTTGAAATGTTGAATGAGTGAGCTGCTTCAGAATATATTCTAATATTGAACCCTAGGTAGTCGAAGGGTGGGCACTCAAGGCGCGAAGTGTGTGAGCTTGTTGCCTAGGCGAAAGGTGCTGAAAAGGGAGGGCCTAGACAAGCAAGGTGCATAGTGTAAGGAGAGCATTTTAGCTGTTTAAGACATGTTTTAGGGTGATGTAGACTGGTTTAGATTGTTTTAGACTGGTTCTAGGCCCATTTTTAGCTGTTTTAGGCTGGTGAGGACTGGTTTAGATTGTTTTAGACTGGTTCTAGGCCCATTTTTAGCTGTTTTAGGCTGGTGAGGACTGGTTTAGATTGTTTTAGACTGGTTCTAGGCTGTTTTTAGCTGTTTCAGGCTGGTTTTCTTTGGTTCAGTGCGCGTTGCTTCACTCAAGGCGGTTTACTTGCGCCTCGCCTTGCCTCTCCTGGGTACCTAGGCGCATGCCTTTGACTACATAGATTGAACCACCCTTAATTACTGTCAGTGGTGGAGCTTGAACATTCCCGTAAGGGGGGGGGGGCAAATTAAAATTTTTTAAGGGGGGTGAACTCGAGTTTTATATAAAAATTTACACTACCGGACTAAAGTTTAACACTAGCGACGAAAAAAAGAGCCCCCCCCCCCCCCCCCCCCCCCCCCCCCCCCCCCCCCCCCCCGGTGGCACACCTTTGCATTTGGCACGTTCCGTAGTTTTTCCGTTTGTATCTGATTTAAGCCTTAAGGCAAGACAAGAAGGTCATTGATAATCTGAACCAGCGAATATTCCTACTGGAAATCGAAGGTTGTTGAATCTTCGGAAGCTTAGACTCCTAGGAAACTACAAGAAGTCCTTCTGTAGTTCTGTTTGCATAACGTTGACTGATAGTTATGTAGTATATTACTTGATGTGTTTTACTTTTGACATCCAGGATAAGAGAAAAGATGCTGTTAAAAAGGTGATCGCTGCCATGACTGTTGGCAAGGATGTCTCCTCACTATTCACAGATGTCCTGAACTGTATGCAGACAGAAAATCTGGAGCTCAAAAAGCTTGTTTACCTGTATCTCATCAATTACGCTAAAAGTCAGCCTGACCTGGCTATACTTGCAGTCAATACATTTGTAAAGGTTAGAAGCAGGAGAATTCTCTGTTTTACTTAAAACTTGCTCCTTGGTGTTCTATCTTTGGAAAATGGGATCCCATACCTAGTAGGCTCACTCATACTATGCATGCTCCTGTATCATGATTTGTTAACTATATTAATAAAGTAACAAACTATGTTTTAGCCTTGAGAAACCAGTTGCTTAGTTTGATCTTATGTAACTTATAACCCTGAACTGCTTTATTTGAAAGGGAAATGAGGGGCTATCCACTATGTTGTAATCACTGATGATAACTATAATGTCTTTTTTGGTATCCTTTTCATTATTCTTAATTTTGTGATCTATTACTAAATGAGGAATTTGTTCATGTATCCTTTCAAGTTTATCATCTAACTAGTATGATTGGTGTACATCACTACATCTGTATGATCCAGTGTTCATGATGGATCTTGTATCTTGAGGGGCAATGTAGAATCGGTCCTAATACCGTATAATATGGAAACTGATACTTGGTAGTGTTAGTGTGTGCTAGTGAATAACTTTGATTAGTTGAAAACTTTTAAAATTGCTGTCATAGCACCTGATGATGAATGAAATAGTAATTTCTTTTGCGTGTTAATGTGTGGTATTTTACTTCTTTTTCTTTGAATATCTTAAGCATATCAGCGATAAGCACTCAAATCATTCTCTTAAGTAAAGACATCAGATCTCTGTAGTGAATTTCTTATAGGATTTGTAAATGGATATTACAGGATACACAGGACCCAAATCCTTTGATTCGTGCATTAGCTGTTCGAACAATGGGATGCATCCGAGTAGATAAAATTACAGAATATCTTTGTGATCCTCTGGAGAGGTGTCTTAAGGTAACATATGTCTCTGTTTTTGAGATCTTTAATTATTGATTAACCATAGTATTTTTGGAAGATTTAACTTTCAACTCCCCTCTATGGGCATCTTTATGTTCTTTATTATCAGGATGATGATCCTTATGTTCGAAAGACAGCAGCTATATGTGTTGCTAAACTTTATGACATTAATGCTGAGCTAGTTGAGGATAGGGGCTTCCTGGAAGGTCTCAAGGATTTGATATCTGACAATAACCCTATGGTTGTAGCAAATGCTGTTGCAGCTCTTGCAGAAATTCAAGATAACAGCAGTAAACCCATCTTTGCAATCACCAGCAATATACTTACAAAGCTCCTCACTGCTCTAAATGAATGCACCGAGTGAGTATGGTTTTTTAGTATAATAGTGTGGTTGGTAATATGTAGTTTTTATTGCTATTTTATATTATGTTATGATTTGTGTTTTTAAATGTTATCATGAACATGACGACAGGTGGGGTCAAGTTTTCATATTAGATGCTCTTTCCAAGTACAAGGCAGCTGATGCTCGTGAAGCTGAAAATATCGTAGAGAGAGTCACTCCAAGACTACAACATGCAAATTCTGCTGTTGTTCTTTCAGCTGTTAAGGTGGATTTGCTTGATTTTTCTTATGTAATTGTTAAATATGGCTAAAAGGATGACCTGCGTAACTTGTTTAAATGATTCGGTCAAAATGAGTCATTATTGGTATAGTGGTATTGGTTTAAACGGGCTGGGTTTTTTTGTCCATTTCCTTACATTTTTGTGTATAATAAATGCATTACATATGATTGCGAAAACAATAATAATCTAAATCTTTGATTAAAAACGATTTTAGGAGGTTGATTGCGTTTATAATAGACTATGGCTAATTCTGCTCATTCACCTCTCAGCCTGTTTGACCGTTTCCTTTTAGCTAATTATTTTCATTTGACCCCATTTGAGAAAAAAACAACAAAAAACTACCAATTCTTTTAAGTATTGATTTTTCTTGTCTTAATTGTTACATTATTGCCTTAAAAGATGATCCTTCAACAAATGGAACTCATCACTAGTCCAGATGTGATTCGGAACCTTTGCAAGAAAATGGCTCCTCCTCTTGTAACATTACTCTCTGCAGAACCTGAAATTCAATATGTTGCATTAAGGAACATCAACCTTATTGTACAACGGCGTCCCACAATCCTTGCCCACGAAATTAAGGTATAATGACTTAAAAATTTTTTTTTTCTTTTGACCTCCATTAATAGGAATTAAGATGTATCATCTAAATTATGCCTACTTTGTAGGTGTTCTTCTGCAAGTACAATGATCCGATATATGTAAAAATGGAAAAGTTAGAGATCATGATAAAGCTTGCTTCAGATAGAAATATTGATCAGGTGACTACAATTCTCTAAAAGCTTTGGTATATATGTTAAGGGCGGTAAATGAACTGGGTTAGGTAACATGTTAAAATGGGTGAGGCCAGATTGGCCTCAAAAACCTCGTGTGCAGAGTTTTTTGTTCTCTTATAAATAATTAGCAACTCAAGTACTCAAATATGATTACAAATTTTGATAATGATATTTTTTAGCTGGGTCAAATACTCAAATACCCACCCAAAACCATTGCATGTCAGGAGGCTTTTGACCTGTTTCTCTTTGACCTATCTTTGCCTTATAATTTTATATGTTTGGCACCAGAAACCCTAATTGAACCATTTAGGTAAATGGGTCAAAATGTCACATCTAATTTTGTTAAATGGATTTGGTCATGCAGGTATTGTTGGAGTTTAAAGAATATGCTACAGAAGTAGATGTCGATTTTGTGAGAAAAGCTGTCCGTGCTATTGGGCGTTGTGCTATCAAGTTAGAGAGAGCAGCTGAGCGTTGTATTAGTGTTCTTCTAGAGCTGATTAAAATTAAAGTTAATTATGTCGTTCAAGAAGCTATTATAGTTATTAAGGATATTTTTAGAAGATATCCCAACACGTAAGTTTTGTTTCTTTATTTGTAATCAACTTTTTAACCATGATGTTTATTGAATACTTCTACAAATTTCTCTTAACTAAAATTTCCACCTCAGTTATGAATCTATCATCGCCACACTTTGTGAGAGTTTGGACACTTTGGATGAGCCAGAGGCCAAGGTATTGTGAAATTCTAGAGTTCTAGTATGTGTGAAAACCTTACCACTTGATTTGTCTTTATTTATTTATTATTATTATTTTAACAGGCATCAATGATTTGGATAATTGGTGAATATGCTGAAAGAATTGATAACGCCGATGAACTTCTTGAAAGCTTTCTGGAGAGTTTCCCTGAAGAACCTGCACAAGTCCAGTTACAGTTATTGACTGCCACAGTCAAACTTTTCCTTAAAAAGCCAACTGAAGGACCACAGCAAATGATTCAGGTAAAAAGAATGTTAATACACTATGAAGTTCATGGTATCAATTAAAGTTCTTTAAATGTCAAACCTCTGCATAGTGGATCTGATTTGAAGTTATACCTTTTTATATAGGTTGTTTTGAATAATGCCACCGTGGAAACTGACAATCCAGATCTAAGAGATCGTGCCTACATATATTGGCGCCTTCTTTCAACTGATCCTGAGGTTCTTAATTATGATTCAGTTCTTCAAAGTTGTTATTACTTGTAAAACCTATTATTCTACTAACTTGCATTACGTATATTAGGCTGCTAAAGATGTTGTTTTAGCTGAGAAGCCGGTGATAAGTGATGATTCAAATCAATACGATCAATCTCTTCTTGATGAGCTTCTTGCAAATATTGCTACTTTATCTTCTGTGTATCACAAACCGCCTGAAACATTCATAACCCGTGTGAGGACTGTTCAAAGAACTGAAGAAGAAGAGTTTCCTGATGGTATTGAAGGCGGGTATGCTGAAACATCATCTACACTGGTTTCTGATGGTGTTGGATCTTCACCACCTACATCAACCACTAATGCTGCAGCTAAGCCGCCAACTGCCGCACCTGCTCCTGTGCCAGATCTACTTGATCTTATGGGTCTTGACGGTGGTGATAATAATGCTATTGTCTCGGTCGATCAGCCTGCAACTGATGCAGGGTACGTGCTATTGACTTATTCAGTAATGCTAGCATAAAATACCGAAAAAACCGACCCATTTGCTTATTAATGGGTCTATCTGTGTTATGATTTATCTCAAACGGGTTGAACGGTTTTATTTTAAAAAAATTAGCTAAGAGGAGAATGGGCCTGATTGAGAGCCAATTAACTTTCGAAGTGTATTTCAAATTTATATTGTTGTACTAATTTTGTTGTTACAATCATAATTGTTCACAAGAATATTTTTTAAGAAAGGACAACAAAAACTGCTTGTTGTCAAGTTGTTGATCGACCCAACCCAACCAGATACCTAACTAGCACATCTTGCTTTCTCTACTAAACAATCGTGCAAAAATTCACCAACAGTTTTGCTACCAATCTACCATTGCAGGCCGCCTCTGCCTGTTTTATTACCAGCAGCGAAAGGTCAAGGTCTAGAAATTAGTGCACAGCTGGTACGGAGGGATGGCCAGATATTCTACAGTATAATGTTCGAGAACAACACAAACATCCCACTGGATGGATTTATGATTCAATTCAACAAAAATACATTTGGTCTCGCTGCTGGTGGACCACTCCAGGTACCTAAAATTTATTAGTCATCAGCAATACCTTCATCTTGTTTTTTGATTCTAAGCAACATATGTATATTTTATCAGGTCCCACAAATTCAACCGGGAACATCATCAAGAACCCTTCTTCCTATGGTTCTGTTCCAGAATATAGCACCAGGTCCACCTAACTCAGTTTTGCAGGTTGCAGTAAAGAATAATCAACAGCCTGTTTGGTACTTTAATGATAAAATATCGTTACTAGTATTATTCACCGAGGATGGAAGAATGGAACGTTCTACCTTCCTTGAGGTACCATAACTTTTCTTTCCATATAACATCTTGGTTTTAAAAAGCGCGTCTCATGTGCAAGGCAATCTGGAAAACACCTTAGGGCCTTGAGGCTGGTGCCTCATGTACATCTCTGTCAAAATTAGGGTCTGTTGAAGGCTGATATGTAAAAAACAACCAAAGGGATGAAGAGATCATATATGATTTTCTTGATATAAAGGCTGATATGTACATGAAGCTTTTGCTTTGGGCCTTGGTATTCAGGACAATGCCTTGGAGTGCATTGTGCAAGTTTCACATGCATTAAACATATACGAAAGTCTGATATTTGGGTGAATTTTACTGCAGACGTGGAAGTCACTACCGGATTCAAACGAGGTGTCAAAGGATATTGCAGGTATCGTGATAAACAATGTGGAGGCGACTATAGAGCGGTTGGGTTCTTCCAACATGTTCTTTATTGCCAAACGTAAGAACGGGAACCAGGAGGTTTTATATCTCTCAGCCAAAATCCCGAAAGGAATCCCTTTCTTGATTGAAATTACAGCAGTCATTGGTGTTCCAGGGGTCAAGTGTGCTATCAAATCTCCAAGCCCCGAAATGGCTCCGTTGTTCTTTGAAGCACTTGAAACTCTCCTCGGGGCTTGATTCGTATCATATTTTAGTGAATGTTTTGTGGGAGTTGATAAAGTTTGACTCGATTAGGCTCGAATAATTTGGTCCAAGTTTGACTTTTATTACAGAATTCTTGATTTGATTTTTCCAGCTGTTGTGTTTCTTTTTTAATTCAAATTATTGTTATTGTAAAGATCATGAAAGACATTGAAGTCTTGATACCTACCAGTTTTGGACAAGTTATAGGAAAACATCAATGCATTTTGTGTTATTTTTCATGTGTTTGAAATCAAATTGCTAGTGTTTGTTATTTCAAGACGAGTAATCTTTGATTCTAAAAACAACTTTACCCCTCGGTCTTTCCGACTCGTATGTTGTGGGTATTTGGTTATGTAAGCCTATAAAAAGGCCTTGATGTTATGTGTCTCCTCTGTATGATCATATTAACCATATTTATATGTCAAAATGTCCATCAAATGCTCATGATTTTCTTACATCTGCATCATATCACACCTTCCAAGTTATAAGTTATAATAACATGACAAACTCCAAAAGATGGTTTACATTCAACATGGAAATGATATAGAGAAAATTAGACTTTATAACCGACACGCTAAGAACACTTCAGGGTTAAAGATCTAGTTGGAGTACCATATCGATTCACAAATAAGTTTTCCTATCTCTGGGGTTACTTGGGTCGTTAGCAAGAGCTAAATCGGTTAGCTTAAACTACATGATTAGATTACACAAGAAAGTCCACACGGATCCGCTCAACTTTGATCCCTTTGTGTTTTTCCAGATTTTCGTCTTTTTGCAGCGTGAATGAACTCCAATATCACTTCCACTTCACTCACTTGCTGTTGTATGAAAAACACACATAAGTCAGTTTCATAAATCATAATCATCAATAACATGTAACTGTGAGTTTTCCTTGCATGTGTGTGTGATACCTGTGAAGCAAAATGCTTTCGGATGGCGTTAATCAGATGCTCCTTTGTCGGATTTGAACGGATGTTTCCCTAAAGACATTAATTCAGTAAGCAAATGAGAGCATGAGTGTGTTTGCTGTGTGTGAATCTGTTTTGTGTGTGTAGGGAGGCATGTTATCTGACTTACAAGGTTGTAGGTGCTGTAATATCGCGCGAGTGTGTGGCTTCCAAGCTTTGCAAAATTGACTTTCTGGTCAAACCCATTATAGAACCGATATAAGTTAAAGAAAGACACATTCAAGATTCGATATAACAACTCGTATGCGTACAACCCACGATAAAAGTAGTGTGCTTTTCAACTTTAGTCATTGTTCATGCTTTTTACACTTGTATTTTGACTGTTTGGGTCAGAGTCAATCATACCACTTCTTATCTTAGCATTCCTATCGATTTTCTTGCACTAAAACTATCAGCAACAGTTATCTCTATGACATGTGTTACAAACATTGTTCTACTTATCCACTTTTCTTACCAATTTCAAGTAACCATATGAGGAAGTTGAAAATTCTACATTTTGACTTTAAAAGTCAAAAGTACATCTTGATTTTGTTTCATGTCAAAAAGGCGATTTGTTTTGATTTTTCAAGAAAGCTATACAAGAGAGGTTCTCTTTTCTACTTACCGAATGACACGAATGGTTATTGGATTGAGTTTCTCTACAAACACTGCGGTTAATAGGCTTCATTGAGGAGGATGGGCTCCATGGTCTTGTGTACCGTACCTTGGGCTTGCTCGGTTTGCTAAACTCCATAGCAGCAGCTGCCATAGCATAATTAAAAAAATTAAAATTGCAAATGGGTACCGAAGAACATGAAGGAACCGAAGTCATGTCCATGCAAGGACTTTTAAGAAATTCTTAGTACAAACTTACAAAAGATATTATCTTTCTCACCAACATCCGAGCCACAGCTAGAATTATCGAATTCAAAATCACCATCTTCTTCGTGACCCGTTGGGGGTTCAAGAACACTCAAAGCATTCCTTTGCAGCTTCACTTCCACTCCATTCTTCAAAACCTAAAGAACAACAGACACGTCTTACTCCGTTTTTCTTTTTCTTGTTCATTTATATTGTCAAAAGATTCAAACTAACATAGGTATGTGAAAAGAACTAAAGTAACCGAAAAAATGAGTAAAAGATAATACCAGCCAATGCCAGCCACCAAGACCAACAGCTTTCTTCACAATGCCTTGAAGACCAACCAAAACAGACTTTGTTCGGTTATTTCCTGTCACGATAACTTTCGTATGCCTTGGAAGAACAGAAAGCTCTTCATCACCGCAGTCTTCACGGAAATGTGAGAAGATTCTAGAAGAATATAGCTCAGTTTCCAGCATTCTTCTTCAAACTTTATCAAAAATCCAATAAAGATGCTCTTTTTATCTAAAACTTCAGCTAATGAACACAAAGATCTGCTATTACATCCACCACATTGATCAAGAATCTGAAATTTTTCCCATAAATGAAAAGAACATAAGTCAATATGTATAGCTTCAAATTCATAATCCGATTTCCACACCATGATGTTTGTAAAGGTAACAACCAAAATCCTATAATTAAGAAGCTCAAGTTTCATGAATTAGCAAAAATTGAAAATCTTCACCTAATTTCATATGGGTATAAAGGATGATTGGATTTTCAAACCTTCACACTTGACTAATTTAAAAAATAAAAACAAGCTTTGCTGCAAAATGTTAAAGAATATAAACTCTGCAAGAATGATCAGACTCTAGATAAAAAGTGCCACCTACCATGTGTTTTATCCCCAACTTTTTCTAATTTCAAAAGGATGTTCAACTTATTTAACATTTTTAAAAGAAAGATAATTAATTCACAGTAGATAATTAACTATAATATTTCAAATAGTCAACACTCTAGTTTAGGGGAACTAATACAACTCCACAAGGATGCTTTGGGTTGTTGTACCATTTTCATCTTAAATTGTACTTTTTAGTGTAGGCAAGTGATTTGTACAAAGTATTAAGTATACCCATAAAGAATCATCTTTTTGATATAAAGCCAGTGGGATTATTTATTTATTTATTTTTGTCTGTGTGTGTGTGTGAAAGAGAGAGAGAGTGTGTGTGTGTTGTTCTTTTCTTTACTTCTTTATGCTCAAATTTTTTGAATCTTTAAAAATCTGACAGGATGCAGTTTAAGAGAATGTTGAATGCAATATGACCCATAATATTCATTAAATCTCCATACAATTCACAGACTCTGTTTGGTAGCAATAAATGAATCAAACATATAATAAATGAATCCCCTTGTTACAAACCAATCTTTATTGTTCAATACTTTCACCAAAAAAAAAAAAACTATGCCAATTCTGGTGACTCCAGCAGTTGTATAAAATCAAGAAAACTAATTGCATAGCATTTTAAGCCCTAATTCTGTCTTTAAAGACAAAACTTGAGCTTTAACCCTTTAAAACTGAACTATATCACCAATCTAATCAAATCAATCAATAAATCACTATAAAGAAATGCAAAATTATGACTTCAATCAAATTACATCACTGAAATCAAATACATGCAAAGATGAATCAACCCACAAAACCCCCAAATCGAATCAACAGACCAACAGAACTACTAATCAAGCTTAAAATCAGACGAAATCACAATGCATTGAAGCTAAATCACCAACTATCAAACAACAATTACCTGTAACAACACTCAATTTCAGCACAGTCACCAAGAAGATAGACAATGAAGTGTATGAAAACAGAGTCAATCAGGGCTTTTTTGAGATGAATGATCCAAATTTGGGGGAAAAGATCGGATTTTTGTAGGGTTTTTGGGGGGTAAATGCAGGATTCTTGATGGGTTTTTGGGTTTATGATGATTGAAGGGAGAAATTCACCAATCAATCGAGGGTTTTGTTGATGATATTGTACAGAGCATGTGGGTTTAACTGAGAGTGATGATCATGAAGATGAAGAAGATGATAAAGTACACACATACACATACACTAAATGTTTACCAACTGCCATTGGAACGACCTGCAAATGAATAAGACAGTGTGTACGGTAACATCATTTTCCCTTTGGGTTCACCGGTTTTACCTGCTGTTGCCGGTTGAGCCGGTTGAGCAGGTTTTAGGCTCGCCCGGCTCGGCTAATCGGCTTGTGTGGTTTAAGGTACAACTAATTACTAATGGTACAAGTTGTTTTTGTACAAATTATCTTCTGTGTACAATTCTTTTCCTTTCTGGTAGTGAAATATATGTAATTTTAGGGTATGTTTGGTTAAGTTTTTGAAAACTTCTTATGACTTTTTAGAATGGTAAAAAAACAAAAATGTCCCTTCATAAGTCATCATAAGTTACAAACAAATTGTAACTTATGGTGACTTATGGAGGGATATTTTTGTCTTTTTACCTCTCCAAAAAGTCATAAAGAGTTTTCAAAAACTTAACCAAACATGCACTTAGTAATAACTATGTTAAAATACAGATGATGCGGATGCATTTGATCGGGCTTAATTTCGAATTCGGATAATAGAACGTTTCAGATGGTTGATTTTAGTATCTGAATTCATGTATGAGTGTTTGAGACTCTAGATACTAATTCGAATATTGAAACGGATATTTAATTACTAAAGTATCCAGATTTTGATATTACAATTTCAACATGAATTCAGTTCTTGGCTATTTTATCTTGCTCGTTTTCGTTGCTTTTTTTTGGATACTATCACAAGACGATTTCTTTGGGGATGCCCATCAAAAAAGAGAAGATCAAGTAGGTTGCAGGTGACAAGTTAATTAGTCTTAAAGCTTGAACATAGGTATTGGTGGTTTTGGTTCGTTAAAAGTTGCTTTTCTTTCTTTTTTCTTACATTTTTATTTAAATTAAGGTGAAGGCTCAAGGCAGAACACAAAATCTGTTTTTCACAATGTCCCTTTTATTTACGATAAACCTGTTGTAACAAAACTCCTTCCAGGATCGTGGTTGGAGATGCTCAAAACCTACACTAATCTAAAAGAAAGGGGAATAAGATGCGGATGGTTTTAATCTACGCAATCATATGGGAAGTTTGGAAAACAAGGAACTCTTGACGATTTCGAAAGAATGTTTGTTTGGCCACAAAAGCAACATACAAGATCATGCTTTTTTCTTTAAAACATTAATAAGGATTGATAGTTGAGCTAACAATTGTAATTTAAATTGGTCGGATTGATTCCTACCTGACTCTTTATTACACCTTGTAACTTCTTTTTTGTTATGATACCGACATAGTTACTAAAAACAACTCTCCAAGTGACTATTAAAGTAAACATGTTATAAAATATAAATTTAATTTTTTATTAGTTTATTATAAAATAAAATATATTAATAAACTTATTTAGAAGAATAAATAAAAATAAAATATTTGAGGTGATAGGAAAACAAAATATACGGAATGGAGTGTACCAAACGCTGCTACCACGAGTCCTTTCATTTCTGACATCCACTCGCAAATCCAATATCACAATCGTACGGCCAGGATACGCCCACGTCACCATTCCTGTCTTTATATCACAACCTAAAACACTGTTTGACTTTTTTTTTCCTTAAAAGATTAATTTTCCCATTTTTCCTTTTTTAAAAGGTTAAATATTTCATTTGTAAATATATAAAATGTTAAATAAGACAGAAATTTTACGATTGTTGCTTTTGTGATTTTGATTCTAGTTAGGATTCTATTATATTTTTATCTACAAGTAATAAGTATTTTCTTATGATTTTTTTAAGCTACTTTATCATGTCACGATAAAGATATAGTTAAGGATTATAATTAACGTTAGCATCGGTTATAAATTGAAGATGTCACGTTGTTAGGTAACATTTATTTTGTGTGGACAGAGGGCTGTATTTTTTAGACTTTGAGTGTGTTTGGTCGGTTCGAATAGACATATTATGTTTCTTTTACTTAGATCCTGTAGTTGATGCATCGTCATTTATTTTCTTTCACCTTTATAAGGATGGCGACATATAAGGCAACTACCCTACCCTACCCTAGCTACAATCGTGTAAGAGATTGCGACCTTATGATGAGACGATGGTTGTAGAGACAAGTAAATGGGTGGCGATCGAGCGCCTATACACGACTAAGGGGTGGGGCCGCTAACGATAATAACACTTATGCTTGGGTTTCATTAATGATTTTGGTATGGTTTAGAGAGAGTAAATTCGCCGTGTACATATAGCGTAAAATGATGATATAATGATTTATCACATGACGACACTCATTGCACAAAAGATCATTGGGGATTTTTGGTTGTTCTTTTGCATATAGAGTGTGTAAAAATTTAAAAAGATTATCTTCCTCCCAGCTCTCTAAAAACAACGTTCAACTTGCATATGTTGAACATATAGTTAGCGTTTATTACGAGCCAAGAATTTATACCAGTGGTTTATCATTATTTAAGATGGTGTTAGTCATCATGACATCACGTTGAAATTTTAAAGTTCTAAAAACGGCATCTCATAAATTACAATGTAGTTAAGTAGCCATATTTTTCTCTCACCTTTTTATTTGTTTTTTTTTACTTCTTTTAATCAATCAAGTTACGATAACTCTTTGAGTTTTTCCTCTCTTTTATTAAATTTAAAATATGATGTTTTATTAAATTTTAGATTTTGTTTGTGACGCGTTTATTTTTTTCTATATGTATATGTAAATATTACTCAAAACTGAGTTGTACGTATAAAACATTGAAATACAAATGTACAATGGTTTTCTTTTTACTTTTGTTTTTCTTTTTCACTTTTTAAAATATGATGTTTTATAAAAATTTTGAGCCTCCATTGCGACAGTTTATTTTTATCAACATTGCATCATGTTATTCTTTCCGCTGGATTAATACTAATATCCAAATTGTTGAAATCAAGCCTTACATGTATCAGGTTCCTTGTTGCAGCAAGTTGTTTCACAACTCCTTTGTTACCCTAAAATGTATATTATTAAGTATTCTTCTTTTAACGTATTGTACATGTAATGCAAGACTTTTGTATGTAGGCCCTTAAACTTTACACGATAGATAAACATCTATATGCTTTAAATGTTTGACGATTCGTATTATCTTATGGTTAGCACCTACGTTTGCAAACAACACCTTACGACCTTGCGCGCGCATGGTTAGTAGTCGATTGAGTAAGTATATCTACTTTGTAATCTCATTTTTAATAGTCATAACACAATATTAGTGATTTCACACTTTATATACATGTATTTATCCAAATTAATTACAAAATATAGAAATTGATCATTTGATCCATTGCCCACCACATCATTGGAGATAGGTAGCCCAAATATATCAATGTAAATTGTTTTGTTTTGATATGTCGTTAACCGTAGTTTACACAAAAAACGATATATACAAATTCATTTGATGAATTTAAAAACATATCATAATATATACATAAGACCATCTCCAACGCTAGGTCCTACTCACGTATTCGTGGGTTGATGGGGAAAATATGAAGGTGGTCATGGGCAAAGCCGCAAAGAGACGAGAGAGAGAGGGGGAGAGAGCGCGCGCGAGAGAGGGTATGTGTGTTTATTATTTAGCAACCAAAATAATGCATCTCATCTATGTTTTAATTAAAATGTAACACTATCTACTAGCTTACTACATACGTGTAACACTATCATATCGATTCTTACATTACATATGACAGACAATACTACTTCATTCTTATCACTCGCCCAAATCTAACCGAAAAGATTTTTATCTTAGAAAACTTATTTACCGGATCTACTAGTCTTTTGATGACTTTTTAGATTACTGACGCATTACTGTCTCACTCGCTTATCTTCATTACTCGAGTACGGAAAAGACAGGGGCGTCTCAACAATTTGAGAAGACTAAAGCGAAAATGAAATCGGAGGCCTTTTAAAACTTTAGCTTTAAAAACTTATCATGTTTTGAGGCACAAGCACTAGTTGATTCATATTTCTAAATCAGTTTATTCAAAACAAATCCTAATTTATTCAACGATTTTATATTCTAATATACACAATAACAAGTATAAAGTTAAAATAAATAAACAATTAGCAATTTGAAAATCAAATAAAAAGAAGCATATACAAAACTAAAACAAATTTAGAACAATTAGCAATTAACAACTTGTCCCTAAAACAAAGAATTAAAGAAAAACAATTACCAATACATTAAGCAATTTACATTATTTAGGGAGAGAATCAATCAATCAGATAACCCACTCAGCCTACTACTTAATTGTGAGTCCGTTACTTCACTAGATGTCCAGATGAAATAGAAGTTTAAAGACCTTTTAGTTGCAACGAAATCAAAAAAGCAAATCGTTATTCCACTAGATGAAATTAGAGAAACAAACGAAGGTTGGGGAGGTCCATATTCGTTACTCCAGTGAAGAAATCAAAATTCTGCGTGGTTGGGTTCGCTTGGGGCAAGCAAAATCATAGGCGAATGATGAAATCGAAGTTGCGCGGTTGTTCACCTTAATCTTTTGGCTTTGTTTGTCTCTTCGTTTTAACTCCCCCCGGCCCAACCCCCAATCAGGAATTGACCAATAGCTTGTGTTGAAGATTTATGACATGCCGACGTAGGTTTCATTTTTCTTTCATACCTTTTTTTTAAGTTAGTTTATTTTGGGCTTAGACTGAGAACGAGCTATACAATATATATTTTTGGTGGCCTATTAGAATGGTTAGACCTAAAGCCCTAGTTTTTTATTTTTTAACTGTTGAGCCGCCCCTGGAAAGAGATCTATTAACTTCTTCTTGAACGTCAAAGATAATTTTATTAATAAAACTAGCAAGGAACTAGATCACAAGAGAGGGAAAAAAATTACAACTCAAATCTACACCAAGAATTCCAACTCCAATTAAGATGAGAATTTCTTATCATCCTCAAGCTCTCGATTCCAATTTGAAAAAAAAAATAGCAAAAACAATAAAAAGTATTTTAATTGAGCATGGCGCGCCGAGCGAAGCCGATTGAATGGAGCCGCTTGGCTGAAGAGCTTCTCGAAGCACACGTGTAGGTGGTTGGGAGGTACGTGATAATAATAATTTTTCAAAATTTAATTTCCATTTGGAGTCCGCTCACTTGCTTCAATGCAGCTGTAGCGCAATGTTTTGTAATATAGCTACAAGACAACCCTACACTTTTACACTATTTTTAATATTCACCCTTGTTTTCTATTTGTGTCTACTGAAACCCCTATACTTTATACTTCATAACACTTGATAGACGATGAAAACTAAGAACAAACAATAGTATTACATATCCACTATGTATTTTTTATCATCGGCATTAGTGAAGTTTTGAGGGCCCCGCCCCTTCCCCCTTCGCTCAGAAGTAGAATTTATGCATATTTCATTCGAAATATTTATACGTATTGAGTCTGACTTTTTTTGATATAGTGAAAAAAAAAAATTATGGGTCTCGTGACTTTTGTTCACCTATATATTTGTTCAAGTTATGACACTGGTTATCAGACAAATATCTTTGGTTTTTTACTATATTATTGTTACATGACTTGTTATATCATTATTAACAATATTACTATTAGCGTCATTTTTTTATTCTTGTTATTTTAATTACAATATTCCAATTATTTATTTTTTTATGGTTTTGTTTAATTTTGGTTTTAAGAATGTTATTTTTGAATAGGTATATTATTATTGTTATTGTTGTTGTCATCGTTGTTGTTTTCCCTTCAATGAAGCTTCTGCTATGTTTCACGTGCTAATGAAATGACATGTTCGATATCAGTTTATATAACAATGTAACTATCATCAATTGCATTTTATCCATTGGTAACACCGGTAGATATTTTATGTGATTAAAAATAATACCACTGTAAATAATTTTTTAAATATACAAGTTCAACCAATTCATCGCGTGAGAAGAGTTTCCTGGTTTATTGACAAACGAAAAAGCAAAAAGTTGAAAATAAATAAAACTTAAAAGTCTAAAAGTAAAATAAAGAAAGCTTGAGGGGTTAAAAGAGGGATTGCACCAACCCATGCTTTCCGCTTTTTAAGATTTCTTTTGTAATTTTTCTCAATTTGGATATGGTTTTGGCGCGAACTTCTAGGTGATGTTTGGAAATAACTTTTTTTTATTAACAACAATGAAAAACTAATAATTAAGCAACAATAAATAATTCCATAATAATGTTACTATAATGTGGAAGGACCTATTATTTTGTATTATTTCGTTCCCGTTTACTTTTAGTGTGTGAGAAACTATGGAGACATTATATATAACTTTAAAACAAGGTCGGTGGTCAATGGGATTGTGCCACCGACTTCGGTTTTAATATATATTAACTTTGTTTTATCTTTATTATCAACTGTTTATCTAGAACATTTGGTAATTGGGAAGGTTTTTAGAGTGTTGGTCCGCGGTTCGACCCTTTGGGTTGACAAGTTTTTAGGTCTTTGGGTTGACAAGTTTTTAGGTCTGTTAACATTTTGATCTTTCTTTTCCTTTTCTGTCCATGGTATTTTTTAAAAACTTTGTAAAATGTCACTTTTATCCCCTTAAGTTTCTAAAGATTCGAGTTTACCCCTGTGCAATATAACTTCAAGTCCGTCTACGTTTAAACATAATTAGAAACAACTCGGGTCAAATATAACATGTATCTAAGCTTAACCTTATATACTTTAAGAGCGTCTACATTTTGACATATGTCTATGTTTTGACGTAAATTTTGTTCATAAATAAGTTGGGTCAAATATGAAACGTTTTAGTGCTTATTTTTATGTACGCATTGAGTTGACCTACGTTTCGACATTGGTTTGTTTGGAAACGCGTCGGGTCAATATAATACTGTTTTCATTTATTATACGTTTGGATGTAGATTTAGTTCGAAAAATGTTGGATCGATTGTAAGTCTATGTTTCGATATTAATTTTGTTTGAAAACGAGTCAGGTCAAATATTAAACGTTTTTGTTCAACGGTATAAATTCGAGTTACTCTATATATTGACGTAAAATTAGTTCGGAAACGAGTGGGGTCGATTGTAGTATACACTTTATCACGTCACGTACAATGTCACGGCAACGCGCGACGGGCAATAAACCTTGTTATGTCATTATATGACGAGTAGTAAATACATGTTATCAATAGAATGCTTGAGTCACACGTATCATTATACGCATGTTATATAAATCTTTTCAAACAAGTTGTTTAAAACATATAACAATAAACTAAAGAGAATTTGATATGTTTTTTTTTTATTTTTTATAATGAAGCATATAGAAATAAAACTAAATTTATTAATAATAAAACTATATAAAAAAGACAATAATCATGTCTATTCCTTGTTCCTTGTTAAGATTCACAAGCATAACTAACGACTACCTTTTTGTGCATCGACGCTCTACTTATTGTGAGGTTTGCTATGGTTACGTGATTAAGTATCAACGGTAGATGATGTTCTTACAAATGATATGCTTTCTAAGGACATATCATTACTTGTTTTTAATTGATTGATATGTTCACTTCATATGTGTTTGGCTAGTAACATAGTTTACTCATGTCTTGAGTTTTTCTTCAGATAACTAGTGTAGTAGTTTAACGCCTTTTCTTTTGCTTTGTTTGAGAGTTTTTTCTCCATGTCTCATGTTTGGGAAGAGTAAAGAGAGATTTGTATGTAGTATTTTATTTAAGTTATTGATATATACTTTCAAACAAAGTCCCTCTAACCTAAAAGAATATTCTTATTTTACCTACTGAATTGATTTGATCGATTCAGATATATATAGAACTAGTTTTAGTAAACTCGTATATTACACGTGTTGAATAAAAAACTATTGAATAGAATAAAAATTTATTAATTATAAATCGATATTGTATATTAAGATATGATTAATCTTTCCTATAATAAATAAAATAAAAAGTTTATTTCAAAACAAACGTTTTAATAAATATCATATTTAAAACTTTATTCTTATGACTCTCAATTTTAGTTATTTTTTGTTTATAAAAAATTTACTTTTTAAAAACACTAGTTATAAAATTATAAAATAATTTATATATAAAAAATTTTTGATGTTCTAAAAAATTTTCTAATTTTATAAAGAATTATTTCCTTGGAAATAACATCAGTACAAATATCTCTTGCTTAATTTATTAAAAAATTATTTTAATAAAAAAATTAAATAATAATGTTATTAATAATTAATGTGATTATTAAATAGGAGAGAAACATAGTGAAAAATGATAAGGAAGAATATTATGTTAACATTTATTTCTCCTATATACTTTTTTATTGGAGTAGAGAGATTTCTATATAATTTTAGTTTTTCTCGTCATTTTTATTTTATGGCTCATCTCAACATACAATGTATCTATACACTATGTTAGAGCCCATGCATCACATGGATAAAATAAATATAATATGTCAGAACCATTATCTTATAATATTTTATTTTTTATATGTCAGTAGCTATTGGTGAAATAAAAATATAATGAGTATTTAAAAGTTATAACAATTGATGAAATTAAAAATTATTACTCTTTAAAGATAAAATATGTCTAAAATAATATAATTTTGTATGTATTAAAAATTATTAAAATAATAATTTTTATATTTTAGATGTTTAATAGTTTAGTTTACTTTTTTACGATAATTATCATTTAATATGAGAAAGACAATAAACATAAATATAAATATATATGACTTAACATATTTAAGTAAAAAAAGAAAGTCAAATTGATTGTTTTTATCATTTTTGTATTTATTATGAGAGAGATGCGATAAAATAATTTTTTTATACGCTAGAATGATGACACGTGTAATTTGATATACTAGAATATTGACACATGTCATTAATTTTTTTTATTATATGTTATAGATGTGTACTATGTATGTGATGTTTTTGGTATTTGCCACCACATAAAAGTCATATGATCGTGATACATAATTTTTAGATTTTCCATATTTAATTTTATATATATTATTAATTATCAATTTTTTTGTGCATCAATGTTTGTACTTTATGTTTAGTGGGTTGTACTTACTTTTGAGTTTTTTTAATATTTAGTTTTTTTAATTTTGATCCCAATACTTTTACATATTTTTACAATTTAAACCCTATAATTTTTTTGCTTTTAACTCTGTCCCCTATACTTTTCCTATTTTATAATTTTTTTGTTTTAGGTTTTGGTCTAAATTTTATTAGTGTGTGATTTTACGTTTACGCTTATTTTTCCCCTTGAACGGCCCGCCACAACGCGCGGGTCCTAGATAAACTTAGTTATTTTTTAATATTTTATGTTTACGTGTGTGGTTTAATGTTTTTAAGTCTACTTTCCGTTCGATTTTATATCATTCATTTCTATTTTTTCTAATACGAGCTTTTACGGTGTTAATGGTCGCTGACGGAGATGTGACATTACTACTACTTGTCATGATTTTACGCCCCACAACGCGAGGAGTTTAATACTAGTTAAACCATATTTTCAATAGTGTAACTATAATACCATAACAAAGGTACTAGTACTAGCATCAAAATATAAGATGCACTGGGCATGGGCTTTGTAATAATCAGTTCACCTCAGCCCATAACATCATTCACTTAAACTCTGAAAGAATAACAAATATTATTATAGCACCAAACCCCATGAACATCAACCACTCAAGGTGTTTTAAAGATGTGTTATATTCAAACTTTTTTTCCTTTTTTTTATAACCTAAAATAGATTTAAGTTGAAGTAGAGTAATATTAAATTATGATCGTTCAAAGAAATTCACAAACTTTCATTTAGTACACGACTTTTTAAAATACAAAACTAATTTTCACAACGACGTATTATATGTTTAGCGCTTATCATGATGCACAAAACCGTATTCTAAACAAAATCTTTTTATCACTCACACTATGCATAATTCTTTCATAATACAGTTTTCATAGATCTATACCAGTCATGTATTTAACTCTTATTAAAGGATATAATACATTATCCATTGCTATGGCCATACCCATTTATAATATCATCATCACTGTTTAAAAAAAATCTATATATCATCAACAACATTATTTTATATACACGTTTTTATATAAATATCCCCTTTGGGCCATTCTTTTTACCTTTGTATCATCTTAGGTTTTCTGAAGGCTATCTAACTCCCACTCCATCACTAAGATCAAAGAAGGGTAATTTTTTATTTGTTTCATTTCAATTTGTTTGAATTTTCTTGGCCATAATTTCACATTAACCCTATCTTCTATACAAGCAGTATAAGAAACACTCTAATGGCAGCTTTATAAATTCACACTCGATTTTAGAATTTAGGGTTTTAATAGTGTAAGTTTTGTGAGGTTTATTCATTTGGGTATCTAATTTTGATATAAAGTTATACCCTTTTTGCGAAATTACTGGAATCTTGATTGGTTGATGATGGCTCGATTGATTATTCCTTGCAAAGGTTCGAGCTTGCCGAGGACTTGTCTCTTGGGTTTGATTTCTTCTGCTCATGTGATTATCCAATACTATCTGTTAATCTTAATCTTAATGTTGATCTTGATGTTTATGTTTGTTTGTTTTTAGTAGTTGTAAATATTAAGGATATATGTTGCTGTGATTGGTGAAAATCTTGAACATATGTGTTAATCTACACTGGGTTGACTTTTGTTTGTAGTTTTCAAGTTTTTTTTTTTTATTTTAAAAAGTAGGTTTTGATTGATTAAGAATAGTATTCTTGTGAAAAATGTAATTGGAAGTTTGAAATAACATGTTTTGGAAAGTTGGTTCATTGGGTTGGTTTCTTGATTTGGAAATGGATTATTATCTGTTGTGGCTAGGTAGATATCAGGAACTTGAATGAAATATGTTTCTTTTGGGATGTTTTACCATTTATTAGGATTAAACATGATAATATGATTTTGTTCTTTTTGTGTTTGGTTGGGGATGGACATATAAAGGTTACTTGGATAGTCGGATGCCCGTTTCAAAGTGTTTATTGTGATTTGAAGGATCAAAATCTGATAATTACTCTCTTAATGATAGAGATACTTGAATTTGATTATTTTGATGGTAAATAACCTGAAAATCAGAACCATTAGCAATCTATCAAGACAATCCGAAACTGATTATTAAGATTTGTGACTTCAAATTGCAATTGTTAGTTTAAAAGTACACCCCAACACCCTCAAGCATAAGATTTTGTAACTAATGTTCATGCTAATGTTACCTATCTATATATCTCAGAATAAGCTTTTTCATTATAAATTCACTCCTTTGTCGATCTGAAAATCAGTTATAAGTTTATTACTTCTATTTCCTGCTGCTTTTATTTGCTTCCTTTTTTATATACTTGATTGTGAAGAACGTAAGATGTGTTGATTGGACTGTGATTGCATGGTTGTAAGAGTGGTTAACTTATTTTTTGGAGTCAACTTTTTCTTAAAAGCCTCATCTAAGCGAGACTCAAAACATTGTAATATTTAGTCTACAGGATCGGTTGTGAACGTGTTATAAAACATCAGATTGCTATTTCTTAGTTTACTCAACTGATATCTTAATGACTTTGTTTATGTGTACTATTAAAACCTGTCACTTGAGATAATGACATTTATGAATGAAAACATTGCAGCTTCAAGGCACTTGTCGTGTTTCATCGGTGATATGTGCAAATCCCGTCTCTAAATACAGAAATTATCATAGTTCGCAGGTTTGTGAAAAGTTATTTTAAGTTTTTTCCTTGAGCTAGAAAATCTTGCAGTTTGTATCTCAGGACTAATTTGAATATTTTGTGGCATGTTATGGTTTTGTAGATAATACATAGAAGTTGCCGATTTCCATACCAATCTTTACCGGTTAGTATTTAAGTTTTTTTAAATTTATTTTATAAAGAATGATTCGTGTGTTTGAACGGGTTGACCTTTGTATGATATCTTCTATTATAACGAAAACGTGTTTGTTGTTCAGCGAACAAATCTAACGAGTAGGACACTTATTCGGTCTGTGGCAACTGAACCCGTGCCAAAGTCAGTTGAAGAATCGAAAATGGATGCTCCTAAAGAGATCTTTCTAAAAGATTATAAATTACCCGACTACTACTTTGATACGGTTTGTATTTGGTTCAATTAGAACACATACTACCCATGTAAGATTTGTGTTTATGATGTGCAATAATGAGCTTTAACAGGTGGATTTATCTTTTTCGCTGGGCGAAGAAAAAACAATCGTGTCTGCAAAAATCAGCGTCGTTCCTAGAGTTGATGGTATGATCTGCAATTTTGGTCATTTTATGTATTAATTTTTTTAATAATTATTATTCGTCAAACACTCAAAGCAACTGATTGTTTGATTCTTACAACTTTCAAGCACAGCCACATCCACACTATCTTCTACATCCTGTTTTATTACGGCTGATTTATGATTATTTTTACTAACAATTACTTTTAAGATGCACATACAAACCCCCTGAATTATGTTACGTTCTTTTCTTGAATTTTTTCATCGTCTGGACAGGTGCCGCCTCTCCATTGGTCTTGGATGGAGTGGATCTCAAGCTGCTTTCTGTCAAAATTAATGGCAGTGAACTGAAAGTATGCAATATGGAACCCTAACGTCTATTCTGAATTCATATAACGTTAATGGCTAAAGACTGCTATTTATTTTCAGGAGGGAGATTTTCACTTGGACGCAAGACATCTAATTCTCACTTCACCGCCAAGTGGAAATTTTATCTTGGAAACAGTCACTGAGATTCTACCACAAAAGAACACATCATTAGAGGTAAACTGGTTGTTATATAAGCATGTTCTTCTTAGATGTTGCTTGTTTTTTGGAGTTATGTGATAAAGTTGTGCTTTTTAATGCAGGGTCTTTACAAGTCTTCTGGTAATTTCTGCACGCAATGTGAAGCAGAAGGTTTCCGAAAGATAACATTTTATCAGGTTCCTTACTTCAAATGATTATTAATTTGTATTCTATGTTTTCTTCTTTTTTTTCTTAATTTTTATATTTGTTTATGTTTACCGTTTCAGGACCGTCCTGATATTATGGCAAAATATACCTGTCGTATTGAGGCTGACAAGTCTCTATACCCTGTGTTGTTGTCCAATGGAAACCTCATTGAGCAAGGAGACCTAGAGGTAAAAATATTGTGTATATTAAGCTCAATAGAAATTCTGATTTAGATTTTTTTGTTTTTGAACTCCAGAATTTTATATCAATTAATTTGGATATCAATATATCAAAGTGCTTATTGAGACTTTTAAGGTTTAGAATAAAATAATACGTTTCAATAATTTCTAATTTAATGTTTACATAAAGTATTAGCTTTATAGTAAAATACTTTACCTGCCTGTCAAATTTTTGGTATTTTCTCTATGAATTTGGAAAATCAGAATCACTCAGCTGGTACATGGTTTTATTTGTTTCACTTGTTATTACATTTTCTTTAATTTAATTTAAGACCTGTTTATTAATGAAATAAGTATAATTACATAATTGAAAATAATAAAATGGAAGATCTTTGGATTTGTTTTTATACTATAATTCTAATGCATGGAAAGTACTTTGAATCTTTGAAACTTACGGCAGGGTGGGAAGCATTATGCTCTTTGGGAGGACCCGTTCAAGAAACCATGCTATCTGTTCGCATTAGTTGCGGGGCAGTTAGAGAGCCGAGATGATACTTTCACCACTTGTTCAGGTCGTAAAGTTGCCCTGAGAATATGGACCCCACCGGAGGATATTCCAAAAACTGAACATGCCATGTATTCTCTCAAAGCAGCCATGAAATGGGATGAAGATGTTAGTTCTTTGCACGCTCTTTTATTACTTTCTTTTGTAAAGGTGGTGAAAATGGATGGGTTTGGTAACGGGTCGGAACAGATAGTTTTTTGTTCCGAGCTGGGCTGACCCTACCTGCAAACACTTTTTTATTCATATATTAAAATTTTCAACAACTAATACGTTAAACATAAATACAGAAACTTTTATTGTTGTTATTATTATCATCATCATCATCTAACTTTTTATATAATAAAGCAATGTAGGAGGTTGACCTGTTAAGATTAAAAAACTAAATTAACATCTACTTGGTTGAAAATTGACTCACCCCTTTTTTGCAGGTTTATGGTCGCGAATATGATCTTGATATCTTTAATGTTGTGTCTGTTCCAGATTTCAACATGTAAGCAATCTGTTTCTATTTCCTTTGAAATATATTTTTCTATTTTAACGAATTCTAATTACCCCGTAAACTCATGATGACCAGGGGTGCCATGGAAAACAAGAGCTTGAACGTATGTGTGCTGATCTTCATTTTTTTGTTATTTGGTTTCTGATTAATTATCTGCTGATATCTTCTTCTTTTGCTGATTGAACAGATCTTCAATTCTAAGCTTGTTTTGGCATCACCAGAAACCGCTACAGATGCAGACTATGCTGCAATTTTGGGTGTAATTGGCCATGAGGTATGCTATTTGCATGTCTCTTTTAGTTTTATATCTTTTTTTAATCATAATGACATGTATTTGCTTCCTGATCTACTTTGCAGTACTTCCATAATTGGACTGGCAACAGGTTCTCTTATATCCATTTATATATCATATTATAAATATCTGAATTTTCAATCTGTTTTTTTTTTCTAATTAAATTTTTTTAGTTATAAACGCTGTACTCAAATGTTTGTAGAGTGACATGTCGGGACTGGTTCCAATTGAGTTTAAAGGAAGGTCTTACTGTTTTTCGTGATCAAGTAAGGGCATCAACTTCTGTTAATAAGTTTTTTTTTCTTTAATGTACAATAATTGTAAGCTTTTAGTGGTTAACTCATGTTGCAGGAGTTTTCATCTGATTTGGGTAGCCGTACTGTCAAGCGGATTGGTGATGTTTCAAAGCTTCGTACATACCAATTTCCACAGGTTATTTTAACTATTAAAGTATCATATTTTTATTGTTGGAGCTTTTTTGTAACAGTAAAAATAACAATATTTATTTTTTTATATGTAACAATTGTGTTATCTTTTTATCTTTTCTAGGATGCGGGACCCATGGCTCACCCTGTTAGGCCTCACTCTTACATCAAGGTTCAAAACTCTTGCATGTTGTCTTTAATATCTCATTTGATTATCTTGATCAAGTTTTCTAACTCTTGATTTCATTGTTTTTCTAGATGGATAACTTCTATACAGTAACGGTATGATTTTGATTTTTTTGACCCTTTGTATATTAACAATTATTCTATTTTGGCAACAATAAGCCGACTGATTTGGGTTTTTTAAATTTATATAATTATAGGTGTATGAAAAAGGAGCTGAAGTTGTGCGCATGTACAAAACATTATTGGGAGGTCAAGGGTTCCGAAAGGTAAAACGATGGCTAAGTGGTTGAATATATGATGTATTGATGTTTATATGATTATTTTAGTGTAATACTGACACATTTTATTTTAGGGAACGGATTTATACTTTCAAAGGCACGATGGTCAGGCGGTAACTTGTGAAGATTTCTTTGCTGCTATGCGAGATGCTAATGATGCAGATTTTGCTAATTTCTTGCTATGGTATTTGACCAACTTTCTTTATAGGCTTTTGGATTTTTAATATGATTATTGTGACTTCAAGTTGCAATGATAAGTAGATGGCAAGTAATTTGTTTTATAAAACTATTTGGAATTATCGATGAGTTGATGACAAGTGCTTTTAAAAATGTATCGATAAGTCAATTAATAAAAGTGTGTATATATAGTAATGTATCGATAAGTCAATTAGTAAAGTGTATATTTATAGTAATGTTTTTTTGGTCATTTTATTTGTTAGTTTCTTATATCAGAATCTGTGAAACACTCTAAAACTAATTTCTGATCATCAAAACTTTATGTAACAAAAGCACAACTGATTATCTGATTTTGATTATTCATTACCATATAATCCTTCTCAAAACGAGCATCCGAACACCCCTTTTTGTCATCTAAAATTGATACCTTTTTTCTTTTCTCACTAAAATTTTTATGCGTGTGATTCCTGACTCATGTTAAGGTATTCACAAGCCGGGACTCCTATCGTGAAGGTTACATCTTCTTACAATGCTGAAGCTCGTACCTTTTCTTTGAAGTTTAGGTAAGTTTTTCTTTTTCCACTTCAGATTTCCAACATATCGATGTTTTTATATGTGAATAATGAGTCGATTTTGCTTTTTTCCAGTCAAACGGTACCGCCTACGCCAGGTCAGCCTGTAAAGGAACCGATGTTTATTCCTGTTGCCACTGGGCTTCTTGATTCAAATGGCAAAGATATGCCACTATCATCAATCTATCATGACGGGAAATTAGAGTCTATTACATGCGACGGTCAGCCCGTTTACACCGCAGTCCTCAGATTTACAAAGGTAAGTTTTGTATTTAAGAGGACTTTAAAAGTAATATATTCAATCTCAAAGCATCAAAAACTGACCCATATTTGGATATATTAGGGTGAGGAAGAATTCGTGTTCACTGATGTGCCTGAAAAACCGATTCCATCTTTATTACGGGGATACAGTGCTCCTATCCGCCTACACTCTGATCTCACGGACAATGATTTGTTTTTCCTTCTTGCTCATGATTCAGATGAATTTAATCGGTAACTTCTCTTAATATAAACACACAAGTTTTATTAAAAAAAACGAATTTTTTTACACGATATTGTTATTGCAGTTGGGAAGCTGGACAAATATTGGCAAGGAAATTGATGCTTAGCCAAGTTGTTAATTTCCAAAAGGGTAACGCGTTGGTTCTTGATCCACAGTTTGTGCATGGTATTAAGTGCATTCTTTTGGATTCGAGTCTTGACAAGGTATTTGCTCACTTTTTACTTGATTATTATTTCTAGTTTGATAAATTGATTCAATTTTAAACTAAATTGATTTATCTAATTTAGGAATTTATTGCAAAAGCAATAACTCTCCCCGGTGAAGGTGAGATCATGGACATGATGGAAGTTGCTGACCCTGATGCGGTTCATGCTGTTAGAAAGTTTATCAGAAAACAGCTGGCTTCCGAATTGAAGCAAGAGCTCTTAAACCTGGTACTAAAGTTAACTTTAACGAATCTTTTAATCTAGTTAAAAGAGGCTTTTACTTCTATTACACAAAAAAATGTGTCTTTATTTTCAGAAAAAAATGTCATTTTTCATTGAATATCAAGAATTGGTCAAACATGCATGACATTATCTGATTATTACAACTTCAAACAACAAATGCACATCCTAATACTTTCATATACAACCTTTATGTGACAAATGATTGTCTGATTATTGATTTGACAACATCACATAAATCACTTTCGAAATTGGGATAATTAATATAGAAATTCTTGGCAGGTGAAAGAAAATAGGAGCACAGAAAAGTACGTGTTTGACCACACAAATATGGCAAGACGCGCTTTGAAGAACACCGCCCTTGGTATTTTTTGCTTTCTTGTTGATCTTTTGTTTTAGGCACGTAAATCTTTGTGTTTTGACTGTTGACTTTTCGGAAAAAAAGGTTATCTTGCGTCTCTTGAAGATGAAGAAATCACCGAGCTTGTGTTGCACGAATACAAAACCGCCACTAATATGACAGATCAGTTTTCGGCTTTGGCAGCCATTGCCCAGAAGCCTGGTAAAGCCCGTGATGATGCATTGGCTGATTTCTATAACCAATGGCAGCATGATTATCTGGTAGCCTCTTTACACCTAAAGTTAACTATCTTTTTTACATTTTGTTTTTTTTTCCTCAAATCATATTTCATCTTGGAATTTGCTTTGAAACGATTGTTAACTCGTTAGAATTACTGGATTTCAAGAAGAAAACACTGGGATTTGTCTCATATGTTTTTATTTTTAGGTGGTTAACAAGTGGTTTGCACTTCAATCCTCATCGGATATTCCTGGGAATGTCGAGAATGTTTACAAACTTTTGTCCCATCCAGCATTTGACCTTAAGAATCCCAACAAGGTTAGAATCTTCAGTTCATTAGTTCAATCGCTGTTACATTTGCTTAGAGGTGGCAATTTTGCCAACTTTCTAAGGTTTTCCGTCTTTTGTATGATGTATATCTAACTTTAATTCGAACAGGTGTACTCGTTGATTGGGGGATTCTGTGCTTCGCCTGTTAATTTCCATGCCAAAGATGGTTCGGGCTACAAGTTCTTGGGAGAAATCGTGGTGCAGCTTGACAAACTGAACCCACAGGTACAGCCGACTTGACTACTCTTTTTCTGTTTATCTTTTCTCGAGTCATGTCAAAATCATATTTTTAGGACTTCTTTGTAATCTTTATAGAATTGTATGATAAATATCTTTTGGGCCATGCTGAGTTTACAATTATCTTTATATCTTTGTTGCAGGTGGCGTCCCGCATGGTTTCAGCCTTTTCTAGGTGGAAGCGGTACGATGAAACCCGACAAAACCTTGCCAAGGTAAACATATGGGTTGAGTTACTATTTTCTTTATGCTTTTAAAAACATTATTATTACTATAATACTCTTAGAGTCTTTGAACATAAATGATTTTTGAGATTGCATGCATGAAACATGCTAATTGGATGTCTTTTAATATGTTTGACCCATTTGACTGTCCTCTTTTAGTTGAGAGTTTATTTGACCCGTTTGAGATAAAACACACCTTAAGTAAATGGTTGAAATTGCCATTTATATCTTAGATTTTGTTGATGATGTCATTGTATTGTATTCTGATGGTTGAAATTCTTGTTGAAATTGAACAGGCACAGCTGGAGATGATCGTGTCGGCTAACGGGCTATCAGAGAATGTATATGAGATTGCCTCCAAGAGTTTGGCTGTTTAGACACATCCGTTTTATCGTTCTATGAAGAATCAAATTGGCTATCATATACAAAGTGAACTGGTATAAAGCTGTTTTGGTTTACATGTACTAATAATAAGTATTAACTTACAGCTATTGCCTGAAGCTTTCTTCTTAATGAACTTAAGGTGTCAAATCATCACATGAACTCTTGTTGGGCTTAAGTTGTGATCACTGTGATATTCATGTCATTTTTAGTTTAGTACATTAGTCTGTGGGTTGATGCAAAACTTTGTCCTTTTAGTGAAGCTTTTGGTCTTTCACTAACATGCATAACCCTTAGATCTCTATATTTATATTGCCACGGATGGTCCTTGTGGTTTATACATATTACGGTTTTTGTCCTTGTGGTTTCAATTGCAAATCCAATCTCCTATTGAAGACAATTACCTATTTACCTGGAGTGGAAACATCATAATCTCTCTATATTATCGAAGACGATGAGACTATTATCGCATCTAAATCTTCACATAATTAAAGTTATTATATTATTACTACTACTTTATAGTACTTGTATTAGGCTAATTAATAGTCTAATTACTTTTTTCATATAGAATAGTTTGGGCCCACGGATCTAATAGGCCAAAAGTCTAGCAGCAAAGCATACAAGCCCTAGGCTTTAAGCGGTTTAAGTCTTTAAAAGCATTCCCACTAGCTTTCCCAATCTTATATTCATATTTACATTAAAAATATTATTTTATTTACTATCTCTTTCAATTAAATAATATTTTTTATTATTTTTATTATCATATTTTCTCTCCTTCACTCATAAATATTTTTAAAAATATTAAAAAATTTATGGGGTGTACCTTTTCTTTAGATATAGGAAATCATTGTATAATCCCCATAAATATTCCTCATCTTTCACTCACAACCACTAACAATCATCCCTTAAAATATAGGGCACACTCACATCGGAAATGAGGAACCTACTGTTAATGCTCTAACTGTACAACTACAAAAGAAATATAAAGAGTTTGAGTTTGATTATGAACAAAACTAACACAATTTCTCACAAAATTGAAAGTAAAACTAAAAATGACAAACACAAAAATACAAGAAGAAACATGAACTTGAGGCGAACCTTGAGCACAATTTCTCACTTGGTTGGAAATCTAGTTTTGACTAGTTTGATTTGGGTTTGACCTGGTTCAAACCAGTTCCAACATATATGATTACAAACCGATTTCTACCCTACAGTTTGGATCTGTTCCTAAGCGGTTCTTGCATGTTGGTTCAAGCCCGAAATAAACACATGAACACACACTTGAAGAGGAGGTTTTAGTGCTTTAATTCACTTTTATTTATATATTTCAAGATGCATATAACGGATAATAACATAAACTGACTCCTTTATTTTTGAACCAACACATTAACTAACCCATAATTTGCTACTACATGATCTAGGCACACGAACCACTACTTGACTCGACAAACAAAAACTAACCCATGACCCCTTAAATCCATATGATACATGTAACTAAAATAAACTTCTTGATAACCGTCCAACTAAAAACCACAATTCATGCTTCACGACTTGTAACAAATAACCCGACCTTGAACCCATCAAGGTTAACCCATGTATTGCCAAACCAATTACAAAATTGATTTCAGTTCAGGTTCAAAACCGGTTCTTTTTTTGTTGAAGAAGTATATGTAATAAGAATATAAACAAAACAAAATATACCCAGTGATCTCACTCATAACAATGTTATTTGTAGATATGTAATAGAAATATATGTTATCTAAACAAAAACCAAGTGCTCTAAAACATGTACTCAAACAAGAGTTGTTCATTCCATAAATAAGAGTTGATAAACTAACATAAAGAGCTTAAATACAAGTAGCATCCACTTCAGGACCACAATTTACACACACAATACACAACTTTTTAACATTTGAATTTAAGATATGCTCTTCCCCAGACCCTGCGTAAAGCAGGAGCTAAGTGTAGCACCGGGTACGCCCTTATCTGCTCTTGAAAGGAATGGCCCTGATGACTATTTGATGGTAAAGAGCGGCAAGTGCAGCTCCAATGAAGGGACCAACCCAGAAAATCCACTGCAAATATTATAAAAAGAAAACTTACCCTTTTAGCACATTCATGTTCAATGTAGTTTTTTGAATTCAAAAGGTAATCTTGGTATGTTAGTATTATTGTTAAAATGTGGTTTGAAATGATTGACTTACGTGGTCGTTCCAAGCATGGTCCTTGTTGTAGATGATTGCAGCTCCTAGACTTCTTGCAGGGTTGATACCGGTTCCAGTGATGGGGATGGTGGCTAAGTGAACCAAGAACACTGCAAACCCGATCGGGAGAGGTGCCAAAATCTACAAATGTTTCACAAGTTAGAACTTAGATGTAGCACGACAATGATTTTATTTACAAAACTTATGTTCTCTAACAAGTTTTATAGTACTGACCCACAAAGGGCCTAGTTGACTCTTAGACTGTTCTAACCAAGTCTAACTGGGCCCAAGGTAGTCCTAGCTGGTCCTGGACCACTAGGCGTTTTATACTGTCTAGGTTCAGGACCAGCCTTTTGACACCTTTAGCCTTACTATATTTATAGTGAAATGACAAATATGACGTCCCACTTAAAGCTATCTAGCATATAATATGACCAAGAAAAGCACTAGTGCACTAGAATGTATAAAGAGAAATGCATTGCACATGATACCATCACCATAATTAACATGCCAAGGAAAAAGAAGATAGAGACATAAAGCTACTTGCCAAACTTTACAAGATTCTCCTCACAAGAATAAAAAATGACACAAAGGGTAGTTTTGCCATTATCCATAGAATGATTAATGAACATTCTTTACAACAACAAAAACAATGAGTCTTATAAAAAACCATTGGTAACCAAGAAAATCAAAATTTCTTTAGAACATAATATATACATGATGCAAAAACAATCAAAATTGCAGTAGTTCTCATCTTTGTTATGTTTTTCAAGTTAAAAGTAACATATTTGCCCATAATAGTAGTTCATATGCCGAATGAATTTGGTAAACAATATAATCAAGATTCTCTAAGAGCACAATCAAATTAGGATGTTAGTCTGTACATGAACCATAATAATCAAATCAGACTGAAACTTACACATTCCCATTTCATGGTGTCGAATTCTAAGCTAAAGTTACTTATTCGTCTATCATATCGGTTTGCTTCTCTATTTTGGAAGGTATTGAGGGCAAATTATCAACCATGAAAGCAATTATAAGGTTGTAAGGTATATACTTACAGGAACATGAGAATCTCTGGCATTTCTCTTGGCATCAGTGGCTGAAAACACGGTGTAAACGAGGACAAAAGTACCAACAATCTCAGCACCAAGACCGCTACCCTTGGTGTAGCCATGGGCTACGGAATTCGCTCCACCGCCCAAAGTGGTGAACTGATTCTTGCCCATGAAACCCTTGACCACACCTGCACCACAGATGGCTCCAAGGCTCTGCATAACCATGTAGAACACTGCCCTGGTCAAAGACAGCTTTCTTGCCAACAACAGACCAAAAGTCACTGCTGGATTAATGTGTCCTCCTGTTATAAATCAATAGATACCACATATAAACAAATAAAGGTTAGTTTTTTACACAAAATAGAAAGAACCTATATCATATCAAGCAAAATTGTGGTCAATTTGAAGAGGGTTAGGAGAAAAATATGTTAATACTGGAACTTAAAGAACAAAAGTTGAAGTTAAAGAGAAAATAACCTTTTTCTTGAATATAAATGTAAAATTCAAGAAAAACTCTAGTTTTTAGTCTTTTTGCCGAAAACAAGAATAATCCGTATCATATCAAGCAAAATTATGTTGAATTTAGAAGGGTTATCATGAAACATAACAATATTGAAACCCATATAACAAAACTTGAGCTTAGTGGGAAAACAATAATTTCTTGAAAATTCAGTGTAAATTCAAGAAGACCTTCTATTAAAGCACACTTTTTTTCCCTTTTTTTCTTTTTCTGAAATTGAAAGATGAAACCTTAAGTAAATCCTTACACAGATCAAAGTTCAAAATCATCAAAAACACTCAAAATTGTGAAGTATACCATCAAGAAGACCCAAAACAACCACTCAAATCACTATATTAACATAACACACTTAAATCATAAAAGAAAACACACTTTTCACAACTTAAACCAAGGGTTATAAAGATAACATACCTGAGATACCAGCAGTACAGTATACAAGTGCAAAGATCATACCCCCAAAAGCCCAAGCAATCCCTTGAATTCCCACAGTCCCACACTTGGTGGGAGATTTGACCACACCCATGACAGTCAACACAGTGATGTACAAGAACAAGAAAGTGGCTATGAACTCTGCAATCCCAGCTCTGTAAAAGGACCATGAGGACAACTCACCAGGCTCAAACAAGGGTGCTGGTGGTGGTTCTTTGTAGTCTTTATCAGTTTGAGCTGATGTTCCAATTGGTTGTCTTTCTGAGAATTTGTTGGCCCCAAGCCTAACATCTTCTTCCTTACCCTCCATTGTTGCTCAAAGATTTCACTCTCACAAAAAGGTTTGGATGACACTATGACAGATGGTGAGGTTGTGAGGAGAATTGAGGGTGTTCAAGGGGTTTTATAGTTGAGAAGTCATCACTTGGGTTCTAAAAAAATAAAAATAAGCAGGGGTTTGGGGTGTGTGTTTGATTGTGACATTGTGTTTCTATTTTTAGAGTGTATATTTTAAATTTGATAATATTAACTAGTATTAAGCTTCTCGCGTAACGGTGATGGCATATATCAAATAATATAAATGTCACACACCGTTAGGGGCTATTAACACCGGAAAATCTCGTATTAAAAAATAGAAACGAACAAAATAAAAGTAAAACGGAAAGTAGACGTAAAAACGTTAAACCACGCACGTGACACGTAAAACGTTAAAAAAATAAGTAAGTCGATGTAGGACCCGCACGTTACAACGGGTATATTAAATGGAAAAAAAATAAGCATAACAATGTTGAGCCTGACGTGTTAACTCTCAAAATTTAGACCGTAAATCGAAAAAATTGTAAAAATAAAAGTATTGGGGACTAAAGTTGAAAGTGAAAAATTATAGAGGTTAAATTGTGAAATATATAAAACTATTGAGTTTAGAAACAAATGTTAAAAGAAAAAAAATAATGTACAACCTTTTGTGCATATTATACAACAATTAATGCATACCACCATACACTTAAAATTTAGTTGATAAAGGAACAACTTAGGGTATAACTTTTAAAACAAATGGTACAATAATAATGCACCAACTAAATTGATAATTAGTATTATATTAATGAATTGTTTCCTGAAACTAATTTTATAAGATGTATGTTTAAAAATGATCATGTATGTATTTTTTAGAATGGGTCTATGAGTTTTCTTGATGTCATTGACATATATTATTATCTGGATAATGATTCACTATCATCAACTATAATTGATTAGCATTAGAAAAGGTTATAGCATAGGTTTAGAAATATATATTATTTATTTTCTGAAAACCAGTAAAATGTTAATTTAACTAGCATGATTCAAACATCCACTAAGTAATAATTTTCGATTCATAATTGCAACTTTAAATAGTTACTATCATTACTACTTATTAAATTCAACATATCTAACATAGAAAAAAAATTTATTGTAGTTACCAACATCGAAATATTGGCGAACTTATTTACTGTTCAAAGCCCGTATTCTAGATGATCTATTTCAATGCTTCTTCTCTAAACTTTCATGATGATTACTTTATCTTAAAAATAAGACTAATTGTAATTATCACTAAATCCCTATTGCATGTAATTAGATGCCTTCTACGAAAAAGTAATAAACTTTTCTTACAATTAATATATAATAAACATAAAAAGTATTATCATTGTATCTAAACGCTAATATGCTAGACCTAATCCGTAGGTGCATCACGAATGGTTGGTTTTTATCTATGAACGTCAACTTAGAAGATGTATAGAGGAGAGCTATTGAGGATTTTGTCGGTTTTAAAGACAAAAGTCTTTTGGTTGCGTATAATCTGCTAACTTAAATTTGATGGAGACGATGCCCAGTAATTCGTGAGTTACTTTTACTTACGAACTAACGACGAATTAACGAATGAAACTTAGTTATTGAAATTGATATGGATATGAATATTGATATTGACATGATGATATGAATTACATGCTTCTAAAGATTAAAATATGAATTGCTTGGGCCCTACTCGTGTCAACCGTGGGTCCCACATACACCCTATTCCACTTAGGCAAATATTCTTCTCTTTTTTTCCTTTTTAATATTATGGTTGTGGCCTCTTAATAATGTTTTCAGAACCGGATCGGACGTTGAACCGGACGCCTTACTGGTTTGGTGGTCGGACCGGTTGGACCGGATTTAACTATATTTTAATTATATTTATATATGTAATTAAATATATGTTGGAAATAAGGGTGTAAAGGGAGTCTCTCTAAGACTCTAACACCTTTATCCCACATTGGTGTGACAAATGAAACATTATGGGTTTATATGTGATAATAAGGTGAAAGGTATTGAATGTTTTTATGATACCCTTTACACCATGACCTACCCGCGCGCAGGGGGGTGCAAAAACGGGTTTCTGGCTGGAAAATTTGGGTCGCCCACGCACGACATGCGGACACGAATGCCGTTCGAAATAAACCGGGTCCGCGTGAAGCCGGTTTTTTGCTTTTTTTTTGCTTTTAATTTAAGGTTTAACACCCCGTTTTTACCCATTAAAACAAAAAATAATATATTATTTTAGTTAAAAATAAAAAATACCAATAACCAAAGTAAATTTAGGATTGATGGTAATGGAATGATATACGAGTTTCCCTTCAGTGCAAACTTGAGTTTTAGGTTTCGTATTCGAGTAATGGAGATGATCGGGTGGGTCAGTGGTCCGTCAGTGACTTTAAAAACCGTACAAAAAGGTTAAAAACTAAAAAATAACAATTATTAAGGCATAAATTGTATACATCTAATTTTCAAAACGTGCATGTATTTGCAAAATATAGACATTTTAATTCACATTTTATACATACACACACGTTTACCTAAATACGAATCAAATACGACCATCATAAATATTTTTTAAGTAATCAATCCATCATTTGACGCATTTTCATACCAGAATACTCATTCCCATGTTTTAGGTTTTGGGCTTACCGTCATTTCCCTTTTTTTTTATTTTTTTTCTTTCTTTTTTCCTATCTCTAGTGATAGAGCTAGATTTCACTCATCAAAATTTACTTCACACATGATTAAGGGGCTGTTTTTAGCCTCTTAATCAGCCTCTTAATGATTCAGGTGTCCGAATGGTTCAGCACTTAATGGTTCAGATTGTTTGTTTCGCGAGCAAATGTCTGAATAGTTCAGACATTTGCATCTGAATGGTTAAACATTATACTAGTGCCGAATGGTTAAGAGGTCTAATGCTGAATGGTTAAGACCTCTTATCTGTATTGGTCAGACATTTGTATTTGAATAGTTAAACGATATAGTAGCTCTTAATGGTTCAGAGCTTTTAATGGTTCAACACTTAATGATTCAGACCTCTTATTGGTTCGGCACTTAATCATTTAAAAATTACCAAACAGTCCCTAAGTCTTCTAGGGATAAACAACATGTGTGAAGAACTTGTTGATCACCTTCCATATATTAAAATAACATCAATGAAGGTGCAACTTTGTCATGCAATTCTATTTGAAGGGGCATAATGTAAATTAAAAGCAAACTAAATATAGAAAACGTTAAAAAGATTTAAAAGGTTATAAATCCAAAGGCATAATACCAACCGTCCAAACCACTAGAAATCGAACACGTGGCATCCAAAAATGATATAGAACCAATGAGTGTTATTTTAAGGTCCATCGAGTGGAAAACAAACCCACCGCCCAACCGACCGCACCATAAGATATAAGGTCATCATTTAGCCCACACCACAATATCATAACAAAATGATTTCTTTTAAACTATCTTTTAGTATTACATATACATGTATTATGATGTATATTATAAAATTTAGATCTAAGATCCTTAGAATAGAAAAGAGACATCTATGTAATATTTGGTAGATCACTATAAAGATTGTAGGAGGGAAAAGTATTTGGAAGTCAAGAAACAATCTATGCTTCGATCAAATATGACCCTCAGTCGTAAAAATTATCGAGGAAATCAAATCCTTGGATAGATGGTGAGCAGAGGAAATGACCGACACGTAAGGACTAGGGATGTAATGAGGTCATGAGGCGAAAGTGAGAGCCATGGTTTGTTTTTGCCTTTATTTTTTTCACATTCCCTAAAATAAAACGGTATACAAATTTGAGGTTAAGTTAGAGACTTATAGTAGTGTAGTTTTCTTTGAGATCATGGGTTCGAGGCCCATGTTATAAGTAATTCGTAGTTCAAATAAATAAAATTATTAGATTGAAATAATGCATGCACATTACCAAGAAACTAGATTTAGTAGCTTTTTTAACCGTTTTCGAAGACAAAATAATATCAAAGACAAAATAAAAAAATAATTTGCAATTATTTAACCGTTTTCGATTTAACCTACTGACCTACTCGTATAATATATAAGTAAGAATTGTGGCTTTCAACAATGCTAATGTTTAGTAAAAATAATAATAATTAACAAAATACCTACTTGGCGATTTTCGGATACATTAATTCAAAGTAAAATGTTTTGATTTAATCGTAATTAAAACTAATACTTAAAAAATATGATATTAATTATTTAATCAAATTAAGAATTCTAGATAATTAATCTGTTAGAAGTAAAAACGAGCCATAAAAATGTCTATTGATATGGTTTATTAATATATATATACATACACATACGCATAACACACATATTAAATTTTTGCATTATTTTTTTCCAAATGACAAGTAGTCGACAACTCGACAACTGTATACATTTCTATCAGTAAAGACTAAAGAGAATTCCAGATAATATTAAATTGCATTTACAGAATGTTAATTTTAAAAATTATAAATAAAAACTCATACAATCATTAAAGACTTATTAAACTATAGTCATCCACTCAGTTTTGCATAAAACAGATAGAATAAATGTTATTGATTGTGCTTAGTGAGTTAGTGGACAGATTGACGTCTCAATTATCAAATAATCGCATGATAATGTAATTTATTAATTTTAATTATTTAATTCCAGGTTTATATAAAACAGTAAGCTCAATTATAATTTCATACACGCGATAAACGTATATTGTGTTAATGTATAGTTATCCCACAAAAAAAATTCAATGGACTTATTTGCAATTAACGTCTTTTCATACGCAATAACATTAATAAACGTCAAAGAAACTGAATGTTCCATCAACTACTTAAGTTATAAGAGCCCATTAACTACTTAAGTTATAAGGTAGATTCTCCATTTAGATAGAAGTTACGATAGAGGACATGGATTTGATTATGTAAAATGTCTATGTGGTGTTGGGTTATGTACTTATGCTAAAAAGACATAAATTCTTGAAAAGCGTGAGAAGCGACGAGGAGGCGTCACGTGTCTCAAATGGCGAGAGGCTATTGCGTCTAAAAGTATAAAACAACTGAAGGCGAAGACACACTGTTGTACGAACACATTTATTAATTAACCAGTTCCACAAGCTATGCAGAAAGTTTAATATATATATTGATTAAAAAATATATATATATTTATTTAAATTAAAGATTAAAAAATATTGATTATGTTGGTTTTAGTGTGGATATCAACCTAAAACAAGAGTAATTATATAACATATAAGAGTAGTAGATTGATAAAATAAGAGTATCAGTAATCATTCATGGTTTTAGTAAATCAACTTAAATACCAACCTAATTGACTAATTATTTTAACATATCATTTATTAAAAGAAAATTGTGACCCATCCACATTTTTGTTATGTCTTATTATTATTAAGAGTTAAGTTCGGTTTTACTCCCTGAGTTTTAACAAAAATAATAATTTTCCTCCTAAAAATTACAAAAATCAACAATATCGGCGAAATCCCCCCATTTAATCTCTTTAGTACCTATTCTCTTGTAGTGCACCCCTCCAGTAGTTTAATAAATTGTTTTAATTTCAATTCAAAAGTTTCATTAGTTGTTTCAACTTAAATCCAAAATAATAAAACTTTTGAATTGAAACTGAAACAATTTATTAAACTTTTGAAGGTAAACTGATATTTCCAATCTTTTGACGTAACATAATTAATAATTACTTTTATCAAACCATAGGGAGCATAATTGAAATTAACTCCATTATTAAACATAACATTTCCATTATTAAACATAACATTAACGTATATGACAAGATAGTTGATTTATGTTTATTGAGTTTTTAACTGGATTGTATCCTAGTATGTTTTCATTAGATTTAATGAAAACCTTTCATTGACTGTATATGTTTGTTTTAATTTATGGATAAAATCATGACGTAACAATTAAACTTCAATATTCTTTCAATAAAACCACTCATCTTATCCATCATTTCCATATCGAGAAATTATTTTACAAATATTAAAAGTTTATAAAATTAAGTGATATTATGGAAAATATATCGGTAAATATTTTTCTTTTGAATTACACCCTTATCTGATCAATGAACAACCAAGTTATATAATAAGTAACAAGAAGCAAAACAAAAGCGTCTGGGTGGTGTAGTCGGTTATCACGCTAGTCTCACACACTAGAGGTCCCCGGTTCGAACCCGGGCTCAGACATTAATTTTTTAACTGTGTTTGTGGTTATTTGTTTTGAACTATTACGGACCCTTTTGTTAACTTCATCTAGCATTGGTAGTTTAGAGGATCCATCCGTGATAATTGCTAACCAAACATCATTTTGATACACATTTAAACATATGCATGCTTTAGTTTCTGTCATTAACCTATAAACCCGAACACGTGTTTGTTTGACCACAAAAGGACTCGTAGTCTAGTAGTATCAAGATGTGTAATAAGTATGTTTCTCTCCAAATGATCGAGGGTCGTAGTTGACCTGCATTGTCAAAATCACAAAACGACTGAAGTCGACTGTATATATAATAAACAACATAGTTATGATATTAATATTTTTAAAAGCTTACTAGCTAGGTGACATATTAATTTATATTCGTTCATTGAGTTTTACTTCGAACCTCTCTTTCTTGTAGTGTGATCAATGAAATAGTAATTATAGTTGCATTCTCCACATATTTCTTCATAGCTTCAAATATAGACATGTGTAGATAATAAAAAAATAATTAAAAAGCATCAACATATATATAAAAAAAATTTTAAAAAGATGAGGCGCACTGTGACGATAGGGTCCCTAGTCGAGAGTAGGGGTGTCATTCGGGTTTTTTAATCGGGTTTCAGGTTCCTCGGGTCGGGTTCCTCGGGTTTCTAGGTGTAGGAAATCAACCCGAAGACCAAACCAAATAAGTAAAATTTAATCGGTTTTCGGGTTTCGGTATTCGGGTTTATTCGGGTCGGGTTAATCGGTTTTCGGGTTTAGACTAAACCATTAAGTATAAATTATTTGTTATCTCAAATGTTTGTGTAAGCAATATGTATGTGATTAAAATGTATATATGAGATGTAACATATGTTATCAATATAGAATTTTATTTATTATCTTGATACGAAAGTGTTTTCGTATTTACATTTACGTTGTTATGCATATTCAAATTTTAAAAGACATTATATTTTAGTTCTCCTTGAAGTTCACGTAATAAAATTGAACCACTAACATTGAAATATAAAATTCAAAAAATTATGTTTTCAAATCTTGTAAATGGTGCCATAATACACACACATAAATATACACACATATAAATAAATCTTAGAATTTTTTAAAAACTAATATTCGGGTTAATCGGGTTGACCCAAATCTCTCAAAATCAACCCAAATACCAAACCATTTATAAAGATCGGGTTCGGTTTAATGTAATAATCGGGTTGGGTTGCTCGGGTTAGTCCTATCGGGTTCGGGTTGATTTTATTCGGGTTTGATATTCGGGTTCGGGTAAAAAACACACCCCTAGTCGAGAGGCAAGGCGCAAAATCATCGCATTGTATTTATATATAACTTTTGTATATTTCTCATATATATGCTAAATAGTTTTAGCGGTGTCAAAATTTAGTTGTATATATTTAATATATATAATCTATATATACAACCTAAGACCATGCGTAGTGATTTTAATTAATTTTTTTAATTAAAACACCATATATATACGATCATTAAAAGATCTTTTTAATTTTTTCAAAGTGTATACGATGGGTTTCTTCGTACCGAGCCGAGGTATATTACCAATATAACGAATGATATAAAACTAATCTACAATATAAAATTTTATATTTTGCTTTTTTCCCTAACTAAACACTATCTTTCAACTTAACGCAACTTATCATCTGTTAAGTACTATCATTATAATTTGTTATGTTATTTAGTTAATAATATAAAACAAAATCTTTTTTAATAAATCCATATAAACTTATTAAACCCATACAATCAACATTAACTATTTTTTCTAGAAATTATAAGTATTATTAAGGCGTTTTACATAAAATAATAAAATGCTACACTATTTTCTGACGCTATAAATAACTAAAATTAACAATGATTGTTATTGGTTAATATAAATGGTTAACGATCTATATACAAGCAAGGGTCCATAGCTCAGTGGTAGAGCATTTGACTGCAGATCAAGAGGTCACCGGTTCGAACCCGGTTGGGCCCTTTTAAGCTTTTTAAGAGTTTTTTCTATATTTAAACTTTTTGTGATTTAAACATGAAGACAACAAAAAACCAAATAATTCACAAACAAAATAAATAAATCCATTTCAAATCACCAAAGATTTTGTATTAACATGAAAAAAGAAAACAAAGGGTGACTACTTTCCTCAAGAACAAGGGTAAACATGTCACTACACCATCCCCTAACTAGAAAAACCGAAACAAACCAACCGAAAACCGATTGTACCAAAAAAGTTACACAAAGAATGGTCCATACAACAAACAAATCAAACCCTTTTTCTGCTATGATTTTTGACACCATTTGGTGTGTTTTGTATGGTCTTCAAGTGGCGTTATGTTTCTCTTCGAGAACAGTTCCTTCTCTGAGCGCGATCTGTGCTTCGTTTTCCCTCCCCAATGCAAATAAAGCTGCAGCTTGTAAGTAGGATGCAATGTGCCAAATTGGAGATATTACTTGTGCTTGTACTGCATCGTTGAGTGCTTCTTGTGGCATGTCGCTCATTAGATGTGATAAGCTTCGGCGTGCAAACACTGTTGGGGAGACCATGGTTCCCACCTCAATGAACTGCGTCGCAACATCAAACAAGCCAAAAGTTCATTGCTTTCCCTCGGAACAATGGTAAAATGGGTAGTTTGGGTAACGGGTCAAAACTTTCTGAGTCAGGTTGAATTGACCCGCAGAAATTTTTTCCGTTTTTTAATAAAGAATGTTTTAAATATGAGTATGAAAGAATATGTTATCACAATTATGATGTGTGTTTGAATAAAAGTAATTTAGAAGATTATATACATTAAAAATAAACTTTAGGCTTCTTTCGACCAGTAGATTTTATATGACTTTCCACTCGTTCGACACTTTGAGATGTACCCATTTTAGCTATTGTGTCTCGAGTTGAAACACAACTCGGATGGTCAAATCGATCTGTATGTAAGTAAAAGGATCGAAAGTGCCACCTCTAACTTATTCAAAGATTAATGGGAAAATAGGAACAATACAAAGAAAACAAATTATAAGGGGGTAAGAATTGAACAAAAAACGACCAACTTTTGAAATGAGACGACAAACCTGTGAATAAAAGTCTATTGCAGCTTTGAACTCTTTATGGCGAAAAGCAGAGTCCCCTTTCTTCTTAGAGTTCAATGTGTCTTGTATTTGGTTAGTCCACATCCCGAATGAAAGCTGCAACCCATTAAAACAATCAAGAATTATAACCAACTTCAAACGTCATAGTCATAGTCAAACGTAAACCTCATTTAAACCGTTAAGGGGTTGGCGCACTGGTTTTCTGCCTTTAACCCTCTTAAAAGCCATTTGCTTCGCGCAGACAGTGTCTTACCTAATTCCCTTGGGTATCGGTGGGGCCCCATGAGAAAAACCTTATTCAAAAAATCAAAATATTACAAAAAATAAACAAACCTCGGTTGCAGCACCCTCATCATCTTTATACCCCAAATTTTCCAAAACGTCATGTATATACGTTAAATCCATTCTTGAACAAGCTTCTCCGAGGGCCGTCAGAGGAACGGTGGACCCACCTTGTGGGATGCCCATTAATACATGAGATGGAACCTGCATAACAAATCGCAACGGTATATTTGAATTTTTTTATAAAACATCATATTTTAAAAGTTACAAGAGAAAAAAAACAAAAACATTGTTTGGATGTGGGTTTTAAACTGATTGTGTTGAATAACTAGAATCAGAAAATAAACAGCAATATAATGAGAAAATTTTATAAATATAACATGTTTTATGATCTAATGGTGAAAAAAAGATGTATTACCTCGGTTTCTTTTTGCAGAGGAGTTAAAGCGGAAACCAATGATCTTGGATTTGGGCGCTCACGTGGCTCATATTGCAAACATCTCGAGGCTAACCGTACTAATTCAGTTCCATCATCATTAGAGAACTGACCTTCTAAGCAAGAGTCAGTGAGCATTTGAAGATTTCTGTCTCTTATTAGATCAAGGGCCTGGTAATATTTCAAGTTTTAGATAATCAATGCAACTTTTTTAACGATTGGTTGACGCCTAAAATGCCCTTCACTGATTATACAGTAAATGGGAATTAAGTCAAACATTAGCAATCTTGTTGAATATTTGTAACAATATCGGTGGAGTAGTGGACAATAAGTAATCTTGCAATATCAAAGGCTAGGGCACATACATGGCTCGGTGGAATGTGTTTCCCGCTTAGAAGGTCAAGCAAAAGGGTGCCGAAACTGTACATCACACTTTCTGGAGTTACCCTTCCTACACATTCAATAAAGAAATTACAATTGGAAAAAAAAAATTTCAAGAACTCAAGTTATACTACGATATAGGCAAAAAAAAATGATAAGATGTATGAATTAGTACAATTGTTATAAAGGGTCAAAATGGGTATATACAATGAGACATTTTTAGCATGACTCCGAATGCTCTAAGCCGAACTAGAATGACCCCCGAACACCTTTTTTGTGTGTTTTTAAAAGAGATTATGACCAATCAATGCGTAAAGCATGATTAAAAAAACAGTACTAGAACAACAACAATCTAAAGTTTTGAATGAATCGATTTAACACTTAATAGGTTATATGCATAAAAAATAGAACTTGGGTGCCTTACAACCTATTTGACCCCATTCGACCCGAAGACTTGAGTGTATAGTCTAAATAAGGGTTTATATCAATAACTTTTCATAAGTTAACATTAGTGCTTGTTCTATCCACCTTACAACATGATTTCATCAACTCAAAAAGAAAAAACAATCATTTTGCCCGCATAGTTAAATTGCAATTTATTATATGTGATTATGTGTTAAGAAGATAGACGTTAATACCAGTCCTCAAGTATTCAGGTGGGGTAAATGCTAAGTTTGTACTGTAACTCTTTCCGTCCCTGCTGTTCTTCATTAACCCAAAGCAAGAAAGTCTTGGATTTGCATCCTAAAATGTGTTCCAAAGAAATTCAAGCAGATTAAATCAACGATTGTTAAAAAAATCGTTAGTCTAAATAACAGTAATCGAACTAGAAACATACATCATCAAAGACTATTCTATAGGCGTTAAGATCATGGTAAAGAGCACGTCCTCTGCTAGTACAATATTCTAAAGCTTCTGCAAGATATAAAGCCACCCGTAATCGCATTGCCCATTGCATAGGTTGTGTCTCCCCTATTTAAAGATGCAACAAAGATCAAAACTCACACTTCAAAGATGTTGTAATTATTATAATTTAGTTTTAAAAAAATTGTTACTAACAATGAAATAAGTGTTTTGCAAGGGTCTCGTGTGGCATAAATTCAGCAACAAGTAATCTTTCATCGCCTTCACAACAACAACCAAGCAGATTGGCTAATCTTGGGTTTCGAAGCTGACCAACTGCCCGTGCTTCTTCCTGTCATATACACAAATGAAGTTAAAATTATCTCAAAATATGCAAACTGAGCTTAACTTTTAGGTCCTATAATCACTTAAACTAACAAAATTAAATGAATATAATACATATAAATAAAGTATGAACATATAATGTGTTTACCAAAAACTGCCTTGAATCAGGCCAAGCAGATTTATTAAACCGTTTGACAGCAATTCGCCTTTGGTTTGCCAACTTCCCTTTGTACACGACGTTAGGGGCTTTCTCCCCGTGTTCAGAGACAATGTTTTCAACAGCAAATCCAGATGTAGCTGTTCTTAATTGTTCAATTGAGTATTCACGAAATGGTGGCAAATCACTTGCTTCACCCGGTTCATTTTCTGTCAATAATTAAAAGAAAACAATCAATAACATAACCCGGTTTGTTGATACGATTTAACGAGTATGAGCGGAAAAAAGGTGGGCCAGGCACGCTGGGTATCAAATCAAATTAAAAACGAGTCGAGTCAGGCAGACCCACAAACAATTCATTTACAGATAGTTAACGAGATCATTATGATTATGAAACTATACACTAATAATAATAGATTATGAAGCTACACACTAATAATAATAATAATAATCTAATTCTTTAAAGGGTTCATTATGGACTGACACAGGCGAAAACGGGATGAGATGTCAACATCTTGTGAAAAAAAGTTTGTTCCCCTACAGTGCTAACTATAATGCTTAAAATTAAACTTCCAACCTAATTATGAGAAAATACTTAGGCTCTCTACATTATCTTATGTTACTTTTTTTGGTGCAATTTATCCTTTCTTTAATAACTTATTAGCAGGTATAATGCATTTCAAACCCATTTGATCTGTTTCCTTTTAGTTAAATCTTTTATTTTAATCCAATGGACTTGTTAAGAGTATAAATATAATCCAATCAACCTGTTTCTGATATAATGGATTGAAATTGCCACATCTAAAACGGAGCGAATTTACTCACCAGCGTTACCAGGTGCAGCCACCTGTCCATCCTGTACAGTATCGCAACATGAGCACAGTCTAGAAAATTCACAGCCCATGGTTTCAAATACTTGCTGGTAGATGGCTTCTACTTATAATCCTTCGGTTCTTGATATAATTAATTATGATACAGATTCACAGATAATCAGTACAGCTTCTTAGGGTCTCGATATTCTGCTTTCCGCCACCATGAATCATCAACAAACCTAGTAAAATGCATTGAAGTGTTAATCAGGCCCAACTGAATTGTTTTAAAAAATGTCGCAAAACTCAAAATGAAAATTAAATACAAAATGACAAGTAAACAATTAGTTTACCAAATCATTCAAAAGAAACCAAAGCTTCCCAAAGCAACATCAAAATGTATCCACTGTTGCATAATCTTAACCAATTTATCTATAAAATGTACTAATCCATTAAATGTAGCATCCCCGTCAATAAACGAATTAAATAACAGTAATCAGTAAAGTGCAAATACAAGATTTAAATTAGGGTTTCGATGCTAAAAGAACATTGGTCCTTTAATGTTCCTTCATTTGAGAACATCAAGAACGCGTATATGATAGACAATAAATCAATCAAAAGACTAAAAATCAAAGCTTGTTCCTATTTAAAAAGCAACCAACGCAACACCAATTCACATTCACTATCAGATCTCAGCTATGCATCTATAATCCCCATTAATATCAATAAATGTAGCAAGCCCATAACACATAATAACTCAAATTAGCATAAATCAGTAAGCTGAAAATTACAAGATTTTAATTAGGGTGACAAAGTTTGAAAAAACCCAATTCATAAAATCCCCTAAATTGAGAAAGTCTACACAATTAAATGATCAATAAGTAAAAGCATTCTCCTTCTTAAGACCTCCACATCAACACCATTTTCACATTCACCAACTGTCAAATCTCAACCAATTGATCTACAAATTTCATTAATTACCCATAAACACAGAACACCCATCAACAAAATCTTGCAATTAGTAGTAATCAACAAACTACAACTTCAAGATTCTAATTAGGGCTTCAAACTTCAAACCCCAATCAGCTAAACTTCAAAATCAAACTAAACAACACAAGTTCAAGAAACCAAAATCGAATGAAAAACACAAACATCAGCAAACATCAAGAAATCTTGCAAACCTTTTGCTTGAAAGCACAAGAACACCTGCAGATTCTTGGACCCAGATGGGTCAAAGGCTCAAAGAACAACAAGGACTTTCAAGATTCTCTTTCTTGAATGGTTGAATCAGAGATCAAGAGGAAATGGGGTTGAAATGAGTAATCTTGAAAGCATATGTGCTGTTGTTTGATGATTGTGATGATAAGTATGCAGATCCCTTTGGTATTCCAAGCGTGCACACGATTTACTCTCCAAGATTTCAACTTTCCACCGACAATAAAACCTTTTTCACCTTTTTTTTATTTTTATTAATTGTCTTGTTTAACAGTGAAATTATGGACAAAAAGTACATAGAATATTTCTAGTATAACTTTTCGTATGTAGCTTCAATCAAACATTAAATCTCATAAAAGGTATTTTTCATTTTTTTACTAGTTGTATAGGGTAAATTAAAGTTCTTAAATCGTTTATATATGAGATAACTTGCTGATGTTGTCATGTATTATCATATTTTTCATCATTTCTGCTAAGTGAGGTTTGATATTCGCTTAACTTAAAGTTAAAATGATTAAACTGTATTTGTTTTTTTAAAAAAACAAAAAAAAACACGATACTTGTTCGTCTTCTTTGAGTCTTGCTTGAAACCATCACCATCTAATGGTCTAGTCAAAATTGTTCCTTAACCTAAAACCGCCCTTCCAAAGCTAAAAGGTGTTTTGTTTGAAACAAACAAAACAATAACAACAACAAAATGACTAAACTATCTTTGTTTTTAAAAAAACTTAAACAACTTAACGTTAGAATGACTAAACTATCTTTGTTTTTTTTTAAAAAAAAAAAACACGAGACTTTTTTGTCTTCTTCGAGTCTTGCTTGAAACCATCACCAACTAATGGTCTAGTAAAAATTGTTCCCTGCCCCAAAACCGTCCTTCCAAAGCTAAAAGGTGTTGTTTGAAACAAACATTCTATTTACCAACCCTACGTGTTATGAAAACTATAACTCTTAAAGTTGGTCAAAATTACAATAGGTGTCATTGATGAGAAAAGAAACAAAATTGCTTATAGCATCAGCATCCAATCTCGTATCTAATCTCATATTCAATCATCATTCGACTTTGACTTAAGTTATGTATACTGAGAGCAGTCACAGTGGAGTCTTTAAAAGTATGTGAGTGTGTTTGGTATATTATATGAAATGAATTTGAGTGGTTGTGAGTGAATGAGAAAGAAAATATTATTGTGAATTGATATATTTGAAGAATCACTGTTCAATCCTTATAATTTTTTTAATATTTTTTAAAGTAGTTGTGAGTGGAGGAAAAAAAAGTAATGATAAAGGTATAAAAAATATTATTTAATTGAAAATGAGAGAGAAAATATAGTGATTTTTAGTGTAATTATATGGATAGATCTATTTATACATTGTTGTTTCAAAATGAGATTCATCTCCAAAAAGCTCAGTTGAAGTACAAATTACATGTATAACAATTTAGAACTCATGAGGAGTAATTTTACGATCATTTACTGACATCTATTACATACTTTAAATAATTTTAAGTAGAAGATTTAACACACTTCGAGACTTGGCCCAATGGTTATTTCACATTACCATAATACCCTGGTGTTTCGTTCTGTAATGATTTAACACGTTAAATGTGCAAATGAAGTCATGATGAATTGAAGAGGGTCATTGACATTCATTTCAACATTCATCTGGAAATTAGGTCAACATACAACTTCAAACCTAATCTAGTTAACCATTAATTAAAAACTTTTTTTTTTGTTAAAATCTAAAATTAGAGGTAACCAATTAGATTAACTCTCACATCTCTGATCGTCAAAAGACAAAAATACAAATAAAAGAAAAGCGCTAAAAAATACAAACTGTTTCTTGTTTAGAAAAAAATATCTTAATTTTTTTTATTACTATTAAAAAAACTTTTCAAAAACATATTGTATAGAAATATAGTGGTTTGTGAAAGAAACAATAAAAAAGTTAAAATATACAATATTAAACTCTTATAATTTAAAGAAATCACATTTGAAAAATAAATGTTTTCAATACATGTGATTATTTGCACCCTATCAGCTAAGTATATATATCACTACTGTATAATATAAAAAAAGGATAACTACCATATCACACTACCACTTCGATGGTGTACAATTTAAAGTAAAAATTGTTTAAACATACTTAGAGCATAAGTATAAAAAAGTATTTGAGTAGGAGTAAATTAGACCAAATTAGCTTTTAATTAAAAACGAGTAGAAGGTGATCACCCAATTAAGCTACCCTCAATTTGTCATATTTTAAAGCTAACACTAATTTGTCAAGTTGCTTTTAAATATATTAAATTTAAAAACAAATAAAAAATAAACAAGTATGATTAACACATAAATAAATAAGCAATATAGAGATTGGGTAAAAAAATCTGAATAACAATCTTCTAAAGAACCAGAGTGACTTAGTATTAGGGGCGAGCATGGGTCGGTTTGGTTCGGTTTTAGCCTAAAATCAAAACCAAAACCGATATGTCGGTTTCTAGGTTTTTGAAACCGTTCGGTTTCGGTTTTTTCAGTTTTTGGTTTTCGTTTTCACTTCGGTTTCAGTTCGGTTTCGGTTTTTTTTTCTGTTTTATCATTTGCATTTCAAGTTTTTAAAGAAAAAATGATCCAAAGCAATGAATTTAAACTAAAAAAATTAGGCTTACATTATTTTATTAATACTTAAATGTAATCTATATATTCTTAAAAATTACTTCACATTAAAATAATTGCAATTCATAAAATACAATAACAAATAAATAAGCAATATAGAGATTGGGTAAAATAATCTGAATAACAATCTTCTAAAGAACCAGAGTGACTTAGTAAGTTAGTATATAATTGAATATCTAAACCATAATCAAAACAAATCCAAATAACCAAATCAATTGAAAAACAAACATTTAGTTATGGTTCTTTTCATAACCAGTTTTTTATACTCCGTTTATCATTATGTGTAAAAATTACCGGATTATATATTAAGTTTTTAAGTGGTAGCTGTAGCGGTCGGTGATAAGGTGGAGTGGGGTGATGGCGGCGGCGACCGCGATGGTGGTGATGGAGCGTGACAACTTGGGGGTGGCAGATAAGAGGTCGAAGATTTCATTTTCTTTTGTTGAATTTTCACAATTTTAAAGAAAAAATAAAAATAATTTACTTGAAGAATTTTGATGAAATTATTTTCAATGCTAACATAAGAATGATAATTCAGATTTAAGTTCTGAAAAAATTTACAAACAAGTTACATTAAAAGTTCTATTTAGACTTTAATTTTATTAAATTATGCAAACCAAACGTACTCGAGATTTGGTCTATCATATTATCTAGGTTTTTATTTTGTATCGTATTGTTGTGTACTATTAACTATTATATGGTGGACTTTTATTGGACATTACCTAAAGTTTTTTTCATGAAAAAATTGTGTGTGTCTATGTCATTACATGAAGGAATAAAGTCGCATAATTATGGTAACTACGAATCCTTTTTGTGAAATGCGACTAAAAGGAGGTTATATTTTGGTAAAATGACTTGTTAGAAAGAATACTATATTGTTATATGGAAGATTTTAATATATGCGTTCATGTTTTTATCACTCCATTGATTATTTTTAATGATGAATCTACATCTCTTTTAAATCACATCTCATCAAGATCAAACACAGGTCTTACATAAAAAAAGCAGTGTATCTTATCACTTGACCGACTTCATTGATAACCCCTTAATTCGTTAGTGTGTTGTAATCAGAGGTAGAGGTGCCAAAAAAATTGGTTAATCGAATGGGTTCACTTTTATAACTAAAACCATAACCAGTTATTAACCAATATAGAAGTAATAAGTTACTAACTGACCCTAAACGGTGTTTAGAAACTAGTTTTTAGTTTTGAAATCCCAAACTGGTTCCTAACCATGTTTTTTGACCGGCTTTATTAACCACTTGAAAACTGGTTAACCGACTAGCTATCAACTTTTCTTATGTAAACTAGCCTTTGGAAATGGCTATGTGACAGTTTTTTTTCTATATTTCAACAACTACTCGTTTTTTGGCCTACATACCCCATATGTTAGTATAAATAATTAGTAGGTGTGTTGGTGCTTCCTCAACTGAACCAACATTCAAAAACACTATTTGTTATGTATTAAATATATAAACGTATCTTCAAATTTATATATTATTAAATAACGACCCAATATTTTATAATTTTCTAAGTATTAAAGAGTTGATAAAATAAAGTTTGTTGAGTTTATAATATTTATCTAGTGCTAAATGGATTATATATTACATAAAAAACCAGTTTTTAACCACTATTAGTTAAATGGTTTGGTTAGTAACCTAACCGTTAGACCGGTTAGGGTTTTCATTACTCACAATCAGGTTATTAACTTAACCGATTATTTTAAAAACCGTTTTTCCTTTAAAATATCAAGTTGTGTTATTAACTGAAATCATATTTTTTTGTATTAATATATTCATTAGAGACGTCTATATAGTTATCTATTGTTTTATCTGTGTTATTGCGTATAACTATGAAGTACTATTCTTATAGATACTTACTAGCAACAAATATAAATTATATACCATAGGAAACAAAAGTTGAACAAAATCTTTTGGATGACTCGATGGTAAAACCTCTTTCCTCTTAATCCACTATGTAAAAGTTTCAAGACCTACATTTCTACTTTCTCTTTTCATTTGGATGGTGACTATTTGGGCGTCCAAATTTTGTATTTATATTTGGTTGCGTGTTTAGTCTAATATATTTTTAAATTTCTATCACCTTTGGAGTTATGATTACATTTTTTGAAAAATCACATGTTATAATAATAAAATGTAAGTTAGATACTAACTTTTTTTATTTCGCTATTTACCTACATATATTGTTTTCTATTTACACTTCAATTTTAAATATATTTATTTAATGTATTTAAGCACTTTAATACAAGCGTCGCAATATGTGTAACGAATGAAAACCGAGACCAATACCGACCGAAGAATATTCATACCGGTATATAATTGTTTTCTATCTACTTTTCAATATTCAAATTACATTCTTTTATGTACATAACTTACATTCACAACACACATTACAAAGTTTGCAAACTTGCTCCAACACACATGCTTAATTTGTAGTTATAGCAATTAACTAATGTAAGCCTTTGACATGTCAAGTCACTGAAAACATAAAATGATATCTAATGAAAAAAAAAGACTTATGGACATATATCTGAGAATTTCAAAATTTATTATAATAATTAAGAGAATAGTCATAAACAACTTTACTAATTTAGGTATTTTTAAGATTGAAACAAAAATATTGGTTCAAATTTAGGATATTTTGTAGTTAAAGTTGAAACATTTTGCGTTTAAAATTGAATATGATGTAAAATAATTAAACTAGCTTAGAAATAAAAGTGAAGTAGATTTCATTTCAGAATAGAAATGTATATGAAAAGATATGAAAACTAAATGCAAGACTAATTAAACATAAATCTATACTTATTAATAAAACAATAACTTTGATGCCACGTGGCATTCTATTAGGGCTCTATTTTTTTCATTTCCCGCCTAATTATGTATTTGTTTTTAGTGTAAGTCTAGGTTCATTTGACTAAAAGTCAACTTGTAATACAAGAGATATTTAGGGAAAATTTGGAAATTTAACCCTAAATTAAAGCACATCTTTTTTTGGAAATTCAATCATACCTTATATTTCTTCTTTCTTCAAATAATTAATTAACAAAAACTATAGAAATTATTTATGATTTTCTTCATCTATGAAATCAATTCCTTGATTGTGTGTTTCCATTAAATACTCGGTTTATATTTGACTCTTGATAAAAGTTACAGGATTTTTTCATCGACTCATCTCCAATTTGAAGGAATTCATGGGTATCTTTTTTTGGATATGAAATCATACCTGATTTTAAAATACTTATCAATCATCCCAGTTTTACGACCCTCGCGATTTGTGTTTATAAAGTCTGATGATATCGTCTTCGACGTATTTCATCAATGTTCTCATTTTGTCTTTGGTTTTATCAAGTTTTCTTTAACAAAAGGTATTTTTTATTATATTTGAGTTTTCATCCTCTGAGATTATGATTTATCCTATCATTGTCCACAATTGTGTTTATGGATTAATATTACTTTACTTTCAATTTTTTGATTTGAAGGTGATTTACTTTAACAATGCATCTGTAAAAAAGTATTACATTCTTCTACTTTTTAAACTTCTTTATTTTTTTATGTGTATAGTCATATTTTTATTATGTTTGATTAGAATTCGTTTGATATGTGCAAATCTATACTTATTAATAAAACAATAACTTTAGTGTCACGTGGCATTCTATTAGAGCTCTATTTTTTTTCATTTCCCACCTAATTATGTATTTGTTCTTAGTGTTAGTCTAAGTGTTAGTCTAGGTTCATTTGACTAAAACTTAAGTTATGATACAAGAGATATTTAGAGAAAATTTGAAAATTTAACCCTAAATTAGAGCACATTTTTTTTTAGAAATTAAATTATACCTGATATTTCTTTTTTCTTCAAATAATGTATCAACAAAAACTGTAGAAATTATCTATGATTTCTTCATCTATGAAATCGATTACTTGATTGTGTGTTTCCATTAAATAATCGGTTTATATTTGACTCTTGATAAAAGTTACGAGATTTTTTCATCGACTCATCTCCAATTTGAAGGAATTCATGGGTATTTTTTTTGGATATGAAATTATACCTGATTTTAAAATATTTCTCAACCATCCCAGTTTTACGACCCTCGCGATTTGTGTTTATAAAGTCTGATGATATCGCATTTGACGTACTTCATCAACGTTCTCATTTTGGCATCGCTTTTATCAAGTTTTCTTCAACAAAAGGTATTTTTGTTATATTTGAGTTTTCATCCTCTGCGATTATGATTTATCCTATAATTATTTTTTTGAATTAATATTATTTTACTTTCAATTTTTTGATTTGAAGATGATCTACTTTAACAATCCATCTGTAAAAAGATATTACATTCTTCTACTTCTTAAACTTTTTTATTTTCTTTTTATGTGTACTGCCATATTATTGTTATGTTTAATTAGAATTTGTTTGATATATACAAATTGTTTTTGATTTGAAAGTAATAATAAAAATCATATTTTTTTTTCACGGATGACTTTGACACCTTCAGACAAAATGATTTCTTTTGAATTTCAAAGAAGACAGTTCCCGTTAGTAGTGTATTTTGCAATAATAATAAACAAAGAGCCAATGACAATCGGTATTTAAAGTTGGTTTGTTTTTAAACAAGGATTATAGTCAGCTCTATGTTACATTATCTCGAGTTAAAAGTAGACAAAGATTAAAATTATTAATATAGATAGTGATGGGAAAACACCAACAAAACATCAAATGTTGTATACAAATAAATTTTCAAATGTTTATGAATTTGAAATATTGTTTTTCATGTTCAATTTAATTTTTTATTACTTAAAGTTCTTATTTATAAGTTTATTTCATTTTATATTATACATTATTTATACGTATAAATATTAGTAGAGAAAACCTACTAATATTAAGATGTAGCTGATGTTAACAATTATACATAAAAGTCGATGTACAAAATATTATCAACGACATTATAACTTACGAAACTTTTTAAACAATAACAATATTTTTGGATTGAACCCGTGTATTACACGGGTCTTTAGCCTAGTATAAACACAAATATCAAATTTAAATATATATTTCTTGGCTAAAGATGGTATCCCATGATTTGATATTCGTATATTTGGCTAAAGGATATTTTGGTGGCTAAAAATGATATACTTTAGTTTGATGTAGACTAAATGTAACTTATTTAACTAAAATCTAATAAAAACATATATTTAATACAAAAGATATACATACATAAAATATTCCTTCTTCAAAAAACCATATCATATTACATTTTGGAGTAAATCTAATGTACATCATATGATTTGCTTTTTTTACTATATATGCTTAAACTTCTTAGGTTTCAGTTTGACTATCGAACATGTGATAACGTTTTACAACTAAATTGCTTCAATTTTTATTTTTTCATAAAGACAAATGTTTATTTTGGTTAATAAACCGATAACTCATACATCAACCTTTATTTGGTTATATCGATTTTAATGTATGTCATGTTAGAATTTAAATCATGATCTTCTACTTAGGGGTTGTTTGAAAATTTCTAAATAATTAAGTGCTAAACCACTAAGAGATCTGAACCATTAAGTGCTGAACCGTTAAGAGGTCTGAACCATTAAGAGCTAGTATATCGCTTAACTATTCAAAGGCAAACGTCTGACCAATTCAGATAATATGTTTTAACCATTCAGAATTAGTATAATGCTTACCATTCAGAGTTCAAATGTCTGAACCATTCAGACATTTGCTCGCAAAACAAACAGTCTGAACCATTAAATGCTGAATCATTCAGATATCTAAATTATTAAAAGACTGATTCAGATACTGTTAAACAGATTCTTAGAATTTAAATCACGATCTTCTATTTAAAAGGTAAAAATCTCTATCGTAACAAAAAAGAAAACAAAAAAATTGTCACTTGTAGTTTCTAGTACTACATACATAATCCAGAAGACCTCAAACTCATTTCACTTTTGTCTTTACCCTCCTTCCTAATTTCTCTTTCCCAAAACTCTTGACCCTTTGTCATTTCATCTGCAATTTTAAATCTAGGGTTTTTCAATTTCAATTTCTATTTCACTTGCACAAACACCTTAAAAACACCCCCTTTTCACCGTCGTACACAGGTTTGTTTGCCCCAATTGCTTATCTTCTTCAACATTCTCCAAATTCAAAAACTTCTTCTTTTGCTTGTGTAATATCTTGTGTTAGAGCTCATAAAGATTGCATCTTTTGAACAAAAGGTTCAATCTTTTTCCATTTTCTTTCAATTTCTGGGCTAAAGATGGTATCCCATGATCTTTCTTGCAAAACCCATGTGAATCTTTATAGATTTTGATTGATCTTTTGTGGGTTTTGCTCAATTGTGGTTTTTAGGTTAAATTTATAGGTGGGTGTGTGATTAGTTAGTAAATGCATGGATGGAAGGGAAGGAATTCAATCGTTTTATCTCAATGGAGGGTTTCGTGGGTCGGGTTCTAATGTCGGGTCGGGTAGTCAGGGTGGAGTATTTCAAGGCCCACCACCTGGTTTTAAGGCTCAATCAAACCCTAACTTGTCTCCCCATGGCCATAATAATATGAGGTTAGGATCATCAGTAGGTTCTTCATTCCATTTGGAACATAATCCACCACAAGCACCACCACCATCAGCATCCAATTTCCCTCATGGGTTTAACATGGATGGTGGTGGTAGCGGTGGCGGTAGCGGTGGTGGTGGTGGTGGTGGTGTGAGTGATGATGGTGATGGTGCAGCCACCATTGCCACACCTGGAAGTGGGAATGAGTCTGTTGTAAAGAAAAAGAGAGGGAGACCTAGAAAGAATCCCCCTGATGGGTCCCACATGGCGTTAGCGCTAGCACCTGCACCGGCGGTTGGGACACCTGATCCAACCACGCCTACGCCGCAAAAGAAAAGGGGGCGGCCTTGTGGCAGTGGCAGGAAACAGCAGCTTGCAAATGTTGGTATGTAATATGTTATGATGTTTGGTTGCTGTCTGCATTATAATTTGGCTTTATGTATGTTATTTTGTATAAGTAAATTGTGAGTAGGCATTATTGGTTTAGTTAGTTGTATCTCGTTCTACATTGGTTGGTATGAACCGTATCGTGGTTTTAGTAGATTTAGAATTTAGTGGTTAATTTGGGTTCAAAGTTTAACAAATTGGTGTACAAATTGGACAACTGGCCTCCTACCATGGTTTTAGTTGACTTGAAGATTTTTATTGTTGCCTACCATTACCTCCTATTGTGATTTTAGCTTTTTAGTTGATTAGGGCCTTAATATATGCTTAATGTTTTTGGGGGGTTAGGTTAAAGCGATGGGCTTAGAAGCCGGTGACCTGTGCATATGTTTTGGGGTTTCGATTAGTTTTTAATAAGAGGTGGCAAAATGGATGGGTCGGCACTAAAAAAAATATTTTAATATGGTTACTTTTAGTGCTGATTGAAGCGGGTCAGGTGTTCTCAGTTTCTCACAAATATATTTTGTCTAATTTTGGAGGAAGTCATATTTCCTCTAGATATCAAGGAACACTATTCATTCCTAAAAATAACTACTTTATTATTTGAACTTGTTCTCATTATACGGTTTTGTTAGAAGAATAATTTAATTAACCTAAAACATTGTATAAAGATTCTTAAATCGGCATGAATCTTTTTGGAGTAAACGGTAGATTAAAATTATATAGTGGAAGAATATTTTTAAAAGTTGCTCCTTTTTTCTGGATGGAGAAGTGGAGATGACCTAAGTCACACCCAAATCAACCCATGTATAATTAAATTGTAGAAATTGCCACCTCAAGGCACAAAGTATCTTTACCTACATTGGGCATGGTTATCCATTCAAGTCCTTTAGGACCCCTTGACCCTTGTATGTGGATGACCGACTGACCGTTAGCCTCTTACTGTTATTTTATCTCACTTAGGGGCTGTTTGGCAATATTTGAATGATTAAGTGCTGAACCAATAAGAGGTCTAAACCATTAAATGCTGAACCGTTAAGAGGTTTGAACCATTAAGAGCTAGTATACCGCTTAACTATTCAAAGGCAAATGTCTGACCAATTCAGATAAGAGGTCTTAACCATTCAGCATTAGACCTCTTAACCATTCAGCATTAGACCTCTTAACCATTCAGCATTAGTATAATGCTTAACCATTCAGAGGCAAATGTCTAAACCATTCAGATATTTGCTCGCAAAACAAACAGTCTGAACCATTAATTGTTGAACCATTCAGACATCTGAACCATTTAGAGGCTATCAAACAGCCCCTTAGACTAGTCTAAAGCTTTACACATGGACTGTTAGCCTAATAGACATAAGGGACAACTTGATACAAGAATTAATTTCTGTTTAATATCATTTTTGGATCTTTTATGGTGCTTATTGAGTTGCATCTGTTGTTTATAATAGAATTGCAGTTATATGTTTTCATTGATTTCTTGTTGAAATGATGTTTAGGCGAATGGATGCATAATTCAGCAGGATCGGCCTTCACACCTCATATCATCCATATATCAGTTGGAGAGGTATGTGAAAATATAATAGAACTACTACAAAATTTTATAAAATATTTGGGACAATCAATTAACATTTATAAAGGAATCTTGTGTACCAAAATCAATATTGTTGAAACTTTTTAATGATTACTAGGCAAAAATTTTAACTTTTGTTAGGGTGTCGCGGTTTATTTCCAATCATCGTGAAAATGAACATTTTTTGTGGAACTTTGACAATTATGAATCTTGAATTCGGAACTTAATAGTTTATTGTGAGCGCATATGTTACAGGATGTTGCAGAAAAGATATTATCATTTGCACAACAGAGGCAACGGGCGCTCTGCATTATATCAGGCAGCGGTTCTGTTTCCACCGTGACATTACGTCAGTTTACGGCTGCTGGTGGCACTGTGGCTTATGAGGTTTGTTCAGTTAACACATTATTTCGATGCACACTTAGAATCTTTATTGCACTGGTTTCCTTGCCTAAAATATAGGGGTGGCGATATGGGCGGGTTATGTTACATGTCAAAACATGTAGTTTTTGGTACAGGTCAAAATGGGTCGGGTTGGGTTGGTTTGATTTTACTTGCTTAAAATAAACACAGCCTAAATGTTTGAGTTAGTTTGATGCCCATTAGTTGATCATAACTCTAACATTGTTCTATCAACTTCTTTGTAGGGTGAGTTTGAAATACTATGTTTGTCGGGTTGCTATCTGCTTGCTGAAACCGGTAGTGCCCGCAATCGAACCGGTGGTCTTAGCATTTCTGTTTGCGATTCTGATGGTCAAGTGATTGGCGGTGCAATTGGTGGTAAACTCATCGCCTCCACCCTAGTCCAGGTATCATATCCACATCTCGTGTTATTTTCACTTCCATTTTTCACCAAATCACACATTCTTCTCTGGTCGCAGGTGGTGGTTAGTAGCTTCGTGTATGGCGGTGGAGATAATTCTAAAGCAAAAACCGCAGTCGAGCCACCCTCGGGAGATGACAAGAGTCCTGGAGTTCAGCTTAACTAGACATCATCCTGTAGATTTATGGTGTGCTGTGTTGATGTATTTGTAACAAAAAAAGGTTTACATCTTTGTGTTTGTTTAGTTGTAGAACTTTGGTTTTTTAATTGTTGAGGAAATCTTGAAATGCACCATTGGCTATCTGTAGTATCATTTCATTAACTGGGGTTTAAAAGTTATCTTCTTTTAGGCTGGAATATGTTCATTTGACCATTTCTGGTGTTTGTTCATTGCAATTTTAGCAAATTCTTTCATGTTTCTTGAACCATACATGTCAAAGTTTACATCTTTATGTTATTTTTTAATTGTTGAATAAATTTTAGCTTTAAGACCACATATTTCCGTAGGTCTCAGCACCCAAGTAGTGGCATAATGATAAAAGATAAAGACGTACATATCAAAGGTTATTTTTCATTGATAAAAACTTAGCTTATATATAAACTGCCATCACAACATAAAGTTCAAACTTCGACCCTACATCGAAATAAAACATTCGGGAACTAAAATACTCATAAAACTATGATGCTACACGATGCATACGATGCCGAGGCTTATTTATAGTGAAACTATGAAGCATAGATCATAGGGACAGTTCTTAAGCAACACCAAGCAGCTTCTTGATATCCTTCTGCAAGACCAAAAAGAAGAAACAGAATTACATGAGTTTTTGGGTAGTTAAATGTAGACAGATGATGTTATAAAGCAAGCTTTTACCTCAATGCTGAGAGGAGTGGTGGTTGGAGCATAACGGTCGACGACTTTTCCTTCTCTATCGACTAGAAACTTTGTGAAGTTCCACTTGATGCTGTCACCAAGAAGCCCTCCTTTGCTCGACTTCAGGAAGTTGTACAAGGGCTCGGCGTTTTTGCCATTCACATCAACCTACATTAACCAAATGTCCAACATATTCGGTCAGCAGAAGCACAAACCATTTTATTACATCCTTGGTTTCAAAAGCACGAGGTGTGAGGCGAGAGCATCATACGCGATGTGTTGTTCAATGTATAGCAAGATAAGTTTTATTTACAACATGAGGTGCAGCCTCAAGGCCTTGAGGCGTTATCTAGATTGTCTGAGGCGCCTCACACATCAGGATTGCTTTTTAAAACCAAGATTACGTCTAATTGACTGATTCTTATTATATAATGCTAGATAATCACTATCAAAAGGCACACGCGAAAAACTTCCAAGTTGTTCCAATGTTTTCGTTTGAATTACAAAACAATTAGTAGAATACCAACCTTGGCAAAGACGGGATATTCAGCCTTAAAACGAGTGCAAACAAACTCCTGAATTTCATCATTGCTTCCTGGTTCTTGCCCATTAAACTGATTGGATGGAAATGCGAGAATCTCAAGACCTATAAGCCACATAAACACAATTAGCCTATGTCCAGAATGCTGGAAGAAAAACAAACATTACAAGAGTGTGAGAAAAGATCGAACCTTGATCCTTGTACTTCTGGTACAAGGTTGTAAGCTCAGGGTAGTTAGAATTTGTAAATCCACTGAAACACACAGTAAAAGGGCACATTAAGAGGAGGTTAATATTAAAAGGTACTTAAAAAGTTCAAATACATATGTGTTGCATTCATAGCACTGTTAATGGAAACCGATTAGAACATATGGTTTAGTGGATTACCATTGTGATGCTACATTAACAATCAACAACACCTTCCCCCTGTAGTTGCTAAGATCCACTTCTTGGCCCTTGGCATCCTGAAAGAAAACCAAACCAATGCTCAATAAGGACTGTTGACAGAGGTCTTTGTATGTATATTTTCACAAGTGCAAAGAAAATAACTTTACAGTACATTTAAACCATAGGAGGCGAATGCTCTAGGCACACTTAAGGCACAAAGGGTGAACCTCGAGCCAGGGCACGAGGATGTCGCTTTTAGGGGTTTTAGACATGTTCTAGGCTGGTTTGGACATGTTGCTATGAGCCTTAATAGATGAAAGGCGCGCGCCTTTCTCGCCTTTGACTACCATGATGTAGACTAGATGCAAATGATCACAATCCAATGAAATGCTCAACCAACAAATGTAAGATCATGATATGTAACAACAAAATCATGAATTCGACGAGCAAAAGCATCTAATTTTTCGCTCTAATTTACGCCTTTATTCTAGAATTCATACATCTCTTGCTAGGATCCAACAATGTTTTTGTTTAATTATGTTTTGGCAGCTATTACAGATCCTGATTGAAGGTTGCTATGCCAACTTACCATTCATTGTATAATTTACAACAATTATAACAATGAATATACAAACTAATTAATTCAAGAAACATATTCAAAACACCCAAATATTAACATAATCAACATCAATCATTTATCAATGGAAATCATTTCAATACCCCAAAATCAAGATAACATGGATTAAACACAAAACAAATTACAAGATCAAGATCAAGATCAAGATCAATTTTTTCACATATAAGCATACTGAACAACAAATACCCACAATTTAACCTAAATCGTTAACCAATTAAAACATTCAAAACCCTAATATCAAAACATCAAAACCAAACCTTGAACCCACGATAAAAAGCGAATCTTTAATCAACGAAATCATATCAAAACCATGAAACGAAAATCAACAAACCTTAACAGTGAAGTCGTAAACTGATTGCTTCGATTGAGTCGCCATTGATCGAATTGATTTCGAACCTAACACAGGGGTTCTGTTCTTACTACAGAATCTTGTGGAAAACCAAGATCTTTTCGAACCTATTGGATGAGATGATGAAGAAATTGATGCAATTACAGGAGAATTCAAAAGGGTTTTCGAAGGGGAAATGAGAATTCTTTGAGCAATAAGATTATTATTGAACACACGAGCTGATGATGAACAGAACATTGGTGATCTGTATTTATAGAAATTGAAATCATCTGCTGCTGAAAACGTGTTATATTGTTGTCGTGTGTGTGTGTGTGTGTGTGGGTGTTGGGGTGGATACGTGGCGGTTGCCGGGTTGATGACGTGGCCGGTGGTGGGTGGCGGAGGTACGGTGGTGATCTAACGGTGGTGATTTGTTGTTGTGAGATCTAACGGTGAGAGTTATTATTACGTGTGAATGCAGAGTACAAAAGGTGTTTTGTTTAGAAGTTTTTACAAAATAACCCTTTGAGGTTTGGTGTGTTGATAATTTTAGTCTTTTTATTACTTGCCTTTTGTCATGTTGTTATTTATTTTTTATTTTTTTATTTTTATTAAAGTTAAGTTCAATTTTACTTCTTAAGGTTTGTTAAAAATAACTATTTTCCTCCAAAAGATTTAAAAACATCAATTTACCTCCAAAAGTTTCATAAGTTTTTTCAATTTTAGTTCAAAAATTTCATTAGTTGTTTCAACTTTATCCAAGATGATGAAACTTTTCGAGTGAAAATGAAACAACATATGAAACTTTTGGAGATAAATTGATGTTTTTAATCTTTTGAAGTAAAATAATTAATTTAGTCAAATCTTAAGGAGCAGAATTGAAATTAACTCTTTTTATTATTTTCTATGACAATTTGATTCCAAACTAGCAAGAAGCTAGCAACAAAGAACATACACCAATTTAACAACGAGTACAATTGAGTTCAAAAAGAAAAAGATCTTCATTATAGTCGGTCTATCGATTGTAGTTGTTTAGAGCGATTTTTAATCCAGATGAATGATATAAATTTGATTGATGCTATTATCCATTCAATTGATGTAGTTTTCCCTTCATGATAGAGTTGTGTTTGTAGTTATTGTTGATTAGATTTCATGTAATCATGTAAGTGTTTTGATTACTGAAGTTCGTTTCTCGCATTTTAGGACATATAGGAATACATATGCAAACCTGAACACTAATAGAGGTGAGCATGCTACCTTTTGTTTGTCGTTTTAGTGCATGTCTTTGACGTATCAGTTCAAGAACTCTGGATTTACATCTTGTTTGTTCTCGTGTGGGAAGTTTATATATTGATTTTGCTTTAGGGTGGTTTTGTAATCATCATAGTTTAGTTTTTATTTTTGTTTGTATTAAAATTTGAATTTTATGTTACTATGGGATTTTGAATTTAGGTACTTGGATACTTGGAGTTTATAATGGTGTTTGATGGATAGTAAGTTACATATAAGGCAAATTTGTCTTTTAGAAAAACTTAGTATTTTTAAATTTTAAAATACAAATTTCTATTTAAGTTATATCCACACAATTTGCTTTTGTTTTTTATTGAACTCTTGTTGACATGTTTAATGTTTTTATAGTTGTAAATATGAAGAACAATGTTACAATACGACGAGATACACTCGAACCCAAAGAGTCTCACTCCATACTTGTGAAACATCTACCAAAAACCACCAGTGTGATGAGAATTTGTTTCAACACATGTTAGGTCCTGTTTGAAACCTCCAACAATGGATGACTCGGTCAGCATCAAAGAAAAGCCTGACTCGGTCAGAAGCAAAGAAAGGGTGGGTCAGAAGCAACAAACTCGGTCAGAAAAAGAGGAATGAAAATCAAACAGCCTGACCACTTACCCGGTCAGCAGTCAACTCTGACTAGACCGGGTAAACTGATATCAAACAACCCTTTAGTTGAATCATGATTGTGACAGATGTAAAGTTTATATATGTTTTAAAAGTTAGAAGGGGGTAAAGTGAACAAATATAAATCTATAAGAACTTTATTTCAAATACATAGTTTCAAAATCGAAATTGTGACAACAAATTGCGGTTCCACACTTTGTCCGTGGGTCTCTCTTGATCCCTTTTCTAGAAGCCCTTCAAATTGCTTTTATAAGTTTTTTAATTTATACATTTTAAATAATTTACAAATTACAACCATCAATTTACATTTTTGTTCATAACTAGAAGTTTTTAAATCCTATAAACAATAATTGAGAATTTAAACTAAGAAAAAACTATGACATGGATGTTTTATTAAAAAAAATAATTGATGATGTTTGATGTTAGAGATAAACCGGTTCTATCTTTTTATAATGGTGTTTATCGGTTTGGGCATCATGTTTTATGATTTTGACTATTATTTTTTGTAAATTGGAAGCCAAACCGAATTGAGTTTAAGGTCGTAAACATAATGAAAAAACTAAATTTGAATTCCTTTAGGTTTTGATTTCATACTAATAAAATCAAATTTTAACAAGATTATATCTAGGGGTGTCCTTGAACTCGGTTTTTGAGGTCCTTGGATTTCTTCGTTTGGGTTTCTCCTTTTGTATTGGACCAAATGTTTAATGGTTGCACAAATAGGAAAATTCGTAGCCTAGTGTATATGAATTCGGTATCATCGATTTAATTGAATTTAAATTCTTAAACCATACTGAACAAAACACTGGATAACTATTTGGTTTGACTGAAAACTAAACCGAAAACCAGATTAAATATTTTGATTTGCTTTTAATTGATTTAAGTTCGATTTGACTTTTAGCTTAATCAGTTTGTAACCGATCAATAGCGAATAAACACTATCACATAGATAAAGCATTAGAATGTGACATGATTTTAGGCCACATGATATATTCTACACTTATATACACGTAACATGTTTATTGTTTTTTCATTTTGTAATTAAAAAAATATGGACACTAAATAAATGCATGAAAGGCAGCGTGGAGGCCACATGATATATTCTACACTTACATACACGTAACATGTTTATTGTTTTTTCATTTTTGTAATTAAAAAAATATGGACACTAAATAAATGCATGAAAGGCAGCGTGGAGCTTTCTATTAATGGAAATAGTTGAAGTTTTTTATTTAGTGTGAATACATGTTAAAGTTTATATTCGTTTCCACTTTCCTATAAAAAGCAACAATGGAAAATGACACACAAATTTTCAAAGATCTTAGGGGCTGTTTGATTGTCCTGACTGAGTAAGATCTGACTGAGTCAGAAGCTGACCCAGTTAGAAGTTCTGACTGGGTCTGCATCTGACTGAAACTTGACTGTTTGATTCAGTATCTGACTGACTCTGCTGAATGATAAAAATATATAATTTAATTTATATATTTCTAAAACTCATACATTGTTAAAAATAAAAAAGCCAAATAAATGATTAATAACTAAACCTACCAATTAACTTCAACAAATCAAAATTCACGACTCTACCATCACAAAAAACAGTTAAAATTCTCAACAAAAAACAAACAAATCATACCGTCATTCTGTCGTTTAAACACGTAACACTCCATCTAAACACGTAACAAATCATACCGTCATTCCGTCATTTAAACACGTAATCCATGTAAACAAAAAGCGAAGGGCAAAACCATAATTCCACACCTCCAAAAAAATCTTCGAATACAGTCAAGCCCCAACTGTACATAGTGTTTTACATCCCTATAAAAACATCATAAACAACTTCCACCACCACCACCACAACACCAACCTAAACCTACGCTCTACAGTCTACACGCTTCATCTCCGGCGGCCGTACCATCGTCGGCTGGCATGGCACCACCACAGCCGCCACCCACCACCACCACCAACAGAACCACCACCGACCGACAACTCCTCCGTCGCCAAAGTCTACCCCGGCCGATCTGCCGAGGGGGTCACACAGCCTACCGAGAGGGTCGCGAACGTGGGGTGATCTACCGAGGGGGTCGCGAACGTGGGATGCGACCAAGGAGGGGGTCGCGCAGGTGGAGTTCGACCGAGGGGCAGCGCCCCTTTTCCGGGTCAGCAAGTTTTAGTTTAGGGTCTGGGTCAGCACCCACGGACCCGGTCAGAACACAACACAGTCAAATCAAACAAGCTGACCGGCATGGGTGAAATAAATAAAACATATCAAAACAATTAGTTTTATTAATATTTTATTTTTTAGATGTTATTAGCCACATGTGAAATAAACATATAATGAATATTTAAAAGTTATAACAAATAATAAAATTGAAATTATTACTCTATATGTAAAGATAAAATATGTCTAAAATCATATGATTTAGTATGTATTAATAAATTATTAAAATAAGAATATTTATATTTTAGATATTTAATAGCTTAGTTTACTTATTTAAAATAATTATTATTTAGTATGAGAGAGCCAATAAACACAAATATAGATATATTTGTTTTAACATATTTTAGTAAAAAATGAAAGTCAAATTGATTGTTTTTATAATTTTCATATTTATTATGAGAGAGAGGCAGGAAAATGATTTTTTGATATGTTAAAATGATAACACGTGTCCTTTAATATGCTAGAATGATGATACGTGTCTAAAAAAACTTATTTTATTATATGTTATAGATTTTTTTATTATTTGACATGGACATTCTCAATTTTTTATTTGTACTTTTCTTATTTGTCAAATAAATTATTTTCATTAAATTTACAATAACCGTTTTTTATTTTTAACAAAAGTTACCACTAAATCACAAAAGACACTGCTAGGCGCTAGCTAATAGGAAAATTAACATATAAATTATGAAATAAGAAGGGTTAAACCGTTCAAAAATATCTTAAAAGTGTTGAATTTATCAAAACAAGATATATCAACTTTCTTCCGTGCTATTACCTATATGATGTGGAGGATGAGACGACGGTATAGGATGGAAATAGTTTATAAGAGAGTGGTATATATAATAGAGACGAGATTTTAAATTTATATACCATATATATTCCTGACAAAAATTAAACCGTAGTTTATAATCATAAATTTTAGTTCACATCCATGTAAACAACAATTTATTTTTTATAAAGTGCAATATATAAGATGGTGATGTATGTGATATAAAATCCATTATAAAAATATGATATAAAATGATATGATATAATAGAATATTAGAGCATATCTAATTATATAAACCACATATATTTGTAACTGTAGCATGTTATATGTCATATCACCGATATATATTATTGGAAAAGATTAAATTTCTGTCTTTGTTTTATCATCTTTCACATCTGTTATTTTATTTTCACATCATCATTAACTTTTAAAATTGTTTCTTATATTAACTATTTGACGGCTTATAATACCGAGCATTCAGTGATTCCCTCAATTGTTTTCTTAGAGCATTCACAGTCCGTACTCCATTTTTATATGAGTGGATGCCCTATATTATAGGAGATGGTTGTGAGTGGATGAGGGATGGATTGTGAATGCTCTTAGCTCTTATAGCTCGTTGGGGCCATCATGTAAGGGTACCATTTAGTGATGTTTCACCTATAATAACCATTTAGTTTCTTTTAAAATTTTACTAAATTTTTTCTATTATACTATATATTATAAAAGTTTTAACATTATAAAATTTCAAAGTTTCAATTTATAAAAGTTTTAAGATTATGAAAGTATATATTGTATATAAGTCACAACATTTATGATATATAATGGCTAACTTCAGCTATTTTCAAACAGTTTGCAAATGATTTTATGTAGACGTTGAATGTATAAGTAAAGAATGGTCAGATTCGTAAGAGGAAACCTGGTGTTAAGGAGACATAGTATTCAATCTAAAGTATTGGTTCAAATATTGCGAATTGTAAACGTGTGAAATAAAAAAGATATAGAATACAAAGCTCTTGTTTGGTTCACAAAATTTTTTAAAAATGAAATTGGAATTAGAAAATTTTCTATCCAAAATTTTGTTGGGTTAGTCACCAGATGGAATTAAAATTATAAATTTTTTCACATTCATTAGAATTTATTTTTCTTTTACTTACCTACGGAATGTTCAACAATCCAATTGGATATTTAAAATTAACATTTCAATTCCACTAACCAATTACCAACCAAACACCTTAACAATTTTAACAATATTTCAAATCCAATTTAAATTTTTTATCAAAAGCATTCCGTGAACCAAACGCCCTCAAAATGTTCACGGTTCCTCGTAAAAGAATAAAAGCAAAGGATGGTAAGCCCAGAAGCCCAAACTATTTTAGAAAATATACGAAAAGGGACCAATAATTGTTTCAATATGCCCAGCCCAATAAACTGCTCGTTAGAATTTAAATTAAGCCCGTATAATTGGCCCAACAATCACACATCTTGCTTTTACACTAGCCGAATGATACATTGGGCCAAACCTATACTTAAATTGATTTTTTATAAGTTAAAATTTTAATAATTCAAAATATAACTCTATCGTAGCAATTCATATCGGCAATTTACCAAATATTATTCCTAATTTCATTTTTTTCTTCAATATCAATATCACATGTATAATTATAAACAATTACAATTAATATCATTTACAAGAAAGTTATGTTTCCAATTTCACGGATAACTATCATCGTGAATGAACTTGAGTGAAAATTAAATGTAAATCTATATAATTATAACATCAACAAAAGTAAAAGCTAAAAGCATCATTAGTAAAATCAACAAACAAATGGTAGTTTCAATTATTAAAATCTAGAGTAAATTACACGAATCGTCCCTGAGGTTTGCTTAAATTTCAACTTTCGTCTCTGGGATTGAAAAATTACAGGTTTAATTCAAAGGTTTGAAAAAAATAACACAATTCATCCATGGGTCAAACGGTCGTCAAATTATTCAGTTAAGTATTATTTTACCCTTCTTTTTTCTCATTCAACCCAATCTCAACCACCACCACCACTCCTTGCCACCACCACCACACAAAACATCTTATCTCCACCACTGCCCCACACCACCATCGCACCACACCACACACCCCATCTCGTCCTCTGTAGTTTACCTCCATCTTCGTCTTCTTTTCCAACGAGTTTTCATCGGGAACCTCACCGTCACCGGTAAACCACGATATTATCATAATAACAGGTTCTGTAAGTGGGTTTTTGTTACTACTGTTGGATCATAAGAGGCTGTTGCAACCAAAACCATATCACTTAGAAGATTTTGAGTACTACATACAAAGGACTTCCGAAGCCAAGTGTGGGACTTCCGAAGGAAGAAAGAGCTCTTCCGAAGTCTAAGTGTAAAATACACTTCCGAAGGAGAACTCCAACTTCCGAAGGTAAAGAAGCTACTTCCGAAGGTTCAAGACTTGAAGACAAAGATCTGAAGTCAACTTCCGAAGTATAAAGAAGTCCTTAAAGCCTCGGAAGCATAGAAGCATCTTCCGAAGTATAAGTGGCTTCGGAAGAACTTGTTCTTCCGAAGCCAGTTAACCTTCGGAAGACACTTCTATTATCCAGTAGACATAAGTATGGTCTGTCTGACAGTCCGCTGCAAATCTCTGATATACTGCATGGCGTTTTCTCAAAAGCCATGTAGTTGACCATACTTTAATCTACTGTTTACCTTTTTATGTTAAGTACAGTTGCCATCTTTAGTTGGTGACAAAAGGTAAGTCATGGACATGTCATGACTACCATATCTTAGATAATACTTTATCTAAGATACCTTAACTATAGCATTGTAGTATATGCTTTAGTCTTAGGTTTCCAGCTGGTATCAAGTATAACCGGCTGTAGGATCTAGTATATATAGTTTCTCATTGTAACTCATGTTCTATGCTTGTAAGTGTCTTGTAATCTTGAGTTGAGAAGTAATATATACAAGTACCTTGAAAATATTTCTGCTTGTTGCTTTGATTACTTATTATATTATTATCAACTCTTGCCAAAGACATTGCTTCATCTTGTTTGAGTGACTATTATAAGTGAGTTTGAGAGAAATACAAGTGTTAAGTGACAAAACCCGATCCTGCAATTGGTATCAGAGCTTTTAGGCTTTGATTGTGAGATCTTACCATCCTAATCAACCAGTTTTTCACTCCTCCTTATACCTCACTCAAAAATGGCCCTCATCAAATCTGAAGTTGAAATGGGAACGATGACCAAAGCTCCCATCATCGATCCTGAAAACTTCAGGTCTTGGAGCAGAAGAATGGAAGGCTTCATCAGATACCAGGATAGCAAGATGTGGCAGTCCATTGTGAATGGCCCGTACAAGCCAAAAGTTGCTGGTGGAAACGGTGCCATGATCGAGAAGGCTATTGAAGACTACTCCGATGAAGACAGGAAGAAGCTCGACATTGACAGCAATGCTATGACTGTTCTCATGACTGCAATCCCAAACTCCATCATGGTGGGGTTTGAGCATTGCAAGTCAGCCAAAGAACTCTTTGATGCACTTGCTCAAATGTACTCGAGCTCTAATGATTCAAAGAAGGACTCACTGAAGCAGCAGTTTGAGAACTTCACCTATGTTGCTGGAGAAACTTTTAGCCAGCAATACTTCAGGTATATGGATCTTATCTCCTCCCTCCAATCTGTGGGAATCACTCAAGAACTTAGAGACCTTACCAGAAAGTTCATGAGTGCTCTACCCAATGAGTGGACTTTCTACTGTGTCTCCATTAAGAGAACAGAGAATTTAAACACTCTCACCATGACCGAACTCTATGGGATCCTTGATGGATACCGTTTGGAAATGGAAAGCAAGAAGGGTCACCAAGCAAGCAGACCCTTGAGCCTTCCTGCTAGCAACGCTTTAATGGTTGCTGAAGGCTCAGGTATCTCTCAGTCTCAGCAGTACCTGTCATACACCCAGCAACCATCTTGTTCATCTGGGCCTTACATCACATTCCCTGAGACTCCAAGGTCTCATCAAGCTCAGCAAAGCTCCTTTCAGGAGGGCTGTGCGTTTGTCTCAGGGAGTGGACACTCCAATGATCATCAGTTTTGCTTTGATGATCTTGAGTGCTTCAGTCCAGATGACATAGAGTATGTGGACATTGTCCAGCAAATGGCTCTCCTTACCTACAGAGCGAAGAAGTTCTTTAAGAGAACTGGAAGGCAATTCCCTCAAAACCCAATCACTAGCAAGTTTGGGTTTGACAAAGCAAGGCTAAGTGTTACAACTGTAACCAGCTTGGCCACTTTGCAAGGGAATGCAAGGCTCCCAAGTCCAACCCGGGAACCTCACAGGCCTCCACACATCCTTCTACACCAAAGCCCAATGGGAAGTCAACTGAAACTGCAGCTATGGCTCAAGAAGTTGACTGGAGCTTTATGGTTCAAGATGTGACTCCTGCTCAAGCACTCATGGCAGGAACAGATGAAAATAAGGTATATGAACATCTCTGTACCCCTGCTTGTATTGCTAAGGTTAAGTTGTACCAGGACTACAATATGGAAATTAAATCCGATATTGAGTCTTTAAATGTGCTAAAATCTGACTTTAAAAGAGCTGAATCTGACTACCAAAAGAAAATTGAGGAGTTAGAGAAAACTGTATCTCTTTTAAAACATGAACACACCAACTACAAGACTCAAATCAAGGATTTAATATCCAAATTGACTGAGGCTCAAGCCCAGCTTGTCACAGCTGAGGCTCAAGCCAGGAAGTATGCTATTGCTGAGCAAAACTTCCAAGCCATACTTGCATCATCCTCTCACTCCAAACTTTGTTATCAAAACAAAAGTGGGTTGGGAACCAATGAAATTGCTCCACCACACTCTTATGAGTCTGTAAGACAACCAAGATGTGGTACTGAAGAGCAAGAGGTTCCATCTGTTGACCCACCTTGTAAAGAGTCAAAGAGTGATGCAACTGTGGAGACCATGACCATCACAGGGAAGGAACAGGTAATTGGGCCCTCCCAGACCAATGATGATCAATCTCTGACCACCAAAGCCAGAAGAAGCAAGGCTAAAGCAGCCAGAAAAACTGCCAAGAAGGTGGCTGAATCCAAGCTGAAGATAGACCCAAAGCAAAAGGGTGTATTCATATCAGCAGGATTCCAGGTGGTTGGACCTTCTGATTCAGGAAAGGAGTATAATACCAGTACTCCTGTCCTACCAAAGGATCAGAAGTTAAAGGGAAAGGTTGCTGATGACGAGAAAAAGAACAAGAAACAGCAACCCTCCAATTCCCAGAAAATTAACATTGCATGCATAATGTGTGGTCTGCAAAACCACATGGCTAAAGATTGTTACTACAATCCTGCTAGCACACATTATGCAAATAATGTTAAAAGAGAAGGAGTCAGGGAAGGTTTCACATTTGGACCATATCAGATGGTTCAAGTGTTGAAAAAGGGAAAGCTTGTTTCCGAAGCAAGGCTTGTCTCGGAAGAAAACTCTTCTTCCGAGAGGAAAAAGGCTTCGGAAGTGAAAGCTGCAAAGACTCACAAAAGAGTCCCCTTGAAACCATCCCAGAAGAAGACTGCTTCGGAAGAAAAGGTGGTGAAGGTTTCTTCCGAAAAGAAAGAAGCTTCGGAAGAATGCCAAGCTACAAAAGCTTCATCAAGCTCATCCTCTATGATCAACCAAGGGATGGAATGGAAGATCAAAGAAGATGCTGTAGCCCAAACCTCTTCTTCAAAGACATCCATTGAACCCCCATGCATAAATTTTGGTTCAATCATGTCACTTTCATTGGAAGAACCCAAGACCAAAAAGGCTTGGGTTTCCAATCAAAACTAATTATCTCACCTTATGTGCAGGGACATCCATATGACAAGAATAACAACATTTGGATAGTAGATAGTGGATGCTCCAGGCACATGACAGGGAACAGATCTCTCCTTCAACAATTTCAACATTATGATGGAGGTCCTGTCCAGTTTGGAGGTGAGGCCGGAGGATATATTTCTGGCAGAGGAAGTATATCCAACGGAAAATTAAAAGTTGACAAAGTTAACTTTGTCAAACAGCTTGAACACAATCTGTTAAGTGTTTCTCAGTTTTGTGATCAAAAGCATCAAATGCTTTTCACAGAACATGAGTGCATCATCCTCAAACCTGGGATGACAATTCCTCAGGAATTGGTGCTTCTTAGATCTCCCAGGAGAGGGGATATGTACAAGCTTGATATGAACAATGCTTCCCCAATGGGAGAAGTATCATGCTTTCTTTCCAAAGCTGATAGTGATGAGTCAACACTGTGGCATAAACGAATGTGTCATGTCAATTTTAAGACAATGAATAAATTGGCTAAAAATAACTTGGTACATGGTTTGCCTAAAAAGGAATTTTTCTGCAAAGATAACTGTGTTGCTTGCCTGAAAGGGAAACAACACAGGTCTTCTCATAAATCCAAAGTTGTTAACTCTATCACTACTCCATTACACTTATTGCACATGGATCTATTTGGTCCCACAAGTATAATGAGCATTGGAAGGAAATCATATTGCCTTGTGATAGTTGATGATTTTACTAGATTTACATGGGTATTCTTTTTAAGAACTAAAGATGAAACTGCTGAAACTTTAAAATCTTTTATTCTTAAAATAGAAAATCAAGTTGATCACAAGGTTAAAATAATTAGAAGTGATCAAGGGACTGAGTTTAAGAACTTTGTTCTTGACTCATTCTGTAACTCAAAAGGGATTGCCAGACAATACAGTGCTCCTAGAACTCCTCAACAAAATGGTGTTGCTGAGAGGAGAAATAGGACACTTATTGAGGCTGCTCGGACTATGTTAGCTGATTCAAAGCTGCCTCTAACATTCTGGGCAGAGGCAGTCAGCACTGCATGCTATGTGCAGAACAGAGTTCTTGTAGTAAAGCCACATGGAAAGACCCCTTATGAGCTATGGAACAAGAGGCCACCGTTCATTGGCTTTCTAAGGTCCTTTGGCAGCAGGTGTACCATACTTAACACAAAAGACAATTTAGCAAAATTTGCTGAAAAGTCAGATGATGCCATCTTTGTTGGATATTCCTCCCATTCTAAAGCTTACAGGGTTTATAACATTAAAAACCAACAATTTGAGGAATCCTCCAACATTGTAGTTAATGAGCACACTCCTTGTGTTAGGGGGAATGGACCTGATCATATTTTTGATTTAGAATTGTTTCCAAACTATTCTAAACCATCTTGTGAGAATGTTTCAGCTGGAACAGGTGCTCAAGGCTATTCTGATGAAGATCAACTATTTGAGCTTCCCAGACCTGCTCCAAGTTCTCCAAAAACAACAAATCAAGTTCCTACTATTGAAAGATCTGACAGTATAACCATTTCAAGAAATAGTGGAACTTCAACAAGGGACTCACCTGATGATCTTCAAGTCTCCTCAGGTGATCCTACACAACACCAAGCTGATGGAAGCAGCATTTTGAAGGAACAGGCAACTGTTAATGATGCTTCACAGCAAAGAAATGATGATGTTTCTCTTTCATTCAATCAGTCCTCATTGAATGAGATTGAAACAACAGCTGGACCAAGTATTCAAGCTCCAGAGCAAAATATGTCCAACTTGGACCTATCTTTGCAGCTGGAGGTAATTCCAAGACTTAGAATTCACAATACTCATCCAGCTGAAAACATCATAGGGGAAGTCTCTGAGGGTGTGAGAACAAGGGGACAAACTCACAATGGGAATGTCTGCCTGTACTCATGCTTCTTATCCCAAATGGAACCCAAGAAGGTGGAAGATGCCTTAAAGGATAGTAGCTGGGTTGAATCAATGCAAGAGGAGCTGCTTCAATTCAAAAGACAAAAGGTTTGGAACCTATGTCCGCTACCATCTGGTCAAGTACCTATAGGCACCAAGTGGGTTTTCAGAAACAAAAGAGATGACAGAGGATTGATTATCAAGAACAAGGCAAGACTGGTGGTTCAAGGATACACTTAAGAGGAAGGAATTGATTATACTGATGTCTTTGCACCTGTTGCAAGACTTGAGGCAGTTAGGATCTTCCTTGCTTATGCTGCATCCAAGAATTTCACTGTCTACCAGCTTGATGTCAAGTGTGCCTTTCTATATGGGGATATAGATAGGGAAGTCTATGTATGCCAGCCTTCAGGATTTGAAGACCCACAGCATCCAAACTATGTGTGCAAATTGGATAAAGCTCTATATGGGCTGCACCAAGCACCTAGGCTGTGGTATGAGACATTGTCTCAATTTCTTCTGAAGAATGGCTATACTAGAGGACATTGACAAGACTCTCTTTATCAGAAAGTCTGGGAAAGACATTTTGCTAGTTCAAGTCTATGTCGATGACATCATATTTGGTTCTTCAAATGACCAAATGTGCAAAGACTTTGAGGGCATTATGAAGAAGAAGTTCGAAATGAGTTCTATGGGAAAAATGGACTTTTTCCTTGGAATTCAGGTAAAGCAACTGAAGGAAGGGTTTTTCATCAATCAATCTAAGTATGTCAATGATATCTTAGAGAGATTTGATATGAAGGATTGTAAAGCAGCAAAGACACCCATACCCAGAAACCATGATTTATGCCCTGACTCTGAGGGGGAGGATACTGATCAACATCAGTATAGAGCAATCATTGGTTCTCTGATGTATCTTACAGCAAGTAGACCTGATATCATGTTTGCAACCTGCATTTGTGCAAGATATCAGGCTGCTCCAAAGGTGTCTCACCTAATTGCTGTCAAGAGAATCCTCAGATACCTCAAAGGAGCACCTAAATTAGGTCTCTGGTATCCAAGAAATAGTGATTTTAATCTCTATGGTTACTCTGACAGTGATTATGGTGGCTGCAACATCAACAAGAAATCAACATCAGGTGGATGTCAGTTTCTTGGTGGAAGGATCATCTCATGGCAATGCAAAAAGCAATCCTGTGTCTCTACATCAACTGCTGAAGCTGAATACATTGCTGCTGCAAGTTGCTGTGCTCAGCTGCTGTGGATTAAAACCAGATGATTGACTATGGATTCAACTTCATGAGCACTCCTATCCACATTGACAACAACAGTGCTATATCCATCACTGAAAATCCAGTAAAGCACTCAAAGACAAAGCACATTGACATCAGGTATCATTTCATTAGAGATATTCATGAGAAAAATCTTATCAAACTAATCAAAGTTGATTCAAATGAACAATATGCTGATTTGTTCACCAAAGCATTTGATGAACAAAGATTTAAGTACCTTATTACAGCTATTGGGATGATAAACATTGACTAGTTAATCTCAATTGAAAACCTTTTCAATATGTAAAGTCTTATGTCAACACAATCTAAGCCCTGTTACAAAAGATCCTTTCTTATTTAACTAAGTATAAGTTCTTCCGAAGAGAAACTTGCCTTCGGAAGATATCTTGTATAACTTCCAAAGCAAATTTCTCATAGGATAATTTTCTTCTCGGAAGTGTACTAAGTCTCGGAAGAAGCGATTGAGGTAATCTCAGATCTACTTCCGAAGCACTTGATACTCTCCACTTGAAAGCAACATGTATCTTCGGAAGCAATTTATTTACCTTCGGAAGTACATTTGCCTTCGGAAGAACTTTACCTTCGGAAATACCTTATACTCGGAAGAAGGATTTTACTGTGTAACGGAAATCTTTTGGGCCCCACTCTGTAAAAAGTAAAGATTTTGTTAATGATGTCGGATTATTTAAATGGCTTAACCTTACCACCCCTGTCACATCATCCTCTGAACCCTCACATCATCTTATCCAAACCACCCTTTAAACCGCCATTTCACCCATTTAAATACTTCCGGTTAATCACTTACACTCTTTTTACCAAATTCACTGCCCTAAAAGCTTTCTTCTTCTCCAATTTACCTCTCTCTCAAGAACTTTTCCTCTGCTACCTTTCTCAATGGCTCTAAACCCTCAGCACAACCAAGTCGCACTCCTTGACTCTTCAAGGGATGCTGACTTCTCTGATATTATCTCTTTCTTAGCCCAATCTTCATACTACACAACACTGACTGTAAACCCTACCATTTACACCAACCAAATGTCCGAATTCTGGGCAAATAGTCGGGTTGAAACCCTAAATGGGGTTCATGCTATCAGGTCAAGTGTTTGTGGCCAAGAGTTGGTCATTACTGAACAAATCATCAGGGAGCATCTTGAGCTCCATGATGAAGGCGCACCGACGGAATTGTAAGGCCCCGTTCCCGGGACGCCTACAGTTGGTCATTCATCGCACATAAAACATATAATTACAATTTCATTAAGAAAACATTGCAGCGGAAACATTTAAAAATGACATCACATTTCATTATAAATACTTTTGCCAAATAATACATCATTATCTGATTTCAAAATACATGTTTGCATTACATCACAAAAGTTATATAATTGGATGCCATCCCAAAAGAGCCGAGTAGCCTCGCCGTGCCATCCTCAGCAATCATTACCTGCCAACTGGAAAATGTAATAAAAGTCAGCGTTGCTGAGTGAGTTCTAGTTTTAATAATAAAACATACTTTACTTTCATTAAAAACTATTCCTTTTATCATGCGATCATTCAACATACGTAAATACAGATAACATCATTATTATCTTTCGTTCTTTTCGTTCATTCTGTCTTCCGAGTCTTTTGCGACAACATGGTCGCTCACCTCAATGGCAATCTCAATGATTGCTCGCTATCCGAGTCTTTTGCACCCCTAAGTTTGCTCACCCCAATTGCCCATCACGATAGCAAGCTATCCGAGTCTTTTGCAACAACAAGGTTGCTCACCCCAAGGCAACATCACGATAGCTCTTACTCGAGTCTTTTGCAACGGCGAGGTTGCTCACCTCATAGGCAATCTAATGATTGCACTTCATCCGAGTCTTTTGCAACACAAAGTCGCTCACCCCAATAAATATGCTTGCAAGCCTTTCTTTCGTTCATTCATCATTCATTAATGCATGCATTCTTACTTCATGTTCCTCTTTCATTATCTTTCGCTTTACATTACATAATACTTCATTCATTCATTCATTCATTCATTAGCATGACATGTAAAGCCACAAGAAAGATAAGCATACATTATAATAAGGAACATTCATTTACATTCATCATCATCATATAGGGCAACATCATACATTCATAATATGCATAAACGTGCAACATCATCATCATCATCATCATGCCCTACATGCTCTCTAAGGCCATAATCATCCTCTTACATGCTCTTACGGGTTACTTTACGTCAAAACTTACATCTGCACCTTTCCCCCGAAGGCCAGAAGTCAAACTACACATTCCTTCGAGTGCAACAGCCCTATCCGGGCGTATGGACACCCTTCAGTCGCATGGCCTCCATGCGACTGAACATCATGCGACTGGACTCATGCGGATGGACATCTATGCGAATGAACATCCAATCGTGCGTATGGACCTTGTGCGAATGGGATTACTGCGAATGGGCACCTATGCGACTAACCTCATGCGAATGGACTCATGCGACTAAGCATCTATGCGACTGAACCCTCAGTCGTACAACCCTCATGCGACTGGACTCCCAGTCGTGCGACTGAGTCCCAATCGTGCGAATGACCTTCAATCGCCCTCATTCGGCCGTTTGGCCTTCATTCGGTCGCCTAGCCCTAGCTGATGCAGAATGGAGTTCATCCCGAACCCAATCTGCCATTTTCGGCCTCCAAGCTCATCCAAACCCATTCTAAGCCTAAATCAACCCTCCTGGACCTTAGGAATGCATACCTTAACACCATACAAGCACACACAAGCTCGAAATCATACTCTAAACGCATCATACACATCACACCCAAATGGGTCAAACACACACACACATAAAAACGGGTTTTTGACATCTTCCAGCCCCAAAATCAGTTGAAAACAAGTAAAAGTGGGGTCCTGGAACTCACACAATCGAGCACAAAGACAAGAGCTTCGATTTGGCTTGCTACCCGACGGATTTGGACACCCGAATCACCCGAAACACCACTTTTCTCCCTTTTTCTCTTCTTTCTCTCTTCTCCTCCTCTCAAATCTGAAATATGTGAAGTGTGGGGAGAGTGGGCTGCCCTCTCCCTTCACATATCACCACATTACCCGACTTTTCTTCGTTGGCGAGTTTGGTCCCTCGACTTTGGACTTTATTTCTTTTCTTTCTTCGTCGACTTCAAAATAATAAATTTCCGGGTGTTACAAGTCCACCCCCCTTAAATAGGTTTCGTCCCCGAAACCTGTTATTCCTCGAACAAACGTGGATAATGTTGTCTCATTTCTTCCTCAGTCTCCCACGTTGACTCGGATCCCTTCCTGTGCTTCCACTGTACACGCACAAGAGGAACCACTTTATTCCTTAGCCTTTTCTCCTTTCGGTCGATGATTGCCACTGGTTGCTCCACATAATTGAGCCGTTCATCTACCTCGATATCTTCCAATGGGACAATCATATCTTCATCTGCTAAGCACTTCCTTAGATGAGATACATGGAATGTCGGGTGAATTCCACTTAACTCATCTGGTAACTCCAGTCTATAGGCCACCTCTCCTACTCGAGCAATGATTCGAAAAGGGCCTATATACCTTGGGCTCAACTTGCCCCGCTTTCGGAAGCGAATGATACCCTTACAAGGTGAGACCTTCAACATAACCCGGTCACCCACCTGGAACTCAATCGGCCTGCGCCTTTTATCAGCATACGACTTCTGTCTGTCTTTGGCTGCCTTCATGAAGGCTTTAATCTTCTCAAGCTTCTCAGTCGTAGCCTCGATTACCTCGACGCTTCCCAATTCCTTCTGACCAATATCACCCCAACAAACGGGCGTTCTACATCTCCTACCGTATAGCATCTCATATGGAGGCATACCAATGCTGGCATGATAACTGTTGTTGTATGAGAATTCGGCTAACGGTAGGTGGTCATCCCAACTTCCACCAAAATCAATCACACATGCCCGAAGCATGTCTTCCAGTGTCTGAATGGTCCTTTCTGACTGACCATCAGTCTGGGGATGATAAGCCGTGCTGATATGTAACCTCTTCCCCATAGCGTCGTGGAACTTCTTCCAGAATTTAGATGTAAACCGAGTGTCGCGATCCGACACGATAGACACCGGCACACCATGACGATCAACTATCACCCATATGGCATCGTACCCTTTCGGAGTACGCGGCAACTTGGTAATGAAATCCATGGTGATGTGCTCCCACTCCATTCCGGTATATCCAAAGGTTGTATCTTCCCATACGGCTTTTGGTGCTCGGCCTTCACCTGTAAGCAAGTAAGGCACTTACTCACGTACTCCACCACATCGCGCTTCATACCCGGCCACCAATAATCTTTCTTCATATCATGGTACATCTTCGTGGCACCAGGATGAATGGAGTACCGAGTCTTGTGAGCTTCATCCATTATCTTCCCCCGTAGATCCCCAAAACGAGGAATCCACACACGATCAAATCGGGTTCTAACACCGAGCGTGTTTTCACCCAATTCTCCAACCAGACCTCTCATTCTTTCAGAGTTAAGATGATCTTCTTTCAGTGCCTCATCTTGAAACTCTTTAACCTGCTTCATTACATCAGAGGTCATGATCAACTGATACGCTTTCACCCGGATCGGCTCGGGCCTCTCTTTCCGGCTAAGGGCATCAGCCACCACGTTGGCCTTGCCCGGATGGTAGTGGATCTCACAATCATAATCCTTTATAAGTTCCAACCACCGCCTCTGCCTCATGTTCAAATCCTTCTGCTCAAAGAAGTACTTCAGACTCTTGTGGTCAGTGAATATGGTGCACTTCGTCCCGTAGAGGTAGTGCCTCCAAATCTTTAATGCAAAGACCACGGCTGCCAGCTCCAAGTCATGAGTAGGATAATTGACCTCATGAACCTTCAACTGTCGGGATGCATAGGCTATGACCTTTCCTCTCTGCATTAACACGCACCCCAACCCCGAGTAAGAAGCATCGGAATAAACCACCAGATCTTCACTTCCATCGGGTAATGACAGAACAGGAGCTTGAGTCAATCTCGCCTTCAATTCTTCAAACGCCTTCTCTTGAGCTTGACCCCATACGAACTTCACATCTTTTCGGGTCAACTTGGTTAGTGGAGAAGCAATCTTAGAGAAGTCTTGGATGAACCTTCTATAGTAACCCGCCAAACCCAAGAAGCTACGAATCTCGGATGGCGTCTTTGGCGACTTCCATTGCATAACCGCCTCCACTTTTGCCGGGTCCACCATAATCCCATCGGGATTCACCACGTGACCCAAGAACTGAACTTCGCGCAACCAGAACGCGCACTTGGAGAATTTAGCATACAACTTCTCCCTTCTAACGTCTCTAGAACTTCCCGAATGTGACCGGCATGCTCTGCTTCGCTCCTCGAGTAAATCAGGATATCATCAATAAACACAATCACTGATTTATCCAACATAGGCCGACACACACGGTTCATCAAATCCATAAAAGCAGCTGGCGCGTTGGTCAAGCCAAAAGACATGACAAGAAACTCGTAGTGACCATAGCGCGTACGGAAAGCTGTTTTAGGAATGTCTTGCTCCTTCACCTTCAACTGATGGTAACCAGATCGAAGATCTATTCTCGAAAACCACTGGCACCCTGAAGCTGATCGAACAAATCATCTATCCTCGGTAAGGGGTATCGGTTCTTCACTGTCAACTTGTTTAGCTCGCGGTAGTCGATGCACATCCTCATACTACCGTCCTTCTTCTTTACAAACAGGACCGGAGCACCCCAAGGAGAGATACTTGGTCTAATGAACCCCTTATCAAGCAGCTCTTGCAACTGCTCCATCAATTCTTTCATCTCGGTCGGAGCCAACCGATACGGTGCCTTGGCGACAGGTTGGGCACCCGGTATCAGATCAATCTGAAACTCGATCTCTCTGTCAGGTGGCACTCCTGATAAGTCTTCTGGAAACACATCTGGAAAGTCACACACAACCGGTACATCAGCTAGTTGTGGTGTTGGCGTATCCACATCCTTTACATAGGCCAAGTAGGCACTACATCCACGCCTCATACACTTTCCCGCCACCGCCATCGAGATCACTTTCGGAATCGTAGTAACCCGATCACCATATACCGTCACTGAACTACCGTCGGGCGCCGATAACCGAATCATCTTCTTGCGACACACAATGTTCGCCTCGAAGTCCGCTAACCAATCCATCCCAAGAACCAAATCAAAACCACCTAAGGTCATCACAAACGGTCTAACAGGAAACTTATGACCCTCGAGCTCCACATCACAATTCTCTATCATCTCAGAAATCCTGGTAGACTACCTATGGCAGTTTCTACATCGAAGGGCGCATCAACACATCTACTACTAACAGGCAGCTTAGCACAGAAAGCAGCAGAAATAAAACTCCTACTAGCACCAGAATCAAATAACACAGAAGCTAAAGTTTGGTTCACCAGAAACGTACCGGACACGACATCAGGGTCCGTTCTAGCTTCCTCCTGTGTCATGGTGAATGCCCTGGCGCTCGCCCTCGGTCCATCACCTCCCGTCCTCTTTGCCCCTGAACTCTCAGCCCTCGGCTTCTTACAATCTTTGAGCATGTGACCCTCTTCGCCACAGTTAAAGCATCGGACCGCACGACAGTCCTTTGCCATGTGCCCCGCCTTTCCACACCTGAAGCACAAGTTCGACCCAAACCTGCACTCCCCGCTGTGCTCCCGTCCACATTTACCACACCTTCTCGACCCCGCACCTGACGTGACCACACGGCGATCATCCACCCGTGCCTTCTTATTACCCGTCGAGGCATTACCCCGACCAAACCTCTTCCCCTGCCAGTTCCGGTCACCACCGCTCTTCCTGCCACCATCAGTCACCACCACCGTCCTCTCATCATACAATCTTCCCGCCAAATCCACCGCCGACCTAAACGTGCTCGGTCGGGCGGCGATCATGTGCCTGCGAATATCCGCCGGCAAACCCTGTATATACCTCTTGATCTTTCGGGACAGAGGTGTCACTTGATCCGGCACCAGACGTGCCATCTCGTTGAACTTCGTGGTGTACTGTTGGTGTGTCATGGTTCCCGCCTCCAGTTGCAGAAACTCCCTCTCAACCTTATCCATTTCCCGATGAGGACAAAACTCCTCGATCACCATCTTCTTCAGTTCGGGCCACCTCATTCGCCCGATCGCCCGATTACCCTCTGCTTGGACAATGTTGTCCCACCAGCATAGTGCCGAGTCCACGAAGGAGTGGGTGGCAAACTTGACTTTCTGATCTTCTCGGCACTCGCTGATGTCGAGAACAGCCTCCATTTCTCTCACCCATCGGTGAGCAGCAGCAGCATTGCCATTACCGTCAAAAGTAGGGGGTTTGCATCTCATAAACACCCCGTAGTTACAGCCTCGTGCCACCTCCCGCACAGGCTCCTCTTCCTCTTCCTCCTCATTATCGGAGAAAATCGTTTCAGGCTCCGGTTGCTCCCCCGAGGCCCGGTTTCTCTCCTTCCTTTCCCCTTCCTTCACAGCCTTGATGACTTCGGTCACCACAGACGGTAGGATTGTCTGCATGACCTGGTGTACCTCCTCCACAACAGCCTCCTTTACCGAGGCCCTCAGGTTCGCACTCTCATCCCCAGCTTCTGGATGAGGGGTCTCAGGTTCTGCAGGAACCTCTTTCTCAGCTCTAGGCCTTCCTCTCTTAGGGCGTGGTTCAGCAACAGGGCCATCACGGCCTCCACCCCTAGAAGCTCTAGAAGATCTACCACCAGCCATTCTCTAACACACTGAAAGATTCAAACACCAACACGGTCATTCAAGGAAACAACTCAGTTTATGTCAAGTATAGTAAGTCCCTAATTACAGTGGCCAGTTGTGATTAGCCACTTACTGTACTCTTCATACCCCAAGTATTACCTGTCCTGACTACATCAGTATTCAAATCTACATACAACACATAACATATACCATGCGCACATAAACCGGTTAACTTTAAGAAAATACCTGATGGCACGCAGCTACTCAGTTTGGCATCCCATTCCCTTTTGTCCCATTCTCAGTTTAAGTTAAGGTTTATTTTGAAAATTTACCCATTTCACTTAAACTTTGGCTCTGATACCAACTTGTAAGGCCCCGTTCCCGGGACGCCTACAGTTGGTCATTCATCGCACATAAAACATATAATTACATTTTATTAAGAAAACATTGCAGCGGAAACATTAAAAATGACATCACATTTCATTATAAATACTTTTGCCAAATAATACATCATTATCTGATTTCAAAATACATGTTTGCATTACATCACAAAAGTATATAATTGGATGCCATCCCAAAAGAGCCGAGTAGCCTCGCCGTGCCATCCTCAGCAATCATTACCTGCCAACTGGAAAATGTAATAAAAGTCAGCGTTGCTGAGTGAGTTCTAGTTTTAATAATAAAACATACTTTACTTTCATTAAAAACTATTCCTTTTATCATGCGATCATTCAACATACGTAAATACAGATAACATCATTATTATCTTTCGTTCTTTTCGTTCATTCTGTCTTCCGAGTCTTTTGCGACAACATGGTCGCTCACCTCAATGGCAATCTCAATGATTGCTCGCTATCCGAGTCTTTTGCACCCCTAAGGTTGCTCACCCCAATTGCCCATCACGATAGCAAGCTATCCGAGTCTTTTGCAACAACAAGGTTGCTCACCCCAAGGCAACATCACGATAGCTCTTACTCGAGTCTTTTGCAACGGCGAGGTTGCTCACCTCATAGGCAATCTAATGATTGCACTTCATCCGAGTCTTTTGCAACACAAAGTCGCTCACCCCAATAAATATGCTTGCAAGCCTTTCTTTCGTTCATTCATCATTCATTAATGCATGCATTCTTACTTCATGTTCCTCTTTCATTATCTTTCGCTTTACATTACATAATACTTCATTCATTCATTCATTCATTCATTAGCATGACATGTAAAGCCACAAGAAAGATAAGCATACATCATAATAAGGAACATTCATTTACATTCATCATCATCATATAGGGCAACATCATACATTCATAATATGCATAAACATGCAACATCATCATCATCATCATCATGCCCTACATGCTCTCTAAGGCCATAATCATCCTCTTACATGCTCTTACGGGTTACTTTACGTCAAAACTTACATCTGCACCTTTCCCCGAAGGCCAGAAGTCAAACTACACATTCCTTCGAGTGCAACAGCCCTATCCGGGCGTATGGACACCCTTCAGTCGCATGGCCTCCATGCGACTGGACTCATGCGGATGGTCATCTATGCGAATGAACATCCAATCGTGCGTATGGACCTTGTGCGAATGGGATTACTGCGAATGGGCACCTATGCGACTAACCTCATGCGAATGGACTCATGCGACTAAGCATCTATGCGACTGAACCCTCAGTCGTACAACCCTCATGCGACTGGACTCCCAGTCGTGCGACTGAGTCCCAATCGTGCGAATGACCTTCAATCGCCCTCATTCGGCCGTTTGGCCTTCATTCGGTCGCCTAGCCCTAGCTGATGCAGAATGGAGTTCATCCCGAACCCAATCTGCCATTTTCGGCCTCCAAGCTCATCCAAACCCATTCTAAGCCTAAATCAACCCTCCTGGACCTTAGGAATGCATACCTTAACACCATACAAGCACACACAAGCTCGAAATCATACTCTAAACGCATCATACACATCACACCCAAATGGGTCAAACACACACACACATAAAAACGGGTTTTTGACATCTTCCAGCCCCAAAATCAGTTGAAAACAAGTAAAAGTGGGGTCCTAGAACTCACACAATCGAGCACAAAGACAAGAGCTTCGATTTGGCTTGCTACCCGACGGATTTGGACACCCGAATCACCCGAAACACCACTTTTCTCCCTTTTTCTCTTCTTTCTCTCTTCTCCTCCTCTCAAATCTGAAATATGTGAAGTGTGGGGAGAGTGGGCTGCCCTCTCCCTTCACATATCACCACATTACCCGACTTTTCTTCGTTGGCGAGTTTGGTCCCTCGACTTTGGACTTTATTTCTTTTCTTTCTTCGTCGGCTTCAAAATAATAAATTTCCGGGTGTTACAGGAATTCCCCAAGTCTGAGTTAGATAACTCTTATCTCCAAATGGGATACGGTGGAGATGTAAGCAGGTCTACAGTCTACAAATTCAACTTCTCCTACAAGTGGAAGTTCTTGCTACATGTGGTTCTTCACTGCTTATCTAACAAATCCGGGGATGGGATCAAATTCCCTATGAACTCGGGTGCCTAGTTCATGGGTTGGTACAAGGCCTGCGCTTCAACTACTCCAGGTTTGTGCTGACTAACCTCATGGGAAATCTGCAAAGGGACACATTCTTTATGTATCCCAGATTTCTATAGCACATAATCAACTGCGAGCTAGATCAGAGTAAGCTTGTCTGTGCAGCTGCTCTGTCTGCTCCTCAAATGAGGCCGACCATCTTCAAAGTTTTGAAGAGAGTGTCTACCAACTACACTGGAAGGGATACCGCACTACTTCCAGGTATGATTGAGCCAATGGCTCCTGGTGACATCCCTGTTATCCCCACAGGTGATGAACCCACACCAGCAACTACCCTCACCATTCCAAATCTACCTTCTCCTCCAATAAAAGTCACCTATCAGAGACGTACCAAACGAACCCTTGTTCAATCTACTCTGATTGAACAAGCCCCTCCTCTTCAAACCAAAAAGGCTAGAGTGGAACAAGGGGCTCCCACTCAGCCAGAGGTCCCTCAATCCTTCACTATTGACCTCAATATGGGTCTTGAGTCTCCTCAGTCTCAGACCCATGAGCCCATAACCCCAGCTGATAGTCCTCAGGGTGAGTCTCTATACTCCCCTGAGCAGCCACCAAGGGACAGCTCAATGCCTTTTGACATTGATCAAAGTCCCGGGTCCTTAGGTCTTCATTCCTTCTCTTTTACTGACCTATTGACCGGAGCTGGTGAAGAGACTATGTCTCTCCAAGGCAATGAAGTTGATCCATAACACCCCATTAAGGATCAACAGAGCCTAGAGAAACCTCTTGTCTCTAGCCCACACCAGCAAAGCCCTACTGAGGTGAGTCCCACTGATGTGGAGGGGACTCATGTAGATTCAGCTGCCACTACTGAAGGAGCCTCATTGGATCCTCAGGACAGTGGTAACGCTAGTCAGACTGAATCTACGGCAACCATGCCCTATGATGCCTCTGAAAGAGACATCATTGTGCAAGGGAAACCAGGGTGCCAAGAAACCACATCTGGTGGTGAGGATGAACATACTAGGTATGTTACCTCATCTCCCCGTGATTCTTCCAAAGAAGATGAGGGAAGAATGCAACTCACAATAAGAGACCTACTTTCTAAAGTCTCAAACCTTGAATCAAAGGTTAAGACTTTAGAGGATAGGTCTGCCACTCAGCAACTTGAGATTGAAAGTCTCAAGGTCAAACTAGCTGAGAAACAGATTGAGAGATCTGTTAGGCATGTACCAGTTCAAGTCTCCTTGACCTCTTCCTCTAGCTCATCTACCTCTCGAGATGATGCTACCAAAAAGGGGAGAATGTTGAGGAACAAAGCCAAAGACAGGATTCCATCAGTCAAGCTCTCACTTCTTTGAGCTCAAGACAACAAGCTGCCATCTTCCCTGAGCCTCCTCCAGTTGTGTTTCAAGTGGATCAAAGGATGCTTCAGGATCTAAATAGGATCTTCAACAAGTTCCTTTTAGAGTCCCTTATTGATCAACCTAGTCCGGATATGTCTGTGATTTACTTTGGAGCTCAAGAGCTTCAGAGGTTGAATACACCTCCTACCACTGTTGAGGAAGTTGGTCAACCTAAGGCCCAAGTGGAACCTGAGATTGATTTCGAAGGGGAAACTAGGACTGATGGCCCAGCAACTGAAACAGTTGGGACAGAAGGTGTGTTTTCACAGGCTTCCGAAGCACAATTCGAAGCCTCGGAAGAACCAACTCAAACTTCCGAAGCTGAAATAGCTGCTGCGGAAGGACTGTTCTCTCTTTCCGATGATCTAATAGTCACAGATGCAATTCTGGAACTTGCATCTGAGGTTAATAGGGAGGACTTTCTCAGCCAACCTCTAGCCATTACATCTGCATTGACCTCAGCTCCTACCTCCACCATCCAACCTGAATCTTCTACCCAAGAACCACTAAAGTCTAGCACTTCCGAAGACATTAAAGGCAAAAGGAAGATGACTTCGGAAGAGCTTCAGGAAGAAGAAAGGCTGGAGAAACTTAAAAGGAAAGGAAGACTGCCAACTGGGAAACTGTTAGCTGCAAGTTCAAAAGCAGCTGCAGCCAACCAAGAGGCAATCAACAATAGAAGAAGGGTGGAGGTAATTGATAGACTTGTCAGTCTAGGGGCTGCCTCGGAAGATGTACTCCTGCTACTATTAGAGGAGCTGATAGAGCTTGAAAAGGCAACCTTGCTGCAAAAACAGCAAAAAGAAGAAGCTGCAAGTTTGGCCTTGGAAGAAGAAAGGCTGAGAAAAGAAAGAGAAGCTGATCTGCAGCTCAGGAGAGAAAGGATCACTTTCCTACTCTCCAGAGGATTCTCTCAAGAGGAGTTGTCTCCACACAACAGTGACACGATCTTGTGGCTCTTTAACAAAGAGCAAGATCAAATGGAGAAGGAGAGAAAGAGAGCTGCAAGGGAGAAGCTGGTAGAGAAGAAGAAGAAGGAAGAAGAGGCTGGACTGTCTGCCGCCAAGAAGATAGGTGACAAAGCTTGGATGAAGAACTATCTTAAAGCTCACGGCTTCTCTGGCAGGCAAATGGGTCCAATGTCTGAGAAGACTCTCCAACGACATGTCAGTGACATCAAGGCTGACATTCGTGCAGGGAGAAGAAAGGAGATGTATAGAAGGGGACAGGGGATGACCTTCAAAGCCACCCCTCAGCCAAATATCCAAACCCAACATCAACCTGAACCAATACCCTTTCCCTTCCCAATCAAAACTGAACCTGAACCTTTCACCCCTGAACCCACACCTTCACATCTACCAACTCCCTCACCTCAACCACCTAAACTACCCATCATCCAACCTAAAACCTTACCCAGAACCCAACCTCCAAAACCTACCCAACAACCAATCAAACCATCCCCTCAGCCTTCCAAACATCTCTCAATGGAGGAATTCAAGGAGATCAAAACCAAGCTCATCAGCTGCACTACTCTGAGCGACATCTCATGTGAGGAGGATACAGTCAACCTGACTTATGTTGATGGATCCTCAAGTTCCCTCACAAGAGATGAGTTTCTTGATCTGCCAAGAGGAACTTTGGACCAAGCCGCAAGACTCTTTGGCCTCAATTCAGATACATTGAATGAGGAAGAAAAGAAGCTGAGGAGAAGGCTGGTGACTCTGCTGGACACAAAGAAAGGAGATAGGGTACCAAGACAATCTCTTGTACCCAGAAAGAAGATAGTCCAGTGGAGGTTCGAAGACTCTTCTCACAACTTTGTTGTTGAGAGAGAGAATGGTGAGATTAACAGGCTGAATGCCTCATCTCTGCTACACTTAAGCAGATTTGATATTGCTGAGTTAGCAGAGAAACCATTCTCCAACCCCTCAAACTTCGAAGTAGCTGCTCACATCAGAAATCATCTAGGCAGCCTTCACATGGCCGAGCTTACTGCAAGAAGCAAGGTCGAAGAGGAGTCAAAACTGAGAGAGGAGGAGGAAAGGAAAGGATCAGCAACCAAAGGCAAAGCCTTTCTTCAAATGGTTGAAGGTCCTGAACTTGAGTCCATAGTTAGATGGGAGTATGACTACAACTCCCGTCAACTAACTCTCTTCAGGGGGTCACAACAAAGGGTGCATGTCATTCAAAGTGATAGACTGGATCTCCTATCCACGAATGACTTGTACAAGCTTCTCAGCACCACTTCCGGGAAGAACAGAGAGACATACAAATATCTTTTGTCCCTGGTGCTGAAAACTTTGAGAAGTAGAGATAAGTGAAGTTTTGGTAGCATCAGCCTAGGGGGAGTTTGTTGGATCATAAGAGGCTGTTGCAACCAAAACCATATCACTTAGAAGATTTTGAGTACTACATACAAAGGACTTTCGAAGCCAAGTGTGGGACTTCCGAAGGAAGAAAGAGCTCTTCCGAAGTCTAAGTGTAAAATACACTTCCGAAGGAGAACTCCAACTTCCGAAGGTAAAGAAGCTACTTCCGAAGGTTCAAGACTTGAAGACAAAGATCTGAAGTCAACTTTCGAAGTATAAAGAAGTCCTTAAAGCCTCGGAAGCATAGAAGCATCTTCCGAAGTATAAGTGGCTTCGGAAGAACTTGTTCTTCCGAAGCCAGTTAACCTTCGGAAGACACTTCTATTATCCAGTAGACATAAGTATGGTCTGTCTGACAGTCCGCTGCAAATCTCTGATATACTGCATGGCGTTTTCTCAAAAGCCATGTAGTTGACCATACTTTAATCTACTGTTTACCTTTTTATGTTAAGTACAGTTGCCATCTTTAGTTGGTGACAAAAGGTAAGTCATGGACATGTCATGACTACCATATCTTAGATAATACTTTATCTAAGATACCTTAACTATAGCATTGTAGTATATGCTTTAGTCTTAGGTTTCCAGCTGGTATCAAGTATAACCGGCTGTAGGATCTAGTATATATAGTTTCTCATTGTAACTCATGTTCTATGCTTGTAAGTGTCTTGTAATCTTGAGTTGAGAAGTAATATATACAAGTACCTTGAAAATATTTCTGCTTGTTGCTTTGATTACTTATTATATTATTATCAACTCTTGCCAAAGACATTGCTTCATCTTGTTTGAGTGACTATTATAAGTGAGTTTGAGAGAAATACAAGTGTTAAGTGACAAAACCCGATCCTGCAATTACACATATGAATCGCATTATCAACCATCTATTACAAAAGGAGTCCAAATAAGTCGCCGAATCTGGTGTTTCTTAATGGTGGTGGGTTGCGAGAGATGAGTTGTAGTGGTGGAGATGGGGGGTGGGGGGTTGTGGCGTGGTGGAGTAGTGGTGGAGATGGGTGTGTCATGTGGTGGTGGAGTGGTGGCGAGGAGTGGTGGTGAAGTAGTGATGGTGGTTGAGATTGGGTTGAATGAGGAAGAAGGGTAATATGGTCATTTTACCGCTACTTAACTAAATAAATTAACGACCGTTTGACTAAGGGACGAAACGTGTTATTTTTTTCAAACGTTAAGACTAAACCTGTAATTTTTTAATACAATGAACAAAAATTAAAATTTAAGCAAACATAAGGTACGATCCATGTAATTTACTCAAAAATCTAATTAACCAATATCCGTTAAACGTTTTCGGTATAGGGACCTAAAGAGACACAACCAAATAGTATGGTGATAAAAGTGTATATCAATTTACTAATATTTAATCATCATCAAACATATTGCTAGGGTTTTGCACCATCATTCACACACACCCAAACCCCATGGATCCCCCAAAATCAACTTCTTGCTGGAGCAACATCGTCAAACAACAACCACCACCACCACCACCGCAGAACCCTAGCAACAGCCACCATGACCCGTCGCAATCCGCCGCCGCATCTCTCGTCGGCAGCTGCAAGTCCACCAAAGGCATCGCCGTCGCCGTGGTGGATGCAAACGCCATCATACAAGGCGGAGAACACCTCCACCACGCCGCCGATAAGTTCGTCTCCGTCGCCGATGTTATTCAGGAGATACGAGACCCCACTTCCCGCCACCGCCTGAATTTTCTGCCGTTCACCGTCGACACCATGGAACCGTCGCCTGAATCGCTTAAGAAAGGTGTGTGTTTTGAGATCTGATCTTCGTGTTTGATGAAATTGGTTGATTGTGCAAATTTGATTTGTTAATGTGTGGTGTTTTTTGCTTACAGATTGATTTGTGATTTGATTGTTAGTAGTATGCAAAGTTAATTTGTGATTATATCATATATAAATTTGGTAGCTTGAAGTTGTATGCTTTATTAGTCAATGTTGATTGCAATTTTTATAAATTTGAGCTACGGTAGCTACTAGCAATTAATCGGGATTAATAACGATTAATAGGAATTAACGGATTGAAATTTTGTGTATAACTCTTTGAAATTACACACACACACAATTTTATATGTAAGTATTCAAAATCATATACAATTTTGCATGTAATTTGACCAGAGATTCTGAAAGATTTTGATCATATTGACCAAAATTTTGATTTTGATTATAGCCGATTAATTGTTTGTTTTTAATAGTTGAGAGGTTAGTTTTGATCTGTTTCACTAAGACTATAGGATATTAGGATACATGGGTTGAAGGGCTTTTGGTTTTGCAGTTATTAGCTTTGCAAGGGCAACTGGAGATCTACAAACGCTATCGGACGTTGACCTTAAACTTATTGCTTTGACTTATACCTTAGAGTCTCAAATTCATGGAACTAGCCATCTTAGAGAGAGCCCGCCACCTATTCGGACAGTTAATGTAAAAAGGCTACCCGAGAAAGATTTACCCGGATGGGGGTCTAATGTTCCTAACTTAGCACAATGGGAGGCGCTAGAACATGCGGTTGGGGATGGTTCAGGACCCGAGTCAAGAATTCTTCCTTTGAAAGATTTGAACATGAATGTTATTGTTTCGGGGGATAAGGATCAAATCAGTGAGGATTCTGCATCAGTAAACGGATCTGAATCACTTGATAATGGTGCTTTTGGAAAATCTCGGAAGTATTTACCTAAAAAGAAAGAGGTTGTCATTGAAGGGAAGAAGATGGTGGCAGATGGAATTGATGCATCTCAAGGGCAACTTGATGATGATGATGCTGGTGATTGGCTTCCTGCTGTGAGTCGAAGCACTCACAGGCGGTTTTTGAGAAGGAAAGCTAGGCGTGAAAAGTATGAGTCGTCTGAAAAAGATGTTCAAAATGATGGGAATGAAGAACATCATGATGATGCTAAATTGCCCGATCTTATTTATGAGAATACAGATGAGTTATCTGTTGGTGAAAAAATGGCTGATGGGGGCAATGATGGTGAAGATATTTCAACGGCTTTTGATCAAATGAGGCTTCAAGAAGAAGGTGAAGGTAATGAGGTTGAAAATGTGAATGAAGAGTTGGAACAGTTGGATATGGATAGTGTGACTAATGAAAGTGTTGATGCATCTACATATGCGGATGATGATAGTAGTGAGCAAAGTTGGATGTTGAGATCCCTTTCTGAGTCGAGTGTTGCTTGTGTTACTGGTGATTTTGCAATGCAAAATGTTATTCTGCAGATGGGTTTGCGCCTAGTGGCACCAGGGGGAATGCAAATACGCGAGCTCCACAGGTTTGTGTTTTCTTAAACCGAGTCATTTGGACTGTATGCATTAAAATTACACTCTTTTTGAAGACTTTTGACCCGTTGTACTTGACTTTGCAGGTGGATATTGAAATGTCATGCTTGTTTTAAGGTGACAATGGAGATCGGTAGGATTTTCTGTCCAAGTTGTGGGAATGGAGGCACTTTAAGGAAAGTAGCTGTTACTGTTGGTGAAAATGGAACCATCATTGCAGCTCGTCGCCCTCGTATATCTTTACGTGGAACAAAGGTAAGTGTCTTTGGATCATATATCACACAATTGTTGATAGTTTAGAGTTTCATGTCTACGCGTTTTTGCACACTTGGTTGGTCATGTACTCAAGTACACATCATGGTGGTTTGTTGCAGTTTTCATTGCCTCTACCACAAGGAGGAAGAGATGCTATAACCAAGAACCCTATTTTACGCGAGGATCAACTCCCACAAAAGTACTTGCATCCCAAGACCAAAAAGAAGAACAAAGAGGTAAAACTTTTATACTACAACATATGTGACCAAATGGGTCACACCGCTAATGCGTATAAATAAATAGCTTATACTTATTCATGTGTTTATTTGATTGAATGTTGTAGGTGGACGACATATTTGCTACAAATGAACTGTTTACGCACCATACAGACAAGAGGGCGCCTCTGCAACCACCGGTAAGGAAAGCCCTAGCGGTTTTCAGTGGCAAGAGAAACCCGAACGACAATCATTATTCTCGTTCTATGCATTAGCGTTGTCTTCATGCGTTTGTAGTCTGCATTTCTGTCTAAGTTTGTACTGAGTTCATGGGTTATTCTTGCTTGATCAAGTGAGTGCAATTTTGTTTTATTTTCTTGGTTGTCTTGATTACTAAACTATCAAATTATAAATGTTCGTTATCCTAAATCCGATAATCTGTCAATGTTGATTCTTTATGACCTCATCTTTGAGAGGTTGAGGGTTCAAGATTAGATTGTTAAAAAAAAGGCCAAATAACATAAAAAAACCTAATATACTTTAAGTGTTTTCTCACAAAAATCCCTATATAACTTTTTGTGCGTAAAAGACCAACATATTTTATGTTTTGTTTAATAAAAGTTACTCAATAATTGTTGCACATAAAAAACCAACATACTTTTTGTTTTTTCAAATAAAACCCCTCAATAATTATTTACATATTTAAGTCACTTTATTTTTTAGATTCGAGAAATTCTAAAAAGAAACTAAAACAATTTTGTATCGATTGTTTTGTTTGTATGCATTATCCATCCCTACGTTGCTCGTTTAAGTTATAGGATCCTGAGTTCGGATTGTTTAAGTTGTGGGAGCTCAAACTCAACTTGTTGAAGTTATACCAAATAAAGTGATTTAAATGTGTAAATGATTATTGAGGGTTTTTTATGTGAAAAACCAGAAAGTATGTTAGTTTTTTATGTGCAAAAATTGTTGAGTGATTTTTATAAGACAAAATAAAAAATATGTTGGTATTTTACGTGTAAAGAAAATGTATAATAACTTTTGTGATGAAAAAACGGAAAGTATGTTAGTTTTTTTTTATGATATTTACCCTTAAAAAACCAAAACTTGCTGAATGGAAGTTCAAGCAATAAGGAAGAAGCATTTAGAGCAGATTTGGGGTATTTTAAAGCTTTAACAAGTAGAAATGAACACTCAACATTGGCAAATTTTAACCCATTTACGAGGCCCAATGGGCGAAATGAATAAAAATACACAATTTAGCTTCGAATAAAAAAAATCAAACGTGTCCAAAGTTGTCTAGTGTATTTTAGTATAATAAGTTAATAACTCATGTTTTCAATTAAATTTGACTACTTGTGACACTAAGAAGCTGTTTGTTAATTTTTGAATGATTAAGTATTGAAATAATGAGAGATCTAAACTATTAGGTGTTGAACCATTAAGAGGTCTGAACCATTAAAAGTTACTATATCGCTTAGCTATTCAAAGGCAAATGTCTGACCAATTCAGATAAGAGGTATTAACTTTCAACATTAGTATAATGATTAACCATTCAGAGTCAAATTTGACTACTTGTGACACTAAGGAGCTGTTTGATAATTTTTGAATGATTAAGTGCTAAACCAATAAGAGGTCTAAATCATTAAGTATTGAACCATTAAGAGGTCTGAACCATTAAGAGTTACTGTATCGCTTAGCTATTCAAAGGCAAATGCCTAACCAATTCAGATAAGAGGTATTAACTATTCAACAGTAGTATATTGTTTAACCATTCAGAGGCAAATTTGACTACTTGTGACACTAAAGAGCTGTTTGACAATTTTTGAATGATTAAGTGCTGAATCAATGAGAGGTCTAAATCATTAAGTGTTGAACCATTAAGAGGTCTGAACCATTAAGAGTTGCTATAACGCTTAGCTATTCAAAAGCAAATGCCTGACCAATTCAGATAAGAGGTATTAACCATTCAACATTAGTATAATAGTTAACCATTCAGAGGTAGTATAATGCTTAACCATTCAGAGGCAAATGTCTGAACCATTCAGATATTTGCTCACGAAATAAACAGTCTGAACCATTAAGTGCTGAACCATTCAGATATCTGAACCATTAAAAGGCTGATTCAGATGCTACCAAACAGATCCTAACCCAGTCTTATTGTCTGAGGAATTTTTGCAATTTGGAATAGATAAAATGCTAGGATCTAGGCTTGAAATGGGTGCTTTTTAGAAACCTTGAATTACAATGTTTAAGATTTCATGCTGGGATTATAAACAACTAAAAATAACACAAACCTCGTTAATCTCGGATTTGAGATAACGTAAGATAATTATATGAATGGATAGATGAGCCGAGATTGGTGTCGAAGAGAGTCGTATATATAAACACAAACAAATAGACTTCAGTTTATTACGATTCTCATATATTAAGGACATGAATAACACTTTCTTTGTAGAGGAAATGCACACAGTTGGACTAGGGGTGGACCCAAGAACATTTTCTTCGGGTTACATCACATAAAAAAGACAATAACATTCTAAAACGAGTAATAATGATTCAATTAGAAGACAATAGAACATTACATTTTATAGTTGTCTACGTATTTTTATCTACCGAAAATCATTCCATTACATTTGGGCTTAAGTGGTATTTTTTTTTGCTTACAATCTTTGACAAAAAGCGCCCCTAATTTAACTTTTAGTGAGTTAACTTTTTTGATTTTTTATTTTTGATTTAGGGGTCATAAAGTTTTTCGTGAGGATCGACATTAAAAAGACACAAAGTCAATTGAGAAACGTTAATACATGTTAACAATATTCCATGGGGTCGGTTGACCCCTCCCCCATGAGTGAGACAAGTTCCATTCCTTTTCTATTAAGTTCACTTGGTTATTTTGACCATCTAACTTCAAACATCGATATCTCGCTCATCATAGTATCGTTCTGGGCTCGTTTGGTACGTCAAGAAGCTCTTAGATAGTGAGACATAAAACCAATAATTAATAATTACATTAATCGAAGTTGCATATTATTATTTGAGTATGTATCATATATAATCAAGCTTCACGAAGTACATAGAATCAAGTCAGAACTTTAGAATTTAATCAAAATCTAAACGAAATAACAAGTTTCAATCTTTATAACATCTTTTTGAGACATTTACAATTTAAATTATAGGTAATTTCATTCATTTCATTATCACATGACATGCTTTAACATTTAGTCTTGTGCTTCTTCTTCTTGATCTTCTTGAGTTGTATTTTCTTCTTCAGGCGGTTTTTCTGTTGTCCCTTGATCACCTGATGATTCTTCTGCAGCAGCAGTTTTCTTTAACGTAGCAGCTTGTTTAAGGTGAGCATAACTACCCTTCTCTTTAAACAGTTGCGAGAAATGTGGCTTGCAGAACAAGTTTCCTTCTAACGCCGCGTAGTTAGATGGTGTAAGAAAGCAACCTCCTTGCGTGCATCGGAAGCATCCTTTATGGTAGAACTCTCCTTCCACAGTTACCTAAACACCGGTGTTTAAACAATACAACAAATCAGCTATACATTAAGCTGTTGGTCTCTAACATGCTATTTTTTTGTTAATAACTCAACATGTTACTTTGCTCAAATCATATGCACTATGCTCTTATTTACAATGCATGTGTACACACTTTGAAACATGTGCGAACATGAAAACCTAGTTAGACATATGAATTTGAACATGAATCATGTATATCAAATTTGAAACGAACATGACCCGTTTAACAAAAGTAATTAAATTTAGTTTTGTATATTGCGACTCTAAAATTATAAATTTACACCAAGAAAAACCAAATGTCTATAGCTTGCGCTCTCAAACAACATATTCCAACAACTTTTTCTTATAAGTTCTAACACAAAATACCAATCATTTTAACATATAAATACACAAGTCAGTTGTTTGAACTCGTGTGGTTAATACTGGCTTGTTTAGTTAAACATGTTTATGAGTTGAATCTGAAAGTCACGTCTCGTATCTGGTTATGAGAAAAAATAACAAACCTTTTCAAGCGGATATACAGTCTTCTTACAAACTGCACATTTATCTTGGGTTCCAGAAAACAATGCAGCTAATTTACTAGGGGCTTTTCCCTGTAATAATTTATTAAACTAATTAAAATCTTTAACCTTATATAATTTCTGTAATAACTAATTTAAAAAACAACTAAAGTATAACGTACCCCCTCTTGTGGTTTTGCAGCTGATCATTGTACATCATTAAAATTTGAATTAGTATTTAATGATAAATAACCATCAAACAATAATTAATTAACTGTTAAACAAATTTGATGACAACAAATTAAAATAAAACTACGTGTAACCTTAGGAAGACCTCCTCTCTCCTTAAACTTTTGCTCAAAATGAGGCTTGCAAAATAACACTCCTTCCAATGATGAGTATGTGCTCATCTAACATAGTAACATACATAACAAGACATTATACATATACATATATATATATATACACATCACATACACATTAATAACGTATAATGTCATATATGAAACACGAGCTTTTTCATCGAGGAAGGCGGATGTGATCATCATAAATTATCTCCTCTACCGACTATAACTACATAGTTTTAGTCATGTCTCAGCTTTTATAAACAAAAATTTTAACAAATTAGTACCGCTCCTATATGATGAATCATTTCGATGATTCATGCATTTAGTGAGTCTTTTGAATGAAAATACAATGTTCTAGGTTATTTAATCATCATTTGATATATTTATTTAAGAATATATTGCGCACATACGACCCTGAAAAGGTTGTATATCTACTCGATCCACATTGTAAATCATTTTTTGGGTTTCATATTCAACTTAACACGACACGAGATCAAATCTATTGTCAAAACATCTTCATATCATCCGAAATTTGATTATGGCAACATAGGGGATATATGTCACATTGTCACATTATCACGAGTCAATTAAATGATTCAAGAATCAGAAAAACCAAACTGAAATATACATATACCGTAAGTTTGCCGTTGCATTGGCTGCATTTGAAGCATGTTTTATGATACGTGACTCCATCAGCAGATATCATTTCAAGAAAATAAACCGTCTTTTCGCAAACCTTGCATTTTTCTAATGTTCCGGTGAACGCCATTAATTCCGATCACCACCTTCTCCTTCTTCTTCTGTAAAATTATTTTGTTGTAATATAAAACGGTAAAATAAATTCCAAAGAAAATAAGGTAAGGTGGGAAAAATTTCCAAGGTTTTAAGAGAGAATTTGTAGGTCAACGATGGGTTGAGGTTATTTATAACTATAACTATTTTATTATAGTTTATTAAACAAAATGCGAATATCAATGTGATTATAAATTGTTATAGTTTCAACCTTTTGAACATTAGGTAGAATATAATCGGATTAAAGTGTGTTATTTTGGATATAGGTTTGGAAACTATTTGAATATATTTTTTATGTTTAACTTTTTTTTGAACGGCGAAAGTGCGACCCTTGTTCGGATATATGTTATCTTAATCGGGACCACCTATCTGTTTCACAGCCGTGACCGCACCGCCAACTCCTAAGGAGGAAACCCATTGCGCAGAAAACCCACTGGCTCAACTCTAAGTATTTTGATGTTTAAAGTTGATAGATTGATTGTTTAATTAGTGTTGATTATCTAAGCAAATAAACAAAAAAACATTCATATATCATCAGTATATTCAAATTTAGAACATGACAAATTGTCGTCTTTAAATAATTTCATAATATCTTTTTGTAATAAAATGTCTAACAATGAGAAGTGGTTAGTTTTTCTTATTATCTTTATTAAAAAAAGAAAATATATACATCATGTTCATAGATTTTGGTTTTCGATTTTTTCGATTTATTTGATTTGATTTATTAGATCAGAATATGATGTAATTTGGTTTGAACAGAATTAGGATTGCTAGAACTGAAAACCTAATTTTGGTTTCTTTAAAAACAAAACCAACAAAAATATGTAATACTGGTCGTTTTAAACTGATTTGGTATCATTTTAAAACGAATAATTAACACCCCTAAACATATGGCAAAGATATATGCTTCTTATATTTGTGGTAATGCTAATTTAATTTGGATCCAAATAAGTTTTCTTAAACATGATATGACATGCTAATGATAGCTATAACTCGATTAAATAGCTAATATAATAAATGTCTATGATGTTATTGTACCATTCAATGTTATACTGGTAAAATCATTACGGGGTAGTAATTTAGTTGGTCTAACGTATTCAAAACATCAAGATTTGAAAACGAGCTCAACCTCATTAGTAATTGAGCTTTAATCTATGCTCGAGCTTCTTTAAGTGCGACTCGGTTCAGTATTATATCAAGTCGTTTTTAGTAGCTCATAGACAACTTGACTTGTTTACAACGTTGTTATAAAAGTGACCCCAGGTAACACATAAGCATACAAGTAAATAAACTAATTGTGTCAATCTTATTTTGTTGATACATCATGTATGTATGTAAGTACTAAGCAACATGACGTTTTTAAATCGTAAAAAGGAAAAGATTCTCTCATTAAGAACACACATATAAAGCCGAATATTAGACACTTTACAAGAAACTTCATAAGATAACTTTATTTTCAAAGACACATGAAAGGTTCAAATAAAGAATGTACGAGACACAAAGCTATAACAAGTTTTCAACACGACTACACGAGTGACACGAACATGAATAAACACAATAACGAGGGGATCATATCGCGAGTGTCTTGTAGCAACTAAACACATATGACCCTTAAGTTATCAAGGGAAACTAAAGATTCAACCACTTAAAACAAAATCATGTGATTGACCTTTTATTGTTTCTTTTCAGGGTCTTCATTTAGATCTACATGACCATAAGTGTTAGGGTGTACCAACTCAACAAGAAAATCAAAGATATCAGTAGTTTCCACTGCACACGCGACATCTTCTTTATGTATAGTTCTCCTCTTACCTTGGATCGCCATGTTCCACGATCTCTTGGTTAATTCTTCGATGAAAAGCTCACAAGCTTTTGAAAAGACGAGTGGTGCCTCTCCGGAGATCATCTTCACATCCACACTTGACTTCTTCATGATCTTCTTGATCCTTGCTAATGGTAATGAATGGGGCGCGTGTCTCTTTGATATTCCAGATAGAATTCCTGAGTACGCGGTCTTGGCCTGCCTCATCTCAAATCTAGAGACTACACAAAGCGCGCTATACCAAAACTATACAATTGCAAATGTTTGATCTCTTGTTGTATGTTGTAAGATTGTGAAGTCCTAAAGATTTCATGAACAATGAAATGTAGATGGTGTTAAAAGTATGTTTAACCAAATAATGGAGAGAATTGAAGAAGATTATATAATCAAGATGAGGGTAATCTAGAGACACATTGAAGGGAGTGTATGTTTGGAGAACATATAGTAACACATGTGTACACAAGAATTAAAAGTTATTGCACTACTAGAAAAGAGTTTCACTTCGCTAATCCGTCGGTAATATCTCTCAACATATAAACGTGAAAGTGGTGATCCATCAATAATATCGGTTGTTGATGGGTCAACGATATGATTAACAACATCTCCTTCATGGAACATGACTGACAGTTCATACCTTTACCAAGGTATAACTATCGGATCTATCAGCCAGTGAAAGTTCTCTGATTAGAATCAAATCAAGTAACTGAAGAAAAAAGACTAACTATAAATCAATCTAAATTATATTATTGTTAGTTCTTACCTTGCTTAGATGATTAGTTATTGACCATTTGGTGAGGAACACTTCTTTTATTTCAAGGTTTCATGAAATATGAGAGATGAAATGAAAGATAATATTTTCGACAGAATTGAAGAGGGAAAAAATGATGAAATAATCAAGATTATATAATAGATGAGATGATGAGAAATGACCAAACTCTTGTTATTAATATATATCATTAGATCATATGGAAAATGAATATAAAATAAAATAATAATAATAATAATATACAACTAAAATAGGGTTTGAAAGAGGCCGGCTATGTTCGCCAACTTGCATGCGTATTAGCTTTACTTGAGTGGCCGGCTATTTTGCTATTTTGCTAAAACGCGGATACAAAAATACATAGTATATCGCGGATACAAAAACACATAGTATATCAACTATCGCTTTAATGGAAAATATAACCAAAATTATGATAACAAGAAGATTCTAGAAATATAGAACGTAAAATATGTAAAAAAGGTTAAAACGGATAAGGCCAAGACGTAAAACCAAGTGTCTATCTTGAACTCTTGATTGGCCTCCGTAGACGTCAACCAATCATCACTAGTTACTATAGCTAACAGTTGATAATTAAAATTAAGATTAATTTTTTTAATATTATTATGTTTTGTTATGCTTTTCATAAAATAAAATTTCAAAATTCTAACTGAAATAGGTCATGCAAGCATGGCTTTTATTTTCAAAAAGTAACTGTAAAATGTTTTTGTAGTATATTTTTAGCTAAGAAAATGTTATAGATGTTGAAAAACATATCGAATATTATTGACCTAGCTGATTATGTTTGTTTGTTGGTGAATGGTGACATACATACAAATTGCAATATCAGCATGATTAATTAAATATACAAAATCAAAATGATAAAGTAATTTAACCCTAATATTAAATAACAAAATATAAACAAATTGGCAATTGTCATACCCTAGCTCTTGGCAGAATAGTCATGGTTCATCGATAACGCCATTATTCAACTTTAGGGTTACCCCAATATTTTAAAAATCAAATAAGGAATTGGTAAGTATTAATTTTAAATGAAGAAACCGACAGTTTAACCTAAGATGTTATGTTCTAGCTTGTCATGAACTCGTAATTTTTATTTAGGAGCATTAAGAATAACATGTTTAGTAAGTTGTCATATTAGAAAAATACACTGTAGTACACTATATCATATCTTATAGCCTCGCGCGATGAGTCACTTTTTTAATTCAGTAAATAGTAGAAAGTATTAGATAAAACATAGGCCCGCGTTTTGCTGACTGGAGCAATTACGAATACCTAACAGGCCTTTGCATTTGATAGGTAATACGGCCAAAGCATATGATCATATTTTACTACTAGTTAAGGAAGAAACTAAGTAGAAGGAAGAAACTAAGTAGAACAAACAGTTTGCAAGAAAGACCTACATATCCATAGGTTATTGACAAAATCACCATAGGAATGAAGACCTTTCAAATAGAGCGCGTGCAAACCTATCAACGATAAAGAGGCCCTACTTATCACAAAGGAATACATCACAAGATCGAATAACTCCTCTCTCTCCTACATCTTGTTCTTCAAAAATACCAAAATCTTTTCGATAAGAAAAACCAAAAACATTATAAAATATTGTCGTGATATCATCAACTTTTACATTTGTTTTTAATCACCAATCTTTTGCTTTTTGATGAATAATATATAAATATTTTTTAATTACCAATCTTTTTATATTTTTTAAAAATATATAAACATAACTTACTTTTAGAAAATAAAAAGATAAGAATGGCACCCCTGAGAAACGCCCAAAACACTCCAATAATCAAATATGTAGCAGCCTCAAACACCCTAATTATTGTGATACTTGCATAAAATATTTCTTTTTATTTTTTATTCTTAACAATTTATATAAACAGTATGCTATTTTAGCTTATAAAAAGGTATTTTAAGAGCATTCACAATCCATCTCCCATCCCAATCTTTATAATTACATTAAAAATTATTTTTTTCTCTCTTTCTCAGTTAAATAATATTATTTCATACCTTTATTATTAATTTTTTTCTCTTATCCACTCACAACCACTTTTAAAAATATAAAAAATTTATGGATGTTGTACCGTGTTTCCCCATATTTGAGGAAACACGGTACAACCCCCATAAAATTTTAATCTTCTTCATTCACAACCACGTACTCACAACCACTCACAACCATCATCTAAAATATAAGACACTCACTCTCATAAAAATAAGAACGGGCTGTAAATGCTCTAATATGAACTTTAATGAAAGTTATTGTTAAACATCAAACTTGTTATAAAAGAGAAATCATGTCACACTTCAACATACAAAAAATTAAACTTACTTAGACATGAAAAGTGTGGCTGACCACATGAACAATTTATCTAACTAACTTTTGTTAGTTTATCATAAAAGATGAAATTACTAGTACCGAAATAAAGAAAACTCACATCGCTCTAATTTTCAACTATAATAACGACCATTAATAAAATCTTTTCTTACCGGCAAAATGCTACTACATAATACATGACATTTTGTGACAGCTTCTGCGTCCCAAATGTGATAACTGCGGCAAAAATTATCGTATATTTTGCTAACGTTTTAAGATGAATACTTTTTCAATGGTTTGTTTGTGACGTACTTATTTTTATTTTCAAATATTCAAATCGGTTATAGAGCTTTTTTTAATCCTCAAAAATTTTAAGTTACTTTGTTTCTTGTAATCGTGTAACCTTTATTATCGATTAATTTTTTTCATAGTGATCTCTAATTTGTTATGCTGTGATCATAGTCATAATACTTTTAAGTCCCATCAGAAATCTTTTAAAACTATATATAAAATCAAATTTAAGTCAAACCATTTACATAGTTTATAGAGATTTAGTACAGATAGTTTTTAACTTTTTCCTTGGGGGACAATCATTTAGCATATGCATTTAAATATGATCTATTTTCCTCTTACATAAAAGTGTTTGTTAAGACGTATCTATCTACTTAATTTATAGCAAAAATCAAACAAAAAAATGAAAGAAAATATGATGTTTACTATTTTGAGTCACTACTTCTCTTCAACTTAATAGTTGATTTGTAATTGTTTTCAAAGAAAGAACCAACTCAACTAAAGTTATCGACGCTCGATATAGATTTGCCTTAGGAGAAGTTGTCGGTTTAAAGCTTCCTTATAGCTTAGTAACAGAACCAGAACAAGAAACCTCTTGTAAAGTTCGACATAAGCTAAGATAACTCCTGTAAAGATTTCTATCCGCACTACACAAAAAAAGTTAAAAATATACAAAAAACATAACTTTTTTTAATCACAATCTTTTGATTATTCTTTTACAAAACTTATGATATTAGTATTATTATATAGATACAAGCAGACTAATTATTTTATTAAATTTAATAACATAGTAGTTAGAAAACTCGTATTCTATTATACATTTTATAATAAGTTATTGAATTTGTGGCAGTTGATTTAGAACAAATCTACAAAATCTTGAAGTCAATGGTCTTGATGAGTCGTTATTAATATTTTGAAGAAAATGGGAATATTAAAAGTGATCACAATATAAGCATAACCTGGGAAAAGTCCAATTTGGGAAGGCATGTGCCGATAAATGACATCAACCCCCTCCAAAGTAAACTATTTTCCTTTCTTTGGTATTCTTAAAGTTTACTTGATTATTATACAAAAATTTTAATTAAATGTTATTTATGATATCGGTAATCAGTTGGTGAAGTCTTTACCCACAGTCAGGAGTGAATAATTCACCGATAGGGCGATAATAATGTAAAAATATAGATCTTAATATTCAGTTGGTATTCCCTTAGTAATGTAGCCACAGTTATCTGTGGAGACTATGTCGATGATCTGCTAAGATAAATCTGTGGGTAATTTATCAATAATGGTTTTCGGTAATTCGTCGATGAAGTCTTTACCCACACCCTTTCCCCCAACAAATTTTTGCCAAAAGATTACAAGCAAATACGACCTTTATCAACGAACCACCGACAGATATATGAAGACGTCTTAATTATTTGTAGTGATGGTTAGAGGATGTAAGGGGGTGTTTGAGCTTTTTTTTTTTTTTCAAAAGTAACTCCATTTGACTTTTTAAAATATACTTTTCAACCCTTTAAAATCAACTTATTAACTTCTTTTTCAATGTTACCCAAACATACTTATTGACTTATCAATTTTTTAAAAGTTAATAAGTTAAAAGTTGGTTAAAAAGTTGATTGACCAAACTTGCATTAAATGAAAACACAGATCGCAAGAGAGATTAGAATGGAAGAGAGAGATATATGACACCACAACGGTGCCACTAGGGTGTGTTTTTATTATTTTTTAAACTTGAACAACGATAGTGAAAATGCGATTTTACCCTTAATGTGTAAACATACATGAGTGATCCACAAATGACATCCATACTAACAATTAAAATCATTACAAACTCATTTATGATAATTAAGAGTGATTCAAAAGTGAAGGTATCATAAGGATGTTTATTAATTTCCATAAATATTAATGAAAAAGCTATATGTATCGCAATAAACCCATAGAAACCATGTCATCTGGAAACAACATGATTGCGTTGGCTAATTTGACTATCGAAAGATATTGGTGATTGAGTTTCTACGAGTATTTTTAGTATATTTGGACTCATTTAAAAGATGAAACCTCGAGTTAAGAGGTATAGAATGCACAACAATTCAAGATTATTTAAAAGATTATTCAGATCATTGGCAAGGGTCTCGTTGGTTGATGGAAAGTTACATCCATACTAATTATTAGCAGTAACTAACCATCATTAGAAACTGATTGCCAGAACTAACCGGGTCAGTAATAGTTTGTCGTTAGTAATAACTGGTCATCAGTAGTAAACATCGTCGGTAATAATTGGTCTCAGTAGTAACTAATCGTCACTCGTCAGTGATAACTGCGATCAACAACAACTTAGGCGTACTATTTATAGTTATATTAATAAATTTTCAAAAACGTAATTCATGATCGGTTTACAACAAAATTATAAATAGTTTTTTCCGGAAAAAGTAGTACCATTTGAGGATATGAGCAGTAGATTAAACTATTAAAGCACATTGAAAAAGCCCATAAATTTAGTGGGCCGTAGCCCAATAACGACTTAGCTCTAAACTTCAATTGTTTCTAAATTTATTTACTACATCTCTCTCTAAAGGGGTAAACCCCATAAGGGAATCTATGAATCTATCAAAAGAGTTAAATATGGATTGTTGGAAATTTACAAGTAATTGACAAATTGGTATGTTTATATTTGTCTCATATTGGCGGGAGGAGGGAAACTTTAAAAGACTTAGGGGCTGTTTGGCAGCCTCTTAATCAGCTTCTCAATGGTTCAGATGTCTGAATGGTTCAGCACTTAATGGTTCAGACTGTTTGTTTCGCGAGCACATGTCTGAATGGTTAAGAGATTTACCTCTGAATGGTTAAGCATTATATTGATGCTGAATGGTTAAGAGGTCTAATGCTGAATGGTTAAGACATATTATCTGAATTGGTCAGACATTTGTCTTTGAATAGTTAAATTATATACTATCTCTTAATGGTTCAGACCTCTTAATGATTCAGCACTTAATGATTCAGACCTCTTATTGGTTCAGCACTTAATCATTCAGAAGTTGCCAAACAGCCCCTTATAAGGGATTTTCCTTTATAGGTTCCTGAAGTGTTGGTTGGGCTAATAGAAGGGCTAAGCCCACATTTGTGCAAAGGCGTGAGCTCACGAATGGGCACATTTGATATGCAAATGGGCGTCCTTTGCACGAAGCTAAGGAGCTTTATTTTTAGTTAAGTTTCAGTTCAAGTTCGAAAGACATGCGGATAGAATCGAAACCAACTTCGAGATAAACATGGTGGATAGAGTCGATCAGTTAATCAATTACGATCCTCTGCGTAACCGAATTCGCGAACTGGTGGGGGCATCCCCATTCCCCGTTTTTCTCATACTTGGTTACGTTTTAAGCCTATAAATAGAGGTCTCTTATTACCAATTTCATTTACTCAAATTCGTAGCTCTTCTCTGCTCTGCGATTTTCTTCTCTAACAGTTTTCTCACAAGCTTCTGCATTGATCTGGTTCTATTGTTGTTGGAATACCAGATTCCTTCTGCATTAAGTTCTGGGAGTTTACGATGTACTTGCAGCAAATAGAGCGCGTAAAATCTTTTAAGATAGGAGTATCATTCGTACAGTTCATCAGCCAAAGAGCACCGATTAATAGATTGTTTTTTTATATTTTGCATGTTCTATAATTCGCCTGATAACGGAACATTCTCATTCTACTTTTCTTATAATCAGTTTTGGTCACGTAGAATCAAACTATTCGGCCAGTAACTTGGTAATAGTAATAATTAATCAATTTTTTATTTGGTCTGATCTGATTTTCAACATGGATTAGGTGTTATTCTAATCCAAAAAGTGACAATAAAAACTGAATTGATGCATTACTGGAAAATAGTACGAACTGATTCTATCGGTAGTCCGGGAGAGGCATCAACCGAACCGGTGCAAATGTAGGCGTGGCAACGGAATTTGGGTCGTTATTAAAATGGGGCCCACATGACTAACTCACATAATAAACTTTATGTAAAACTGACACGACAGCAAAAACCACGTACGCAGACTAAAATACTCCATATTCCCTAGTCATTTCTCCATTGGGTCAATGAATACAACTACTTTCCTCTACACATTAATGAGGATTCGAATATCGTCTCCTTTTGTTGCTACATCATTAAGCTTAACAGTAGAAGTTTGACAAGAAATTGGTAATTTTGTACTTAAAAACAAAAGATATTGGGTTGACAAGAAATTGGTAATTTTGTACTTAAAAACAAGCTTTACAAAAAGATTTTCATGTTTTAGTGTTCGACATGTTCACATGTGTATCAAAGTGTGTTTTCAATGGATTATTTTGCTTAGAATATGCACTAGATGTCACCATCCTTACATCCCTGAATTATCATTCAAACTATGGCGAACTTGTTGTCATTTCTTCATAAACCTCATTTCATCATCATGCACACAAATTAGACCATTTATGCTATTTTTTCTTCTTTAGTGAAGATACTAGTGTGATGATTAACCACTAAAGCTAGGGTGGAACCACGAGTGACCGACAATGATAGCATATATCCAGCTCGGTTTTCACTTAGTTCATATGTTGGTATATCTGTTTGGCAGCATCTGAATCAGCCTCTTAATGGTTCAGACTGTTTGTTTCGCGAGCAAATGTCTGAATAGTTCAGACATTTGCCTCTGAATGGTTAAGAATTATACTAATGCTGAATTGTTAAGAGGTCTAATGTCTTTTATCTGAATTGGTTAAACATTTGCCTTTGAATAGTTAAGTGATAAACTAGCTCTTAATGGTTCAGACCTCTTAATGGTTCAGATCTCTTAATGTTCAGCACTTAATGGTTCAGATCTCTTAATGTTCAGCACTTAATGGTTCAGACCTCTTATTGATTCAGCATTTAATCATTCAGAAATTGTCAAACAGCCTCTAAGTCGGCTTATATGTGATTTAGCCGGCCCATAACCATAGCAATATTCCATCGATGGTTTAGTCTATGTTCCGGTTTAATAGTCATGGCTCGTGTTAGTTTGATATTCCATATATGTTATGTAGACTCGTGATCTTAACCGGTGGTCCACTCGACCATGTGTCTAGTTTGGTTAATGGTGCATGTTGGGATCGATAAATCCTTAGTGTGGCCCATATAGAAAGGTCATCTCCTTTAATAGTTGATGATGACTTTCAAATTCTTTTGTTTTTTTCATTGTAAAAAAAACATACATCTTTGTCTTTTGCCACATGAACCATTTCATATGCGTCAAATTCTTTTAATATTCCATTTATTATGCTTGGCTTTACAATATGTTTTTGGTAGTGTGTGTATATGTTGAATAAAAACAAAAAGACATGACAAATCATGAAAACAACCACCATTAAAAATCATAGTTATATAAATGTGTTGGAGTATGTTTTATGTACAAGAAGTGTCTAAAATACGTATTTTGAAAATGTTAGAAAAATACTTTTCTTCCCTTTATAAAAATAAATAAAGGCATTCTATTAATTTTTTTAAAAATAATATAATATCTATATATTTAAATAAAAAAGTAACTAAGATGGATACGCTACAACACCATATTCATCCTCACTAAAAATTTTCCGCTTTTCTTCTATTAAATAATTATCTTAATTACTAATATAATTATTTAACTCTTTTTTAGATTAAAAATGGTTTTTAATATATTAAGGAATATATCTTTTTATTAATGTTATTTCTAAAGAAATAAATTTTTTAAAAATAATTTTTTTCTAAAACATCAAATTTTTATAAAAATATAAAATATTTTAAAAGTGGTGTTTTTAAAAAATATTTTTTATAAACAAAAAATAGTTAAAAATTGGGAGTTATAATAAAGCCCAATTGATTACAATCACCAATGATTGTGATGTGAGGGCATGCCACGTAAAATTAAAAAAAATTAAAAGACCCGGATGGGTAAAAAAAGAGCTTAATTGTTTGACCTTTTAAAATCCTTAGTTTCTTTTTAAAATATATAAAACTTTTTTATAAGACATTATATTTTTTTAAAAGAATTTATAACATAAAATCAAGTATTTTATCCTCTTTCATTTAAAAATATTATTGCTAATTTTTTTCTTAAAAAAGTTGATTTTTTATATCAATGTATTGTGCGTATAAAGTATGTAGTAATGAACGAAGATTGTGTAGTTACTATATAAGTTACGTAATTATCGATTAAGTTGTGTAATTATTATTTATATAAGTGCCTTAACTTATGCACGTATATATTTAACATACGTGCATAACTATAGGCGAGCCTTATACCTCTCGGCCCATACCACACGCTAAATTTTGATTAATTCTCACGCTCTGTGTAATTAATTTCACTTATGTGCCCTCTATATAAACTACTAGCTTTAGTAAAACCGTGTATTACCCGGGTTAAATAAATAAAATATTAATTATAATGAAATTTATAGAATATAAAATGATATTTCAAAATATGATATGACTGAAATTACGTATGAGTAAGTACTATAAGTAATAAAAGAGTAATATCAACTTTGTAAAATTTTGTTTTTCAAAAAATGAATATTTTATTTTAAAACAAACTGTATAAAAATATTATTTTTTAAAATTTCATAAGCATAACTCCTAAATTTAATTATTTTTGGTTTTTAAGTTTGACGTTTTAGAAAAGAATATTATTTATAAAAAAATTATTTAGAAATAACATTGATAAAAATATCTTTTTCTTAATTTATAAAAACTATTTTTAATTTAAGAAAATATTAAATAATATTATTAGTAATAAAGGTAATTATTTAATAGGAGAGAGATGCGAGAAAAATTTGGTGAGAATGATTATGGTGCTGTCACGTGTCATATCAAGTTATTATTTTATTAGTGTCATATCAAGTTATTATTTTATTAGAGTAGAAAGATATTGTGTAATATTATTATACAACTAATATCCTAATAGTTTCATTTATACTCGTCAATTCTTTCAAATATGTCTACTAAGCAATAAATTTATGATTTTTGGAGAATTGAATTTGGGTTTTTCTTATTTTTGGAAGGATGCCAAACTGTAAAAGATGTCAATTTTTGTTCATCAGTCATCCATTTCTACTCAGTGTGACCTTTAGACTTCACCAAATTTCTTTACGACAATGTGGAATTGAGTGTTTGATATAGAATGTCTAATTCAACGAGATGGATGAGCGAGAAGAACAAGATCACATGTGTATTCAAATTGCAGTTTCATGGAACTCAGGTAACATGTTTCTTGATTAAAACCCAAATGGGTTCGTTAATTGCATGCATAATGGCTTTATTCATATGCCATATTACATTATTGCATGTAATGTGTTTGATGAAATGACTAAGAGAGAAAAAGTTAAAGATTTGGGTGTGTGGCCTCTTGTTTTGGGGAAAAATGCAATCTTTATAGTTCTTAATGTATGACTGTAATGTTGAATTTTGGAATTCATCGTGAGTATTTTTAATCTTATACACACACATATGTAAAGAAAGTCAAAAGGAAGAAGATTTGTGGGTGTTTACATTAGTTGATAATAGTTTCAAGATGAAAAAAGGAATTGTGCTATATTAATCAATTGAATCCTCAAAGACTCATATTCTGGCTATTTGTGCATATGTTCACCTCCATTTATGATTTTAACATGAGCAGTTGGTCAAAGTAGCTCGTACTTGTTCGAAACCATAAAGGTTGGGGTTCAAATCCTGCGAAATGCAGGTTGTGATGTATTTAATCCTAGAAAATCTAGGATTTTTTGTTAAAAAAAAGAAACTTGTTTGAAACATGATTGAAAGTCATCCATTTTTTTAGTTATGATAAATCAGGATTCATGCTGTGAAATAAGATACATATATGTGTGTGTGTCTATATACATTGCAGTTATTGGCTGTTAAATACTTAGTTTAGATATCTGTTATGTATATGCAGTTGGGATTGTTAACAGGAGATGATTTAATGATATCTGTGGTTCCTGCTGATGTCGGAAAACCGACATCAAGATCAGAGAAAGCGAGAGTTCGAGATGGAAGTTGTTATTGGGAAAAACCACTTTATGAAACCGTAAAATTCTTTCAGGATCCTAAAACAGGAAAGTTTCATGAGAAAATCTATTACTTTGTTGTGACAAAGGTACATACTGCTTCAAATTAGTCTAAACTGATTATATTATTTTTCCAATGAAAAGTAAATTGATTGTGGGTTTTGACAATTTGTAGGATTCTTCAAGATTTGGTGGTGTTGGAGAAGTGTCAATTGATTTTGCAAGTTATGCTGAGGCTACAAAGATCTCTTCTTTATCTCTTCCCCTTAAAAATGCTAATTTTACTGCAGTATTGCATGTTGGTCCCTTCTCCCTCGCAAAATTTCCATTAAGCGGATTTGTTCATTCGAGTTTGATGGTTGTGTATGTTGTTTGATTAGGTATCGATTCAAAAATTGCCGGGTACTTCTGATCAGAGGTAAAAAATAAATTTCAGAAAAGTTTTAGTTTTCTAATCTTTTAGATTGTTAAATTATTTATGTATATACACTCCTACGATTTGCAGGGATAGTGATGGAATTGGAAATGTAAGCCACCGTGATCAAAGCTTGTGGACACACTTCGGCCGTGGTGATTTAGAAGGAAGAATTAGAGGGAATCATAATGAAGTAAGTTTAATTTCGCTTAGCTAAAAACTAAGATGGTGTTTAGATTTGTATTTTGAACCGATTATCTTATTGTTGCAACTTGATATCTAAATTCTAAATAATCAGCTTGGATAAACTATTTCTGTTTCTGATTATTCATCATCAAAAAAATAAATTTTTGATAATCAGTTCAGACCAACTGCAACAGAACTGACTGTCTAACGGTAGACTGATTATAACATACTCACGCAGCATAAGCGCATCAAAATACTATATATTCAAACATCTTCTTTTTATTAAAATTGATTCTGATTATTTGAATCACATAATCACATTCAAAACACACTTTCAAACACCTCTTTAGTACAATTTGGAAGTCTGGTATTTAATGATTATGGCTGAAACTGATCAATGTAGTTTATTCTTATGATGTTTAGTCATTGTAATTTAGTTTTCTTAACAATTGTACCATATTAGGAATGTTTATCAAAAGATTAATAAGAAATGTAGCTTAATCTTAGTGTTTATCTATACAGGATTATGAGACCTGCAATGGCAATAACAGAGATCACCAAGCATCCATTGTATCTGATACCACACTGTCAAGTTCTGGTAGTAGTTCTGGGCATGACACCCCGAACAAACATGAACCTAAGCACCCTAGTTTAACTCGTGAATCCTCAATCACAAATGACAGATTTTTGCAGTGGGATTGGTTAAATGGTTCAGCTCCCAAAGTAAGTACAGGTGATTCTTCAAGTACTTTAGGAGAAAGTTCTGAAGAGAGTTCTTCAGATACCATCATTCAAAATCTCAAGGTCAAAGTTGCAGCTTTGACCAGGCAAGCCGATGTTTCAGAGTTAGAATTACAGACGCTTCGTAAGCAAATCATGAACACGATGGAAAAGGATCAAGATAATTTACGGGAAGTAGCTACCCTTAAAGAGGAACGAGATGCTTTGAAAGAGGAGTGTGAAAAGCTCAAGGCAGAAGAAGTCAAAGTCAAAGTCAACGGTACATTGAAGATCGATCAAACTGATCCTTGGGCTCTTGTTGATAAACTGAGAGAAAAATTAGTACATGAGAAGGATTTAAGCTCCAGTCTCTTGTCACAACTTCAGGAAACACAAAAGTCAAATGCTGAGTTGGTTCTTGCTTTAGAGAAGTCAAAGTCGAAGTCAGAGTCAATATCTAAATCTGAGATGGATTATGATGAGGAACAAAGGGAGTTGGAAGCAATTGTTCGAGAACATAGTGGTGTGAAGGGAACATATTTACTAGAGCAGAAAATTATAGATCTTTATGCTGAAGTTGACATCTATAAAAGACATAAAGATGATCTCGAAATGCAAATGGAACAAATGGCACTCGATTATGAGATCATTAAGCAGGAAAATCATGATATATCTTTAAAACTCGAGCGTAGTCAACTACAAGAAGAATTAGAGGTGGCGTATGAGTGCACGCCTGACACAACATTAGATGAACTTGAAACACAAATAGAGAGCTTAGAGAACAATCTCAAGTCAAAGTCAAACGAATTGTCAAAGTCAAATCTAGTCATAAAAGAGCTCGAATCCCATATCAAGAATCTTGAGGAAGAGTTGGAGAATAAAGGTCGTGAGTTTGAGACTGATCGTGAAGAATTGATGCTTGCAAAAACCTATCAGGAACAACGAGCCATTCGTGCAGAAGTTAATTTGAAAAAAATGAGATTGCATAATGCTAATGCAGCCACAAGGCTTCAAGTAGAACTTCAAAGGCTCTCACAAAATATGGCATCTAAATTTGAAGTTAATGAGCAGGCTACTATGAAAGCCAAAGATGAAGCTAATAAACTTCGTGTAGAAAAACGGGTTCTTGAAGCTACACTCATGAAAGTACAAAGAGATTTACAGGATCTTAGTGACTGTTTACAAGAAAAACTAGTTTTTCTTCAAGATCAAGTAACTCTTAAGTCAAAGCAATTACAAGAGATTAAGAAAATGATTGAAAATGTGAAAGATCTTCACAATCTTGAAATTGAAAGATTGAAGGAACTTGCTACAGATTGCTCTGAAAACTTGCTTTTAGATAAGAAGAAATATATACAACTTGAAATCGAAGAATTGGAAAGAAAATTGGATAATCTTGTTCAGAAAACCGAAAAATCACAGGTATCCACACTTTGAACTTCTTACTTACAGGTAGAGGTGGCAAGATGTGCGGTTTAAGCGGTTAGCTAGTGAGTCAAATAGAGTTTGGGGTTGAAATGCGTTGTTCTGGTATGGTTCGAGATGGACTGGGTCGGGTTGGGTCGAAGTGCAACACTTGTATGTCCATATTTTTGCTATTTTAAAGGCAAAATAACTAGTGAGTTAATTCTGAGAGGAATTAACTTAAACTTGCAATGACATGATTTAGGGGGTTGTAGACCTGTTCCCTTATAGTTAATATTACTTTACTTGTATTTAAGATTAATCACAAGTCCACAACCCAAATCAACACACTCACAAGTAAATGATTAAACGGCCGCTCTACAGAAAGCACTAAAGATCGAATCATTTTCATTTTCAGGCGCTATCTTTACATAAGCAATAATTCATCTTCAGGTGACCACTGCTAAAAATCAACCCGCGATGAAAAGGTAACATTTTCACTCTGTACTTAGCTTTTTGTTGCAAACAAGCCATAGTTCTTGGTAAAATGCCTCATAAATCATAACACTAGAGTCTGCAAGTAGAAGACAATCTTGAACAAGGTGTGGTGTTGTGTCCACAATCACTTGTTCTTGCTAAACATTGTAGTATTCTTTTTGCATATTCCCAACAATAATGGGTTGTCATTCACTCCTTTTGTAGAAACGGGTCGGTTTTAACATTTTCATCATTTTTATCGTTCACTATGAGTCTATTACATGCAGAGACGAGGCCATTTTAGCTGGGATGAAATACACCGATGCTCATCACATTGGAAAGCTGGTAAGTTCTTATGGGTTTATCGAGCATACTGCATGTCAGTACAGATCATTTTTTTACAATGTATATTAGTTTTATAATAATTAGGGTTGACTAAACGTACTCCTCGTGTATGTTAAACATATCCCTATTGAGTAAAAGTAGAGAGATGATATGTCAGATTTAGTGATTTATTAGGGGATATGTAACACTCAGTCTAAATAATAGGGGCAGGAGTACATTTAACATAATTCTAATAATCTGCCAATAATGACCTTTGTGATTATGTTTAAAGATTATTAGTGCATTTATATATACAATTTATTAAATTGTTTAACAAACAATTGTACAAGTTCATAGTTGGTGTTTCTTGAAAATCTTGGATTCTTTGACTTGAGTTCAGATCATGTATTATGGTGTTGTACTTTGTGCATGATTGGAGTTCCACCATCTAGCTTTTAGGATGCATTGTTGAGTTGTACTGTGTGTGTATTTTTAACTGTGGCCATGTGTTTATCTACAAAATCAAAGGCCAGCTAGGCTAATCACAATTTGATTTTGTGTTTGCTGTTGTTAAACAACCAAACACAACATTAAATTATTTTGTTCTCTGAATCAGAAAGATTTGATTTTTCTGGATTTGTAATGATTTCATTGTTTGATGATTTTGATATCGTTACATTATTCATGATTTAAATTAAATGGGATATTTGAGGGCTTGATCCAATAATGAAAACACATAAGAGGGATAGCCAATATTAGTATCAAATCCAATTGTAAATAATTGAATATGTCGGGTATCAGGTCTATTTGATATCTATGAGTTTGTTAAAAGTTACTCTTCTAAAGATTTTATGTACAATTTTTTTAAAGTTTTTTGAACGGCCAACGAAAACTATAAGGGTGACCATCTAGGTAAACCTATTGGCAAAAGACCACCCATGCCTTGCGAACATAGACGGCCCTGGTGACTCGGCTTGTCCATCATTTCAGGGGGGAACTCATCGCCCGAAAGCTTACTGTAATAAAGCCACTGACCCACCTGTAACATGTGCATCAAGCAAGGACATCTGTATAGTATAAACAAATAAAACAACCGTTTTAGACCCCCAAATTATAAAAACCCCAAAATTTAAGATTTTATGAAATGAAAATAAAAACTACTTTTATTTATATTCTAAGCTGTAAATATATGTGACAATTAATATTTGTGTTTTTGGAGATACATGAGAAGAGCTAACAAAATGATTGAAGGTTTATTGAGGTCGACTTGCGAAACTTAGTTTATCAAAAGTTTATTGAATATTTACTATTGACGGTTCTTTTAGGTTCATCAATTTTAATTCTCTCTTGCAATTAATCACCTAATCTACTAATTATTATTGTATGACATTGATTTATGCAAAATTACTTTAATCTACTATTGTTCTTTTGCCAATTTAATATATTGTTGTTTGTTTTAATTTTAATCTATATTTGCAATTGATTTTTCTCTTTACTTTAATCAATTGTTGTGTGTTTGTCATTTAATACGTTATTTTCAACTAATTTCGTTTTAGTTAATTAAGTTATTTTGGCATAAATTGTTTTTGGCAAACTGTAAATAGCCGGTCCAAAGCCTAGAATTTTAAGAATAATATATAGATGAAAGCTTTAAAAATTTGTTCTATTTTAAGCCCTAAAATATATTGAGCAGACCTTGGTATCAATTGAGACTCGAACCCGGCCATAACTTTCATATTAAAAAACTATACGCTTATCTTCTCTTAACCCAATTGATCTAAAGGCTTGTTTGCGTATAATTTATTCAAATATCTAGGATGGATGACACAACCAATGGGGCTAGCAGGAGCGGTCTACCCAATCATACACTTAACAGTTAACAACCTTTTGGACCAAAATGGCAAAATGGGGCTCAGCCTACTAGCTATTTCATGTTGCCTCTTTTGTGTCCTTAAAACTAACTAGTATTACACCCCTACGTCGCAGCGGGGGCAAAAACCATACCAGGTAGCACCAATTACATACCACCGTATTAATAAAGAACGAAAAGTAGACGTTAAAAAAGTAGACGTTAATTTCTTTATAAAACAAACGGAAAGTAGACGTTAAAAAGTTGAACCATGCATGTGAAACGTAAAATATAAAAAAAATTAATTAAATCGATCTATGACCCACACGTTACGTCAGAGCCGTTACCGGAAAAAATAGGCGTAATAACTTTGAACCATAATCGAACGTTACAACATGTTAAATCTCAAAATTTAGACCAAAATATAAACGAAAATTTTGTAAAAGATGAAAGATATAGGATATCAAAGTTGAATGTGAAAATTTTTAAGGGTTAACTTGTAAAAGTATTGGGTTTTAAAATAAGAATTTAAAAGAAAGAAAAAACAAAAATTTTTCCGTAACGTCAGAGCCGTTACGGAAAAAAATAGGCGTAATAACTTTGAACAATAATCGCACGTTACAGCGTGTTAACTCTCAAAATTTAGACCAAAATATAAACGGAAATTTTGTAAAAGATGAAAGATATAGGAGATCAAAGTTGAATGTGAAAATTTTTAAGGGTTAACTTGTAAAAGTATTGGGTTTAAAAATAAGAATTTAAAAGAAAGAAAAAACAAAAAAAATTACAACTTTTAAAGCTCATGATACAACAATTGTTAAAAAGAACCTTAAGTTGATAATTTAGTAATTTAAATGTGAAGTTAAACAAGCACATGACAACTGCAATATACAAAAATGACATAAAACACATTGTACAACCACTTAATGCATAAACAACTTGATAATTAGTAATATTTAAATACTAGATTATTTTATTTTATTTTATTTTTGTAATAAACAGGTTTCTTGTAGCATTGAGTGGTAGAAACCACCTTGTTACATCTAATAGAAAAATAAATTACATTAAGAAAGCACTCATTAGTTTTTTCTTCAATAGCCAACTATTAAAGTCTGACTACCCGGGTACCCCAATGGCGAAAAGACACTCCGTATGCCAGCTAGCACAGAGCCACCAACCATCAGTTCCGGAAAAAACTCGCAACCCAAAAGCCGACTACGTTAAAACTCGGACCGCAAACAGAATTTTGTTGCTGGCAGAACTCGAACTTACAACCTCCTTTAGAGGAAATTATCATGCTACCACTCAACCATATTGTTGGTTGTAAAAGCACTCATTAATTAATACTAAATCTTCCAAATGTTTCACATGTTTAGAAAGTCAATATCAATAATGAAAAGTCTTAACCTACGCCCTCAAATCTCAATAAATATATAAATATAAAACCATATGGTGAATATGTATAATAGAAATTGAATTATCACTCGTGAAGAATAATAAAGAAACGGCCTCCTATAACCAACGAAAAAAAAAGAACCTTGCATAATAATTCATAAAGTTTTATATTGGGGATTGCATAACTGTACTTTTATTATAATCTGCAAAACACCAAAAAACAAAGTTATAATTATTTATTGTTAATAGAAAAAATGTTAATCTAGTATATGATCTCTGTATATTATTGTATTATATTTAACTTAGATTAGGATTTTATTCGGTTTGTTGTAATTAACATAAATCGTATTATATAAATTGAGGTTAACAATATCAAAATATTTATAAAAATATTATAGTTATAAATTGTATGAAATTTCAGGGTTATCTAATCTAGGAACTCTTTAGTCAGGAGTGGGTCATACATTTTGAATGTCTTGTGCGAAAAGTAATCATGAGCTCCTTAATAATCAATATTGGGTGCAAACCTAAATCAAATAGAAACTTTAAATTTTTAAATTTAACTGGGTTAATCAGCCGTCCCTAGAATGAGTCTTCTCAACAACTTGGTCGTTGCAATAAACAAAATTTTAATAATTAACAGCATGCACTTTGGGATCAAGAAATACACAATGATGATGGGTACGGGCATACTATGTGTAATGTTTCACTCATATACGATAAATATATAATAGCGAAAAGGGCATTCGTTTCAACAAAAAACCCATAGATATATTTTAGTCAATGCTCGTGTAGTAGATATACCAAGTTATCGTTGCAAAACACCAAAAAACATTGTTTAATTCTTTGACAACATGAAAAACCCAACTATGTCAAAAACGAGAGAAACCTCATCCTTTACATATAAGGTTATGGGCGAGCCGCATTGAAATATTTATTATTTAAAATGCAACACATAAAATATACGAATATCTACTTCGGCATATTTTATTATGTTCTTAGCTTTGTATTCTAGTATATATAATGATGATCGGCTAACAATCAAACATTAGAATATAAGTTTATTTAAATCTTTGTTTTTAAAACCAATTCTCTTTCTTCGATCTTATTATTCAACAATCCCGTTTAATAATTTAATATGCATTTTTTAACACGTCAAAGATTTTAAAATTACACAAAACTAGCTTTGACCAATCACATCTTCTTAATAAAAAAATCTTAAAATATATTGGTATTTTCTTAATTAATGCAAAAAAACGTCATATGCATTAGTTGTATGTATAACATATTCATTGGTTTTTTAGTTGTATACACATACAATGCATTCACAAGTGCCTATAATATAGTTTCTAATAATGTATTACTCTTGGGAATGTAACGTGATCATTTTATACTAATTATCTAAAAGTCATTTCGTTTAGTATATATATTCAATGGTTACTACATTTATTCACTATAACAATATAGAATGCATGGGTTAATACAAGTAATTCGCTAAGCTAGGGTGAATGACTAAATGCAAGTAAACAACCATGCGCCAATGGTGATTTTATGTATTTGTATAGTATATATTCACCGATGAATGACTAAGATGTGGTTTTATTTTTCTTTTTTCAAAAGATTCTACTAACTAATTATTATTATTCATTGCATGTAATGTTTTAATGAGTAATAATGAATATTGTGATTGGTAAGAGGAGTCTATTACAAAGATACAGAATCAGTACTCTTGTATTGTATAAGACGTTAGGTAAATCTCATAGTCATATCTATAATCCATGATAACTGTTGATCAAATATCATCAAAAGCAATCCACAAGGTGTGCTTTTAGACAAATCACATATCAACCAATAAGTAAAGGGTATTACGCTTGTAAGAAATTCTAGCCTCAAATACCATCAACATGTTTTTTGACCATGAAGCGTAAATGAAAGTAAACCATACAATTAAACATGTTTGGGTGAGTGTAAATTTGAATGGGAGACCTAAGAAGTATCCATTGTAATCTCTAAGAAAGGTTTTATGAACCTTTCATGATTAAAAAGGACAATAGCAGTAAATATGAAATATTAAGGGGTTGTTTGATATCAGCTTACCCGGTCCAGTCAGAGCTGACTGCTGACCGAGTAAGTGGTCAGACTGTTTGATTTCTCTTCCTCACCTTCTGACCGAGTCCTTTGCTTCTGACCCACACTTTCCCTTGCTTCTGACCGAGTCCGGCTTTCCCTTGCTGTTGACCGAGTCATTCATACACGCAGGTTTCAAACAGGGCCTAAGTTTAACAAGAAGGAAAAGTGATTTGAGATGAAAAGGAAAAAAAAACTTAAGAACAAAATAATTAAAACAACAATCTTAGACTCTATGATAGAAATATTTTTTCTTTCACATGCGAATACTTTTATTATTTACTTGCACATTAAATATTTATACTCAACTAGTTAATAACTTTTATTCAATGGCAAAATAAAAAAAAATACAAGCTAAATAAAGCGAAAAATAAATACAAACCAAATGTAACTCTATTATAATTATGCTATTTAGATTGTCCTTGTTAATAAAAATAAAAGTTGAAATTGTCACTGACAAAACTAATACTATGAAATATTATCGACAAAATTAATACTATGAAATATTATCGACAAATGATTAAAACTAATTTGTATTTTCTAGTTTTATATGTTTTATTTGGATTCTAAGCTAGTAAAATGTTAAGAGTAAAAAGTTAGCAAGTAAAAGAAATGGAAGCAAAAAAAATCAATATAATTGTTATTCAGATAAATTCGGATTTATTCGAATACATTCCGAATTGAATTTTGATAGATTTGGAATAGAGATATTATTTATTCGGATTGGATCGAATTTTGGATAGAATCTTTTCAAAGCTGAATAATCGGATTCGAATAAACTGATTGTTATTCGATTTGATGAACACCCTTGAGACGAACTATGACCCAACTCTTTTCATAATACAATTTTTCATATATACCAATTTTCTAATATCTTTAATTCTTTATTAGTTATTTTATTTGGATTTAAATATCAAATTTGGCTTTTCTAAAGCAATGATTACGATTTATTCCTGAGAATTTCAACATGTAATGTTTTTTATTGAACTTTTATATAGTCATTGTTTTATTGATATTGTCTAAAAATTAATTAGACTCATGATAATTTCTAGCATTCATTGTGTTTTGCTTTAAATTTGATGTCAAAGTATGATTGATCATAAAAAATAATCGTAGTGCATTTTGATTTATATACTATATATAGGAGTAGAAAATATTACTACAGTTCTTTTGTATATCCTGTTATAAGTATGATTGAAAAATAAATTCTAATAACTAAGGAATTAACATGTCTATTTATATTGAATTTTAATAATACAAACTATTACGATCGTCTGATAATAATCCATATTATTAATTTTGTCTGTGACCCTTTCAACTTTTGTTTGTATTACCAATAACAGTTTAAGTAACACAATTATCAAATATTTATATTTGAATTGTACTTGATTTCGGTCACAATAATAGTTATGAATAAAATAAAAAAGTAGGGTATCAAGTGAAAAATAAATACAAACCAAGTGTAAATCTATTATAATTATGCTATTTAGATTGTTATTGTTAATAAAAATAAAAGTTGAAAGTGTTACTGGCAAAATTAATACTACGAAATGTTATTAATAATTTATTTATTAAAATCCAATACACCTTTTATAAAATATGATGTAGAATATTAATGTCCAAAGATATTTGTGTCACTAACATACATTAGCCGGTGGTCCCATTTTTTTCCTTAGGACTAGTCTCATTCATAGTTAATGAGTCCAAGTAAAGGCAATTTAAAACAAGGTATTACTCTCTTGTTCAACCGGTTTTAATAAAAATTTTAGGCACCAGACTATTAATTACAAATTTAGGAAAAGAAAAACTAAACCGATTGGTTTTTATGGTTAATTTGATGGCTTGAAATTAATTTTTCATAACCATAAACGAACCCATATATATTTCAAACTGGTTTTGTTGTTTGATGGCTTGAAATTAATTTTTCATAACTATAAACGAACCCATACATATTTCAAATCGGTCGACTGATTTAAATTATTCAATTGGTTTTAATGTTATATATATATATATATATATATATATATATATATATATATATATATATATATATATATATATATATATATATATATATATATATATATATATATATATATTATATATATATATATATATATATATATATATATATATATATATATATATATATATATATAGGATGTAGTTATAATAAGAACTCTTGATAAGTGTGAGAACTCTTTAACCAATTATTAGCCTTTGATCTTTGTTGGCCTTTGTGATCTAAAGGCTGTAATTAAATTGTAATATTTTAGTGATGTAGGGTCCACATACACAACTCATTAAGGGTATTCTAGTAAATTTGCTTTAAGAATATTTCAGAGTTTTGTACAATTTGATTGTACATAAAGTTATGGTCAAATCACATTCCATTGACCTATTCCCCATAACTACTGTTCCTGAAAATTTGAAAAGAACATTCGGACGAATTTGGGGATATGGAACAACAATCGAAAGAATTGGGTGTTTGAAGCACAAAAGTTTTCAAGATTCAACTCATCACATTCGGAAGAATTTGGGGTTTTGAATTGATAAGTAAAAGTTGTGGAAGATTGGCGACGATGAAAGAAAAGGATGTTCGGTAAGTTCAACGATATTTCAAGAAATTACTTTGAAATTGAATTTAGGGGAAATCAAATGTAGTAGTGCTTATTGATTTCTTTGAATGTGATTTTACCGTTTCTGTATTTTACATTAAAGTACTCATTTGTATTTGCTTGTAATGGCGAAGACGATGAAAGAAAGTGGGTTTACTGTAAATGGCTTCGCGTTTGACCCACTTCAATATATCCCCTCACTTATAACCAAAATATAAGAAGTTACCATAATTTTAGTTGTAGTTTCTTCAATTACAATCGCTGCAAAATGTTGATTTGGGTGTTTGGGGGGTGGTCGCTTATGTTAGCCCTTTTTAACCATGTTAACAAACACAAGCTATGTTTTTTCTTTTAAAAAAACTCTAGAATTCCTAATTGGAATTAATATTTTTTACTATCAGCAGTTTGTTATGTGTTTCTTTTGAATGATTATAAGTTATTGGTCCGCCTTTAAGTCTAATTTCATTCTGAAGAAGTTGTAATTTAGAATACAGTTGATATTGGTTTACAATTCAGTTGAATACAGTTAGTGTGTGGTAGATGTGCTTCTTAGTTTCTGAAATTAAATTGATTTGAAACGGTTGTTCATTTTGACAGCATAAACAAGGGAACTAAGAATTTGAATTTGTTGAGATCAACCAAATGGAGACATTCAAGACGTAAGGAATTCTAATCTAACGCGTATGGATATATTATTATAAATTATTTTTCTCTCAATTGTATGGTTGATTGTAACAGGAAGGACTAGCGAAAGACTAGCCCGTAAATCGTTAAGCAGATTTAAAAACACGGAAGGGGATCCTATAAATATTGACATGGATGAAGATACAGACTATGGTTAGTAAGTGTACTGTTACATATTGGTCTACTAAAGATAATGTTTAAATACAATGTATTTTTTCTTACCGAAAGTTAACTGTCATTGTATCATAACATAAAATACATTTGACTAATCGAAGCAATTTTATTGCGTTAATAAATTGAAGTATTATTATTGCTGTAAACAGAGGCTGTGGATGGATCTAAAGTGCCACATATTTCACTACTCTCGTCTGAAGAACCGACAAATCGGATTACTGGTAAAGGTAACGTATAATTGTTAAAATAGCTATTAATTAAATTGTTAAAGTGATTTATCGGGTTGGTTGTTACTAACAAGGTAAACTTTTTTTTTATTATTGAAAAGACAAGCATGTTAAGAGGAGAATTACCGACACAAGGTCCGAGAAGAATAGTGAAGATGAAGGTGAACAAGGTAAATAGGTGTATTTGTATTTGTATGGCATACTGTAATTCATAGTAACTTTATTGTTTTATGTGGAGAAATAAGAGAGTAGAAAATAAAGTTAAACCAGAAAATTCATAAATCGAAAGATAATGTAGTACTGTAATGAAATAAAAGACAATCGCATTCCCATTTTTTCAGAAACGTTTTCCTGATATATAAACTATAACAAATTTCAAAGACTCATATTTAGTTAAAGAGTTCTCACATTTGTCAATAGTTGTCATTATAACTACTTCTGATAACAGGGTGTGCTAATGAGTATAAGGTGCCAAACATCACATTATTGTCATCTGAAGAACGGACAAAACACAAGAGTGGTAACGGTAATGTACCAATGCTACATTTATACGTACATGATTGTGAATAGTGTGTTAATTTGTTTGTTGTTTGTAAGGACGCCCAATTTATTAATAATTTTGAACAGGGAAGCGTGTGAAAAGGCATACTAGTGAGCCAAGGTCTGCGGCGAATAATAAAACTGAAGGTCCACACATAAATACTTGTTACTGTGATTTTTATAGTTGACTGTAATTAACTGTAACATATTTCTGGGGGTTTCTGAGACAATTAATTTGGTTGTTAATTTGGTGGTAACAGGTTCAATTGATGATGAAGATTTGCCAATAATTTCATTACTGTCAACAGAAGGTCCAAGTGTCCGGAAAAATGTTAAAAGTAATAAAGATTATTTTAAGTATATAAATAAAATATTAGTTATGTCGTTTTAAGGGTTACAGTTTTTATTGAACAATATTAAATGAGTCCATTATTAACAGGGGCTTGTGTGAAAGAGAAGCTGAAGAATTCAAAGCCCGAGGAGACGAATGTCAAGGACAGTTTAAAAGGTATGTGGATATAAATGATGGACATACGTTTATTGTTATATACAAAAAGAATCTTGTATAGCATTGGTTGTTTAATCTTAATATAATAAGTAATTGCAAAGAGTTATTTTGGGCATGTTATGTTAATTGCTCCTACGTTTAATAGGTAAGGATAAACGGGATGATAATATTAGTAGTGGGCGTAAGAGGAAAGAACGGATGAATGCAGTGGATAACAATTATCCATCAATATTAAATAGATGTTCACCAAAGCCACTATCAAAGGCGATTACAATGCTGAATGAACAACAACGTAATGCTGTTGAAGAGATGGGATTTGGCAAACTTCTGTCATTTAAGGTAGATGGGATCCCACAGAAACTCGGCTACTATGTTGTAGATGTTTTTGACGAAGAGAAGATGGAACTAGATCTTCCGTGTGGTAAGGTGAAAGTTGATGAGGAAGCGATACACATATTGTTGGGTATTCCAAGAGAAGGAATCCTGTTAGAAAGTTTGGAAGAAGTAGATGTAAGAAGTTCCGTATTAGATGACTGGCGTAGTTCGTATGGTGGTTCTTACATATCGCCAGCAGATATTGTGACAAGGATAACAAACAATGGTCCTCACAACATAAACTACTTCAAGCTTGACTTTCTGGTTTTGTTCTTGGCAACTATGGTTGAATGTCATGCACATGGGAAGTGTAAGCTTAATGCAATCTACCAGATTAACAACAGAGTAGATGTAAGGGAGATTAATTGGTGTGCTTATGTGCTGAACAAATTAAGAAACAGTAAAATGGCGTGGGACAGGAACAACACAAAACCTTTCACCGGTCCTTTGACATTACTTACGGTATGTTAGATATATACAATAACTACATATCATTACAGTGTGAAAAGTGGTGTTGGTTTACGTTTTTATTACATTGGTGTAACTAAATTAGTTAGTATAGTATTTGAGCTTACACATACGAAATTGATGAGAACATTTTGCTGGTCTTTACATTAGTGTAAGTTGTTTCATAAAAATGTATGTTGTTTAAGAGAATTTAATCAATTGTTTTGTCCAACATAGTTGAAAACAAAATGCTGATGTTTACATTAATGCATGCTTTATTACTTGTTGAACTCATATCAAATTCTTGTTAATGGCAGATGATGTACGTGCGTGCAATTAGATGCAGGGGTATGGATGAAGATTATTCCAAACCACCAATTCAAACATGGAATTTGGACAAATTGAAATTAAGAGAGAGATTAGAAATTAAAAATGGTGGCTTTGGTCTCGGTGAATTAGTAGGAATTTATTCTGGCAAAGAAAACAGGCCTGGGGTTGGTAGGAAAACCACAGCTGGAGATGATGAAGAGGTACAGTAGAAAAGTAATATGGGAATTTTCATAAGAAATTTCAACATAAATGTAAAACTTAACAATTTGACCTGTGTTTACATGTTTTATTGTTGTAAATATTACAGGGGAGGTTAGTTGAGCTTGAAGAAATTATGATGAAAGCAATGACGATGAAGACAGAGCTTGAGTTGGGAATATTAGAAATGCAAGGAAATAAAAGAATAAAAGAAGGGATTGAAAGATTAGCCTTAAAATTTGAATGTGTATTCAATCATAAACCGAGACCCGTTTGTTCACCCATGAAAGGAGGAATTGATAAAGAACAAGAGAAAATAGAAAATGAAAAGGTTTTGGATGATCTAATATTTAAAGTTTGTATGGACGTCAATGAAAAGAGACAACCATTGATTGAAAGTGAAGAGGAAGATGTTATGGATGATGGACACAACATGAATAGAAATGGTAAGCTTTGTAATTGTATAGAAGATAGAGAAATAATTATAAATAAGTTTATAAGTTATAAGGTTTGCACTAATTACATATTTTTCAAAAGCAGGAGAAAATTCAAAGAAGGGTGTACGTTACGAGCAAAAGGAAATTGAAAAGGAAAAAAATGATGATGACCAGTGCCGGATGGTATACGAAAAAAATGAAATGCAATCTGAAGGTATTAAAGTGTTGTTCGTATATTTTACTACAGTGGTTATAATTAAAATATTAAATCATTTGGGATTTGAACGAGGTGTTTTCGAATAATTTTTATAACGTTTAAAAGAAGTTGAGCTTGTACTACATATCCTTACAGTAATGTAGGTAAGTAGTTAAATGTAAATTACAACTTGGGGGATCAAATTAAAGTACAATTAAATTTACAATTTAAAAATTTTTTTGTTACACTAATGTAAATATACGGTTCAACACAGCGGAGGTTAATATGTTGCCTGGAGAAGGTACAAAAACACAGAATGATTGTAGTAAGGGAGAGCAGGTGAGAGCTGTTGATATTAAAGATAGTCCAATTGGCAAAAACTTAATGGAGGGTGGACCTAAAATTTGTAAAGGTAAATAATAGGGGAGTCCCCCATAAGTTGTTCTGAATTTTGTGTTTTCATATAAATTTTGTGCTTCGTAATCATTATGTTTTGGTGACAGGTTATACTAAAAGCCAAATAAAAAATAATCCGTACAAGTTCGTGAAAGAAGTACAACAAAAGACAGAAACAGTTGCTGATAAAAAAGTGAGGGCAGAAGAAGAAAAAAAAGAAGACATAGGTCCGTGTGTACTAACAACATACTAAAGTATATTCAAAAACGTAGGTGGTTGACAATAATAATTCTTTAGTATGTTGTAACATAGATTTGCAGAAAAAAGAAATAGAGGAAGAGAGGAATGTACCCAATCAGAAATTGGTCCTAGCAAAATTTGCTAAACATTTGGAAGAGAAGCGAATTAAAGGTAACGAATTAAATGATTAAAATTTATAAGTTAATAATAATAAAACATGTAATGTGAAAATGTTTTCTGGGTTACAGTGCCGCATTATCAATCAGTAGACTTGGGTGCACCATCTTACAGCTTGGGTTGACACAGGAGTCTACAGAAACACCTATCATGAAAGGTAAAAATTGTTCTTGTGTTAGGAATCTAAAACAGCAAAAATCTATGATGAAACGCAAGAAAAGGAGAAAGGGGAAATATAAGTGGTTAGTTGCATTGAACAAAATATGTAGGGGAAATAATTTATGTTAACGTAGATTAATATGATGAATGAGAATGCATTTGGGATACTTTTAATGAGTATAAGTTATGCAACACAACTATGATGTTACATTACGTTACAGTTATATAGTTGCAACAGCTTACATTACATATTTATTACAACGTCTGGATGATGGTGTCCTATTGTATAATAGATAAAGCATGGAACTTTGGTGCCCCATCTTACAGCTTGGGTTTAACACAGGACAGTCAATGTAAGACGCAAGAGGAAGGTAAGTAATGAAATTTATATTACAATATAATATATTAAGTTATGTTACATGAACGAATACAAATTAGAAATGTTACAATTGAATTGAATTAGCAGGAATTAAAAGGAAATAACATGATCTTACATTAGATGAAAAAGTGGTAAGAAAGTTGCCTGAATAATTGGAGGTTTAATGTGGTTTGTGTTTGATAGATTAAGTGGTGAATATTTCTCAGAGAATTGATTTTAAGTAACTTTACAATGACCAAAAAAGTAAGAAAAAATACAATTATGGATCAAATGATATGTTTATTTGATAAGTATTACTAAATTTGGTTTTTTGTATACTACATCACACAGGCAGCTTGGGGGGCACAACTTACAGTTTGGGGTTAACACAGGACGTTGAAAGTGTGCCTGAAGGTAAATGAAAAAATAAATAAGTACAGCACATTTCCATTTTGTTGTACGAAACGTTAAATTTTAGGACAAAAATCTGAATTTATTATGTGTTAATATAGTTTAATTTTATAATTGATTTACTTCTTATATCGTTTATAGCGAAGGAGAAAAGTGATAGATGTGGGTTTGAGACACCTTCGGACAATTTGGTGTACAATAAAAAGGGCGAGAGAGTATTTAATAAACAAGTTAATGTAATAACATTTTTACAAAACGTATGGTAGACATGTTTAGGTTACATAGGAAATGTGTGGTTTTCAATTAAATTACTGACTTTTTAATTCCGTTTAATTCTGTCTGTGGTTTTCAGTATTAATTTGTATTAACTTACTATCTTTTGTCGTGCGGTATTTTGTAGTAGAAAAGACATTCAACTTGGGGGGCCCATCTTATAGCTTGGGTTTAACACAGGAGGTTGAAAATGAGGGCCAAAAAAAAGGTAGAATATAACCCTGACTGCGAATGATCTAACCGACATTAGTTTTTAGTAGACTACATCATATTACATCGTATTTCTTTATATGAAAAAAGTCATATTCCGGTATTACATCATATTACATTAGGTGACATAGTCATAATCCTGTATTACAATAAATTACATCATATTACATCATATTACTGTGAAAGGTGAGGTTTAGTCTGGTTTGGGTTTGAGGTACTAAGTGCAGAATATTTGAGTTGTTGTAGATTTTAAATATCATTTTATGTAATAGTCATATTCCTGTATTACATTACTAGATTAAATAGTCATATTGCTATATTAAATCATTAGATGAAAAAGAATCATATGCCAGAATTACATTAGATGTCATAAGCATATTACTGCAATACATCATATTAGCTTACATATAAAATAGTGATATTATGGTATTGCAGGATATTACATCAAATTACATTATATTACATCATCTTGTTTGGCCTTCATGTATTAAGTGCAATTCACTTCCATGATTTAAAGCTTGGGTTATACATGTCATTCTTTCTGTCAATATAAATATAGTCTTTAGAATGTTATTCTTTATGTTTCTATAAACTTTGATAAATAGTATAAAGTATATGCATAAATTGAAGTTTATATTTTGGTAACTATGTTTCATCGTGCGCTGTTTTGTAGTAAAAAAGACAGTCAACTTGGGTGGCCCATCTTATAGTTTGGGTTTAACACAGGAGGATAAAAGTGAGGCCCAAAAAACAGGTAAAAACTATGAGATTACAGTGAACAAATAAATAATTACATGAGATTATATTGTTTTTTTTTTAACTTATGTGATAACATAGGTTTGTATTTTGTTTTATAAAATTCTTAACCGTCATAGATTACAATATATGTGGTTTATGAAAAAGTGGAACATATATGAAATAATATTACAAAACAATTCCGAGGAAAAAATGTAACATTAGATTGGCCTTCGTATATTATGTGCAAATTCACTTCAATGATTTACAGCTTTGGTTACACATGTTATTCTGTATGTAAATATAATTATAGTCTTTACCAGTTGATTCTGTCTGTTTCTAAAAATTTTGAAAAAATAGTATAAAGTATATGCATAAATGCGGCCCAAAAAAAAGGTAAATAGTATGAGATTTCATAAGGTTGGGTGCACTGTCTTAAAAAGTGGAGATTCACATAGACAAATAAAGTTGGGAGTTTAAGAAATATAGTTAATATAGAAAAAATATTACAATAGCTGACAAAACATGTTTTCAGTCAATTACATCATATTAATACATATTACATTAGGTGAAAAAACAGTCATATTCCTGTATTACATCATATTACACTAGATGAAAATATACCTATTCATGTGTTACAATAAATTACATCATATTACATAAGGTTCCTGTATAAGGTGAGGTTTAATCTGGTTTGGGAGTCATATAATAAGTGCAGTATAGTTGGGTTTTTTTAGATTTTAAATAACATTACATGAAAATAGTCATATCCTTGTATTACATCATTTTATGAAAATAGTCATATTCCTTTATTACATAAATTAGATGACCCAGAGTCATATTCCGGCATTAGATTTGATGTAATTGGCATATTGCTGTATGACATCATATTACATTAGAAGCCAAATAGTCATATTCTGGTATTGAAGTAATTTACATCATATTACATCATATTCCTGTATCAGGGTAGGTTAAAGTGTTAATATAGTTTTATCTTGAAAATTGACTAATTTGTTATGGTTTACAGTGGACACAGAAAGTGACATGGGGGAGGGAGATTTTAACAAAGAAGGTAATTATAGTCTTTCCCAGTTGATTCTGTCTGTTTCTAAAAATTTTGAAAAAATAGTATAAAGTATATGCAGAAATTGTCATTTATATTTTGGTAACTATGTTTCATCGTGAACTATTTTGTAGTAAAAAAGACAGTGAACTTGGGTGCCCCATCTTATAGTTTGGGTTTAACACAAGAGGATGAAAATGCGGCCCAAAAAAAAGGTAAATAGTATGAGATTACATAAGGTTGGGTGCACTATCTTAAAAAGTGTAGATTGACATAGACAAATAAAGTTGGGAGTTTAAGAAATATAGTTAATATAGAAAAAATATTACAGAAGCTGACAAAACATGTTTTCAGTCAATTACATCATATTAATACATATTACATTAGGTGAAAAACAGTCATATTCCTGTATTACATCATATTACATTAGATGAAAATATGCCTATTCCTGTGTTACAATAAATTACATCATATTACATAAGGTTCCTGTATAAGGTGAGGTTTAATCTGGTTTGGGAGTCATATAATAAGTGCAATATATTTGGGTTTTTTTAGATTTTAAATAACATTACATGAAAATAGTCATATCCTTGTATTACATCATTTTATGAAAATAGTCATATTCCTTTATTACATAAATTAGATGACCCAGAGTCATATTCCGGCATTAGATTTGATGTAATTGGCATATTGCTGTATGACATCATATTACATTAGAAGCCAAATAGTCATATTCTGGTATTGAAGTAATTTACATCATATTACATCATATTCCTGTATCAGGTTAGGTTAAAGTGTTAATATAGTTTTATCTTGAAAATTGACTAATTTGTTATGGTTTACAGTGGACACAGAAAGTGACATGGGGGAGGGAGATTTTAACAAAGAAGGTAATTATAGTCTTTCCCAGTTGATTCTGTCTGTTTCTAAAAATTTTGAAAAAATAGTATAAAGTATATGCAGAAATTGTCATTTATATTTTGGTAACTATGTTTCATCGTGAACTATTTTGTAGTAAAAAAGACAGTGAACTTGGGTGCCCCATCTTATAGTTTGGGTTTAACACAAGAGGATGAAAATGCGGCCCAAAAAAAGGTAAATAGTATGAGATTACATAAGGTTGGGTGCACTATCTTAAAAAGTGTAGATTGACATAGACAAATAAAGTTGGGAGTTTAAGAAATATAGTTAATATAGAAAAAATATTACAGAAGCTGACAAAACATGTTTTCAGTCAATTACATCATATTAATACATATTACATTAGGTGAAAAACAGTCATATTCCTGTATTACATCATATTACATTAGATGAAAATATGCCTATTCCTGTGTTACAATAAATTACATCATATTACATAAGGTTCCTGTATAAGGTGAGGTTTAATCTGGTTTGGGAGTCATATAATAAGTGCAATATATTTGGGTTTTTTTAGATTTTAAATAACATTACATGAAAATAGTCATATCCTTGTATTACATCATTTTATGAAAATAGTCATATTCCTTTATTACATAAATTAGATGACCCAGAGTCATATTCCGGCATTAGATTTGATGTAATTGGCATATTGCTGTATGACATCATATTACCATTACTGTAAATTTTTGGAAAAACATTATGTTCTTACTTTATGTTTAATTTATGTGCCCTCTTCTGATGTAGAAAATACAGGCAACTTGGGTGGGCCATCTAAGAGATTGGGTTTAAAACAGGAGGATGAAAGTGGGCCACAAAGTAAAGGTAAAAAAATTTGATAAACTGTTAACAATATTACTTTATATTACATTACAAAAAAAATTGACTTAATTTATTGAATACCATAGCTTAATTTTTTATCTGGCACATATTCTTATACTTTATATTTTACATTATATGTGGTTCATGGAAATATGTAGTAAAGAGGAATGAAGATAAAAAAACAATAAGAAAAAATCCAGCAAGAAAAAAAATGGTGCCGTCTACAGCAAAATCACCATACTATATGAGGGAGACAACAATTGATCAATTATTCACCAAGGACGAGGAGGCTATATGGGAATTAATATTCAACATAAATCCAAGGTGATATATTTTATTACCATAAAACGAAATAAAGTTACACTAATGCATGAATTTTTCGTTATAGTGATAATAACAAATAATGTTACACTAATGCAGCGAACAAGTATTTGACACGCAATTAGGGGTGAGGACAGAGATATTTATCTTAAGGACTTTGGAACCATGTAGGGAGGTTTATGGCAACATCATAGACTGTTGGGCTGCAGTATTGAATAATGAAGAAAAGTTACGGAGCATCGAATCACCCCATAGGCTGTTTGTGTGCCACCAGCCTTTCGTAAGTAAACAAACAACAAAGTAATCCATAAACATTGCAAATAAATAATCCTTTTTTGATTGTCATGTGTTTGTCCAGTTGGAGTGGCTCTTCATCAACGAGGAAAAATGTTTGAGGACATTTACAAATAACATTTTTGAAGCGTTAGGGAGGGACGAGAAGCAGAGAAATCTAAAAGGATACGATCTCGTATTCTTTCCAATATTGGAAAAGAAACATTTCTACCTTGTCGTGTTTGACATGAAGAACCCATCCATTTTTGTCATTGACAATATGGAGCCTAAAGAGAGCATTGTACAACTACGGGACAATGAAGAGTATCAAAAAAAAGATACGCCTTACAAAGTGGTGAGTTTATTAAATAATGCTTTTTTCGCAGAAACCATTATTTTTACATATAAAATGGGGTAAGTTATTTCCTTTGTTTGCAGAAGCATATTTTTACAAAATACTTGCTGAAATGGGGAAATGGTAAATCAGGCAGAATTGCAAGTACAAACATTAACAGACTACAGTTGGAATGGGCAACTAAACGCAACTACACTGATTGTGGGATATTTACAATGCGCCATATGGAGATGTTCATGGGCAACAACGGGTCAACTTTTGAGTGCGGTTTCAAGAATAACGAAAGAACGCTGAAGTCTCAAATTAAAAATCTGAGAAAGAAATATGCGGCAAGAATTCTACTATCAAATATAAACGTGCACAAGAAAAAAGTGTTGGATGCAGCGTACGGTATAAAATCTTGATGGTGTTATCACAAAGTATGTGATCCTGAAACTTAAGATTTGCAAAGCTAGTGTTTTTTGTTGGTTGTTGTATGGTAATCTTTATTTTGTCGTAACTCATTTACACTAGTAAAACAAAAACAGGTACTATTGTAGCTATATTTTTGTATGTTTAATATTAATGGTACAGAAAAGTAGTTATGAATGGTGGGTAGTTTAATACATAGACAAAAGTAGTTATGATGATGTAGATATAATTAAAATTAAATATTCAGCAAGAATTGTACTATGTAAAAAAAGGTGGAAAAAAAGGTGCAATTGTACTATGCAAGAATTGTACTATGCAGCAATCCTACTAATTAAACCAAATTACTTTGGTGTCATTCAACAGTACGGTTAAAAAATAACACCTGCCTTAAGTTGAAGCATGACAAGGCAAAAGAAATTGTTCAAAGTATGTTGCATAGTAGAGTGTAATTAAAAGTTGATAGACGGTGTAAAAAAAAAAAAAAAAAAACTTCTGGAAACTGCATATTTTATAATAAAGTTTCTATATGTAAATTTATTTGACTAGGTTGATATTAGTGTGAAAAAATACGTAAAGATGTTAGTTACATTAGTGTAACTTGAAAGAGTAGTGTAACTTAATGTAATGAGTAAATAATACTGAAACTTAATGTAGTGTGGTTCACACTTTAATGTACTGTTGGACACAAAGTAATTTTTAACAACATAACATCAAACATTAAATATGATTTATGTTACATTGTTAGAAAAATCATTGTTCTTTAGTACAAAAAATATGTATACACATTGTCCCCTTGCCAAAAAAGGTACGCAAAAAACATATGGATGAGAAAACAAAAAAAGAGGAGGTACAAAAAAGTGGTCACAAATAAGTTGCACTTTAGACAATAAAAAAATACTACAAAATGTATATTATTTAATACGGCATCTATACGTAAATTGATTTGTCTCAGTTGATATTAGTGCCACTACATACGAAAAGATGTTACTTACATTAGGGTAAATGAAAAACAATACTGTAAGTTAATGTAGTGTTGTTCACACTTAATTGTCACTACATACTGTAAGTTAATGTAGGGTAAATGAAAAACAATACTGTAAATTGGTATAAAAATAATTGTTCTATGGTCAAGTAAAATTAATTATATTCAATTGACATAAAAATGGTTTATATTATAATGAAATTACATTATGCCTTGATGATATAAGTGTAAATAATTACAAATCAATAACATATGAAAAAAAAGGAAGGAAAGTTTATATAATTGGAGGGTGGTCATACCCTTTAGTGCCTAAAAATACGAAAAGATGCTAGTGAAGTTAATGTAACTGTAAACAATACTGTAACTTAATGTACTTTACACAATTGAAAGTGGTAACCAAAAAACATACCACTAAGCAGATACTTTACCCACTAATACTTTACCTACTAATAAGTGGTAACAAAATGATGTTACTTACATTAGTGTAACTTAAAAGCTGCAGTAACTTAATGTAGTGTTGTTCAACATTTTAAATAGAAATTTATAACAACATAACATTCAACATTAAAACACATAAAGACTTATCTTACATTGTTCGAAAATCATAGTTGTTTCATACACCATATGTATACACGTTGTCCCCTTTCAAAAAAAGGGTAACCAAAAAACATATGGGTCAGAAACAAAATGATATAACATTCAAAGAAGTGGTGAGAATAGGTACTACGTTACAACTAAGTTGTAAGCCAAAAAAACACCAACCTACGCAGATACGTTACACACGAATAAGTGGTAACCAAAAAAAGAAAAGTACGAGTTACGTTAAACTTCCAACCTACTGGGAAGGGTTGTTAGGACCAGCCTTAACCTTCTTCCTGCAGTTCCTCGTATCATGGTGCCCATACTCCTTACATATGTTGCACAATCTTGGCTTCTTCATACTCTTCTCAACAGCCTTCTCACCCGGTCCAATTAAACGGCGATTGGTACCACAACCCTTGTTGCGAATTCCTTGTGGGGTGGTTAAAGTCACCTCAGTTACATCTTCAACACCAACCAGCGCCTTAATAACTTCATTCCTTGATTTAGAGACACATTCATTTGATTTATGTGTCAAAATCTCTTCCTTAATTTCGTTTAACTTGGAAGCTAAACCTGATAACCCATCAATGTTGTCCCTTAGTTGATCAACACAATCATTCACGCATTCTAACACATTGTTCCTTAAAACAGCTTGTTCGGTTGTCTCTGCCGTGAGGCGGTTCTGAATACTAAACACCTGAGTCGGGAGACTGTCTCGAAACCAACGGGGAGATATATACGCATCTGGGATTTCGGATACTTTGTTTAAACGAAAAACACAGAAAATGTGACGACAAAGGTAGCCAATACGTGTAAACCCCATACAGGAACACTCATAAGACTTCGTAACCAAGTGATGTGATACCTGTTAAAAAATTTGCTTGATTAATGATATAAAAAATTACAATGTATTAAATAAGAAAAAAAAATAATTAAAGGAAAAGGTGGTTTTGAGTTGCTTACGTAGAATTCGTTAACCAAATCAGTTCTCTTATCAATTTGAGAGACGGTGAAAATCTTTGTATGATCCTGAACATCAACATTAGTTATAAAACAACACATAAGACCCTTGTATATCTCTTTTTGAACTTCCTTAAATAGGGTTTGCGTGTAGAAACGCTCAGCGTGTTGTTCGATCGGCAAAGAAGTTTTAAGTTGTAGTCGACTAGTACTACTTACAAAGTCAACAGTACGTTGATTGTAACGCTGATTGTCTAAAGCAGAGTCAAAAGCCATGAAAAATTGAACAAGAGTGTTTGCAGGACTTGAAGTAACCTTGAAAGACGCATTAGAGCTCTCGCATCTCGAAGTGGTCTTCATGAGACAACACATTGGGATCTCTCTAAAATAGGCAGGAACCCACATATGCCTAATACCAAACATGTCGTTCAACCAAACATTGTCGGATAAGCTAAAAGACCTAATTAGATTATGCCAACGCTCCTCAAATGTAACAGGGGTGATGTAAACGTTCCATACCAACTTATGAATCGCAGAACGAATATTAGAGTTCTCATAAATGTCATAACTAATCTGCGAAAAAAAAATAAGCTCAAATGTGTTAAACAGAATTTGTACCTGACATCATATTACATAAAAACACTACATTATATTGCAACAACAATTACGACCAATTACATGGCAAAAACATTAGATTACAAACAAATTACAAAGAAAGAAATGGGAGTATGTAAGTACTAGAATGTGTCCAAGTTTATTCATACCTAACATTAAAGTATACAAATGACAAATGGGCCTATGTAAAATACTAGAATGAGATGTTTATTCATACCTAACATTACAGTTTATTCATACCTAACATTAAATAACACTTGAATAATGTAACATTACTATATAAAGTATATTTACTACATCATATTACATCAGTATGTATTAATATTTCAAAACAAATTACATGAGATGTTCATACCAGAACACTAGAAGGGAACAAAGTGATGGAAAAATTATTGTTAAGTAATGTTAATTAAATAACACTTGAATGATGTTAGCTTCGTATATAAAGTATATACTTACTACATCAAACTACATCAGAATAATTTTATATTTTACATCAAATTACATCAGACTACATGAGATTATTTTCATTTAATATAAACCATTAAGTAGTGTTATTTCAAAGAAGTACATGAGATGGGTAGTGTACGAGAAAAGTTAGTTCCGCAATTACAAGGGAACAAAGATTTGAAAAAAAAATCTTAAGTAATGTATACAAATTATAAAAAACTTGAATAATGTCACATTCTTATATAAAGTATAGTTACTACATCATATTACATCAGTACTTAGATATATTTTACATCACATTAGATAATGTAGCATGAGATATTCATACCTGAACATTAGAAGGGAACAAACTAATGAAAAATTAAATGTTAAGTAATGTTAATTAAATAAGAGTTGAATGATGTCAGCTTCATATATTAATGATAGCTACTAAATCATACTAAATGAGAAATGTTTTAATTTATTACATCACATTACATCAGACTACATGACATGGGTAGACTAAGAAAAAAATTTAGACTAAAACATATAGTAAGTTCGGCAAATAAAAATTAACAGTATAAAATATACCTTAGAGGGTAATTTCTTCATGATGTGCCACATACACAAACGGTGATGAGATTTCACAAATACAGAGGAGACAGCAAGCTTCATTGCAGGATCTTGATCCGTTAAAACTAAAGTTGGATGCGTCTTATGAGTTCTCAGAAAACAACGGAGAAGCCACTTGTACGAGTCCGCGGTCTCATCAGACAACAAACCAGCGGCAAAAGTTACGCATTTTTTGTGATGATCTACACCGGTAAAAGGCACAAATATCATGTTGTACCTACAAAATGATTAAAAACAATCAAATTAACACAGCTTTAGTAAAAAAACACAACCATAATTAATAAAAAAAGGTGTAAGTATATGTACTTGTTTGTGGAATATGTTGCATCAAACGCAATAACATCGCCAAATGACCGGTAATTGGTTTGAGATATTTCATCAGCCCAATATATAGCCTTCACCTCACCACCAACATGGTGGATGTCATATGAAAAGTTGACGTGGTTCTTCGCAAACTGCTCCAACTTACTAACTACAAACATCATGTCTCGGTCCCCAATAAACATCTTAATGTCACGACTAACATTCTTATATGCTGATTTGGTTCCTCGCATGTTGTGGTGGCCTCCTTTTAAGGCCGAATGCAAACGATGTGCAACAGTTGGACCAACTCGGTGTAAACTCATAGTGTGTATAAACTTAATATCTTGAAAATCCAAATGCCGACCAGTGCGAGTCAAATCCATATTATCAGATGATATAAGATCATGGTTATGTTTCTCAGAAAATTCATACAACACATAATGTTCTGATCCCTTTATTGCCTTCAAACGAATGAGAGCCTTACAATCTGTTACTTTAAATGCACAACCACGAGTCGGACAAAGAGTGGAAGGATCTGTGGTATCAATACTCTTCCCTTTAGGCTTACCCCATTTGTTACATAACAATGTGCGATGAGTAATGACACCATTCCATCTCTTAAAACCTCCCACACGTACAACAAAACCTGATGATTGTGCGTATCGCTGGTACATGTCCAACACCTGCTGCCATGAAGTAAAAATAGCACCAACAAAAGGTTTCTGATCAACGGAAACCTCAGGAACCCAATACTTGCTACCATTTGGGGTTTGGAATATATTACTACAGTGACTTCCTGTTATGTTAGGCAAAGCTTAGTAAGACAAATAATAACAAAAGTACATTGAGTTAACATGACTATGCTGGAATGTAGTGAGACAAATTTACAGGTAATGAAAATAGGTGTAACATAATGTATCAATTAACATTGAAAAAAAATTTAAGAAAAAAAAATTTAAAAAAATATGAAAAATTACATAAAAAATCGGAAAAAATGAAAGTAGTACTATAATATAATAAAAACAGTAAAATTAAGTGACAAACAAATTAAGTAATAAGATAAAGGACATACATTACCCACTACTCAGGTCATATTAATAACACTTGAATAATGTCACATTAGTATATAAAGTGTAGTTACTACATCATATTACATCAGTCTGTATTAATATTTCAAATCAAATTACATGAAATATTCATAGCAGAACAATAGAAGGGAACAAAGTGATGGAAAAATTATTGTTAACTAATGTTAATTAAATAACACTTGAGATTATTTACTACATCATACTACATCAAAATGATTTTATACTTACTACATCATACTACATCAGAATGATTTTATATTTTACATCAAATTACATCAGACTACATGAGATTATTTTCATTTAATATAAACCATTAAGTAGTGTTATTTCAAAGAAGTACATGAGATGGGTAGCGTACGAGAAAAGTTAGTTCCGCAATTACAAGGGAACGAAGAATTTGAAAAAAAATTCTGCTGAAATAGAGTGGTACGAAGAATTTCAGATTGGGATATTACACATTATCTTTGACTACTAATTTGGGTTTAACATTTTCTTACAAAAATATGATAATGACAGACAACGAAGAAGAATAAATCATTGAACAAATTGATTATATCAAAACAAAATCTTATAACCCAGGAAAGGCTGATGAAAAGGCTGATGAAAGTCATTGAACAAATTGCTTATATCAAAACAAAATCTTATAACAAAGAACAGTTAACAAAAATGCTTATATCAAAAGAAAAATGATAAGAAATAACCCAGGAACAAACTTTGTAATTTTAACAACACGGGATTATAAAACTCACCACGACGATCATAACCAATATATCGAAAATGAGGTAGTTCATGCTCATCATCAACACGGGATTCATCAGGTACTACATCCTCAAACGAAGCTTGTTCTACAACATCAACATCCGGTAAGGGTGGGTCACCGTTAACGTCACCGCCACCCATCTTCAAACAAACTCAGGGTCTCGGATAGTTTGTGATGAAGAAAGCTAAGTATGGTGATAATTGACAAAATGGAAAAAACCTAGTAGAAACACACGAATCTTTCTTGGTCTTGAAAAGGAAGAAGATTGTGGGGTTGGTAGGAAAGACAAGACAATTAGGGGGGAGGTGGTCTTTTCAAAGATAATTCTAGTACAATGAAATGATGGGTAGGGTATGGAAGCATTTAATGAGGGGAAGGAAATGACGAAAATACCCCCAAAAGATGCTATCTCATTTTAATGATGTGTCAAGCTCTGATTGGTCCAATTGAGTTAATGGGTTCTTACATTTTTGGAGGGTTTTTAAAAGAACCCATTCCTATATATATATATATATGAAAACTCAAATTTAAAGAATGGTTTTATAAAATGTCAATTTAGACAGGCCAGACATGTACATATGTTTCTTAGAAGTATGTCAAATTTCTTAATCATGATAGAAGATGTCCCATTATTATAGACCCATTAAATTTGTGGCCAGCTAGCCTTGGCTAACCACCCACACACACTGCCCCACCCCAACCCACCCAATAAAATGGACCATGGTGTTGACCCAAAAATGTTGGTTTCTATCTTTACATCATGACCATGTGGTTAAATGCATAACCTTTTCAAGGTAATTATGTGGGTTCCAAATCTTCAAGTAGCCATGTGGAGTGATCTTTTATTTTGTCACCCTTCTTCTTATCATTACATTATTCCTTGTTGCCTTTATATTGCATATGCATAATTGACAATTGTATTTATTGTAGCCAAAGAAATAATTTGGGCTAGGTGCCAAGTTAAAGATGATGAATGCCCTCATACCCATCACAATAATTGAAATACAAAGATTTTTTTAAAATTAAAGTTGTTATTCAAGACGTCTTATGTAATAATATAATATATAATGTTATAAAGATAGATATCGACTTGAGTATCGCATGTAGGTCATATGCCTAACATGTTAAAAGTAAGCAAACAAAATATGATTGATCCGTCTAGTGTCTAGTCCGTTTATTATATCTAGTGACAAGTTTGTCAGCTAGTTGATTGTTTAATTTGAGTATTGAATCGATCCTTTACTATTAGCAAAATGAATTCATTCCTATCAATAGCTTATTGGTTCTAGTCATGGAGGGTTGGCATCGGTGTTTTTACCGTCTACTCTTCTAATTAACCGTCGATCTTTAGCATCTAATCGGTCACTCTTTTTACAACCGAGAAAACAGTTGTTTCTATAAAGTATAATAATTTTTTTTTAATATTTGATCAAATGATCATTTAGACAAATGGTATACAAAAGGAATAATCAGGTGGGATGATGTGGAGATTACGTTTATGCTTATAGATCGAAGTGAGTCAAGTTACACTAGTTATAAAGTTGATGATGATATTATCTTTCATTAAGTTTAGCTGATTCAAATTCTACTTTGTATATTTAATTGCTATTTTTGAATATATTAAGTTGATACTTTTGACAGTTTATATAAAATTGGTAGCATTTTTGTATTAGTTTAGTATAAGAACTTTGTTAAATACAGAATTACGTATACAACATATGACCTAATATCACTTCTTCCAACCTGTAAAAGATTCTTAGCTTCTATCTACCTACCCAAATACCCAACTAATTTAATAGTTTCTTTAATAATATATATATATATATATATATATATATATATATATATATATATATATATATATATGTTGTATATATGATTTAAAGAAATCTATTAAAGTATATATCTAAAGTACTATAATCATGCCATCATTTGAATTTAATTGCGGTGGAGGTTGGGTGCAGTGGTAAGTGTTCTCACCCCAATCAAAGGTTATGTCTTAAGTCTCGGGATGGCATATTATTCTGGATTATTTAGATGTTGTTTATTGTTGTAATTTAAAAGTAAAAATAGATAAATTAGTGAGTAACCCTTCTATAAAATTGAATTTGATTGAGTTGAGATTTTGAAAGCCTAAGTATATATTTATTACTAATTACTAATTCCTTTGAATAATAAAACAGTTAAATGCAGCATAATGACAACACTCTTTCATCCAAATTCTAACATGATAATTAACCAAAAGTATGAAAATCATAGACAAATATTCAATTTTCAACGAAGTTTAGGTAAACTTAAATTTAATGTTAATAGCAATATAAAAAAACCATAAATTAAGCTTATCAACTTTAGTTAATAACCAACCATATTAGAAGTATGAAACAAAGTTAATTGCCATGTTTTTTCACAAGCTTCTAAACATATAAAATTACACAAAAAAGTATATATTTTTTCTCAGACAATTTATAATCTTCCTCAAAACAAACATTTTTACTCAGTAATTTCATTATTTCAAGATATATAAAGTAATTATAATTATTACACATACACATATATGTGTGGAAGACATCACATCAATTTCTCATTAGCAACAAATTCTATTGAATTTGTTGAAAAAAATGAATTTTACATGTTACAATAAATTTCCCATGTTAGGTGCAACCACCTAAAGCATGATTAATCATCAAAACCCAAGCAAAAAATTGTATTATTTACAACTAATCACAAAGATTTCCTTTCAATATTCTCCTCTCTTTGCGGATCTTCATTTTGTAAGTCCCATCTTCACTCCTTTCAAAATTGCATAAAATAATAGAACCCACAATCAAATCTCTTCAAATCTTCGATCCAAGAATCAAGCTAAACAAGATCTTCAATCAAAATTCTTTAACTCTCACACCCAGTTGCTAGAAAACCCACGACTGGAAAATAACTGCTAACCAATAGGATCAGGTAAAACGCAGTTTGAAGGTTATCAGCAACCGGATCTTGTAAATAAAGATCCATCTATAGTTGATGGTGGATCAACCCATGAACCATGATGATTGCCATGATCAATGATTGATCAACATCAGGTTCTACAGATAATGTAAAAACATCATTTCCAAGATTGATCCCTGAAGCTGTTTGCTTTGGTTTAACCTCAGCAACCAAGGTGCCATCTTGATCAAGATTCACAATCTTGAACCCTAATTTTCCACCAGTTTTAACAATCTTGTAACCTCCACCACCAACTCCTAAATCTACCCGAATCATTTGACTCTTTCGCGTAGCTCGAAACCATCGTTGTTTCGTTGAAAAATCACATTTATATCCATCCCAACATCCAAAAACTGGTAATTTCTGCATTAATATTGAAACATTGAGTTAGATAGAGGTTTAAACTACAAAGATGGTATGAATTATGATTAGTGAATTGTAGGATGATTTATACCTTTCGTTGTATCGCGAAGAGAACGTTGCCTCGAATATCCATCAAATACACTTGTGAGCTGCATTTCTTGTCGTAGTTATCGACCCGATAAACGATTTCTCCATTTGAATTGTATGCAGTGCACCCATGGCTGTTGTACACTAGAGACTTCATCCATATTGTGAAGCACTCTTGTTTTGAGCTTATGTATGGAGATGATGGTGATGATGATGGTGGTGGTGATGATGGTGGTGATGATGGAGTTTGAGGATAAACTTTAGCCATTGAAGAGAAGAAAGTAGGTTCTGGTAGAAGATGGAAGAGGGTTGGATATATATACATACATCTATGTGGTGTTAAGAACAACCATTATATGTTAATTGGGCGAATATTTTCTGTTATTTTTTTTAAGTTTTTAATTGTTAAAAGTACCATTTAATTAATTTAAAAATCTATTGCAAACAACATCATATGGGCAAGTTTGGTGTTTTTGTCTCACATGATGGTGATGTTTTCTATGATGCAAGGCGATGAAATTAATACAACATTTAATATGATTTTGAAATCTTCAAAACAAAGATATTGTCAAAGTAATTTATGAATCCAATAAATCATATGTAGCTGAAAGATTTAACCTTAGGGTATTGGACGAATAACCAAAGCTACTAAAATTAAATTATCTAATTGATTGTCATCTTATTTTTACTATTATTTAATACTATTTAAATTGATAGATGTACAACCTACACTACTCAAGTTGTAGAAGCCGATTTTACAAACCGGCCAAAGGGGTAGCGACGATGTTGAGGAAGAAGCTGATCTACCAGAAGGGGGCGCCCGAGGATGCCCCAAGTACCCTTAAGATCATTATACTTGAAGAGTAATAATGATAGAAAAATATTGTCACGCAAACGTTATATCAACAATGAAAAAAATGTGTAACTAATTAGTAATAGTAATAAAATTTCTAATGATTAGTTAATCCTATATTATTTATATATTATTCTTATTAATTTTTTAAAAATATTTTTAAATTCAATATTTTAACAAAAAAAAGTCATAATAAATTAATAATTCTAATTTTAATTTTATAAAATTTTTAATTAATAAAATCTTAACCACTACATGGTTATTTAGATGTAAAGGCAATACTTAAACATTATATTATACTAATATTATCTTCTATATTTTTCTCGAATCTTTTGCTTCATCTTCTCTTCATTTTCGGATTTCGAGTCGTCAAGTGATCGATGTTCACCAAAAGTAGTTTCATATCAATTAATTTTTTTCCTTCAGTTGTATTTCTTTGCTATTAGTTTGTTAAAAATTAGCATCCTCTCGGTTATCATATCTAAACTTTGCTTGTACTCATCCTTAGAGAATGATGTTACCAGTTTATTATTATCTCCTGATCGAGTGAATCGGTTCAATCGGAATTGAGCCTACTTCTTCTATAAGGTTGTTGTCGATGCTGTTGAGATTTATTTCATGATGATCACTAGAAGGAGATTGACTAGTGTTTACATTAGATGCCAATGTTTTTATACGTTTATTTGAAGATAATGATTATTGTAAAGAATTATTGTGTATTTTTTTGAAGAAGCATTTTTTGTATAGAAGAATAAGCATTTTTTGTGGTAATTGTATTACTTATCGTATTTCTTGAACTTCTAGGCTAAATTTTTCTATTTTAAATTAGAAAAGCCAACAACTAGTTTTACTTTGGAAACTACACACCAACGACATTCATACGTGTAAATGATTTATAGGCACCCCTAATCATGCCTAGGAGACAATGTGCTCAACGTGATAGGGTGTCACACCTATTTCATGTCTCACTTTGGGCATTCTAATAAAATTGAACTCATGTTTGGATTAATGAAGCATTGACCATTCATCAAACATATGGTTGATGCCATTGTCATATTATACATCAACCATACTAAACATGCTAAAGTTAACACAGGGAAAATATTAGTGTTGTTAGGACCTCCACAGATAGGCCATGGGATCGATCATGTAGTGCCTAGAAATTTTCAACGTTGCATTCTCAAGCAACATTTCTTTTTGCGTCAGACTCTCTCTCTCTCTCTCTCTCTGTTTCTCTCTTTCTTTCTTTCTCTCTTTCTCTTTCTCTTTCTCTCTCTCTTTCTTCCATACATGTTAGATCTAGGATCAATAGATCTAATCCATTTTGTATAGGCTTAGAACTTTAATCAATATTTGTAATGAATACTTGTAATTCATTATTATGTATGCATTAAATATATAGGTTAACCCATATATGTGTGTTGATTTATGTATGATTGCAGGTACAAACATAATACTTGGTCAATTACTTAAATCGACTAAGTGTAAGAAACATCTACGGATGAACATTTTGTTCCTCCATAGATATGTTTCTTACCAGTAACAAACATCCGAAGATCATCTGCGGATAAACAATCAGCTCTAGAATCTTTTTGAAGTGCAAAGACAGTGAAGACTCCTGCGGATGAGTAAACAACCTGCTCTAAGGATGAAAGTGAAGATTGCTTTGGAAGAACAAGCCTCCTGCGGAAGAACAAACATCTACGGAAGACCACAGTCCTGCGGAGTCCAAACACTTGTATTTAATAATACAAAGTGTTACAAGTCAACAAGACAGCTGTGCGAATCTCAAGAAATCCGTTGCTTCCTTAACAGAAACACACGTGCCTATATATATGGATACTAGGTTTCACATCAAGGGACGGCTTCGACGGCAAACATCCAAGCAACATTACAATCACCAAACATCACATCAAATCACACAAATCAAAACCCTAGCAGCCGTCACATCATGAGACACTCAAATCATTATCATTCATTCATTCATTGTTTATTCATCTGTAATCATTAACATGTTTTAATGAAATACGTTTGAATTGAATATTTGTCTGATCATTAATTGTGTTCCATTCATTGCGTTCATCGTATTCATTAATAATTATTTGATTTTGAAATTAATACAAACAATTGAACCAAGTTAACGTTGATTCCGCAAACGTTGACTTGACTTGAATTAACACTGATAATTCCTGATTGTGATCCTAGGATTCACAATACACAAACTAAAACCTACAATTTTAGATCATATCTAAATGATCTTTTGAGATCTAAAATACATGTCATCCAAATTTAAAGATTATGAATAAGCAAGAGAGGAAGTTTGTGAGTCCTGTGGTAATATTTACGTTCAAAAACTTATGCTGGATTTGAAAATGTTGATTTCTATCGAAATTGGGGAGAAATAATAAAGGTAATTACTATCTAGATTAGTGAGAGAAGAGAAGAGATGATCACTATCTTATTAGTTAGAAGTTGTCATCTGTTGATGTTCAGCAAATGTGCCGCTCTTGCTAAATGTTGTTATTACGTATCTACTATAAAATAGATTTCAGCAATTGCTACTGCTTATACGTACTACAGTACTAGTAAAAGGAAAATTTCAGCAAATATAGAAGTTAATTCATTCTGTAATAGCTTAATTACTAATCACAGGATTATCTTAGTGTTAATGATAAAACCTTTGGAATAACTCATTTGAAACTATTATCTCCTCAAATTATATATACACACAAAGATATGTTCCTTGTAGAGATTAATTGAGTTTTGACAGAATTTTTGTAATTCACAACTACTTTAAAACAAAGCTGATTACTACTACTTTCATATTATAAGTTCATCATCATTTTCTCTGTTTTCATTTTCTAGACACTTTCGTTTCCATTGTTACCTTGGGTGCGAGGATATCTTCGGCAGTACCTTGGGAGACAGACGTGTTTGTTTAAGAAAAGGCGCAGAATCTGTTTCAATAGACCTTTGTTGAACAGAAATCCTCAACCACCACTCCACCTTTTGGTTCGTTGACTGTACAGTCGTAGGCGAAGTTGTGAAGAATGTCTGCGGTTTCAAGATTCAAGTGAAAGAATTTCTCTCTACAGATTACGGTTTGAATTGGTTTCAGTTCATGTAAACTTTGTTATTATTTATATTTGGTTTATATGTGTTATTACAATTTTGTATTTCTCATCAATAATATAATTATTATTTTATTATTTATTAATAAAAGTGAACCCTGTTCTATACATGTTCACTCACTCTTCAAGAGGTCAACCATGGTTTCAAAAAAAGAATCGCTTTTACGGAATATTATGTATTTGTATTTTTGGTGCTACATGACAATTAAATAGAAATAAAGCTTTGTTAAATACAATTATAATTAAATGGTCAATCACAAGGGATAATTGAGTGCTTAAAATGCTTTACTCTTAAGTGAAATGATGAATTTCTTTTTCAAGATATATTTAACAAAGATTTAGAAAACAATCTAAAAGAAATTACAAGATCAAACCCTCCAATCCACTAGGAGTGTTCATTAAATTATCAAATTTCGGGTTCCTCAAGTTAATTTCAAAAGTGCCTTTAAAAAAAAATTTCAAAAGTAGACATGAGTTTGCCCCTATCTTTCTATGTAGGTAAGGTTATTTGACCTAATTGGTCTTAGTTTGTGTCCCATGCTATAACTAAGTTTCATACAACTTGAATTGACTAGTAGTCTTAAGTGTTGAAAGTTATACAAATGACTAATTTATTAAAAAAAACAATTATCATATTTTATATCTTGGTAAATAATTAAGAACATAATTTATTTAGTTATTTAAATAATCATATATTAACTAATTATAATAGTTGGTAACATGATTATACAATCTCATATGGGTATTTTCAATGAGAAAATCATGAGAATAAACATTTGACCTAATATGTTTACTAAAATACTCATCGACTTTTTGTAATGAAAAAATCATATTAATCAATATACATATTTCAGTTACATGAAAACCAATCATAATAATACATAACAAACTTAGTTGGTGCAAAAGTAATTGTATTTTATGCACGCATGTCTAATCGGCACAAAAATGATAGTACTTATATTCAAAAATGACTAACTTTATATGAAAGTCGTTCAGTTTGATTGGATCTTTTTTATTAGAAATTTTTGTAACGTGAAACTGATAACCTTAAAAAAAATCAATGAATTTTGGTAGTACATATACAGGGTATAGAATAGTCTTTAATTTTTATTTACACATTTTAATAATTATCACTTTGTTTCCGGCTGTTGTGACCTATAAGCTTTTTTCCCCTTGCCCTTTTAAAAGTCTTATTTTGGGGAATTGTTAGGCTAATTATATATGGTCACCAAAATTGACCACATTTTTACAGTTCATCTTTGATAGCAAAGTTGCTAATGAAGTTGACTTGCCTAACTAATTGATTTTGATCATGACATTAATGGGTATATGTGTGCTAAATACAGCCATAAGTTACAGGGGTAAAAAGGTACATACATTTTGAAAATGTCATGTTGGGTATATGTGTGTTAAATACAGACATAAGTTACAGGCGTAAAAAGGTACATACATTTTGAAAATGTCATGTTCTTAGAAACATTAATTAAGGACAACTTTTTTTGACCATGCTTGTCAAACTCTTTCATTGTACCAAACATTCAAACAAAATTCAATCAGGATAGGTTGTATAGTATATAACTCGATTTTAAATGAAAATAATTTTACTTTATATGTAACTCTAATGAAACAATTTATTTTAAATATGTTATAGTAAGGATGGTGTTAGTAAACCAGAGTATTATAATGAAACCATAATTTGTTTTATTTTCAAGCTTAGTATTTTGTTTTGTTTTACAAACCGGGTCATGTTATACCATCATGGTAACCAACCAAGATTTTCTAACGTTCATAGTTTACAATTTGGATAACAAATCGGGTTAACCTGAAAGTTATGCCTAACGAAATTTTCAGAAACTTATATTATCCGAGTTTGAGTCACAACCTGGAATCTATTGCCCGAACAAAATACCTAACAAATTTTTCAAAAGCCTATAGGTTTTGTATCTAAATAATCGTTCTATTACTCATGCTTAAGCTTTTAAAGGAAGAAAAAAAGGTCACGGTTTTAAAGTTGTTATAGGAGACAATAAGTTAATATAGTATTGTAGTTGTTTTCTTTTTTTATTTTCTTACAATCTTTAGTTTGAGTACTAACTTGTATAAGATTAGATTCAAAGATCCTAAAATAAACATTGTAAATCCTCTATTGTAACTTTTTATGTTCTTACAATCTTTAGTATGAGTACTAACTTGTTTTTTATGTTTTGATTTATATTTTAATTTATATGTATAATATGAAAACGATTGTAAATCTTCGAACATGTCATTGTTTCTTTGAATTGCTTCATGAAAAAAAGGACAACATATTAATAAAAAATATTACCACAAATTTATTAAACGAGAAAAGAGTGGGATAGGAACTAACACAAGAACACCAAAGGATTGTAAGAGAAAGTATAATATAATACTTTTATATGAAAATTTATATTCATGAGTCTTACAAGATTATAATTAGATTAACTAAAAGATTTCGAATACAAAAGTGTTACGAGTTTACATCTACATCTTCAAGAATATCTATTTTTCTATACATGTTCGTTTTATGGTAAGTAAAAGATGCCAAATATGTAGTCTTACTATAGAAGAAAAGCTAAGAAACAAAGTTAGCTCATTATAATAAGAAGATACCATATTAGCTACAAGATATGCATGCACACATAATAAGATCACAGAATAATCTATCGGCCAACATATCTATATGATGCTTGTAACATTATAAGTCATAAGCATGTACTAGACATCGATATAGGAAAACTGTTTCTAGTGAGACAAAGCTTGATACGTCATGACCATTATTCTTAGAACAGACCTAGATCGGTAGTTGGACATGATACTAGATTACTGGCTACATGCCTGATCTGGTTGAGTGCATCTGGACCGGTCAATTGGGTTGAATTGAACCAGTTGAAGTGAAGTGCCGATGGCATGACCATATTTCCAAATTTTTTTCCTTTTTAAAATCGTATTTACTTATTAATTTACTATTTCAGACTTAATATTTTATTTATTCACGGTTTTCAATTTTTTTCCCTTTTAAAACCGTATTTACTTTTTCATTTACTATTTCAGACTTCATATTTTATTTATTCACGGTTTGTATTTTGTTAATACTGCAAATTCATACTAACAAATAAAGTAGTTTCATATTTTATTTTAAATTAGATATATTTATGTGTGTGTCTTTTAAATTATTTATGATATTATCCTCTAAGAGATTGATTAGATAATCAGTCCGGTAATAAAAACATTAGTCATGATATCATAACAAAGAGACTTTTACGATCACTCTTATCTCTTAGATATTTAATTCGTCATAAAACATCTACATAATACAATCAATGTCATTTGTTCGAAACCCAAAAACCATAATTCATAACATTTCTTATCCTAAAACATTTCTTATCCTAAAAGAAACTATATATTTGGAAAGACAAAAATATTATATATTATTTGCAGACATCATGCATCATGTATTATAGCTAAACTATAAATTATATAAGAGTATAATAATACATTAATAAGCTCTATTGAACTCTAGCGTTATCCACAAAATTGAGATGCATCAATTATACCAAACTTTATCCTACTATAATAAGAAGTCTACATTGTGACAACCATCAAACACAACCATTCAACAAGCATAATCATCATTGGAATCCGAATATTTTAAGTTGTTAATGATGATAGAATTGGAGTTTGATACACCTAATTATTGAGGAAAAAACAAAAGCATAAGGAAGAAACCATGTTGTCAAAAGAAGTAGCTCTAAAAGTTACTTTTATGAGACTTATGACGCAAATAATAATGTTACTTTATGCCATTAGCTAGACAACATGTCTTATGTTAATATTTTTTTGTATGTATGTGTGTTTTTGTGTTCAAGTGGGATCCTATTGTATCATTGGGTCGGTACTTGTAATTAATTTATATAACTACTTTTGTTATAATATTCTTTAACAACTTTTACTTTATATACCACATAATACTAGTAAGAATTTTAATTCACATCATATTGTGGGATACAAATAATAGACGGTTACCGGTAACTATGTTAATTTGGATATTAAACCGGTTGATAAATAATTTATTAATATAATATGTTCACTTAATTAGAGCCAAATAATTAAATTCACACCATATCTATGAGGATACAAGACGATGAGCTTTTAGTGATAATTTCAATCCAGTTGATAAATAATTTATTACTATAATATTATATACTTAAGTAAAGGTAAAAATCCTCTTAACATACTTGTTACATCTAGATGTAATTGTATCGATTGATAGGTTAGTTGGTAGAATTGTTGAAACAAAGGGTGGACCATATATTTATGCGCGTTAAAGACACTAACTCTATCCAAGACACGGTTAAAATCATGTAACATGAATACGACTCACTCGTCCCATTTATCAACAATCCTAGGTTGTATCTTGTAAAAAGGCTAAACACTAGTAAAGGAGTGGTAATAGATCTGCTTAATTAAACAGATTAGCGTTAAAAAAATTAAACACGTCAACCCGAACACAACTCTTAATCAAATAGTTATAACTTAATTTCTAACATTTCTTATAGATCTTATATTTGAAATATCTGAAATCTTGATGTAGCATAATGACGGTAACTTATTTAAAGTTCTTCTTGCTAAAATATTTCTTATTTTGTATATGTGTATTTATAGATATACTACTTTAATTATTAAAATATAATTAATCTAGTAAATAAAAATGAAAAGAATTAGGTGGAGCATAAGATGATGTTATACCCACGTAGGAAAGCAAAATTAGGTGAAGGTACCACCTCTATGCTCCGCCATATCACCACCACTTACATATATCTTCACTTAATAAATCATAAATAAATATATTTTTGGGAGGAAAAAGAAAAAGAAAAAGGAAATTCTCTCTTTCTTTCCCATGTGCAAAGTCTCTATCTCAATTTTCTTTTGTACTTTTTTAAGTAATAATAATTCAATGTTTAAATTTTAAACTTATTTTTTAATATTAGTTTTATCATTAACACTAAAAGAATTGATGAGAATATTGTGACTTTGTTATGTTTATTATTAGTTTTTGATCTATAATAATAAATTTCATGAAAGTCTTAGTTAGAATACGTCATGTCATAATTCATATGGTTTTATAGGTCTACTTGAGCTATATATGGACTTTTGAATGGTGTAAAGTTTGTTGAGTATTATGTAAACCCTATAATTTTGTATCATCATATTTTATTAACTTAAATGATAACAAGTCATATTTATTATCATAGTTGGATGTTAAATGATAGATTACACAGTTTGTAGTACTAAGTTATACAATGTAACGCTATACTTGCTTGTAAAAGGTAAATAAACCTAGAAAGTGATAATTTCTTAACTTTCAAGTTATTAGGATTTTTTTAGTGTTATTTGATACATCTTTAATTCAAAGTTAAAGTAATATGTTTCTATTGACATTTTCCCGAAATTTATGGAATGTGTTGGTTTCATATGATACTTTTGACTCAACAATTATATATGATTATCTGTTCCCAAGACATCTAATTAGATCATTCTGGCCTAACTTTTCTTATATTAATATTTAGAACCATCATTTTAACTTTTTAGAAAGATTTCCAATTAATTTAATTATTTAAAATATATAGAGAAAAATAACAATACTTTGTATGTAAGTATCTTGAGAAATTACTTGTATTTTCATTGCTTCCTTACAGATATTAACCTTATTATATTCATACGTATAATCATCATAATTCAAATGTTCAAAGAAAAGACAAATTAATTGACAAAACGCTATGTTTAATATTTTTGTGACTTGAGAAAATAAGGCTTTAGTTGCATGCGCATGCTTTCATAATCTCGGTGAGTTACATTATTCTTGAAAAATTAATCATATTTACAAACATCGATAGGAAATCCTAGGTTACCCGTATATTTATAAACTAGCTTTAGTAAACTCATGTATTACACATGTTGAATAAAAAATATTAAATAGAATGAAAATTTATTAATTATAAATTGATATTCTAAATAAGATATGATTGAAATCTTTCTTATAAAAAATAAATAAAATTTTTATTTCAAAATAAACGTTTAAAAAATATCATACTCAAAAATTTTCTTATTATAACTCTCAATTTTAATTATTTTTTGTTTATATAAAATTTACTTTTTAAAAACACCAATTATAAAGTATTTTGTATTTTTAAAAAAGTTTGATGTTCTTAAAAATTTTCTAATTTTATGAAAAAATATTTCTTTAGAAATAACATTAGTAAAAAGATATTTTTCTTAATTTATTAAAAAAACTATTTTAATCTAAAAAAAATTAAATAATATTATTAATAATTAATGTGATTATTAAATAGCAGAGAGAAGCGGGAAAAATTTGTGAGGAAAAATATGGTGTTGATATGTGTCCCTCCTAAATACCATTTTATTAGAGTAGGTAGATATGTTTATAACTTATAAGGATGTTAAAACCAACGAAATGTTGAGTTATATTATCTAGTTTGGGATTTGATTCTCACATGATCAGAAACATATTTTCCACACAGGTTGAAGGGATGTGACCCGTATTCCACCTCGTGGCTCACGTCATGGTTAAGTAGCAGGTCAGCTTACACTTTATAATAACTTTATGACTTCAAACTTGTTCTACGTTAAGTTTAGCATTTTTATCAAATGAGCAACCCTCATCTAACCCAACTAGAGGGACAAAAGAATCAAGAGAGTAGATCTTTTATGGGATTGTACAATAGTAAGCACCTAATTTCAATATAACAGACGTCTCATACTCAAATCTTGTTTCTTCTAGTTCTAACAATGATCTTTTGAATGTCACATGTCCAACCAAAACTATGATCTACATGGTCTCTTGATTAACAGCGTATTGACTGGTCCCGTAAACGTATTCTCATGGTTTAAAAAAATAAGGGGGTGATAAGTAGACTGGGCTTTATGTGCAAATCTTGTTAAGAGCAAGTATTAAATCTACAATTGATTTTAAAGGCTCAATTAGTGAGACATAGGGGAGTGTAATGGGTCGTATAGTCGTTAGTCGTATATGAGATTTTACAGTCATGTTAAATATTTAAACCACATATATGAAGCCCAACTGCTAATTGGGCCTTACCAAACAAGTAAATGGGCCAAACAAGAATATAAAAATCATTCTCAATAATAAACTTACGATCACTATAAAATTACAATCATTAAAAGTAGAAAATGCAAATAAGTATTAGCTGATTTTCCGTCTAATAACTTTTTAGATATTACGAGGAAGTTATTAAGTAATACAATTAATAAAAAGGGTGTTTGGGCTTGTGTTAAGTAAAAGATCACATAATTGGTAGTATTTTTTCATATTTTTAACTGTTTTATACGAACATTTAACACCGATAATAAGGATCGGCTATCCACTAATAAAACAACAATTCTAGTGTAAGATAACTACTATTGTGTGTTACCAACATATGATAATGATATTTTTCATGTCGCATTCTCCATATAAATGTTTCAAACATATATCTAGATGCTTTTGTCGAGCATCATACCCATCTTATCTTAGCCTTTAAATTGCATTCACTAGCGTATTTTTATAACAGAAAAGAGTGTTTGTCTTGTGAGCTTAGAGTCATCAGAAGAAAATATTTTAATAGAAAATATCAAAGTTCAGTAAAAAGTTCATAAAAGCATTTTAAATATGTACTCAACTTCATATAACATATATTTGATTCTTGACTTTTAGTAACCAATGGGATTGACACATTTCATACCTTAGTATAAGTTTTTGAATTATAGATATCACGTTTGGTGTATGTACCTGGGAAAAGGTTAGGATATTTTTATGAACATAAAACTATAATAAAAGTAAAGTAAAGACTAAAGAACCTATTTATTTTTTAAGTGTAAGATTTAAACAGATAATTATTTAATTTCAAGATCTTAGATTACATACACCACTTGACCTTTAAAGTGTAATTCATCTTGTTGCGAACTGCAATTTGTGGTGTGTCAGTTACGTTAAATGTTTAATCAATGGTGTGTGAATACAGACCCATTAATTTTATAACTGAAAGTGGTATATGTCCATACTTACATAGACGTAGTTATTATTATTATTATAAAACCTCTACTTCGTATATGGATTATATGTATTTGCACCAATCTTCTTATCCGTACCTACGTTATTCTACTTACAGTCGTCATCAGTTGGTAAACCATATAAGATGCTATTTCACAAAATAGTAGAAAAAGATTGTTGCTTATGGTCTTGTAGTTTGGTTGTATTAATTGATTGTTTTTAGTAAAAGTTACATGAGTTTCAAATCTTTGCAAGTGTGATGTTAGATGGTAAACAAAATAAAAAAGTATTGTTTGAAAAAGTTTAGCAAAAAGTTGTTCATTTAAATCAAAATCAACCCCTTGGTATTTAAGAGTATGATGTTTATAATATAAAACACATAAATATAAACATTAAACCCTATACGAGCCATACTTGGAACTAGACATGGTGGTTCTAAGAAGAAGAAGAAACCCTTTGATAGAAACTGTTGTCCTCAAATAACTATTCCTATTTGAATAATTATATTAGTTACTTTTTATTAGTTAGTTTTCTTTTACATATGTTTATAGACACTTGTTTGTTACAATTGTTAATAGAAACATATGTAAGATCCTAAATAAAGGTGTCATGACTTAAAAAACATAGCACAACAAACATTTATTTTCACTCGTTATACTTATTATAATTCCGAAAATAAACCATGAATGATGATAAACTGATGAATGTTTTGGGTCAAAAGATATAAACAAATCCAAATATAAAACTTGTATGTAACTTTATGATTAATTTAAAAGAGTTTCTTAATCTACATATACTCTTGACAAGTATTGTATAAGTGTAGTAAAACACATTCAAATCTACAAAACAACTTATACTCTAAAATATGAAAAATGTAAGAATTATAAATTTGTTTTTGAATTTCTTCATAAAGACCAAAGATAACAATTAATTATGAAATGGCAATGTTTAATATGATTAGATCCAAATATCCCACATGAAAAAAGAGAGTTTATGTATAATAAAAATGGGCCATATTCCATCATGCATACAAGTTGCTTTACAATGTCCCTACATGTCATATGCTTCACCTCAAAGTCATTAATGCTCATGGAGTCATGGTATTGTCTTGTTTATTAATTCTTAATCAATATGTATTCCACCAAATCTAGCAAACAAAGAAATTAAATTTTTGTAGATATCACAACAAACATTACTTTAGAAAGCATTTGGTATAATCAAGTTTAAGATGAGTAGTTGTATAAATCTAAAAGAAAATAAAGAGAGAAAATATATTTTTTCTTTTGATGTCGATATTGATTTAAAGACGTTGTTATTTAAGTAAAATGAAGAAATTAGCTTGGTGAGAGATTTCGAAAGAAATAAGTAATATCAATGTTTTAAAAAAAATGAACCGAAGATCCATCTAGTCTAGTTTATATTCTCAAGTGGTTTATCTTAGAAATCGAAACATAATATGTATATTTTTAGTAAATTATAAAAGAAATCATATATATGATAGTGAATATAGTCTAGGACTGCTTATGGCCCGATTTTAATGATATTTAGGTTAAATCACAAGTCAAATTGTTAGTAGTGGTTATTATAAATGGAAACAACCTATTAAAAGTTAAAATCAAATCAAACCAAATTGTTTCATTTGGTTTTATTCAACTTTTACAATAAAAGAATAAATAAAATTTGACTAAATAAAAACTAATAATGTTTCAAGCAGACTTCTTGATTGTAAGGGTGTGAGTTTTAGGCACGACACGAACTTCAGGGTCGAAGCCGTGAACCCATTAAACTAAACGGGTCGTGTTTGGGTTATCGACTTGTTGGCCCGATTAACCCATTTGTTTTTTAAACATATTATGCCCTAAAATAAATTAGTTGGGTGTTTTCTTTCTAAATTTGATACTTAAAAAAGAAACTGATACAAGATTTTGTAACTAAAATATAATTGTTATATATAAAGTGTATTTTTTTTTTGAAAAATAGCAATATAAAGTAATAATATGTGAAAAAAGTATTAAAAAATTAAAAAGTTCGGGTTGAACAAGTCGTGTTCATGTCAACCTGCAAATTTTCATATCATGTTTGGGCTCATATGTCTGATATTTTTTTATTCGAGTCGCAGGTTCATGTCAGATTGACCCTACCATCCCACGAACAAGACCCGTTTAGCACCCCTACTTGGTTGTATGGTGTTGTTAAACAAAACTCGATCATAATATTAATACCCAGCTTAAGATAATTAAAAGTTTAAACAAACTGTTCATATGGTTTAAAAACCCCAAACCGATCTACCAACTTTTTTTCTAAAAAAACATGAAATCAAATTGATAATTCGGTTTTTATGATTTTAAACCAAACCATAAACGTATGTAAGCTACCAAAAGTAAATCAAACACTTGTGTTGGTAAATAAACATTTTTATTGTTTTTGTTATTCTCAGACAATATGATCTTGAAGTGGGTAGGAAAAGTCGGTCCAATGTCTAAAAAAATAATTCTAAAAATCATGTGAATCCAATAAACCAACCCTTTGACTATTTGATCAAGTAATCATTGAATGCTTCACAAGTTCAACCTCACTAGCAATTATGAGACCTTTAATTAGGGTTTTCTGTACTAATCAATGTGGTTGAATTCCTTTTGCCTATTTGTATATTGAAGCAATGCTTGTCAATAGTTATTTTTATTCATTATTTAGCATGTATTAATAATTAAACTAAGTATTATTTTAACATATATCAAAATTTAAATAGTTTTACATGAGCAATGATCATTGATCAGCAATTGGAGGTTAACAACCTGCTACGGCACTCCAAGTCCAACCCTACCCCACCACAAAATATCATAAGGAAAGCTAAACGATATACGAGATCTGTAAATACCCTAAAATAACATATCAGGTAAACTATAGATTGTAATTGATAATTATAATATAAAATGATTAAACATTTGATCTTGAGAGGAATAGGTGCTTATGTCCTTTACCCCTAAATTATGGGCGTAACAAGTATTTGATTTAGCTTCTGTTTTGCGTAGGTCCACTGTCCAGTGAGGGACCAGATCACTTAGCAATATAATTGTACATTATTTTACCATACACTTGGTGTAAGAATCTGTTTCTCACCGCTTAAACCCTTGAGCTCCAAATTACAAAGGGTTGGGCTATGCACACTTTTATCTATTACTTATCATACGCCCCTTTCAAAAAAAATTAATTTTAAAACTTGTCATTTACCCTTAAAAAGAATTAGTTTTAGAAAAAAAATCAATAAATATCTATAACCGAACCAAATAAGCAAGATTTTGTGTGACTATTGACCAAAGTGAAACCCGAACTTACGATTTGATTTGATTTTAACGGTTACAGATAGATTTTGGTTTTCGGTTATTTTCTATTTTTGGATTTTTTTAACACTCGTAACCACTACAAATAAAAATAATAAAAGACTAAAAGTTATAAAGACTAAAAGTAATAATAATTAGCTAAAACTTAAAATTAACTATTCTACAAACTGAAAAAAAAAGTATAACAAGTAAAAGTAATTTATATATTTATATATATATATATATAACATCATTCATTACAAATCAACAATCTTACCGGTTGTCTTAAAAACCGTCATCTTCTTTATCTTTAAATTATTTTTCTTAAAAGATAAAAAGAAACTTCACCGAAATGATAACTTTAATTCACTTTTCCCTTCAATTAAAAACAGAAGAAACAAAACATTCCCACTTTACAAAATTCATTCATCTGTAAATCTTTATTATTCAGTTTGCTAGTCTGTGATTCTTTCATCTTTCTATTTTCCTCATAAAATTAAAACAAAAACAAAAAGATTATTTCTTGAAGCAGTGTTGCCAGTCTGCCACCAAACGTGTCTTTGAATCCAAGTTTTCTTATACTGGTGTTTGCTTCGATCTTTATACTCCACCTACTGAGATTTCTATCTGATTTGATCTCAGGGTTCGTTAAAGATTCACAGATTTGAAAACCCCTTTGATTTTGCTTCAATTGTTGTTAAATTCACTTGAAAAAGATTATTAATTCAGCCATTGGTTCAAAAATCTTGAAGTTTTAATGGGATTTTGGGTGGTTTCTTGGAGACTTCTGCTTTGATGAGTTCTTAGTGTTCTAGAGAGAGAAAGTAGAGAGAGAAGATGAAGAGATCGACTCCATTTACACTGTTCTTGATTACTTTGGGAATCTCTATAGCTACTTGTGATGCTACTCAACCAATTGAAGGTATTGTTTGATTTGTTACATTTGTAGTCTTGTGCAGATCTTGAACAACTTTAGCTCTCAAATCAGTAAAAATGTTATCTTTTTTAGGGCTTTGTGATCTTAATTGAAGATCTTTTTAGCAATGTAGTGAGTAATTTAGTTAGTAAATTAAAAAAGATCTTTATTTTTTTGTGGGTGTGTAAAAATTCTTGATTTTTGCAGTTCATGCTCTTTCAATGTTCAAAGAAGCCATATTTGATGACCCATTGTTGGTGTTGTCAAGCTGGAATGCTCTTGATTCAGATCCTTGTAACTGGGTTGGTGTTTCTTGTTCTGAGAGTCAAGTTACAAAGCTGTAAGAATTTGCCTTTGACATTTTTCTGTATTATTTTACAATTATAGTCAACTTGAATTTCACATTTATGAGTGTAAATAAGAGCATTGTAACTCAATTCACAAGTTTGACTGTTGGATGATGAGAATTTTAGGAAATTTATGACCAAAATGAACAACTTCAAGAAATTATTATCACTCTTATGAACAACTAGGTAACTTTTAGAAAATTTCCAGAAATAGGTGACTAACAATTTATGGGAAGTGGAAGCTAGATATGACAGTTTGTTGTTTTAGCTTCAAGAGTTGACGGAAAGTGTGTCGTTTTATACAAATTTAGACGTTTAATGCGGGAGAAATGTTTTGGAAAATGGATTCTAGCTTTGAGATGAGAAGTAGAACATTAAAGTATATGATTAGGTGTTGTATAAGTAGTGTATCTAATAAGCTTCTCCTTTTTTTGTTTGTTACTTTCTCCAGGAACATTTCTCACTCGTCTATAACGGGATTTATTGCTCGTGAACTTTTTCAGCTTGGTTCCTTACAAGAACTGTATGTTTATTTTCAACATCTTGTTTACCTTCAAGAATATAATAAAAATGGGAAGTTATACTTAGAAATGGTTATGCTTGTAGGTATTTACATGGCAACAAACTCATTGGTTCAATACCAAAAGAAATTGGATCACTAAAGAACCTGAAAGTTTTAGATTTGGGGATGAACCAGATATCTGGACCGATTCCTCATGAAATTGGGAATTTGGTTAACATTGTTATAATGTAAGTTTTCTTCGTTATATTGAATCAAAATTGTTCTTTTCTCATCTTTATGAGGATTTATCTTACATGTGAAGCTTCTTTATATTGGTTCAGAAATCTGCAGTCAAATGGGTTGACTGGTCAACTGCCTTCAGAGCTTGGAAATCTTAAACACCTTCAAGAACTGCGGTTGGATAGAAATAAGTTGCGTGGCAATGTTCCGGGTGCCAATGGTTCAATTGTTTCCAACACGCAAGGAATGTAAGCAAATTGTTTCTTACATTTGTGATGCTATCATATTTAACTATTTAATCTCAACTGCCACGGGTGAAAGATGATTATATACCACTGATATAGAGAAATTTCAGATAGGTGCAAAATGTGTGGGTTGGGTAAACCGATCAATAAGAGTTCAGCTTAAAATGGGTGGGCTGGGTAAACCGTTCAAATAGGTTGGTTGGGTTAACCTGCCAACACTTCTTTATGCTGGTTCTTTTGGATTTTTGTAAATAGATAATATATTAGTTATGGTTATAAAAATATTATTACGATGATGATATGTTTTTGAATAAAACTACGTAGGAGGTTGTAAGCAAGTGTGAGTATACTTTGAGGCTTTGAGTAACTTTTACACTGTCTGACCTGTTCCTTTATTTTTAGTTGAATATTTTAGCTTTATACATTTGACCTGTTGTTAGTAAAATATAACCCAAATTGATCCTTCTTCTCCGTGACAAGTGTTCTTTAACATACGCTTAACTTGATATGCACTATTCCATAGTTAGTAAGAGACACTTTTCAAAATCCAAGAGCTGCTCATCTTGATGTTTTTTTTTTGCAAACCGGCAAAAGAAATTGGTTACCCGAAGAGGGAGATGTATTGATACGAACCCAATGCTCATCTTTGACCTGTTGCCTAGTCAAACCAGTTTCCGATTAGTGGGGGGAAGTGGGAAAAACTGCCATATAAGTTTTAGGCTTTATATTTGTGTTCTGTTTTAGGAAAAACTTGTCTTGAATATTATTAACTAGTTTGAGTTTAGAATTGGAGATTTGCCCTCTCGAATGTGGCTATTCTTGTAATATTTTTCAGTGAATCAAAGCCTTCGATTTCCGGTTCTTATCATGTATGTTAACTTCATTGTAAAATTCCATACTCTTAACTCTGACATTACTAGCAAATTCTTTGAAGTTTTTAAGAAAAACCATGGCTCCATCAAATTTTATAACAAATATTACAAGAAAAGTTTGAACATTTTGATTGACATGTTTGACACCAACCCATCACAAATCAAATCACCTCCATTTGTGCCTCTATTTTTTTCAGCTTATTTGATCAAATACTCCCTCTTTGAGTTTCCTCTCACTAATAACTATAGATCTAGCAATGAAGTTGTTCTATGTCATCAACCAGGAGTTTCTTGAGTGGATTCTAGTAACCATTCTGATTATCCATCTGATACGAAGATTTTCTTGGTTTAGGTATGCTTCAAATGTGACAAGATTTGGTTTTTGTCGTTGGGCAACCTTAAAAGTTGCAGATTTCTCATACAACTTTCTTGTTGGAAGCATACCTAAATGCTTGTTCTACCTTCCTAGGTATTTATACATCCTTTCTTTCTATATTCCATTGCATATTGTGTGTGTGTGTGTTCACTCTCATTTTCTTTCTTATTTTGGCAGGACAAGCTTTCAAGGGAACTGCCTACCATATAAAGATATCAAGCAACGAACATCTGAACAATGTGGTATGTTTTTATGTGGTTAATCGAATGAATTCTCGGTTATGTATAGCACCAACATAGGATACTGAAACCATCAATTTACATATACAAGTTATTAGTGAACTATTTTCTTTCAAGAGCCAAGTTTTACCTTTTCTTGATCTTCAAAGTGTAATTATGTTTCATAGGTGTGTCTCATCAAAATTCTGTTTTTTTGCATCAACTCCTTACTGCTTCTCGAAGTCTAATTATTTGACCTTAAAATATCAGAATAAGTGCTTTGTAGTTTGGTAATTTTACATGTTTTTTGTGTACAGCCGGCGCTCCACCAGCTAAGCATAAAACCGGAGAGACGAAACACAGCCCTCCATCAGCTGAACACAGCAAACAGGCTTCTGCGTCAAAACCATCATGGCTTTTAGCTCTTGAAATAGTGACTGGAATAATGGTCGGTTCTCTCTTTTTAGTTGCCATTCTCACAACTTTTCACAGATGCAAAAACAAGTCTTCAATTATTATTCCCTGGAAGAAATCTGCAAGTGACAAAGACCACATGGCATTCTACGCGGGTGAGGAGTTATTCCCTTAATTAAAAAAAATCATAATAAAATAAGACGTTTCTTATTGAAGTTTGTTGGTGATCGTATCGTATGTAGATCCCAATATGTTGAAGGATGTGATGAGATACAATCGACATGATCTTGAAGTAGCATGTGAAGATTTTAGCAATATTATTGGGTCCTCTTCAGATAGTTTAGTTTACAAAGGAAACATGAAAGGTGGACCTGAAATCGCTGTGATTTCTCTCTGCGTCAAAGAAGAGCATTGGAGTGGTTATCTTGAGCTTTATTTTCAGAAAGAGGTAAAGCAAATAACTAGAGGTGCCAAAATCAGTGAGTTGAACGAGTTGGGTTTCAGGCCAAAACATGTTTGGGTCAAAATGGGTTGGGTTGGGTTGACCCTGTATAATTTATATATAGTATATTAAATATGATTCCAAAAACTGCACTGTAAAATAGTAATATCGTTTTTCTAATAAAATGATAATGGAGGTTGAAAGCACTTGAATTCAGCTATAGGAGATTTTGAACTTGTTTAGTTTGTATTTTATCCTTATATATCAAACACTTTTATATGTATTTTCTTATGATGTAAGGTAAAATCATTAAATAACAATCGTATGTTGTGTGTAATTCGCTTTTTGTCGGATACAAATTACCTCCCTTTTGATAAATAGGTCAGAATTTATAAGACAACAAGAACTAAATATCTTGCTTATTGTAACTACTAAACTCTTTCTTTTGCTTAAATTCTTGCAAATTATTCAGGTGGCTGATTTAGCAAGGCTAAATCATGAGAACACGGGGAAATTGTTGGGGTACTGTATAGATAATACTCCATTTACAAGAATGTTGGTCTTTGAATATGCATCAAACGGGACGTTGTATGAACACCTTCATTGTAAGTCCAACCTGCACCCTGCCCCCGCCCCCGGTCTTAATTTATTATTATCGCGAAGGCTAAAACATTTTGCTTTTATATAATTTAGATGAAGAAGGGTGTCAACTAAGCTGGACAAGAAGAATGAACATTATTATAGGCATTGCAAAAGGTTTAAAGTATCTTCACACAGAAATTGAACCACCATTTACTATATCCGAGCTGAATTCTAGTGCAGTATATCTCACAGAAGATTTTTCACCAAAGGTATGATATTTTGCATTTATTATAGTATTTATATATGGCTGAAATCGCCAGGTTATCACTTCAAACTGGTCTAAATTATTTGTTTGCAAAGTTGTTTGGGCCGAACTGTGCACGACACTAGAGCAACACTTTTTGGATATTGTAAAACGGCCCATGCTAGCGGGATATGAACCTAGGGTCTTTAGGTTTTTATAAAGATGTTTGTTTGGGCCAAATGGATTTAAAAAGATATCAACTTGTGTTTTTCTTGTTCTTGCAGCTAGTTGATTTTGAAAGCTGGAAAACAATTCTTACAAGATCAGAAAATAACTCGCGATGTATTAGCAATGAGGGCGCTATTTGTGTTCTCCCAAGTTCTTTGGAAGGACGCCAGCTGGACATCCAAGGTAATATTTATGCTTTTGGTGTTCTTTTGTTGGAAATAATCAGCGGACGACCGCCACTCTGCAAGGACAAAGGATGCCTGGTGGATTGGGTAAGAACTCTTCTTGCATTTTGTATATTATGCATGCAATGTTGTACCTGTCCTTGAATTATTTTGCACTCGAAAACATGCAATGTTGTACCTGTTCTTCATGTTCCTTAATCTTTTCACAAGTTAAGAGGGTGTTTGGATGTGCCTTTTCAAAGTGATCATTGTGACATTAATAACCAGTGTTAGGGATAGTTTGGTAATTATACATTTACCCGCAAAGAATTAGTTTTCTCGCTTGCTTTTTCAAATCTTATTATTGGGGGTGGACCTTTGAGCAACAGTATGGTTGTTGCCATGCCATGTGACCTAGGGGTCAAGGGTTCAAGTCACGGAAACCTCTTGTAGAAATGCAGGGGAAAGATGCGTATCAGGCTCAAGTGGCCCGATACCCATTGGACCACACGCATGCGGTAGCCTCTTGCATTGGGTTTACCCTTCAAATCTTGTCATTGGTCATAACATCAAAAAATCAAATTTTGAATTACTTTTGTTTAATGTTAAGTGAAAAGAGACTCGACCCGGTTTATAAAACCATAGATTCTTTCATGTTCATTAATGGTTAAATCTTTGAATATGCTGACAGGCTAGAGATTATCTTGAAAAACCAGAAGAGATGACTTCTGTTGTTGATCCTGCACTGAAACATTTTCGCGAGGAAGATCTGAAGGTGATTTGTGAAGTAGTTTCGATCTGCATTCATTTAAGGCCTCGAGATCAAGTATCGATGCAAGATTTGTGCGCGATTTTGGAAAGCAAAATCGACACTTCGGTTTCTTCAGAGCTCAAGGCATCATCATTAGCTTGGGCTGAGCTTGCACTTTCCTCTTGATCTGAGTAATAATACTAACAAACTGTAAATTAAACATATATGATATGTTTTAATAACTGATTAAAGATTGCTCTTTGATTGATCCTTCGGTGAGTTTATGTAAATTTTTCGCCTAATGTAAGACTATACAGTGAGTTACATGCTGACAAAACTTGTTCCTTTGTATTCTACTTTGTAGTTTTAAGGATCTTTACATTTTTATTTTAACATTTTTATTATAACATAACAATTCAAGACACGAAATCATTTCGCGTGACATCCACATTTCCTCTATTTATTAGGGTTTAATACTGGTTTGTAAACTATCCGAGTTGAACTCGAGCTAGCCACTTTAAGCTTATTTCAAGTCACAAGTTATTTGAACACGGTATAAATTATTGAGTATTTTGGCTATAGTTAAGGTATAAACTATAATTTATATAATTATTGCTATTATTAAGTGATGAGTAAACCAACAAAAAAATCACCACTCATAACACAATTATATATGTACACATAATGAAAAGCAAACAATTTGAGTCAAAATTAAACCGGCTCAAGTTTAAACGAGCCAAACTTGGTTTTGTATATGTTTCGAGCCGAGTTGACTCAGTTTATAAACGAGCTGTTTTCGAGCGAGCTTTATGAGTTTTTTCCAAGCAAGTTTCGAGCCATTTGAACAGCCTTATACGCTAGTCACTTACCTCCAATGGAACAAAAAAAAGTGTGTGTGAAGCTTAAAAGATTTCTACTTTCCTCAGGCCATTGTGAGGATGCGACTTGTCTTATGTACACATGTTGCATTTTGGACTGTTTCGAGAGCATGAGAAAGTTATAGCGTGTGCTGACGGGAACGAAGAGTGATGATGTGTGAGTCACCGAGTATTTTGAGGTTTTGCGTTATTAGTCCAAAGTAATTATAACGTTTATAATTTGTTTATTTACTCTCGCTTTACATAAGCGGCTGGATTACAACATCAAGAACAACAAATAGACAATGGTACCAGTTGGTTCATTATTTCACATAAAACTCCGATTACACAACAATCCTAACTAAAATACCGCTTTAAGTTAACAAGAACTTCATAATCAGCATTAACTACATAACATCAAAGTCAAATTACCTCACTAATCACTGACAAATCCACAGCCATTGATCACACCTCAGTTCACTTTGGTTGGAGTCTCATTCACACCTGTCGCGCCCGCAACATTTTGCTGACCATTGAACATAATTTCATTTGCAAGTGTGTTGACTGCAAAGTCAATGCATTGGTCTGTCCAGTTATCATCCTCTGGGATGTCATAACACAGGTTGTCATCTTCGGGAGGTTGTTTTTCCAGGTTTACCCATGCTGCCTGCTTCACTGGGACCGCTCCGTTAGCCTCGGTCGCACCTGCACTTGTCGGGTCAGTCCCGGGATCCATCCCTTTTTGCCTTCTTGAAGAGCGAGCAGGTGAACTGGACGATGGATCACTGTTCTTTATGATCTTATATGCCTTATGCTTTGTGTTGCCAGCGGTTTTTGGATCAGTGGTTTGATTCTCTTCTGTTGACAATCATATTTGTCTATTATGTCAATAAGGTTGATATGAGAGCTAAATGTTTAATAATGAAAGGGTTAAATACCAGAAAAAAACCATTATAATTATTTATTTTCACAAAAAGAATCCCTCAACATTTAGTATATTACAGTCTCTCAAGTTGTAATAAATACTCGAAAGGTCGTCTCTAAACTTATCTAGAAGACACGCATTTTGAATTTGTCTTTAAAATAATGATTTGCTAAGGTTAAAATAAGCTTGGCATAATTTTTTTAGCATAAATTCTGGATGTCACTTTATTAAATTTTGTTCAACTTAAGAGTTAACAAGTAATATATATAAAAAGAACTAAAAGTTTAGGGACTTTGATATCAAAATTAAGTTGAGGGAGTTCTTCGTGAATAATAAGAAAGTATATTACTTTTTATATTAGAAAATAATATTTGAATCATTTTCATCCCTTACCTTCAAAGAGTCGTTTCCCCGTTGTGGGTTTCACTGGTTTTTGCACATCATGTGTATATACAAACTGCCAAATAAAACATCAAGGTCAGCTATAAATTCTCACCCAGTGATTGTTTAAAAACATACAATGTTGAGCATGATTACAAAAATTATATTATTTCAACAATAATCTAACTTTGAGTTTTCTGCATTAAAAGTACACTTAAGATGATTTCAACCATTTGATTGCTTCTTTAGCTTTGACCCATTTGACCAGATAAGAGTAAGTGGAGGACTTACAACTTCCTTTCCGTCTTTATCCTTAACTTTAGGTCTAATAGCACATAAGTTCACATCTCCAGTCTCCAAATAGCGCATAGCATCCATTTTGGAGCGAAAGATATAGCCGCTCTCAGGGTCTATGTAGAACTGCATGATACACAATGATAGATTTGCAAACAGGTCTTCTAATATTAGGTTTCAAAAATAACAGAAAAGGAAAAATAAAGTACCGGGTCGCTTCTTTTGTGGGTTGCATATACTTTAGTTCTGATTTCTTTTATCCATCCTGGTGGCAACCCATCTGCTGCAGATGATGTGACAATCTAGACATTGTTTCCAATATTAGGAGGCCATGTCACATCAAACATGCGCGATTAAATATACAAAAATAAGAATATATATAGCATTATCTGCAAAGGAAAAATAAGAATATATATAGCATTATCTGGGTATGTTTGTTTGTTTGTTTGTTTGTTTGTTTGTTTGCAAAGGAAAGAAACAGACTTCTTGGCAATCAGAGTTCTGGGTGTTCCCTTTCTTCTTCATGGATCTTTTGGGGCGTGTGGCATCAGCAGGTGCAGAGTTTGGGGATGAATCAGGCTTGAGTTGAGACAGGCGTCGGTTAATAACATGTCAAGTAACCAAAGTAACAAGTGAGGAAAAAAATTATGTTATGTAAGACATACCAAAAAAAGGATAAAGAAAATAACAAAAAAGAATGCTGAAGATTTCAACCGTACTTATAAATTGGTGGATTCGGGTTATGTTTTAACTTTTATTTTTATATTGCATAAATTTTCTAAATCTTTTATTAGAAAAAGTTAGTTTATTAAAATCATATTTATACACCAAATATTGGTACAATATTTTAAAAGGTTCAGACGAGAAGCTTTTTGGGTCCAACCCAAACTGACCTGTTTCAACCCATAACAAAAACTACCCATTTCATTACCCAACCCGACCCGCTCATTTTGCCACCTCTACGGGAAAGATATTACTAACAGTGTAGGAGTATACTTTTCTCTTATTGGAGTTGCTGCTACTGCCACCAGCAAGATAGTTCAACACCTGTGGCTTTGAATATAACTTTTTCCCACTTGCCACTTCCTTAAAAATCTACAATTGCAGAACAATAACCAGCTTATGTCTATAACATTATTGATGTCTCTATGAGCTCAGAATTTGATATACAAATTAATTAAGATCAACAGTAAAGTATGGACGTATGGTTATATTTCTGATTACCTTAGATTTCATTCCAGATTTTCTGTGATGAATTTCAACAACCCACCCATCCGGAAGCCAATCAGTATTTTCTTCGTTTGGCATATTGAAAGCTCCTCCAGTTATAGAGCGAACCGGTCTCTGAATCACAAAAATAATTTTCTTTTCTTTAGTTTTGCAAAATAGTTCACTATCGGAATTAATATAACAGTACAAGCAGAAGGATTATCATATAACAAAAGCTTTTGATGATAAAACAATAAGAATTATTAGATAAAACCAATTTTAGATGGAAAAACAAAATCCTTGATAAATTGAAGATGAAATTATCCAAAATAACTTGTACTTTACCAGGTTATGTGTACCACTTTCATTTGTTTTCGACTCTCTTACAACGCCATTTGGTATCTCTTTGGGAGTTTCAGTTCCTTTGGATGGATCAGGTGAAGTCAATTCTTCTCTACTCGAAGGAAAATTGACATTAAGCTGAGCATAAACAGAATTTAGTTGGATTATGTCAACGACACTAAGTAAAAGAAAATTAAAGCACTTGTAACCCAATTAATTAAAAAAAAGGTTAAGATAATTGAATATATAACATTACAGACTCAACCTATAAAAAGAAGGAAATTCAGTTATAAATCTGATGAACTGAAAGAAAAGAAAAAAAAATTGAGTTAAGTTTGTAACAAAAACCACAATTTTCATTTTCTTTTTAATGTAACTAAGAACTTACAGTGTGATCTTTACTGACATCCCTTCTAATTGGTTTAATGACACATTTCTTTACATCTCCAGATTCCAGATAGCGCAAGGCATCCTTTTTCGAGAAAAAGACGTAATCACTCAAAGGGTCTACGTAGTACTGCATTGGTACATCGGACATTTAGTTAGAAGGTGTTGCATTGTAAACGATACTGACTTTAAATGAAGATAACTTTGACTACCGGATCCTTTTTAGCTGTGGGCCCGTGTTTTCTGACTCTAACTTCTTTTATCCATCCCGCAGGCAACCCTTCTACAGGAGTCCTTGAAATGACCTAGATATGGCCCCAAAAGTCATATTGACATATAAACTTGAAATGTACATATTCAATTAGAAACATGATTTTTGGGGTCTAAAATGAACAAACCTCGTAGTTAGAGGACAAGCGGGCGCTTTCTGTCTTCTTTCTAGTTATACTCGTCTTGACTTCACTGGCTCCATGTGTCTGAGAGTTATCAGGTTCTGTAGTGGATTTCCCTTGCTTAAGAATTGAGGTACATGTTAGTAGCAACCAGTCAGTTAACCAAACCAACGTAAGGAGAATTAACATGTTATATAATCTGAATAGTCGATACTAGAAGTGGCATAGATGATTTGGGTTATGAGCCAAAATGGTTCAGGTTAAAACAGGTCATCATTTAGTACGGGTTGCAATGAGCCATTTGTCATTTTTTATGTTATAAAAGTGTGAGGGTTAATTATGATTACATAAAATAACATTACTATTGTACTAAACATGTTATAACTTGAACTGTTGATAACTAGAGGTTGCAAGATGGGCGTTATTGGTTACGGGTCAAAACAGTTCAGGTTAAAACAGGTATCATTTAATACTGGTCGAAATCGGTCATTTGTCAAATTTAATGTCATAACAGTGTGTGGATTAATTATGATTACAAAAAAAAATATTACTACGATAATGATCCAAATCATTGAATACAACGATTTAGGAGGTTGTATGCATTAAACTGTTTTACTTATTCAACCACATTAGCGTTTACTTCCTAATTTATAAGAGTTTTATCTGCATCTTTATTTCTATATAACCGGTTACTTTTAGTTTTATGATAAACTATTACGTTGAGATAAAGTTGGATTTAACCAGAGTTTTATTTGCAACTTTATTTCTAGATAACTGGTTACATTTAGTTTGATGATAAAAACTATTACGTTGAGATAAAGTTGGATTAGAGATGCATTAATTGTGATTACGAAAAATTATTATCACAGTATTGAACTATTGATCTAAATCATTGAATCAAATGATTTAGGAGGTTGTATGCATTAAATTTTTTTACTTGTTCAACCCCACTAGGGTTTACTTCCAAATTTATTAAAGCTTTTTTCTGGATAATTGACTACTTTTACTTTAATGATTGAATTATTAGGTTGAGACAAACTTAGGCTTTCATTGGTTAGTAATAAGACAAGAACTGATATTGGTTTCGTATGTCTATATAATCACAATTTTTTAACTATTGATAAAAAATATATTTTGGTATTCTCAATTCTTAGAACAATCTACTCGTTCCTCATTCTGCTAAATTTTTTTATTTGACACGTTTGAGATAAACACGGCCTAAATTAACCATTTAAAGCAAATGGCTCGAAATTGCAACCTCAAGTTGGCACTATTGTAGGAGACAAATAAAATGAAAAAAAGAATACCCAAGCTGATACTGGGGTAGCGGTAATAGGTTCAGTGAATACTTCTTTCTGCCCACCCGCACTACTGTTCGTTTTGGCAATATGATTCAGAACCTGTGGCTTTGAAAAGAATTTCTGTCCACTTATAGGATCCGTATAACACTGCAATAACAAAACAGTAAATTGGTCATCAAAACTCTGGGCAGGAAATAAACATTTGGTATAATTAATCGAGAAATTTAAGGTATACCTATCAACATGACCAGAAACAGGATGTTTACAACTTTTTCTTCATATGTCAAGTAACATGATAGTTAGGGATGACAATGGGTCGGGTATGGGATGTGTATCCGTAATCCAAGTCCCATGCACGATTATAAAACTAGGTCCAATAACTGCTACTCAATGCCATCGGGTGTGCAAGTATGCTCATTATGGTATTATGTGGTCCGATCCTAAACTCACCTAAAAACCGACTTGAAATACAAAATATTCAACTACACTTCTAACAATTTTATAAATTTGGGTTTTTGGGTCAGGTTCGTCTTCGTTTGCCAACCAATGATTGTAGATTGCTGACAAGTTAAAATCTAATTCGATATATTGGCAATATCATTTTTAAATTACCTTGTATCTCATTCCACTACTGCTACCACCTTTCCGAATCTTCACTTCCACGGTCCACCCTTCAGGTAGCCAAGAATCTTCGTTTTTTCTTTGAGATGATAAATGCTCAGAAGAATATCCACCTCCAGCTGAAGCTAAAGCGTCTTCAGATAGATCCTATAACATATGCACATAAATATAATTATATATTATATAATGCATTTAACCAACAACATGGATAGGTAAAGAGCGATTAAATATTTGATACCCTGGAGTTGGATTTCCTTCTGCTACTTCTAGGTGTCAGTTTCGTAGACCGTTCTCCAGGTAAGAATTCAGCAGATTCATTAGTATGGGGAGTGTTTGGGTCCACGGATAAGTCTATGGACCCATCCATGTTTTTCTGAACATAAAACAAGACTGTGAGAATGCTACGAGTTCATATATATATCTTAAAGGAAATGCAAACAAAATGTGGGAATTACAGTTCTGTTCATCTTCTTAAGACATTCCAACACTTCCGGCTTTGAATAGCACTTGTGTCCTTCAGGATGAACATAACACTGCAACATCAACAAGGTCAAATCGACTGTTTTTCAGTATCAACAATAATGGATTCTTCAAAAGATTCATAACAGCTTATAACTTAACCTAACTCCTGTTCAAATATAACAAGCTACACTTCAATCTTGGACTTCAAACAAATTACCATTTAACTTTGTCTATGGTGGATCGTTTCCACATACAAATGACCAGATCTGTACACTAAAGCGACATCATACAGATATTTCCTACAATGGTCATTTTCACAAAGTGGCTAATGGAATAATTCTCTATTTCTCTTTCATGAGTTCATTCTTCCCATCAAACAGAAATGTCATTAATTTTTAACCACAAATGACTGTTTCGCGATCAAACTGAAGAAACCTAAAATTTAAGTGTCTGATTAACTCGTGTGGCGTTGCCATGTGTAACATCCACTCACTCGTACCAACCAATACTGTTCTATTCGTCCACAAAGAGGTCGCGACTTTACTTTTAGTAGCCCGAGTGACCACTTCACAAACACCACCCGTCCTCAAATTCCCCCACCAGAACACACCAAACTACACAGTTCACCTCTCATCCACAACCGATACACCTAACACGCGATGACGATATCCTAAACACACATCCTTACAGCCTATCATCTCTCACACAATAACATCAAATCACAACAGTTTTACACTACAAAAACACTACAATCACTACAAAAACCAAACACAGCTCGTAATTTCAAACCACATAGCAAAACCACCTCGAAACGAAAACGATCGACCTCACGAGTCAGTGAGTCACAAACCCTCACGATCCCGATTCAACTCACTACAACTATACAACTCACATGCAGCTACTCGTTTCACTAAATGTTCAACCTCACTTACTCAAACCACTAATCTAACCAAAAACCACAAAATATGAACACGATTAGAAACTTTTTTTAAAAAGCCCTACTTACAGTTTCGTTGAAATTGAAGAGTGTATAAAGCAATTACCTTGACTTTTCGGTGGTTGACTTTGCGGATGTTGACGGTCCAGTCGTCGGGGAGCCACTCCGGCCAGTCGTCGGCGACCATTTCCGGTGGTGTGTGACGGTGGTGCTCCGGCGAGTGAGGTTGAAAGTGGGTAAATACTAAATAGTGAGAAAAAGGGTTTGTTTTTGTGTTAAAAGAGTAAAGACATTGGTGTGTGTTTGGGGAGTAGGTGAAACGGACAAGATGAGATGGCCACGTGTCATTCGGTACCGACACGTCAGATTGGGTCCGATGTTTTTTTTACCTGTTGTTACTTTGTTTAGAACACAAAAATCAAAATAGTGAAAATATTCTTTAAGGTTGCAGTAAATAATTTTGTTTAGTGTTCTTTAAGGTTTAATGATAGGAATTATTTGTTTATCTTTTTATTTCGTAGTAATTTTCTTTTTACTTCACGAAACTTGTTAGAGTATTTATAACACTTTCTATTTCTCTCTTTGTATAATAATCACTATATTACTGTGCGTATGATTGAACATATATATTTGTTTACACAATGGTTTGTGTATGATACAACTGTTTAATGTGATTTGTTTTCTGTGTCTTCTCCTTAAATGGGTTTTTCTTTCCTTTTGTATAGTATCCGGTTTCATAGAGAGAGAGGGGGGGCACCGGCACTGCCGCCTCTGTCGCCGACATTGCGGATGAGTGGTCACTGTCGTCCGCCACCATGGGTCGTCACTCCGTTGGTTGGCCTCCTCTTCTCTACACCCGGTTGGTTTTGTAGAAAGATAAACAGCTACCGCGGTTGGTTATATATATATATATATATATATATATATATATATATATATATATATATATATATATATATATATATACATACATATATATATATATACATACATACATATATATATATACATACATATATATATATATATATATATATATTATATATATATATATATATATATATATATATATATAGTATGTATATATGTATATGTATATATATATATATATATGTATATATATCTATATATATATGTATATATCTATCTATATGTATCTATATCTATATATATATATCTATATCTATGTATATATATATATATATATATATATATTTATATATATGTATGTATATATATGTATGTGTGTGTGTGTGTGTGTGTGTGAAGAGAGAGAGAGAGAGAGAGAAAAAAATCATTGGTGGTTGTTGACCGTCGCTTTAATGGTCGGCCTCACTCCTTCCCTTTCAGGGCATCTCTTCTCTCACTGTCAATGTCGCCCTTAGGCCTGACCGGTTGTGGTGTTGGTGTCGTCTTTCCAGCGGCCCTAGGGTGTCAGCGTCTATTGGCCTTCTTTTTTCTGTTGTTTGCATTATGGGTAAACATGGATGGGGTATGGAATTGGTTTTGTCGCAGCTCCCGACGACCTTTTGGTCGGATGCTGACCGCTGAGCTATCGTTTCTAGTGAGGACGGTGGGGTTTCCACCCATGTTTCCTCATCTGTTGCTCCAGGTTTGGTGGATTGTTAACCGTCTTTTAGTTTGTCGCCGACCAATGGTGTTGTGTTTTTTTACACTCTCGGTTGCGTATAGTACAAATTCCTTGTGTTTTTCTGTTGGAGTCGATCACGATGATTATCGGTTCATCTGAGACTTCTGTTATAGTTTTCTGCTTGACTCCAATGTTACATGTTGATAACGATGATTTTCAATGTCATATGAAACAGATTTAATTGATGGTTGGGCTTCACTTGGTTGGCGTTGATGTTAAAGGATGACCAGTTCGTTGTCATGGCGTGGTAAACAGAAATTTTTATAGCCACAACGAACACACATCATTTATCTGAGCCTTATTTGTTTATCTAGACTATCGCTTTATGTGTTTATCTAAACTATCAGGCGCAACGCGCGCTTGGGTACATACTAGTTTAAATAAATAAAAGCATTCATAGTTCTTTACATTGTAGGTCTAACTTATTGTCTATGAGATTTAAAGTTTTTTTTGTTGGCATATATGTACTAGGTTGGAAACCTTGTGTAATACACGATTTGTGTAAATGTAAATCTATACTATTAATAGTAAAGATTTTCATATTACATATTTATGAAATATTATATAGTTTTTAAAACGTATTCTATAAGCATTACCCTATTATGAAAAAAAGAAGTTTGATGAACAGTAACCCGATGGCAGTTTGGGTATTTCGTTTATTCTCGATAATCGTGCCTAGCCTTTAAACATCATTAGATGTTAGCTGGTGGTGGTGTCGGTTTGTTGGTGTTCGCCAGGGGTGCCAATGGCGACGGTGGCAACTGCGTTTTCGCCGCCTTCGCCTATCTTTGGTAAGCTTTTCACTATGGCGGAGGTTGTGGGTTTTGGTACCTCCTCGATTTTCCTTCGTGATACGGTTGTTGTGGCGGTGGCTCTGTTGTCGGTCGTACCAAAGGCAACGAGTGGCTTTTTAGGGTTTTGTGGTGGTGGCCGGCCGTACCAAGGGTCACGCGCGCCAAGGCGACGACGACGGTTGTTGTCGCGTTGGCTCGCGGTTGCGTCGGTTGTTGTGGCGGTGGCTCTGTTGCCGCTTCGCCTCCCTTCTGTGGTTGAGGCGGGGCTGGCGGCGGTTGTCCACGGCTCAGTCGCTGATCAACGTCACCGTCGTCGTCGGTGTTGTGGCGGTACCAGAGGCGACGAGAGGGTTTTTTAGGGCTTTGTGGTGGGAAATCGAACTAAATCACTGTGGTGTTTTTTGGGGTTTACTCGACGAATCTGGTTCCTTGACCACCGGTTGTACCGGTGGTGGTATGCCGCCACATCCGAGGCCCGATAGCTGCCGTTGATGTCGCCCACTCATGCTTTGTGTACCACTGTTTGTTTTGGTTGTTACTTTCTACTGCATGTGCGAGTCTATGTTAAAATCTTAGTTCTTTCCGGTTTTTACCGGTTTTGGTTGGTGGTTGTGTGTCGGCATGGCTGCCGGTGGCCTTTGACTTGGCCGTGAAGGAGGTTCATATGTCTGTGCTACACCTCGATGATGACGATGGCTGTTCGTCTGAGACCCCTGTCCCTATGTTCGATTTTGAGGTTTATGTGAAGTAAGTTCATATGTCGGTGCAATGGTTCACAAAGCCTTAGGGTTTCGTTTTGTTTGGGCTTTCCGCTCAAATCAGCACACTGTTATAAATGATGGTGCTCACATTATGTATTAATCTGAGATCTTTGTTTGGTTGATTAATTTACGGCTATGATGATATGTATAAACCGATGTCAGGTTCTTTGGCGTGGTAGTCATTTTCGTGTGTAGCCGGGACCGATCGTGTGTTCTGAGCCGTGTTGACAATTGTTTTGATGTTGGATTTAACAGTTGTCTTTTCGCTATGATGACGAAAACTTATGTCCGAGCCTCGGTTTTAACGCTCTCATACAAATCTGGACCGCGTAAGCAATTGTTTTAATTTTGATTTTAGCAGTTATCTTTTGGCTATGACGACAAAAACCTATGTCAGAGCCACAGTTTCATCGTTTTCATAAGACGCGCCGGGGTTTACCACTAATTATAGTTAATTTTAAAAATGTTTTATAGAAAGGAAAAAAGAAATTTTATAATATATAAAAATGTTTTATGAACTAATCTAACTTATTTTAATATATAAAATACTTTATATAAATCATTTAATAAGAGACAGACCATAAACGAAAATTTATAAAAAAAGTAAAGCAATTTTGTATAATTAATAGGAGAGAGAAACTGAAAAAAAAGTTTTGGAGACATAAGAGAGTGACACGTGTCACTTATGATTTTTATTTATTACTATAGAGATGTGTACTCTCATATTAATGAATACAGTGAATCAGTTTTGTCACTCTCTACGTTTTGTTTTGTTTATGACACGCTATTGGTACGAAATTGCTTTCTTTAGAACCTTAGTCTCATCCCATATTTGTCAAGATGTAGATCATGAAAAAAATACCAATATCTTTGTTCCTTCTTGTTTACAAGCGTGATAACACCATGCGCCGACCTCACTCATGCCATTGTAATCGTCACTGCATAGAGTTATATAACCCCTTGATAGTGGTTGTGTATGGTGGAGATTATTCAGGCGTGCAACGAATTAAAGAAACATTTGTTACTTCACTCGACTTCTCTATAAAATTTGGCAGTCGGCTTCTAGATCATAAATCAAGCAACACCCCTGTTTTTATATATCTTTATGCATTTTCGTTGTTATGGGCCATTGGAAATTATATAATCGTTATTCGAATAAGGTTCTTGCGACTAGTAGATGCAATCAAATAAGATGATGAAAGAAAATTACAGGCTTACAAACGGTTCGTAACAAATATCTCATTAGTATTATTGCTTAGTTCACTCATGCCTAAGCAACCTTAACATGATTTGCCTTTTATTTTGTTAAACACAAACATACATACCCATACTTAAACATGTTAGCTTTTGATTGTCTTTCTTGTTCGAGATGAGTATGGCTTAGCGAATGTGGAGCCTACATTATAAACCTTCGCTTGTAGTGCCCCTCTTTTCCACATTCAAAACAACCCTTAGGAGTTTCCTGGGGTTGTTGTGTCCTCCTAACCAGTTCGCCACGGCAATCCTTCGCAGCGTGTCCAATTTTACCACATCGCTGACATTTGAAGCTATCACATCGTCCCACGTGATGATAGTTGCACCGGTTGCACTTCGGGTGTCTTCCACCATAACCACTGGGTCCTTGATTAGTTGCAGTTGTTTGGTTGAAGTTACGATTGTTGTCAAACCTACGTTGCTGTTGGACCGGTTGTTGTTGCTGCTGAGGCTGAGGTTGACCGCCTGAAGATGATGATGCTTTGGTGTTACTACTACCATCCCACTTTCTTTTGTTATCGGGCACGCTTGCCACGGCGCCCCGCTTGGGTAGACGACCCTGTTCCACTGCTTGGTCAGTTAGCTTATGGGCTAACTGAATGGCTTGCTGTATGGTGGCTGGATTAGAAGCAGTTACCATACTCTGTATTTCGGGTACAAGTCCCCGTATGTAGTGCTCGATCCTCTTGTGCATCTCATTTACCATCCCCGGGCATAATGTTGCTAGCTCGTGAGTTCTAGTGGTGTAAACCTCGATTTCTGAGCCCTGCATTTTCAGTTGCCAGAACTCTATCTCCAACTTTTGCACCTCATTGCGAGGACAGTACTCCTCGGTCATCATGGTTTTGAACTCGGCCCACGGCAGTCCATTAGCCAATGCTTGCCCCAACATCTGAACTTGGGCATTCCACCAGGATAAGGCGGCACCCTCCAGGGTCCCGGTGGCATATTTCACCTGGTCAGCAGGTGGACAGTTGCACTTGGAGAATACGGACTCCGTCTTCTCGAACCAGCGTACCAGTCCCACAGCGCCTTCAGTGCCGCTGTAGGTATGGGGCTTACAGTCCATGAAGGACTTATAAGTACATACTGGTGGTCCTGCTTTAACACAACAATTATTGATCAGACAACCTATACGGTTATGCAGGATATTCGGTTTAATTTTTCCAATCATTGTTTACCTGCTGGCTGTCCCGCTTGGGCAGCAGCCACCGCTGCCTGGATCAGGGCAGTTAACTCAGCAGGGGTCATATTAACGGCACCAGCGCCATGATCTCCGGCGCCATGGTCTCCGGCGCCACGTCCACGACCGCGCCCACGACCACGTCCACGACCACGTCCACGTGCGTCCATTGTTCACTTTACATCCACAAATACAATAATGAGTAACATCAAACACATTTATCTCATTGAAGTACAGTAAACAATAAAGGAATAATAAATCATCACAACCACAACATTCATAACAAAAATAATAACCAAAGTAAATAAATTGCAAATAAGCCACAATGTATTCATCAATGTCAAAATTTAAGTTTGTCGTTCGTGTGGGGAAACAACCCTTCCCACATAGGTTTCAAAGAAAACACTAGGTAGTCCAAGTCATGTAAAAAGAAAAAAAAAATCAATCGACAATGTCAGATCCATCACTCTCATCCTCCTCCTCTTCAGGTTCCTCCTCTTCTGGTTCCTCCTCCTCCTCAGGTTCTTCCTCCTCAGGTTCCTCTGCAGGTGCAGGAGCCATAGCAATCTGGAGTGCTGCTAGCTGTGCCTCCAAAGCAGCAATCCTGTCATCAACCACAGCATCCCTCTGCTCGCAAGTAGTCACGCGTCCACTGAGGGTTACAATCCCGTCCCTCATTTGGTAGCACCCGTCTAGGGTCTCTCCATGACGCCCATCAAGCTCATCCATCCCATGCCTTAGGTTGTACACCTCGGTCTGTAGTGTACAAACGTCGCTAATGAGTCGCCTGACTCGATGCTGTTCTGTGTCTAATGCTGCCACCAATGCAGCAATCAACTGCTCGTTGGACTGCTCCGTCCGGGGTAGTGAAGGTACTGCTGAATCAGAGCTACCTCTCGTTCTGGGTCTCGGCTCGGGCACGCGTTCCCTATACATGAGGTGGTTGACAAACCTAGGATAAAAGCTCCAGTCCCTTGGGGGGTCACGCTTCATCAACGCGAAAGGTTGATCCCAGTCAAACTCCCCTCGAGGATAATCAAAACGAGGCCAGTCGAGTCCATCATCAGGTACAGGTGCAGGAGGTGGGGACTCGGATCGCGCAGGTGATGCAGGTCGTTTTCCAGAAGCTCTTGATGACGATGCCATGCTGCAGATAGTGTGACGTGTATGCCAATGAGTATACAGTAGATGAAAATAAAGTACAAGTAACTAACTAACTGTGTGCGGTTATAGTCTAGTGTGTATGCAACCTAGTTCCCTATAACCAATGGCTCTGATACCAATCTGTCACACCCTCAAAATCCACGTGCGGGGTTTTACCGCGAGGCGTGTGAACAAACCAGGATCACAGTCAGTAGTTACATAGAACGACTCTATATGCCACAAGTAAATAAAACAACCAAAGATTTAGTTTGAAACAGTGCGGAAGCGTTTTGAAAACAACCAACAACTTAAAAGTATAAATATGGCAAAACAAGTGCCAACCCAAAATAGTAAACCATAATCATTAAAATGCTAATGTCTTGAAAACCGAGTCTTAATATGCAAGTGAACCGTGGAGTGCTCCTAGAGGCAAGCAGCTTAATGACCTGAGAAAAGCATACTAAAATGTCAACACATAGGTTGGTGAGTTCAAGAGTTTGAGTTCAGTAAACATATAAACAGTTGTGATATATATAAGCAGTGTATTGTAATAGATAGCTAGTCTATTAACAGCAAATATTAATACATAGTGATTTCGCAATTGAAGCTGACTGTGATAGTTGTTGCCTCCTGTCACGACTTACCATGTCGTGACAATGTTCAATAGGACAAATTGCACCCGGTTGACCTCGAGTCACACAGGTGGGGCTCGTCAGACCCAGTAGTACTACCCAAGTTTCCCCGCTATTTAATATTAACAATTCGAAAGTGTGAGGACTTTTCCATGATAAATAGCACTATATCAATATTATACACAACTTAAATATTAAAAGCGTTCGTAAAATACCAGTATGCTATCTCCCCCAAAAGAGATTAAATAAAGCGTGGGGCATGAACTCACCTGATGTATGCAAAGAGTACTTAGGGTTTATTTGAGAAACGAGTGGATAGCCAACCTTCAAAGGTTACCTAGATCATGCGAGTACATAAGTACGTGTAAATGAAAGACATGTGAAACCCTAATCATACCAAAACCAAAGACTCAAGCTTCCAGACAAATAGACACGTTTGACCTAGTTGACCCGTTTGACCCGTTGGTGACATTATGAGTTACAATTCAAATAGAGCCAATGAGAACATATAACATACATGACTAACATTCAAACAGTATCATACACATGCTACATTATCCATACATAACCCTTAAGTCTTAGCCATGCTCATAGCATTCAACATACACCATAATCATTACTCACCAAACCCAAACATGATATCCTAGCAACTAATCAACACCAACTTCATACATGATCACCAAAAATCCAAATATCATCCATGATTATCCAAAACATCCCATACAACTAATTCAACATGATTCATCACCTTAGAATTCATCCATGATCATACTAACATGCTCCTAATATCCCAAACATGTTCATATCATCATACATCAAACTTTACACAAATAAAGTTTCCCTTTTGGGAAAGAACATCCCAAAATCTATCAAACATCCTATACATTCATGAATTCATTAATAATATACCAATTCAAGCTCATATCAACATCTATGCATGATCAACAACACCTAAACATCATAATCCATCATCTTCATAAACAAAAGTTTCTACTTTTGGCAAGCTATGAACTAACAACATGCATTCAAAGATTTCTAGCATTCATAACAACAATCTAGCATCTAATTATCATCATGAACTCATCCATAACATCAATCCATCACTAGATCACTACTTCATGCAAAATAAAGTTACTATTCTTAGTAACCTATGAACAATGCATCAAAATCCCAACTTTCTTGTAAGATCAATGTGTTCTAACATTCATACAACCCAATAATCATCAAACATTCATCAAACAATCATCATCCATACAAAATCATACTAGAATTCGAATTAGGGTTAGACAAGAATCAAAATCCATGATTAAATCACTAAGAACATGTAATTCATACATAATCCACGTTAACTAACATGTAATCAACCTAACTAACATATAAACATCAACATTAGACATCAAATTCGACCCCATGAAGAACAATTTCGAATTTAGGGTTCGGCCAATATGAAGAACACACAAAAACGTGAAAAAACTAACCTTTAAACTTGTAATTGCTTGAAATTGATGCTTCCTAGTGTTATATGGATGTAATCGAACCAAAACCACACGAAAATGCTTGTTCTTGGCTGATTTCGAAGATTGAGAGGGAGGAGAATAGAGGTTGCGGCCGAATTGGGGGTGGGGATTAGGGTTTGGGTGTTTTGTTTAGTTTTAATTTGCATATTTACCCTTTAGGCCCTTGTAATTTGTATTTTATAAAAAACTAAGCTTTAAACTTTGTAAAGTGTTTTTAACTTAATAATAAAGATATAAACTAATGAAAATCATTATATATCTTATCTTTATAAAAACACAAACATACGAATAAATACACATGTTTCCACGTTACGCGATTAATTTCAATTAACATTAAAAACATGCAAACACATAAACATAACACAATAATCACATAATCAATTAGATTCACATTAATTTAACATTATTCATTATTATTAGGTCACCAACGTTAAACGACAACTAGTGTGTGCTCACGACACGTGTATGCAAGACTTAACGAAACTAACGGAGTTTGGTAACGGAAATTTACCGGATGTCACATTATCCCCATGTTGAAAGAATTTTCGTCCCGAAAATTGCGTTACATGGTGAGAGTGTTCCATCACTGGTCTACTGCATTGGCACACAGAAATCGAAATCGAGTGAGTTTTGGATGAGTTGTCACATCATCCCCATGTTGAAAGAAATTTCGTCCCGAAATTTAAATCAATACCTTCGTCTGCAGACATCGTCTTCTCGAATAGATGAGGATACTTAAGCTTCATTTGATCTTCCCGTTCCCATGTGAATTCCGGTCCACGTCGCGAATTCCAACGGATTTTGACAATAGGTATCTTGCTCTGCTTAAGTGTTTTCACCTCACGGTCCATCACCTCAACTGGTTCTTCAATAAAACGTAGTTGCTCATCCACTTGAACCTCTTCCAGTGGTACGACCATCGTTTCATCAGTTATGCATTTCTTCAAGTTTGATACATGAAATACATCATGGATTCCACTTAGCGAATCAGGTAGGGCTAGACGATAGGCCACTGGACCTATTCTTTCCACTATTTCAAATGGTCCAACGTACCTCGGGTTTAGCTTCCCTCGCTTGCCAAACCGAACTACGCCTTTCCATGGTGAAACTTTCAACAAAACCTTGTCACCAACCTGAAACTCTAAAGGTTTCCGTCTTTTATCAGCATAACTCTTTTGTCGGTCTCGCGCTGCTGCCATACGGTTCCGTATCTGTACGATCTTCTCAGTTGTTTCATGAATCAACTCGGGACCAGTCAGTTGACTATCGCCAATTTCCGCCCAACAAACAGGTGATCTACATTTTCTCCCATACAAAGCCTCGAAAGGTGCTGCTTGTATGCTAGTGTGATAACTGTTGTTATAAGAAAATTCCACCAATGGCAGGTGAACTTCCCAGTTATTCCCGAAATCAATTACACAAGCACGTAGCATATCTTCCAACGTCTGTATGGTACGCTCACTCTGGCCATCCGTTTGCGGGTGATAAGCAGTACTCATATCTAATCGTGTTCCCAAAGATTTCTGCAATGATTGCCAGAAGTGTGACGTGAAACGAGCGTCACGATCAGAGATAATGGAGATCGGTACACCGTGTCTGGAAACGATCTCCTTGAGGTACAGGCGGGTTAACTTCTCCATCTTGTCAGTTTCCTTTATAGCAAGAAAATGAGCAGATTTTGTCAATCGATCCACAATAACCCATATTGTATCACAACCATTACTAGTCCTGGGCAGCTTGGTAATAAAATCCATGGAGATTTGTTCCCACTTCCACATCGGTATCTCGGGTTGCTGCAATAGTCCGGATGGTTTTTGATACTCCACCTTTACCTTCGAGCAGGTCAAGCACTTGCTCACATACGTAGCCACATCCGCTTTCATATTAGGCCACCAATAGTGCGCCTTCAGATCATGATACATTTTATCGGATCCAGGATGTATAGAATACTTAGATTTGTGTGCCTCACTCATAACCAGGTCTCTCAAATTTCCATAGGCAGGCACCCAAAGTCTATCCATGAAATATCGAATCCCATCTTCCTTCATCACCAGCTGTTTATCCATTCCTCTCAACGACTCAGAACCAATATTTCTGCTTTCAAAGCTTCTACCTGTGCCTCCTTAACTTGTTCAGGCAGTTGAGTACTGATAGTGAGCTGTAAGGCTCGCACCCGTCTGGGTTTAGCTGTTTCCTTCCGGCTTAAGGCATCAGCAACCACATTCGCCTTTCCCGGATGGTATTTAATAGCGCAATCATAGTCGTTTAGCAGCTCCACCCAACGTCGTTGCCTCATATTCAATTCCTTTTGCTCAAAGATATGTTGAAGACTCTTGTGATCGGTGTAGATAGTGCACTTGGTACCGTACAAGTAATGTCTCCAAATCTTTAAGGCAAAGACTACTGCACCCAACTCTAAGTCATGAGTAGTATAGTTCTTCTCATGAACTTTTAATTGTCTCGAGGCGTAGGCTATCACTTTGTCTCGCTGCATTAAGACACAACCCAAGCCTTGAATGGATGCATCACAATATACCACGAAGTCATCCGTCCCCTCTGGCAGTGCTAGTATCGGCGCGGTACATAGCTTCTGCTTTAGCGATTGAAAAGCCGATTCTTGGCTTTCACCCCATTTGTATGTAGTCCCTTTGTGAGTCAAAGCTGTGAGAGGTTGTGCAATCTTAGAGAATCCCTCTATGAATCGCCGATAGTAACCTGCTAATCCCAAGAATTGTCTTATTTCACTCGGCGTTTTAGGTGTGGTCCAATTCTTGATCGCCTCAATTTTGGCAGGATCAACATGTATCCCTTTCTCATTAACAATATGACCTAAGAATTGCACCTCGCGTATCCAAAAGTCACACTTAGAGAATTTGGCGTACAGCTGTTCCCTTTTCAGCAGCTCTAAAATCATCCGCAAATGCTCCTCATGGTCTTCCTTGGTCCTGGAATATATCAGTATATCATCGATAAACACAATGACAAACTGATCGAGGTAGGGTTTGCACACACGGTTCATGAGGTCCATGAACACAGCAGGTGCATTTGTCAACCCAAAAGGCATGACCAAGAACTCATAATGACCGTAGCGGGTACGAAACGCGGTTTTGGAAATGTCTTCTTCGCGTACTCTGAGTTGATGATAGCCAGATCTCAAGTCAATCTTCGAATAGTAACTTGATCCCTGAAGTTGGTCAAACAAGTCATCGATACGGGGTAGAGGGTATCGGTTCTTGACTGTTACTTTATTTAGCTCCCTATAGTCAATACACATCCGAAACGTGCCATCCTTCTTCTTAACAAACAGGACAGGGGCTCCCCAGGGTGATGTACTAGGGCGAATAAAACCCTTATCTAATAGCTCCTGGAGTTGTGACGACAACTCCTGTAGTTCGTTCGGTGCTAATCGATAAGGTGCTCTAGCAATCGGGGCTGCGCCGGGAGTTAGCTCAATTTGGAATTCCACTTGACGATGAGGTGGTAATCCAGGAAGATCCTCTGGAAACACCTCTGGAAAGTCGCGCACTATGGGAATATCCTCCATTCTCCTTTCCTTCGCCTGCTTATCAGTTACAAGTGCTAGAATAGCCACACGACCCTTTCGTAGTAACTTTTGGGCTTTCATGAACGAGATGATGCCTATCACAGCACCACTTCTATCACCTCGGACTGTCAGAATTGTGTCATCAACAGGAATTCGTATGATCTTTTCATGACATATAACTTCTGCTTGCTTGCTAGAAAGCCAATCCATGCCTATCACAACATCAAAACTCCCCAGAGTAACAGGCATAAGATCTATAACGAAAGTATGACCAGCAAGCTCTATCTTACAGTCTTTAAGGATATGAGTTACGTGAATCTGTTTACCGTCAGCCAACTCTACGGTGTATTTAGATTCTAGGGCGGAGGGTATATCACTTAAAAGACTACAGAATTTTAAGGACACGAAACTCCTATCAGCTCCAGTATCGAATAGTACCGTAGCAAAGCAACCATTAACAGAGAATCTACCAGTAACAGTTGTAGGATCATTTAGAGCCTCACCTGAGCCAATGACGAAGGCTCTCCCTTTGCTCCATCCTTATTACCGCCATTACCGTTGCCATTCCACCGTTGTTGTTACCATTGTTGTTGTTGTTATTGTTGTTGTTGTTGTGTCCATTTCCATTGTTTCCATTTCCATTTCTCCTTAGTTGTGGGCAATTTCGCTTGTAGTGCCCCTCTTTTCCACATTCAAAACAACCCTTAGGAGTTTCCTGGGGTTGTTGTGTCCTCCTAACCAGTTCGCCACGGCAATCCTTCGCAGCGTGTCCAATTTTACCACATCGCTGACATTTGAAGCTATCACATCGTCCCACGTGATGATAGTTGCACCGGTTGCACTTCGGGTGTCTTCCACCATAACCACTGGGTCCTTGATTAGTTGCAGTTGTTTGGTTGAAGTTACGATTGTTGTCAAACCTACGTTGTTGTTGGACCGGTTGTTGTTGCTGCTGAGGCTGAGGTTGACCGCCTGAAGATGATGATGCTTTGGTGTTACTACTACCATCCCACTTTCTTTTGTTATCGGGCACGCTTGCCACGGCGCCCCGCTTGGGTAGACGACCCTGTTCCACTGCTTGGTCAGTTAGCTTATGGGCTAACTGAATGGCTTGCTGTATGGTGGCTGGATTAGAAGCAGTTACCATACTCTGTATTTCGGGTACAAGTCCCCGTATGTAGTGCTCGATCCTCTTGTGCATCTCATTTACCATCCCCGGGCATAATGTTGCTAGCTCGTGAGTTCTAGTGGTGTAAGCCTCGATTTCTGAGCCCTGCATTTTCAGTTGCCAGAACTCTATCTCCAACTTTTGCACCTCATTGCGAGGACAGTACTCCTCGGTCATCATGGTTTTGAACTCGGCCCACGGCAGTCCATTAGCCAATGCTTGCCCCAACATCTGAACTTGGGCATTCCACCAGGATAAGGCGGCACCCTCCAGGGTCCCGGTGGCATATTTCACCTGGTCAGCAGGTGGACAGTTGCACTTGGAGAATACGGACTCCGTCTTCTCGAACCAGCGTACTAGTCCCACAGCGCCTTCAGTGCCGCTGTAGGTATGGGGCTTACAGTCCATGAAGGACTTATAAGTACATACTGGTGGTCCTGCTTTAACACAACAATTATTGATCAGACAACCTATACGGTTATGCAAGATATTCGGTTTAATTTTTCCAATCATTGTTTACCTGCTGGCTGTCCCGCTTGGGCAGCAGCCACCGCTGCCTGGATCAGGGCAGTTAACTCAGCAGGGGTCATATTAACGGCACCAGCGCCATGATCTCCGGCGCCATGGTCTCCGGCGCCACGTCCACGACCGCGCCCACGACCACGTCCACGACCACGTCCACGTGCGTCCATTGTTCACTTTACATCCACAAATACAATAATGAGTAACATCAAACACATTTATCTCATTGAAGTACAGTAAACAATAAAGGAATAATAAATCATCACAACCACAACATTCATAACAAAAATAATAACCAAAGTAAATAAATTGCAAATAAGCCACAATGTATTCATCAATGTCAAAATTTAAGTTTGTCGTTCGTGTGGGAAACAACCCTTCCCACATAGGTTTCAAAGAAAACACTAGGTAGTCCAAGTCATGTAAAAAGAAAAAAAAATCAATCGACAATGTCAGATCCATCACTCTCATCCTCCTCCTCTTCAGGTTCCTCCTCTTCAGGTTCCTCCTCCTCCTCAGGTTCTTCCTCCTCAGGTTCCTCTGCAGGTGCAGGAGCCATAGCAATCTGGAGTGCTGCTAGCTGTGCCTCCAAAGCAGCAATCCTGTCATCAACCACAGCATCCCTCTGCTCGCAAGTAGTCACGCGTCCACTGAGGGCTACAATCCCGTCCCTCATTTGGTAGCACCCGTCTAGGGTCTCTCCATGACGCCCATCAAGCTCATCCATCCCATGCCTTAGGTTGTACACCTCGGTCTGTAGTGTACAAACGTCGCTAATGAGTCGCCTGACTCGATGCTGTTCTGTGTCTAATGCTGCCACCAATGCAGCAATCAACTGCTCGTTGGACTGCTCCGTCCGGGGTAGTGAAGGTACTGCTGAATCAGAGCTACCTCTCGTTCTGGGTCTCGGCTCGGGCACGCGTTCCCTATACATGAGGTGGTTGACAAACCTAGGATAAAAGCTCCAGTCCCTTGGGGGGTCACGCTTCATCAACGCGAAAGGTTGATCCCAGTCAAACTCCCCTCGAGGATAATCAAAACGAGGCCAGTCGAGTCCATCATCAGGTACAGGTGCAGGAGGTGGGGACTCGGATCGCGCAGGTGATGCAGGTCGTTTTCCAGAAGCTCTTGATGACGATGCCATGCTGCAGATAGTGTGACGTGTATGCCAATGAGTATACAGTAGATGAAAATAAAGTACAAGTAACTAACTAACTGTGTGCGGTTATAGTCTAGTGTGTATGCAACCTAGTTCCCTATAACCAATGGCTCTGATACCAATCTGTCACACCCTCAAAATCCACGTGCGGGGTTTTACCGCGAGGCGTGTGAACAAACCAGGATCACAGTCAGTAGTTACATAGAACGACTCTATATGCCACAAGTAAAATAAAACAACCAAAGATTTAGTTTGAAACAGTGCGGAAGCGTTTTGAAAACAACTCAACAACTTAAAATATAAATATGGCAAAACAAGTGCCAACCCAAAATAGTAAACCATAATCATTAAAATGCTAATGTCTTGAAAACCGAGTCTTAATATGCAAGTGAACCGTGGAGTGCTCCTAGAGGCAAGCAGCTTAATGACCTGAGAAAAGCATACTAAAATGTCAACACATAGGTTGGTGAGTTCAAGAGTTTGAGTTCAGTAAACATATAAACAGTTGTGATATATATAAGCAGTGTATTGTAATAGATAGCTAGTCTATTAACAGCAAATATTAATACATAGTGATTTCGCAATTGAAGCTGACTGTGATAGTTGTTGCCTCCTGTCACGACTTACCATGTCGTGACAATGTTCAATAGGACAAATTGCACCCGGTTGACCTCGAGTCACACAGGTGGGGCTCGTCAGACCCAGTAGTACTACCCAAGTTTCCCCGCTATTTAATATTAACAATTCGAAAGTGTGAGGACTTTTCCATGATAAATAGCACTATATCAATATTATACACAACTTAAATATTAAAAGCGTTCGTAAAATACCAGTATGCTATCTCCCCCAAAAGAGATTAAATAAAGCGTGGGGCATGAACTCACCTGATGTATGCAAAGAGTACTTAGGGTTTATTTGAGAAACGAGTGGATAGCCAACCTTCAAAGGTTACCTAGATCATGCGAGTACATAAGTACGTGTAAATGAAAGACATGTGAAACCCTAATCATACCAAAACCAAAGACTCAAGCTTCCAGACAAATAGACACGTTTGACCTAGTTGACCCGTTTGACCCGTTGGTGACATTATGAGTTACAATTCAAATAGAGCCAATGAGAACATATAACATACATGACTAACATTCAAACAGTATCATACACATGCTACATTATCCATACATAACCCTTAAGTCTTAGCCATGCTCATAGCATTCAACATACACCATAATCATTACTCACCAAACCCAAACATGATATCCTAGCAACTAATCAACACCAACTTATACATGATCACCACAAATCCAAATATCATCCATGATTATCCAAAACATCTCATACAACTAATTCAACATGATTCATCACCTTAGAATTCATCCATGATCATACTAACATGCTCCTAATATCCCAAACATGTTCATATCATCATACATCAAACTTTACACAAATAAAGTTTCCCTTTTGGGAAAGAACATCCCAAAATCTATCAAACATCCTATACATTCATGAATTCATTAATAATATACCAATTCAAGCTCATATCAACATCTATGCATGATCAACAACACCAAACATCATAATCCATCATCTTCATAAACAAAAGTTTCTACTTTTGGCAAGCTATGAACTAACAACATGCATTCAAAGATTTCTAGCATTCATAACAACAATCTAGCATCTAATTATCATCATGAACTCATCCATAACATCAATCCATCACTAGATCACTACTTCATGCAAAATAAAGTTACTATTCTTAGTAACCTATGAACAATGCATCAAAATCCCAACTTTCTTGTAAGATCAATGTGTTCTAACATTCATACAACCCAATAATCATCAAACATTCATCAAACAATCATCATCCATACAAAATCATACTAGAATTCGAATTAGGGTTAGACAAGAATCAAAATCCATGATTAAATCACTAAGAACATGTAATTCATACATAATCCACGTTAACTAACATGTAATCAACCTAACTAACATATAAACATCAACATTAGACATCAAATTCGACCCCATGAAGAACAATTTCGAATTAGGGTTCGGCCAATATGAAGAACACACAAAAACGTGAACAAAACTAACCTTTAAACTTGTAATTGCTTGAAATCGATGCTTCCTAAGTGTTATATGGATGTAATCGAACCAAAACCACACGAAAATGCTTGTTCTTGGCTGGATTTCGAAGATTGAGAGGGATAGAAGGGAGGTTGCGGCCGAATGGGGGTGGGATTAGGGTTTGGGTGTTTTTTGTTTAGTTTAATTTCCATATTTACCCTTTAGGCCCTTGTAATTTGTATTTTATAAAAACTAAGCTTTAAACTCCTTGTAAAGTGTTTTAACTTAATAATGTAAAGATATAAACTAATGAAAATCATTATATATCTTATCTTTATAAAAACACAAGACATACGAATAAATAGGCATGTTTTCGCGTTACGCGATTAATTTTCCAATTAACATTTTAAAAACATGCAAACACATAAACATAACACAATAATCACATAATCAATTAGATTCACATTAATTTAACATTATTCATTATTATTAGGTCACCAACGTTAAACGACAACTAGTGTGTGTTCACGACACGTGTATGCAAGACTTAACGAAACTAACGGAGTTTGGTAACGGAAATTTACCGGATGTCACAGATATGATGTCACCTCATTTGAATTTAAAACCAGAGTAAATTACACTTTTCGTTATTCAAGTTTGTGTCAAATTTCATGTTTCATCATTAAATTAAGGAAATAACAAAAATCATCCTTTATAACTAAATTTTGTAATAGTTTAAGTCATATCCTCTAACGACCGTTAATTTTATCCGTTAAGTCATGTTATGTGTCTTGCTTGTTTTTTGCCCTTATTTATAAAAATGATTATTAAACTTTGTCCCATCCACCCCAACCTACCCTCACATATCTCTCGCTCTCACTCTCTCCCTCTACAGAACAAACACCACCACTCCTCCGTCACCATTAACCGCCGCCGCCACTCCTCCGCCATCATCATATGCCACTCACCACCCCACCCTCGGCTTTCTCTACTCTCTCTCTACACGCACAAAGAACATTACCCATCACCCCCAACCTAAATTAGCTTTAAACACATGTTACCACTTTAATGTTGAACTAAATTTTCAAAGAAATGCAATCAACTTCAAAATTTATAAATGACTGAATGTAAAAGTGAAATTAGTTAGGATCATATTAAGGAATTGATGAATAGGATAATAGATATATACACCAACATAAGTAGCATCGAAGTAGGAAATGTTAATCTCCATATAAACTCTGGTGTTAGTGACACTTTAATTGTCAAAATAGAAGATCCACCAACACATCCGCCAACACCGCCGTCGCTCCACCATGCAAGTACTTACCTGCCTTTGATTCCAACCTAGCCATTAAACAAGCATACTTATGCTAGATCTAACAATAACAATCGCCGTGAACTCCTTGATCAGCTAAGGAGTTGTTGTTGTGGTTGTCGGGGTGGAGACTTAAATAGATCAAAGGGGTATGGTTCAAGGGTTATAAGGGTGTGCGTTTGCGGAAAAATAAACACCAATGATGATCAACCTAGTTGGACACCCCACAAATTTGGTATCAAGTTTGATATGCGTTTGGGCACTGATCGGTTTCATGAGGTTTAGTCAAACCTATGATGATCACCATAGTTTTGTGATGGTGGATAACGAGGATAATAGAGTGGAGGTCGTGGTGGATGACGATGATGGGGTGGTGGCGGCGGGCATATGATGATGGTGGTGTCTGTCTGGATGATAATGATAATATTTGATGGCAAGGAATGATGTTGATAACTTGTAATGGAACTCTGGTTTAATGTATGAAAAGTGAGAGATATGTGATTATGTTTTTTTTTTTCCTAATTTTCTAATTAAACATGTAAAATGATCATAATGTTATCATGTGCAAGCCACATGACTGGACTTAACAACCAAATTTAATATCCGCTACAACAAATGAAGAAACGTGCAAGTTTTTTTTAATGTAAAGGACGTTAAATGTAATTTTATCAGTTTAAAGACGAAACCTGAAAAATATAACAAACCCAAGGACGAAAATATAACTTACTCTCATAACTATTATAAATAGTTGTGGTAACATCTTTCCTACCATAATCTCGGATTCTGTCATGAATGTGCTTGTAAGTTACGGCTTCATCACTGGATTCACGAACACAAATTGCAAACCGTTACTCCAACCCGATAAACTTGTAACATTGTCCCGTAATTACCCGACGTCTCAACCCAAAAACGCCCAACCACCCTTATGGTAGACAAAAGTAACATAAAACACATATAACATATAAATATATGAATACAAAGGGGTAGCAACTTTCGAAATCAAGTACGTTCGATAAAAGTATAAACCACCGAAAAAAAACTCACGAGCTTCATCAACACTCACAGGACTTGAAGAACGAAGAAGATCGCGAGTGTGTGTTTACATCACTTCATAGATCAATCACACTCGGTATAATCTCTTGTTTCTTATATCTAATCGATCAATCTCAATCGTCAATTTCAATCGTCAATTTTGCTTAAATTTTAAACTCAAGTACGAATCGATTTTCATTCCAGATGTTGTCTTTAGGGTAAAGTATTCTCCCGGAGGTTAATTATTGTATCTGTTTGTCAATTTGAACTTGAATTATTGCAAATTATTGATTGTTAGGGTTAATCTGTTGCGGTGCATGTTAGATACGAGAAATGTGAAATGTAGTTGAGGTTTTGAGTGAATTTCACTGAATCAGCTATTTCAAGGGTCTAAAAAGCAGATGATTTTTTATTTTTTTATATTTGTTTCAATTTTATTTTTATTTCAAAGAGTGATGTGGAGCTCTCCAAGGGTGTTGACAAAAAGTTGTGCCTTCTTTGACTTTGGATGTCAAAAGATCTGATTTTAATGTCACATTGCTATGGATTTTGAACTTTTGAGAAAGTGGATTGATTAAACTACAAGAGAGAATGCTGGTTTGAATTTGTGTCAAGTTTGGTTTTTTAAGAAACAAAGTATTAAGCTTGGCATCCCGGGTCAAATATAGCTCTTAAAGGAAGGAGTATCATACTATCACTTGTGTTTGAGCATCTCTTCGAGTTCCAGAGACTGGAAAATGAAGAACTTCTTCATGGCTGTATTTGCATACAAAGGAAATTAATCAGGGCGTTGATTGGTTATATCATACTTTTACAAAAAAGCGATTTATGTAGTTATGTTGTCAACAATGCATAATGGTTCCGGTTTTTGTTTCTTATGTGTTTTTATACCTTTTTTTCCTTCTAGCTCTGTCATCTTTAAACCTTACATTTTCAACTTCCTTTTGGAGTTAGATAAGTTTATTAGTAGTTCTTACATTTACAGCGGTTACATTCTGCTTTAAATAGTTAGATGCTGTCCGTGTGGACAAACTTTAGTTTACTTGCAACGCACTGAGAGTAGCTTCACTATTTGGTAAGATTTAAACAAAGTGTGCAATTCATTAACAAATACGTAGAATACAGATGCCATAGAACAGGAAAAACTTATATTCCATAGCGGAGTGATTGACATATCTTATTTTGTGTGGCCAACTGCCAAATCCTATATTTAGGGTAACGAACATCATAAATGTTTGCTCCTTTTGTGCCGAATGCTGGATGCATTGCGTGTATCATTTACATAACGTGCCCAACACATTGTAGCAACAAACAATAATCCTCACGTGCCTCCAAATTGGGCATTGTTTATTCGTTTCATGTTTTCTCAATCGTGAACTTGTTTTGTCGTGTTATTATAACCAGTCACATCTCTACAAGTCAACGGCTGTGTGTGTGGCCTTATGTTCTGACATATACTAGATTACTCCCTAACATAACAGAGGAAAAAAATCTAATTCTATGACCAGATCTTATTTTGATTTTCTTCAACTATCATGGGCAATTTTTGGGACAACCTTGGTAAGACTAGGAATATCAATCATCTGTGCTAACATTAGTGAGCATAGTTTACATAATATTCGAGCTCATTACTTCAGTAAGATAGGGTTATCTGCCACATAGTTTTAAGTTCTGGTTTAGCTTTATTAATCTCCAATAATTTCTACTCTTTCTTATTTGAGTGGTAGTGGTGCTTAAAAATTAAAACCCATACTAACAAGACTAGAGAGAAATGATTTGATGTCATTTGTCTTGTCTCTTTCTCAACAATGTCTAATTTACTTAATGTATTATCCGTTCTCCATTCTTATCGTTATAATACTGGTTTTCTATGGATATCGTGCATATATGCATTACTGCTTATTTATATATTCTTTAAGTCATATGATTTTTGCTTCTCAGTCAAGTGTGAACGGCTCAGCATCAACTTTTCCAGACGCCACTGGAAGAGCTTTTACTACAGCACTTTCTTTTCAGTTAGGTTCTGCTGCTGTTGATATGAACCAAAATGATGGAATAGGTGAGCTCAAGCATTCAGTTCTTTACCTGTTTATTTTTATGGGACGTTTTTACACTCACTTCATAAAAGATGTACTAGGGTTACGAAGCATAAATGGGAACTTCAACATTCCCAGCATGCCGGGGGCATATACATCAAGAAATTCCGGGTTAAATGGCCCTTTGAATGGTGTACAACCACCTACAGGAAGTATAACTAATGGACGATATGCAGTAAATAATCTTCCTGCTGCACTCTCTCAGGTATTCTGTTTTAAAACACATTTTTGAATTATTATTCACACTGTTTGTACACTTACAACAATACCCTTAATTTTATTTGCTCAAATTGGTAAAAATGCTACCCTCTGAACCATCCATTACAATTATAATTACGTAGAGAGAATAAATTCACAAAAAAGGACATTCTTTCTTTGTTTCTCTTTATTCAAAGTAGCTTTACTCCACCTTCATACTATTTTAGTCTTATACAAATACAACGCAGATTTAAATAACACTCATGGTCCTTGTGGTAAGTCCAAAGTATGGATTTGTACTTCTTTTGAGGAATTATGGATTTGGTCCCAACTATTTGCCACAATGTTGTGTGTTTAGTTCTAAGTTCTAACAACTTAGGACGGTAAAAACGTCTCTTAGGTCGATGTGAAATGGCCATTTCACCCTTTTACTTTAAGAAACACTAATCAGAAATGTGTGTTATGGTCATTTCATGTTAGGTTTGTGGAGGCTTGGCCTCGGTTTGGGCCCGGTTTATGTTTTCTTGTTGCCTAAGATTGTAACCCTAGTTTAGTCTCTATTTATATCGGTCATTGTACTTGTAATTCCTCATCATGAGAGCAGAGAGCTATAACAAAACAATATAATTCCTTGTGTCTCATGCTCGTTTATTTTTTCTACAGTTTGATTGCGCGCGCAACCCTATCCTAACATTTCACATTGTCTCAAAAAACATTTTAACATTCATTGCTGTTTGGGATTAAACACATTACAGTGTGGCAAATAGTTGGGACCAAACCCGTAATTTCTCAAAAGAAAGAATCCAATTACTTAATTTGAAGGTCCACAAGACTATTTGTGCAATTAACTCTGTAATAATGCATTTCAAAAATCTTATATATGATATATATGATTGTGCTAACTTTCATGCACACATTGCTCTTATGTGTGCTTTGTTTTGGATTAAGCATTCGGCTGCCAGCTCACTTGGTCTTTCTGGGATTACAAACAATGGAGGTACAGTCCGGAGTCAGTTAAATTTTTTTTTCTGTGTTATTCCTTATATGTTCAAGAGTGTAATTTCAGGTATAGGTCAAAGTTTAGGGAATAGAGAACAAGTTATAAGCTCAATGGCTATGGGTAACCTTGTTAATGGTGGAAACATTGGAAGAAGTTTGAGTTCTGGTGGACTGAATATGCCTGGGGTTGCCTCTCGTTTGAATCTAACTGGTAACAGTTGACCAAATCATTTTACACTACCTTTGCTTTTGGAAAAAATCATGATGTCTGTTAACACATATATTCTAAATTTTATGTATTTCAACTCACATATATGTAGATAGATACTTAATGCTTTATTAATCAGTAACTTGGTATTGTTTGAATGACACATGAAACTTTAGCACCCCAGATGGCATCTCTCTTAGGAAATTCTTACTCTGGTGCTGGAGGACCACTTTCACAAAATCAATTTCAAGCAGGGAATAGTCACTTAAGTTCAATGGCTTTATTATCTGAGCTGAATCGTGATCATTCTTTTGACATGAATGATTTTCCCCAGTTAAGTGGACATCTTAGCTCTGCTGGTGGTTCCAAAGACAACTAGGTATTATACTTGCTGACCTATACCATACCAGCCTCATCTTTCCATATAATCTTTCTTATTGTTTAAAAAGGGTAATGTTTTGCTTATTATTATGTAGGGGGTTTGGCACGTCGACAAAGTGTGGGTTTTATGCAACAGAACCAAGAATTTAGTATCCAAAATGAAGATTTTCCTGCTTTACCTGGATATAAAGGTTAGCTAGTCATCTTCTCTAGCTTTCTTGCAAATAGAAACGGTTTTGTGTAGAATCTGGCTTCTATAATGTTGTTTATCGTATGTTTGTAGTCCATAACTCCATACCAGAGAAAGGTGTAAGGATTCTGTATGATTTTGGACTCGGTTTCCTTTTTCCTTTATTTTTTGGCCAAGGTGATGTAGTTTATGTTGTAGATGTCCATAATCCAGACAACTTAAGCTAGTTGGTCATATGATTCTACATCATTTTTGTTGATGCTTATATTCAGTTGCCTTGTCCCTTGGTAGGAGCATAAAAAACTGTCATGGATTTCTTCCATCTAGTTGCAAGTTACTTTTTCTGTTGTTAATAAAAAGATATTCTTTATCTGCATTTTATATCCCTTGTCAACTGTCAAGCAACCCTCGGTATGAATCTATTTTAGCTGGCGCTTATGTGATCATAATAAAAGGTGTTGCTTAGTGTTTTCTAGAGTTTACAACTTATGTAAATTCGGTATCCGTCCCATCCTTTATGTCATGCCATGATTGTACTAAATCAAAGGAAATAACCTACATTATCAAATATCAATCTTATCTAGTGGCCATGAGGTTTTTAATTTGTTAGTTACACGGAATTTGTAATTTTCATTATAAGGTCTTAGTAATATCCAAGCACAAGCCTACCTATACTTCTCATGAGCTATAGTTAGTTACTTCGAGTTATGATTGAGCTTTCAATTGATATCAGAAATGCAGTAGACTGTTTTAAGATGGTTTTATAGTATATATTTAATGTCAGAAGAAAAATAGTATAATAATCAAATCGTTGCTTTATATGGTGACATTTGTACCTGCTACATGTTTTAATAGTAACGGAAGGAGTTTACACAATTCAGAATATGTATGAAAACATGTATTAAAATAGTAAAACACTTAATTCACGTTCTAGTAAATTTATGCAAACACACTCAAAGTGCAAAAAACTCAATTAATGGTGTACCTGGTGCTAGCCATAACTCCTGCTTTGCACAGGGTCCGGGAGGGGCCGGATCGTTTCATCTGATGTACGCAGTGTTAGGGTCAAACTGGTACGAACACACACAATAGAGAACAAAATAAACAGTAACAGAGACACGAGAGATTTATAGACGTTCGGTCGCGGTGTGCAAACTACGTCCTCTTGGGGCAACTAGGGTTTTCTTTTATTGAGTGATAATAATTACAAGTACAATGAGATATATTTATAGGCTACAATTAGAGTTAATCTCTTTAGTTAATAATCTAACTAAACTAGGCCTATTTAGAACTTGGGCCGGCCGAGCCCAACTGCTCCGAATTAAATCACTTGAAGCCTACAGCCTAGCCCTACACTTTTCACAGAAGGCTGTTGCCCACAACCATGACCTCATGGTCACAAAGCAACAACCTTACTAGTTGCTCTAAGGCCCAGTTTAAAATAAATACAATAACATCATGGTCAATGTGATTATCTGGCCATCTGACGTGTCTCAAGGTGATAGAAAGCTCCAAAGTGTACCGACACCCAAACATTCCACGTGTAGCAAGTTGTGAGAAAGCTACAAACTTCACCAAGTGTACCGATCCTTTAAGAAACGTAAAGTTTTGATCCCTTTTCTTTTCCCCATTTAGCTACAAACGTAAAGTTTTAATCACTCCACCTTCATCTGAAACTCCATTTGGGAATCTATAAATCAAGAATACCTTGTTACATGTATGTGTATATCATTCATCCGATGGAAGCTTGGAAACAAATTGTTTGAGGGAAATATTAAAGCTCTAATTTTTCATTCTACGGGACAAAAGTTTTAAAGCCCTAGTTTCCTTCAAGGCAGTTTTGATCGTCGACGATCGATTTGTTGGTTTCAAAGTAAATCCTTCTCATTTTGGAAACATGGGAGGTATATTTATTATTGTGTATTCATAATCAGATGGAAAGCTAGATTCTCTTTTAAATGATTATAGTATATAGGATTTATCTCATATTTCCCATTTTTGGTTTGATCGTCCTGGAAAGGACATTTGGGTGTATGTCTCTTTTGCCTATATTTTGTGATGACTATTCTCTTAAAGATTTGAGGTGTTTCTGATATAGAAAGGGCAGCAACGTTTTAACTTCTTCGTGGAGTGACTTGGTTCTTAGTTGCTTGGTTTTCAGTTTCTCGTAAATGATCTGTTGAATTTTGAAATTAACTGCTAAGCATAATCAAGAGTCAAAACATGTGTACTCAGCAAAGGCTTGCTAATAAGTTTGTGTTTTCCACTTTGCAAGTCATGTAAGATCTTTAACTTCTTCTTTTTTAATTTTTGGAGTGCTATTACTTTCCAATAGTATCATTACGATGATAGCTGTCATCCTCTTGGAGTTCTCTAGACACAAATGGTCTTATTATGATTGAACTTTGTGTTGGTGTTATTATAATCAAGAATCAAAACATTTATACTTTAACAAGCTGTTTTCTTCATCAAATCATATTGCTTATGCATCTCATTAGTAAGTCAGGAACGTGCTTTGTTTCATGGGGCAAATAGCACATATTAGTGATCACAACCTTTTTTCTATACAGGCGGTAATGAGTTCCCTGTTAATATACATCAGAAGGAACAACTTCGTGACAATGCAGTGTCTATGATGCAATCACAGCAACATTTACCTGTAGGCCCCACTCTAAATAGTTAATACTGTATCAAGTTTTCATAAAGTAGCTAACCAATACTAATTTACTCTTGATTCTCAGGTCGGAAGATCGACTGTTTTCAGTTTGGGAGGTGCTTATTCATCACATCAACAACAGCAGCATGCTCCAATTAATGGTGGTGGATCCTACCTTCCTACTAACACTCAAGATCTCCATTTTCATGGTTCCGAGGTGGTCTATAGTCCCATTACAAGTCTACTTCAATAAATCTTGATGCAAAATTTGTTTCAAATCTGTTTTTTACCTTGCTGATTATAAACTAGAGGTGGCAATTTTGGCCCATTTGTTTATTAATTGGGTCGATCCGAGCTATGGTTTATTTCTAAGGGGTCAGACATCTAAATAAAAAATTTAACATCAAAATGTAACAGTTTAAACAGATTGAAAGTCTGCCAAATTATATTCTTAATCTATAAAGTTCCTAATAATTTTATTTAAAGATTATATTTTTATGGAAATAACACAAATTTTGTAATCGCATCTGACATACTAGTTATTTATCCGAAAAGTTAAATTTACCCGAGAGAAAGTGTCTTGGGCCAACCTGATCAGTCACCCGCCTACTGATTTTCCACCTCTATCTTGAATATTCAGAGCGTTAGTTCTATAAACCTTGTAAAATAATCTAAAGCTGTAACATACTATTTTTGTAGGGAAGAAACTCAGGGATGCTCGCCACTGGATCAAGACCTGTAAACTTATCAAACACAGTATCAGGTGGTGGGACCTACGATCAACTAATGCAGCAGTATCAACACTTTCAGAAACAGTCACAAACACGCCTTGTCAGCCCATTTAGAGACCAGGATTCGAAGTCCCCCCAGTTATCCCAATCTGCTGCTGATAGATTTGGATTGCTAGGGTTATTGAACGTCATAAGGATGAATAATCCTGATTTGACTCCTCTTGCTTTGGGAATTGACCTGATGACACTTGGTCTAAACTTGAATTCCCCTGATAATCTCTACAAGAAATTTTCATCTCCGTGGTCTGATGAATCTGCAAAGGGAGAGCCCCATTATTCCATTCCTGAGTGTTTCAACACCAAACAACCATCTCCCCTAAACGTGAGATTTTCTCAAATTGGGTTATGTTTAAATCTATGATGGGTCGAATGGGTTAAATGGAAAATGGGTTAAAAGTTACACGAAGTGTATTTTATTGCATTAAATCTTCTGAATCATTTTGTAACAAATGAAACATTATTGAAACAATGTAATTATTTAATTCTATTTGACACTAATTATGATGAACTTTTTGAAGAATTAAGTCCCGACCTGCTCATATTGCCACATATACTGGAAAACTCTAGATGCATGGTTCAAGGGGTCTAAATATATCTTTGTTTGTCGCAGCAAGATAGCTTCTCAAGATTTTCTCCTGAGACTTTGTTTTATATTTTCTATAGGTGACTTTTTCTCTCATCTTCCTAAAGTTTGCTTTGTTGTATGCTTTCTGATAGTTTATGTTTACTCTTGTTTTATAGCATGCCAAAGGACGAAGCTCAGTTGTTTGCAGCTAATGAACTGTATGCATCCCTCTCACATCTTTTCAGTATATTTATTCCGTGTTTTTCTCTGTCTTGATTTGTAAATTAATAAAAATCATTGCTCCAAGAAAGCAAAAAAATCCTTTGAACTGCCTGAAATAATTCAGTTTTATCATCCAAGGAAATCCTGTAATAAGTTGTTTTCCAAAAAGTTATATATTGTATTGAATTTGTTTTTCTAAATGTTTATTTGGTATTGTGTTGCAGGCACAATAGAGGATGGTTTTACCATAGAGAGCTGCGCCTATGGTTCTCAAGGGCTCCGAACATGGAACTGCTAGTGAAGACAAGCTCTTATGAAAGAGGTTGTTACTATTGTTTCGACCCCAACACCTGGGAAACAATCCGAAAGGTACACATTATTAAATTTCTATATAATTTCTTTAACATTCTGATAACCAATGTTTTGTAAAAGTTAGGCATGTCAAAATCTATAACTTTTAAGGGGTAGGCGTGTGGCGCAGTGGTAAGCGCCTGACTTACTCTAGGAAATGTCTCAGGTGTAAATCTAATTGATTTTCTACCTTTATCCCCTTTGAAGGCCACTTGCCCAGTAACACGTACTTACAATTAAAAAAATGAGGGGTGTGCTTTTGGTCCAGAATTGTACCAAACAGAAACTAACAAGTGAACAAGAAAATGAGCCAAAGACCTGGAAAGAAACTCATGGTTTAGTCTAGTCAGGAAAAAATAAAAATAAAGTTCTTATAAAACAGGTGTTTATATGTATGATGATAACGAGTTTACTGGCTTTCATTGCAGGACAACTTTGTCGTTCAATATGAAATGGTGGAAGACCGACCTGTGGTCCCCCGTCGTTAGTTTCTAAAGTGTCTGGTAATTTAGTAGGAGAAGTTAACGGGTTATATCTTTTAGAGGTTATACTAGAAGAAGTAAGTAAATCCAAATGGTTGGGTGCATAATGCAAAAAGTTTACAAAGTTATGTTTCAGATTCAATCTCTTTAATTGTTTTTGTTTTAGACTTTTGGTTACAACTTACAAACCTTTAGAAATCACAAAAGATGTTGGAATTTCAAATTGTGTTTTTTTATCGTTGCATTCCTGCTTTAAAAGTTGTAAATCGTGTATTAGACCGTTGGACTCTATCTGCTTGCATGGCTTCTCTTTCCCAAATATAAGTAGGACTATAAACGAGCCAGGCCTGATTCCAACTTAGCGCTCAAGCTCGGCTCCTTTGAGTCCTTACTGATTGTCCAAGTCTGGACTTGGGCTCACCATGGTTATCAATAAACATTTTTATTTTATTTATTGATGTTTTTTATATTTGATTATATTTTTAGAAATTAGGATTGTGTATGTATCTGACTTTTATCATGATAGTATATAGCAAGACTTGGTATGTAGTGCAGGCTCATTAAGGTTTATAATTAATCAAGTTTGGGTTCGAGTTTGTTTATTAAATGAGTTTTAGTTTAGACTCGAGTTCTGTTTAGTTCAAGATAATTCAAAAATTTGTTCGAGTCAATCTTTGGCAAAGTAATTCATAAACAATTTACCCTTAGATATATAGAGCCTGATCCTTTTCATACCCTCACATACAAGAGATTGAACTTTTTGTCTTTTTGATAATGTTAGAGGTCATGGTTTGATCAAATGAATGAATGAAGTGATTTGGGTTATATCAATATAACCAATGTTTTAACACTGGACCAGAAGCTCGGTTTGACCGAATAAACAGGGATCAGAGGAGTAACTGGTTCCCATCACTATGGCTGAACCGCTAATGGTTGAAATAGGCGTGTTATGTTCAAACTGGGTTGAACAGGAAAAACGTTTTGCTATCGAACCAGTTTGCAATGGGTTGCTTTAGTTTTCAATTTAGAGGAGTTCCTGTAGTTTCCCTAGATATAAAGAGCTTGATCCTTTTAATATCCTCGCATATTTCATCTCCTTTACATTCTATATAATGATTATCTTAATATATATAGTTAGTTTAAAACATATATTATCTTCACGTATATCATCGCGATGTGTTTAGTTCTATTTATATTTCAAATTTTCAATATATATTTCATTAAAAACCGAGTCATCTTTTATAAATTCAACTTGATTTTCCTTTTATAACTTTTGATATATTATGTTTTATGAATTCCAACTATACCATTAGGAAATGTTTATATTCATCTATGTTTTCATATTTTTAGTTTCTATTTTTAAATCTAATTACCATCATCATAAGTTTTAAGATCACCAACAACGATATATTGCTACATCGTGAACAACACATGCCCCAATCTCAAAGCAATCTCCATCACAATAACAAAAAAAACTACAAGCTCACCTGGTTTAACAGGTACATATTCAAAACATGCCTAAAGTTATTTTTATGTAATTAGGTCTGATATTACCGTTAACACAAAGGAAAAATATATCACCCGCCGCCTAAAGTTCAATGTTTATCTTCATGGCCATATAATTCTTTATCTCGTAGCTTTATGTTTGTACTTGTATAACTTTCACGTATTTAAATCTGATACTAGTATTAACAATATTTTAATCTTATATATATACAAAATTCTTGTGACACCGCACTAGAAATTCCAATGGTTTAGTTATAGATGTCATGATGAAATTTGAACTCCAACAAAAGCAAATTACTTAACTCCACCAGCAGAGGTTAACCATAAGGATTAAAAGTGCATTGTAGAACCATGTAGAAGCACCCAGGGGCTTGATACCATCTATTTATAAAAGGCTATTTTGCCCCCTGTACTTTGTGTGTATTGCCTTTTTGACCCATGTACTTTTATGTGTTTGAAACTTGTGTCCATGTAACTTCCTTAATGTTACAATTTCATCTTCTAAATTCTAATATATAAAGTGAATAAGTATAAATCTTTCTGATGTTAACTTCAATTCCTATCATGTGACAATGCAATTTCATCTTTAGATAAATAAACTAATGCCAATATGACATTTCATTAGTCAAGCTTTTTTAATACCTAGAAATTGTATAATGGAAAATTTATATACATGGCTATAGTGCAAAGCAAGCAAAATATTTACATTAAACCGATTTTTTTTTCACTAACAAAAGAATGTTAGCGTAGCAAAATGTTCCTTTTGTTTTTATTTTTAGTGTCACATTTTTATTAGCTTTCATTTGTTTTATAAATTATATTTAATGAAAGAGATGGAATGAGAAGCGAGAGAATAACTAATGTGGTGTTGATTTGATTTTTTTCTTCGAACGACAATCTATACTACTCTTAAACTGCGGTAAATTACACCATTGTTTGGGGTTGAAACCAAGACCTTCTTTATAAGAGGCAAAGCCTCTATCAAGTGGACTAGCCCAACATTTGTTGATAGTATTTGTAACAAGGAATGAGAGCAAGGGCGAATGTATGAAGAATGCAGGGGTAGCCTGTGCTATCACTGAACTCTCGTTTTGAAGTGTAATTTTTTTTTTTTAAATTGTTACGTGTATCTGGATATATGTATTGGGATATCCCTGAGCAAAAATTAGAATTCCCACTAAAATAAAAAAGACTCAAATTAATATAAAATTAAAAACCCAAATAAAAATAAGATTAACATCTCATTCAAATAAAAACACAATTTCCCATCAAAATTTGATGGAAAATGTCAACCAAAGTCATTCGATTATTTCTCTCTCTCTCTCTCTCTCTCTCTCTCTATATATATATATATATATATATATATATATATATATATATATATATATATATATATATATATATATATTATTTCATTCTCTTTTATTTACAATCTTAAATACAAAGTATTTTGTTTTATTATCCTTTTGTTTTGTAATTAGTTTCTAACAATTTTCTACTAGTAGGTACACATGCGTTTGTGACGCCATAACATCTTTTCTAATACTATAATAGGTGTCTTTAAATTATTTTATAATTAAATCATACTCGGTATAGGGAATTGTTGATGTTCTCCAAGATCTTAATATCAACGTACAAACGTTGTTTCTCTTGTAAATCTAAATCTTTTAGAACTTGAAGTTGAAGATAAACACTAATTGATAATTTTTGTGAAGTATCAATAAACTTTTATAAACAAACAACTTAAATTTATAAATTTCAAAAAACACTTCAAACTTTAACGTGGCGTATCTACCATGTTAACAAGGAGAACCGAGTTCAAACCTAATTGTGTAAACCGAAGATGAACTATAAAAAACAAAAAAAAAAAAAAAGAATAAAAAAATAAACACTTTAAAAAGTTTTTTATGGAATAGATCTTTTTTATGGCTTTGCACAATAAATTATGCGCAAATCATGTTTGTTTCCCCTTAAGAGTTAAGTCAATAAATCCTCTTTTATAGATGTTGAACTTTTCTTTTGTATATGCTTAGCCAATGTGGGATAACAAACATATCTATACTACTATATGAAGGGACACAATTGTAAATGACGAGTTGTTTGTGCATAAACTTAGGTGACGTGAGCTTCCTGACCCTAATGAATCAAGAAGGGTTCGTTCTTGGCCTACGCCTCAGCTTCCTGAAGATACATAAACTGCCTGATCTGTTGCTTCACCTATAGGTATTGATATAGCGGCTGAACTAACGGAAAGAAAGACAAGGTTTTCCATATACATCTCGGGCAATAGAGCTCGTACAACAATGTCTCTTTCTTCTTCTTCAAATGACGAAAGGGATCTCAAAGCGACTAGTCTGATCTGGTACGATGTACGTTGGGGGTTTTGAGTTATAGTGAGCTTGCATTTTATTGGACTTGGCGAGAAGTGTTAAGAGCAGGCTAAGCTAATGAAGGTAATTGAAGAAACATGAGAAACATGAGAAGTGATATAAACATGGAGTCCTAAATATAAAGAACTCGTGTACTTTTTTAACATATTTTAAAAATAAAAATAAAAATAAATATAAATATGCTAATATAGAGTGAAAAGAATGATTTTTATATGTTTTTCTAACATTTCAAATACGATGAATGATATAAAGAACCAAATAAGAATTATCTAAGCTTCTTTTGACATTCTAAAAACACAGTTTATGATTAAGTAGCCAGAATATATATGTGAATATTTCTTGAGTTTACTTATATTCTAAATATTTAAATAGGTACGACATTGTAACAAACTCTAATTTTAAGATTTACTATGTGTTCTAGAAAACATGGAGACCAAACCCTCTACTTACGTCAATATATGTTCTCTTTAAAACGATAATTAGCATCAATAACCTATCTAATTGACCTTTTATTATACTTAATTAAGAGTTATAAAAAGTACAAAATGGTCTTGATAAATTCTACAAAAAGATATGTAAAAAACAATAAAAATTGACTTGCTTTTTTTTTTCTCTTTCAAATGGTATAAATTTCGTGCCACATCAAAATTTTTAAAATTATTATATCAGATATTATAAATCTTTTTCGGATGCTTACGATACTATATTTAAATTAAAAAAATCAAATCCTATTCCTCAAAAGTCGATACTTAGGTGTTAAGGTAACATGAGATTTATCATTTCAAGTAAGGATTGCAATTTTCAACATAACCCTAAACACGATCTCACAAAATCAAATTTTTGGGTTAACATATCAAATTTGTAAAAAATATATCATGTTAGAAAGTTGATTTGTTTAACTTGTTTAATTAAATATATCGATCAGTCAACTTCTTCAATTTAATTGATCGATGTATTAAGCTGTGTATGTTCTGTTTAACCATATTTTGACATATCTAATTCATTTAAATAAAAGTCATGTTTGGGTTCACTTGATTAACTAGTTTAGTTAAGTAGTTCGATCCGTCAATCTTTTAATGATACTAGTTGAATCACTAACTTGTTTATGACCCGTTTAACCTATTTTACAACTCACCAACCCATTAACGCGTATACTACCCACCAACACGTTTAGATAGACCTGTTAAACATGTCATGTTCAAGTCACATTTTTAAGTGCGTGACAAAAAAAATATATGTTTTAGTTTCGTGTTAAACAATTCAACTCGACACGACTCACTCCCTGTTCACAAGTAGGAGGTGTCATTCGTTTTTTTTATGCGGGTTCGGGTTTCTCGAGTTTTTAGTTGTAGGAAATCAACCCGAAGACCAAATCAAACAAGTAATATTTAATCGGTTTACAAGTTTCGGTTTTTGAGTTTATTCAGTTCGGGCTAATCGGTAATCGGGTTCATGCTAAGCCATTAAGATCTAAATTATTAGTTATCTCAAATGTTTTTGTAAGCAGTATGTATATGATTAAAACACATATATATGTGATTTAACATGTATTACCACAATGATAAAATATAAAATTATTATTATCTTGACCTAAAAGCTTCTTTATATATACGTTCACTTTATTATGCATATTCAAATGTCCAAGTGCATCATATTTTGATTACTACCAAATTTCATAATATAAAACTGAACCACAATAATAAAATATAAAATTTAAAAAACCAAAAATTTTCAAATCTCGTAAACACCGGCTCCCGTTAACTCGATTCTCACATAAGCAACCCAAATACCGCACCATTAACAAAACTCATATTCGGGTAAAAAACACACCCCTATTTTCAAGTGGTGAAAGTTTAAAAAAGTAAACTACAAGGACCAAATCTGCCAACAATCCAAAGACCATTTCTACATATATCACACGCTTATATTATTAACTTGTTTCATCGGCAACAGATATATACACACACACACATACCCTAACGCAGATATTAACCCTTTATGCATATCTTCTTCACAACTCAACAATAACTTCTTCATCTGCAATAATAATATTATTATTCAATCGATGGCGACACCTAATCAAGAAGCAATCGACACATTCATCAGCATCACCGGTGCATCTGAATCGATTGCCATACAGAAACTCACGGTAATTCGCACTTTCGATAGACCTAAATCACGCACTGATCGATAATCTCGCAATTCTTCGCGTTGATCGGTGATACTGTTGTTTTGATTGGTGGGATTAGTGTTGGGAGTGTTAATTTGTGCTTTTGTGTTATCTAGAGCTTGGTTTTTGATTCTGTGGTGGAATGTAGGGGTTTGTGTTTAACTTGACCCTAGGGATTTGTTTTGGTTGTGGTGAATCGATTGATGGTGCTTGTGGGTTTGGTGTGGGATGATGTGATTGATTAGAGCTAGGGTTTGGTTTTGAAAGTAGTGTTTTTATGTTCGTGTGATGATGTGATATTGTTTCGATCAAATCTTTGAATGGTGGTTGTTAGGAAGTTTGATTAAGGAAGCAAGCTTTTTTATTTTTGTCTGTGCTTTGTTGGTGTTTTGGAAAGGAATTTGTTTTGTTTGGGAAAAAAAGTCGAAACGGGAATGGAGAATATCCCAATTTTGAACTGATTAGATCGTAATTGATGGATTTGGGTGTTTTTTTGTACTTAATTTGTTAGGTTGAAGTTGGTCTTTTTCAACATTTGGGTTTTACTTTATAAAGATATATGTGATGAGATGACAAATTGTGAAGATGTTTTCCATGTATGTTTTTTGGAAGTTCATCTTCAGTTTGTGGTAATGTTGGGGCTTGTGTTAATAATTACTGGCTATATATGTTTTTAACCTGTTTTAGTGTGCTATGTAGGAACAATAACTGATAATGTTACTCCTATATGTTCAGAAGGTCATGGGTTCGAGTAATCGAGTCACAAAAACATATCTGTAAATGCAATGGGAGGGCAATGTATAAAGTTTTTTTTTTTTTTTTTCATCTCTTTTGGATCCACGTGGTTTTTCTTTGAAGCTTTAGTGTCAAGACACATAGAAAGTAAATGGGTTTTATTTTCATGATCTGAAAGAGGGAGTGAAAAGTTTTGATGGTTCTTTTTCATACATACTGTTTAAAGGCCTGTGATGATATATTGATATCAATTAATCACTAAATCAGATACATTTGTTGAATCTTGTCAAGGTTCAAAATTTTGTACACTCAGCCTTATGTATGGACATTCAGTGTGCTTATTTTCCCTTTTATATTTTCCTAAGATAAACACATCACATCTTGATTTTCCCTTGATTTTGATGAAATTCCTGATATCAATAAATCACTAACCTAATACATGAAGTAGAAGTGAACACACCATGCCTTAAGATCATGCCAATGAATCTTTAGGAAATTCTTGCTATTAATAAACTCCCCTTCGTTTTCTCGGTTCACTTTCATCTTGTGGCTCCCACGGTTATGTGAGCAGATGTGCATATGTGATTCTGTCCCATTACTTGATGTTAGGATGTAGGTGAAACCTACTTAACGGATAGTGGAGAAATTGGAACTAGAAAATTTGACCTGTTATCATTAATGCATATTCAGTAGGTTTCAGTAATGAAATTTCTATTCAAAAGGTTCCTACATGTCAAGATTGGTGGAACGTTTTGCTTTTATGGCTTTGCTCTTTATTTAATTGATGCCTCTCTATCTTTTTCATGTGTGCTTTGGCTCTTAATAACTGCTCTGTTTTTGGGATTGGGGTTAAATGGATGTCGGTTGTTAATATGCATTTGATGCTAGTTAATATGAAATATATATTGGTTGTTTATATTAAAGATTAAATATTGATGGTCAACCAATACATGTCATTAATTGACACGAGTATCATTGTTATATTCTTAACTGATATTCCTTTTCTGTGTCCGTACGTTGTAATTGTGCTTTATTCCAAGTGTATATGCATATTAAGTATGCATAATGCACTTACTTAGTCAATTCTTGTCTTTATACAGTATACACACACATATTCTTTTCTTTATACACACGTGTATTCTTGTCTTTATACACACACATACGCTTATGTCTATATATATGTGTGTGCGTGTACAAGTCATGCATTTCTTCATGCCTATATCCTTGGGTGACCTTTGTGTTACCATGCACCTCAGCTGCTACACAACAACACATGATAATCAGAATTTTCTTATCGGCATATTGAATGATGTGGTTACCGGGAAGTAATTGCTATGTGTTATTTTTCATCACACTTAAATGGATATGCTTTGACTGAAGAAATTCATTGGCTAGTATCTACTGGCTTATTTGATATAGTGATATACCTGCCCGAATTTTCGTATTTAGAAATTAACTTCTTTTTTTGGTCTTTATCAGGAACATGGTGGGGATCTCAATGAGGCTGTCAATGCACATTTCACCGAAGGAGATAGAAACATGTTAGTTTTCTCCGTTATTCATTAATTTCAAATGGCACAGAACAACAAAGACTAATCATAGGTTTTCTATATATATTTTTTATTTTTTTAAACCTTCATCTTAATTTTTGATGTATTTTTCAATACCTTTCAATTTTAGAAGACATGAAACGTCTGTTGCTGCTCCACAAGATGATTTCATGGACATGGATGATCCAATTCAAAGTGCATCTAACAGACCTCCTTTTTCACTCTTTCCTTCGGCTAGAGATATGAACCCTTTCTCTATTCTTGACCCAAACTTCACCAGAAGTATATTTGATAGCGGGCCAGGGTTCAGAAGTGGTGAACCATTTGTCTCCCATCCAAGAGAAGTGAGACAGATACCCATTGAGGTCAAGGATGGGCCTAGCTCCACTACTGAATCCGAACGTTCTGGACATGCTCCTAGAATTGAGGATGTCACCGAGACTGCAACAGAAAATGTACCTGAAACTCGTGGGCATGTTATTGTCGACGAAGATGATGATGATGATGATGATTTTCCAACTTCTGATCTGAGACCAAGTGCTCCACAAATTACTGATTTACCCGATTATGGTATTGAAGAAGAAATGATTCGGGCTGCAATTGAAGCTTCCAAACAAGATTCGCAGATGGGTCTAGGAGATGAAGCGCCACCTCAACCAATGCAATCTCAGTTGGAGGATCCTGAATTGGCAAAAGCAGTCTCTTTATCTTTAAAGGTTTATCCTTTTTCCTTTAACCTTTTCAGTATGTGATAAAACACTTGTTATATATTCTCTACTTCCTCCTTAACATTGATCTTTTCCAGACCGCTGAGCAAGAGAAAGCCTTACGGCAGCTAGGATCTGAAGTGGGACCATCAGAACCAAGAAGCTCAAAGTTAGCTGATATGGAAGAAATGGAGACACTGACATCACTAAATGGAAGGTAAGCTTCTAATCATTTATACTAGATATGGGAAAGAGGGGCAGGGCCTGGGTAATGGGTCACTATGGGTTTGGGTCGATACAAAATTTGTTTTTAGTGCGGGCTGTATTGGGACAGGTTTTGGTTGATACAAGTCTTTTTTAGGGCGGGCTGTATTGGGGCAGGTTTTGGTTGACCTGCAAATACCTTTTTGTCCATTTTATAGAAAATTATAAGAATTATTGAACTTGATAATTATGATTAGAAAAACATTATCTTTATAATACTAATCTGTATCTTTAAAATATAAGACATAGGAGGATATAATCTGTTTGCTTGTTTGATCCATTTATAGATTAAAACACAAGCTAAACAAACGCATACGCATATAACTGGGTTGAAATTGTCAGCCCTAGTTTATAATATACTCGTCCATTCAATATTATACGTTTTGCTGACATTTTTAAAACTGGGACCCACAAAATGAGAGTGTTAAATAGTTTCTTTGTAACCTAAAATAGATTGGATGTGGGGAGCTCATCAATTCCGGATGAAGTTGAAGAAGCAGAAGAACAACCTCTGGTTAGAAACAGGAGTCGGCTTATGTCCGCTCGATCTATTGATTCTGCTGAAGACATTGAAGCAGTAGACTTAAACTTACCATCAAGTCTTCAACAACCACTTAATACCAATCAACCTGAGAACAATAGGAGTGACTTCCCATCTGATGAAGTATTATTTTACACTAAATCCATTTTAACTAATACCATCTGGTATCGTATTACATACGAGAGTATTCTTTTATAATATTATTATTTTTTTAACAGTGGGGAGGGATCTCATCTATGGAACATGATGAAGCAGTCATGCTTGAGGCTGCACTCTTTGGTGGAATTCCTGAAGGGAGCGGATATCGTGTACCATTTGCACCACATCAATACATGCAGAATGGCTTAGATAGAAATCTTGGACCTTATCCCAGGCCAACACCTCGTCCTCCATCACCATCTCTAACTGCTCAGCGTCTAATAAGAGAACAACAGGTAAATATATGGAATATGGACATATGGTTAATCATCTAATACATAATTGCAGTCAGCTTTCTAAAACATTCTGTATTTGTATCTATTATTTGATGTGATTTGTAACAACTGCACACAGGATGATGAGTATCTTGCATCACTGCAAGCTGACAGAGAAAAAGAGTTACTAGAGCAGTCAGCTAAAGAAGCTGCTATGGAAGAAGAAAGGCGTAAGGAAGAAGAAGCGCGTATAAAGTTAGAAGAAGAACAGGTGACTTTTGTTTAAAGTATTTCTTCAGTAAATTGTTTATGCTAATTGGAGGGTGCCCTCTCTTTTATAGCCAAAATCTTCTTTTAACTCTTTGTTGCCCTAATTTATGTATAATTTTTTTTACTTCTCATGCTTTTTTAACTTTTATAAAGTCCAGTGTACCTACTTTTACCTAGTACACTACCCGCACTAAAAACATATAAGATGCCAAGTCAGCTTGAGACTTCTTTATTCAAATAAAACAACGAATAATGACAATTAATGCCTCATTCCACCACTTGTTTGTAGATATATTATGGGCTTGAGCTAAGTTGGATGTTAGTGGTTTATATACCTACGGTTATGATTTAAATATTTAATGCTAGTAGTTTATTCTATAATGCTAATTTGATTCCATCTGTTTACTGATTTTAATATTAGTGTTAGATTGTCAATTGTTTTTTTGATTTCATCTGGGTGCCTGAACGGTTATTCATGTAAACATCAGTGTTCTCTAATGTTAACGATACATTGTTAAAAGTTCTATATGCTTCTTTGTACCTGCTGTATGTGTCCAACGCACATACATACATATATATATACAAATCCTTACATATGGAAGTAGGATCAAATACAAACTTTATTTTTTGTAAAAACTGTGAGTACCAAAGTGCTATTATAAATTAACTTAGTGCTATTATAATAGTAGCATGAAAGTATGTGTTTATACACAAACATAGCATTGTGAAAATATCATAATAGCACCGAGTTATTTATATTAACACTTTGATTCTCACAGTTTTTACAAAAAATACATGGTTTGTATCGGAAGCAACCCCCTTACATATATGTGCATATACAAACAAATATATATAAATGTGCATACATATACATACTGCATATATGCATATAGATATGTACACAAACAGTTACACACCTTTATACACATGCATACCATAAAAATCATACCTCCTACAGGCCAAGACATGCATACACAATTACACATATATACGTAGATATACATACAAAGAATCTTTTGCTTAGACCAGCACCTGTGCCCTGGCTTTTTCTGTTTTCTTAAATTTCTGGACCTTGGTGCTCTTCATGTTTGCAGTAACACTGGTTTGTTGCTGGATCTATCAATGCAATATTTTGATAATGCTACGACACAATTTAGTTATCAAGTAGTAATTATTTGTTGTTTTATGATCTTATTCTTTCCCCTTGCAGGAACTGGAGAGGCAGTTAGCAGGAAAAGAAGCATCCCTTCCTCAGGAACCTTCATCTGATGATGAAAATGCTGTCACGCTTCTTGTGCGCATGCCTGATGGAAGCCGCCGAGGACGCCGATTTCTCAGGACTGACAAGTTACAGGTATACTTTTCTAAATTGTAAATCTTTTGTGTTAACCTAACTACCATACTTTCCAAAATGCCAAACTCAAGGGCACTTTAGTACTTTTAGCAATGTTATGATCAAGCGATACACATACTTTGTTGAATTTGTATCCTCTTAATTGATTTGTTTAACCTTCTTTTCATGGCAGCATCTTTTCAGCTTCATCGATATTGCCCGAGTGGTGAAGCCTGGCACATACAGATTGGTAATTCTTTACCCTTTTTTTAAAACATTTTCAAATTTTCCTTTTTTTTCAGCTCATATGGTCGCTCGTATATGATACAGTCCGGTATATCCATTCATAAAATTGAGTTAAACAAACTTTCTGATATGACACTCTCTATCCTCATATTTGTAATATGCTTGTCTAAATATAAAATTCTCATAAAGAAATAGCTTGTTGATTGTGATTACAAAAGTTATATATGTCTAGTAATGACCTCTTTCTTTAACTAAAATGATTTATGAGATTCTATGCATCAAATATACACTTGAACTGCTTTTGACTGGTTCCACACGTCGACCCATTTGATTTGTTTCCTTATAAGCTGACTGTTATTGTTGTGCTTGTATGCAGGTGAGACCCTACCCTCGCCAGGCATTCAGTGATGGAGAAAGTAACTTATCGTTGAATGAACTTGGTTTAACTAGCAAACAAGAGGCCTTATTTCTCGAGTCTATTTAAAATATGGTATGAAAATAGTTTATTGGTCAGAAAAACATAGATACTAAAATTACATATAAACTTTGTTTGTCGTTCATGGGTCATGGTCTGTTGGTCTGTATTAACGAGTCATAGAGCTTGATTTCTCGAGCTATTCGACGGTTTGCACTCGTTACATGGTGAGTTGGGTTTGTCACAACTATATTTACAGATTTGGTCTGGTATCTTTATATAACCTTATTATGCATACCGTTTGGTCTACTCTGTTCTTGGTTGTCATTGCAACTGAACTATTTCATTCTTTTTGTTTCGTTTGATTGAAACACATCGACCTATCGATCCTTTTTGTTATATGTGATCTTCATGGTGTTTCAGATGGGTCGACCATCGATCAGATGAGCGCATATACCCGTTGATACACAACTGGTTTGATGTTCTCAAACAGTGTTCTACAAACAGCTTGTCTAAAGTTAACGTGCTTGTGAAACTTCTAATATACTGAGCTGCTAACTCTTAAATTGAAATTGATTAGAATTTGATGAAGTGATATTTAATATTTTCATATGAGAAAACTATACAATCTTATTTTAATAAATTTAATGGTTACTAGGTTATATTTTTTTTTTTAAATCACAAGTACGTGTATTTTAAACAAACATTGGTGCTTTAATATACAACATTCAGTTTACTAACTTTTTGATTTATTTTTTAGAAGAACTTTAATATATTAATTTAGGTTTTTTCTATTAAAATTAATAAAGTATAACGTTCTTTTTTAATAACCTTAACTCTCTCTAAAATCATTATTTTAAATACTTTTCCTAGAAAACAGTTACTAGATTTTTTAGTGGGAATGAGAACATAAAAGTATATACGTTTCAGGTTTTTCTTGTGAAGAAAATATTCTAGAAAATTTTGTTCGGTACAACCTAAGAAAGCATATTCGAAGAAGTAAAGTAATATTTCCTTATGGGTTATTTTTTTTAGATTTCTAAAAGATATCTTCAAAGTTTTTCTTAACTACAATTATAGAAACTTTATATTAACAATGTCAACGAATCTATACTAATTTATACTAATAAAGCAAAATGTCTTAAATGTCCATAAGACACATGATATATTTTTACATTTTTCACCTATGCTTCACCAATGATTTAAAAACGTGTCATTACTAGAATGAAAGTTAACTATTTAATAATATATTAAATGCTAATTGATTATTTATATATTTTCCAAATTATAAACAATTTTTTTGATAAGTTAAAAACATGCTTTTTTAATTAAAAACATAAATATTTTAAAAACAAAATTTTATGGAATATGAAGTTTTTAATATGAATGAACTTTAAAAAATGACATTGTTTAAAAAAAACATTAGTTAGATTGTTTAAAAAAATTTAAGCAAAATTTTTCTAAAGACAAAAGTTTAAAGAAATATTGTTACTGTTTTATTACCTATAATAGTTAATTATATGCAAATTCAATCATGTTTCATCTAAAAAATATTATATAATTTTGAAATATTAATAAGTAACTATTAGTTTAACACATTCGTTATGTGAAAACTTGCGTTAATTTAACACGTTTGTTAACTTTATTCTGTTATGCATGTTGACATTATTTTTGTTTTTTTCGTTTGTTTGATATCTTCTCTTCGAGTTCGAAATCGAAGTGATAACCACTAGTATATTATTTGAATTCGGGTTTTCGTATTCAAGTTCGTGGTACAATTACCTGCGCAACGCGCATGAGAGCATTTCTAGTTTTTTTAAATTTAACATTATGACTCTCATCTTTTATCCAGTTTGACGACCGACAACAATAAACTAAAAAGGTTGGTGATTGGCGGGTTAAAAAAACTGAAATTCTTTTTGTAGTTTTTTAAATTATATTAAATTTTCTAGCCCTTTTAGATATAAACTCTTTAATGAAATTTCTGTAATCAATTTCTTTCATAAATCTATTTCAATGGACAAAATAACTAATGCATTTAATTGTTCTTGTGATATCCTAGATCTTAGAAAAGTCTTTAACAATTTTAATTTGGAAAGACTTATTTCTACAAAGAAACGTATGGAGGAATCATTACATAATTGATAATTCTATAAGCAATATATGTATATGAAAAAGAATTAAACTTTACAATATAATTTCAGTATATTGATAATTATGTTACATTTTAAGTGTATAATATGTATTATAATTTTTAGTTTTTCAAATAACCATTAATATCTAAGCTAATATCATTATTCAAGGATTATATAAGATCAATACCATGTTGTTTTAAATTACTATATATCATAAAAGGATTTTAACTTTTTAATGTTGAATAGAAAACCATAAATTCTTCTAAAATCATTAAATGATCACATATACTTTTGATGAAGTAATAGTCTGAGTTACTATATATAAAAGGTAATTAGTTTTTAATACTGCTTTAGGAGTATTAATAGTATCATTACCAGTATTTTCATCAAATTTACGAAAGGCACAATTTTCATGTTGTTTCGTATATTGCGTTTTCAAATCTATCTTCTCTATACTTTCAATAAAAGACAAAATCATTTATATTTAAGGTTCAAACATTTATCTTAACACTCATCACCTTCATAATTTGAGACAACAAATGAATACACACCTAGATAAAGAAACCAACTTAAAAATGTCAGAAAATGGTAATCTGTAACAACTCAAGAACATCACAACGATGACCTTTACAAGAATATCTCAAACAACTTGTTTCAGCCAAACATAAAAAGACACAAATATAAAAAAAAACATCTATTAAAATTAATTAAATTATAAAGTAGCAATAAAATAATGAGTTTGGTATAGAAATGAAAAAGAATTGTCTTTTTCAACAAAAAAACAACACACGATCAAAACACCACAATGCTATAGTTCCTTTATGTACCCTTTTCATCATACGGCGGTATGAGACATGAAAATTTGAAAGAAAAAAAAACCCTAAGGCTATGACACCTTCACCATAGGCCTTCGGTGCATGCACACAACCATTGTTACTGATATAACAACATTAAAATTTATGGTTAATTCATAATTTCTCCTAAGATCATTGGTTTTGTTATGATTTCAATCAATCAGCTTCCTCATTTGTTAATTGAATTTTCTTTAAGACACCAATGGAAAACTCACATAAACATCAAGATTATTCTGATTTCTAACGTCAAAACACCTTGAGGGTTCAAGAGGGTAGCGCCCCTTGATCGGTTTTTTAAAGAATCCTAAAAGGTTGTATTGTATTTTTTTGGAATCACATTACTTTGCAAAGATCCAATATAATCGAAACATCTGTAACATAGTATGTACTATGTATGAGAACAAACAAAAATAGTGGGAATTTCTCTTGTGGATAAATTATTCTACCTTTGAAACTTTTGTATTATGGACAAGCTTTTAATGTAAGTAGCAATCTACTGATACTTATACTATTTTGAGCATTTTATTATTCTCATATTACCACATACCACGTCACACATGCATGCATAAATAATCCATTTTCTCTATGGAAAATTCACTTAAATTATTAATGCCAAAACAAAAATATTACGGAGTTAAAAGAGAAATATCCAAATACATGTCTTATTATTTTCAATAATCCATACTTCATGTAGTTCCAAAATAGGTGTGAACTTTTGATACGGTAACGAAGCAACATGAAATTACGGGTTTTTGTTTAGTCTAAACAACGGACACATTTAGCTAAATGAATTGTGTTGGCATCAAATGACAATGGATTCGCGTGTTGACCTGCTCATTTTTTAATTCAATTTAAAAAAGTATGTTTTGTGTCGTGATTAAAGTTCTAAATGACCAGTTTTAGTAAAAACTATGTGATCAATAGGAATAACTGGTTAGCAGGAAACGACGTTCATGAGGATGACCAACCATCGATAGTAACATGGTTCATACTGAAGTTTCTACTTAAAGAAGCTAGAATTAACCACCGATTTTTTAGTCTGCAAATTGACACCCTATTTCATTAAGCTTTGTGTCATTTCAACAAAATGATGTGAGGATTTGCTAGATTTAAAACAAAATTTTGGTCTATTTTTTGGTACACGGTTTTTATAACACAAGCATATACATCAATTCTTAACTTTTATGAGTTCTTCAGTTGAAATTTCAATTAACACAAAGAAATACTTCGATCTGAAAGTGATAACATGATTCATAAAAATCACCCAATAATATATCCACAATATATAACCTACAAGAACACACATGGAAGTTACACAAAAATCATACCCTAAATCAACAATTAATGCAATTTTATCTTTTAAGGTGTGATTCCTTTAATTCAAGAATGAATTGAAGTTCACTCATAAGAATAAGTAGCAGTAACTTATGTCTGATTCCATGTTATACAAAACAAACGGTGACACATATCCATCTCGCCGATGCCTTTCAGTCTAGTAACATCTGATATTTATCTCCATTAAAGTACGTATTACGGGTTCAAATCCTACAATAACATTACTTTTGTGCCATTAATAATAAACATGATGAAATACTTATTTTCACATCTTATTGAAACTGATTTAAATCACATATATTATATGAATTATATTTAGTGCGAATTTTTTCAACCTATAAGGTGGATTTTAGTCATTTTACCATCTTTGATATTCAACAGATAATTTTGGGATTATGAAAGGTACATCACTATTGTGACATGCATTAATCAAAATATGTGCTTTAAACTTAAGCAAAATAAGGAATATATACACACAATCAATTTATTATTTATGCAAATATGAAAATGACTTAAGTAGTCCCTTGAGGCTTATAAATAGATGCAACACCCATGACACAAATATTCAAACAACATCAAACATTAACTTGCATTGTTGTATACTAATATCACTTCACACTAATTAACAATGGCAACAACCGCGGTTCGCGTGTTTGGCAGACCAATCACTCAAGGAACCCGAGCCCAACGGGCCCAAGCGGCCAAGAACGCGCAAAACGCCGATGGTAAGCTCGACCAGGTGCTGCAGGTGTCACTCCAGTCTCAAAAGGCTGCAGCGGGACGCGTTGCAGCCACTGTTAGCACCACATTTGGTAGGGTCTACAATGCCACTGGTGACCCTGTGACTTATGTGGGCGCACACGATTGGCAGGGGAACGTCGTTGGGCAGTACCCGGTGACCATCGAAAACGGGCAGTGGGCGGTTTTTGAGCACGTTGGCACGCGTGGCTCGAACCGCCAAGGCTCGGTTGCTGCTGTTGTGTACAACATTGAGGATTGTAGTGATGCAATGATCTCTTGGAACAACCCTTGGAAAACTGCCACTAGTGGAAACAACACTGTAAGTTTATTATCAACTTTAGTTTTTAAATAATAACAAAGCATTTTTTAACAGAAATATCAAACTCAAACCGACTCGTGACTCGTGAGTCTGAACGAGTCTTTTGTTTATATAATTTGATTTTATATATTTAGTATATCTTTATGTAATATGTATTAGTATATATAAAATTATGATAAAAATAATTAAATATATAGTATACGAAAATGATAATCATAAAGCTAGCAATCTAATGATAATAAAAAAACTTAACGTTTCTATACTTATTAATAAAACAATATCTTTAGTGCCACGTATCGTTTTCTTAAGCCTCCATTTTTTTAGTTTCCCGCTTAAAAATGTATCCATCCTTATTATTAGTCATAATTCATTTGAATAAAAATAATTATTACTATAATTATAAAGTGAGTTTTTTCCCTTAAATAGTGTATATAGAATATTTATTTACCATAATAGGTGTTTAAGGAATTGATTTTTTCTCTCACTATAATGTTGTTAGTTAAATGTATTTCACTTTAAATAATATTATTTAAAAAGTAGTCAAGTACAAAGATTAATAAAATTATAAAAACATTTGGTGCATCTGTCGTGATTAAAAACAAAAAATTTTTCTAAAACTTATTTTGGTTTTTTTTAATTCACTCAAACTTAATTTTAAATCATCTTTTTATATAGAAAATTGGATTTTTTAACTATAATTTTATTTCGATTTCACAGAAAAGTAGACATATTTGTTTTTTTATTCTTTTTCAAATATGTATTTCTTGAAAATATTTTAAGTAGCTTACAAAATATAATAAGAAAAACTATTTTTAACAAAAGATGCACTCTTTAAAAATATTTTATATAAGTATCATGACGGAACAAAAAAAAGTTAATGGTTTATTTTTATTTTATATTACGAATTATAAATGTAATGCTCAATTACCGATGTCATGTATGTTGCAAATATACTTCCAGCAACAACAAGTCATGCCGTCTTGTGAGCCACTCGGGACTGACTCGCTAAAAACTCTAATTAAGCTTAGCTTAAACAAGCTCGAACTCATTTTACGACTCATTTAATAAATTGTTTTGAGCCCGAGATTAATATGTCGAGATCGAGTCGGCTCGCAAGACGAAACTAGCGTTGTATGTATATGATGTTTATTTTATCTTTTATGTATATGCTTATATAAATGATTATTGCTATAGATAAATTTATGTTTAAAACAATTATATAATTTATATCGTTATTTTAAAAAATTACATAAACCATTTACTTTCATAAAAATATATTTTCTATATAATAACACGCATTCTATAAATAAATGTTAAAAAATATTGATGAAATAGTATTAATATTTTTGTATGAGAAAACGTTATTGAAAAGGTTTTAAGAAAACCTTCATAAAAAGAACTATAAAACATTTTTTTAAAATCATGAGAGATGCTAAATTGGTTTTTATTTTATTAAAACTTTATTCTTTTAATTTTAATTAAATAACATTAGTAAAAACAGAAATATTTTTATCCAAACATATTATGAATAAGAAAAATTAACTTTTCAGTAAAAAAACCATTTTGGTAAATATTTTTTAAAACATTCATTTTGTTAAATTATTTTTCTACCAATACTATTTTGAAAAAAAACTCATTATAAAAGACATTGTGATGGTTTCAAAATAAAACCGTGAATGGATTGCATGTTATAGTTGACTGTTTTTTCACAACTAAGAACAAGTTGACTCTATCCAACAAACAAATAATATAATGAGTTTTTACATGTTGTATTACACTAAAATTGTGAATTAAAACGTGTTGAATTCTTGATTATTCAAACAAGTAATTAAAGGTTTCATAATTCACTCGTCCTATGCAATGGAAAAGAAATCTCATACGCGTCTTCTATTTCAAAACAATTTTACATATTTCATCAAATCAAGGGTCTCAAATAATCAATTCAGGATTTCGATTTCACCAAATCATGATATCGATTTTCAAATGTAAAGATGAACCATTTCATATCCTTTTCAATTTACAAGCATATCATGGTTTCGATTTACCCCAAATCATATTATGTTTCAAGTTCAACTCACCGATCCTTTTACGCTTTCATTGATCTATTTAATATCATTCACACCCCAAATTTTAAATCACAATAGCTTTCTGCAAAGTTTCAATTCAATGCTCATATATACAAATCTCGATTGCAACAGTAGTAGTGGTCTGTACGATTCAAGGATTTTGATTTTGATTTCAATATAAATTTTAGTATTTTGGTTTTTTAACATCAATTTGACTAATTTATGTTTTTGTTTATGAAAGTATGGAAATTTGATTTAGTTTTAATTGATTAAGGATGAAACTGATTTATGTTTTTTATCAACAATTTTTTTACATAAATGGTCCATGTGGTTTAATAAAATTACATGTTTGGTCCCCAAACTTTAGAAATCAAAAGATAGTCCAAACTTTTGTGTAATCATTGCATGTTTGGTCCCTGACACCGATTCAAGCTCTATGTTGCATTATCTCGAGCTATAAGTAGACATGAATTAAAATGATTAATATTAGACAATGATGATAAAATTACAAACATAACATTAAATTTTGTATATAAAGAAGTTTTCGGATCTTTATAGACTAGAAAGCGTCGTTTGAGTTTAGCACCATGTTCAATATAATTTAATTATTACCAATTTCTTATTTATAAGTTAATTTTATTTTATATTATACATTATTTAGACTTATAAGCATTGATAAAAAAAACTACTAATATTAGATATAGATGATTTAAAAAAATTAACATAAAAATAGATAGACAAAGTATTAACAATAATATTATTACTTACAAACCTTTTTAATTAAAAGCAGTTTTTAATTATTGAACCCGTGTATTACACGGGACTTTAATCTAGTACCGTAATATACAAACTAGAGATAAAATAATAACTAATAATTAAACGAACTCGTAAAGAATGATATATATATATATATATATATATATATATATATATATATATATATATATATATATATATATATATATATATATATATATAATACGGAGGGAGTTCAAATGAAAACGAAGAGAAATTAAGAAAACTAATAAACTAAATCACAGACTTTATAAATAATAATCAAATGTAATAGATGATAAACTTTGCTAATGCTTATTTTTCCTTCAGCATGATACCATCTTAATCAAATACTACTTTTTTCTTGTAGTGACATATAATAATGTATCAACACCAGATTGAAAAACTGTTTACAAATGTTGCAGGCTTATTGTGAGATGAATGATCCTGGATACTTTGATAACTGTAACTGGGATGCAATCTACGAAAAGTTGATGGCTTCGGGTACGAAAAGCGAAACAAGTATGGAAGGTTACGCTACGAAAGTAAGCATCGATGAAGGAAGCAACACTCCGTCTTACAGCGTCTACTTCTATCTCGACATCTAGATCGTTTAACGCGATCAACGGGGTTAAATAAGGCTGTTACACTACTTAAGCCAATGTGATCGTAACTCGAGTCTGTGTGTGCTTGTAATAATAATAATAATAATAATAAGCCAAACTTAGTAGGTGATGTTTGGCTAAAAGTGTTACATAAATAAAACATTGTGTTGGTATGTATTTTACCAACACTAGTGAAATTATAATGTTTTACATGTGTCAAAATGTTATGTTTTTTTTTTTTTGTGTTTTTTATTTTCGTCCTAGTGATAAAACCGAAAGAATCATGAAACGCTCAAGTTTTACGATCTTTTAGATTCGGAATTAATACGATTGCAAAAATAATAGAATAAATAAATGTATATATTTAAAATTATGAATATCGCTCACAATCTTGTGGAAAAACTAAACGTAAAAATAAAAAATATATATTTGTCACGAACCAGACGCAAATATTATCCATGAAAATTAAGTGCTATGTAACTTGAAAGAATATATTTGAAATTTGTTTTGGCGTGCTTATTTTAATAGGTATTTAATTTAAAACCGAGTTATCATGATAATGTACAAGTCGTTGAAGCAACCAACATACAAACCGTTTAAGGTGCTTCAAGATTTTGTTTATAGAAGTATGGGTTTGCCGTTTAGACATGTTTGTTTTTATCAACGTTTTGACGTGATTTTTCCACACAGTTAATACGTACTAATGTACAAGTCGTCAAAACCAAGTCTTATATATTTAACACGCTAGTCGTAGCAACGCGAGGGCTTCATCCACCGGTATGCATAAATGCTTGATATATGGATACACTTTTTCTATACATTTAGTAATCTCAAAAACTCCCAATGTTACCACCTAAATTCTAGATACATTTTTTTCCACACAGTTAATATTAATTTATAAGTCGTCGAAATCAAATCTTATAGATACACTTTTTCGTCAACTAGTTTGTCCTCCCCATTGGAGATGATGCCATGGTGAATTATTAACCAATAATACTAATAAAAGGGTATGCAATCTAGCGGTATCAAGGTGTGTAATAAAAATGTTAATCCTGAGATGGATGAGGATTCAGGTCACACTGTGTATATTTTTCTTTTTAAGGCTTTTACAAATCGCAAAGTTTAGATTGATGGTGGGCTTGAGCCCAAAAGTAACTATTATGATATTGGGCCCATATGTTTACACATGCCAGTATGCCACCATGGCATTGTTTATGGGTTTGAATCGAATATATTTTGGGCTTGTTGAATTTGGATATTTATAAAAGAGAATTTGAATCATTATTCTAGTTAAAATCAGAAATTCAGAATAACTGACATTCGAATTGCGGTTGATCAAATAAAACATAAAAAAAAGATAAAATATAGATATAGAATTATTATATAAAGGATGTATATATGTAACAAATAAAAAAGTGTTGATATGTTTTGGATTTCGGGTTCACTTGGTCTAAAATCACAAGTTCCAATTCGATTTGAAAGATAAAAACTGAATTCAAATAAGTTTTTTTAACGGCTAAATGTTACCCTATTTATCTTACACCACAACTAATTTACTGATACTTGTTATAGATTCAAACCCTTAAACTCAAGGGGAAATTCACCACTCTAACTCCAAATGGCTTTGACATTATACCCAACCTCCCACCTGAATTCAAATTAGTTTTCATGCTATACGCAAAATTTCAAAAACCGAATTCAGACTTTGATTTTTTTCAAGTTTAATCCAAGCACTGAACATCTAGCACCTACAATCTCCGACAAACACAGAACAACTCATGTAAGTATTCAAACTAACCATCAATTATTCCAAGACTCACCAACAATCAATATCATCGATGTCAGGTTACCTATTCGAGTCATATTAGCCACCTCTAGTGGCCATGAACGAGTATGATTCGACCGGTGATGTGTAGTAAACATCACGCCTGATTAAAAATTAAAAATGTCAAATTTGGTGATGGAATGTGTAGGGGTATCTTATGACAAACCAAATTGGAAGTCATACATGATTCCATAAAGATTTCACGTGTGATAATCACATAGAGCTAGTGGAGTAACTAAAGTAGCGATGTTAGTAAATTTACAACTACAATTCACTTTATTCCTTTGAAAAAATTGGTTTATTCTTATGTTTTTTAAACAATAAATATTTATTACTTTTTATCTTCAAAGGGTCCATTTAGTGGAAAAAGGGAATTTTCTAGAACAACAAAAGAAAAGTGTGGAGTTGTGAATATATGTAGTGGAGATTGAGTGCCTAAGGTATCTTATTCTTGTTACATTTGTTTTTTACGAAAGAAATTTGGTTGTAGATGTGAAATGAAAACCACTTTGGTCCACTTTTTTTGACAAAATTTCCCTTTTGTAATATAATATTATAAAGTTATAGGAAAAAAAAGTTTAAGTGGTAAAAACCTATAAACTTTTAATTAGTTAATTACACGGATAGTCCTCATGAATGTTAATATTTCATCTGTAGTTATAAGCTTTGAGAAATGATAATCATGGTTTTAATTGTTTATCAAATTAAATCTTATGGTATTTGACATTATATGGACGTTAGTTTTTTAACCTCTTTTTAGTAAACACTATATCCTTGTTAATATTTATTAGAGTTAAGTTCGGTTTTGCTTCATGTGTTTTGAAAAAAATAACAATTTTTCTTCAAAAAATTTAAAACATCAATTTACCTACAAAAGTTTCATAATTTGTTTCACTTTTGCCAAAAAGTTTCATTATTGTTTCAACTTGAATCGAAAATATTATAAAACTTTTGGACTGAATTTGAAACAAAATATGAATTTGGATGTAAATTGATGTTTTTAATGTTTTGAAGAAAATGATTATTTTTATCAAACCTTAGAGAATTAAATTGAAATTAACTCTATTTATTATTACTATTAATTTTTTTCTCCTCTTCTTCATAGAAGGTGGCCGAAAAAAACGTTCTTATAAGTTTTTAAACACGAAGAAACAAAACAGTATATCACTTTCTTCCTTTCATTTTATGGGTTTTTAAAATCCTCAAAGGAATAAAACGTGTTTTTAATTTTTTATCTATTAGAAGAATGAGGGGAATGTTACAACAAATAAGTAATTTACATTTTTCAAAGACTTATTATAAAATTAATCTCTTAAAAAAGGTCAAACAATATACTTTGTAGATATTATATTATAATCTTATTCAGGGGTTTTATATATTTTTTACGTTTACTTTTTGGTTTTGAAAGTTAAAAGTCATATATTTTATTAATGTTATTATTTTATAAACTTACACTTGAATCGACTCGTTTGTAAACAAAGCCCAAACCAATGTATTTTCACTCGTGGCTCGCTCGTAAGCTGACTCTTTAATTCGCTCGTTTAGTTAAAGTCTAAATTATAATTTATATTGACTGTAACCCAAAATTATAATGTATCATCTAATCTCAAATTTCACTATTGATCCGGTGTTTAAATATGTCATAAACATATAGTTAATTTGATATTTTTCTAATAAATTATATCTTATAATTATAGAAAATAATTACAGTCCATAAGATACGTTTCTCGTATCAATATTTAACAAGTTAAGATAAACATATATAAAAATTATTATTTTTTATTTTATATATACGAGTATTGGTAAAAAAAGATAACAAATTTAATTTAAGATAAACAAGTTGGCTCGGATCGACTTGTTTGAAAACATGATAAGGCCAGGCCCACCTTTTCATCTTGTTGAAATACACAAGTTGGCTCGGCTCAACTTCTAAACTAGCCGAGCCCAACGCCACCCTCACTCGGTTCCACTCAACTTGTTTACAACCCTAAAATGACGTGAGCAAAGAATTTACTAATGGTTTATAACCATGTTATTAGTAGTTCATGTGTCAGTATTGTATATATACACATTTACAAAGGTCGGTGACATATGCCACCAGTCAAAAAAAACCCCTCAACTTTCTTTATTTAACTACCCCTAAACTTTTTGTACAACTTTGAGAAATATTACTTTCACCCCCTTAAGTTTTTAAAGTTCTGGATTTACTCCTGTAAAATATAAATTCGAGTCCGTCATCGTTAAGACCTAATTAGATGTGACTCGACTTAACTATTTTTCGACAAACGCCTACGTTTTGATGTAAATTTTGTTCAAATATTAGTTGAGTCAAATTTAAACGTTTCAACGTAAGTTTTGTTTGGGAACGCGTCGGATCAAATATAATATATTTTTGTTTACTCTACGTTTCGACGTAAACTTAATTCGGACACGAGTCAAATATAAATGTTTCAACATATGTTTTGTTTGGAAAAAAGTCGGGTCTAATCTAATACGTTTTCATTCAACGGTATAAATTCGAGTCACTCTACGTATTGGCGTAAATATAGTTCGAAAACGAATCGGGTCGATTGTAATTTATACATTATCACGCAACGTACGGTGTCACGGCAACACGTGACGGGTAAAAATGCTAGTTAAAGTTAAAAGAAAAATCCGTGATGGATGATTCACCAATTGATCACCAACGGAGTGTTACTGACACACTATTCACACTGCTTTCATTTGTAGGATCTCTCTTTATTTAAAAAATATATATTAATATTGTTTGTTTCTTGTAAGTGAAAATACATACGAGGAAGACAATATTATTTAATTATTTTTAAATAAAGAAAACATCACTGACATAAAATAATATTGGTCGTTTCTTGTAAATGTAAATAACATGTTCTAAATAAAAAAAGTATTTGTAAATAAAAAATGTCTCACTACAACAAAAATTTGTAAAACAAGTTACAGAATATATGTATAATTTAATGCATGAGAAACAATCTCGCTTAGCTTACACACTCAATCGAAGCAGTCACTAGATTACATTCGCTTAGCCGCAAGTTGTGATGCGTTGTCTAATATCGTGCCTTCAATTTTTGTTTCAGTTACACTATCTAAAACTAATTTAATACTTTTATAGAAGAAACAAGAACGTAAGATCTCACATTCTAAATGTACTAGCATCACCGATAATGGCATAGGAGGGATTCATAAAGCTGATCTTACCTATCGTGGTTAACCAGAAGAACAAAATAAAAAATGTATTCGTTTTCAAAAAATTAATAGCACAACTATAATAAATTTAACATTTCAATACATTTGTTTCACAACTATCCAATGAAGAAGCAAAAGTGCACTTAGTCAAGTCGTGTTTGAACTCTTCAATCTATAACAGAATGTCACGTTTTTAGTTATTATTAAAACGAATACAAATGTAAGACAAAGTTGAAAGATCTTTTACCAATTAGCTTCTTATAATGTTATGTGATACTGATACTGATCGACCACCCGATGTACGGGGACAACACTTTGTTAATGGGTCATTCGATTGTGTGTTTAAAATCAAAATAATACATTAATAGGCACATGATATCATCTTGTGCCCAAATGTATCTGTCGTGATGAGTTATAGAAAAATGATGATGTAATACACGTTTGGTGTACAATTTTTTTTGCTTTTTTTATTTCGTAATTATTTTATTGTGTTGCCGAAAGTAGCTAAAAATATACTAAAATCAACAACTTTTCCGATTTAAAATAATAAAGTAGACAAAGAATACAGGTAAGTATTTTGTTCCTTTGTTTCTTGTTTTTATGTTATGTTATACATAAACAATGATGATAATCGTATTTTAGATCTTATTTAGGATAGTACGTACATTGTTTTTTCTGAATATTATTCTGTAAGTATTAATGATTTTAGATCAAACTAATATTAAGCCCCCGTATTCCAGCGGGAACGTAAAACTATGATAAGTATCACCAATGGCACACTGCCGTTAATGACCATCAATACCCAAAAAAACTCATATTGAAAAAAATATAAAAGACGTAAAAAAAGAAACTAAATGACGTAGACATATAAACATTGAACCACGCAGACGAAACGTAAAACATATAAAACAATAAGTAAGTCGACATAGGAACAACACATTGTGACGGACCGTTAAACAGAGAAAAAATAAGCGTACAAATGTCGAACCACACACATACGCTTTGCGTGTTAACTCGCAACATTTAGACCGAAACGTAAAACTGTAATATTTGTAAATATGAAAAGTATATGCGACCAAATTTGAAAGTAAAAATTGTTGGGACTAAATTGTCAAAGATGTAATAGTATTGAGTTAAAACGGAAAAGTTAATGATTAAAAAAAGAAAAAAAAGATGAGTACAACTCATTTAGTACCACTCATGATGCAAATAAAAGTAGATAATTAGAATATATATAATTCGAGAATAAAACAAAAATAGACGTAATTGTCGATTTCGTTGAAGGTATCTTAATCTTTAAGGAATTAAATTTTCCTCCTTTGCGAACAAAGACTATACTATTTTGATTTCTATTTTGATTTGATAGAAAGATACTATGATACCTTAAACAAATTTCACACTAGTCGTGAACATGAGAGATATTAAATTCATAAGTAATGTATTGTCTTTAATATCAACAACGTGTTTTGGATAGATTGGTTGTGGATGAGAGTCGAACTTCACAGTTTAATATGCTCATGTGATAACAATCACAAGATTGGTGACCTATTGAGAAGTTTTTACAAGAGCAATAAAAAACAAATTCGTGAGCTCCTCAAGAGAAAAGCAGACCATATTGATGATATGAGAGGGTGAGTGTTTCAAATGGTATCAGATTTACTACTGTGCTACTCAGAATGTTGTGGTAAACCTTATCGAGAATGATAAGTCCCTGGGCTTATCGAGGACGATGAGTCCATGTGGGGGTTGATCGTAACACCCTAGGCAAATCCTATATCGGGCGTTGACAGAATAGACTTTGGGTTCATAAGTAATATCCCGTCTCCAATATCATCAACGTGTTTTGGGCGCATTGGTTGCGGATAAAAGAACTCTAAGTAGGGGTGTCATTCGGGTTTTTTAATCGGGTTTCGGGTTCCTCGGGTCGGGTTCCTCGGGTTTTTAGATGTAGAAAATCAACCCGAAGACCAAACCAAATAAACTATATTTAATCGGTATTCGGTTTTTGGTTTTCAGGTTTATTCGGGTCGGGTTAATCGGTAATCGGGTTAGTCCACTTGTAAATTTAAATATCAAAGACAACATACTTTAAAGTGTTTTGGTATGGTAATTGAATTTGATATCTCTTCACAACACAAGTTTGGTAGTCATAGTTGAAAAAAAAAACAAAATCAACCTCTAAATCCACATATTGCACGAACATACGCTTAACACAACCAATAACTGTTATTGCTCGAACAAAGGTAAAACAATTTACACGTTACTAGGCCTATACAGCGTGTTTCCTTTATAATATTAAGCTCGGACGTACAAGGAGTAACAAACATGTATTTAAAACAAATATATGATAATGCTCGAATATGAAATCACTATACATTGTTTGTAATAGGTTTAAATGGTTTAGTATGAAAGATGGACTGATGGAATGATCGAGTTTAAAATTTGTGTCATTGATTGAAAATAGAGTGATGGAAGGAGATCGAGTTTATAAAAAGTTAAAAACAGATGACGTAGATTGAAATCTTAAAATATGAAATATGGATTGTCAATTATGACAATATGGTATTCGGGTTATTCGGGTCAACCCAAATTACCAAAACACAACCCAAAGACCGACTTAAATAAGAATTTCATGTTCGGGTTTGATTGTAATCGGGTTCGGTTTTTTCGGGTTATGCCTTAATCGGGTTCGGGTAGAGTATAATCGGGTTAGGTATTCGGGTTCGGGTAAAAATGACACCCCTAACTCTAAGGTTATGCGTGTTCAAGTGACAACAATCCTAGGATGGGTGATATACTAGGAATTTTTCATCATAACAATCAAAAGTAAATACATGAGCTGCTCATGAGTAAAACAGACAATATTGGTGATACGAGAGGCCGAACGTTATAAATGGTAATAGAGTCACTCTTGTGTTGTTCGGGATGTTAGGGCAACATCGAGAATGATAAGTCCCCAAGCTTATCGAGGACAATGAGTCCACATTAGGGGGGGTGATGTAACAACCTAGGCAAATCGTATTGATCGTGGACAAGAGAGATACTATGTTCATAAGTAATGTCATCTTTCTAGTATCACCAACGCGTATTGGGTGCAGTGGTTGTGAAAGAAAGAAGAACTTCACAGTTAAGCCTGCTTAGTTAGCAACAGTCTTATGATGGATAACCTCTTGAGAAGTTTTTACCAGGACAACCAAAAGCAAATACGTTAGCTTCTCGTGAGCAAAACAAACAATATTAGTGATACGAGGACTCAAAAGTGCATGCAAATGATATATCCTTAAGGCCAATTTAGTTTATAGACTTTCTAACTTAACATTCCTGGAACTACATTTCTTTTAGAGCAAATTATATAAAAATTAGTTGAGGAAAACGACAATTTACTCAGTTTTAATTTTTAATAGTACTTATTATTTTTTATAACTTTTGATGTAAAATGTTTAACGAGGTTTCGAGTATAACGTTGCGACATATTTATTTTTATCTATTTTCAAAACCGAGTCACAACAATGCTCATTAGGTTCAATAAATATATATAATACTTGCTAAGGAAATACTTTTATAGAATATGTAACAACGTTGTACTAACAGATATTGCGTCATATTGTCCGGGTACCAATGAAGAACCTCGAAAGAAGAAAAATCACAAATGCTTATTTTTACAACAACGTAAATTTATAACTTTAGGACTATATGTTTTGTTACTAGATTTGTTATTACTGTAAATAATATTTTCTTTTTTTATACATACAAAATTCCTATCACAACACGTATAGAATTCATTTGTTGATTACATTTTCAAAAATTTAGTTCCTCCAAAACAATATTTAAGGCTCACATTTGATCTTATTAGGTTGATAAGTTGTTAATTACACCTAACATTATTTGGGGAAAAACACAAAGTTAACCTAGGAATACATATGTAGAAAAACAGATTAAAGCACGTTTGTTAGATCAACTTCTACAACTCAACTAACATCATGTCAATAACTTTTTTAGACAAAAGTTTATTATTTAAATGTTAGATCTTAAAGTATGAGTAATTAATTAAAATTGATCACAAAGTATGTACCTTATATAGATATATTTATGCAAATTGTAAACACAATAATGGTAGCGTGCATGTGATCTTCTTAGGCATTTATTCTTTCGTCAAATAAAGTTATGTTTGTATTATATTAAATCGATTATGATAATATTAGTATAAAACATATTTCATTCATCAACTATTATCCAAATCAATTCTTCATATAAAGTGTGGTGTTATTTAGCCAAAAGGTTCTATAATCATAGATCAATAAATCAATAATTGTTTGGTATTATTAAACTAATAAAGGTTTATTGTACAAAAATATAATAAAACTTGTCCTTATTTTCAAACAAAGTAACTAAAATTTTGCAATAATAATGTGTAGTTAATATTAATGTTACATGTTTAACTTTTCTAACTAAAAACTTTTTAAATTTTCTAGAATAAATACATTATAACTTTTAATATCAAGCCACAGCTTCGTTTTCCATCTACTCACACCATAATTCTCAGGGTTGATTTTCACTGATAAAAAGTTAAAGGTACAATTAATATATTATACAGTTTAGAATATGATAAAATACACACGACCAGCAAGTACAAAATGAGTAATAACCTCCGGTGTAGTCTTAGACCGGAGTTATACCTATTTTTCTCTCTAGTAGAATTTACGTATATTTTGTGTAATATATACTACTTGATAGTAACAACCCTTATCTTTGGCAAGTTACCACTAAGCATCTCTTAAATTGATACATATAATATTTGAAACCCAAATTTAGGTAATTATATAAATTGAATAGAATAAACAGTTCTTTACATTATCTTCAAATACACAATCTAATTCATCATTAAACTTTAATTTAAAATGCATAAACAATTATTATTTTTACCAGCGAACAATACATTATACCTTACATTGTATATATTGCTAATTATCAATGTTTATAGGAATCAATATTGTTACTTTAGGCTTAATGGGTTGTATCTACTTTTAGAGTTATTAATCTTTGATTTTTTTACTTGTAGCCCCAATACATTTACATATTTTACAAAATTACCTCTATAAATTTCACTTTCAACTTTATCCCTTATACTTTTATATTTTACAAGTTTTTTGTTTTATGTTTCGTTCTAAATTTTACGAGCTAACACCCTGATACGTGTGTGTGTGATTTTGGGTTTACGTTTATTTTTCCCCTTTAACAGCCGTCACAACGCGCAAGTCCTAGATCAACTTAGTTATTTTTTTTAATATTTTACGTTTTACGTGCGTGATTTGACGTTTTTACGTCTACTTTCCATTCGGTTTTATATTTTTTGTTTTTATTTTTTTAATATGAGTTTTTTAATATTATTGGTTGCTAACGATAGTATGACATTGTTGCATGGTTTTACGCCTCCCACCGCAACGCATGGGGCTTAATACTAGTTTATTCTACTTTTAAAATTATCACTCATACACTCTACAAGATAAGAATCTACAATAATTTGATTGAAAAATACATCATTTTACTATTACAATATCCCCAAATAAACTCATAACTACATATTTAACAAATTGCAATTGTAATGAGTTTGAATCGACACGAAAGGTTCATTAAATGATCAAGGTTAGTAATAAAAAACGAACGCATTAGAGGGGTCAGTGGTGGGAGTCGTCTCGGGTTCCCCAGGTCGCCACGTTAGATTTTTAGTTTTCCTCATTTTTCGTTGTTTTGCATGATGTCATCAAATTTTTTCTGGTGCCCCTATTTGACCTATGAAAGAAGGGAAAGATGGGCGTAAAGCCCAATGAAAAATCTCCAGATCCAAACTTATTTTTCCTCACCGGGTCCATGGGGTGGTGTTACCACCCGGGGCCAGGTTATTCCAGTCACATCGCGAGCACGTTACCGTATCCTTTTACGAGCCATATAAAAGAAACCTTTAGAAGATAGAGCCTATTAATAAAGTGTTCTACTCTCCAATTAAAGATTCTTTACACAGTGTAAATTCAAATTGAAACTTGTAAATGCTTCTGGATCAATAGATGATATGATATTAAAAGTAGATAGATGTACGATAGAATGTGTGTTTGACGGTTAAATAAATTAAAGGGTATGTTATTGATATATTTAATTTATTTTATCTTTTTCTATATCTTTCTATACATACATATGAATACATGAAGAAAGATATAGACAATAAAATGTCTCAATAACATAAATAAGTGTTTGTATAACCCAACCCTAAATTAAAGAATGAATGAAGGGACTACACTTGTAAACTATTAAATAGTTTAGGAACTAAACTTGTAGTTCCTTCACTATAAAACGCGTATATCCCTAAATAAAACTAATTAAATAAACAACACCACTTTCTTTATCCATCCCCTGTTTTTCCCCTCAATCCATCGAAAAATTCTCCCAAATTCCAACCAATTTCCGATCAAATCACACCAAAATCAATCAAAAATCATCAATTTCGCAATTGGGTATCTGTAATTCTGTATATGGGATCTGGGTTATCATCTTTTCTTCTCATATGCAGCAGCACCACCTCTGTTCCGGTGGTTCCACCGGAGTCAAGCCTCGGTGATTTACCGGAGAGTGTGGTGGGTTCGATTCTTGTGAACTTAAACCCACAAGAGATCTGCAGACTTGCGTCTCTTAATCGTGCTTTTCGTCACGCATCATCGGCTGAATTTGTGTGGGAATCGAAACTACCGAAGAACTATGAGTCGTTGTTGTCGAGGGTGTTTGATGATAAGGGGTTATGTTCTGCAGTTTGTAAGAAGGAGATTTATGCGAAGCTGTGTACACCCACTTCAATTGATGGGGGCACGAAGGTTTGATACTTTGATTACATGAATCCCCATATAATATTGTGTTTGTGTGTTAAGATTGTGTTTTGATTTGGGGGTTTGATGAACAATGATTGATTTGCGAAGTGTTATAGTTGTTATTAGATTATGTGGTTCGATTGTGCTTGTGTTGTGTTGAGTGTGTTTATTGAATTTGTTTGTTGATTGGGGATTAGGGTTTACTAGAAGCAGATATGCTGAAACAGAGTTGTAAATTGGGTTGTAATTTGTTTGAAATCTACTGTTTATGTGTAATTCTTGAAGTTGATTGACAGTAAAAAGATCAAAAAATTTGTTTTTTAATTGGGATCTAGTTTACACCACTTGCACCGTAAAGGAAATTGCAGTTTACAGGCCTGTAAACTACAGTTTACTTAATGCAAAAGACCGTTTACAGTGTGTCAATGGTGTAGAATGTCTAATAAGTGATGTAATTCTTGAACTTGATTCTAATTTCCAAGTGATTATTGTAACATGAATAATAAGAATCAAATAATCAGGTCTTCCAAGTTGGGAATTACAAATATATTGTATATATCTCAACAATCAGTGTGTGATACCCCCTAATATGATTATTTAGATCTAGATAATCAGAAATCATAAGCATAAATCAGTGTTTGTCAAACACTTTAAACTGGTTATCGCTTCTTGAGATCGCTATAATCGGTTCAAATAAGCTTTCTCATCCACATCCAAACATCCCCTAATGATGACATGAAAATTCGGTTTAATAATTAGTTGAGTTTAGTAATAATTAACAAAACTAGATGGTGTGATCTTGGTCTTTCTGCAAATGGATTCTTGTGGTTTTATTGAAGTTTATTAATATGATTTTGAAATTGTTTTTGCAGAAAGTTTGGTTAGATAAAGCCACAGGAAAAGCTTGTATGTTGATATCTTCCAATGGATTAGCAATAACTGGCATCGATGATCGTAGATACTGGAGTTGGATTTCTACAGAGGAATCCAGGTGAAATTCTGCATCTATATATACACATGCGTGATGTAATTTCATCTGTTTTGTTGTATGGTGTCATCCTGATGATGAACAAAATGAAAATGATTGTTGACAACACAAGTTGGTTTTTTATGCAGATTTCGTTCAGTGGCTTATCTGCAGCAAATTTGGTGGTTTGAAGTCGATGGTGAGGTCGAGTTCCCTTTTCCCAGTGGGACTTACACTCTCTTCTTCCGCCTACAACTCGGGCGGTCAGGCAGGCGGTTCGGGCGGCGGGTCTGCAATTCTGACCATGTCCATGGCTGGGACATAAAACCTGTGAAATTCCAGCTTTCAACTTCAGATGGTCAAAAGGCGATTAGTCAATGCTATTTGACCAATCTTGGAAAGTGGAATCTTTATCAAGCTGGTGACTTTGTTGTTGAAGATTCAAAGGAACCGATGAAACTCAAGTTTTCGATGACCCAAATCGATTGTACGCACACAAAAGGTGGACTTTGTGTAGATTCTGTGTTCATACGCGCTAAATGAAAGATTAAAACAAGGTTAGAAGCAACTTTTTAAATTTGCTAATAACCTTTTGTGGTAGAAGGATATATCATGTATGTATGATATACATAGTGAGGTGAGTTTAAGAACAATTATATAGTCATATGCACATCTTTAAAGTTGTTTTTGGTAATGAATGTATAGCATGTTTTTGGTTGTTTATGCAATACCCGAAACTTGGTTTGGACCGGACCGATGAGGCAACGAGCAGGGTCTTATAAGCAATACTCATGGGTCAGCCGGGACATAATATGATTTTGTTAGGTTCATACGCATCTACTATCGTGTCACATCCATTAACCAGACTGAAAAAATGATAGTCATCAAAGCATTCACAACTCGCTCCCTAAATTTAAGTGAGTGTATTCTTTATACTATATGGTATGGTTATAAGTGGTTGTGAGTGAAAGATATGATAAATTTACTGTTCAATCTGTATTTTGAGGAAACACTGTTCAAAACCCTATAATGTTTTTAATATATATTAAGTGGTTGTGAGTAAAAGAGAGAGAAAATGTAATGATAAAGTTGAAAAGAATAGATAAAAAGTAGTGATTTTTAGTATAATTATATGAATAAAGACGATGAATGAGTTGTGAATGCTCTCGGTTGATACTTTTTAAACCACGGGAACTTGTTATAAGCGAAATCAAATGACTCACCAGAACTCTACTAATTATGGGATCTGGGTGTCCGTTAAAGGTGTTATTGGATTTGAACCTTAAAACTTTAAATTCATAGACGAAAAGAAGAGATATTATGTTCAAAGTTGTGATCTTTTGACAGAGATATTAACAATATTGGTTGGTATAATAAGTCAGATGTTACATCCTTACGGATACAATCAAGATCATATTATTTTGTTGGTATGATTCAATAAAAACAAGAAAATTTGTGTCCATAGGGGAGGAAGATCCTAGATTCATGTAGGTTCAGGTGCACCTGTACTTAATCAAATAACAAAGACAAGTTCTCCACGGTCCTCTAACTTCCAAGTTACATTATAGTTAAAATCTTAAACCTTATACAATCCAAATACTATGATACCTAAAATATATGCAAAAATCAAAGCATCACGCGAAATCTTCTCGCTAAATGTTTGTGTAGAACCGAGTTTAAATGCGCTCGAGCGTAAGAATAAGAATGTGTGTTAAATGAGTTTGAGTCTTACTAACTGAGCTCGTGCAAGCTTGTGAGCCTAAACGAGCTTCTTATTATACTGTATATAAAAATAGATGGTCGTTTTCTACCGTTCCAGGCCCTGATTGAGCCACATGGCATCATAAAGATGACTCGTTGATTTCGGTGAAGAGTAACGATAATAATGGTATTTTAATCCCATTGTGGATAAAGGGTAATATGTTAATTAACGAGCCTAGCTAGTTCTTCAGGTTATCGAGGGTTAAATCCCATGGTGGATAAATGTTTAATTTTAGGAGCAGGATTAAAGTTTGTATGTTAGCATTCTTAAAAAAATAATAAGTTAAATTAATAAACTAATCTTTGATTATAAAGATAGATTTAAAGCTTATTTCTTCTTTTTAATTTTTTTTAACATTTTTTAACAGCGAAATCAATTATATATATTAATTTTTAAACTAAATGAATAGTAGATTTTAGGGTTCTTTAAAATTTGAACACATGAGTTTTTCTTTATTTTATTATTATTATAGTTTTTGATCCTCTTTGATGTTGAGTTTAACAAAAAAGTTTTTTTATCCGGTTGAAGTAAATATTGGTTGTAAAATCCGTCAGAGCAATTGTAATTTATACTTTATCAGGGTACATATGACACCACTACACATGTTTATTTTTATGTATGTTTTAATTCTGTCTACGTTTAAACGTAAATTCTCTTTGGAGTCATGTGATATTTATATTACTTTTTTGATCGTTTGTATAAGTTCTAATTATTATACGTGTCGATGTATATTCAGTTCGAAGATAAGTTGGGTCGGTTGTAGTATATGCTTTATCCCGTCAAGTACGTTGCCGCCGCAACGCGTGGATGCTAAAATGATTAGTTTCAATAAAACCACAAGGCTGCTAGCAAAAACTACAAGGCTGCTAAAATGATAAGTTGGGTTGATTGCCGTATATGCTTTATTCAGTCATGTACGTTGCCGCCGCAACGCGCGGCTGCTAAAGTGATTAGTTTTAATAAAACCACAAGGCTGCTAGCAAAAACTACAAGGCTGCTAAAATGATAAGTTGGGTCGATTGTTGTATATGCTTTATCCCGTCATGTACGTTGCCGTCGCAACGCGCGACTGCTAAAATGATTATTTTAATAAAACCACAAGGCTGTTAGCAAAAACTAGCCAAAAAAAATAAATTTGCAGCAGCCACCATATACAACACACTTAGTTACAATTTTTTTTATTTAAAAACAACCGAAATCAAATAATATATCAATGTTGGCTCTACTTTTGGATAATAAATGTGGTTCTCATTAATGGCCAACATAGATCTTATTTTCCAAGAAGTAGATGGTAGTTGGATACGATATAAATGAAGAATTAATTGACATCCTAAATCATTTTATTGATGAAAAAGAAAAAGATATATGATATCAATAATAATTTTTTAATACTTTTATCGTTACTTTTTTTTCCTCATCCACTCACAATCACTTTCAAAAATATTAAAAAATTATATAGATTTAATAGTGATTCCCCAAATATATAGATGAAACAACTATTACTTAAATATAAGGAACACACTCACGTAAATATAGAGAACCTACTGTGAATGCTCTTAGATTGATAAAATTGATATATGTTTAATCTATGAAATTAATGACGTACCATGTAATGTTTTCCCGGGCTTTAGCCTCTTGCTAATGGTCTTTGTTTTTAATATATGGTCATTCAAAGAAAAACTTAGGCCAGACACTTTTTCGATACATGTTTGTATCGCTAGACTACGACCCTTTGTTATTGATGGTAGATTAAATTAATCCTAGGTCTGATCGGGCAACAAGACAAACAAGGTTGTAATGAAAGTGAGTTTATTTTGATGTACAACTAAAGTTCTCTTATTTTGTAAAAATTAATTATATATAAATAAGGAATGAACAGCTGTTAGACACTATTAATTAACTAGAAAGGAAAATTGTTTGGTTGTTAATAACACGTGACCATAAAGGTGTATTTATTGTTAGTGCCACCATGAAAATAAATTCAACACTTGAACATACACGAAAGGTTATTTGCATACCGTATGAGTTTAGCCAACATTTATAAGATATAATGAGATGCATAGAACAGCTGTTAGACATTATTAATTAACTAGCATTGATTAATAGGTAATCGGTCACCCACCATTTTGATTTTAGCTATTAACTCAGTTAATCGGTCCAATGTCAAATTCAAAAAAAAATCAGTCAGAAGACAAATTTTGGAAATTTTAGTCAAAATTGGCCAAAAATCAACAAAATTTGGTCAAAAGTAGTCAAAACTTGGTCAAAAGTAGTCAAAACTTGGTCATAAAAAGTTTAATTGAATAATTATATATTTAATTTTGAAAATTATTGTATAAATAAACGTATAATTTTAAAAATGTGATAACTTTGTAAAATAACAATTAAGATTTAGAATTGTTATAATTGAAGCACTCTTAAAACTTGATTACTATTCTGTGAATTTTTTTTTTAAAAATTAACATATAAAATTCCAATACGATTGATTCTGATTAATCCCTAGTCGATACCACACCACTCGATTAACGCCTAACGGATTTTAAAACTATGCATAGAGAAATAACTAAATACTTACAAAAAAGTGCCATTAGTTATTTGGTCCAATGGCATGGAGTATAAATGGTAGAAAGATGAAAGTATTCAAGGTCATGGGTTCAACTATGACTTTAAAAGATTTAATCACAGATCGTGAGTTTCCCCTGAAAGAAATGCCAATGAAGATAGATGATGCACTTGAATTTATAGATTAATTTGTTTTACTTTAAAAATTAACAAAACATTGAAAATATATACAAATTATTTTTGAGGATTAACAAAAGCTCGGTTTCAAATACCAAAACCAAAAGAAAACCTGAATCGAAATGAAAACTAAGAAAACAAAACCGAAACTAACGTGCAAACTAAAAACCAAACGGTTTTAAATCCCGTAAACCGAAATATCAAAATAAGAAAGTCTTGAGTTTAAATTTTATTTTGAGCAAGAATGCTCTGCATTGAGTCAATAAGTCTTCTCAATTTTTATTCAGTCATGTGTCAATTTCCTTCTGAGGGAGTTAAAAGTACGATCCCAACTAAAAAACAAATATACGAAACCGAACCCGATTAAAATAATAACATCTCCCTAAAAAAATGTATCAAAAATCCGAAATCCCGTAGCAGACGGTCATCACCAACTTCCAATACCCTTAACTTTTATCCACAGCAATCTCCACCAATCACAGCCATACACCTCATCCCTCCACGTCAGCTTCTCCGGCCCCACCACCGTCCCCAATTTAACCCCTCACATCTCACCGGAGATTCCAAATCAACGGCGTCAATCCACCGTAACAGCGAATGGATATGGAGTCAACGGCGTCAGCGATCGGAGTATCGGTGCCGGTGCTCCGCTTCCTCCTGTGCTTCATCGCCACCATCCCCGTCGGCTTCCTCCACCGCCTCGTTCCCGGCGGCCCCGCCGGAAAACACCTCTACGCCGCCGTCTCCGGCGCCGTCTTATCCTACTTTTCGTTTGGTTTCTCGTCGAATCTGCACTTTCTGGTGCCGATGGTGGTCGGGTACGGGTCAATGGTGGTGTATCGGAAACGATGTGGTGTGGTTACCTTTGTTTTAGCTATGGGATACCTCATTGGATGGTAGGGTTTTGTTGTTTGAGTGTTTGATTTGAAGGTTTTGTGATAGTTTGATGTGATTAGTGCTAGTTTTGATGGTGTATTGTAACTCCTTTTTTTAGGTTAGTAGGTAAGCTTAAGTCTAAATTGTTAAAGAGACACCGTTAAAAATGTTATCTCTTAACCGTTCGGACTTAAGATTACCTTAACTATTAAGAGGCTATAGACTATTAAGAGCTGGCCTATGACCACTAAAGACCATGGTTTAATAAAACTGCTGAGTCGTGCACCTCGAGGCGAGGCGTTTAAACAACGAGTGTGAGAGGGCTATTATGTTTGTGCGCCTCACAGGGCTGAGGCGCTAAGAAAAGTTGCGCCCCCTTAGGGGCACCTCAGGGGGTTTTCATGTTTGTTTTTGATTGCGTCTCGGGCTTACCCCTCGGTTCGCCTCGGGCTTACGCCTCATGAGGCGAAGGGAAAACGCATCGAGGCTCAATTCCGTACTTTTAAACTTTGGTAAACACTAAAGGACTACAAACATGCTTAAGTTTTGTTGTTGTTACCAATGATCATTAACTTAAGTGGTTGAGGTGAGTTACCAGGTACTTGAATAAAACAGGGGAGGTTATGGGTTTAAAAGATGGGTTCTCTAGTTGGGACGTGAGGTTTTCTCACATAAGATGAGTTTGTTTCTAAAGGTGGTTTAGGGTTCCGTACTCGAGTAATGGAGATGATCGGGTGGGCAGTGATCCGTCAGTGATTCTTTAGCTGTTCAAAAAAAAAAAAGTTTTGTTGTTGTTGTTACTGTAATTGTGATCTGTTTGTTATGCTGTTTGGATTGCTTAGATATGTATGTTGTTCTAGTGTAGCTTGTGGTTTCTGTTATTGAATTGAGTTCATGTTTTGTGATTGTGTACAATCCAACGATTTCTGCTGTGTTTCTGTTCTAAGATTCAAGATATAAACACTGAATTCTCTATCTTAGCTAGAAAACAAAAGGGTAATTTTATTTTTGATTATTTTCATGTTCTAAACTTGAGAACACACTGAAACTGTTAAGGAATGTGAAAAGTGAAAACTCAATTGAAAGTTCTAATAATTGTTAATTATTTGTAGCCATGTATATTACATGAGTGGAGATGCATGGAAGGAAGGAGGTATTGATGCTACTGGTAAGCCATCTGTCTACCTTTGCATAGTATTTGTTGTTGAAGTTATAGCTGAGATGCATAATTAAGAAATTCATGTAGGGGTGTTTTGTGTTGTAAAAAATAAAGTGAAATCTGTTATGTGATTCCATACCCAAGAAAACGTTACGTTAAGGCATACACCGTAGGAAATCCTGGATGCGCCCCTAGATCATGTTAGATATAGTTTATACTTCATGAGTTGAGAAATTGATTAGTTTTGTAATTTTCCAAACTTAGATTTAGGCTGTTTGGACCCATAGAATTTTGAAAATGCTATAAATGAAAGAGTGGATCTGAAATCTATTTGTTCATACAAAAAAGTTGTCCTTTAGGAAAATAAGTTGATCTAACTTTCCAATAAGTAGAAAGTAGTTGGATACCAGATAGAGAATTTGAATGACATCTTAAATCTTTTAACAACAAAAATGTAAAGAAGAAAACAAATAAGAATCAATTAATGGTATTTAAAAGGGGTGTTTCTTTTTAGATTACTGGCTTGCATGGTTGTATGTGCATAGCATATACATCCATGCTCAACCCATTGTGATAATTTGTGCTTTTGATAATCATAATTTTGTTTGCTACCTTGTGTTTCATAATATTCATGACATTAACCTGATCAATTTAATGGTAATTTTGATTCCAACGTGTAGGAGCTCTTATGGTATTAACTTTGAAAGTGATTTCATGCGCCATTAATTACAACGATGGACTACTAAAAGAGGAAGATCTTCGCGAATCCCAAAAGAAAAACCGGTTGATTAAGCTCCCCTCTTTAATAGAGTACATGGGATACTGTCTCTGTTGTGCAAGTCACTTTGCAGGCCCAGTTTATGAAATGAAGGATTACTTAGATTGGACCGAAGGGAAGGGGGTGCGTAGACTCGTGGAGTCTTTTTTTTTTTTTTTTTTTTTTTAAATTTTCTCGTGGTTTTATCCTAAGTTTTTACTGATTGATCTTTTATAAGACTTTATCCAGATTTGGATGAAGTCCGAGAAAGGTTCACCATCACCATATGGGGCAACCATTAGAGCTCTTCTTCAAGCTGGTTTTTGTATGGGTTTGTATTTATACCTGGTACCCCAGTATCCCCTATCAAAATTCACTGACCCGACGTACAAAGAGTGGGGATTCTGGAAACGACTTAGCTACCAGTACATGGCTGGCTTTACAGCCCGTTGGAAATATTATTTCATATGGTCTGTCTCGGAAGCTGCTATTATTATTTCTGGCTTGGGTTTTAGTGGATGGACTGATTCGTCTCCACCCAAGGCGCGATGGGACCGTGCCAAAAATGTTGATATATTGGGTCTTGAGTTTGCTAAAAGTGCAGTCGAGATACCACTCGTGTGGAATATACAAGTCAGCACATGGCTTCGTCATTGTAAGTCTTCATTCTATCCCTGTGTGTTATGTCAGTGGTGAAAGGTGGCATAATGAGTCGGTCAGGCCGGGTTGACACAAAAATCCTTTTTTTCTTTCTTTCTTTTTTAGCTATTTTTGTTTAACCCGTTTGAGTAAAAGTTAACGAACCTAGAATGACTTATTCATAAGTATGTCCGTCAAATTTACCACCTGTAGTTAATTAGTTATGTTGCTAGTCTTTTTATTGCCTAATACCTGTATGTATCTTTAGATGTTTATGACAGACTTGTTCAAAAGGGGAAGAAGCCTGGTTTCTTCCAGTTGCTTGCAACACAGACTGTTAGTGCTGTATGGCATGTAAGTTTCCACATCTAATTATATTTTCGTTGATCTGTGAAATAAGTGATTGTTTTAATTGTTTAAAGATTACCTATCTTGCTGCTGCCAGAAGAGAACTTTTTAAGGATCTTTGTTGTTTCTTGTTTACCCCAACCAAAATGAAATCTTGTTTGCTAACAAGAACCACAACCTTTTCTTGGCAATGTGTAATATGCGGGTCTGCAGAAGTAGCCACCGTCGACATCTTCATAAAGGATAGAGAATAGTATTAGAAATAAAGATTAAAAAAATAACAACGTTTCTTGGAGATGGATGATGTAGCACTTAAAACAAGTGAATATTTGCTAATCGCTTTAGAGTTGATGAAGAAATGAACATTTTCTTTATTTATGAGAGGTATAGTGATTTTAGTAGTAATAGAGAGAGTTGGTTGTTCTTCATGAGAAATAGTGAAAAAAAAATTGGTATATATAGTTGAAATAAAGAACCAGCTGTGAAAACTGTTTAACTAAAACACCCCCAAAATTCGTGGTTAGAGTGTTTGGATGTGCATTACCAAAGTAATTATTGCAACATTGATAAGCAAACTAGCAAAGATCAGATGCATAAAGTAGGGATGATTAGGTAAATTTAACTATATATTAATAATCATATAACTCCTTACCTGCTTCTCCCAATCTGATAATTTTTACCCTAAAAAATTAGAACATAACAGTAAGCAGTTTTACAACACCTTAGCTACTGTGTTTTGTGTAGTAGTAGAGAGAGCTGGTTGTTTTCATGAGCAATAGTGAAAAATAGTATATGTAGTTGAAAATAAAGAATCAACTGTCAAACTGTTTAACTAAAATACCCCCAAACAAGTGGTTATTGCAACACCAATAATCAGATGATCAGGTGCTTAAAGTTGGGCATAATTAGGTAATTTTACGTTAAATTTAATAATCATATTACTTATAACATCTTACCTGTTTCTCCCAATCTGATTATTTTAATATAAAGGGATCAGAGTGTAGTAGTAAGCAGATGCATAGTACTCTTTGCTACTGTGTTTTGTCAAAACTTTGCTTCTTCAGGAATTCACAAATATAAAGTATTAAATTTGTGATGACAGGGATTATATCCGGGGTACATCATATTCTTCGTTCAATCAGCTTTAATGATTGCTGGTTCAAGAGGTAACAAAATGGCCTACACTTCTTTAAACTATGATTTGCTTAATTGCTAAATCTATAATTTGAAGTCTTACTGTTTTTATATGTTGTGTGCAGTCATTTACAGATGGCAACAATCCATCCCGCCAAATTTAGGATTGCTTAAGAAGATTTTTATGCTCGTGAACTTTGCTTATACAGTTCTTGTTTTGAACTACTCCTGCGTCGGTTTCATGGTTAGTGTTTACCTGCCCTTTATCTTTGAAACAGAAAGAAAACAGAGTTTGACGTTTGAAGTCAACCACTTGACTTTTAAACTTTACTTAAAACTTAGATTAGCCATAATCTTTTTAAAAGAATAATATGGTTTGCAAGATCAATCATTTCTGGAAAGTAATTCTAGCTATGACTGTTATTCTTTTCAAGACTACTCATTCTACAAGCAAGAACAATCACTTGTTGCTTTAAAAAGTCAATCACTTGTTTTGAGATTTAAACACCAGAATTATCATTATTTTTTAATTGCTTGGTCATATTTTAGTGTTGTTATTTGGGTGTGAATATTCGTATCTTTTTTTTATTTGAAATTTTTGCATTTTACGAACGTCTTGATCAGATAATCTTTTACAGAACACAATCTCAAATACTCTTGTAGGACAATTTATATATGTGTTTGTTTTTTTGCAACAGGTATTAAGCCTACACGAGACACTCACATCATACGGGAGTGTATACTACATTGGAACTATTATTCCTGTCGTGTTGATCCTTCTTGGTAACGTTATTAAAACAAAGCCAGCTAGATCCAAAGCACGAAAAGAACAGTGAGAAAAAAAGAACATCATTCTATGACAAGTGTAATTGTATCATCATCGTCCAAATTGCTCACTTAGTTGTTTTTCACCTGTTTTCCGAATCTTGTAATGTACTATATAATTATCTGATACAAAGTAGATCTTGATTGTTTGGATGTAATAGAAAGAAATACACAATTATAATTACCTTATGACATGTTCGAGATATTACTATTCTTATTAAAAGCTTTGGTCGGTGGGGTGGTTTTTTTTTCTTTTTTTTTGTTTGTTTGTGTTTTAATTTTTCTTTTGTTTTTCTTTTGTTTGTGTTTTAATTTTTCTTTTTTTTTGTTTGTTTGTGTTTTAATATGGTTTGTTTTGGGTGTGGATTCGAGATTTTTGGGTGGGGTTTTATGTGGGTTTTTGGTATCCGGACACGTGTCTTTGATTTGTAGGGTTCGTTGACGTTGTCTTTCTCCGGGTTCCTACTTTCTTTCTTTTGTTATCAATACCCTGACGATTCTCGCTATTAAGGTTTGGGTTTTCCTTTTGTTTGTTCTTTTCGGGGTTTTGATTTTCGTCGGTTTTCTATTTTAGACTGTGTCGTTTTTTTGCGGCTTTGATTTTCGCTTGTTTTGTGTATGGTGTTGGGCTTTGATTTAGTTTTTGGGTTCTGCATGTTCTGGTGTGTTATGGATTTGGGGTTTTGGTGTGTTTTACTTTGTGTATTTATTGATTTTGTGGTTTTAAACCTTCATTTTGATTTTGATTTAGGGTTACATTAAAACTCGCATACATGCGGCAACGCGCGCGCCAAAACTTAGTTTAGTTTCAGAAACTCTTAATTGGCCCTTAGCGGATAGCGTTAAGTATATCGCATGATAGGTAAATTATCCCACAGGTCTAGCATGAGACTTTTCTTGGTCTACTTAACGATCTTACAAGGTACAATGCATTCAAACCGTTGAAACAATCAATTTATAAAGTCTCATGTACCAAATAAAGCGATCTAGCTTATGGGCCCCTAAAGACTTAGGGGCTGTTTCGTAACCTTTTAACGATCATTAAAAAACTACCTCTTAATGGTTCATACTTTATAGCTTTTTAATGGTTAAATGGAAACCTTAAATCTGAATGTTTAAGAGGCAACTCTTAATATGTTACCTCTTAACCATTCAGACTTAAGGTTACCTATTAATCATTAAGAGGCTATGAAAAATTAATAGGGTAGTTTCTTAGTGATCATGAAGAGGCTACTAAACAACCACTTAAATATGAACAAAAAAAATATTGTTTAAACTAGAAACTAGATCCTTAATTGCATTTTGGCCTGCGGTAATGTAATCGGTATTTTCAAAAAAAAAAAATTCTATGAGGAAAGGACGGCGAAGTCCATCCGAACCGTCCAATGAAGAATAAGAGGAGAGCAAAGCGCCAATGGCGCGCAAACCCGTTCAGCTGCCGTGGGTTGAACTGACACTAGTTGGACCAGTTATTTTGTTTTTGAGTACATAATTTTTATAAGCTTTACAGATTATAGTTTTCAAACTAGGGATCTCGTGTATAACCTGTTTGCAAACTAAATAGAAAGATTTAACTCTTTAATACTCTCCCCTTAAAAAAAGCTATTCATTATATTGTTTTCTTAGCTTTTAAAAGACGCTATACTTTTTTATTACTTTTAAATATAATTAATCTAACAATATACTACTTAAAATTTGTGTAATACATGCATAATCTATTAATCTGTAAGCTAAATTATTTGTCATCCAACTTTTAAGACGGATCTGACTAGTAGTGTGTCAGTTCGATAATCGATTTAGGGGTTGTTTTGTTGCTTCTTATTGATCATTAAAACACTATCCCTTAATTGTTTATAGTCTCTTAGTGGTTAAAATGTAACCTTATTTCTAAATAGTAAAGAGGTAACGTTGAAAGAAAAAATATAGCTCGACATACACCTGTCCAAAATTCCAAAGACATGACAATTAGTAGGACCTTCTATGCTTTCATAAATTTATAAAAATATGACAAACATATATAGTTGAAAAGTTTTTATTATATGAAAATTATACTAGAAAATTAATTAAACTTTATGTTATATGGAACTTTTTTCTAAATTAGTTGGACCTTCTTTACTTTCATAATGGTTAAAAAGCTCATTGCATAAGTTTACATTTTTGGACCGTTATATGACCACTGGTATGACACCTTGTTCTTTTTATAAAACATTGCATAGTTGAGTACTACTTAAATCACTCAGCATACCACAAACATTGTCAAATATATCATGCAAATTCACATGAGAGATGATAATTAAACTATCACTGCCAACAATTGTATTAATCAATACAATTCACAAAATATTAATCAAGAAAAATACACAATACTATCAAGACTTCCTCCTCATAACATGCTATTTGAACATACTTCAAATTTCAATAGTACTATCAACAAAGCACGACGAACCAGAGCAACTTCAAACCTTACAGCTAGGCTGCAACGGGTGTCTTTCGGTTTGGCAATAAAAGTCAGTTCAAAAAGTAAACTTAATCGAACCAATACATATCTCCGGTGAATTTCCACGAGCCTCGTTTAATTAAGTATTAAAATATTTGTTAAAATTTAATCGGTAAAATAACATTTTTATCACTGTTTTAATAAAGTAATTAGAATTTTAAAACTATAAAACCTTTAAGTTCTGATTAGAGATGATGTATTCTTCTTTATATCAAAATATTGTTTTTGCATATGATTGAAATGAATTAAAGCCTGTTTGTTTGTCTAAGATGGATAAAAAAGTATTCATACAAAAGTTGTCTTAAAGTAAATGGTTGATGTACATTATGTTCTTACTTTTACAATTGACCCAGGTTGATCTACAATTTGATTAATAGTGTTATTTTGTATTATTATTTTTGACAGTTTTTTTTTAATTTTGTGTTTTTACTTTTTTTATTATGTAAACGAAAATAAAATTTATATTTTAGTTTCTTTTTTATTTCTTTTATTTAACTAATAGTTTTTAAATCCGTTAAGTGATTTATTGATTTTAGTCACACCGACGTTATATTTTAAGATTTATAATATACCTTTGTGACATGGTTATTAACTATGTAACATTACCTATCACGTATCTACTTTTCAAAACGCCCGAGAAACACGAACGCCTACAACAAACATGCACGTATAACGACCATGATGTGTAGCCCTACCCACAACAAAACACAACATAGCATCCTAGTGGTTTACATGTATACTTGTGTTTAAGAAACTCAATAAATAAATAATAATAATAATAATAAAACCAATAAGAAAAGTTTGTGATAAATCAAAAAGAAAAAAAAGTAATGTAATGAGTACAATATAAAAGTAACGAATGATTTGAATTTTGTCAATATCGTAGCATCCGAAAACACAAATATTTGACTTTTGAAAACGATAAAATGTGATGCAGATCTTTAACATATGGTTTTGTTTTATATATTATTATGTAATGCATAATTCATGGTGATGCAGATCTTAACATATTGTTTGGTTTTATGCAATTATGTAATATTTAACATATAGTTTCTCAATGTCATTTTAAAGTCGCTCAACATTCGGTAAGCATTCTAATCTAACATAATTTTTTTTTAAATGTTACTAGGTTAGTGATCCACGGTTTGACAAATACTTAAAATAAGATACGGGTAAATAAATTCATAATATATGATGTTGAAGAGATAAATTAAAATAAAAAGTTTATCATAATATAATAGTATCAAACAATTATACTGTTCCCCAATACAAACAAATAAAGGTAGAATAATTAAACAAAAATAATAATAAAAAATATATCAACTAATGAACAAATTTTATAAAATTTACAAAAGTATGTAACAATGATATGTAACTAAGCTAAGGCACACATAAAAATTAATTAAAAGGAAAATGTTATTTCGGAAAAAATATGACAAAAAATTGTTAACTATGATATTAAAATTAGCAACTTAATCATTATTTGTTAACATAATTAACAATTTCTTATAATTTTTTAAAAGATGTCAAATAATTTAAAAGTAATAAGTGACCATAAAAATAATATTAATTGTAATTGATATGAGTTAATAATTTTCAAATTTATTGTAACTCAAGATTGAAGGATGTAATGACATGTGCAATGCAAACGTGACGCTTAGGTGGACGATTTAAAAAAATCCCATGTGCACCCAGAATTAGTCTTTTATTATATGTTATACATTATAGATTATATATTATATATTAGTGTTTAATGATTTTTTTCATCACTGTTACATCCTACTTCAAGTTAATTTCAAAAACAGAATCATTACATAAAAACAAAGATTCATACATGTATCTTTTACCTGACTCAATTTTAACAAATTTCAACATTAATAAAAAATATTATATAAGAACGAAACAAATACATAATGAAAGTTTAAGTGGCTTTAGAAAAACAAACTAATTTGAGCGACTTTGATGAAACATATAAAAAAACTTAAAAACAAAACTTTGTTAGTATTAGGTGAAGTTAAGAATCCCTAAACTTTATTAAGAGAATATTTTTCATAAAGTATTAAGAGTAATGATTCAGAAAGTTGTAAGTCAACTTACTTTAAGTCAAACGTTAGTAAACAACTTTTGGACTTTGGCTGTAATTCACTAGATTCTTCATCTATTTGAAAATTTAAAATAACCAATAAAAACTTTATGTGTTAATGATAAAATAAAACTACAAGTAATAATAAAAATCATACTACTAAGTACTAAAAGACTAATTCATTTCTTTGAATAAAACAAATAAGAAAGGAATACACATTTGAAATTCTTAATAATTTCTACCCAATTTGATAAATGAAACAACATTTCCCACCTATGAACAACTCTTAACAGAAAACAAAAATCTTAAAAATAAAAATCCATTCTTTACCAATCCTATCACCCAAAAAAAACTAGAAAGAAAAACAAGTCCCTATTGTCAAGAACAATTACCTGCATATTTTCTCCACTTCCAACCGAATAATCTGGGTATCAAGCTCGGTTCTTGATCGATACGCGCCTCAAGTTTGGAACATTTCTTTAAGTGCACGGTTCGAGACCCATAGTTCCATTTAGATCCCACATTGAAGTCTCTACTTTGTTTTGTCGGGTTTTGCCTCGGGATCATGATGCAGAGTTGAGTGTGTTCGGTTTTCATGTTGTTTTAGAGGTACTTTCCTGATGATTTCCAGATTCGACCTTCTAGAGAAATGACCATGACTGTAACATCATCATGGTATTTCCTTCTATCGCCGTGTGGAACGTCCAGCAATTCATGCAAATCCATCCCTGTTGAAAAATCAAGATCAACAATGGATGAAATTAGTAAAACTTAAGAGCTTTGAATTGCAAATGGGTCAAATAGTCCGGAGTATGCCCAAAGTGTGATTAAATGCTCACAAAGATTTATCATCTAAACTGTATAGTTTTTATAATCATATATAACACGTTAATTTGTTATTAAAAAATAAATAAGTTGCACCAGAAGTGTTGGTCTGTCAACCCAGTCCGGCCCATTTGACCCGTACTAAATCTTTACCTAGGGTTTGCCACACTATATCAGCTAATGATGCACATTTAAACCCACAGGGATACATCTCATACTATGTAAACATGTTATAGAATCAGTGGTTTTATTGTTTACATGTTAACTAAACATATATCATGTTGACTAATTATTCAAAAATACTAAGATTTAAGACATTACATTCATATATTTCCCTATGTGAAGATTTGGAATTATCATTCACAATATTAATTCAGAGTAAAATAAAAATTGGTTCATGAATCATGATGATTAGAAGGTATAGACAAAAAGATCAAAATGAGGAGATTACCAGCTTTTTTGGCTGCACGTAACAGAAGCTCTTCTATCAGGTGTTGAGCAGGATCACCATCCGGGAACTTCTCCAGGAAATTATCAACATGTGAAACGACTTCCTGATTGCTAAAATACTGATACAAACCGTCTGATGAAAGTATCAGAAACTGGTCCTTTTGACATAGTTGGTGGTGTCTAAGAGAAGGTACACACGATATGTAGGGTGCATTTCCAATATACTCGTTGCGAAACATTTCTAGTAATGAGTCATTCCATTTTGCCTGAAACATAAATGTGACAAAAATATAACTTCCATGCCATAGAAGAGTGAGACAGATAAGAATAACTCAATTACGCAACAAACCTGTTTAAGAGAACCAACCCCAAAAGCACGAGTGACCTTAAGGCGACCTTTGACTCTATCATTGACAATACAATGATCGTCATCCGGATGCTCATTCTTGATTCTAGTAACTTCCTGCAATAGTAAGAAGACTTGTATGATGATTACAGATAATCAATCTCTGGTGTTTTTAGGCAATAGATATAAATAAGACATGAAGCTTGAAACTTTTGCCAAAACTAGGAGTAGAGATGGCCAAAATGGACAGGGTGGTTGGGAAGTTTAGGGATTAGGTAAAAATGTCGATTGGTTTGGCACAAAACACTTTTCTCCAGGAAACTTAACCTTTTTTTAATAAATTGGCTGGTGTCAAGTATGATGACAAATTGATGTTAATATCATTTCTGTTTACTCCGTCATTAAGTTGCACACAGCATGATAAAATTGACTTTCCTAGTGCAACTGCACTTTACATGCTAAATTAAAATTTGTCTCCGCAATAACTGACATGACATATCTTCCAAATGGGCTAAGACAATACTTCCAATGAATTTCTAATTTGGTGTGCTGGCCATCTCGCATAAGATTTAGAAAAAATGAATCCAAACAAATGATAAACCCAACTAAAGAACCGTGTTATCCCTTGCCTATTGAGAAAGATCTGAAAGCTACTGATAGAGTTTAAATCCATCTGTCAGACTGTCAGGATGCTTAATTTTATTTCCAGGCTATCAATAGTCAATCCTTCTGTTTTACAACTGGACCATTCATCTTCATAGCACATTATTCTGGATTATATAATCGGATGAAAAAGAAATTGTGTAAAGGTAAGACTAGAGGCTATAGACATGTCATAGCCCATAGGTAATACATCCCAATGAAAAGAAATTCAAGTGATCATGTTACATGTAACATGACATTTGGTTCAAATCTAAACGATTTACCAATAATGACCATGCAAGCTCTAAGAATGTAAAAGCCCTCGTAAGATCCATGGATATGAGATAGTCTATTTCAAATTTTTCAAAACACCTCAATTCACTGAACTAATCGATAATGAAACCGGATTTTCAAGGCATTCTCGTAATAAACATGAACAACTAAACGAAAATATGGTAAGATAATTACGTAAAACTTTAAGAGCATGTTAGAACTCAGAACTTACTTCCTCAATGCTTGTGCTATGATCAGTAGACAGTTGCAATGCTGTCAACTTCATATCTTGAATTGGCCTCTTATTTTCCTTATCATTTTCCTTTCCAACTGTGTCTATGGATTCTACAACTGCATCCTCAACGACCATCTCACTGTCCCTTGTTTGAGATGGAACAACTTCAGTTTCATCACGTTGGGCAACGATAGCCCGACTATCTCCCAAATTCATCACATACACATCCTCATCTCTCATCAAAACAGCCAATAAGCAGGAACCCATAAGTGCAAGCTCAGGATATTGATCCATTACCTTATCAGTCATATCCAGATATGCACACTCTGTTGCTTCCAAAGCCCTTGACATTGCTCTCAAGACCAATTCATGGTCTACTGGACCAGTTTTTTTCTTCCTACCATTTCTAACAGCATTACCTGTCTCCTCCGTTCTGTTTTCCACTTCTTTTTGCTCTTTCGAATCCAACCCAAATTTCCAACCAAACAATTTACTACCCTCTTTATGCTTCGTGAACCCGTTTCTTAATTTTGACAACAGTAATGACCTGTGATTAGCTCCTGAACTACTTTTGCTTATATTGAGCGCATCATCAACTGAAAATGCAAACCGCTCAGAACCAGAAAGATCAAGTCCATCTTTAGGTCCTTCCTCCGCAAGATATTCCCATAACCGCTTCCTTCTAGGCACTATCTCTTCTTCTGATCGAAACAAAACCTTCTTTACAGCATTCTCAGGAACTAAACTAACATCTGTTGCTTTTTCTTCTTCTTGTAAATGTGGTGCACAAGATTGCTCTGGAGCTTGAGCTGCATCATCCAAATCCCAAAACAAACCTTCGAGCTCCTTATACATAGCCTTATACAAATTCCCCATCAAAAACTCAGGAGCATCAGGACCATTGAATCCATCATAAATCCCAACAAACAACCACCCATGCTCTTCCGAAACAACAACGTGCACCCGATCCTCCCCAGCCTTCCCTAAAGCCCACTGAACATCACTATCCCTATCATTCTTCATCTCCAATGCCTCCCCCCCTCCCCCGGCCGGAGACTCCTTACGCACAAAGTTCCTCACCGGAACCACCCACGGCCGAGGGAAGTTCCGATTAAACGCCTTCTTAATCCCCTGAATCGACTTCTTCCGCCTCTTTTTAACGTAAACACCACCGTTAAGCGGCGCAGAGAACGGCACACCACTGCTATTACCTGCATCCGAACCAATGTTCACATCTAACGGACCAGATAGAGCCCCACGCTCAATCGGACCAGACATAAAAAACGCTCTCTCCATCTGACCTACCGCCGGTCTACCGGACTCACCACGCGGCAAAGGCTGCAACGGAAGAGCACTAAACGACGACGTACAGTCAAATCCACCAACAACACTAGACCTAACACCACTAATACCACCAACACCACCACCACCACCAACACCACCACTAGCAACACAATCAGAAGCATCATCGTAAACATGATCTAATTGCACAACAGTACGAGGCGTAGAGGTGTTCGCACTTACCGAAGCGCCTGAAATCGCTTTGAATCCGGTCTCCGTGACGCCGTTGGGGAGGCGCGACCTCGCCGATGACGAATCGTGCGACGGAGAGAAGCGTAGCGATTGCGAGGGCGAAACGAAGCGATTTGAGTGATTCGGAGATGCGAATCGAGCAGATGAACGAACGTAACAGAAGGAGTGACCTAGGGTTTCGTCTAGAGGTTCGGTGGCGGAGAAGATGAGCTCCGGCGAGTGGCTCCGCCGCTGCTCCGCCGGAGTGAAGCAGGGGAGGCGTGAGAATCCACCGCCCATTACATTTGAATCATGTTCATACTAGTGGTGATTTTGTTCATTATACCACTGTTGATTTCGATTTCGATTTCGATTTTAATTTTGATTTTGATTTTGTGTGTGAATCATGAGATTTGAGAGAGAGAGAGAGTGTGTGTGTGTGTGTGAACTGATGAAGTTGAAAACTTGAAGAGAGAGAAGACTTTAGCTTTAAATAGGAAGAAAACTGTCGTCAGCGAAAGCAACTTTCGATATTCAATATTCGAAACTTAAAAACATTTCCGACCATTAATACGATATAAACGAGCCGAGATGAACCAGAGCTGAGCCGAAGCGAGACAGAGTAAGGTAAAAACCGAGTTGGGTTGGGTTGGGTTTAGTTGAGCCGGTTTGTTGTTTTGACGACCTTAAATTGTGAGCTCGGATTTCATTTGTTTATTAACGAGCGGATCCGAGTTGAGCCATGCTACGAACAAATTTGTTTATTTTGAAAGAAAGTAAAGTTTTATGTTTACAAATATTCGTGTATAGTTATTATATGACAAGAGAAAACTTAAATATTATCATCTATGTTTGTACTTCCTTTTCTAATTACAAAGTAGAGTAAATTGCATAAATTGTTTTGTGGTTTGATTAAACTGCACGATTGGTCCTTAAACTTTGAAAATTACAAAGTTAGTCCAAATTTTTGTTAAGCATTCAATACAACCACGTTTTACGTTTTCTTTACAAGTCAAACATTAAGTTGATACATGGTTAGTCTTCATATGAAAATTTGTACGTGTTGTTATATCACTCGAGCAAAAGAAGCCGGTGAAGATCTTAATCTAAACACCGCACACTAACAAATAGTTAAAGGCAAGACACAAAAATATTTACGGGACTTTTTGTAGAAAGGAAAGGAGTACAACCGCATATGGTGACATTAAGGGGGCGGACGGTGGCAAAGGGCGGTTGTCGGTGGCTGCTTTGAAAGAACAAAGGAGTGGCATCTTACTTTATTTGTAGGAATTAGACGTAACTAGTATTACGCCTCGCGCTTTACGGCGGGGGCGTAAAACCATACAAAATAGCATTAATGTCACATCATCATCAACGATTGTCAACGTCAGAAAAACTCGTATTAAAAAGAAATAAAAACAAAAAATAAAAACGAATGAAAGGTAGATGTTAAAACGTTTAACCACGCTTGTGAAACGTAAAACGTTAAAAACAATAGCTAAGTTGATATGAGATCCGGACGTTGCAACCGGGCTGTGAAGTAGGAAAAAAATAGGTGTAACAATGTTGAACTTCACACGCCATAATCTCCAAAATTTAGAGCGAAATGTATACGAAAATTTTGTAAAAGAATAAAAGAATAGGCGACCAAAGTTAAAAAGGAAAAATTATAAAGTTAAATTGTAAAATACGTAAGTTAAATATACAATGTTTTCGTGTTTGTTCAGAAATGAGTCTGGTCAAATATAAAACGTTCATGTGTTTATTTTTATGTTCGCATTGAACTGTTCTATGTTTCAACGTAAGTTTTGTTTGGAAACGCATAGGGTCATATGTTTTCATTAGACTATATAAATTTGAGTTACTCTACGTTTCTACGTAAATTTAGTTCAAAAATGAGTCACGACGATTATACGACGATTATAATCTATGTTTTATCACGCCGCATGCGGTAGCGCTACACATGTTTTTTTATATACGCTACGTTTCAATATAATTTTGTTTGGAAAAGATTCAGGTCAAAATATAATATGCATTCATCTAACAGTATAAATTCGAGTTACCCTACGTTTAGAGGTAGATTTATTCCAGAAAAAAGTTAGGCCGATTGTAGTCTATACTTATCATGTAGCATACGCCGCCGCCGCCGCAATGTGCGGGGTTAAAGACACTAGTTGTTCTTAAAATAACCTACTTAACATTCTCATACTTTTTTTAAAAGAGACTTTATGATTACAAATTATTTATTATGTGAAAAAAACTATAAAGGGAGTTTGGTATGTAGGAATTCAATGAAATTAAAATCTGAATTCCATTGGTCATTGTGTTTGGTTGGTAGGAATTCGTTGGAATTGGAATTTGAATTCCATTCTTAACGTGTTTGGTTGAGAAATGAATTGAAATTGAAATTGAAATTGGAATGAATTCCATCAAATTCCTTCAAATGAAGGATTTCAAATTCCTTCCAAATATTGAAGGATTACAAATTCCACCACCAACCGCCACCTACCACCCCACCCACCGCCAACCGACACTACCGACGACCCCGACCCTTACCTCGACCCCGACCATCGACCGCCGACCCCGCCCGCCGCCGACCCCCGCCTACCACCCCGCCCACCGACCCCCGATGCCCCCGACTGCCGACCCCGACCGCCACCTGCCGACGTCGTCGCCCGCCCCCGACCCCCGCCAGCCGTCGCCGACCCGACCGCCCCTACCGCTGCCTGTCGCTCGTCGCCGTCAAACCGTTGCCTCCGACCGCCGACCGCCGCTGGCTACTGTTTGCCCCAACCGCCGACCACCGCCACCCTAACCGTCGACTATCGCCGACCTCCGTTGCCGAAGACGGGCTTTATCGGTTGGTGGCGGCAATGGGGTACGGTCAGTTTTCGGCAACGAGCATGGTTGGTGTCGCAGTCGATTGTCAGCAATGACGGCGGGCGGCGGTTGGTCGTATGTAGTGGCGATGATCGGTGGTCATTGAGGTGGTGGCGGTTTGTAACGAGTGATAAATTCTAATTCCTTTATAAGTGTTTTGTCACTAGAAATGCATTTGGAATTTAAGTTCCATCTATAGTTTCTAATTCCTTTAAATTCCAAATCCTATGAAAAATATTGAATTCCAAATACAATTTCTTCGAATTCCAATTCCAACAAATACCGCGAACCAAACGCCCCCTAAGAATTTAGACAACTTGTCATAAGTAGGTGGAACATTCAAGTGTATATATGTGAACCGCACGAGTCTTCCTTTAATATTACTTGTTTAACAACAAGAAAGAGGTAGGAAGCCAAAAGCGTGTCAGGTTGACTTATGCTTGTGTGTCATGACCGTGTACGATATACATGATATGACGTTTTAAGAACACACTCGACACTTCACACTACCGTTCGGTTATTGCTAATCAATTGAAATAGAAGGTCTTACAGTTTTAGTCACACAATTAACCAATTGCTAGTAAAAACGTCGAATACAATTAAAAGTCTTATGTTGTAAAGTTTGAGATGTTTCTCATTTGGTTTTAGTATAAAAGTAAGGCGTCACATTAGTTCAAAACACACGTCAATGTTCTCGAACACAACAAAACAGTTTCAGCAATCATGTGTTCCTTCCTACCTCAAGTTTCAAAAGTCTTTCGTGGCAGTGTTCGCTCGTTTGACTGTTTAATCAATATTGTAGTCGTATTTTCTTTTGTATAACATTTTATATTTAAATTGTTTGTATATCATTAATAGTTCTCCTACAATATAAAGTTGTTACACTTGTATGCGTGTGTAGTGGAGACACATGTGCATCGCTTTCTTCATATTAATTGCATATAGAATTCCACTTGCCCTGTGCCATAAGCCGAAACTAATAGCCCTATGAATAAGACCCTTGATAAGTTGATACTATAAGACGTAGTTAAACGGGGATGATTTATGGGTCCTAATATACGAACACCTCATATTATAAATCAACACCCCTTTATATGCCTCATATGGCACCATACGCAGCGTATAGGGTCGAAAACACTGAGAACGAGGAAAGTTCAGGGGAGGGGGGCATCAGAGAGCTATACGTCACATATAGCCCTATACGACCTCCTATACGACACATATAGTACTATACGACGCGTATAGCAAATTTCAACACTGACTACAAAAAAAAATTAAGGGGGCTGTCAGATGGGGGTATACGCTCATTTAGGGCTATACGACCCCCCTATACGACACGTGAAAAAATTTGAGGTGTTGATTTGTAGTTTTGTGGTGTCTAAATATCCGGTCTCTAATTTATATTTTGGTAGAAATTGTTATATAAAACTAGAGATATGAAATCATATTAACTAAATTGTAATCCGCTCTTCGGACTCAGATGTGGGAGGAACTAAAATTTTCACGTATTTATAGTTGTAAACAAGACACGGGGCAAAAAAATTTGTATTTATGATTGTAACCCATTGTTGTATTTTTTGATGTATAAAATAACAAAAAGAATTAAAATAAAACCGGAAAAAAAACTAGGAAAAAGAGAAAAGAAAGAGAAAAAATAATTAAAAATTGACAATAAAACAAACCAAATGGTGTAGCATAATTTGGACCTAGGTACAAGAGGATTGATTTTTTTATTTTTATTTATTTGTAATTGGTTATTTTTAAAAGTCGTGATAGTTTATGGGTTGATTTGAAAGTAATTATGTTTTATGGTATTCCGTAGGTATGAATTACGGAAGCACGTTACCTTGTATCCTGAATCCGTAGGTATAATTTACGAAATCATGTTAGGGATTCAAGATAGAAGGATTCAAGGTAACGTGATTCTGTAAATCACACCAAGGGTAACCGATCTTAAAGCTTTTTACAAAAATGTCTACTCCCACTCAGGATCCCATCCCTTGAAGTCGTACCCTCCCAGGATGCATGAGTCTTCCGCCGATTGATAGAAATGCCGATTAAGCAATTCCTCTCATCCCGATAAAGGGAGTCACCCGTGATTCGATAGTTCCATTTTCCACTGATGCAGGCCGATTGGGATCCCAGCACTCTAAAGTCTGGATTGATTCCTAAAGCTAAAGTAAGGGCAAGGCCCCGGTCGGTTCTCCCTTTCTGTCTTTCCTGGTTATCTGTTCTCTAGTCGTATAATCATATGATTCTGCCAGACTATTTTCTTAATTCATTCCACGTGGAAAATCGTCTAGCTAGGGAACTCTTCATCAGACGATTTCTCATATGATTATTTTCGTAAATTCGACGTAGAAGAAGTTCGTCTTGCCTCCCTTTATTAATATTTAGTACTGGGCTAAGGGCGGGCCCCTCCTTCTATCTGGGTCCTAGTCTCGTCCCTTGTTAGTGCAATAAATAGAAGTGTATTCAATTCCAGTTCCTTTCCGCCCTTCCTAACCTTGCTCGATCCAATAGCCCGATCCTAGCCCACTCACCTTTCTCCAAGATTGAAGTTAGAACTAGGAGTCCTAAAATCTTAATGAAAAGGAGCTTGGCATCTATGTGTTCGAGAGGTAGAAAACTACCTCTGTGGCGGGATTGACCAGGTAGGTATAATTCAACGGGACCCTAGCCCGTCCTGTGGTCCTGAACAAACGTTCCATCCATAAAAGAAAAGAGAGAGCTCGTAGGCCTTATTCTGCAGATCAAAGAGCGACTTAATTCCCCATTCATCCGAAATAGTATTTTAGTATAGAACAGAGGCATTGTGGGCCGACTACTATGACTACATGCGCATCTAGTGCAGTGGCTTGGAAGCCAGCTACCTTGACCATCTTCCGAAGTTCTAAATAATCTACTGATCAAAGGCTGTAAGGGCGGGCTGCTCTACATTCAGCCACATCACAGTGACCCCCGAAGCGATCTTATTCTAGTTGCGGGACGAAATCCGACAGCCAATTGCTGGCTCTGAATAACCAGCCCAGCAAGAACCCATAAAACAAAATTACTTTCAAATCAACCCATAAACCATCACGATTTTCAAAAATACCTCATTTCAAAAAAAAAATCCAAGAGGATGAAGGTTACGTGTCTTACTAGTAGGTCGAAAACCTTTTTGTCATTTATTCTTGTTTAGTTTATTTGTTGATTATAATTGAAATATAAACAAAAAGAAAATAAAATATGAAAACATAAGGGGAAATTATTAAATTAAACATTTGACCAAATCAAAATATTAAAATAAACATTCAAAAATATTAATTACTAAAATATAGACCAATAAGAAATTTACCCGTGACCATTACTCGCCACATGGGAGACGGAAAATCACATCCTCGCTGATTTGAAGAGGAGATATCGTAATTCATCGTTGACATGTCAATTTATAAATTTCTCACTGACCAATTTTTCTCTCACTGACGTGTGAATTTGCATACATTTCTCGCTAAGTAGGTGAATAATTATCATTTTTCTTTACCCATTATTTTAAATTCCTTTCCTCGCTAGATTTTTTATTTTTTTAAATATTTACAACATATTGATATTTTATTACATAAAATAATATAGTTTTAATAAATTTATTAAAAATGATTTTTATACAGTTCCATAAAGTTTTTATAAAGTAAAAGAATCAGTTTATTTAATGAATTTGTAACTTTTTTATTAATATATATTACAATAAAAAATTAATTATTTTACACACACATTATAGCGAGATTTAGAAAAAATATGACAATTGTATAATTTTTTTCAATAGTTATGCATTCAAAATACAGATATATTTTATAAAATACATAACAAGAACGACAGATTTACAAAATATACCAATGGCGCACGAAGCTCATGCGGAACGGGCACGAAGAAAAGGAAGTTTGGAGGAGAGCTCATTCCCTTCGCTTCCTGGGCCCAAAGCAGTGCTGTTAATGGCAGTTTTACAAAATATAGATAATTTAATTTTATAAATTTTTGAGTAAATTGTCATTTTCGTCCATATGGTTTGATGAATATTGTCTTTTTCATCCAATAGTTTGATTTCTCGCGTACAAATTTTTTCATATTCTTCCAGTCCGTTATCTTTATCCAAAATTCTACGTTAAATGAGGGGTATATCAGTCCTTTTACATATATAATTTATATGTAAATGAAACAACATTTCCCACCTATGAACAACTCTAACAGAAAACAAAAATCTTAAAAATAAAAATCCATTCTTTACCAATCCTATCACCAAAAAATAACTAGAAAGAAAAACAAGTCCCTATTGTCAAGAACAATTACCTGCATATTTTCTCCACTTCCAACCAAATAATATGGGTATCAAGCTCAGTTCTTGATCGATACGCGCCCCAAGTTTGGAACATTTCTTTAAGTGCACGCTTCGAGACCCATAGTTCCATTTAGATCCCACATTGAAGTCTCTGCTTTGTTTTGTCGGGTTTTGCCTCGGGATCATGATGCAGAGTTGAAAGTGTTCGGTTTTTATGTTGTTTTTAGAGGTACTTTCCTGATGATTTCCAGATTCGTCCTTCTAGAGAAATGACCATGACTGTAACATCATCATGGTATTTCCTTCGATCGCCGTGTGGAATGTCCAGCAATTCATGCAAATCCATCCCTGTTGAAAAATCAAGATCAACAACGGATGAAATTAGAAAAACTTAAGAACTTGACTGAATTGCAGACGGGTCAAATAGCCCGAAGTATGCCCAAAGTGTGTTTAAATGCTCACAAAGATCTATCATCTAAACTGTATAGTTTTTACAATCATATATAACATGTTAACTAAACATATATCATGTTGACTAATTATTCAAAACTATTAAGATTTAAGACATTACATTCATATATTTCCCTATGTGAACATTTGGAATTATCATTTACAATATTAATTCAGAGTAAAATAAAAATTGGTTCATGATGATTAGAAGGTATAGACAAAAAGATCAAAATGAGGAGATTACCAGCTTTTTTGGCTGCACGTAACAGAAGCTCTTCTATCAGGTGTTGAGCAGGATCACCATCCGGGAACTTCTCCAGGAAATTATCAACATGTGAAACGACTTCCTGATTGCTAAAATACTGATACAAACCGTCTGATGAAAGTATCAGAAACTGGTCTTTTTGACATAGTTGGTGGTGTCTAAGAGAAGGTACACAAGATATGTAGGGTGCATTTCCAATATAGTCGTTGCGAAACATTTCTAGTAATGAGTCATTCCATTTTGCCTAAAACATAAATGTGAGGAAAAATATAACTTCCATGCCATAGATTGTGAGACAGATAAAATAACTCAATTAAGCAACAAACCTGTTTAAGAGAACCAACCCCAAAAGCACGAGTGACTTTAAGGCGACCTTTGACTCTATCATTGACAATACAATGATCGTCATCCGGATGCTCATTCTTGATTCTAGTAACTTCCTGCAATAGTAAGAAGACTTGTGTGATGATTTCAGATAATCAATCTCTTATATTTAGGCAATAGATATAAATAAGACATGAAGCTTGAAACTTTTGCCAAAACTAGGAGTAGAGATGGCAACATGGACAGGGTGGTTGGGAAGCTTAGGGATTAGGTAAAATGTCGAATTGGTTTGGCACAAAACACTTTTCTCCAGGAAACTTAACCTTTTTTTAATAAATTAGCTGGTGTCAAGTATGATGACAAATTGATGTTGATATCATTTCTGTTTACTTCGTCATTAAGTGTCACACAGCATGATAAAATTGACTTTCCTAGTGCAACAAATTTTTACATACTACATTAAAATGCATCCGGCATCCCTGCACCTACTGACATGACCTATCTTCCAAATGAATCAACACAATACTTCCAATGAATTTCTAAATTGGTGTGCTGGCTTTCTCTCGAATAAGATTTAGAAATAATGAATCCAAACAAATGACAGATCCAACAAAAGAACCTTGTTATCCCTTGCCTATTGAGAAATATCTGAAAGCTATTGATACTGTATAAACACTACATTAAGCCCTAAATTTCTTTTAGTAGCTGATAGAGTTTAAATGCATCTGTCAGGATGCTTAATTTTATTTCCAGGCTATCAATAGTCAATCCTTCTCTTTTACTCCTGGAACATTCATCTTCATAGCACAATAGCACATTACTCTAGATTATATAATAGGATGAAAAAGAAATTGGGTAAGGTAAGACTAGAGGCTATAGACATGTGTCATAGGTAAATACATGCCAATGGAAAGAAAATTTCACTTGATCATGTAACTTGAAATGGGGTTCAAATCTAAGCAATTTACCTATAATGGCCCTGCAAGCTGTAAGAATGTAAGTGTCCTTGTTATATCAATGGATACAAGATAGTCTACTTCAAATTTTCCAAAAGACATCTAATTACTGAACTAATTGACAATAGATCCAGATTTCATGAATTTCTCCAACATTTTAATAAACAAGAACAATCAAACTGAAATATGACAAGGAAACTATGTGAAATTTAATGATCAGGTCAGAACTCAGAACTTACTTCCTCAATGCTTGTGCTATGATCAGTAGACAGTTGCAATGCTGTCAACTTCATATCTTGAATTGGCCCCTTATTTTCATTATCATTTTCCTTTCCAACTGTGCCTATGGATTCTATAACTGCATCCTCAACGACCATCTCACTGTCCCTTGTTTGAGATGGAACAACTTCAGTTTCATCACGTTGGGCAACGATAGCACGACTATCTCCCAAATTCATCACATACACATTCTCGTCTCTCATCAAAACAGCCAATAAGCAGGAACCCATAAGTGCAAGCTCAGGATATTGATCCATTACCTTATCAGTCATATCCAGATATGCACACTCTGTTGCTTCCAAAGCCCTTGACATTGCTCTCAAGACCAATTCATGGTCTACTGGACCAGTTTTTTTCTTCCTACCATTTCTGACAACATTACCTGTCTCCTCCGTTCTGTTTTCCACTTCTTTTTGCTCTTTCGAATCCAACCCAAATTTCCAACCAAACAATTTACTACCCTCTTTATGCTTAGTGAACCCGTTTCTTAATTTGGACAACAGTAATGACTTGTGATTAACTCCTGAACTACTTTTGCTTATATTGAGTGCATCATCAACTGAAAATGCAAACCGCTCAGAACCAGAAAGATCAAGTCCATCTTTAGGTTCTTCCTCGGCAAGATATTCCCATAACCGCTTCCTTCTAGGCACTATCTCTTCTTCTGATTGAAACGAAACCTTCTTTACAGCATTCTCAGGAACTAAACTAACATCTGTTGCTTTTTCTTCTTCTTGTAAATGTGGTGCACAAGATTGCTCTGGAGCTTGAGCTGCATCATCCAAATCCCAAAACAAACCTTCGAGCTCCTTATACATAGCTTTATACAAATTCCCCATCAAAAACTCAGGAGCATCAGGACCATTGAATCCATCATAAATCCCAACAAACAACCACCCATGCTCTTCCGAAACAACCACGTGCACCCGATCCTCCCCAGCCTTCCCTAAAGCCCACTGAACATCACTATCCCTATCATTCTTCATCTCCAATCCCTCCCCTCCTCCCCCGGCCGGAGACTCCTTACGCACAAAGTTCCTCACCGGAACCACCCACGGCCGAGGGAAGTTCCGATTAAACGCCTTCCTAATCCCCTGAATCGACTTCTTCCGCCTCTTTTTAACGTAAACACCACCGTTAAGCGGCGCAGAGAACGGCACACCACTGCTATTACCTGCATCCGAACCAATGTTCACATCTAACGGACCAGATAGAGCCCCACGCTCAATCGGACCAGACATAAAAAACGCTCTCTCCATCTGACCTACCGCCGGTCTACCGGACTCACCACGCGGCAAAGGCTGCAACGGAAGCGCACTAAACGACGACGTACAGTCAAATCCACCAACAACACTAGACCTAACACCACCAACACCACCACCACCACCAACACCACCACTAGCAACACAATCAGAAGCATCATCGTAAACATGATCTAATTGCACAACAGTACGAGGCGTAGAGGTGTTCGCACTTACCGAAGCGCCTGAAATCGCTTTGAATCCGGTCTCCGTGACGCCGTTGGGGAGCCGCGACCTCGCCGATGACGAATCGTGCGACGGAGAGAAGCGTAGCGATTGCGAGGGCGAAACGAAGCGATTTGAGTGATTCGGAGAGGCGAATCGAGCGGATGAACGAACGTAACAGAAGGAGTGACCTAGGGTTTCGTCTAGAGGTTCGGTGGCGGAGAAGATGAGCTCCGGCGAGTGGCTCCGCCGCTGCTCCGCCGGAGTGAAGCAGGGGAGGCGTGAGAATCCACCGCCCATTACATTTGAATCATGTTCATACTAGTGGTGATTTTGTTCATTATACCACTGTTGATTTCGATTTCGATTTTAATTTTGATTTTGATTTTGTGTGTGAATCATGAGATTTGAGAGAGAGTGTGTGTGTGTGTGAACTGATGAAGTTGAAAACTTGAAGAGAGAGAAGACTTTAGCTTTAAATAGGAAGAAAACTGTCGTCAGCGAAAGCAACTTTCGATATTCAATATTCGGAAGAAAATTAATAAAATCTCCGACCATTAATACGATATAAACGAGCCGAGCCGAGCGAGACTGAGTTAGGTAAAAACCGAGTCGGATTGGGTTCGCTTGGATTGGGTTGGCTTGGATTGAGTTGAGCTGGTTCATTATTTTGACGAGCTTAAATTGTGAGGTCGGATTTGTTTTCTTATTAACGAGCGGAGTCGAGTCAGCCATGTTACGATTTATTTTGAAAAAAAATAAAATTTTATTTTTACAAATATTCGTGTATAATTATTATATGACAGGAGAAAAATTAAAATATTATCATCTATGTTTGTACTTCCTTTTCTAATTACAAAATATAACAATAACCATATGTCTTGATGTATTCAAATAATATGTCATAATTTTGGTTTTTAATTTATATAAATAATATTTTAGGCTTTATATTAAACAAGTCAGCTAATGAGTAAATTTTGGCTCGGGCTCGGCTCGTTTACAACCGAGCCAAGTTTGCTCAACTCATTTATAGCAAGCCGATTTCAAGTAATGTGTTTTTTAAGCGAGCATTGAGCGAGGACGCGAGTTTTTTTAAAAAACACTAGTGGTTATTTAGTGGTTTCTTAATGATTTTATTGAAAGTCCACCTCTGAATCGATCAAATGTATAGTGTAATTAGTTCATTTAAAAAATATCTTTTAGTGGTTCACAAAAATTTTTAATAAGCAAATTTATAAATAATTTAAAATTTACCTCTTATTAACTCAACATCTAAGTAGCTAAGCAAAATTTGTCAAACAACCCTTTAATTCATGTAGTTTGTAAAAAGAGTAATTACTATTTAAGGTGTATAGCGAAAGTGAGACTAGTATATTTGATAAAAACTTTACTTATTAAAATAAAGATCCAGACATAAGATAGACTTATTTAAAGTAGTTTAAGAGTAGCGATTGATTTATCACTAAAAATATATCTATGTATATAGATATATGTGTGTGGTATAAAATATAAATTATGGCTTTAAACTGAAACAATATAATAATATAATATTTAAAATTGTTATTTTAAAAGTTGTAACTTTGACTTGACAGTAAACCCTAGGAATCTTGTGGAACCTTTATACACGTGGACGGTGGATATGAAGTGTGGATGAAGGAAGATGAGTGTCGCTTTATGTGGTGTACCTGATAGTCAAAGGCCATTTGTTTTTGTCTACATCAATATCATCTAAAGACTTTATTTTATTATTTTCATAAAACGACCATTTTCTTCTTTCGTAGTTGAACAAATAATTTGTTTATGAATGTTTAATATCACCATCATTTTCGCAAAAATTTTCAAGTTTGAATAGTTATAAGTTGGACAAACTCAAAGCAGTTTTAAAATTCAAACCGTATCAATAATTTTACTTTTTAAAAACCCGGTTTTGTCCTCAAGTGGATAGATTGATAGTAAATGAAGTTTTCCCTAATTAAATGGTTGTATGCAGTGCACATGTTTAATAATTATTTTTTTTATAATAGAAGTTGTTGATCGATGTCGTGTGGTCGGTCAAACATATATATTAAAGAGTACCTAATCACCCTTAATAGTAAAGGGTAAGCAGGGTGTCAAATCCACAAGGAATCACAGGAAAGTGCTAGTAACGATTAAACTAAAAGAATTAAACATTGAAAAGTAACTTGAATTATTAATTAAATTAAGAAAGAATCAAATTAACGAACTAAAAGTTTAGGTTTTTGACAATCTTGGTGAAAAAGCAATCCACTTCAGGATTCAAGTTTGGCAAAGTTCTAATTTTTCTTGAATAAAACCTAGTGAGAAGTCATTAATGGTGACTTATACATGATATGATTTAAGTGATAATCATGGATTAGAGTTTAAAGGACCTTATTCACACAATTACCAATTTGAATAATGAAACCCTAATTTTAATACTCAATCACATAGTGATTAAAGATAACCAAAATCATAGAATATCAACATTAGGTTTAAACAAATCAAACCGTTTAAATAATCAAATCATAAATTGAATCCAAAAGAACTTAAATGGTTCAAGATCCAATCTCAAATCTAGATTACAACTAAGAAAAATAGAAACTTGCACAAACCCGTCCCCCGAAGTGAATCACGAATGAACTAGCCTTGCCTCATCATTGAATCTTCCACACAATTGTAATTGATCATGTGAATCTTATAAAATTGATGATCTTGATGATGGAGGAGCTTGAGAATGATGGAAGATGGTTAATTTTCATCCAAGATTGATGTGTAAACATGATCTTTTCGTCCTAGGGTTTATCCCCCTTTAAAACCCTTCAAATTAGGTCAAATCTCAACAAACTCGGACACCAGCGTCAGTCTAGGCGTCAAAAGAGGCGTCAGTTAGAAGGTTTTGGGTTTACTGACGCAATGGCGTCGGTGGCGCCACCCCCTGAACAAAGTTGATTTTCATGTGTAAAATTTCGAGACTTTTTCGTTGATAGGTCGTGGGTCCCGTAACTCTTTTTCTAGCTCAAGTTATGCCCGTTTTAAGATACCGTTGTTGTGCAATTTTGGTTTATCGTATCTTTACTTCTTGAGCTCCAATTCTCGTCCCGTTTCTTCCAATTTCTTCGTATTCTTCATGTTTAACCTATAACCATAAAATAATCACAAAAGTAACTCTATTTCTCATAAATTTACATGTAAATCATGGAAATAAAGCCGTTAAACATTAAACTTTTACCACCCGATCACAATCCCCACACTTACCTTTTGCTTGTCCTCAAGCAAAGCTCAATTTTAGTTTATAAAATCATCATTGAAAATATACATCACTAGTCACTTTTTGAAAATAAATTAAGGTCCAAGGTCATGCCCTTATATATAATATTTATATCGTTCAATAAATTTACATTCTAGCAAGTCAATTATATGCAAAATAAGACATCACCCAACTAAGATTAACATGATTTTGATTTTTAGTCTCATGTACACACCCATCACAATAATTCACTCTTCTCGGCTTATATTTGGACTAGTAAAATATTTACTAGTGTAATCGCTCAATAACCCAATATACCATCTTGTCCATATAAGCTTGTATAGCAATCATACCTCCACCACTTGCATAGATCTTGCACACATCTAAAGGACTTACAGGTTTTTGGGCTTAGGTACGGATAGAAAATTTTTGGCTTTTAAAAGTGACTACAGCAACCATAGATATCAATGTTGTTAAGACCGGATCAGACCGGCCGGTCCGATCGGTTCGGCCGGGATTCAGTGCCGGGTCCGGCCCGGTCAGGGGTGTTTCGTTTTTGGGACGTTGAACCGGCCGGTTCGTCCCGAGTTGGTGGTCGGACCGGGAGAACCGGACCGGCTTCACGCGGACCCGGTTTATTTCGAACGGCATTCGTGTCCGCATGTCGTGCGTGGGCGACTCAAATTTTCCAGCCAGAAACCCGTTTTTGCACCCCCCCTGCGCGCGGGTAGGTCATGGTGTAAAAGGTATCATAAAGACATTCAATACCTTTCACCTTGTTATTATATATAAACACATAATGGTTTATTTGTCACACCAATGTGGGACAAGGGTCTTAGAGAGACTCTTTCACACCCTTATTAGTTATTTTCAACAAATATTTAATTACATATATAAATATAATTAAAATATAGTTAAATCCGGTCCAACCGGTCCGACCACCAAACCAGTAAGGCGTCCGGTTCGACGTCCGATCCGGTTCTGAAAACATTGATATATATAAACCAAATCGTTAAAACCGTCCTTATCAACTTGACTCACAGAGCTAAATCACTTTGATCCTTTTTGAACAATACTTTTTCTCATTTTTTTTTCATTTTTTTCACTATTTTTTCAATTTTTTATAAGCTTGACTTCAGACACTCTTTTACTTTGATCGGTTATCAACTAACAACTTAGGCTTTATGCATCGGTTTTAACAAATGAATGGCTTAGGGCTCAACATGGCTACTAAAGGCTAGGATGGATAACAATAACAAACGATAATAAGTAAATGGGTTCCTAAATTGCCTTTGTCATTTATGTGCAAACATCTTGCTTATGGTCTTGGTATGCATCAAACAATACAAGTTCTGTAACAAACGTAGTATATGGCCTACTCTCAACAAATGAATACATAATTGTGTTTTAAGTAATAGACTCAAAACCTCACCAAGTAGGAATTTAGGCTACCGATATGCACATGAGTTTATTATATCAAAATCTTGTTAACACTAACCAGACATCCGTCACATTTTCTAAAATGACCCGCTAGAAATACTTTATCTCCCAACTTATAAAATATGACCATGACCTAGGATCTACATCAATCTTTTAATAAACAACAAGTGACTTATATTGAAAAATTTGATTTCATAAACACACTAAACTTTACTAGAAAACTTTTGTAAAAATTAAAGCTTGACGGGATGTTAATTTTTTTTTTGTTAATTCTCTATAACTCCCCTCATCCCCACATTTAAGATGTACATTGCCCCCAATTTACTACTAAATGTTACTATTAGTATGAGAACAAGAGAATTTTAAGATCAAACCCAATCTTATCACATTCTCAAATCATTTACAATCAGTCAGGGACTCACCATCAATAACCAAACATTAAAACTAACTACAAATTAACTACTTTTAACAATTAATAAAGGAAACGAATGCACCTGGTTATATCTTTATGGCAAGATCTTCAATTGTACTAGTGATCTTCAACGTCTCGTCCACTAATCTACAAAACATACTAAACCCCGTGTAGAACCGAAGTTCTCACTTCATGATTAGCACCTTACAGTTAAATCAATAATGCATCCACTTCCCCACACTTAAAGCATTGCATTGTCCTCAATGCAACTTTTAAGTGGAAATTTGATTAAAAATAGTTAACTTTTTAAAATTAAAAAATCACTTTAATGATAAAAGTCGTAAACTCACTTTCGTAGGAATCACGGTTGCATTTAGCATATGCAACAAGCCTTTTAAACCATCCGATAGGGCCGGGTTGTGACATCCGTCACTTCAAGGTCCGTCAATTGACGTGATTGTCCGTCATCTATTACATACTTGGTCATTCCTCGTCATTATTTGACTCATTATGTGGATATCATGTGTGCAATATTATCGTCGTGTGTGCATTCGTTTTAAAACCGTGTGTGAACCTTAAAAAGACCTTTAAAACTTTCATTCTTGAAAACGCTAAATATATCATTTTATAAATATAATAAATGTTTTAATATAACCATTTCTTCAGTCATAATAACATTAAATGAACTTTTACAATTAATATAAAAACCTAACGGAGTCGTTTTTCAACCGAACAAAATTTGGGAAAACTCGAGGGTTAAGTGCAGGGACTAAACTTGTAATTTTGGAAACTTGGGCTGGGTATAAATACCCATATTCCAGCCCTAAGCCCCCATTTCTATCATCTTCTTCATCTTCATCTCCATCTCCTCTTCACACACAAAAACTCCATTTTAGCACCAAATCCGACCCGAGAGGTCTCGTTTTCTTCGTCTTGACACCGTCTACAACATACACTACCCCTCTCTAGCAGGTAGTTGTCTTTGGTTGTCCATTTTAGAGCCTTTTCACGGCTGTCCAAACTAGGGTTTCGGGTGTTCGGGTTCAACCCGAACACACAAGGTCGTATGGGTGCGTGTGAAGTCTCTTTGCTTGTGTTTTATGCTTGTACATGTTTGTTGAGTGTTTCTGGAGGTCTAGGTGGTGTAAAACCCGTGTTTTGAGCCGCTCGGGGGCTGCTCACCCCGACCACAGTCGCGATTCTGCAGATTGGGCGACTGGGTCATCCATGCGATTGAGCCGTGCGACTGAGTGGGTCGTGCGACTGAATCATGCGTCTGAGTCAATCGCGCGACTGAGTGGTGCGACTAGGCATGTCGTGCGACTGAGTTGTGCGACTGAGTGTCTGTGTGCGATTGAGTCATGCGTGCGAATGAGTGTATGCGAATGAGTCATGCGATTGAATGTTTGAGTGCGATTGAGTCAGGTGACCGACTGAATGTGTGCGAATGAACGTGATTCGCACGACTGGGGTCCAATCGCACGAATGAAGGTTCAGTCGTACGAAAGTAGCTAATTCGCACGATTGAAGGTTGGTTCGTGCGCATGGAAGTTGAGTCGTGCGATTGGGTGTTGTATGGTACGACTGAAGGCCAATCATACGAATGAAGGCTCAATCGTACGAATGAAGCTGATTCGCACGATTGAGGGTTGATTCGCACGAATGGAGGTTGAGTCGTGCGTCTGGCCTTGTATGCGACTGAATTTGTTGTGTTTGACCCCTTGTGTGTGGCGTGAGTATGTCGTGTGTTGTCGAGGTAACACTAACACAATTATGTCATTGTTTGGCCACAAAGATTAATGTCAACGTGAGAAAGGGCGCAGAAACTATTTTGAGCAAATTAAACTAATGCTTTTACAACGACCAAATCGACTTTCAACTATTGAAACATATTCGATACTTCTTCAATAAATAACAATACTTTATTAAAATATCATCATTAGTGGCGACAATGTCTTGTACCTGGATCTACATAAGGTCTAGTACGTGTGTCAGTCTGTGTGTGTTGTACGTGACCCATCCGATACGACCCGAACCGACCCATCATTATTGCGCGCTTATACATATATCATATCATTAATGCTATACAATAACTGTCAATAGGTGTTTGACTGTTTATTTGCATTCAACATTTGGGATACAACGCTCATACATACTTACCACTTAACAAGTGAGTTTCGTGGCCCCTTTTCACATTTATACAATATTTCAATCATTTACAAATTGGGGGAAAAGTATGCTTACACAATTTTTATGCTGTACAACTTACATACATTTTACATACAAGGAATCAACGTGATACTGTGTTGCAAGTACTATTTGATACATGCTTGGGTCTGCTGTGTGGTTCTATCTTTGCAACTATTTAATTCCAGTGTGGGAACCGACGGTTAGGTATTGGTAGTACTACTGGGTTGACACCCCCACCCTCGTTCGATGGTATACTAGTTGGTACCATCAGTGGCCAGGAACGGGCCCTTGGGTGAATATATGCCGACAATTTCTTAGTGTACGTCGCTAGGTTTGGTTGCAAAGCTCATGTCATGTGATATTTAATTGTGTAATAACTGTATTCACGGTATTCCGACGCGCTATTATATACAGCATCACTTACATTTTTATACATAAACCTGCGAACTCACCAACAATTATGTTGACTGTTTTAAGCATATCTTTTCAGGTGAACATGCAAGTCCAGGAATCTAGGTGTGCTGCCTTAGTGGAGACCCTAGGATGCATTTTTGGGATTTAGCTCATTTTGATAAACAATCTTTTGAAACAATGTTATCGCATGTAAACAATTATCAACATTTGAACTTGTTCCCGGGTTGTGGGAATTAACATTTACATTTTCATCTTATGTGTATATATGTTATCATCATCATGTTGCTTATGGCTATGTGTTGTGGACATTGACTAAACACGACACAAGTCCCCTTGTCGTCGGGTGTCGTCATGACACACATGTCATCATTTATATATATATTGCTCTCTATCGCTTACCATGTGTTATGACGATCCCATTCTCGTTACATCCCCGTGTTTCCGCTTTTAGCGGGGGTGTGACAGATTGGTATCAGAGCCATTGGTTATAGAGAATTAGGCAATACGCTTGACCTAGACTATAACCTAGGAACCTTCATGTAGATTTGCATGCTAAGGCTTTGTATGCATATTATATCTCGTGTATGTGTTCCTCGCTGCTTGATTTGCTCACTATTTGTTATGTGATCTTTCTACCCTATGAGAGAGCCCTTGTGCTCACTCTTCTATGGGATACTCCTATTGAATCTTCCGTTCCCTCGCGCGCCGAGTTAGTTTATCAGATCCGGGTATTAACCCGAAGAGATCATCACAGATCATGTTATTGCGCTTGACCTTGGACATTGAGATAACTCTAAGGAGGAATATGTCTGAAACCTCGAAGAATGAGGAAATAGACAACCTCCGCTAGACTAAACGTGATTGTATACATGGACTTACAACTGTTGTGATGTGTGATGACAATAAGCATGATATTGACATGAAATACATGGACTTGATGGATATGATGTAAAGGAAAGTTGGATGTCATGTAACCGGATCAGGCATCATTCTCGGTACATCGTGGGTGTGGTGGGAACGCTGCGGGGAACCCTATATATAAACATCACCGGTATACCGAGAATATGCTTGAAATGGGCTGCATGGTGGTCTTGACTGACCTGAACATGAACATTGGAACTTGATAAGTGGAATACATTTGTATCTTATGGTGACTAAAGCTGATATGTTACCTCTTTTATGATTAGAACATGCCGCCTCGAAGAGTCACCCGTAGCAGTAGTGGCGGGAGTGAAGCCCCAAGGGGCAGAGGCCGAGGCAGAGGCAGAGCACCAAGAACAAACGATGCTCCTGCCAGTAACAGTCAAGGAACAGGGAACGCCGACATGGCAGCCCTGATCGCTCAACAATTGGCCGCACTGATTCCTACTATCGTGGCCCAAGTGAGCGACGCACTTCAACAACACCACCCTCACGGGGATGGTGGCAACGATGATGGAGCCCAAGGTGGGATAGAAACTGAAACGGGAAACGGGAACCCGACTGGAAACGAGAGCAACCAGGAAACCGGGAATGGTGGTACTGCCGGTATCGAGACTGGAGTGGTCAATGCTCGTCGGGGATGCTCGTACAAGGAGTTTGTGGCTTGTAAGCCAAGGGAATTCGATGGGAAAGGTGGGGCGATAGCCCTAACCAGGTGGTTGGAAAAGATGGAGGCAGTGATCGACATCAGTGAGTGCCTCGACAGCCAGAGGATCAAGTATGCTACTTGTTCTCTACAGGGTAAAGCCCTAACCTGGTGGAACACTCAGATTCAAGCTCGAGGAAGAGAGTCCGCGATGCAAATGTCGTGGGACGAGTTCAAAGCCTTGATCACCGAGGAATACTGCCCTCTCAACGAGATGCAGAAGCTGGAGCATGAGTTCTGGAATCATGCTATGGTGGGGGCAGGGCATGCAGCTTATACTGATCGTTTTCATGAGCTGGCAAGGTTGGTTCCGCATCTGGTTACGCCGGAATCAAAGAGGATCGAGAGGTACATTTGGGGACTCGCGCCTCAAATTAGAGCGATGGTTACAGCAGCCGCTCCTCCTACTATTCAGAGCGCGATTCTGAAAGCTGGCGCTTTGACTGATGAGATGGTTAGAACGGGGTATTGGGCCGAGGGGCCGAGAAGAGGAAAGATGTTGGGGAATCGAGCCGGTCGAGTGCCGGGAGGTTTGAGAAGAGGTCTAAGCCGACCAGGAACTTTGTGGCCGTGTCTCAGGCCAGAAGAGAGTATGTGGGGCCGCACCCCAAATGTGACAGGTGCAATTATCATCATCCCCCAGGGACGCAGTGCCGGGTGTGCGCTAACTGTAAGCGCCCGGGTCATTTTGCCAGAGATTGCAGAACTGCGCCAAATCTTGTAGCACCCGTCAACGCGGTTAACCCCGCCGGGAATGCAAGGGCTTGCTTTGAGTGTGGGAGCCCCGATCACTACAGGAACATGTGCCCCAGGCTGAATCGGGCACCGGGTCAACAGGGGAACAACCAGCAGCAGGTGTTGGCTATTGCTGGGAATCAAGGCCCGGCTACTCAGGGGAATGCAGCTCGGGGACGTGCATTCGTCATTGGAGCTAATGATGCTCGTCAGGACCCGAATGTTGTCACGGGTACGCACTTACTCAATCATCACTTCGCATCTATATTATTTGATACTGGAGCAGACAATAGTTTTATTTCTTCCGAGTTTGTGCAATTACTTGATTTGAGTCCTAGTAGGCTAGAAACTAGCTACTCTGTAGAAATGGCCAATGGTAAGGTTGCTCAGGCCGATGAGATTATTAGGAAGTGTTCGTTGACGTTGGAGGATCATACCTTTGAGATAGATTTGATACCCTTCGAGTTGGGAAGCTTCGACGTGATTGTGGGTATGGATTGGTTGTCGCAGAATGGAGCAGAGATTGTTTGCCGAGACAAAGTAGTACGTATCCCTATGCCAAACGGGGAAGTACTCAAAGTTCAGGGAGAACGACCGGGTAAGAGCTTAAAGTTGATTTCCTGCATGAAAGCACGCCAGAGTCTACGAAAGCAGTGCTACGCTTTTCTGGCTCATGTAGTTGAAAAGAAAGACGAGGAAAGGAGACTGGTGGATATTCCAGTGGTACGGGATTACCCAGAAGTATTTCCAGATGACTTGTCTGGTTTACCTCCTCCACGACAGGTGGAATTCCGTATTGAGTTGGTTCCTGGAGCTACACCGGTAGCGAAAACGCCTTATCGACTAGCGCCATCCGAGATGCAAGAGTTGTCTAGTCAGTTACAGGAACTACTGGAAAAAGGTTTTATTCGACCGAGTCATTCACCGTGGGGAGCACCAGTACTGTTTGTCAAGAAGAAGGACGGATCGTTCCGCATGTGCATCGATTACCGTGAACTGAACAAGTTAACGGTGAAGAACCGATATCCTCTCCCCAGGATCGACGATTTATTTGATCAGCTGCAAGGAGCTTCGTATTTTTCAAAGATCGATCTTCGTTCTGGTTATCATCAGCTAAGGGTTTTCGAGGACGACATACCGAAGACTGCGTTCAGAACTCGTTATGGGCACTATGAGTTCTTGGTCATGCCGTTCGGATTGACTAACGCACCAGCTGTGTTCATGGATCTAATGAATCGGGTGTGCAAACCATACTTGGATAAGTTCGTGATCGTGTTCATAGACGATATACTTATCTATTCCCGATCAAAGGAGGATCATGAAGAACATCTTCGGGCAATTCTGGAGCTGCTACGCGAAGAGAAACTTTTCGCCAAGTTCTCAAAGTGTGAGTTTTGGCTGCGAGAAGTAAAGTTTTTGGGTCATGTGGTCAATGAGGACGGGATTCACGTAGATCCCGGCAAGATCGAAGCGGTGAAGAAATGGGATACGCCCCAGACACCATCAGAATACGGCAATTCTAGGATTGGCCGGTTATTATCGTCGCTTCATAGCGAATTTCTCAAAGATCGCGCAACCGTTGACCCTGCTTACTCAGAAAGACAAGAAGTTTGACTGGGGATTTGCACAAGAACAAGCGTTCCAAACGTTGAAAGAGAAGTTGTGCAACGCGCCAATACTGTCTCTCCCAGACGGAACAGATGATTTTGTGGTTTACTGCGATGCATCACATCAAGGATTGGGATGTGTATTGATGCAGAAGGACAAGGTGATTGCCTACGCTTCGCGACAACTTAAAGTGCACGAAAAGAACTACACCACTCATGATCTTGAGTTGGGCGCTGTAGTATTTGCACTCAAAATTTGGAGGCATTACTTGTATGGCACCAAATGCATCATCTTCACAGATCATAAGAGCCTTCAACATATTCTGGATCAGAAGGAACTCAACATGCGCCAACGACGTTGGGTAGAGCTTCTTAGCGACTACGATTGTGAAATCCGGTATCATCCGGGGAAAGCTAACGTGGTGGCTGATGCCTTAAGCCGTAAAGAACGCGTGAAACCACTACGTGCACGAGCATTGGGTTTGACTATCCAAACCAACTTGAAAGCTCAGATTCAAATTGCACAGAGCGAGGCATTGAAAGAAGAAAACCTTGCGGGAGAAGAGTTCCGGGGGTTAGATAAACAGATGATTCGCAAGGATGATGGTATTCAGTACTTCATGGATCGCATATGGGTACCCAAATGGGGAGGTGTTCGAACCTTAGTCATGGATGAAGCCCACAAGACGCGATATTCTATTCATCCTGGTGCAGACAAGATGTATCATGATCTTAAGGATCTATACTGGTGGCCAGGCATGAAGAAAGACATTGCCTTATACGTCAGTCGATGTTTGACGTGTTCGAAAGTCAAAGCTGAACATCAAAAGCCATCGGGATTATTACAGCAACCTGAAATTCCCGAGTGGAAATGGGAGAACATAGCTATGGATTTCATTACCAAACTCCCTAGAACAAACAGCGGTCATGACTCGATATGGGTCATTATTGATCGAATGACGAAATCAGCACATTTCTTGCCTATCCGAGAAGATTACAAGATGGATAAGTTGGCGAGATTGTACATCAAAGAGGTCGTGACACGGCACGGGGTGCCGGTGTCAATCATATCCGACCGTGATAGCAGATTCACTTCACGTTTTTGGCAGACACTACAGAAAGCGATGGGTACTCGGTTAGACATGAGTACAGCCTATCACCCTCAAACAGATGGCCAAAGTGAACGCACTATACAGACGCTGGAAGACATGTTGAGAGCGTGTGTAATCGATTTTGGTGGTAGTTGGGATGCTCATCTGCCGTTGATTGAGTTCTCTTACAACAACAGCTATCATACAAGCATTGGATGCGCACCATTTGAAGCGTTGTATGGAAGGAAATGCAGATCTCCCGTTTGTTGGGCCGAAATTGGTGAAAGTCAACTGACAGGCCCAGAGATCATCCAAGAGACAACAGACAAGATTTTCCAAATCAAAGATCGACTTAAAGCCGCGCGAGATCGCCAAAAGAGCTACGCCGACAATCGTCGGAAGCCTCTAGAATTCAATGTTGGGGATCGTGTGTTACTCAAAGTTTCCCCTTGGAAAGGAGTCGTTCGATTCGGAAAGAAAGGGAAGTTAGCCCCAAGATACGTTGGACCATTTGAGATCACTGAAAGGATCGGTCCAGTGGCTTACCGGTTAAGGTTGCCACAAGAGCTTAGCGGTGTACATGATACTTTTCACGTGTCCAACCTCAAGAAATGTTTGGCCGATGAATCCCTTCACGTGCCAATCGAGGAAATCAAGATTGATGACAAGCTTCACTTTGTTGAAGAACCCATTGAGATCATGGATCGAAAGGTCAAGCAACTGAAGCGCAGTAGGATACCTATTGTTCGCGTAAGGTGGAATTCAAAACGAGGGCCAGAGTTTACATGGGAACGTGAAGATCAGATGAAACTCAAATATCCACATCTTTTCGAGGATGACACTCTTGGACCTAACTCCAGCTGAATTTCGGGACGAAATTCTCTCAACTGGGGGATACTGTGACATCCGTCACTTCAAGGTCCGTCAATTGACGTGATTGTCCGTCATCTATTATATACTTGGTCATTCCTCATCATTATTTGACTCATTATGTGGATATCATGTGTGCAATATTATCGTCGTGTGTGCATTCGTTTTAAAATCGTGTGTGAACCTTAAAAAGACCTTTAAAACTTTCATTCTTGAAAACGCTAAATATATCATTTTATAAATATAATAAATGTTTTAATATAACCATTTCTTCAGTCATAATAACATTAAATGAACTTTTACAATTAATATAAAAACCTAACGGAGTCGTTTTTCAACCGAACAAAATTTGGGAAAACTCGAGGGTTAAGTGCAGGGACTAAACTTGTAATTTTGGAAACTTGGGCTGGGTATAAATACCCATATTCCAGCCCTAAGCCCCCATTTCTATCATCTTCTTCATCTTCATCTCCATCTCCTCTTCACACACAAAAACTCCATTTTAGCACCAAATCCGACCCGAGAGGTCTCGTTTTCTTCGTCTTGACACCGTCTACAACATACACTACCCCTCTCTAGCAGGTAGTTGTCTTTGGTTGTCCATTTTAGAGCCTTTTCACGGCTGTCCAAACTAGGGTTTCGGGTGTTCGGGTTCAACCCGAACACACAAGGTCGTATGGGTGCGTGTGAAGTCTCTTTGCTTGTGTTTTATGCTTGTACATGTTTGTTGAGTGTTTCTGGAGGTCTAGGTGGTGTAAAACCCGTGTTTTGAGCCGCTCGGGGGCTGCTCACCCCGACCACAGTCGCGATTCTGCAGATTGGGCGACTGGGTCATCCATGCGATTGAGCCGTGCGACTGAGTGGGTCGTGCGACTGAATCATGCGTCTGAGTCAATCGCGCGACTGAGTGGTGCGACTAGGCATGTCGTGCGACTGAGTTGTGCGACTGAGTGTCTGTGTGCGATTGAGTCATGCGTGCGAATGAGTGTATGCGAATGAGTCATGCGATTGAATGTTTGAGTGCGATTGAGTCAGGTGACCGACTGAATGTGTGCGAATGAACGTGATTCGCACGACTGGGGTCCAATCGCACGAATGAAGGTTCAGTCGTACGAAAGTAGCTAATTCGCACGATTGAAGGTTGATTCGTGCGCATGGAAGTTGAGTCGTGCGATTGGGTGTTGTATGGTACGACTGAAGGCCAATCATACGAATGAAGGCTCAATCGTACGAATGAAGCTGATTCGCACGATTGAGGGTTGATTCGCACGAATGGAGGTTGAGTCGTGCGTCTGGCCTTGTATGCGACTGAATTTGTTGTGTTTGACCCCTTGTGTGTGGCGTGAGTATGTCGTGTGTTGTCGAGGTAACACTAACACAATTATGTCATTGTTTGGCCACAAAGATTAATGTCAACGTGAGAAAGGGCGCAGAAACTATTTTGAGCAAATTAAACTAATGCTTTTACAACGACCAAATCGACTTTCAACTATTGAAACATATTCGATACTTCTTCAATAAATAACAATACTTTATTAAAATATCATCATTAGTGGCGACAATGTCTTGTACCTGGATCTACATAAGGTCTAGTACGTGTGTCAGTCTGTGTGTGTTGTACGTGACCCATCCGATACGACCCGAACCGACCCATCATTATTGCGCGCTTATACATATATCATATCATTAATGCTATACAATAACTGTCAATAGGTGTTTGACTGTTTATTTGCATTCAACATTTGGGATACAACGCTCATACATACTTACCACTTAACAAGTGAGTTTCGTGGCCCCTTTTCACATTTATACAATATTTCAATCATTTACAAATTGGGGGAAAAGTATGCTTACACAATTTTTATGCTGTACAACTTACATACATTTTACATACAAGGAATCAACGTGATACTGTGTTGCAAGTACTATTTGATACATGCTTGGGTCTGCTGTGTGGTTCTATCTTTGCAACTATTTAATTCCAGTGTGGGAACCGACGGTTAGGTATTGGTAGTACTACTGGGTTGACACCCCCACCCTCGTTCGATGGTATACTAGTTGGTACCATCAGTGGCCAGGAACGGGCCCTTGGGTGAATATATGCCGACAATTTCTTAGTGTACGTCGCTAGGTTTGGTTGCAAAGCTCATGTCATGTGATATTTACTTGTGTAATAACTGTATTCACGGTATTCCGACGCGCTATTATATACAGCATCACTTACATTTTTATACATAAACCTGCGAACTCACCAACAATTATGTTGACTGTTTTAAGCATATCTTTTCAGGTGAACATGCAAGTCCAGGAATCTAGGTGTGCTGCCTTAGTGGAGACCCTAGGATGCATTTTTGGGATTTAGCTCATTTTGATAAACAATCTTTTTGAACAATGTTATCGCATGTAAACAATTATCAACATTTGAACTTGTTCCCGGGTTGTGGGAATTAACATTTACATTTTCATCTTATGTGTATATATGTTATCATCATCATGTTGCTTATGGCTATGTGTTGTGGACATTGACTAAACACGACACAAGTCCCCTTGTCGTCGGGTGTCGTCATGACACACATGTTATCATTTATATATATATTGCTCTCTATCGCTTACCATGTGTTATGACGATCCCATTCTCGTTACATCCCCGTGTTTCCGCTTTTAGCGGGGGTGTGACACGGGTGGACGAGTGTAGTCTCGTGAGGGTTTCTAGTGAACACACCCACAAAGTCCTAAAAATGAAATAAAATAAAATCATAAAAAAATAAGACCTAAAAAAACACAAAATGTCTTGGGTTGCCTCCCAAGTAGCGCTAAGTTTTAGGTCTTCAGCCAGACCGTACCTGATATATGTTATGGTGGTGCACATTTGCCTACCGAATTCCCAAAAAACGCTCGGTAGTTGACATGCCAGTTCCGTAGTTGTTTCCTAATTATCGGCAAGCCTATTAAATATTTGTTGCGGAGCCACATTATGATGATTTGTCCAATGTCTTGTAATGCCACCTTCTTTTTCTTTGTCCTCAGACCCTCTTCTCTAACTTTGTTGGTTGGAATGATAAGCACGGGGGAAGGACCGGGATGAACTTGGATTACTTTAGGCTTTGGCTCCTTTAAAGGTGTTATGTCTTCTGTCAACTTTAAACATACATGTTCATGCTCTTGAAGTCCTGTAACCTCTTCAACCACATCACCATCAGTCACGATATCATTATCCAACTCAGATTGCTCTTGTCTTAGTTGAGCCATATCCTCAACTAGTTGGCCTACCTGCTTAACCAATACCTCAAGTACTTTATCTCTTTCTTTGTCTTCCTTTTTCATTTCTACCAACATGTTCAAGATTTCATCAAATCCGGAGTTCATAGAATCTTGAGGTTCCTCGTATGTCAGCTGAGGATATTCAGGATAATAATTAGCATACTCCTCTCGATAAGTTGATAAATGTGATATCTTGGGTTCATAGTGGCTGAGATCCCACTGTTGGGCATATTTGTAATCTATGTCGGTATGATAATTTTCTTGATAACTTGATGATGGAGGTGGTTCATAATGTGGATAATACGATTGAGTTTCTTCATATTCGTAGTTAGCCCTCACATATCCAATTTGTCGCCTGTACTCAGAACATCTTCTTTTTATATTTGCATATTTTCTCTCAAACATTGGACAATCTTGAACCTAATGATAAAGACTTCCGCAACACATACATGGATCATTCTCCCAGTCCCAATCCATGATAATATCCAAATTCTTGAGATTCTATTAAGCGTGCAAATAAACTACCTGCAAACAAGAAACAAATACCACGCGTAATTCCGAACGACAAAAAGAATAATTAAACTAAAAACAAGAAAAAGAAAATCTTTTTGGTTTTTTTATAGATTTTTTAAGAAAAGATACAACTATTACTAACACAAAGCGCAACGATTCCCCGGCAACGGCGCCATTTTGATCGATGTCGTGTGGTCGGTCAAAAATATATATTAAAGAGTACCTAATCACCCTTAATAGTAAAGGGTAAGCAGGGTGTCGAATCCACAGGGAATCACAGGAAAGTGCTAGTAACGATTAAAATAAAAGAATTAAACATTGAAAAGTAACTTGAATTATTAATTAAATTAAGAAAGAATCGAATTAACGAACTAAAGTTTAGGTTTTTGACAATCTTGATGAAAAAGCAATCCACTTCAGGATTCAAGTTTGGCAAAGTTTTAATTTTTCTTGAATAAAACCTAGTGAGAAGTCATTAATGGTGACTTATACATGATATGATTTAAGTGATAATCATGGATTAGAGTTTAAAGGACCTTATTCACACAATTACCAATTTGAATAATGAAACCCTAATTTTAATACTCAATCACATAATGATTAAAGATAACCAAAATCATAGAATATCAACATTAGGTTTAAACATAATCAAACCGTTTAAATAATCAAATCATAAATTGAATCCAAAAGAAGTTAAATGGTTCAAGATCCAATCTCAAATCTAGATTACAACTAAGAAAAATAGAAACTTGCACAAACCCGTCCCTTGAAGTGAATCACGAATGAACTAGCCTTGCCTCATCATTGAATCTTCCACACAATTGTAATTGATCATGTGAATCTTATAAAATTGATGATCTTGATGATGGAGGAGCTTGAGAATGATGGAAGATGGTTAATTTTCATCCAAGATTGATGTGTAAAGATGATCTCTTCGTCCTAGGGTTTATCCCCCTTTAAAACCCTTCAAATTAGGTCAAATCTCAACAAACTCGGACACCAGCGTCAGTCTAGGCGTCAGAAGAGGCGTCAGTCAGAAGGTTCTGGGTTTACTGACGCCAATGGCGTCGGTGGCGCCACCCCCTGAACAAAGTTGATTTTCATGTGTAAAATTTCGAGACCTTTCTGTTGATAGGTCGTGGGTCCCGTAACTCTTTTCCGAGCTCAAGTTATGCCCGTTTTAAGATACCGTTGTCGTGCAACTTCGGTTTATCATATCTTTACTTCTTGAGCTCCAATTCTCGTCCTGTTTCTTTCAATTTCTTCGTATTCTTCATGTTTAACCTATAACCATAAAATAATCCCAAAAGTAACTCTATTTCTCGTAAATTTACATGTAAATCATGAAAATAAAGCCGTTAAACATTAAACTTTTACCACCCGATCATTTGTATAGCTATTAAAAAACCAACCTAATGAATAGTTACTTGCTGAATTTTGGATGTTCATTTGTAAGAATAATAACTTGTGAAATCATGGCCGTTCATTTGTAATGTGCGATGTGTTAAGCATTCGGTACAACCACATTTCACATGTTCTTTACAAGCCAGACATTGCGTTTACACCACATGCAAGAAAAAAATACGCGTTTCATTCCCACCGTGAGTCAAGTTTCGAAGATGGAGACGGTGGACTTTGATATTACATCTCAATGGTGATGGCAGACATTGTTGTCAACCTATCGCTCGAGCTAAAGAAGCCGGTGAAGATCTTAATCTGAACACCGCAGACTAACAAATAGTTAAAGGCAAGAAAGAAAAATATTTACGGGACTTTTTCGAAGAACGGAAAGGAGTACAACCGCGCATGTTAGCATTGTGAGGGCGGACGGTGGCAAAGTGCGGTGGCCGGTGGCTGCTTTGAAAGAACAAAGGAGTAGAATCTTACTTTATTTGTAGGAGTTAGACGTAACTAGTATTCAGCCCCTGCGTTGCGGCGGGGGCGTAAAACCATGTCAAATAGCAATAACGTCATATCATAATCAGCAACCAATAGGGATGAGCATCTGGTATCCAGTACCCGTACCGGTACCCATACCGTACCAGTACCCAACTGGTACTGAAAATATGTATAAGGTACCGGTATCGGTACTTGATTTTCTTATATTTTGGGATCGGTGCTGACCGGTACCGGTACCGGTACTGTCACACCCCAACCTTGACGGCGGAAACGTCGAGATGTGAGGGTTAAGATCGTTCACAGCCACATAACGCTATTATTAAACCCAATTATATTAATCATAAGTTTCAAATGCAACATTACATACATAAGTCTCAAATAAGAAAAACAACAATGCATAATAGGAAATATTTCTAGTCCATCCATTTATTTATCTAGGTCCATTCCTAGGAGTGAATAACTTCAAAGATGGCTATCATACTTGCGCATTTCCTGAAACATGTTAAAAATAAAAGGTCAACATAAAGTTGGTGAGATTTCCATAGTTTTCAATACATAAGTATATAAAAGATGACAATTCATGTTATAAATTAGTGAGCAAAGTAACTAGGGATGTAAGACAGATGCACAATCAAACCTTGACAGTTTACAAGTTTCCACGTTTATGAGTTTATACGATTAGCTAAGTGTACTTGGATTAACCAAGCAGGCTTGTCAGGCCCATAGATCTATGACGTCGCCAGGCTAGCAATAGTTAATGATTGTACATATAATCATCAATACATGGTAATTACAAAGATCAACTAACCACAACATATAAGTGAATTGCCAAGAGTTTACAAGAATCAAACGAATTTACAAGTGCAATGATTATAAGGTAACATGTTTCACCTCAAAGTGTGAATATATGAAAAAGGGGTGTAGAAATACTCACATGATCAAATAAGTATATATTTGATAATTAATAAGATTTAATAGTCGCAACGCAAATCGTTACAAGGCACTAAATATTTATTTACAAAATTTAAGTTCAATAATAAGATTAACGATTTCACGTGAACTAGGGTATTAGGATTTGGGGGTTTTTATAAATAAATTTAGTGAACTCTTATTTATATTTTGTTCAATAAAGAAGTAACATTTTATAAAATTTTAAAGGAATTATATCCATTGTTAATAACTTGTGTATTATAACATATATTTGAATACTATAATTATCATGATAAATCTCCAATCAAAGAAAACATAAGATTCAATAATAACTTAACAATTTAAATTATTATGTAAATCATTTTTATAACCATACTTAGTTATAGTTTTTATAATAAAATGTTAAAAATGTTTTATATGAATAAAATAAATTTACAGAAAATAATTTAAGTGATTTTAAAAATTACAAGTTTGTAAAAATCATTTTTTATATTTAATAAAATTTTTCTATAAATGAATTAAGGCTAAAAAACCATTTTAAAAATAACAAGAGGGTGCCCGGGTTCGAACCCGGGACCTCTAGATTGACAGACGAGTGGGGAACCAGTGAACCAAGGCCTTGGCCGCGGTTTATCTTGGTTCCCAATTGTTAAAAACATCAGTTACAAACCCCACCCAAAACACATGAACCCTAGGTTCAATTTATCCCAAATTGGTGCATTAATCGATTCCATGACACTGTTAACCATGGGGCTTTTGTTCCCCATGTTTAACCGAGTGTTTATATGTAAATAATTACCCGTTTGATAAACGATTGAATATGCACACTACGAAGAACAAGCCGCGACCAAAAAGGTGAGCAAACGATGGGTAAATGCCGATGATAATTCAATTAATCTTGTGTGAAGCTTCAATGGGCAATCACGAATCAAAGCCCTCAATCAATTTCAGATTTTGAAGCCCTGATTATAGTATTCGAATTGTTGCAGGTCGCGGTTAATGGAGAGAATCAAAGGAGATGTTTGTGTTTGTTTCAGGTAGAATTGTGAGTTGTATTCGATTAGTGATTGATAGATGATCATTCAGGTTGGTTTAATTAGATTATTATTAGGTGTAAATGCTCAAACGGCTATACGATTTAAGGCTTCGGTTATGCGATTGTTTAGGTGATAACCGATGCTTTAACCTTGATTAAACGATGCGTTTAAGTTCGATTTGAGTTCTAGAACGGTTTGGAGACGTTTTTAGCTCATGAAACGACAAAATTTGGGGGTTTTGGAGTGGCCGGAAGGCCGCCGGAGTTTGACCGGACATAGCCACCGGAAACACGGGTAGAAGGGAGGGGGAATTGTGTTTGACTTTCAAAAATTATACATTTAGCCCCTATAGTTTTCAATGCTTATTATTTTATGCAAATAACTTTCTTTAAAGTTTATAAAATGACAAAAACACCCCCTAACTTAATTAAACTTTTAGTTTTACTTATTCTTACAACTTATTAATTGTTTAACTTTTATAAATTGTTAACTTTTATTATTATTTTTAACATAATAAGCAAATGTTGTAATTACTTGTATAATTACAATTATTAGTCCTATTATTAGGATTATTATTATTATTATTATCATTATTATCATAATCTATTAGTAATGTTATTATGTTCAATTTAAATGTTTTAAATTATTAACTTTTAAATAAATAAAAAATAATAATTAATGTAAACAAAGAATCAAACATAAATAATCCACAAGTTTCACAAATGACAACAATAGTCCTTACAAGAATTAACAATGCTAAATTTTAATTAATCCAAAATACAAGATGTTACAGGTACTTTACCCAAAAGTCCCGTATAGTTCCGCTAGTATCCGGATACGAATAGGTTACTTTGAATTTTGTATTTTGTTTTGTAATACTTTTCACCACCATAAACTTGTATTGTGTTTTGACTTTTGAGGGTAATTATTATTATTTTTTAGTATTACTATTTATGATTTTAATTGAAATGAATGGTGGACTAGTACGTGGACTGAGTTAGCAGAAAATGATAAAACTAAAAAAACTATCATTTTATGTGGATTTTTTTAATATTTTATTTTTGTTTAGTTATTATAAACTTTTAAAGGTATCATGTATTAAACATGTATTGGGTAACATGTACAAAAACAAGTATTGGATACCATAACCAAGCATGCACCATATAGCAAACCTAAAAAAATAATGTTGTGGAGTTAACGGGTACCAATTAGGTATCGGGTGCCGAAATACCGGTACCGTACCCGTACCAGTACTTGTACCCATATATCAAATTCGGTACCGGTACTTATTTTTTATAAAATTCGGGACCGGGTACTTTCAGTAACGGTACTGGTTCAGTACAAGTACGGTGCCGAGGTTATCCCGCGACCACAGCACCGGAAAAGATCGTATTAAAAAAGAAATAAAAAATAAAAAAATAAAATCAAACAAGAAATATAAAACATTAAAATTAGAGTTAAGGTCGATTTAGCTCCTTGTGATTTGTTAAAAATAACCATTTTCCTCCAAAATATTAAAACCATTAATTTTTTTCAAAAAATTTAATAAGTTGTCTCAGTTTTAGTCCAAAAGTTTCATTAGTTGTTTAACTTTATCCAAAATATTAAAACTTTTAGAGTGAAACTGAAACAACATATGAAACTTTTGGAGGTAAACTTATGTTTTTAATTTTTTGAAGAAAAATGGTTACTTTAGTCAAATTTTAGGGAGCAATATTAAAATTAACTCTTAAATAATAACCAAGTCGATCTAGGAACCGCCATTGCGACATGATCGTTAAATGAGAAAAATAGACGTAACAACATTGAACCACACGCGTATGTTATAACATGTTAACTCTCAAAATTTAGACAAAAATGTAAACAAAATATTTGTAAATGCATAGGGACCAAAGTAAAAGTTGTAGGGTTAAGTCTGTATAAATTAGGTTTAAAATTAAAAAATTAAAAGAAAAAAACAAATGATATGTACAACTTTTAATGCTTAAAGTACAACAATCAATGCAACATTGAGTTAATAATTAGTATATATTAAATTTTAGTTTTTACTTATTTATTTTAGTTTATTAGTTTATTTGCCTTTCAATTAAATATTTATACTGCTTTCTTTCTTTACCAAATTTAAGTTTAAGGTTTTTTAAATTTATCTTTTATTAAAACATACGGAGTGGCTATACTATACATATATTAATTAACAAGTGAAGAAATAGTAATAACAATAATAATCATAATAATTTATTGAACCCATTAAGTAATAATAGAAGTTATTATTGAATCCAAATATAATAACATAGCTTTCAACTTTGAATTCGAATAGTAAAGTCAATGATAGATTTCAACTTCGAATAGTATTCGAAAAGTTGATGATGGACTAAATGCATATATAAACTTCAAATAGTAAGGTTGATGATAGACCAAATGCATGTAAAAAAATTTGAGGTTCGACTAAAAAGATAAGAATTTTGTAATTGGAGATGGGATGATCACGATTCGGTTTAGGTGAGATTTTGATTTTTGGATACACTAATGGTTTAACAGTGTTGTATAAATGTAAACCAAATTGTATAAATGTAAACCAAATCAATTCATGGTTTAACTTTCGATTTTAACTGTTGCAACGGATTAAACCAGTGCTCTTGACGAGATGATCTACATTTTTATGTAAATTTTGTTCAGCAATGAGTAGAGTCAAATATACAACGTTTTCATGTTTGTTCAGAAATGAGTCTGGTCAAATATAAAACGTTTATGTGCTTATTTTTATGTACGCTTTGAATTGTTCTATGTTTCAACGTAAGTTTTGTTTGGAAACACATAGGGTAAAATATAATATGTTTTCATTAGACTTTATAATTTGAGTTACTATACGTTTCTACGTAAATTTAGTTCATAAATGAGTCGCGACGATTATAATCTATGTTTTATCATGCCGCATGCGACAGCGCTACACATGTTTTTTTATGTACGTTTTGCCTTGGTCTACGTTTCAATATAATTTTGTTTGGAATAGATTTGGTCAAAATATAATATGCATTCATCTAACGGTATAAATTCAAGTTACTCAACATTTAGAGGTAGATTTATTCCGGAAACAAGTCTGATCGTTGTAGTCTATACCTTATCACGTCGCATACGTTGCAACAATACGCGGCAGGTAAAGACACTAGTTGTTCCTAAAATAGCCTACTTAACATCCTCATACTTTTTTTGGAAGAGATTTTATGATTATAAATTATTTTTTATGTGAGAAAAACTATAGGAATTTAGACAACTTGTCATAAGTAGGTGGAACATATTTAGTGTATATCAGTGAACCGCAAGAGTCTTCCTTTAATATTACTTGTTTAACAACAAGAAAGAGGTAGGAAGCCAAAAGCGTGTCAAATTGACTTATGCTTGTGTGTCATAACCGTGCACGATATACATAACATGACGTTTTAAGAACACACTTGACACTTCATACTACTGTTTGGTTATTACTAATCAATTGAAACAAAAGGTCTTACAGTTTTAGTCAGACAATTAATCAATTGTTAGTAAAGACGTCAAATACAATTAGAAGTTTTATGTTTTAAAGTTTGAATTGTTTCTCCTTTGGTTTTAGTATAAAACTAAGGCGTCACATTAGTTCAAAACACACGTCAATGTTCTCGAACACAACAAAACACAACAAAAATAGTTTCAGCAATCATGTGTTCCTTCCTACCTCAAGTTTCAAATGCTCAAGTCTTTCGTGGCAGTGTTCGCCCGTTCGACTGTTTAATCAATATTGTAGTTGTATTTTCTTTTGTATAACATTTTATATTTAAATTGTTGTATATTATATTATTATGAATAGTTCTCGTACAATATAAAGTTGTTATACTTGTATGTGTGTGTAGTGGAGACACGTGCATCGCTTTCTTCATATTAATTACATATAGAATTTCACTTACCCTGTGCCATAAGCTGAAACTAATTGCCCCATGAATAAGACCCTTGATAAATTGATACTTTTATTTTAGTTATGAATGACGTAGTTGAACGTGGATAATTTATGGATCCTAATATATAGACACCTCATATTATAAATTGACATTTCCTATTTATGTGTCTTGTATGGCATCATACGCGGTGTATAGAGTCGAAAACACTGAAAACAAAGAAAATTCAAGGGGTGCCGTCAGAGAGCTATATGCCCCATATACGACACATATAGTACTATACGACGCATATAACAAATTTCAACACTGACTACAAGAAAAATTTAAGGGGGCTGTCAAAGGGGTTATACGCCCGTATAGGGCTATACGACACCCCTATACGACGCGTATGGGGCTATACGACACGTGAAAAAATTTGAGGGGTTGATTTATAGTTTTGTGGTGTCTAAATATTCGGACTCTAATTTATATTTTGGTAGAAATTGTTATATAAATTTAGAGATATGGAATCATATTAAGTAAATTGTAATATGCGCTTCGGACGTAGATGCGGGCCGAACTAAAATTTTCTCGTATTTATAGTTGTAAACAAGACACGCGGGGCTAAAAAACATTGTATTTATGATTGCAACCCATTGTTGTAGATTTTGATTTATAAAATAACAAAAAGAATTAAAATAAAACCGGAAAAAACTAGATAAAAGAGAAAAGAAGGGGGAAAATAATAAAAAAAAATGACAATAAAACAAACGAAATGGTGTAGCATGATTTGAACCTAGGTACAAGAGGATGGATGTTTTTGTAATAGGTTATTTTTAAAAATCATGATAGTTTATGGGTTGATTTGAAAGTAATTTTGTTTTATAGGTATTCCGTAGGTGTGATTAATGTAATCAGTAATCACGTTACCTTGAATCCGTAGGTATGATTTACAAAATCACATTACAGATTCAAGATAGAAGGATTCAAGGTAACATGATTCCGTAAATCACACCTACGAAATACCCATAAAACAAAATTACTTTCAAATCAACTCATAAACTATCACGATCTTTGAAAATAACCCATTTCAAAAAAAAATCAAGGATGAAGGTTACTTGCCTTACTAGTATGTGGAAAATCTTTTTGTCATTTATTCTTGTTTAGTTTATTTATTAAATATAACTGAAATATAGACAAAAAGAAAGAAAATATGAAAACATAAAAGGGAAAATTAGTCTATTGAACATTTGACTAAATCAAAATACTAAAATAAACATTCAATAATATTAATTACTAAAATATAGACCAAAAAGAAATTTACATGTGGCCATCCTCGCCACATGAGCGACGAAAAATTCTAATTCCTCATTGACTGTGTACATCCTCGTTGATTTAAAGAGGAAATATCATAATTCATCGCTGACATGTCAATTTCTGAATTTCTCGCTGACCAATTCTTCTTTTACTAACATGTCAATTTGCATACATTTCTCACTAATTAGCTGAGGATTTATCATTTTTCTTCGCCCTTATTTTAAATTCATTTCCTTGCTAGATTTTTTATTTTTTTAATATTTATTAAATATTAATATTTTATTACATAAAATAATATAATTTTATAAATTTATAAAAAATGATTTTTTATACAATTCATAAAGTTTTTATAAAATAAAAGAATCAGCATATTTTATGAACTTTTGTAACTTTTTTTATTAATATATATTATAATAAAAAAATTAATTATTTTACATACACATTATGGCGAGATTTAGGAAAAAATATAACAATTGTATAATTTTTTTCAATAGTTATGCATTCAAAATACATATATTATTTTATAAAATACATAACACAAATGACAGATTTACAAAATATACCAATGACGCGGGAAGCATATTCGGAACGGGCACGGAGAAAATGAAGTTTGGAGGAGAGCTCATTCCCTTCGCTTCCTAGGCCAAAGCAGTGCAGTTAATGACAGATTTACAAAATATAAGATAATTTTTATAAATTTTTGAGTAAATTGTTATTTTCGTCCCTGTGGTTTGATGAAAACTATTATTTTCATCCAATAGTTTGTTTTCTCGCATAAGGATCCCTGTCGTTTACAAATATTTTCATATTCATCTAGTCCGTTAACTCCATCCAAAATTCTCTGTTAAATTAGCGGTATATTGGTCATTTTATATATATATATATATATATATATATATATATATATATATATATATATATATATATATATATATATATATATATATATATATATATATATATATATATATATATATATATATATATATATTATTTTCTTTTTTTAAACCCAGATTAATATATTCACTAAATACATTTTTATTTTAGTCCTTGTGGTTTGAATGAAAATGATAATTTTTTCAAATCTCAGGAAGTCAAATGCAAAAAAAAAGAAAAAAAAAAGCAAACAAACAAACAAAAAACACATTTTTGATGAAAATAACATATATGACCAAAACTCATGGGGGAAAACTACAATTCACTCTTTTAAATATTAAATACTCTTTCGATGAAATAAAAAATCTTCAATATCTTATATAAGTTATAATAAATTACAATTATAATATTAATTTAACTTAAGATTTGATGTTTAAAATTATATTCTTCATCATTAAATGTTAATTCACTTATCAATTTATATAACTTCACCAATTTTATATACAATGTAATATTTTATATAGATTCATTATTTTTCATCAACACAAATTTATTTTATCATTTAGTTTGTCTTTTTTTAACATTTTTTTCACATTATTTGTCTACTATCAAACTTAAACATTTAATCTTATAAAAAAAGATAACATTATATATAGAGTTAATTACATAAATAGTCCCTGTGGTATATCTAAAATAACAGGTTTGGGTACTAAGCAAAAAAAGTAACGGGTTTGAGTACTCACTTTTATTTCCGTAACAAGTTTGAGTATTAACACTAACAGACGTTAGATTTTCTGTTAAATTTAAGGGCATTTTAGTCTTTTCATATTATAGAACCATTTTGTAAAGTTGAGGGACTATTTGTGTAATTTAATTAAAATATATATTTATATTTAGCTATATATATACACACACAGATATATACATATATACATATTGAACTACATCACTGAATAATAATCTATTCACCACCATCGCCGCCGCCGGACATCACCGGTGGCCACCGCCGCCCGACATCACCGCCGGAATCACCGCTCTCACCACTATCATCCATCTCCATCTCAAGTGCCTTCATCATCATCACCATCACCATCGACCACATCACCAAATACCCCTTTCTTTTTCCCCTGTTAATTTCCAACCGAGCAACCACCACCAGTTGCTAACACCACCACTTTCCCCCTTTTATCATCTAGCCGACCGCCCACCACCAGCCGTCAACACCACCATTGTCAGCCCCTGTTCAGTTCCCCTTCCCTATCCCCTGTTAATTTCTAATTCAAATGTCTAGATGCCCCAAATCAAAGCTCCAGCACATTTAAGTTCACCCCACCATCATTCAACCGTAAATTTCAGGTGGTGACGCGCGATGCCTAATGATGATGCCTGTATGTTGAAGGTCTACCCTTTTGATGATTTTAGGGTTTTCTGTAGCGGTATATTTTGAATAGAGCGACAAGCGGGGGGTGATAAACGATGGTGATGGTGGGTAGATGGTGGCAATGGTGCCTGACGAGGATAGATGCTGGTGATGGTGGCTAGATGGTGGTGATGATGGGTGGATGGTAGGGAGATGGGTGGATGGTGGTGATGATGGCTAATGGGGAAAGGGGGTTGGATTTGTTTTTAAGTTATATTTAATTACATTATTGGTCCCTGAAAAAAGATGTAAAAATACAAAACTAGTCCTAAAAGGGTATTTTAGTCATTTTATTTAAATTTAACAGAATAACTAACGTCTGTTAGTCTTAATACCTTAACTCGTTACAAAATTTAAAACACAATACCCTAACCTGTTACAAAAAACTCTTAGTACCCAAACCTGTTATTTTAGATAAACCACAGGGACCATTTATGTAATTAACTCTTATATATATTACTAATTTTTAACTTGGTTATGCATTATTAGTTGTACATTATGCTTTATTGGTGGTACTTTTGTTTTTTCTTCAAATAGTTTACTTTTAACTCTAATAGTTTCCTCCTTTACATTTAAGCCTCACACTTTGTCACTTTAAACTTTGATCTTATATATTTGTATCTTTTACAACTTTTTTGTTTTTACATTTCAGTCTAATAATTTCGAGTTAACATGCGCAACATGTGTATGTGGTTCAACGTTTATACCTCTATTTTTCCCATTTAACGGCTGCGTTGTGTTTTATGTTTTGGTCAAATTTTTTTCACATTAACAAGCCGAAATGGGCGTGCATGGTTCAACATTTTTACGTCTACTTTTTATTTTTATTTTTATTTTTATTTCTTTTGTTTTGCGAGTTTTTCCGGTGTTGATGGTCGCTAGCAACGCTGTGATTTTGATGCTACTTAGCACGGTTTTATACCCCCGACGCAACGCATAGGACATAATACTAGTTACTAAACCATTTATCAATTTAGTTGCGAAAAGTTTTTTTTTTTAAATTTTCTTCAAGACATCATGAATCTTGGTCTAAATTGCCTTTGCTTTTGTGCCAAGAAATTTCAGGGCCCAAATTATATACCATATACCTGTAACCATAGTGGATTATTGATTTATTTCTACCAAATCAAAACAAATCTACATAACAAACTTGATATACCAACTAGTGCACAAATCGGTTTCAAACCTAAACCAGTTTAAGTCGGAACTGATTCAGTTTGGTCAACAAAAAATCAAAAGCCAACTCAAACAACTTTCGGTTCAAACTGGTTTCTTGGTCGGTTTGAGTAGTTTTGGTCGGTTTTAGGCCGGTTTGCTTTGGTTTAACCAGTTTCAATGGAGAAGGTTATAAACCGGTCTCTAACCTACGGTTGCTATTAGTACCAAACTGGTTTCAAATAGTATTAGTTCCAAACCGGTTTGGTATCGGTTCGGGATGTCGTACCGGTTTGGAGGTGCACCTCTATACAATATAAGTATATAACTACCAAATAAAGAGAAGCACTATGAAACTATTTTGACCTGTATTGATCTTTGTTGCTGACTGCAAACATCAACAACTTTCCAATTCAGTAGAATGAGTTTTGTGATTATTATCATACCAAAATATTTGTCATCTAATAGCCTTTTAAGTCAGGCAAGAATGATGTAACATATTTCATAAACGGTTTGAATCTGGCGGCACGTACGTGTGCTCACTGTTATCGATGTTTCAAGCGCTGTCACCTGTCTTTTTACCAAGCTCTTCTAGAACTGCCCACAGTTTCGGGTCTTCGTAATTTTCAATGAGTAGTGTAGGGTTTGCTGTCATGAGCATGTGTTCTGGATTTCTAGTTGTTAAGCCAACAACCGGCATTCCAGCAGCCACACCAGCCTTTATCCCAGAAACTGAATCCTAAAACATTATTACACAAAATACATCAGTTAGGTTGTTTAAGCAAAATGTTTGGCTATTCAATCTAGAGGTTGCAATTTCGATTCATTTACTTAACAATGGGTTGATACACGAGGGTTAAAGACTTAAAGTAAAACATAGCTAAAAGGAAACGGGTCAAATGGGTCAAAAATCAGCTAAAGTATATAATGCATAAAACTCCTAAATCACCTTTATAGTAGTATTGAAAGACTATTATTCTTGTAATCATTCTGAATGTTAACTATTTAGAAGAAGCTAATCCTTTGAAGGGAAAATTGTTTTGGTCAACCCAAACCAATTTGTATTGATCCATACAAAAATGACTCATTATAACTAGTTACACAACCTGCTCATATAGCCAGACCCAACTCAACCTGTTTTGACCCATACGAAAACAATATGTTTTGATACGACCCATGTTGACTTGTTTCCCAACCCAACAATTTTCCATCTCTACATTGTATCAAAATCTAAGAATATATTCCAAGCAAACAAAACAAATTAATTGCATCGAGTTACTTATGATCATAATGTAAATTTCGCATAATAAAATTCCAAAACAGGAAATGAGTACCTCACAGATGAAGGTGTGATCTTTTGAAACATTGAGAAGTTCAATAGCCTTTAGGTAAGGGTCTGGTGCTGGTTTAGGATGCTCACACTCATCACCAATAATAACATGTTGGAAGAAGTCAGTAAGACCGAGAGTTGAGATCATGAGCTCAGCGTTTGGTCTGGGGGCATTAGTAACAGCAGCCCGTTTCAACCCATTATCTTCAATCCACTTTGTTAATTTGTAAAGACCCTTTATTGGCTCGACCTTTTCCTTCACCAATCTGTTTAAGAAAACAAAGATCAGGTATCGAATCAGAGAGCACAAACGCACATAGAAAGTATCAGTGAGAGGCCTTACTTCCTAAAATATGCTTCTTTATCTGCACAAAATTTTAAACCCCTTTCTATATCATCAGGAAAAAGGACTGCTGCAATGTCATCATTATGTTTTCCAGCAATATTCTTGACAAAAAATTCTTCATCTATCGGAACACCACCATTGAAACCGATCTGGTAACATAAAACATTTATCAGTGACTTTTATATACAACGTTCAAAGAGGGAAATAAAAAACTATCAACCTCTTGAAGCATTTCTTGGAAAGCAATGTGGTGGATGGGATCTGAATCACAAAGAGTTCCATCAACATCAAACAATACTGCTTCAAGTGGAGCAAGTGCTTTAAATGCAGATTTGCTGTTGCAAATAACCAAAAAATGAAGTCAGCATGATTCTTTTTCTTTTTCACCTTTTCACATTCTTGAGTTGCAATAATGAATAAACTACGAGGATGCATATACAGATTTGGATAAACAACATAATTATAGTTATATAGATTTAACCATGTATATCCAACTACCAGGCTAATGTGAGGATCTAATTAGCACAATTTCACCATCTTCATATAGCTTCAAAGTTCTTAAAAGATAATACATGAATTAAGCATTACATTGATCAGGGCAATGTAGTAGAGTAGCAGCATATAAAGCTTACAGCCACAAAAAGTTTACACCTATAGAGACCAAATACACTCCATAAGGCCTATAGACTTAGAACTGCATCAAAAGCTAATGATCAGAATAACCACAATATTCAGGGTCCATTTTCATCTGGTCTTCTTTCGCCATTTTGAAGTCCATCTTCCCACAAACAGGACTGAAATCAACTCTTGATTCTCTATATACCGCATTAGGTGATTTCGATGTGTTCTTTGAAAACGATTATATTTATCGCGGTAGAAAGAACCCATACTAATCACTTAATCAGATAATTGGTTAATTATCAATATATCTACATTCAATTTTTTACGGTAACTTAGGGGTTGTTTGGCAATTTCTAAATGATTAAGTGCTGAACCAATAAGAGCTCTGAATCATTAAGTGCTGAACCATTAAGAGCTAGTATATCGTTTAACTATTCAAAGGCAATTGTCTGATCAATTCAGATAAGAGATCTTAACCATTCAACATTAGACCTCTTAACCATTCAGCATTAGTATAATGCTTAACCATTCAGAGGCAAATGTCTGAACCATTCAGACATTTGCTCACGAAACAAACAGTGTTGAACCATTAAGAGGCTAATTCAGATGCTATCAAACAGCCCCTTACCCAATGTGATTGTTGGCCCTTAAACACTAACAATAATACACACAAACAAAACTGAGTTTAGAGAAACATCCAAACACATCCTAAATACGAACTCTATTCCAAATCTAATAAAATCTAATAGCATGATGCAAACAATGGACCTTCTTCATCACACAAATTCCATCAATTTTCTTAATCAAACTTTAAAATTGTGATGTAAACAACATATCGTAAACAGATAATCTCAAATTCACGATGCATTAGATGAATCATCCCTCAAAACGAGTACAATCCATAATCAAATCATTCAATAGAACACAATTAACACACGTTAATCACAGATCCCAATCATCGAAGGGATTCAAACAAAACACATGCAATTAAACGCAATCAGATCAAACATTCAAAAACAACAAACGAATTGATGAAAAATTGATCGATATGATCGATCGTAACCGACTGATTTACCTTTTGTCAGCAATTTCACCCACCGTCATCGCGAATCAGAGGCTTCAAGAACAAATTTCAAACGGAATAAAGGGAATATGAAATGAAATCAAATGGAATCTTTATAGAATGTGCTGGTGAGTGTTGTTTGGCTCATAATATACACCATGAGGCTTCTATGAACTCTCAAATGTCACATTTATAACTTCAAAAATGTGAATTCATCCTTTGAAAACATGATAAAGTGCATAAATAGCAATCTATTGTTAAGGTATTCTAGTTTGGTCACATAAGTTTTGGAAAAACTTTTTTTCTTTCTAACCCTTGATTTTTTTATTACTCGAGTACGGAATCTAAAACAATCATCAGAAGGAAACTCTCTTGGGATTTTTGGTAACTTTTAAACAACTTAGTTTTAATACTATATTTTGTGAAAATATAAATTTTTCACCCAATAGTAATGTTTTACTCAAGCTGCTCAAGCCCTCTTTTAAAAAAAAAACATTCAACTTTCGTTATCTGTTCTAATATTATGATATTTTTTTATAAGTGTTAACTTTTTTCTAAAGAAGAATTGATGACATAGATGAAGCATTTATGAAAATTTGTTATTTTAGGTATTCTTTTATATTTTGTTGAGCTAGAAGACAATAGTGAACACGAAACTTACTAAATAATAATCAAGTTCTATAATTATTTGATTTAAGAAACATTAGAGTTTAATTTTTTAGATAAAGAGGTTTGTTTGATTTGTAGGCATTCCTATTATTATCTTCTGCTACTGATAATTTATGTTATGATATTTGTTTCTTTTTTATTGTATGTTATCGTTCCTCTTTTTTATGTATTTATTTTTGTAAAAAAGAGTGCTTCATGAGTCGTGGGTCTGTTTAGGAGTAACATTTTTATATCATGTGGTAGAGTTAAGGTTTGCTCTTATTTTATCCGGTCTCTATTGTCAAGTGATTTTATCAAGTGTGTTTGTTTGTTTAGTAATCAAAATTTATATGTGTTTCAATTCATTTAGTTTTATCATTTATAAAAAAATTCATGAATCTAGAACGCCTAATGAGAGTTGATGACTTTAAAGGAATAAATGAGAAAACTTCAGTATTATTTGATATATTCCCCCTATACTTTAATGTTATGAAATTTGAAGTGAAATTACTATAATAGTTTTATAAAGTTTAGACTTTAGATTTATAAAAATTCTAAGGACATAGCTAGGTTTTAGTTTAAGAACATGTACCGCAAAACCCTAAGAAAAACATAACGCTAGCATGTCTAATTAACTAAATTTTGTTAAGTAATACAATTATTGAATTTGTTACATCATTTAGTTTGTGTGATGCATAAAAAACTAACTTTATAGTTTATAAAATCAGAAAGGCAAACGTGCAATCCAATCAAAGGTACCATTTATACAATTTTCTCTAATATTTGTGTATTATGCAACCATATGAAATTTACGATATAAAGTTTGGGTAACAAAATGGAAAACCATAAAAGTACAAGGCACTGAGCACAAGTTATTAGAAAAATTGGAGGACTTGAATGTAAATATAAAGCATCGTAGTCCATCGGATGAGTGAATCTTCCTTTGCGAGCAGCCACACATGTGTTTGGTGATACTATTTTCAAATTAATTTATTATATTATTATTTATCTTATTAAAAACTAACATTTGTTTAATAAATAAATAATTAGAGTGACTCGAATTTATTTCGTTGAATAACAACGTATTATATTTGAACTAATTATTTTCCAAACAAAATTTAGTAAATTACGCTTTTAGTCCCCTGGGGTTTGACGAAATTACTGTTTTAGTCCGATAGTTCATTTAACGCTTACAGTCCAATAGTTTTAGTGTTTGTTTCAATTTCGCGCGAACCATTAACACCGTTAAAGTTTGTTTGTTAAATGATGTAAAAAGACATTTTTGCCCTTATTTTAATAAAAACCCATTCTCATACCCACCCAACCCATATCCCCCTATCTCTCTAACTTCTCTCCTCTCTCTCTCTCTCTCTCTCTCTCTCTCTCTCTCTCCTCTCTCTCCTCTCTCTCTCTCTCTCGCTCCTCGTCTCTCTCTCCTCCCTCCTCGTCTTCCCTCCTCAGGTCTCTCCAGAACTCGATCTCTCTTCTCCCCTCGCATCCTCCTGATTCCCCGCGAAACCTAATAGCTCCTCTCTCGGATCAACCACTCGAAGAAGGACGCTCCCTCTCCATCAATGGTTACTCTCTCCCTTCTCTCTCCCCTCGGTCATCTTCTCATTCCTCCACTCCCCCTTCTCGTCTCGAATGCTCTTCGTGAACTCTCGCCAACGTGCAGGACTGTCCAACGGAGGGAGTCTTCTCTCGTTCTCGCTCTCGTCTGTCGCTTCCAGTACCGGGTCTAATCTCAGCAATTGGTCAAGCCCACCTGCGGTCCGTCGGGCTCTAACAAAGGAGGGTCATACCGCTCCTGGCTCTCTCCACATGTTCGGGGCGGATAGCCCTCCCCTCTAAGATCGTCTCTCATCGAGGATCCGTCCCTCAAAATCTCTTCTCTCTGTCTGAGTCGAACCAATCGACAGTGGGGGGGTCTAGCATCTTTGGGGACGCTACTCCTCGCGCTCTCGGGTGGCTCGTCTTCGGATCTTCCCTGGGCAGTCTCTCTCTTCAAGCATCTTCCTGGCTCATCTGGTTAACTCGGATCTGGGGGTTGTGGCTCAAGAAAGGTCATTCTTCTCTCGGTTCTCCGGTCATCGTCTGGTCGGGGGTCATCTCTTCTGAGCTCTCTCTCCCTCTCTCTCTCTCTTTTTCTCTTCTTGCTGGTGAAGTGTATGCAGACCAAACTCAAAGAGGTTACCATCACGCACCGGCACCACCTGTAGCCCACCGACCACCACAAATCCGCCCCCTGCCAACCACCATCAACGTAAGGTGCTCTCTCTCCCCTCTCCATCTCTTGGTTACACAACCACCCCTTGACCACAACCATTCGTGTCCCACCGTCATCATCTACACAAAGCAAACCCCTACTGGTTTTACCTAATCCAAGAATACCAAACCTAGAAACCTAATTGAAGAACCCCTTGAAGAACCCCAAACCTAATCGACGACGAAGCTGCTCTTGAAACGACATTTTGGTGGAGCGACGTCCGGTGATGGGGTTGCAGCCACCAAAGGCAGCGTACAGTGATGGGGTTGTGGGTACCAGAGGCGGTGGACGATGGCGGGGTTCTGGCCACGATGTGCGATAGTGGGGTTCAAGGGGGGAGAGAGAGAAGAGAGAGAGAAGAGAGAGAGAGAGAAGAGAGAGAGAGTAGATTAGATTGTGGTTGGAGTGGGGTGGGAAAGGAGGCTGTACTTTGACGGTGGAAGTCGGGGATGGCGGTGAAGGTGGCGACCGGAGAACATGGTTGAGGGGCCGACTGAAGAAGGCGGTGGAGTGGCGGCCGATGGGGTTGGGGTTATGGAGAGAGAGGAGAGGAAAGAGAGAGAGAGAGAGATAGAGAGGGAGAGAGATCAGATTGGAGTGATGTAGGGTAGGGGTGGGGTGAGGTTTTATTATTATTATTTTTTTGAATTTTAATTATAAGGGTAAAATTGTCATTTTCTATTAACTTAACAGAATATTTTGACGGTGTTAGTCATATGGACCGAGATTGAAACAAAAGCTAAAACTATTGGACTGTCAGCGTAATAATGAACTATTGGATTGAAACAGTAATTTTCGTCAAACCCCAGGGACTAAAAGCGTAATTTACTCCAAAATTTATGTCGAAAAATAGACTTACAATCATTTCCATTAGTTTCCAAACTAAATTTACGTCGAAACGTAGAGTAAATAAAAAACATATTATATTTGACATACCCGAGACGCTTTCATACAAAACTAATGTCGAAACGTAAGCGTATATAAAGTTAAGCACGGTAACATTTTATATTTGATCTGAGTCGCTTTGGGTTAAGGGCCAAGTTATGTTTTAAATTTGTAAAAAAATGTGTTTGACAAAAACAAAAAAAAACGAAAAATTGAAAATAAAAGCTCCTCCAATGGTTCGAACCCAACTCTTTGTTTTTTTAAAAAAAGAACACCACTAAACTAAGAAGCAAGTTATGCTTTGAACTTGCAAAGTGTTCTATATAACAACAATTGAGTTAGAATAAAAAATAAAAATATTTCACGACCTTTTATAATGTGTATTAGTATAATATTTTCTGAAAAATAAATTCTATATGTAATATTTTTAGAGTATGCTATCATCGTATTGGCTGTGTTAAACAGATCACACATGTTTTTACTTGTTGTATCTTATATTATATGAATGTAAAAAAAGTCTTATATTCTTATGTGAGTTTATACGAGTTCAAAAAACATATACGGTTGTATACACACTTATCAGGTGCATACAACTATTTATACGAGATTTCTTCTCTATATAGAAACTAGTACATGAAAATTGACAGGGAAGGTAATTACTTATCTATTGCTCGGAATAAAAGGCGAAAAGGAGGTGCATACAATTTCGCGCAATCTTACAATCTTCCTTTTATTAAGGCGCATACGCTACATTTAGACCAAACGTATTGGGACATTAAGGGGGTTTTAAGGGGTATTATAGCACCTTAAACGCTCTTACACCACCCGCGTGAGCATTATAGGAGCGTTATAGGTGAGGGACGTTTTCACAATAACGCCATAACTGCTCATAAATCTCATATATATTGTGTAATGATTGAAGGGCATTAAGAGAAATTAACCATTAAATATGTTTTTAGTTAAAAAGATGATGTTAAGTTGAACATGTGACATAAGTACCCGTTAAAAGGATTAACCATTACGTATGGTCTTAATCAAATAAAATCTTACCAATGACGTCTTTAGAGTGCAAACTTATCATATAAAAATAGATGTTTTTCTTGTAACGTTTACATACATATCTAAACAATAATGCTACATGAATCTATAAACAAATATTTGTCTCACATGAGATGTAATAGAATGGTAGTTACTTGAGATTCTTCATAAGAGTTCCTATGTTCCCATTTCAATTTCTTAAGAGTTTTTAAATAAACAAATACAATAATTTAAACACATTCATCTAAATTTAATCATTTCACTACATACATACATGTAACTCATGTTTTGTTTATCTTGACATCTCTTGTACATTGGGAGGTGCTTGAGGATACATTGTAGCCATCTCTTGTCTATACCTTTCCTTATTTCTCTCCCACCCTATAAAAACAAAAATAAACCATACACACATGAATCTTTATAACATAAAGTGTCACTAATAAATGTATAGTTTGACGTAAACGCGAAAATAGTACCTTGAAAGACGATGAACCCTTGGTGCTCAAGTTGTCGATATTGTTGACACAACGCGCAATGGTGACAAAAGAGGTGAAGGCAATAGTCGCTAGACAAACTTCCTTTTAAGCGCCATTGTCTTCTCATTTTGGTACGATACAAGCCGTTATAGAATGTGGCTAAAATGAAACCAATGACGCAACCTTCGTAGCCCATGGAGCCGAAACATTGATGGCGAAAAAGAACGTACCAAACTAAATCGACGAGTTCCATAAACCCCGCATGTATTATGTATAAAAAGCAGTATAGACTTCCTGGTTCGCTCCAAACTGTCATGTATTTAAATAATATGTAAATTTAGATAATTTAGATAATAAAGATGATTTGATTCATGACCATTATACATATAATAAGCACATGTCCTAAAGAGAACTACATAAATATTGAAACTTAAACTATAGGTTATGTTTATACGGTTGTTTCAAGTTTCAAACAGACTGAACGACTAAACCATTGAAGTATTGAACCAACAAACTACCAAAACCGGACCATGAACTAAACCGTTTGGGTCTCAGACCCACGTCCGACATGTTTATGCTTAAACAGTCAGTTTCAACGGTTTATGAACACCCAATTCTCCCGAATTTATAAAATTAGGGTTTTTAAAAGGCTTACTTGTTTCTCCTTCATTAACAATTTCTGCAATCTTCCCAAATGCAACACAAGGACAAAAAAGAACCAAAAAACCTAAAATAAATAAAATATCAAACATTTCAAACCAAAACAACAAAACATGTTCAAATACCAACATTTCAACAATTCATACTTATTTTAAGGTCCGAGAAGCAATCACAAAGACCGATCGCCCAACTGTGTCTTTGATTATGGTAAAGTATCGATTCGTTAAACGGGGGTCGAGGATACAGGGGAGGAATGCCACCGGAGTTTGGCCAGAACATTGGCGGCATTGGGTGGCTGTTTTGCATGTTGGGTGGTGCTGGTGACGGAGATGGGTGGTTGATCTCCACCGCTGGCGGAACCGCTGGCGGCAGGGCGGCATTCCGTTGGTGGATTTGAGGTTGATTTGCATCTTCCTTCATAGTTTCATTCGAAAGATGATTTGATGATTGCATGGTTTCATTTGTAGAGAAAATGCATGGTTTTAGAGATACGTTGAATTAGCACCTCAAGGTGGTGGGCTGGCAGCTGGCCCAATATATGTTGCCTAATTGTATTTGATATTTGATAAAAGCCCACGGCCCACATCAGCCCAGCCCAATGGATAACTAAAATAAAGATAACGGTTTGGGTTACTTGGCCCGAGTTATAAATCGGGTCGGGCTGCCATCTGTTACAATTTGAGGTTTAGTTTACATTTAGAGGTGTACATTGTACAAACCAGATTTTGGCTCAAACTTGTTCGGATCGGGTCAACGCAAGTCAAAGAAATTGGTTCGGATCAAGTCAACGCTATTCGAAACTGGGTTGAACCAAACTGGATCAAATTAGAAACCGGCTCGATTTGAAACCAGATTTAATCGTTATAACTGGTTTTTTAACGGATAGGATTTCAAACCGACGTTTTGGATCGGATCTGAATGAGTTTCAACTAAACCAGTTTCTAAATTGGTTTAAGGTCATTAACCTATTCGAATGTGCACCTGTATTTACATTATTGGTTTTACTTCGTTTCAAGCGCGCGACGCAAGTGAAGATATGGACTAAACACTGCAACTAATCCTTTTTACAACATATGGCGTACGTGAACAAGTAAGGGGTCGAAAGTCGAAACAACACAGAGAAAACGATAACGAAGTGCAGAAAAAAAAGAAAAATACAAGAAGATCCAGACATTGTGTTTTATACAGACAACAATAACATGTTATGATGATAAAACATACACGGATGATCAAATATCAATAGAACAAAAAATGGTTTCAGAAACACACGTTCTCAAACCGGTGTCACATGATCGAGCAACGGCTTTTCTCCTCAGTCGGTTGCGCGTTGCCTTGCTGATACCTGTTTGGCTCGTTCGGGTTGTACGTGAACTCAGTTGTATCAAGCCCATACTGTTTTACACACACAAAACAAACAATATTCAGTTGTTAATACCATATATATGCTTATATGAAGCTCCTATAAGATATAGAGCGATATATACACACCTTTTCCCTCATTCGTGTGCTCCATGCGTCGTTTCTGCTTGGTCGGCTATCGAGGGTTGCAGTAACGGGAGCAGGTGTAGCGGGAACCGGTTGCCTGCTGATCAATGGTTGTCGTTGCTGCCTGGGACCCGCTATGTACTCGTCATCACTATCGTATTCTGATGGACTGTTTGCAGCCCGTACGATAAGAGCTAACAAGAATACAAGAGCCTGCAAATCCACATCAGATCAATATCGGAAATATAATGCAATTGCGGTACGTTTAATACTTACACGTGGCAAAACATGGGCGGAAAGATACACAAAACAAAAAATAAGACAAAATTCGGGTCGGGTTGGATTGACCCAAATCATTTATTGTCCAAAATTTTACACTTCTATAAATAATTACTAGCTAATATGATTAGAAGATCTTTAGTATTAGTATCATTTGAAAACTCACAAATATCTTCAAAACTACGAAAACTGCTATCAACACGCAACTTTTTTTATGTTGTGGGAAATATAATATTTAATCATCTCTGTTGAAGTTCAAAGAGAAAACAATAAAAGAATTTGTAATCTACACATGCGTAAGTCATATGTGGTTATATTATCTACACATGTGTACCTAAACACATAAATTTTTTGAAAAAATATGCAAACATTAGTTCGATGGATTTTTATCTTATTTTGTTGATTTTTAATGTGTATAAGCATACTTAAATGTGTTTAACAAGTATGAAATTTAAAAATTCTGAACTTTTGATATTAGTTCTCGCAGTTCTTAAGATATTTACAAGTTCTTACATGATCTAAATTTTTAATAAAATTATTAGGACGTTTTAGGACGTTTTGGCCTATTTGACCCGTTTCCTTTTAATCTATTCTTCTTTACTTTACCCGTTAGAGATAACACATAACCTAAATCAGCCGACTCACTAGTTAACGACTTAACGGATCAATATAGGCGACCTCTAACTTAACAGTTTAATATTATTTGTATAAATTTTCAAATATGGTCACAACAAGGGCAACATATTGCTGACATACCTCCAATATAACAGCCCCTAGAGCAACCCATCTGCATATTTTCCAGTTTTTCTCCAGAAATCCGTATATCATGTCAAAGTCTCCGGTTTTGTCTAACGGAATCTCCTGATGACATAATTGTGCATATAGTTAAAAAAGATATGTTACAGCTACAACATATTGAAAATTTAAAACAGTAGTTGATAGTAAACTAACAGCTTTCCAGCTTTTGTCAAAGAAGATGAATGAAGCACATCCCAATTCCACCAGAATTAACAACAGCACAAGAACAGAGTACTGCATTGAATTAAAGAAATCAATTCCATAATATATGTGAAAATGGAGAAAAAAAGAAAAAAAGAGAATCAGGTCAAACCTTTAAAAAGTAGCAAAAAAGCATACTTGAGTGTTTAAAACAATTTCTTAATTCATAAACTATGAATCATACTCTAATAATAGTTCTATAATCATATAAAAAATAGACAAAAAAGTGTTGGCGGGTCAAAGTGTCAATCCGACAAAAACAAACATGTTTTGACCCGCTATAAAATATTTACCTGTTTTTACATGTTACCCAAACCACCGAATTTGCCACACACAAGAAAGATTTTTGATTATATGACCTTCAAGATTAACTATCCCCTTGTATGTTACACCTTTTACATTAAAAAATACATATATAATTGAGTTATGAAGTAGGATGGATACACATGTTAGGCAACATCCGCTTCGAGTTGCTGCTCCAATGCAACCAAAACAAGATATGATAAAGATAGCTGCACCAACGCCGACGAATAGATAAATGAACCTGCATAGAACACGCAACATTAATTAGTTAGTATAGTTCAAATATATAATAGTTTCAGTTTCTGAATACTGACACCAAGTTAAAGTGAACTTTCACATAATACCGCCACCATTCTCCCTGTGGTAATAATGGTGATCGCGATTCGTGACTCTACAGATCTGCACCAACTAATAGCAACTATTTGATGAACTTAATATATTGAAGTATTAGACAAGGATTATCATTGATAATAGGTTTACCATATAATCAGATTATAAAGCTTATATGATGTTATGGTGAACGTGATTAGCTGACTAATCACACTTAATCCATGCTTAGTATTCTAACATGTATGGCTCAACAAATAGAAGCTATGGTTTTAAATCTAAGCTAAATAAAAACATCAAGATCCAATGTACACATATGCATTTGAATACTTAAGCTGCAATTCTTACTTAGTAGCAATGTTTTAAAGTTTACTTTCGTCCAACGTCCTAATGTTAACTGTTAACTGTTAAGTACTGAGTTTGTATTGATCAAAGAATTACTTAATACTGCAAGTAAACTTATGATATAAAATGTTTCAAGATCCCAGATACATACAACAATAAGATAAAACATACATAAGACATATACCAAAGCATGTGGCAAGTTATACAAAAAATATGCTATGACAGTCATACCCATACATAGCGTGGAACAAGATAAATCCTTGTGATGTGACAGCAATCAATATCATGTGTACAATACAAAATGAACAAGCTGTAGATCTGTGAGGTAAAACATACAAGTGTCAACAAAAGAATAAAGTAAACAAAAACTCAACAAAACATCAAATTCAACAAAATTCAAAACCATAAATTACAACTTTAATCAAGTTGCTCAAATCAACAACAACAGTATGATCTTATCAACTACTTCAATCCTACATTACAAAATCCATAAATAAGATTGAATCCAAGAGACAATGAGAACAAAAATACAAAAAAAGAAAGTTAAATTCGGTTTTGCTCCCTCAGGTATGACGAAAATAACCATTTTTCTCGAAAAGATCAAAAACATTAGTTTAGATTCAAAAGCTTCTATCGTTTGTTTTAATTTCAGTCCAAAAGTCTTCAATTTCAGTCCATTTTACCTTCAAATGATGAAACTTTTGAACTGAAATATATGTTTTTAAATTTAGAAGGAAAATGTTTATTTTTGTTAAAGCTCGTGAGTAAAATCAAATTTAATATAGAATGATTTTACTAAGAACAAGTATTAAACGAAACCTGAATTCTGAACCTGCAAAACAGATAACTCACTAGCATCAAAATCACCAAAATTTTCAAAGAACATAAACATGAATTTCCCCTAAAATCAAAAACAATTTCTGTACAAATTCTGTAAACACAATTCAACGAATTCACAATACCCAGATCAAATATCACCAAATAAACTCCAATTTACCCAAAATTGGATAAAATTCACGATCCAAAAAGCGAAAAAGCAAACAGATTTCATAAAAATTATCCAAGAAATCAAAAGAAACAAAGAGTGTGGATTCTTGATTGAGAAGACGATACTTACAGATGTATGTAGCGATCATCGATGAGTTTTCTGGGTCAGATTTTGAAGTGAAATCGATTGGTGGGATTAAAAAGTTGGTGTGAACCGATTGGAAAAAATGAAAATCAAGAAAATGAAGAATAAAAATGTGATTTTTTTAAAGAATATTATCCTTAAAAAATGTTTATTATTAAATTGCTGGCCCTGATTATTTTTGTGTGTGGACCCTGTCACAACACCGCCAAACCGGCGATTACCATTTAAAATACCGAAAGTAAATTGTTAGATTAATCGATTTGTTTTTGAGTGATTTCATGATGATTTGATCGTGCTCATAGTTAAGATTTGTTTAATAATTAACTAATGCGAAATATTATTTAAGCTGACATTTGGTATAGTAGTATCTAGACATGTATTAGGTGTTTTTTATAAAGATTAGTATTCATATCTTGCGGTAGGCAAGTAAGATAAGTTTAAGAGTAGTTAGAAGGCGTTAAATATGAATATGTATATATTTTAATAGCATGGTTTTGATGGTTACATTTAAAAGGGTAAAATTATATGTACGGCATATAATCAGCTCCTTTATTGATTTGATATTATGGATGTATGATTGCTGGTATACATTCTTATAGGGCAATGTATGTCTCTTTGTATGTGTATATGGCATGTATACACTAATATATAGCGACAAACGTAATGTATCACCTGTATGGGGTGGCCCATGTGATGGTATATGTGTGTACTGTGTGAAAATGCTATACGTCTATATATCATGTGATTGAAGAGTTAATGTGATGACTATGTGAGAGGAGCAAAGGGTATTCTTATAACATGACCGTTTGTGAACAGTTGTTTTTATAATTACAAGTTAATCACGGCTCTGTGTTGGGTTCATTTAGTGGGATTTGTTTTGTTGTACGCATAATTTATTTATATAAAAGAATATAAACTTGTTAATTAACTCGAACAATTCCTAGCATTAAGCTCACTTCTAGTTTGATGCTTAGTTATACATATAACTAGCGATAAACTAATGATAGAATAATTGGATCTTAAGTACTTTATTGAATACATTATAACGTAAATTAAAGTTGTACGGTTACATCATGATGATTACACTTTGGTAAACATAAATGATAATACATGCACATGTGTGGATCCAAGTGGAGACGTGGGTTTAACTAGGGTAATAATTGAAAAAAGTATGGAAAACTTTAGAAAATTTATAATATTCTTATCAACCCGACCTTTTAATAATACATGATCTTATCATTAAGATTGGTGGTTCACCGACAGATGCAAACGCTCTTGTAACACCTAGGTTTCAAAGTCTTGAGTTCAAGTTCTATTAGAGTAAATAAATTCATCGTTCTAAAGAAAAACAATACATGATCCTAATAACTTCATGTGATCTCTGATGTGATTAAAGTTCACAGATCCGTCACCGAATAGAGACATGTGACATCACGATAAGGAGTAACCAGTAACTACAACAGTAAGCTCTCATCGGTGGTAACCTGTCAATGACAATTCATCAATGGTAACAAATTAGCAGTAGCGACTGTTACACGCGCTCGTTAGTGTTAACCAGCACCCGACTCGCATGAGTAGCAACTTCTTGTTGATCACACAAGCCATCAACAACAAAAACACACATGATCGTCCATCAACGACAAGTTACTATTGTCAATGATGAACCATAAAGTCAAGGAGGTGGCTTTCGTCTATAAGGACAGTCTAAAAGCCCAGCTCGCTAGACGTTCCTAAAATTGACTTTCAAACATCTTGCGGTGATGGTAAGTGCAAAATGCGTCAAATCACGCTCATCCTCCAATGTGTGCACGCGTGAGGGTGGAATTTGTAACAACTATATAAAAAAAACACCGTTTTAACAAAAACTTGATCTAGTAAGTATTTTATATCATTTAATTAGTTAGTTAAATATTTCTATTGCTTGGGAAAAATGCATTATTGAATGGAGGCACATTATGGCCAAGTGAAGACATAAGCTCAAAGTCAACAAGACAACAACAAATCTCATCAACTACTTCCTACATTCCTTGTTCTTGACTTTTACAAACACACACTCACACACTGACACACACACACACACATAATAATATTATTGATGCTGACTGGAGATCAATAATTTATGTGTAAAACATTTGGATAAAATCGATTTCAATTTCAATATGAAATTGGACAAACATGAAATAGTTTAATAGTGTTAAGAAAAGAAAACTGATTATTGATATGGACACAAATTACAAGCAACTATTTATTGATTAGTATCATATATCTTAAATTAACCAGATTGTTTCCATTAGTGTAAGTAAATCCAAACAAACCCATTATGGGATTTTATATTAAATCCAACCAACTAAATTAATCAGTAAAATGCAAACATGTTACAGTTACTTGTATTTTTGTGATATTATAAAGAAGTAACCCTAAATAAAACTTTGTTAAATGTATTAGGCTTTGTCTGTAATCTTGTTGTATTAACGATTGACTCACACAAATATGGTATTTACAGTTTCATTATGTAGTATTTACAGTTTAAGAGTAAAAACTACTACTAAAAAAATTATGAAACTAGGTTTTATAGATAGAGAAAGTTTTTATAATAACTGGTTTTGTCCCTACAACGATACTGATCCTACTAATGAATAAAAAAGGTAGACATACACAAATGCATGGTCTAAATCCAATAATACCCAATCTTATGCACTATAAACAAGCATACATTTGACATGATACTTTGATTTGAGTCTTGTGTAATAAACCTAACTAAACCCCATCAAACCCAACATTTGAAAACCACAATAACGGAGCTAACTTAGGTTGTGTTTAATAACAAGTACGAGACGAACACTAAACTGAACCTAAACGACCAACATATTTAAGTTTTACAAACAGTTGGAAATTAGTCAATTACTTATGATCATCTACATTAATAATGTAGTTCACACAAACTTGATAAATGACATAATGAATGAGTTTGATTTGTACTAAGAAATATGTCCATTTAGCCTTGTGACAATGATGAGGGACTCATAGCTCAAATGCTTGGCTCGTATGTTGATTGATTGAAACATTACAGAAAAAGGGCAAGAAACCATCTAATACGCCAAAAACTTATAACTTGTTAACTTATAACTTGCGTCTGCCTGAAAGATGGTTAAAGGGAAGCGAACAATGCATTTGAGCTACCAAAAAAGATTAGGAAACTCAAACTTAATTTTACTTTATATATATATATAATAAGCTACTTTAGAAACTCGTGTATCACACGGGTTGAATAAAAATTTAAATTAATAGTTATTTTTAGTATTTATAAATTATAAAATAATTTTTGAGAGATAATATGATCAAAATTACATATAATTAACTACTTTAAGTAATAAAACAATAACAATACTCTTCCAAACTTTTATATTTAAAAAACTTTTGCTTTAAAAATTGTTTTTTAAACACTCCTAACTTTTTTTAAAATACGTTTTTTAATCAATGTCAAATTTTAAAAATTCTTCATATTAAAGAACTTCATTTTTCATAAATTTTTGTTTTTAAAAGTAATATGTTTTTTTAATAAAAAGAACACATGTTTTTTATTTATCAAAAAATATGTTTTATAATTTGAAAATTTATATAAATAATCATTAGCATTTAATGTATCGTTAGATTTTTAACTTTCATTCTAGTGACTAAATATGTTCAAACCTTAGGTGGAGTATAGGTGTATAATGTAGGAAAATAACATGTGATTTTTAGAAATTTTGATTTATTATAATTAAGTTGTTAGAATAAAATTTGGTCAAATATCTTACTTGTAGCATTGGTCTAGGGGTCCTATAATTTACCAAATGACAATAATCATAATGAAATTAATAATGTTTACCTTCAACTGTACCATGCGACTATATGACCAAGTGATAATAATTTACAGCGAAAACATAACAAACTGTTTCTATTAAAGCTACATAGTCATTACAACAACAATAAATTATATACAATAAAACCTCCAACTAAGCCTTCAATATATCTTAAGACAACTTACTTTTAAACTGAACGGTTACATAAAATGCATCTTTTTAAATACATTAGCCGGAAATGTTATTGAGTTAACATAACATTCCTAATATTTTTCCACGCTTACCAATATTTAGGAGTTTATTTTCATAAACAAACATTTTACCATTATACATATCATGATTTTACGTTCTTTATCTACCAAGATATTCCACCTTTGGTCTTAAGCATACACTACTAAGACATACCATCCTTAGCCTTACTACAAAAGATTTCTTATGGGGCGGTTCATTTCTTTTTTTGAAGAGTTGAAAATGCAAACGCTTCAAAAAATCGATTTATTGAGATCAATTGCTTCGAAAAGTAGAAACCGCCTTAGAAAATGAAATATTGGAGATGTTTTATTGATTCGCATTAAAAATGAATCTTTTAAGGCGGTGTGAAGATTTCGCCTCTTAAACCCAATCTCAATCCCCCTATATTATTCTTTTTTTTTTTGAGGTGGAGCAGATTAAAAAAAACCCAATCTCCTTAAAATTCCAATATCAATTCACCATCACACCCATTGACTGCAGCAATTAAAATTTCAATACCCGTCGCGCGTTGCTGCGGCATCGTACACATTGTGACAAGTTATAGATTACAATCAACCAGAGTCATTTCCGAAATAAATTTATGCCAATATATAGAGTGATTCGAATTTAAACTGTTGAATAAGAACATATAATATTTAACCCGACTTTTTCTCAAGTAAAATTTATGTCGAATAACAGACATATGATTGTTTTATCTCGCTTCCAAACTAAAATTACATCGGTACAAAGAGTAAATTTAAACGTATTATATTTGACCCAATGCGTTTTCACACAAAACTTACGTCAAAACGTAGACGCATGACAAACTTAGACAGTTTGAAAGAGCATATTATGTTCAGCACGAAAACATTTTATATTTATATTGAGTGACTTCTAATTAATTTTAAAAGTTGCGAGGGAACAAAGTGTCAAGATTAAAAGTGGGATAGACATAAAAGAGGAAAAAATTAAAAAAACAAGGAAAAAAAAAGCAAGTATTGGATTTAGAACACATACTCAAATGTTAAATTTTCAAGGCGGTTTTAAAAACCGTTTTAAAGAATAATATAATTTTTTCGAACGATATTTTTGGGCGGTCAAAAACCACTCTTAGAAACTATTTTCACCGCAAAAGTTAGCATTTGTAATCATTAAATCCACGATGAATATACCAATACCAAATAATATATAAAAAGGATAAATACTACACATAAATAACACAACATAACATAGGGTATTTTAAAATATCATAAAATTCAAAAGAATTACTTTTACTAAATGTATAAATACAATCACTTTTCAGTATAAAATAGTATTTATATTATTTAGAGATTACATCCTTCATAAATTTTACATTATAAACCAATAATATTATTTATGATACTAGTTTTATCTTTTAATATATAATATTTAAAAACGTTTTGCAAATACAATTGTAAAAAGTGTATTTCTAAACGTTTTGGTGAAAAATGTGTCTCTTTTAATATTTTTTAAGATTTTAACTTTATCTTTTAATATATACCACACGCATAACTTTATCTTTCAAAAGACATTCAATTTAAAAAAAGTTTGTATGAGCAAGATTACATGACGCATACAAGGCTCAGAAAATGACTTTAATCTATATTATTTAGATTTTAACTAACTAAATAACCATTACAAATAATCCTTGAATTGATAGTTACTTGCAAACATTGAAACAATCTTAAACTGACAGTTACTTGCGAACATCTTCAATGGGGCATTTTAAACATGTTTGTAGTTCTGAATTGTGTCTTGAGTGAATGAATATGAGTTTCTATTTATAAATCCCTACGGTCATAGTTACGAAATATAAAAAAACTTGTTAAACATTTTAGAAATATAAAAAGAAAATAAATAACGTTTATTTTTTAAAAAATAAATTTTGTTAACAAAAAGAACTTTGGAAATGTGAATCGAACAAAACCAACAAACAACGAAATCCAATAAATGTTTATAATAAAATTAAATCAAGCACAAATCGATAGCAAGCATCAGTTCTCCAAGGTGATGTAGCATCAAGCAAACGCTTTCAGACGCAAATTACCCATTTGTTATTAGAGATTCATCACACGCAAGCTTCAAATCCAATAAAAATTACAAAAAACACAAATCAATTTCAATTAACAACGATCAAAAACTCATAATTCTCAATAAAAAAACTTAAAACAGATTGAAGAAAATAAGAAAGCGATCGGAACCTGTCGGGATTCAATGTTTAACATCAATCAAAATTTGTCAGTGGATTGACAGACCATTGAATTTTATCGTCACATCGCCTTCAAACTCCAAAATTTCGAATCGATATTCGATTATTATCGCTCAGAACTTCTTAGAGGTATTGCTGCCATCACTTACAGGATTAAATCCTGTTTCTAGAGCAAATACATCTTCCTCATAGCGAAATCGAATAAACCAAATATGAAGAACAAGCTACAGATCTTAAGTAAAACTTGAGTAGTAGATTACTGAGATGAATGATTGATTTGTAGAAGATACGACATATATAGAGTCGGTTGCGGTGGTCAAAACCCTAAAGTCGTCGTTTGCGTTTGCATTTGCAGTTTGTTGATTTGGGCCGTAGTATTATAGCCCAAGGCCCGTTCAAACTTCATTCATGTTGTTAAACTAGTTTTACTACCCGCCGCGCGTTGCCGCGGCGCCGTTGTACGCGACGTGATAAAGTTGGACTATAATCGACTTGAATCGTTTCCGAATTAAGTTTGCAGTGAAACGTAGAATTAGTATAATTTTACCGTTGAATAAAAACGTATTATATTTGACACATCTCGTTTTCAAATAAAATTTAAGTCGAAATATATAGACTATAATCACAACGACTCGTTTCCGAACTACATTTGAGTAACTCGAATTTATACCAATCGAATAAAAACATATTATATTTGACCCGACTCGTTTCCAAACAAAATTTACGTCGAAAAGTAGACCAACTTAAAACGCATATAAAAATAAACATGTAAACGTTTTATATTTAATCTGGTATGTTTTCCGAATAAAATTTACATCCAAGCATAAATGAACTCAAATTTATAATGATACGGAAATAAGAAAATTAGTTTAAGTAAAAGTATACAAGAGGTAAATAAAAACTATAAAAACTCAAGGAGGTTTTATATAAATTTTGAATAAATTGAGGAGGTCAAAATTATAAATTTTAAAGTGAAGGGAGACGATGGATTTAACTTTTAAGCATATAGTAAAATAAGAATTGTCATCACAATTTGCTGATGGGAAGGCATAAAAGTATACGTGTCCATTGATTAGATATATAATGCATAACCTATTGTACTATAGGCTTTAGCAATAGTACATCACTGTACATCCACTTGTAATTTGTAATAGTATACAATAGAAGAAACTCGTTAGAAATCGCTTTGTTTGTAAACGAGTTAAACTGATGGAGTTCGGGTTGTAAACGGATCGAGCACGAGACAATGTAATCTCAGCTTGCTGGTGAGCTTAATCGTTTGATGATGTGAAGGGTTGATATGGCAACCATTGGGGGACTCTCAGAGCCGGCTCAACGTTTTTTGGGGCCCCAATCAAAATAAAAAAATGAGGTCTTTTGAAAATCACAATCTAAACAAAAGCAACAAACAAAAGAAAATTAGTATACCAACGTAAGTCCTTGATAGTTGATTTAATAAAAAGGGCTAGACGAAATCAATCAAATCAATCAGAGAAGAAGGAACTTAGGAATGGACTTTTACTTTGAGAATTGTCTAAGGGTGTTTCGTCAAAAACCTATCAAATCATCAAAAAATTCATTGGGACTCAACTATCAAGTGTTATTTCCACTTAAAACTTTCATTGATCCATATAATACCACAACCCATTATAATATTTTTTCTTTATAAATAGGGGCACTTATTTTTTGGGGCCTCAAGCTCATTGCATCACAACTTACACTATAGAGCCGATCCTGGTGCCACTTAAGGTGGAGCGGACTCTAATCATGAGTTTGTCTCCCGCATGATACAATAAGTGACGAACCTAGAATTTTTTTTGCATGGGGGCAGAAATCTTTATGTGTAGTTTGACTATTGTAATATAATATATTTTTCGGTCTGGTTCGAGTCATAAAAATTTAAAATTGTTTAAAAGTAGAAGTAGATGTGTGAGTGACTCGTCATTCTTAAAAAGAAAGAAACAATAACCTTTATGGATGATAAATTCGTTCGATGACTCCATTACATATTACCACGGGCGAAGTTTAGTATGGGCCGGGCGGCCTCCGCCCCCCTTTTATTTCCGCTAGTAGTGTTAATTTTCGGCTTACTAGTATAAATTTTTGGTCTCGTAGTATAGATTTTTTAATATATATAGAGTTCGTACCCTGTGAAATAGTTTATTTTCGTTCCCGTCCCCTTTAAGATGTGGTTCAAGTTCCGCCACTACATATTACGTTAAAAAACAGTGTCGTAATGGTCCATAACGAATCCGAAATACCTTTTTGGTCTACAACTCAAGACTACAAGGACTAAATCTGCCAATACACCTAAACTTCAAAACAAACACATCACCACACCAATGACAATCGATTCATTCACTCAGAAGAACGATGAAACTCAACGATAAAACTGCTTCTTCTCCACAATTTCACTCACCAAAATCACTCACCATTCCGCCATAGCTACATCGATCCGACCTTCTGTATCTCATATCTCCGTATCTGCAACAGGTATTCTCTCATCTCGTAGAATCTACAAGTTATCGCATGTAATTTTGAAGATTTTATCTTACTGCATCAGAAATCGTCAATTATAGTTTCGTAATTCGGTATCTGGTTATATTTGATTCGATTATTTGAATACTGTGTATTATATCTTACGGCATCAGAAATCGTTGATTACTGTTTCGTAAATCGGTATCTCGTATCTGTTTGTGTCTGATACTCTGATTCGATTATATGAAGTGTAGGTTTGGTGGATTCGAGTTTTAGCTATTGAAACCTAGATTGATAGTGGCTTGAATTTATGGAGTTTAGGATGAAATTTGTTGTTGTTCATGTTGATTTTAGATTTTGTGTACTTATAGTTTACAGGTTTTTGTTAATCTGATTTGAATTAGGTTTGTATTAACTGTGGCTTAGTTTTCTGAAGGTGATTTGATTGGCATTTGGAGGATTATATCTGAGTAAGCAAGATGGTTGGCTTCGAGATGGACGACTGGAAAAGTGAGCTTTTAACTGCTTTATTTTTTTTTTTTTGTCAATTGATCTCGTTACATAATGCTATGAATCTATGATAGTATGATGCATAGCTTTAAATGTTTTGTATGCTTCTGTAAGGTTTGCTTATGTTGATGATTATTAGAACTTCACAGAAATGAACCGTTGAATGATATCTGGCTTCGTATAATATTATATCATCAAGTATGATTATTAGAACTTCACAGAAATGACATATTTACATGTGAATTAGATGGTGATCACTTTGTCTAACTTGACTGTATATTGTATATCATCTGAGGCAGAGTTGCGGTGTCTTTGTTTTACAAGGGTGTTGATCTTTAGAGTCGTATGTAAAGTAAGACTTAGTGGTTACTGAAATCTTTTTGGCATTCAAGGTGTATGAAAGCCCCTATGCCCTTCCATCAGAAACATGTCTTCTAAGTAGAGCATTAAGAGGTGGCAAATTCAACTCGTTTACTTCAAAATGGGTCAATCAAGGCTATATTTTGCGTCCAACGGGTCAAATGGGTAACATTTTAAAACTTAACTATTAATTGAACGGACGTTTAAGTGGTTGAAAGTATCTCATCCTGTATTTAAGTGCGTATGACCTCCAGGATTGCCTTTATAATAGAAATCAGATTATTAATGTAATCCTATAGGTTTTATAGTCATATATTTAGATTAGTTATATATAAAGTTCCAAGGAAACTGACGACAGAGTGTGGAAGGGTCAACCTAATTCATTTTCAAAATTTAGCCTCCTTGATCTATTACATAGGCTGCTCCTTTTGCCTAATCTACTTTCAAATTGTATGCCAACTGTAGTTAAGCTTTGCATATTCATGGTTCTGACTTATCATGTGTACAGCTTTTATACGATCTTTTTTGTAGCATTGACCTGTTAAACAACTTCTTCTTAACAGGGATTGGCCTAGGATTGACTGGATTTGGTGTCTTCTTCTCGTTTCTAGGAATCGTTTTATTTTTCGACAAGGGATTACTTGCCATTGGAAACGTTGGTGTCTTTTCAACTATCTTAGTTTTTGTCCCATTTCAAGATTTTCATTGTCTCTATTGTTGATATGTTGTTAACAATAAGTATTATAAGGATCATTTTATTGTGATAATTTACCAGATCTTATTCATCTCGGGAGTGATAATGACCATCGGTGTGAACTCCTCTTTGAAGTTTTTCATGAAAAGCAACAACTTTAAGGTTTCTAGTGCTTTCTTGATATCTGACCCTGTTTATGTATGTGCTTTCTACTTTCGTTCTTATCAAAAGTTCTTCATTGGTTTAACAGGGCACAGTTTCTTTCGGTATTGGGTTCTTCTTTGTAATCATTGGATGGCCTGTGATAGGAATGGCTGCAGAGGCTTATGGTTTCCTTATACTATTCAGGTTTGTTAGATGTGTTCATGAAACATTTTCTTTTATACTGCATAACTGCAATAACATTTACATTTGGTTACTTACTATGTTTTCTTTGCAGTGGTTTCTGGCCCACACTATCAGTTTTTGTGCAGAAGACACCGGGTATTGGTTGGGTGTTTCAACAGCCTTTTATGAGATCAGTATGTTTCTCTGACCCTGTTATAAATCTACATGAGATGGAGTGAATTTTTTTAAGTTTTCCGTATAGATCAAAGATAAGGATGATTATAAGGACTCTAATGTGAATGCTGTAACGGGTCACCTAGGTGTAAAAAAAACTGTAGATAAAAGATAAACGGGTCAAACAGGTTAAAAATTGTGTATTTTTAATCATAAGACCTTTTAAATAGTTTATTCAATTAGATTATGTAATATGTATAATAACTCTTTTTGGACATAACAAGTTTCGGACCAACCTAATCCAGTCTGTTTTGATACATACAATTTGGCTCGTTTACTTCCCTAATGTTTGAAGCTGGTTTAATTAAGGAACATACTGTTGCATGATTGGAACGATTTTAGATTTTGGATCTGTGAATGGATTTTGTTAAACTCTAATTAAAATATACGCGCTTGTTGTTTCTCTTGCAGTTCTTGGGCTATCGTGGCAAAAGGGCACCTGTATGAAATTACTCCGGGCTTGGTAATGTCGTGATAGATGGCATAACTTGTATGAGATTGGATACGGGTTTAAGCTTTCGGGTTTCGTACAGTTTATGTTTTCTTCCATTCAGTGTATAGATCTTGCTGGACTTTGGATTTTTGTTCATGATTTGGTATTTTACTACCTTGTCATAGCTCCTACATGTTGATGTATCATATGAATTTTGATCTATCCAATTGATTTTGCTTTTCAATTATGTTTGATTACGTGCTTTTGAGACACGATGAATCTTAATTTGTGTGACTTTTAGAGTACCAAATCAATAATAAGTAGAAAGTTATCAGAATCGTATAAACAATTTTGTCTATTGTTTGTAAATATTTTATGTAAGATGGTTTTTCAGTCGTTTCTTTTTCTTTTTTACGGCAAGTTATTATCTTCCATCTAGTATGGTGGGCAACGTCCATCTTGTTATCGTCACTCGTCACCCTATAAGATTTATGTTACACACTGGTTTTAATATGTGTAGATTGTATTTTGATTCTAGTCGTCCAACTATAAATTCTATCACTAAATCAAAGCATTTACTATTCCATGTTTTCTCTGACTTAAATATCCAACTCCTTAATCTCATTTCGACGTTTGGTCACAATTCTAAAACTCTTTATAGTGTCATTAACAATATTCTTATTAGTTTAGCAATCAAATACTTGTAACTTGTAAGAATCCATTAACGATCATTTGTTACAACATTTAACACCATATGTGAGACCATGACACAAACAATTACCTTTTGTAGTCTTATGACTGTGATGGCTCACGAGTCACGACCATGGCTCACCGCCTCGACCAACATTCACGCACCCATCAAGGCATCACTCTATGCCACAACCCAGACATGTGATTACATAAAGTAGTATTTACTTCAAGCGCATTGTGAACATTCAGTTCAAATAAAATGTATCTCAGAACGTATATATAAATAAGCACGTCGCAACGATAATTTTTAAATTTAAACAACGTTACGTTGTGTGGGAAAAAACTAAAAAGATATCATATTTACCCGGGTCTTTTTGATTAAAGATTATATCAAAACATACATAAAAATAAAAATATCATAACTATGTATTCCAACCAATCCTAAAACGTTATATTTTAAAAGTTATTTTACAACACGAGAAACATAATATAAGCTTTGAGGAGTTGTATCCTTGTACTTGGAGAGCTTGTACCCGGTCAGTTTTGAAAAGAAAAAAAAAAATTCAGATTTCATTAAACAATATATTTTAAAAATTACAATGAAAAAAATAAAATGTGTTCACTAGTAATTATCATAATATTTAAATAACAGTAGTGAGTTGTACGTTACCTTTGTATTGCTTATACATGTTTAATGATTGAATGAATCATGAATGAACATTGTTTTCTCAAACTTGAAATCTCTGGATAAGTTGGCAAGAACAAAGATTTTGTGTGTGAGCTAGTTTGAAGGTGATATCAAGGAGAACAAGGGTGCAACAACTATAGTTTGTTAATTGAAGCCCATTTGTGATTAAGACAGAGAAACATCCATTTCTTTAGCAAACATATCCTCTAATTTTCGTTAGTAATTAAGGTGTTTATGAATCCAACTCATGATTTATGAAAATTAGGCTCTTAATTAGTTGGCATCCGATAGCTTATAAACATCATTATGATGACTAGCATTGGCGGAGGTTGATAGGGGCCTGAAGAGGGGGGGGGGGGGGGTCAACCACCCCTTTTTTTTTCGTCGGTAGTGTAAAACTTTAGGTACACAATGACTTTTTAGAACAACTTTTAATCTACTTATGTTAATATCACATATACTTATTTCTTGTAAGATATAAATCCTTGATTTATTGAATATAAAATAAACACCTTACTATCTAGATGTTGAACCGACTAATAAGGAAATATTCTCTCATGTCTTTCGTGAAAATCTTTTATGAAAGATTATGCTATAAACATTAACGACTTGTGCAGTTGTGCTTTATATTTTAGTATCAGTTAACAATTAAATATGTATATGTTAGTTAAGAAGTATATATTTGAAATTATAAACCACAGAAAAGTTATTTAAAATTAATAAAATAATAATCAATTAAAACCATGTGGGTAAGAGCATTCACAAATGAATCTCTAAAAATTATGTGAGTTTGTCTATTCTGCACTAGCCTAGACGCAAAAAAGAAAACAAAAGCGCCTGAAGCCGCCTCTGGACGAATAGGGGATGGTTTTTAGTCGTTGTAAGTGAATGAGAGAGAAAATGTTACTGTTCATTTATATATTTGAAGAATCACTGTTCAATCTTTGTAACTTTTTTAATATTAAAGTGGTTATGATTGAATGAGAGATAAAAATGTAATGATAAAGATATAAAAAATATTATTTTATTGAAAAAAAAAATAATAAATAATAAATTTTAATGTAATTATATGTAAAGAAAATAAAGAATTTAATAAAGAAAAATAAAGAATCCACTCTGAACACTCTAACTAGATAAGTTGTTTGTTTAATCCACAAAACAATTTAATAAGTAGAATATAGCTCTTATTTCCATAGTTGTGTTCAAGTGAATAGTTGAATGGTAAAATGTTTAGTCTCTAACTCTCTCTATATTAGATGATAAATGATTTAAATTCTGCTAGTAGAGTAAATTAAAACTCATTAAAAAAAATAAAAAAAAATTAAAAAAAAATAATCTATAGTTGTAGTTGTATATCCCCAAGGCTGAATCCATTTCGTCATCGTGATCCCCAAGGTTAATTCCATTGCCATCGTGTCCCCTCAACTATAAAACCACATTACCATTTTTATTCAACAATAACACCATCTTATACTTATACTTGCTCTTTTAACGAATTGAAGGACCAAATGGAGGTCAAAACGATTTTCGTCAGCGTTGTTGTGGCGACACTAGGGATAGCAGTTGCCGTTGCAGGTTTCCTTGCGGAAGCCACGAAGATTAAGGTAAACGATATAGCCACAGACCATTTACTCAAACGTTATATCACACTGCTACACAACTCTGCATTTGCAACCGAAAAACAAAACATATTTAGCAAACACTTATTATCAGCAAAAATGATAAAAGTTACAAATATTAATTTACCAAATCATGAAAAGTTGAAAAGTACACTTTGTTGTTAATCAATCTTTACATACACTAATAAACATTAAACATACAATGTTGTTTTGTACCACATGACAGAGATCTGAACTTACAGTAGTATACATGGGTCTTGAACCTATATGTGAGTACCCAAGTAGTCCAGCCATGGGGCTAGCCATAGCAGCAACCGTGGCTCTTGTGATAGCGCGCGCCATCATCACATCGACCACTGGTGGTTGTTGTTCGTGTTGCCAATCCATGCCTAACGCACCCAAATTCGCCCGCGTGTGCATCATAATATCATGGTATGTAACTATTTCATTATAGTATAAACAGTTAAGTTCGATTTTACTCTCTAAGGTTTGTTAAAATAACTATTTTCGTTCAAAATATTAAAAATATCAATTTACCTCCAAAAGTTTCATAAGTTGTTTAAATTTTAATCCAAAAGTTTTATTAGTTGTTTCAACTTTATCCAAAACAATAAAACTTTTAAAGTGAAATTAAAACAACATATGAAACATTTGAAGGTAAATTAATGTTTTTTAATCTTTTGAAGAAAAATGATTACTTTATCAAAACTCAGGATTATTATCTTTATTAAGTTATGGTTCATTGTTTTATACAGGATTACATCTTCTACAGCTGTTGTCTTATTTATCGCGGGGGCGAAATTAAGCAGCCAAGAAGGTGTGGAGACGGAGAGCAATGGCGTGTATCGTTGTTACACTGTAAGGCCCGGGGTCTTTGCTGCAGCCGGTATGATGGGTCTAGTGAGCGTGCTTCTCGGTCTGGTCTATTACTTTATGTATGTGTTGGCTCGACGTCGTGCAGCTGAGGAACCATGTGCTGATCTAGAACTCGAGAAACCACCGATCGCCGTTGGCAACACACCAACGGTGACCGATGGCATGAAGCCACAAGTGCCCATTGCTGAAACATTGAGTAACCAATAGTCACAATATCTCTTCGAATTGTCACTATCACTTCATGTGGTTTTAAAATCTAGTATAAATATATTCATTATTTGTGGAATAATATTTGTCTCATATGTAGTAGATGTATGATAATTATAATGTATGATAATTATTATAAATATTTGTCTCTTTTTCTTTGATTTTGTTATTTTTCTTCACTCTCTAAGACTACTATTTTCATGTCAAATTGCATAAGGGTGGTCGGGGCACCACAACGGTACACCTTTGCGGGTAGGAAGGGGTTCAAGGGTACATCGTCGTCGCCTAGGTGGTACTTCCAACCGTAGTGGTAACGGGTAATGAAACCCGAAAAAAGAAGATAGAATAGCCGTTGATTTGAGAAAATCAAAATTCTACCCTCCCCCTTTAGGCTTTAGATACATATCCCGTCTACTTAAGGGATCATCTGGTCGAATCAATTTTTTTATGATAATATTCTTTTGGAGTTGCGATATGCAAATTTTTATTTCCTACTTAGATTTGATCTTGTAAAATATCTTGCAACTCTAGATCTATCGTTAGATACATATCCCGTCTACTTAATGAATTTAGATTGGATAAATGGTGGTGTACTAAATAATTTTAACGTTAATGGAACCTAAGTTTCAATAGGTCAAAATAATTAAATTACAATTGGGTTAATTAATAGCCTATAGTTGTTTTTATAATATATATATACATACATATATAATTTAAATTTTTTTGGGTCCTTAAGGAGATTGGGCTCTGAGCAGTCGCCCACCCCGCAGCCCCAGGGCCTCTCATGAGTATGGAGGGATGTTGAAGCCAGTGTTGCAATACTATATAGTGACGCATATGGTGAATATCACAAAGTTGGAATTAATCAAGTATCATTGTTCATTAATTAAAGCCCTAGTTTAGCATAGTTTATGAATAAGACAGGTAAACATCTAAAAACTCATTTGGTTGGTTTTTGTAACAAAGAGGTTGATTTGGTTGAAAATGTTATAAGTGAGGCTCATCGGTGATTAGTAATTGCCTTCCACAAACGTGGTGTCAGGTGTGAGTTCGAATCCTTGGATGTAGAGATTGATTAGGTATATCGATGATATTCGGACTAAAAACATTGACTTAAGAAAAAGGTAGAGGCTCATGTCCACTCTTAATTGTTAAAACTTGATCAAATTGTCGCTAATGATTACGATTAAATTGAGTTGATCGAATTAGTTAGTTAATGATGTAATTAGCTATGTATATGACAAAGGGTGTGGTCTAAGAAGCACACTCATTTCAAGGTAGATTGAGAAAGAGCAAGTGAATTGAGAGTTTCTCAATACTAATGTGAGTAGATAAATCTTTGTTAAAGGAAAGGTACACCAAAACTATCCGTTTGAAGAATATAGATGTTTTATTCACCCAATTATTTAGTTTAATTTAAATGCAAGAGACATTTGATAGGTTAATTATGTTGTGAATATTATGTGCATGTTGAGTGTGTAGCATGCTGATTATAGCTTCTTATAGTGTTTGATTGAGTTTTGTTAGTAATTTGTGTTTTAAAATTTTGATTTTCATGATTTTGAATGAGTTTTGCTATATGTTACCTCCAAACTCAAATGACCGTTTGACAACAAACTCAAACAACTATTTAAAATGTAACGGTGTGTATGGGTGGGAGTGAGTGAGAAGAGTGGATTTGATATAATTACCTATAAATGCATATTTCACCTTATGCAAACAATAGTTATGTATGTTTTCAAACTATCGTTTGCAGATAGTGAGGGATTAAACTGTTGGTGGTGTGTCGTGTGGGTATATCTGGCCCATCATTTGTATTACGGTCATTTGCTTTTCATTAGTTGGCTTAAGAACTTAACTCTCTAAGTCTAAATATTTTGAAACAAGATATGAAATAACTAAAACATGTTTGTAACATGAAACTTGTATACCCCACTTGAAGATAACAACCTTGGATCAATGGATCAAGACCCGGATGTATTTAATTGTGTACATTGTTTTGATCATATAATTTGTAGTGTTTTTGTCATTTTTTAACACCAACTTCTATAAAAAAAAATACATCACAACCTGCACACTACAAGATTTGAATCCAATCTTTTGGTTGAAAAATATACTATTTAACCACTTAGATGTACTCTTAGAAACCGGTGCTTTTAGTATTTGATAGGATCATCATTTGTGACCCTGAAAGATTTATATTTCAACTTTTCAATCGTTCACACAAGTTTTAACTTTTTTACATTGTATTGTCATTATAGTCATTCGATCTCCATCTATAAATACCATAATCAAAGCAACTACTAATCACTATTACCATACTTTATCTTCCAAAATTTTAGACTCCTTAATCACCTTTCGAAGTTTGGTCACAATTCTGAAACTCTTTATGGCCTCATTAAAATTTTTGTTACTATTTTAATAACCAGTATTTATAAGAACCCCTTAACTATTCTAACATTTAACACCATACGTAGAAGTGAGACAATCACACAAACAACCACTTTTTGTAATCTTATGACCATGATGGCTTACGATTATGGGTCACCGCCCGACCAACAATCTTGCACTCACCAAGGCAACACTCTATGCTGCAACCCAAAATTGTGATTATACAAAACTAGTAAATGCTACGTAGCGATGTTTTAGTTCTAGATAAATATTATATTGAAATATAGGTAGAAATAATTACTTTGCAAAAATAGTTTCAGAATTTAAAAACAACAAACAAATTAAAAGTATATCATATTTGACCCGAGTCAGGTTTGAATAAAACTTTAACGAAATGTAAATAAAAATAACAACGTCATAAGTGTATACAAAATTTTCTACAACAATATATTTAATAATTACAAGAGAAAAGCATAATAACGTAATAGTAACTTTGATATGTTGTATCCTCATGCTTGGAGAGCTTGTAAATAGTGATTATATTTTTAAAAAAAAGTAAATTATAAATAAGGACCTTTATTTTTATAACTAATTGTACTTTTTAATCTTTATCTTTAATAATTACACTATATATATATTATGTACATGGTCTGTATCATATCTGGTTTTTTAGTCTAACGGTCGTTAATTTATGATGTTAAGTTAAATCACATGGTTATCACATGATGACACATGTGTAAAAACTTTGAGGTGACATAATTTAAAAACAAATAGACGTAAATCGACATAAATGATTAGTAAAATTTGAGGTCAACAACTAACATCTCAAAATTACATATATTTTTATAATCAATTTTCTTTAAAGCTAGTTTTATAAAAAAAATATATGGTAGCATATGATTTATATTAATAATAAACTTATTAAATTCAACCTACAACATAATGCAAAATTATAATAAAACATATTAGTAATTTACAAACTGATTCATAACAATATAATTAGCATTAATATTGATAAGTATTTCAAAACACAACCAATAACATAATTGCTCCAAATTATAAATTACAGGACAATACAAATCAAAAAGCAATTCAAAACACTTAATCATCTAAATTAAATTTATCATTGACTTGTGCAAGTTCTGCAATTATATATTTTATGGGTGCACTTACTACAAATAGATCTATAAAATAGTTTGTAATCATTTATTTTACATTAGCTTATGCATTTACTAACACCTATATTTAGCACCTTAACGTTCTATTAGATACCGAACATACCTTAACGACCTACTTACTTTAAAGCAAAATCAATCTGTCACAAAGCGCATGAATCACCCGCTAGTTATATTAAACAACAAAACTAATTTTATTATATAATTTGAACAAATCATCTAAGCATTGCACATGGCTTGCATTCAAATTTTTATGTATTAAGTTTATTCTAGATATTCAAAATCATATTATACAATAAATTTTCATAGAATCAATTTTAATAAAAAGCGATGATAAAAACATATAGTATTTGTTTGAGGTTTTACTTGTCGGTCTCAAGGTTTTATTGATCGTATTTTCCTAGCACGTCTATTTATTTTTTAATTATATATGACGCGTGAATGTTTTTTTACACATCTACCCTCATATGATAACCAAGTTACTTAAATTAACGATAAAAACTAACGATCGTTAGACTAAACATCCAATGATGTAACAAACAATATAGTCTAGTGTAATTAATAAAGATAAATATTGAAAAGTGAATTTAATTACTAACATAAATGTCCTTTTATGTAATTTACTCTTTAAATATATATATATCTCGAAAAAATAATCAGATCACAACGGTGTATTATAAAAAGAAAAACAAAACATGTTCAAAACTAATATTAATATTAAAATAACATAGCTTTAAGGAGTTATACCTTGTGTTTGACAGTGTTATACATGTTTAAGTTACCGTTCATTACGAATTGCCTTGTGTGTATGTGTATATACAGTTACCCAACTTTTGTGTTTAATGATTGAATGAATGAACATGAGGAACATTGTTTTCTCAAACATAAAATCTTTATAAGCTGACAAGAGGTTTATGTTGGTTTTGGCTCAAAAGAAGAAAACAAGAGATTTTGTGTGTGAGTTTGAAGGTGCGACAAAACAACTGTATCTTATTAGTTATTTATTATAAACCCTATTATGTAATTAAAAATATAAACGCAATGTTACTTTGTTTGTTGTCGGCTCGGCTCATCAGAAAAAATACTGATGTACGGGTCCCAATAATACTAATACAACAAAGGTGATGTTCACTTTTAACCGGTTTGGTCCGTCACAGTACCGTAATAATAAATACACTCACTATAGCATACCATACAAAAAAAACAGTCGATTTTGAATACAACTTCGTTTTGAAAAAAGTCATATCAGTCCATTGACAAAAAAAATATAACGACAAACACACAATTCGTTTTTTAATTATTGAATGGAAACTATTATAGAAAGACGAAATTATTAGAGAATAAATGGGTTTAAAATGTAACTCATATATGATAAAGGGGTGAAAATGAAATTCAAAAAAAATTATAGCTATTAAATTTTAGTAAGAAATTTATAAAAAAAACAAAGTTTTGTGGTAAAATTGACACAAATACCAATCACTAAAAGCCTTGTGGGTGGTCACATAAAAAAATTAAAACCTAAGTGGCCAAATTTGAAAACTTGAAAACCCACAAATTAAATCTATGTAGCACTCAAGTTGGGTTTTAATATATACAATAATTAGGTTTTAGTTGGCATCCAATAGCTTATAAACATCGTTACGATGACAACAACATGTTGGTAACGTTTAATTTGATAATAATATATCCAATAAAGAGTATCGTTATTAGTGTTTTTAGTGCAAATTAACGGATGATTTATTTTTAAAACCAAATTATAATCTAGTTTTAAGCAGTACATATATATGTATCTTATAAGATTTAAACACTCAATTTCTTTAATACATGAAATAAACCTTTTTATCAATATGGCCCATTTGAGATTGTTAAGATGACTAATAATTAAACCTTCTCTCTTGTCTTTCATTTAAGTCTTTATGAAAGATTATTCTATTAATATTAATGTTTTGTGCTCTATATTCAAGTATGGGTTAAAAATTAAATCTGTTAGTTAACATGTATGTTTTTAAAATTATCAACCAAAAAGAAATTATTTTTGAAAGTAATTTCTTGAGAATAATAATCAACTAAAAGCATGTATGTAAGGTTGTGTGTTATAATTCACGTCTCAAGTGTGGAGTTAAGACAGTCTGCAGCAAGAAACAGGGCACGACTTGACCACACTCACAGATCCAAATCACACCCCGACGGGCAGTTTTTCACGTCTCACGATCATGTCCCATCGGCTCACGACCTACTTCATCACTAGAGTATAATACATACCCCAAGTTATTTGTTAAATCCACCAAAGAAATTGAATAGCTAATATAAAGCTTTAGTTTCAATTGTTGTATACACCCTTAAGGTTGATTCCATTTTGTCATCGTGACCCCCAAAGCTGATTCCATTACCACCGTGAACTATAAATAACACATTACCATTGTGATTCAACAAAAACACAATAGTAAGTAGTATCTTTAAGGAAGAAAGAAATGGAGATGAAAACGATTTTGGTTAGTGTTCTCGTGGCGGCACTTGGGGTTGCAGTTGCCGTTGCAGGTTTCCTTGCGGAAGCCAAGAAGGTTAAGGTAAACCATATAGCCACATACCATATATTCACCTGTTATATCATACTACTACATATATAGCTACGTATCTGAAATCAAATTTTGATCATATTTAGTAACAAATTTGCGATTGAAGCCTTGTACAATGGTTGCAACATCAGTGACTAAAGCCACTTCGGTTGTAAAATTTGTTACTGTTCCGGTTTAGTTTAAAAATATAAGACAAAAATATTTTAAAATACAAAAAGGTCTTTTGCTCGCAAAAAATAGAATAAAAATTAAAATAAAATAATTTATTAGTTAAAAAAAGGTATCATAGGGCTTTTGGCCTCGCGATACCCTAGTGTTTAAAAAAATTATGCTCCCTAAAAAGTTGTGAGTTCAAGTACAACAATATATAAAAATGTATAAATATAAAAACAAAAAATTTTAGAAAAGTAAAAAAACCGAAAGGAATAATAGGATAGATTTGTTGTTAAAAAATATAATCTCCACACTCACTAATAAACATGCATGTTGTTTTATGCTACATGGCAGAAATCTCAACTCACAGTAGTATATTTTGGTCTCGAACCCATATGCGAGTACCCAAGTAGTCCAGCCATGGGGCTAGCGATAGCAGCAGCCGTGGCTCTTGTGATAGCACGCTCGATCATCACATCAACCACCGGTGGTTGTTGTTCGTGCTGCCAACCTATGTCTCACAGGCCTAAATTTGCAAGAGTCTGCATTGTTATATCATGGTATGTACCTAACTAATTCATAAAACTTCATCATCAAAAATTCAATCTATCTTTCATTAAACTTCATCATTTTTATACAGGATTACATCTTCTACAGCTGTTGTTCTATTTATCGCGGGTGCAATATTAAGCGGTAAAAAAGGTGTGGAGACAGAGAGCAATGGTGTGTATCGTTGTCACACTGTAAGGCCTGGGATCTTTGCTGCAGCCGGTATCATGGGTCTAGTGAGTGTGCTTCTTGGTTTGGTCTATTACTTTTTATATGTGTTGGCTCAACGTCGTGCAGCCGACGAACCATGTGCTGATCTAGAACTTGAGAAACCACCGGTTCCCGATGGCGTGAAGCCACAAATGCCTAATGCGGAAACATTGAGTAACCATTAGTTACTATAGCTGTTGGAATCCTATGATATTGCTTCATGTGTTTCTGAAATCCAGAAGTGGAATAAATCTATGGCTCAGATGTAGGCATGTAGTTGTGTGATATTTGATGATTATAATAAAAATGTATTTTTTCATACCTCGTCAATAGCTTTGTTATAGATGAAATTTACTAGGTTTGTTATGATTATAGTATAATAAAAATACAACATTATATTGTATTAATGTTATATTTCTACATCCTTCTGATCTTTTTCTGTGAGTTTTTCACATCTCTCTGCTATCTAGCGCTAATAATTTCACACCCAAATACACACTACAATGTTGTTGCAACCAAAGAAACATAGGTATACCATATGGGCATATGCATAGGATAAAAGTACATTGATATGTTGTGATAACCGTACGACTGAAAATGCATTGCAAATTTGCAATACCATATAGTGGCGTAGACATATGATGAATATCGCAAAATCGAAGTTCAACTATCAAGTAGACAAGTATCATTGTTCCTTAATCGAAGCCCTAGTATAGCGCAGTTTATGAATAAGACAACTGCTGTGAATTTGCATAATTTGTAACAGAAGTTTATAACTATGATAACATTCAAAGGGCAAAAGTTATCGACTAAATATAAGATACAAAGCTTAGAAATTACCTTAAAAAATCAAATTTGATGACAGTTGCAGTCTTCATTAACTTCCAATTTCTCTGTTCAAATAGTCAATAAACATTCGCTTTGCGCTGTCAGCATCCGAAGGCGGTGGTGGCCCGCTTAAACTCGATTGACCGGTCAACTTTATGAAAGTCTTTCTTAGCCTCCGAAGCTCAGGTAACCCAACTGACCTTGAAATATTGATAGGCGGTAAGTCATGGCTAATAGATAGTCCAGTCACAGGTCCACCCATGGCTAAAGACTGAGCCTCAACAATGGCACTGGTCACCTCCTGCGTGGCTCGGTCCATTTCATAAAGTGAATTCGCCTCTGAAAAACGAGCACTCTGAGTTGCTATTGTTGGCTGCAAGATTTTAACATCTCGAGTCTTTGAGTCCACTTTTTTGGTTATGTAAGATACAAGATCTGTAATAGCAGGAGAAGACTTCTCTATTCCGTCTTTAGATGGCCATAACTCAAATAAAGGTGAATCCCATCGGTTCCTACTATCTGGTCTCTCGAACCTTCTTACTAAATCTTCAAAAATAACATCGTTATATGAAACTTCACCTTTCTCCCTTCGTTCTACGTTCCATTTCCTACAATCGGTTTCTTCAACATCACAGAAAAGAACACAATGCCTAATTCCCGCAGCACGCGCAAGACACCATAACTCGTATCTGTAGCCCTTTATGCTGTTCAGGGAATCTACGATTATTATGTTATCTTTTGATAATGATCTATCGACTTCTGATCTAAGCACTCCCCTTAAGTTCTTTTCTGAGGTCATTTCTGCATAGGCTTGATTACGGTCAAGATGAAAGGAAGTTTCGTCGATGATTCTGACATTAGGTTTGGATTCTAAGTCCTTCAGAGCTTCAGAGAGGCAAAGGGCAGCCGTTGACTTCCCGCTGCATGGTTGACCACAAATGACAACCAATGCCATTCAAAGTACTTTGGCTGCAGACACAAACGTTGCTTTCTTGGAAATCCTGTTTACGACAAGAACATGTTATGATTAAAAACTTGAGGCTTAAGCTACCCATAATAATATTGGAAAATCAAAATATTTAAGTGAGGTTTCAAGTTATCGACTTTTCTACCAATGGTACTCGGGTCTTTGTTAGAAACAAACGAACATTCTTGTTACCAAAGAAACATCATAGTTTGCAACAAGCAGTTGTTATTCTCAAATAAAGTGAACATAGGTGCAAAGAAACTAATATAAACATCTATGATACTGGTTTTTTGTCCAAAATTGCTAATCATGAAAGGTATGGTTTTTATTACATTTTCCCAAGAACAATGCTTGTTTGCAGCTAAAAGCCATGAGTGCACTGGCGGGTTTTTTCACCATTGCATATTGTTGTTTTTGGCACAGTACAATGGTTTGAAAAGTCAATAGTTGCTTAAATTTCTTAACATGTATATTTCATAAAAATGAATACATCAGTATATAGTACTACCTGTGAACAGTGATTCTATTACTACCTAAAATCCAAAATGCCCATAACAGGAAGGTAAAGTTCTTGAAATTAAAGTATTTATCTCTATCATTGTTTAAGATGCATTGTAATCCAACAATGAGCTGTATTGGGAACTATGAAGATGTATCTTCAAATCTTTGACAGTAAACTAGAAGATTAGACAAAATTATAAAAACCATCCACACACATATCAACTGGTGCAGCTACTACAACGGGTTCGTTTTGAGCTTCAAATGCAATTTTTCTAATGTTCTTTTCATTTTAATTGCTATGTGGTTGTGAGGAGTGATTTGTCATATTCATACGCGAATTAGTTGAAAGATATAAGATCTGGCCAAAGGAATACATATGTGTTTACAATTTCATCTCCAGAGACTCATTTGACATTTGTCCTGTAAGAACACATAGATGTCATGTATATCAATCTACAGTTACATCTTGGTTTTAAATTGCGCAATACGCTCCTATGCGTTTTGGTCCCAAATCCCGATGAGCGATGCGCATGCGATGCGTTAGTTATTAAAAATATAAAAAATTAAATATACAAAACATTTTGTGTATTAGTAATACTTCAACATAAAAGCTACTGATTAACACACTCATAAAACATACGTTAACATAAAAACCCAAATTCAAGACTATTGCACTATGCATAGACTATTGAAACAATAGTTAAACACATGTAAATATATATAGCAAGAACACAAATATGAAACAAAACACCATAACGTTGAGAGGTTAGACCCATACTCATGTTGAAAAAATTCGACCCAGATCCAAAATTGAAAAAAAAAACATAGCTACATTAGCATTATGCGCGCATTTTAAAACCAAGAGTTACATTAGCATTCATGACAACATTTTTTAAAATCAAAATCCTCTTTTTATCATTTCATTGGAACAAAAAATATGCATATACCATGTCTACAAAAGATCAGAAACTAAAACCCCAACATTATCAATGTGTTAGTCTCAGGTAGTGTATAATTGAAGCAAGCAGTCAAAAGCTCACACTTTATCACACAAATAGCCCTTAATGTTAAACACCTGATAAACATCAGGAACTAATACACACACAAAACAGCTGAAAACTACAAGATCAAAAATGAGAACTAAGAAGAGTTAATTTGAAAAGCTATAAGAAATCAATCGATCAACTCAACTCAAGTCAACTCAAGTGATGAGTATATATTAGGGTTTTGATCAAAGTATGCTTTCAAGTAATCACGGGGTGTATCTTCAACTAATAATAATGATAATGATAATAAGTAGAAACAACTTACACAGAGTGTATCAATTGCGTAGATGCAAAGCAGGAAGAATAATTGAAAGAGGATGAGGGTTACAACTTAGAAGAAAGTGAATATAGCAATGGAATATGAATACAGATTACATTTGGGCTTAGATTATGGGCCGCTAACATTTCAATAGTCCAGTTTGGTTTTTTAGGGTCCGCTATCTAGAGTTGCACATAGAACCTGGATTCCCGACCCGACCCGACCTGACCCGGGTCCAATCCGATTCAACCCACGGGTTCAAACCTGTATTTGAGTTTAGGTGGTGTTAATATGTATCCTACGCTCGGTTTAGGAAGCGCTTCGGGTTTGAATTGGGTGGTGAATCTGTATCTGTTTGACCTGTTGTCTATTGGTTTCGTTTGATTTCAAAATTTTATCTGTTGCCTACTCTACTTTGGTGCTTATTATATGTAATCTTTTCTTATAGCAAAGTTAAAGGATTGTTTCCATGAGTTATTAGAGCTTAAAGGTGTGCGTTTATACTATTAGATTAGTATTATGTGTATTATACGGGTTGAACAAATAAAATATTAAATAGTTAAATAATAAACATTTATTAATTATAAATTGATATTGAGATATATGATTTAAATTACGTACGAACAGATGTTATAAGTAATAAAACAATGGTATTATTTTTAATTTTTTTGTTTTTTTATTAACATTTTGTTCCCAAAACAAACTGTTTCAAAAAACTGAGATTTTTAAAATTTTTCTTATTATAACTCAAAATGTTACATTTATAAAGAAGACTTTTTCCATAATTTATTAAAAAATATTTTTATCTTAAAAATAAATTAAATAATATAATTAGTAATTAATCTAACTATCTAATACGAGAAAGAAGTGGACAAACTAAAATTAAGATGTCAAGAAATGTGACAAGTGTTCACCTAAAACCTTATTTTATTATAATAGATAAAATATTTTATATATATATTCATTATACGTAATAGACAACACATGCAAAGTATCATATCTATAAATAATTAAGAAAGGATCTTTGGCGTCAAACTCGTGAAAAGTATAACGTAAATCAAATTCAAGGCAAGAAAGGGCGAAAACAAGAATAAGAAAAAAAGTAGTCACATGTTACCAAAAGAGGTTTCGAGAAGATGGACATATTCGAGGGTGACAAGACATACGTGGCAACACGCGATGGGTCCATGTGTCGCTTGTAATTAACATTTCTACGTGTCATACGCAATGATCCCCTTAGCTTTAGTGGTTAAAGTGCGGTGATAAAAAAAATTAAAAGTGAAGAGATTTTATGTTTGAGTGTTAATCAGAGCAAAAATACTTTGGGTTGAATCATGGAGTTTTTTAAGTTGTGTGTTTCCTCCTAAGTGGGTTGGAGTGAGGTCCCAGTTAGAAAACAGTTAGTTATGCCCGATTAGGATAACACATGTCCTGCGAATCAGGGTCGTAAATTTGTTTTTAAAAAAGGTTTAGTTTTTCATCTGGACAATTTTTATGTATGCCGCTAGTATGAAAGAACATTTATGAAATAAATCTTACATGAGTAATATTTAGGTGTCTAATGTAGGGAATTTTACATATTTTCCATTCTTAAGCCATAAATTATATATTTTCCTAAGTCGAAAAATGAATTACATATATTGTTTTTCTAAAACATATATATTACATAATTATTTTATCCATAAAAATTAACATATTAAATGGCTAGTTTACATTGTGTTTACTAAGTGATTTTTACGTATTAATGTTTTGTTGTTATAATTGTTTAACACTGTGGTAGTTATGTTTTGTATTTGAAGATACAACTTTGAACATTTGTGATTTTTTGTTTGAAATGAAGTTTATACTTTTGTATTTGGACAAGTAATTTTATTATTTTTATTTTTATAGAAGACTCGAATTTGAGAAAATATGCAATTGATAATCTAAGGAAAGAAAAATATATAAAAATTCCTTGGTAAAATACGGTAAGATAAACATTCAATAAGTAATTTCAATAAGATTGGTAAATATGTAATATATATTGTTTAAAAAGATAATATATACTTTATTTTTTTGACTTGGATATATATATATTTAATGATTTTAGGAAGGGAAAATATATAAATGTCCTTTTACTGTATGGACCTTGTACTTTAAGAATTTTTATTATATACCGTCTGTTGGTCACTATACGTGAATATTTATTTGCCATATAAATTCATGTAAAATCATTCCATGTTAGGTTATACGTGTGTGGGTTCACTCTTTCCTTCGTGCTACAACTTTTACGTTCATAATCAGTTCAAATGGTCTTAAAGTGTTAAAAATATCAACGCTGACCGTACATTTAGAACATTATAACAAGAACATGACCCTTTTAACTCATTTATTTAAATGTTTTAATTGGGTTGGTAGGTTGGAGCCTGGAGGGTAATAAATAAGTTTTAACGTGTTAATTGGGTGTAGGTCGTGAAAACATAGGTTAAATGAGTCATAAACGAGGTAGCAGGTCAAGTTGTTTTAATAAATAGGTTGGTAGATCGACCTGTTTCATTAATACTGGTTATACAAGTCTATTCAAACACAATTCTATTCGAACAAACTCGCCTAATTAAACTGTTCAGTGCGAACGTCCTACTATTCACGGGCTTAGATACGTCAATCCAAAACTTGTATTCTTCATGCATAGTGTTGGCCAACACAGACTGACCTTCTCTCTCCTCCTCTGCACAGACGTCCCATTTTCTTTCTTCGTCTCTCACAAACTAGCCATCCTCTCCCACAAACATGCCCTTTCACACGAGGCCATTGTCATATCCCCTCACAGTATCTGCATGTTACCCTCCTCTCTCTTCCACCTCCCCACAATCGTCTAACGCACATCTCATTTAATATGATCTAACAGAAAAGAATATGATAAAATTATTAATTTTATTGTCGACATTGGACCACTTTTATTTAAATTAAATACATGCTCATTTCATTCATTGGGATGTTGACATAGGAATGGGTGGGGTGGGTAGGGTCTTTGTGTTATGGGTTTCTATCACTTTCATGTTTGAAAATTAGATGTTACCTCTAGGCCCCGACTCGTTCAGGTTATTGATATGTACATGTCTTTAAATATTTGATATCAAGTGATGGAGTAAACCTTTGATATTAGGTTAATTATTGACGATTGATCGAGACTTGTAAAATTATGACACTTTTGGAACATTGGTTAGGCGTCTTCTCGAAATGTTTGGTATCAGATTACTATATTATGGTTTGTAATTATGGTTTTTGTTCGATTTAATCAAGGTCTAAAAATGTTTTGATTCAATTGATTTGTGACTTTTTGTTCGTATTAGTTTGTCACAACTCACAATTGATTGAATGAATGTTTGGAAGACACCATCTTACATTTTTGTTTTCATATGATATGGTTCACGTGGTTTGACGTAGAGAGATCATGAGCATAATTTATATAAAATCAATGTGATTCACTGTCTTCTATTTTCCTTCGTAAATTTCAACTATTGAATAATTTCGCATTTTTTTTCGCAAAAATGTTAATTATACACATTTTTAAACAATAATACTCATTATGTAAAACTGCTCTATCGTTCTTTCTTAATACATCAAGTCTTCGTCACCTTCATCAATCTTGTTTACTTTTCTAAGTTTTTTCTTGTGTAAACAAACATTAAAACCGCAACGAGATTGAATAAAAGAGAAGAGATATAAGAAAATAAAATGTAAACTGTATTTAAAAGTAACTAAAAATCCATATATATTTTAAAAATACATTAAATGAATATATTATTAACATTTATATCTATATTTATATCTCTATACTAATAAATAAAAATAAATCCGGACACTTGTCACTATTTAGATCGTTACTAATTGGTTTTTCTGCTTCTCTTTCCTCTTATTATAAATGCTATAATAGCTATTTATTAATTAATAACTATCAATAATTAAAATTTCAAGTATGTTAACTTTAAATTTTCAAATGTGTAATACATGAGTTTATTTAATCTTTATAATACATGACACTCTCATGTTGCTCCTCAAAATATTTTTCCCGCCTAAACTAATATATTATTTTAGTCAACTTTTTTATTTTAAGAAACTAAATTAATAGTAATAATTCATTTTATTTTTTATTTAATTTTTTTATAATCATATTGTTTTGAACTATACATATTTATATAGTCAAATAAGATTCAATTTACAAAATAACTAAAAAGAAAAAAAATCGGTATTGATATATTTATATATTTAGGTTAGTGTGATTTTAATACGACTGATTTTTAATTCTACATGTGTCCATGTGTCAATTGTATGTTATATTACTCAAAAAAGTATTCGAATATTTATAGCTTATAAATGTAATTTTTTATTTTTCATTTTATAGTAATATGTAACTTAATCATACGAAATATTTATACATTTATGAATTATGTTGTTTTTATATTTTCAACCCGTGTTTTACATGGATTTACTAAAGCTAGTAAAACATGCATAAACACAAATATTCACGGGCTCTTCTATTGTAAAGATTATATTATACTCCTCAAACTTCATTCATACATTCTAAAGGTCTACGATATAAAATATCCTTTATGTTAACTTTAATCAACTTAGCAAACTTAATTATTATCGTTTCGTCACATAAAGGGCCTAATTATTCTGACACGAAAAGCTTTTCAACTACAAACTCATTTCAAGTACAATGAATCTGTTCCTAAAATTATCTTAATAACATAATATATGCTCGCGAGTAAAAAATTAGTTTAATAAAGCAATCATTTCTAAACTCGTTATAATCATTATAAAACAAATAACTTTACAGAAAATATCTTAATATCTAATTAAGAATGCTAATATAAAGATAAAAGCAACGACCCGTTGGGAATATTAATATAAGGAGAGGATATGATAGCAAGAACTCATATTTATAATAAACGATTACATGTGATGTCAAATGTCATCATTAGGTTTTACCTTACGAAAATTTTTCTCCTTAAATTTTATTTAACAAATATTCACCGGTCATTCTATATTTCTTACTTGAATATTTTATTTTATTTTTTACTTTTATGTTTTGGACGACAAGTGAAGTTTTTGTATTTTAACTACCTCAATCACCATCAACATTCTATAGATTTTGAATCCATGATATTAATCATTTCAAGCCTTATTTAACCCCTTAAACCTTATGATCATAAATCATTATTTTTATATTATCAATTTAAACTAAAACAATAAAGTTTAAATATTTTTGTTTACATTTTTGAATTATATATTTATAATTTTCAGCATGTGCAGTACACGGGCTAATAACCTAATAAACTAATAAACTTTAATTAATTTCAAGTTTATGATGAACGAGAGAACATCAAGCTCTATGATGTATGCATACAAATTTTACCTAATATTGTATTATAGTGTATCAAATTGCATCATAGTGTATCAAGTTACACATCATAGTGCATGTGAAAAATCATGGTGTTACAAACACGTATCTACAATTGATATAAAAAATATCTAAAATAATTCAAAACCTTCTAGAAATATTTATTTTTTTATTTGATACGGTTTATAAAAATATATATATAATAGTGTTACAAAAGAAACTGCCCGCGGGCAACGGGCACATCCTCACATTGGGGAACAATGCTCAATCATAGTACACCTTTAAAAAGGTTAAATAAATATCCACCACCACCATTATCACTCATAGTTTTGTGACTTAGGCATAAAGGGAACCACTTTTTTTTTTTTTAACAGAATTTGAACGGCTTCTAATATTCGAGTGAAAATTTTTAAGCGGAATTTCAATTATTTATATTGGTTTCAGACCTGACTTATTCAAATACATCATCAAAGAAGAAACTTATCATCTTTCTACTTTAATAAAATAGTAAATGGGGTGTCACGTGGCAACACCACATTTATTTTCATCAAACTTTTCTCGCTTCTTTCTTCTATTAAATATTAATTACTAATAATATTATCTATTTATTTTTACATTATAATTAGTTTTGTAATAAATTAAGAAAGATAATATTTATTAATGTTATTTCTATAGATATGGTTTTCTATAAACACGTGATATATTTAAAATTGGTTTTTTAAAGTAAACTTTTTATGAAACAAGAATAATTAAATTAGGGAGTTATAAAATTTTAAAACCTTATTTAAAAACAAAATGTTTAATTTATATTTGAAAAAAAATTAAAAAATTAAAAATTTCATATAATTGTTGTATTCATTATAGTTATTACCCATACATAATTTGAATCATATAATGTCTTATTCTATCGTCTTATAATTAACAGTTTTTATTATATTTAATATTTTATTTATTCAACTCGTGTAATACACATGTTTACTAAAGCTAGTTGTGAGATAATTTTCTTAAGTCAGGTTTTGAACATAAGACTTAAAAAATTCCAAAATTTAACTATTATCCCATATCATTAGGCCAGAAGACCACTAATATAATATGAACCACTTTATATATTTTTTTCACTTTGCCACCTCTGATGTTATATTATGCATGTTCATGATTATGTATCATAATGATGTTTTCTACTGTCTTATTTATTATTCACAATACTTTTTTAATCGATTTTTCATTTGAGTTATTACATTACTCTGCAATAGTGGAAATAGACAAAAAGTTAATTTATAAAAAAAATCTTTAAAAAAATGACACGATGGTAAACGTTTGAGTCATTAATCTGGAGGTGTCATGTTAGAATGTAGTTTTTTTAATGTCTTTTGTCCATTAATTATTTTGAAGAACACATGCTTAGCATACACTAGTTTTATCTAATTATTTTGAAAAAATGGCAAGTAACACCTTACAAAAGTTGCCTATAAGTCATATATGATGTTTCTACAAGTTAAAATATTTAACCAATATTTAACAAAAACCAATCTGATATATATTAAACCTGTAGACTAACAATATCATTTCAAAAAACCATGCCCACAGTTGCTGAATTGATCTAGACATTTGAACACAACTTCGTCTATACTATAGTTAATATTCAACTTCAAATTATTTTTCACTTTATATCTAATATAAATTTTAACATCCACGTAATTTTCTTGACATCCCTTTGGTGTATATCAAAGACACGTAATAATCATAGTTTTAATAATAAAAAAAACGTCTGTTTGAGTTTTGAAGATTCTGATGATATTAAATCTTTGTCTTTCCTATTGATGAAAACCATAGAGAATGTTAACCGGTTGAGCTGGGATTTTTAGTGTAGTTTCTCATTGTAATTGATTTTCATGCTTAGCTTGTAATTTCTTCTAGCTTCTGGCTAGATTTTAATGCAATTATTTTTTTGGCTGTTAAAAAAAAGAGAAAAAAGAAAAAGATATGTTTATTAAACTGTCGGGTAGAAAGTGAACACCTTGAGATAGATGAAGGGTATGTAGAATCAAAAGTTTGATGAAAAAGAGGAGAGAGCATCTAGTTGGTAGGACCCACATGACATAACCTATTTGATTTTGTCAGAAAATGGGACCCACAATACGTGAAGTGTGATGCGGTGTCGTAACGGAAAGCGACAAAAGAATCATGCATTAAAGTGTGGATCGATGACGTCAGCCGAGGCCCGTTAACGTTGTACGCAGTGTTGTTAAGACCGGCCGGTCCGACCGGTTCGGCCGGGATTCGGCGCCTGGTCCGGTCCGGTCAAGGGGTATTCGTTTTTTGAAGGTTGAACCGGCCGGTTGTTCCCGAGTCAGCGGTCGGGCCGGGAAAACCGGACCGGTTCGGACCGGAATCCAATTTTTTTTTTTTTTTTTAGTTTTAGTTTTAATGGGTAAAAACGTGATGTTAAACCATAAATCAAGAGCAAAAAAACAAAAAACCGGCTTCACGCGGATCCGGTTTATTTCGAACGGCATTTGTGTCCGCATGTCGTGCGTGGGCGACCCAAATTTTCTAGCCAGAAACCCGTTTTGCACCCCCCCCCCTGCGCGCGGGTAGGTCATAGTGTAAAAGGTATCATAAAGACATTCAATACCTTTCACCTTGTTATCACATATAAACACATAATGTTTCATTTGTTACACCAATGTGGGACAATGATGTTAGATTCTTAGAGAGACTCCCTTTACACCCTTATTTCCAACATATATTTAATTACATATATAAATATAATTAAAATATAGTTAAATCCGGTCCAACTGGTCCGACCGGTCCGTCCATTAAACCAGTAAGGCGTCCGGTTCGACGTCCGATCTGGTTCTAAAAACATTGGTTGTACGTAACCCAAATCAAGAGGAAATTCACCATACCCGGTACTCGTTTATTTCAATGTTTTAGAAATAACTAGAATTAAGTCTACTGCGTTGGAGTGGAGGCGTAAAACCATACCAAATGCCACTAATGTCATACCACTTTCAGTGACCATCAGCACTGAAGTTGTAGAGTGTCAATTTGAAGAAATTTAACCAAAACGAAAAACATAGAAAGATACAACTAATTCGATCTAAGAATCAAGTGTTGCGACGAACCTATCAAATGGGAAAAAAATAGTTGTAAAAACGTTAAACCATACACGCACGTTGGGTCGTGTTAGCTCACAAAATTTTGAATGAAACGTAAAGCGACACGTAAAAATATTGAACCACACATGCATGTTATGCTGTGACAAAAATTTTCAAAAGATAAAAGTATGTGGGACCAAAGTTGAAACTTAAAAATCTGTAAGGTTAAACTGCAAAGATGAAATTTTTTGAGTTAAAAGTAAAAAAATCAAATTTTATGAGGTTACATTGCAAAAGATATAAAGCTGTGTGTTAAAGTTTAAAAAAAAAGATCATATTACTAATCTGTAAGGTTAAACTGCAAAGATGTAATTTCATCCAATAAATACTAACCTGTAATTTAATTTTCATTTTTAATTTTAAATATCTAATGATATGTTAAAACCCTAAATATTGTTCAGGTTATTGAAATGTACATGTCTTTAAATACTAAATATATTTCAATAGACCGGGTCACCTTGTAATTTCATTCACTTTTCATTTAATAAATATATATATTAAATGATATGTTACAACCAAGTCATGACCAACTTCAAATGAAAAGTGGATGAAATTACAAGGTTGATATTTATTGGTTGTCATATATTTAGAAGGTTATAATGTCAAAAATGATGTTGTAACATATCATATTGAGTGGTCCTTATAAGATTTTTCGTGATTTTTCTCACGGACGTTATTGTAAATGTCTTGCTATCGAGTATAAAGTACCTTCATACTTACAATAATTTGAGTTTTTATAAGACTTGGTTGGTTGAAATACGGTAAAACCTCGTATATATAACAAACTTCGTGGTGTTTTATTTACTTTGAGAACTTTATACGTGCTTCGTGCTCGAACACGCATACAAGTGTCACACAAACATATATTGACACCATTACAAGTGAAACAAGATTTATGACTATAGTTCTTGGCTTTCTGATATTTTATGAATAACCCTTCAAGCTTAAATTCTCTTTAAGTTTAAACTCATAATAGAAACTTAAGGTGTGGTTAAAATGATGAAATCTTGTAAATATATAGAAAAATCAAAATAACCAACCTATGCTTAAAAAAATTTGAGTTTATGCACTAGAGTTAAATGATGGAAAGCATGAAGAAGAAAAAAAAAATAGCATGAAGGGCTAATACTAACACGTGATAACAATATGATTTGATTACACATATAATGAAAAACCAAATGAATCACATGTAAAATAAAACATGACAAAATATACAACCATCCATGTTTGGTACATATTTCATATTTTTCGGTTGATAACAATAGCCTCTTAACAAAACAATTTTAAAAACTAAATGAGGTTCCTATTGTCATAATTATGTTTATACATTGGTTAAGGAAAATATATTTTCAAAGTATTACACCTTCAAGCTACACCAACCTCACCAAAACAATTCAACATTAAAATTCAATGACAAGTTAATTAAAGACGCAACAGATTTAACATGATATTTAAGTATTGATTGTAGATTATCTCGAATCTGTTAATCCATGAGCTTTCTCTAAATCCGATCAAAGGAGTTAAAGACACAACAAATTTAATGTAATATTTCGTGTTTTATTTAGAAAAAAAGTTATATGAAACCATTCTAAATTCACTTTTTAATCGTCATATTATCTATTGAATTCAAATTCTATAAGACATTTATTTAAATAATACTAATTATCAACTTGTAAATGCATTAATTGTTGCACCATATGCATAATAGGTTGTACATCTCTTTTTTTCATTTTAATTTTTTTTAAATCTAATACTTTCACATATTTTACAATTTAACCATTATATTTTTTCACTTTCAACTTTAGTCCCCTATACTTTTCATCTTTTACAAATGTTTCAATTTACGGCCTAAATTTTGAGAGTTAACACGTCGTAACGTGCATGTATGATTCAATGTTGTTACACTTATTTTTCTTGTTTAACATCTCCGTCGCAACGCTTGGGTCCTTGGTCGATTTACTTATGTTTTTAATGTTTTACGTTTCACGTGTGTGGTTTTACTTTCTGTTTGGTTTTATATTTTCGTAATTATTTATTTTTAGTATGAGTTTTTCGGGTGTTGATGGTCACTGATGATGATGTGACATTAGTGTTACTTGACACGGTTTTATGTCTCCCGCCGCAACGCGAGGGGCTTAATATTAGTTGAATTCAAATTCTATCCGACAAACAAACAATAAATAAAATTCAGTTTTCATTCTGTTTAATATATGAATAATACACTGTATAAGAAAGCATAAACCATTTGGTGTAAAATACCAAAATAATTGGATTTTAAGTTCATATCAAATGCTGTAATTTATTTTTTATTATCATTGTCAATATTTTTACCGATAATATAAAAATATAATTTATATGAGTTTAATAGTTGGAGCTCTTAATATATCCCATAAATTATCTTTATTATACTTTTATGTATATGAGACTGTCCTATGATCACATCGGTTCAAATTGGTTTTAATTCTAGAAATATCGACTGAACCTCACAACGACACACGTATGTTTATAATAACCTCATAGACTACTCAAACTATAAAGTTAAGTCTCATGGTTACAAAATATACAATTAAATATTGAAAATTGATCAATATCATGACGAAGAATACAAGAGTGGTTAACTTTTGTAAGGATGAAGTAATACTCATAACCTGCCAACTTACAAGTGTAGAAAGTTTATATATTTTATGTTTAGTAAAATTGACTTTACAAAATAATAAAATAAACATGTTAATTTTTATAACCAGAAAATAGAAAGTTTCAGAATTTCTAATGTTACTTTTTTTTGTTTAATTAGTATCAATGGAAAACAAACTCAATAAGCCATAAACTTAATAAGAATATATATATATATATATATATATATATATATATATATATAAATACACTTTTATAAAAATGCTAACTATATAATTTTACGTCTACCTTAAATGATTATATATATGGTAAATTTTATTTGAATATTATTCATAAATTATTGCAAACATATGATTGTTCAATAAATAACTAAATTTAGGTAAAAATTAATAAAAATCATATAATTCACTTGTTTATTTAGGGAAAATGTGATGATGGTCACGATCAAAATAGTAGAAGAATATATATATATATATATATATATATATATATATATATATATATATATATATATATATATATATATATATATATATATATATATATACTTTTTCACGAACCACGATACTACACATCATCGTTTACTCTTAATTAAACCTCACCATGATCACTAACCAATAAAACACAACCCCATCATCGCACCACTTTTTACATGACTACTATATGACAATAAATTTTTTTATTACTATCACTCACCTATTATGAATGATCAAACATATAAAAGTGCATGCTACCATCTAACCTATTTTTGTTTCTAGTTCCTATAATATATGTCAAGCACTGTTTTTAAACCAGCAGACCAGCCGGCCAGACTAGTTGGATAGGAAACCGGTCATAGGACCGGTCCGGTTATGCCTATTTGGGTTGTAAATGTTGAACGGTTTGGCTACCGATCAGAAACTGGTCATAGGACGTCATCATGTTTTTAAATATGGTTCAACTGATCTAACATGTCAGTCTAATGAATCAATAAGATGACTGGTTGGCTTTCCGATCTGGTTTCTGAAAACATTGACTTCAACATTACGTATAATAATATTAAGTTGTTCTCTATTTAATTATGATCACGTATAGAACACGCTTATATGCAAGTATACGTTTAACAACTTCTTTTATACAAACACAACCTAAAAAACAAAACAAATAATTTAAATATTAAAAAATTGTATGAAATATCAAAAACCATCAAAGTACCGCCTTATAAAATAATAACCCTTAAGTGTAATCATTGTTGCGTGCTATTTATTAATCATTTTGCATTAGCGTAAACCACTTGAACTTAATATTATATACGATCACAAAAGATACAAATTAATGACACGTGTTTATTATAATAATAAAATCTTGATATTTAGACTCCCCAATTATAAATTAACACATCTAGATTTTTTTATACGAATTGTATAGACTTATAAGTTATATGCATCGTATAGTAGGGTCGTATAGCTTTATATGAGACATATAACCTTTCTGAAAACCTCCTAAATTTTTCCTCGTATACTGTTTTAAATTTTGTTATACACATTGTATAACCATATATAGGTCGTATAAAGTTATATAGGGGTATAACTCTATGACAACCATCTTGAAGTTTACTCGTTTTCAGTTTCATCGATCCTATACAACTCATACAGAGCCATACGAGATGTATTAAAAAGTGTCGATTTATAAAGTTGTTATGAGCATAATAATACCAAGAGAAAATTCTCAACATGTTCGTGTTCCAATCTTTTTTCTCAAAATATCTCTCTCGTAAATTTCTTCTCAAAATGTCCTTATGTATGAGCGCTCGCCTGCAGAGTACGAATGCCCGCCCGCATAGTACGGGCGCCAATCCGCAGAATACGGTCCCGCCCGTAGAGTATGAGTGCATGTTTGCTTAAGCATACGTGTCTTTTTATAAGTGGTTCTGCTATACAAAACGTGTGCCCGTTTTGTAAAAAACGTGAACATCTTATCTGGAGGGTATATTTTGAGAGAAAAAGAAAAAAAATATTTTTAAGAATTTTCCTTAATATCAATACAACGTAGTCCCCCTTCGGCCAATAGATTCTCATTTCCGCCGTGGTATTACCACCCCCCCCACCCCACCACCCCACCCACCCACCCACCCACCCACCCACCCCACCCTACCCCACCCCCACCCCACCCCCACCTCCTTATAAACCCCATCGTCTTCCACTGCAACACCTCCACCACCGTCTCCACCGTCCTCCGCCGTCTGCAACCACCACCACCACACAATCAACAAAAATGGAGTCTACAACCACTAGAAGACCTTATTTTCTTGAAGAAACCACCGGACTAGCGTCAATTTCCGATATCGAAATTGGGTTATCATCATCATCAACATCATCATCATCATCGCCGTCGCCGTCGCCGTCGTGTCCGGCGGCGGAAGACAACCACCGTGCCGGAAACCACCTGATATCAAGACCTCTGTATTCACCGAGAAAAGCGAGTGTCGGAAGATCGTATTCGTTTTCTTCTTCAAGATCTGGGAGATTTGTTCATGGAAGATTTGAAGATCAACCCCATTTTTTAGATGCTTGTTTTCTTTGCAGAAAACCACTGGGTCAAAACAGAGATATCTTCATGTACAGGTGATTGAATCCCAAATTCAACAACTTTTCCTTTTTTTTTGTTTTTGTTTTTGTTTTTGTTTTTGTTTTTCTTCGATTGATGATGGATTTGAATCAGATCTTATATGGGTTGTTCAATTTAAGCGATTATGAACAAAAGATGCAGGCTTTGAATCAAATCTATGATATGGTTCTCTGTTTCATCGTTTTAGATTAGGGGTTTTATTGAAGTTGAAGAAACAGAGAACACCATTAAAAACTTACAATTTACACAAATTTCTCCCAATTTTCTCATCAATCGGTGAGATTTATATGAAATTGACCAAATCTGGATCGTATCTTTTGATTTGGGTTGAACAATTTAAGCGATTATCTCCAAAAGTTGTCTGATTTGGGGGTTAGAAGAACTTAAAGAAACAGAGAGCATCATTAAAAAACTTGCAATTTACAACAAATTTCCCTAATTTTCTCCTCAATCAGTGAGATTTTCTATGAAATTGACCGATCTGGATCAAATCTTTTGATTTGGGTTTAACAATTTAAGCGATTATCTCCAAAAGTTGTCTGATTTGGGGGTTTGATGAACTTGAATAAACAGAGAACACCATTAAAAAACTTGCAATCTACACCAATTTCCCTCAATTTGTTCATCAATCAGTGAGATTTTCTATGAAATTGACCAAATTTGTTCAGATTTTAGATCTATATGCTCTGATTTCGATTTCTGATTTGCTTTTTATAATGATTTTGCAGAGGTGACACACCATTCTGTAGTGAAGAGTGTAGAGCAGAGCAAATTGACATTGATGAATCCAAAGAGAAAAGCAGACATCTTTCTTCTTCAATGAGAGCTTTGAGGAAGAAAGAACAGAGTGAAACTACACCAAACAAAACTTCCAAGAAATACCCTTTCCATTCTGGTGCAGTAGCTGCTGCTTAACCAGTAATTTCATCATAACCAAGGGGTAAAAATGGAAATTCATTCACTTATGCATGTTTTCCAAAAAGATGACTCGTCACTCATCTGCTTCTACTCTTAAACTACACTAAATCATAATCAACGCTACGTCGTGATTTGAACCATGATTTAACACTGTACTACCAACCCGAGTGAGACTTAGAGAAGTATGTGGGTTCAGAGTTCATAAAGGACCAATTTCTTTTTATTTTTATTTTTATTTTTATATTTTTACTTCATCTAATTACCTCCTACTGAGTTTTTAAAAATGATGTATATTAAGGAACATAAAGAAAAGAGAACAAAAGTTAAATATGGAGATGCCCTTTTTATGCAACTATTTTACTATTTTAGGGTGTGTTTCACTCTTTCTAATTCCTCTTGTAGGGAAATTGCATACCATATAAATCTCTTTTTGATTTTATCTTAACATGACTTGTTTAACTAAATGTATCATTTTCTTAATATTAACGCAATCGTTTATTTGCGGGTTACAGGACAAATTTAACATGATTGAATGTAACGTGTTCATTAACATGAATGGCACATGTGGTTTAATAACATTATACACGGGATGTTTGGTTCGTTTATTAGCACACATTGCTAAACGTGGTTAAGAAATAACTAACATGATAAAAAGAAAATTTACCAAAAGTTACAATCCATACTAAATTATAGTATTTTATTTCCCAACAGGCTTAACTATAATATATTTAGTTATATATAAAAGTATAAAACTGTGTCGTTTGAAACGAGCTATAGATATCCTGTATTGATACATTAGCATGTTAACATAATACGTTAACGTTTTATGTGTATTATGAATGGGTTAAGCATGTTGAACCTATTTTCACACATTTTAAACTGTTTCATAAACACATCAACCTGTATATGACCCGGATCATGTATCACAAAGACTAACTCATTTAACTTTGAGTTGAGTCAAGTCTTGTTGATAAAACATGTCATAAATTACTTGTCCTAATGATAGGAAGTGTTAATAATGGTAAAAAAAGGTTTCTGAAAACAATATATATGCATATGCTTATTGATTTAAAAGTTATACAAAAGATGAATAAAAATCTTGCTTTCTTACTACATGTGATGTGACCATCTTTGATACACTATGTACAAGCTTTTTCTTGGTTCTGCATTAAACGTTTATTAACGATAAAAACTAAACTTTCTTTCAATTTGCAGTGGTTTGGTTTACAACCTATATATTTTACTTATATAGAAGTGCTTAAACTTTATGGCGATCAACGTAAGCATCAAGTATATTTTCATTCCATGAAACAAACGATTACAATCAGGGTAACACATCACTTTTTACTTTTTAACAAATGGTCAATATAAAATACTCTTGGAAGATTTATTTTGTTCACTCTAAGAGTCAGTGTGGCATATAATGAGAAAAAAAAAGTATGTTGCACTTCACATAATGTGACAGAAACAATATGGTAGGATATTTATTTAACCATCTTGAGAAAGTTACATAATACACCTTAAAACATTAAAGAATATATTATATTTCATCTAAGAAACTTATTCAGTGTTTCTCCACCATGGTAATACAATAAGTAACTTAAGCAATACATTGAATAATCATAAATGGTAAGATAAAGAAGACATCAAAAGTGAACAACTCAAAATAATTAAGAAAATGTAATGGAGAAACAAACGGTCCCAAAAGCCTTTTAAGCCACAAGTCCTGGAACTCGGGTTTTCCCCAAACGTCTAGCTCCGTTGTATGAGCTCGCGGGAGGATATGCTGATTGAGGAAGCACATCGATGACAAGCTTCATGCCACCTGTTTCACAGTGCTTTCCAACACCACAAATGTACCATTTTTTTCCCGGGGTCGTCAAGGGCACCACATCATAACCGCTAGTTAGAGGTACACCAAAAAACGGAGTGGTACATTGTTGGAAGTCCGTTCCATTGACTTTGTATACGTTATGAGACCCCTTTGGGTATTTAAAAACTACATCAAAATAAATAGTTAGAAACAAAGTAGCCACGTCAGAAAATTTATAAACTATATCAACCCTTAGTCAAAGGTTCTGATTCTGTACAGATTAATAATTGTTTGGCTTTTGTCAAGATAAATGGTGGTTTAACATACCAAGTGTGTCTCCAACACGGAACTCTTTCCCCTTAGCCCATGCTTGGTAATCAAAATTTAAAGTCCAACCACAATCATCCCCAACCATGAACACATTTCCAAACGGTACAAGGCTTGGTGTGGGTTCACGCGCTGATGGCTGAGAAAGAACATCAATAACTAACTTCATTCCACCTGTCTTGCAATGTTTTCCAACACCACAAATGTACCATTTCTTTCCGGGGGTAGAAAGTGTTATCACATCATATCCTGACGTCAGAGACCCGTTCGCATTCGACGTGGCACATTGTTGAAAACCATTGCCATCGACTTTGAATACATTGTGTTTGCCGACTGGATACTTGAAAACTACAAACAAAAACATAATCAGTTCATATTAATGATGGACAAATAAAAGAATGAGAGCGAGGTGTGACATGTCAAATGTTTTTAACATCGTATCTATTTAAGTTATGTTTATAAACTTTTGGACTGAAAGTAAGATAAATGATGACACTTTTAAATTGAAATTGATGCTTTTTAAACTTTTGAAGGAAGATAGTTACTTTTATGAAACCTTATCAAGCAAAATTGAAATTAACTTTTACTTTTTTATCTAAATGTTTGATAGAACATATATAGGATCATGATCATGTTTTATGTAAGTTGATCGTATATAGTTCAACATTACTTTTTCAATATAAATGATTTACATACCAAGTTTGTCTCCGACCACGAACTCCTTCCCTTTGGCCCAAGCTTGGTAATCGAAGTTGAGAGTCCACCCATACTCGTCTCCAACAACGAACTCTGTAGCTGAAACATATGTAGCAAGAGTTGCTAGCAGACCGATGAATATAGCGGCGGTTAACTTGTTAGTCACCATTGTAGATGGTCTCTTTGTATCTTTTTTGTTTTTGCAAGTGAAGTAGGTCTTAAATGATCTATTTATAGTATCTTGTTTCACATAAAACACAAAAACACTTTGATCTTCACAAACTTTGAAACCGCTATGGACGGCATGATTAACATGAAACAAAATTTATGTGTAGATATCGAAGTACGTACGATTTGTTGTTTTACCTCGAAGATTTAATAAAACATGATATTATATACATTGTTGTTGACCACTTCAACCATAGTTGGTGATTTATTTTATCATATACAAATAGAGCTAACAAGTAAGTTGTTAGTATGGTAATTAAGATTGGGACAACATATATAACATAAAATATATATAATAAAATTTGAAAGGTTAAATGTAATTTTTCATAAGCCTTAATGTAAATCAGTAAGTAAAAAACGAACTGTATATGCACATGGCACTTGTATGCTATACATAAACACTTTGTAATAGTAAACTGTAGATGTGTAATTTATAAATAAATAGTATGATTATAGTACCTATGTTAGTAAAAAAAACTAGTGCTAAGCCCCTCGCGTTGCGGTGGGGGCATAAATAAAACCATGTCAAATAGCGTCAATGTCACACACCTTTAGCGATTATCAACACTGAAAAAGCTCGTATTAAAAAAATAAAAACGAAAAAAAAACTAAACGGAAAGTAGACATGAAAACGATTAACTATGCACGTGAAACAAAAAGACATTAAAAATAATAATCAAGTCAATCTAGGGCCCGCACGTTATGACGTGAATGTTAAATGGGAAAAAAATAAGCGTAACAACGTTGAACCACACATGCACATTACGACGTGTTAACTCAAAAAATTTAGACCGTAAATCGAAAATTTGTAAAAGATGAAAGTATTAGGGACTAAAGTTGAAAGTGAAAAATTATAGGGGTTAAATTGTGAAATATGTAAAAGTATTGGGTTTAAAACAAAAAATTAAAAGAAAAAAATATGCGCTTTGTACAACAATCAATGCATACATAAGTTGATAATTAGTAATATTTAAATAATGGATTATGTGTGTTTAAAAACACTTTCTGATAGAGCCGTATTTTGTTTTCTTTGTAGATATTTGTTCGGCTTACTTGTTTTATATTAGGAATGGTGAATGAACACGAATTTGACGGGTAAATCTGAAACCTGAAACATCAACGACAAATAACTAATTGACATGAGACCTGGTATAAAATTAGTTTTAAAACTTTACACGAGTATGATAATCGGTGATATGTCTGATAATTCAAATCATCATGCACGCCCATTTATTGATTCATACACGTGACGCTTTCTTTTTATTTTCATTTGTTAACCACGGGTAATAAGAGTAAACTAATCCACTAATTCTAATTTCAATAGGTACTAATATTATGTAAAAGTTATGATTGTGAGACAATAGGTAATATTTTTAAAAACTAACGGGTATCCAGGTATTGATAGGTAATTACCCAATAAATACTTAACAAGTATGGAACCGGGTATGAGGTACAATTTTACAATCGAGTAAGGAATTAGGATTACCAATATCCGTCTCATTTCCATCATTTTCTTGTCATTCTGGACATTAAGTTGATTTAATCCATTTGTAACAGTAGTGTGAATTTCTAACATGATATGAAAACATGAAATGAATGAAACATATAATTGGTGAGAGTGAGTTTAGAAAAAAAGAGTTAAGGTCAGTTTTAGTTTGAATATATGAACCTATTTAACTAATTAAGCAAATTATTTGTGTCAACCAATGTATGTAGCTTTGTCTCCAGGGGCGTCTCAACAGCTTAAAAAAATAAGCTAGAGCTTTAGGCCCATTCATTCTAATAGACCACCAAAAAATATATATTTTATTGTATAGCTCATTCTCGATCTAAGCCCAAAATAAACTAAATTCAAAAAACAGAATGAATGAAAGAAAGAAGGAAGCATAGGTCAGCAGGTCGTAGATCTTCAACACAGGCTATTGGTGAATTTTTGATTGGGGGGGTTGGAGTGGGGGAGTTGAAAGGAAGAGACGAACAAAGCCAAATGGTTAAGATGAACAACCGCACACCCATGATTCGCTTATGATTTTGCTTGCCCCAAACGAATCGAGCCACTCAAAACTTCAATTTCTTTACTGGAATCACAAATAAGAACCCCCCCCCCCCCCCCAACGTTCATTTGCTTCTCTAATTTCATCCGGTGGAGTCACGATTTGCTTCTTTGATTTCGTTGCAATTAAGAAGTCTTTAAACTTCGATTTCATCTGGACATCTAGTGTAGTAACGGACTCGCGATTAGGTATTAGGCTAAACATGTTCTCTGATTGATTGATTCTCTCCCTAAATAAGATAAATTGCTTAATGTATTGCTAATTGTTTTTCTTTAATTCTTTGTCCTAGGGACAAGTTGTTAATTGATAATTGTTCTAAATTTTTAGTTTTGTATATGCTTTTTTTTATTTGATTTGCACATTGCTAATTGTTTATTTGTTTAGCATTTTACTTGTTATAGTTTATTAGAATATAAAATGATTGAATCAATTAGGATTTGCTTTGAATTAACTGATTTAGGAATCATGAATCAACTAGTGTTTGTGCTTCAAAACATGAGAGTTTTTAAAGATAAAGTTTTAAAAGGCCTCCGATTTCATCTTCGCTTTAGGCCTCTAAAAACGTTGAGACGCCCCTGTAATTGTCTCTTGAGTCTTAACTTCTCTACATGATCTCTAGTTTGACTTCTCAAAGATATTGATCACTTTCGATTTTTAAGGTGATAATTTGGGTTTTGAAATAGGTAATAGAACTTGTTACTAAAATAAAGTTGGGGTCTATAAGCTTAAAATTGATTATTTTCTGGTACCAACGAATGAAGAATCATTGAGTAAGTCCTCTTTTCTGATAACACATATAAAAAGATCTATCGACTGTTAATTAGTAAATCTCAAAGAGATACTTATGTTATGTAACTACTTTCTTTCTCTTCTAGTTTTCTATCTCATATTTATCTATTTTCTTCTACAGCAATTGCAATCAGGAAGTTGATCCGGGACAAGTGCTCGGATCTATTACGAGTTTATCGATAGATCAACAGTTTCAAGCTTGATTATGTATTAAAAGCATGCTCTATGAGCCGAACCCTTTTTATGAGAGAAAAGTATTTTTTTTATTGTAATTGTTTTTATATGTCCTTTAATCTCTTAATTTTATGTCGTTTTTAATTTTTAATTTATTTTTTATGCGTAAATGTAATCAATTTCCGTAGAAATTTCAGTAATTTAAATAGTTTTTTGGATTTGATATTTCACCAACTTGTCAAAATAACAGAATGTACACTTCAAACTATTTAAAAAATATATATTATTTTTCATCTATGAAGATCATGTTTCTCCATCGTGGTAATACAAGTAACATAAGCAATAAATGGTAAGATAAAAGACATAAAAATGACAAACACAACATAAATATGAAATTGTAACCAAGAAACAAACGGTCCCAAAAGCCTTTCAAGCCACAAGTCCCGGAACTCGGGCGTTCCCCAGACGTCTAGCTCCGTTGTAGGGACTCCATGGGCTCGTGGGAGGATATGCCGATCGAGGAAGCACATCGATAACAAGCTTCATGCCACCTGTTTCACAATGCTTTCCAACACCACAAATGTACCATTTTCTTCCCGGGGTCGTCAAGGTCACCACATCATAACCGCTAGATAGAGGTACACCAAAAAACGGAGTGGTACATTGTTGGAAGTCTGTTCCATTGACTTTGTATACGTTATGAGACCCCTTTGGGTATTTAAAAACTACATCAAAATACATAGTTAGAAACAAAGTAGCCATGTCAGAAAATTTAGAAAATATATCAACCCTTCGGGTCAAAGGTTCTAATTGTGTCACTGATTAATAATTGTTCGGCTTTTGTCAAGATAAATGGTGGTTTAACATACCAAGTGTGTCTCCAACACGGAACTCTTTCCCCTTAGCCCATGCTTGGTAATCAAAATTCAAAGTCCAACCACAATCATCCCCAACCATGAACACCTGTCCAAATGGTACAAGGCTTGGTGCGGGTTCACGCGCTGATGGCTGAGAAAGAACATCAATAACTAACTTCATTCCACCTGTCTTGCAATGTTTTCCAACACCACAAATGTACCATTTCTTTCCAGGGGTAGTAAGTGTTATCACATCATATCCTGACGTCAGAGACCCGTTGGCATTCGACGTGGCACATTGTTGAAAACCATTGCCATCGACTTTGAACACATTGTGTTTACCAACCGGATACTTGAAAACTACAAACAAAAACATAATCAATTTTTATGATCAATGACGGACAAATAAAAACAATTGGTCGATTTCGATTCGTATATGAAAGAATGAGAAAACAAATGTATTCAAGATTTGCTTATAAGTGTAGGTTTTCTAGTCAACTTTTTATATCCTTTATAACTTTGTTGTGTTTTATTATATTTCCCTATGTGAATTATATTTTCTCATGACACATATTTTTATCTAAACGTTTGATAGAACATATATATGATCGTGAATTACGTGAGTTGTTAATAGTTCACCGCTATTTAAAGATAACTTATCTGCATACCGAGTTTGTCACCAACCACGAACTCCTTCCCTTTGGCCCAAGCTTGGTAATCGAAGTTGAGAGTCCAACCATAATCGTCTCCAACAATGAACTCTGTAGCTGAAACGTAAGTAGCAAGAGTTGCTAGCAAACCGAAGAATATCGCGACGGCTAACTTGTTAGTCACCATTGTGTATGATTCTTGTGTATCTTTATTGTTTTTGCAAGTGAAATAGGTCTTAGATCTCTATTTATAGCATCTTATTTCACAAAGACACTTTGTTTTTGACAAACTTTTGAAGCGGCTATGGACGGCATAGTTTATGTGATCGAAGTACACAACTGATAATTGGTTGATTCAATGAAACATGTTTGTACGTAGTTCAAGAAAGATATCTGTTGTCCGCCACGTCAACCATACTTGAGATTTATCATATTAAGGGAAACGATATTATGTGTTTTATAGTCTGTGTATTGTGTTTTAATTAGTGAATTGTATTACTATTTGGTTTTTCTAATTTTTTTTAAATATAATCACAATGCTTTTATATCTTTCATAATGTAACCCTAATACCATTTCACTTTTAACGTTGATCATCTATACTTTTCATCTTCTACAAATTTTCTTTTTTACGTTATGGTTTAAATTTTACGAGTTACACGCCGTAACTTACGTGTGTGGTTCAATTTTTGCATACCTGTTTTTTCTGTTTAACTGCCCCGACGCAATGTGCAGGTACTAGTTCAATTTAGTTATTACTTCGGTTAACCCTTTAGGGTTTTCAGGTATGGTTCCGTCTTGGGTGTCCTGTTGTATCTCCGGTGACACGATGTTAGCCCTTTTGGGTTTTCTGATTGGCAGATATTTTGTGTTGTCTCCAGTTAAACTTTTGGTGAGCTTTTTTGGAGTTGGTAGCCGTTGACGGTGGTGTGACATTGGTGCTACTTGGTATGGTTTTACGCCCCTACCGTAACGACAGGAGCTTAATACTAGTTAATATTAATACCCATTTTCTTTTGAAACAAGTTGTATCCAGGTTGATATATGTTCTATTGTGTAGTGTATAGTGCTAGGTAATATCATTAGATATAGTAATTTTTTCAATTTAATAATTTATTGTGTTTTTATCAAATATTTATTGAACATATGAGAATATTTGAAAGAAACAACAACTCTAGTCATGCATCCGGTAATTGTTATCACTTGTTTAAATATGTGGAATGGAGGCCTTGTCTACTTATTTCTTAATATCATCAAATATAAAATACCAAAGGATAATTAATATTATAGATAAAGAAAAGTGATCACAAGAAGAAAATATTTGTTGTGTACAAATATTCGTCAGCCGATTTCCAAGTCGGCAATCTTGTGACAATCATCTTTCATTTCACTATATCTAAATTAACTATATAGGCCATGATAAAGGTATATCAATTCTATTATTAAAAAGGCCACTAATAAAAGAGTTAATCACAGATTGTAGCGGTTGGGTTAAAATTTAAAAGTAATATAATTATATCGTATTTTGAAAGTTGCATGTATAAAGTTTGTGTTTTTAGTTTTATAACAAGGTTGAGAGGCAGGACGGAGATGAACATGGGAATGAGGTATTTGTTAGGCGGTGATTATTTTGGTTGTGGTGGGAAGCGATTTTGTTGTGGCGGTGGGCAAAAGTGGTGGCACAAATTAGGGTTGGGTTGCAATGGTGAGGGTGAGAATAACAATGGTGGGGGATTAGAGGGGGTGTTGTACTTTTATTTTATATTTTTTAAATTTAATTTGAATAAATTACAAATATCATCTCTAATATAGGTAATTGTATAAATGCCCCTCTTTTAACATGTCAAAAGCACAAAAAAATTATTAAAAATTAGTATTAATGCGCAAACATGTTAAACAATTAAAAACACCAATAAACAAGCAACTTTTTATAGTTAGTATCTAATTCTATTACTTTACTCAAACCATTGAGACCATATGTGTAATTAACTTTTAATGAAAAGTAGTTAACTTAAAATGTTCTAGTTTCACAATACGTATAGAAGAATTGAAGTTTGGGGCTAAAATTGTACATATGGATAGCTTGGTGAGTAGTAGTGTAAAGAATCAAACTATGAGGGGTAATATAGAACTTATGTTTAGCCTTCTTCGTCCCTTGCAAATTGCAGTTTTTCTTGTTAGTGCATTAATTAAAGGTGTTCAAAGTCTGATATCCGAAACTTTCAAATAGTGGATTTTAATATCTGAATTCGGATATCCGAAATTTTGAATTCGTATTCGGACATCAGAATTAAAAAAATGTATTATTCAATAATTCTGTTATAAACCTTCGGATATTCGAAAATTAAAAAAAAATCAGAAATATCCGCAATTTATAATTATAATAGTTTTTATAAAAATATTTCAGATATCCGAAAATTTCAGATAATGGATTACGATATCCGAATCTGAAATTCGGATACCCGAAATTACGGATTCGGATTTCCGAATTCTCAAAATATATGTATTATTTAATAATTTTTATTATAAAAACCTTTGGATGTCAGAAAATTTTATAAAAATATCTGAAATTTATAATTAATATTTATTATTTTAGTAGTTTTCATAAAAATATTTTAGATAATTCGGATATCCGAATATCCAAAATTTTAAAACCGGACATCCGATTGTTCAGATATTTCAAAATCGGTTTTTTGGATATTTCAAATTCTGTTTTGAATTCGGGTATATTTACACACCCCTAGCATTAATTAGTATATTTGCGATGATTTGTAACGTTTACTTTGTGTTGTTATTTTGTATTATACATCTTACATTTGTACCTTCTACTAATCATAATCAATTAAGTTAAAGTATTTCAGCATTTTGAATTTAGTGTTGGATTTGATATTTAATCGGCTTGCCAAAAGTAACAGAATGCATACTTCAAACTATTAAAAAATATATATTATTTTTCATCTATGAAACTTGTGAATCTCCATTGTGGTGATACGCCAAGTAACATAAGCAATACATGAATGTTTGTAAATAGTAAGCTAAAGAATGACATCAAAAGTGACCAACACAACATAAATATGAAAATATAACCAAAAAACAAACGGTTCCATAAGCCTTTCAAGCCACAAGTCCCGGAACTCGGGTGTTACCCAAACGTCTAGCTCCTTTGTATGAACTCCATGGGCTCGGGGAAGGTGGATATGTCGATTGAGGAAGCACGTCGATAACAAGCTTCATGCCACCCGTTTCACAATGCTTTCCAACACCGCAAATGTACCATTTTCTTCCCGGGGTCGTCAAGGTCACCACATCATAACCGCTAGTTAGAGGTACACCAAAAAGCGGAGTGGTACATTGTTGGAAGTCCGTTCCATTGACTTTGTATACGTTATGAGACCCCTTTGGGTATTTAAAAACTACATCAAAATAAATAGTTAGAAACAAAGTAGCCACATCAGAAAATTTATAAACTAACAGAGAAATCTGTGAATTGATTGTGAAATTTATAAACTAAAATTCATGACTCTATGCTATATACAATAGCGGAACCAAAGGATAGTCAAGAGGGTCTTTCGACCCTTTGGCCATCAAAATTGTTGAAGCTTTTTATATAAAAAGTAGGTTTTTTAATGAAAATGTTACTTTAAGTTTAAAACTAATGATGATGTAACATACCAAGTGTGTCTCCAACAAAGAACTCTTTGCCCATAGCCCATGCTTGGTAATTGAAGTTCATAGTCCAACCATGATCATCCCCAACGACGAACACCTTTTTAGTAGGTACAGGAATTGGGGCGGCCGGTGTAGGTACGGGTGCCGATGGCTGAGAAAGAACATCGATAACTAACTTCATTCCACCTGTCTTGCAATGTTTTCCAACGCCACAAATGTACCACTTCCTTCCGGGGGTCGTTAAGGTCACCATGTCATAACCGCTAGATAGAGGTACACTAGATAATGGAATGGTACATTGTTTGAAGTTCGTTCCATTGACTTTGTATACATTATGAGTCCCTATTGGGTATCTGAAAACTACAATCGGACTAATCAGTTAGTAATAAAGTAGCAACGCTAGATCTATGATTGATTATCGTATATACAATGGCGAAACCAAGAAACGATCAAGAGGATCCATTGACCCTTCGACCATCCAAATTCATTGAAAATTTTAATATAAAGAAGTAGGTTTCTTTTTTAAGAGAATGTGAGTTTTGGGTGTTCAAATTAATGATGATTTAACATACCAAGTGTGTCTCCAACATAGAACTCTTTGCCCATAGCCCATCTTTGGTAATCGAAATTCAAAGTCCAACCATGATCGTCCCCGACAAAGAACACCCTTTTAGCGGGTACAGGACCTGGTGCAACCGGTGCAGGTGCAGGTGCTGATGGTTGAGAGAGAACATCAATAACTAACTTCATTCCTCCTGTCTTGCAATGTTTTCCAACACCACAAATGTACCATTTTCTTCCGGGGGTAGCAAGTGTTATCACATCATAACCACTTGCCAAAGACTCGTTAACAGCAGGCACAACACATTGCTGAAAACCATTTCCGTCGACTTTAAATACGTTGTGTTTTCCGATTGGGTACTTGAAAACTACAAACAAAAACATTATTTGTTCATAATAATGAGGGACAAATAAAATGATAGACTAATTCGTATATGAAAGAATGGGAGCAAGGGTATTAAAATGAGTCAACTATGGGTCGAGTTACAATGCTCACATGACCAAACTACCCAAAACATCATATTTTCTCCATAAACGTGTTTTATTTATACATCAAATTTGTATACAATGATCTTGTTGTAAATAGGTTGTTAATAAATTACCAATCTAAATATTCAAGAGGATGACGTAGTTGTAAGCATTTAAGTTCCTCTACCAGTAGTCACATGTTTTTTGCCTTTAACATCATTAAAGGATATCTGTTTACACAAACTATGTTTTACAGGTCTCATTGGTTAGCAACTGAGTTCTCATGGTTAAAAGAAACCACCATCACTACTTGGAGCTAGATTTTTTTTTGAACGGCAAATGTACGACCCTGCTTAGGAGGATAAGTATTATCTTAATCGGGCCCACCTATCCGTTTCCCAGTCGGGACCGCACCCCAACCCCCTCAGGAGGAAACTCATTGCTAAGAAAACCCCCTGGCTCAACTCTGAGCATTTTTGCTCAAGTGAGACTTGAACCCACGACCCCCCCATTTATTTACATTTCATGGGTACCTCACCTTAACCAGTTGATCTAAGGATCATTGGTACTTGGAGATAGATAATTCACATACCAAGTTTGTCTCCAACGTAGAACTCCTTCCCTTTGGCCCAAGCTTGGTAATCGAAGTTGAGAGTCCAACCATAATCGTCTCCAACTATGAACTCTGTAGCTGAAACAGAAATAGAAAGAGTTGCTAGCAAACTTATGAATACAACGTAGATTAACTTGTTAGTCACCATTGTAGATTGTTTGCTATGTGTATTTTTGTTTTTGAAAGTGAGGCAAGTCTAATTCTTTATTTATAGTATCTTGTTTCACAAAAACACAAAAACACAAAAACACATTGTTCTTCACAAACTTTTGAAGCGGCTATGGACGGCATGCTTAACTTGAAAAAAAAATCATGTGTAGAAATCGAAGTACTTTCATAATTGACTTTTACTTATTTTAATAGAAAACGCGTATTATGTTTTGTTCTTTAAGACCATCTCCAACGATGTTGTTTATGGGTGCCCATAAGAAGAAAAGGAGGATGTGGAAAGAGATTACATTACAAAGTGACATCTTTATATTGTGTGGTGGTAAGTAACATTCTAGTGTTGTGTTGATGTAATTATTTTAGATTTTTCAGTTTAGTAACTTCTGTTGTTTTCAAATATCAATGTAAAATAGTTAAAAACAACAACTCCAGTGATTGTTCGATGTTTGCAATGAAATTGAAGGTGACAAAATGTGCATCGGACACCATTTTAACTTGTTCAAATATGTGGAGACCTTTCCTATATATTTCATAATTATATATATATTCTAATTACTAACTTAAATGTACATATTTTTATGCATATTGTACAACTATATATTTATTTATTTTATACCAATATCTTTACACTTTTTACAATTTAATCTTGCAAAATTCCACTTTCAACTTTATTACCCTATATTTTTCATCTTTAACAAAATTTTCATTTACGTTTCGTTCTAAATTTTGAGAGTTACACTTCGTAACGTGCATGTGTGGTTTAACGTTGTTACGTCTATTTCTTCCCTTTAACGGCCCCGTCGCAACGTGCGGGTGGTCCTAATTCGACTTATTTATTTTGTTTTTAATGTTTTACGTTTCACGTGTAAAGTTTAATATTTTTACGTCCATTCTTCCGTTCATTTTTATTTTTTTCGTTTTTATTTCTTTTTAATACGAGTTTTTTCGATATTGTTGACCGCTAACGGTGGTGTGGGTATTGGTGCTACTTGACATAATTTTACGCCTTCCGCCGCAACGCGAGAGGCTTAGTACTAGTTAATCATTAAATTCAATATGCCAAAAACAATAAATAAATAATAATAATAATAATAATAAAGAAAAGTGATCACAACATGATAATCTTTGTCTTGTACAAAGATTCATCAGCCGATTTTCTTGTCCACAACCCCTTATGACAATCATTTCTCATTTTGTTATAAGTACATGAATCTTATCGGTATTTGTTATCATAGTATGTTCGCCGACCATGTAACCAACTTTTAGTCACACAAACACTACTACAGGACTAAGTGTTATCGATAAAAATAAAAATAAGAAAAACTAATAAAATGCTGTAAAATTAATTCAGTAGTTGAATATGATCGAAAAATGTTCTCGAAAGAGTTCTTGCGATCCAAATGATTCCCAAATTGGTTTTTACTTTTTATCGATAAATTTACGATCGTTTTTACGGTTGCAAATAACTGTTTTTTGAGCAGTGAAAACACTTTTGAAGACCAATTCCACAAAGCCAGTTCCCTAGCTACTTTTGTGTTAGTTATAATTATGTTAACTTTGTGTTAAAACTTGACAAACTTTCGATTGTTTTCGTTTATGATCATGAACATTTGTTTGTATTCATTTGTCTATGTTTGTGTTTATTATGTTCAATAAGTGTTCGCAAACAGTTCAATTTTTAATGAATGAATTCGAACAAGAACTATTTGTGCAAACGATAGGGACTATTTGTGCAACGTCTCATAAAATATTCGTGAACAATTAATGAAGGAACATGAACAAGAACTTATAAATTTTGAACTAACTAATAGTCACTAAACGATATGTACTATTTGTGCAACTTCACATAAAATTTTGGACTAACTTTACAAGTTTTCACATAAAATTTGAACTTAATGCTCTCTTTGCGAAGAAAAAAGCCCATATTAGAGGGGGGTAGAAAGACTCAAGTACCTATGTTGATCTAATTTTCTTTAATGATGATAAAAAAGAAGATTAAGAAGGGACCAATAACTTATATAGATATTATCACATTTAATTAATATAGGCATAATCACATTTTTAAGTAGTTTATTGTTATTTATAAGTTTTTTAAAATTAGTGCATAAGGTTTAATAATACTACAAAATCTCCAAAGGAATAGGAAAAGATGCAACTTGTGTATCGGATTTCTAATAATAAATGTATGTGAAAAAAAACTGGGTACAGACCTGACCCGGTGTATCCGACCTGTCCGGTTCTAGGTAGTACTTGGTCAAACGTGTACCCAGTTCCAACCTATTTAAACCCGCTAGGTAAAATCCGGTTTCGCATTTTATTCCCAAGACAGTATCCAACTTGGTAATAAAATGGATTTGGACCCGATTTATGTTTATTAATGTTATATATATTTATATATAAAATAAAAAATAAAAAACATACCCAGTTTGTATTTGATTTCAAACCCAACCCTACCTAGTTCCGGTGGGTATAGTTCAACTCCCCTGTGCCAACCCGGTTCTTGGAAAAACCTGGTTCCACTTGTACCCGCTGGACCCATACCCGATTCCTACCTAGTTCGGGGTACAGCCCAATACCCAAATGTGCACCTCTAATAATATAACATTACTTGTAAAGTTTTATAGCTTTCAACGGATATGATTAGAATGATGTATAAACTTAACATTTATATGGATTTTATGAATTTATGTCAAATAACATTACAAAAATTTGTAGACAAAATTTTAGTAGGATTTATTATCTTTCTAATAAATAAAATTTTGAAATTAAGATGTTATTAGATAATTATAACTTTTAAATATTAAAAGTTTATTAATTGAAAGATTTATAATTGTAAGTCAATCATTAACTTTAACTTATTAATTAAAAAGAATTAAAATGGACTTTTTCTATTTCCAACTCAACTAGACAACATGGTAAGCACTAGCACATCAGCATACAAATGTTGAACAACTAAAAACAACATACCGGAAAGTCCAAAACAAATGAAACGGAAAAAAATACAAAACAACATAATACTTGTTTCCAAATTGATTTTGGTTTCTAAATAATGACCAAAACTAATAAGAATTTACAAAGACAATAACCAAACATTTGACATAGTGTTTAACAAAACAAAATGAACAATAAGTTATAGATAATATTGACAAAAGAAAACTTTAATCTAAACTTCATTGTATATCCATTTCTTTTATGTACAAATGGATTACATATACATCCTATGATTTTTCTTTTTTAACCAATATAGTGATTAAATAAACTCGACTTTGACTCTGTTAATTTTATAGAGCTCAAACTTGGGAACTTATTTCGAACCTTATTTATAAAGGTTGTGTTTGATTAAAGAGTAATTCCGTAAATTCAAGGTCAACTTGTCTCTTGCTTACTTTTTATTTATTTACATAAAATTATAATCATATAACATTAATACACATTATTTAGTTTTTCTATCATAATTATATGTAATAATATATTTATTTAATAAAATATTATGCTTTATTAATAGCAACACCTAGATAATCAAGAATTGCCGCCCCTAAAACTCGAACTCACAGCCAGTGAAAATATCACTTTAACTTCTGTATGTTTACCATTACACCCAATCTATCCATTTAATTAATATATTATGTATACAAGTAGTATAACTAATGATATTGTAGACGTATACACAATATATGAAGCTTGTATATGAACTCATACAAACTAGGCTCCTTTCTTTTATCAAATCAAGCTCAAGTCGTGTGATCCTATATGTTACTCGTTTATACATCTATTTTTCCTCACAATTACGCAAATAACATCTTTAGAAATATATACATTCAAAGTTACATGCACATATCTTTATTACTTTAAACATAAAAATTAAAACAATCATAATATTAAGACACCCACCCTTATAAATTGACATCCCCGCGTACGTTTCGTATATCGACGGCACTGAATACGAGAAAAAAAATTAGGAGACTGTCAGAAAATTTATATGTCTCGTATCAAATTATGAGGGTGTTGATTTATAAGAGCGGGGGGATGCGGGAAGCCTATGGCTAGGATCGGCACTGTGCGACAACACCCCATGGCGCACCCACTTGCAAAACCACGATGTGCCCACACCAAGCCACACCTCATCTTTGTGACCTTTGCAACAGTAAAAAACTAACCGTTGGCCTCAATCGGTGTGGCTTCTTGACTCCTCCGGTGGCTGGACTTCCTAGCCGCCTTGGTGGCCAATTGCTTTCTCGGAGCCTTTTCTTCGGTGGGTTTCCTTGCGGTTTGCTTCGTACGAGCCATTCGATAACAATCAACAATGATCTCAAACGAACGATTATTGCTTATTTTTTAGTGTTAGTTGTGGTTGAGGATGCTTTTCAAGGTTTTTTTTTTTTTTTTTTGTGTGTGGTGTGATATGACATAACATTATATGATTGATATGTATGTAGTATAGCACCCTTTTCATCCCTAAGAGAAGATGTATAGATATCGGGTCTCTTGTATAACATATGCCTACATCTAATCATGAGACGGCATAGATTTATTCAAATATGTAACACAAATTACAACCAAAGAAAACGAATCAAAAGTTTGACTAATAAAAGTGTCATAGTGTCAATTATGGACATCTACACTAACATTATTTATCTACATTTAATCCATCAGCCGGCGTTACTTTATTTATACTTCAAACACTAGTGACCAAATCAAAAAACCGTCACAAGCATTCAAAACAATGAGTATCTACACTAATCTTCTTCATCTTCATCACCATAATCCACTTTTCCCGCCAAAATGCTCATCAATCTCCACAGGTACATAACAACATAACTACATATTCAATTCGTATACACATTCATTCAATTGAGTTCAATTGATATCTTAACTTTTGCTTAATTTTGCAGGAATCGATTGCTTAGGGTTGCCGTTTCGTCTCCGATCAATCTCCGGTACAATTTTCTCAGATCTAGTTGCATTTCAGATCTGATTTCATAAATTTTCACCAATAATCGATGAACGATGTGTTTGATTTCAGATTTGAGGTCACGATCGGTGATCGGAAGATGTGTTTCGAGTAGAACAGCGAATCCGTTTGATTCCGATTCGATTCCAGAATACGCCCCAAAGTCATTGCAGGTAATCGTATTATGAGCACGAAAGCTAGGGTTACATACTTACGTGAATCGTGATGTTAATTTTGATTTGAGATGATTGAGATGATTGAGCTTACAGTAATGAGTGATTTGGTTGTATTGTATCAGATTGGTGTGAAGAAGACGACATCTGTTCTTGAGGTTTTGCAGAATGCGAATTCGATATTGCCTCAAGTGGTTCTTGTTAGTACGATTTTGGCTTTCGTTCATCCATCTTCGTTCACATGGTTTACAAGCAGGTTATTGATTCATGAACAGTTTTTCTACGCTTTTTATCCATCATGAGATTTGAATTATCGACCATATCGAATGACACCTTATTAAACACTTTGATACCAATAATAACAAACACTTTGGTCGTGTTACTTTATTTGAAATGAAAATACAGAGATTATGGTTATAATTTGTTTTGTTCATTTAGGTTTAAATTGTCATGATTCTGACAATAAAACTAATTTTTTAATTAGAAATAAATAAATCATTTGAGTTGGTAGCTCACTGGCTCAAAGGTAAAAGTTAAATTAAATGTCCAATATCTAATTCTCCTTACTTCTTCTTTGTTCGCACTTAGCTTTTGTTTCTTCTTTCATCCAATTGTTAGTTTTTGGACTATTTTTAGGTTTTGTCCGAACTTTGTTTATATTTGTCTAGTTTTATTTTCTTAATTTTTTTGGATTTTTTCTGTCTTTTCTTTTTAGGCTTTATTTACATTATTAGTGTTACAATTTAAATTTTTTTGCCGTTTTTAGGCTTTATTTACATCATTAGTGTGTAATTAGATAAATTAGTGTAGCATTCATAAATCAATTTTGTTATATTTGATTTTTAATTTGGATGATGTTAATCGATATTAGTTGATGTTATTGAATGATTTTAATTGTTGATTATAAGTTGGGTGATATTAATTGCTACTATCTATTTTTTCTTTCATTTCATTTGGGAAACATTATTAGCTTTTAGGGGTTAGTTTCTATACAAAGTGTTTTTTTCGTGCTAAGCGTACGAAGTTTTGGGGTGGAATTATCACGCAAAAACAATAATAATCACACAAGAACAAAGTGATAATTACACAAGACAAATTACACTCGCGTGCAATTATCACGCGAGATGAAATTATCACGCAAGAATATCTTCTTACGTAACAATTTTACCTTTGCGTGATAATCTCATCCCTGCGTGATTAATTATTACTCTTGCGTTATAATTCCACCCGTAACTTCCATTCTTGCGTGATAACTTTGTACGCTTCGCACGAAAAAAACACTTTGTACCATAACATTTCTCTAGTTTTTTATGCCTATTATTTTTTACTCTTTTTTTTTATAACTGTGCTTCCCTTGTATCGGGGGTGCGCTTTTTTCACCATACACCTAGGTGACAAGAAGCCAAAGAAGCCCTTTATGGCTCGAGTGCATCATGCACTTTTAACCATATAGATGGTCACTTTTAAAGATCACATCCAAACATCCCATTTAGAATGCTAATATGAGGTTTGTCATGTGAATAGTGTTTTAAGGTTGTTATAGCATGAACCATTGTTATATTGCAGATACTATGCTCCAGCCATAGGTTTCTTGATGTTTGCTGTTGGACTTAACTTGAAGGAAGAGGATTTTGTGGAAGCATTTAGGAGACCAGCACCAATCTTTGCTGGTTATGTTGGTCAATATGTTCTAAAACCTTTTCTTGGTTATCTTTTTGGATCACTCTCAGTTACGCTACTTGCGCTTCCAATTTCCTTAAGTACTGAATACTGATCTTTTCTCTCTTAACTTTTTTTGTTTTTTGAAAAAAATGGGAACTTTATTTCAAGAATTATCTGTTACAGGTGATGGGATCATGCTAACTTCTTGTGTTAGCGGGGCTACACTCTCGAATTACGCCACTTTTCTAACAGACCCGAAAATGGCACCCCTAAGCATTGTTATGACATCGCTGTCAACTGCTTCTGCGGTTTTTGTCACGCCATTGTTGACCCTTTTGCTACTTGGAAAGAGGCTGCCTGTTGATGTACATGGAATGGTTTCCAATATTTTACAAATTGTAGTTTCACCTGTTGTTGCTAGCTTGCTTCTTAATCGGTAAGAAAATGGTGACTTCTGAAGTCAATGACACAAATAATTGACTTGAAAAAAGATACGAATCTGAAACCTATTTGAAACTTTTAATCGAGTTTATCTTACATCATAACCAATAACTAATCAGGGAACAATAACTGGTGAATCTGAGATGATTTTTAATATCGGTTGTCTAATTTAATGGAGTATTGTTTGACTTGGAAAGTCAAAATGTACCTATTTTTTCACACTTCTTTGAAGCCTAAGTTCTTAGTAAGTGTTTCATTGCATTCATATTCCACAGGTTTTTTCCTCGAGTTTCTTGCGCCATTCGCCCGTTTCTGCCTCCAATAGCACTTGTAGTGAACTTTTTCTGCATTGGAGCTCCACTGGCAATAAACATGAAGTCAATTGTATCCCCGTTTGGGATATCCATTGCATTGATCATGATCATGTTCCATCTGTCAGGATTTATCCTAGGACACTCATTTACAGGCATCGTATTCCGCAATGAACCTGATGTCGAACCTCTTCAAAGAACCTTATCTTACGAAACAGGTTCTACATTACTTCCGTGCAGAAATGACAATTTCAACCTCTTTATTAATGAACAGGTCAATTTGGGTAATGTTTTTATCTCCAACGGGTCATACGGGTTAAGAAGAAAAGCAGCTTAAGACCTTTTAATAAAATGTGTCTTTAATGCATAAAACCTTTTAATAAAATTTATTATAATGATAACATTATTACTTGAAAAATAATATGTATTTGTATCATATTTGAAATTTGTATAAAAGTGCTTTTTGCCAACCTGACCCAACCTGACATGTACAAAACTGACCCGTTTTGACATGAACTCATTTGACCCGTGACCTAACATGTTCTTTCGTATAATACAAAAAGCGTACATTGTTATGCAGGCATGCAGAGCAGCTTGTTAGCACTCGCATTAGCGAATAAATTCTTCAAAGATCCGCTTGTGAGCATCCCTCCAGCAATATCAGTAAGATAAATTTCATACTTTTTGTAGTCAATGAAGATAAACAGTATGACTAATAAGTGAGTCAAACGGGCTAGCTTCCATATTTTGACTTTTAACGCATTTTATGCAGGTCATAATCATGTCATTAATGGGCTTTTCTCTCGTAAAGATATGGACCAAAGATAAAAATTGACAGAATATGTGATCATGATTAACGGAGTTTACTGTTAAGATAAGTTAACAAAGGTAGTGTTAAGCTAATCTTTCTATTAAGAACATCAAGTTTTGTATACCCAAGGTCATTTTCGTGTGATCGCTTTGTCAAGATCGAATATGAACGAAAACGTCCTACTTAATTGTCCTAGCCTATTTTATACGTGTTGATAGTTTATAACATGTAATAAAGATTAACTGTATAGTCGTGATCAGAACCAAATGTTAGATCTTATGGTTGGAGAGATTTGATGTAATTTATACCAAACGATAGTGTAAAGTCTTGATATTAAGGGTGAGATTGAGACTTTTTGGTTCCATATTGGTATATGCTTCTATTATCCTTTTGAATTTGGGTACACTTAAATTCAAACCTACTTTTTTGGTAGGATTTAATGTTGAAGTGGTGAATTAGTCAAATAAAACTTTATAAGAATATACAAGCGAGATCCCAAAACAATCGGCAGTCATATAAAAAAATATTGTATTTTAATGTAAAAGCAATGTTAATGTGGAGGTCCTTGGCTCCATGATTGACCTGTTTGGTCAATAGGAGTGTGCATATTTCGGTTTGGTTTAATTTGGTATTAGCCTAAAACTAAAACCAAAATCGATATTTTGGTTTTTGAGTTTTTAAAATCTTTTTGTTTCGTTTTTTCTCGGTTTTCACTTTGGTTTTGATTTTTCGGTCTCGCCTTTCACTTAAGTTTTAGTTTTGTTTCCTTTTATATAATAGATACTTTGTTGATCTTTGAATAAAAATTGTATATGTTTATAATTGCAATCCATATAATATAATAGAATATATAATATTTACAATGCATCATTAATATCCATCATTTATACACCTTTTGGTCGATTTTGGTTCTTTTTTTTTGGTTTGATTCAGTTGGTTTGATCGTAATATGGTCCGGTTTGATTTTTTATGGTTTTTCGTCAAAACCAAAAAATCCAGTTTTTGAAAGAACTTCAACCCAAACCGTCACTTTCTATTCGGGTTTTTTGGTTCAATTGCGTCGATTATTCTGGTTAATCGGTTATTTTGGTTTCCATGCACCCCTAGTAGAGACGTGAACATGGAGGATGTTTGCCAAGTAGGCCATGTTTTAATGCAAAAGTCTACTTGTATGCGCACCACCAATAAGTTGCATGGTGGTAAGGCTACCTTATAGGGGAAACACTCGGGTTCGATCCTAGGCAAAAGCATAAGGGTGGTGTAGTTCAAAAGTAGAGTTAGAGGATGCGTATGTTAACCGTTTAAAAAAATATGTAAAGGTATAAAATGTGAGTAGGGAGAGATGAAATGTCCATGAGGTCTGACACTTAAACATAATGAGATTTAAACCCAAACCTGATAAGAAATACATGTGACGACTAGGTGTAAAACAGGAAGAAACAAAGGAAAACAAGGAAAATGTAAAAACTTTGATGCGGCGATAATATGTCACTAGGAATAAAAAGGAGGAAAATAGAACGACTACTAGTGGCGTATATATAAATATACTTTGACTAAATCTTTATTATTAAAAGTTTACTTTTTCGTTTATAAAAAGGCACTCGATTAAAATTTTTGTATACCGAGTTATAGGATTGTCTAAAATAAAAGTGATTGTGAAAAAAAGTTGGAAAAATATGACAAAGTTAACACTTTAACCATTAACAAGATTTGATAAATTGACATTTTGAATTGTAACAATACTTAAATATATTTGATTATAAAATGGTCTACATTTTATATAACTTATAAAGTAATTAAAAATTCATGTGATAGTGTTTTTTTTTGTCAGAAGAAAAAAAGAGATCTTAGTTTCATACACTATAGTTTACATAAAATACAGTTTACAAAGATGTAACCAAATCAATAATTATTTTAGTTTTTTGGTTATATTACATATATTGTTACTATATATATGTATATTAAATATAGTGTAAATGTATAAATTTTGTTATATATATATATATAAAACGCCACTTCTCTCTCTCTCTATATATATAGAGAGAGAGAGAGAGAAAGAGATATTTATAGGGTAGTATGTTAGCCACATGACTTGAGCCTTAAAAATCTTTAATCCGGAAAACTTGTCCCTAATATTTCATTATTTGTTTTTATTATCTTACCCATGATGATAGAAGTGGATTTCTTAATTAATAATTATTATGTAATATACAATTATAATAGATAAATAAATATTTATCTGAACTTTTATTATTTTTTAAACATAAACTATTTTTAACTATTTAATATAAATGCATATTAGTTATGTATTTTATATACTTAAATAATAAAATTAATATTTTGATTTGTAAACTGCAGTTTACAATATATAAACTATAGTTTACAGATTTCAATTGTGTAAATTTTTAATTTAGGGGTGTATGAATCGAGGGGTCTGAGAAAAAAAATTCTATATAAGATTAATGTAACAAAAACCATTTATGTCCCGTGTACATATATGTAATGATTGTTGTAACACTAACAAACGATATGGGTCATATAGAAATCAAAATATATAGAAAATATACTTTTACTTATATATTTAAGGTTTACTTTTATAATACATAAAATAAGGGATTGTTTGATAAAACTGACTCAGTAAGATCTGACTGAGTCAGAAGCTGATCCAGTTAGAAGTTCTGACTGAGTTTGCATCTGACTGAAACTTGGCTGTTTGATTCAGTATCTGACTGACTCTGCTGAATGATAAAAATATATAATTTAATTTATATATTTCTAAAATTCATACATTGTTAAAAATAAAAAAAACCAAATAAATTATTAATAACTAAACCTACCAATTAACTTCAACAAATCAAACATTCACGACTCTACCATCACCAAAAACAAGTAAAATTCTTAACAAAAACCAAACAAATGTTTCGGTTGCGCCATTGTTGCAGCAGGTGGGTCGCAGCAGGTGGGTCGCGCAGGTGGGTCGCAGCAGGTGGGTCGCGCAGGGGGTTCGGTCGAGGGGCAACGCCCCTTTTCCGGGTCAGCAAGTTTTAATTTTGGGTCTGGGTCAGCACCCACGGACCCGGTCAGAACGTTATACAGAAATCAAACACGCTAACCGGCTGACCGAGTTAGCTAATCAGCCGGGTCAGCCCAAATCAAACAACACCTAAGTAGAGATTGAGTATCTTCCTATTCTAATAAAAGGGTAAATGGGGTGCCACGTGTCAGCATCACAATCATTGGGGTGACACGTGTCAGCACCACAATCATCCTCATCAAATTTTTCCCGCATCTCTCTCCTATTAAATAATTACCTTAATTACTAATAATATTATTTTAATACTTTTTAATAATTAATAAATTAAGAAAGAAATCTATTTATTAAGGTTATTTCTAAATAAATTAATATTTTTAAATTATCAAATTTTGGAGTTGTAATAAGAAAACTTTTAAAAATGACATTTTTATAGGTTTGTTTAAAACAAAATATTTATTTTCAATAAAAGAAATTTAAAAACAAAATTCTGAAAAGTTGATATTAACGTTTTTTTATTTTAGTCATATTATATCTTAGAATATTATTGTTTAATTGATAAATTTATTATATTAATATTTTATATATTTAAACCGTATAATACACATGTTTACTAAAGCTAGTGAAGAAATAAATGGTGTGAGGATTATAAACTAAATCATTATGGCAAGATATTAGTAATAATATTAAATCACTATGCCAAGAGATAAATCACCACACGTCCACACCCCACTTTATATAAACTCACACTCCCCATTATCCCTTTGCTTTCCCTATACAATCTTTTCATCTTCTTCCTTCAAACAAACCATGAACACCGACTCCAACAACCTCACCGACGCCACCACCTTCCCACCGTCGGAACCCACACCCTGCGCCACCGGCTGCGGCTTCTTCGGCACCACCGCCACCAACAACCTCTGCTCCAAATGCTACCAACACCACCAAACCACCGCCCACGCCAAAACCGCCGTCGATAACCTCGTTAACAACGTCACAACCTTCAATCCCCAAATCACTCCTCCATCATCACCACCACCACCATCACCATCATTGTTGTTATCTTCTTCATCTGCTTCTGCTTCTGATTCATGTGGATCTGAATCTCCGGCGTTGACCGTTGACGCGGCGGAGAAGAGGCGGAGGCGGTGTTTGATCTGCAACAAGAAGGTCGGTGTGGTGGGATTCAAGTGCAGGTGTGGGGATACGTTTTGTGGAAGCCATAGGTACGCTGAGAAGCATGGTTGTGAGTTCGATTTCAAGCGGATTGGTAGAGATGCGATTGCGAAAGCGAATCCGGTGGTGAAAGCCGATAAGATTGATCGGATCTGAAGGTGTTTGATCGGAATGATCAACCGGTGGTGCAGGTTAGCGTTAGGGTTTGCTGCTTATGCTGCGCTTATACGGCGTAAGTTAGCCTCTGAAGGTGTTTGATCGGAATGAACGATTGGTGGTGCAGGTTAGCGTTAGGGTTTGCTGCTTATGCTACGCTTATACGGCGTAAGTTAGCCTCTGAAGGTGTTTGATTGGAATGAAGCGGTGGTGCAGGTTAGCGTTAGGGAGTTATGCTACGCTGCTACGGCGTAAGTTAGCGTTTTCTTTTTTGTTAGATTTATTGGTTGGGGTGATGAGTGGCAAATGAAATGGAGGAGCATGAAGAAATGGGTCGGGTCGGGTCGGTGGGTGGGTTTGGATATGTTAAGGGGTTGTGGCATATAATTGGATGGGTGTTTACTTGTTTGATTTTACTTTGTTTTCTTTCAACATTATCATCACATCATTATCATCTTATATATAAAATATATAATATATGTTTTACATATTATTATTGGGTACAACCAAAAAAGTGGGATTGTTTGTGGGTATTTATATATTTCTTCGAATGTATTATAGGTTTTGTTTTGATAATTAAATATTTGTGATAAGATTATGTGTGGATTGAGTGTTTCTTTCAACTTGCCTAACACACTAGATGTTAGGCTAGTTACACATAAATAAAAGCAGATTATGGGTTCAAGTATTATTTTGAGCATACAAAATTAAGCCAAGTGGTTATTTCAGCAATAAGTTTTCTCCTGAGAGAGTTAGAGGTGCGGTTACGGCTTGGAAGGTGAGCCCGATTAATTTATAACAACTATTTCTTGAAACAGGATCGTATATTTACCGTTTAAAAAAATTGGTTGGTTATTGGAATTCGAAAATAGATGTCTTGTAAACTTTTGATTAGTTTAATAAGTTATAAGTTAATAGCTATGTCACAAGGACTTTTGATTAGTTTAATAAGTTATAAGTTAATAGCTATGTCACAAGGATCGAAAACTTATTTTTAGAGCTTGGTTATTTGGACACCTCAATGTTTTAAATCAACACCTCAAAATTTCTACATGAGTTGTATAGCCACATACGCGTCGTATAGGGGGGTCGTATAGCCCTGTACGGGGCGTATAACCCCTCTGACAGCCCCTTGAATTTTTTCTTGTAGTCAGTGTCGAAATTTGTTATACGCGTCATATAGCCTATATGTGTCGTATAAGTGGGTTATATAGGGTTATATGGGATGTATAGTTCTCTGACAGCTCCCCTGAATTTTTTTTTTTCAGTGTATTCGACTCTATACACCGCTTATAAACCTATAAGTAGTATATAGGGGGTGCTGATTTATCTGGGTGAGTGTCTCTATATTAGGACCCTATTTTTAAATGTCATAATACTACACCTACCTTATAATTCAATACCTCCTAAAGTCTAGTATAGGGTTGATGACATTAAAAAGATAAAAAATTCAGGGAATCTTGAGAGGCTTATAAGCACCATATAAGCTTATACGTATTTATATACGACACGTGTAATAAATTTTGATACTAAACACAATAAAAAATTTAAAGGGCTATGATAGGTGTTATATGCTTTATATTTATATAGTGTTATACGACCTCATATGTTGTTTATTGTAATGTGAGAGTATCCCAATAGCTTAATACTCTACGCATAAATAAAATAATCCTTAACTAAATAAAAGCTGTTAACTTAAACCTGTGAGGAATTAAACCAGCAGTAGGGATCAGATTATTTTGGACGGAATATGTAAAAAGAATCAATAAACTAAGCATGCAAGTTAACATATTGTACCAATATGAAATTTGTAGGTTATATTATTTGCTTTGTATGAAATATGAAGTAGAATGTTTAACATTACCTACTTATTTATTTTAGTGTTTGTTTGTTTTGATGGTTGTTGTAGAACTAGTTGTCGCTACCTTCATTAATCGACTTTTAATATAATTTATTATTCCTTGATTTGTTGTTATCAATTTCTCTTTCTAGCCCCTCCAATAATTGCACTCTTGGCATACAGTATTTGTTCGTTGATTCGTTTTGTAATTAATGTGTTTTTTTTTTTTTTGAATTAACGATTATACTTTTTTTGATGTTAAATTTGTTAATCTGCTCTATTTATTAGGGTGTTTGATTTTCTTAAAACTGGATTTGAATTTGATTCTCTTTCGAATTAGATTTGAAAGATTTGATTCGTATTCGAATTCACTGAAAAATATTATTTTAATTTTATTTTTAAACACTACTAATCTTTAATTTAAATTACGAACTTTTTAAATAATAAAAAAAGTTAAAATAAAATGATAGTAATCTAACATTCAAAAATTAAATAAAGAAACATTCAAATTACAAATTAAAATACCACGAGTTAACAATTAAAACTTCTAAGTTTAGTGAATTCACAGTTACAGTCTACAAGTCCATGATTAAAATGGGCATGCGTAAACAACTACAAATTAAACAAATAAACATACAAAATAACTAAAGAAGGAAATGAGACTAGATAATTTAAGGGTTAGGTCATACAAACATTCATTTATGTTATTGAAACATTTTATTGTTTCTATCTCTCTTCATGTATCTATATGTATGTATAGAAAAAGATAGAGATATGAAAATAATTTGGGTGTACCAATTAGATACCCCTAACTTAAATACTTAAAATATAAATCGAATAAGTTTTCCAAATCAAATTTCAAATTGGTGATTTCGAATCGAATCGAATTTCAAGTTTTTCAAACTCGATTCAAATATTAAACACGCCTACTATTTTTATATAAATTATAACTAATTATGTCAATCTGTCATATACTCAAACTTTTTACCTCAAAGAGAGTTTCATCACTCTAATTTTAATATTTTTTTATCACTAGACTCAAAATTTCACCACTGTTTTATTTTTTTACTACTTTGATGATTGTAAATATGCTTAAATTGGTAATTGCTAATATGGGACTTTATTCGTTTATTATTATCAGGATAAATGTCACCAAATAAGATTGTACCAAAAGCATCTAGTCCGTTTTAGTATTGTGCTTTTATTTAATTTGGTTGCTAGATTTTGTTTGATAGGATATGATTCTTCGTCTCAATCTAAACATCAAAAGATTCGAACACATGTCGACTCATTATTAAAAATGGATTTCGACCGATAATTGAATGTAAATTCAGGTTTCTATTTGACTATTTGGTTTAATATATGTTTTTATAGTCCTTGATTTCGGTTTTATCATATTTTTATAGCATTTCTAGTTTTATTGTAAAGAAAATATTCACTCTCATACTTGTCAAGTCCTCACTTACTCATTACCTGTCGAGTATTGGATATGCTTGTTAGTTTGTTAAGAACTATCTCTTGAGCTTTTCAAGTACATTTCCGGCCATTTTTTAATTTTTTGTATTTATAACTAGGTTAAAAACTCATGTATTACATGACTAGAATAAATTCAACATGTCAAAATTATTATATTTTATAATTGTTATGTATGTTACATATTATTAGCTATTGGTAAAATAAAACATGATAAATATCTAAGAAATTATAAATAAAAATAATAGAAGCTAGAAGTTTTAAAAAATTATATTTTAAGATATATTTAATTGTCATTTTCGTTCCTAAGTTTTACCCTGTTTTGTTATTTTCATTCAAAAAAGTTTTTTTTTCTCTCCTAGGTCTCTGACTTTTCAAAAAGTTGTTATTTTCATTCATTTTCGTTAAGTTAATTAATTGTGTTTGTTAAGTTAGAGACATTAAATTATTATACAAATGAAAGCTTAAATTAAATGATTTATATAATGACTTATATGCCCTAGCAATTACAAACTTTGAATTTGTAATTGTTGATTCGATTCAAAATTCATAATAATAATATACAAATAATTATATACATATACATATAATGTACTTATTTATTTATATTTTATAATAATGTTTTATTTTAGTACAAATACTTATTTAATTATACTTTGAATTCTATTTCCAATTTCATAACCCAATTTCTCCTTTAATTATTTTGCTTGTTTATTTGGTTAAATTTTAGTTGTCTCTACGCACTTCTTTTAATTATAGACTTGTAGATGGTAGCCATAAACTCGTGAAGCTTGAAAATTTGAACTGTTAACTCATAAGAAACAGATAAATTGACTTGATTAAAATAACATCAATACTGTGAAACAGAGTCGTAGTATGTTTGTCATCCAAAAAATCTATAAAAATAAAATGATAGTTATCGTTTAGTCTCTTTTTTAAATCTTAAACTATCTACACTTTTCATATTCTAGATTGCTTTACGAACTCAATAGTCATTAGTCATTAATACGATGTGGGTTGGTTTTTCTTGTTCTTAACAAGATCAAGAAACTTATTGCACAATAGTTTAAGAATCTGATTAATTATTTATAATCTTTCAAATATCACACGTAAAATAAGTTTTCATGAAAACTCAAAACCTAGTAACACTCTATTAATGGATGCCTGAGTATATCAGAAGTAATGAGAACGAGAAAGGTATGAAAAACGAATAGATATACAGACTCCCTTAAGCTGGTTTTATGTTTGTTGTTTAGTTTATCTTATTTTATGTTTTTTTAAGATTGTGTTTTCATGTTTTCTTTACGTTCAACATATTTCCTTAAGCATTGATATCAATAGAAGCTCAAGATTATATGACAAGGGTTACTTATTTGAGGTTTTGATAAAATTTGTACTTAATGAGGCAAAGAAGTTGTAAAAGAGTAGATAGTTGTTTAACTTGTTTTGATATCGAATGTTCATCACCATCACCGTTATCATCATCATGGTTATGACGATAATAGTAATAATCATTTTCATAATCATGATGATGGTAATGATGATGGGTGCAAGAAGAATGCACTAGATGGTATTCATGATCATGAAAACAAGAGTGTATATATTGAGGAAGATGTTGAAGATAATAAAGATGGTTTCACTTCTAAAGACTTAATAACAATCTTAAAAATTAAGTGAAGAATTTTCCGAAAGGGGAAAACAAAGGTGGAGGGGTAGGGATTGAGATTATAGGTAAAAATTTCTTTTTATTATTTATTTCTAAATTATTTGATATAACTGTTAGGGGTTAATTTTATTATTCGGAATCCCAGATCTTGAAAAAGTTCATTATCCTAAATGGTAACATTATTAACCAACTTTATTCTTTTAGCTTTGACTTGTCTTTGCAGTGACTCATACTGACTTAGTCGATCCTAAAGAACTAGTAATCAGTTGACGAAAATGTGTAGAATGAGAAATTTTTTGGTTAGCAATGAAGACCTAGTACTCCCTGGGATTCTCGGGTTTTTGTATTTTTTTCTTTTTCTTATATAGAGGCAAAGAGATCGATATAGAACATAACATACATCGACCATTTACCTATAACACTTAAGGATCGATATGATATTGCTCTCGTATTGTAATCTTTACAACAATCAATAAGAACAATAAGAGGCGGAGTGACAATTGGTCACCTCCCAATGTTTTATGCTGGAGATCTTTAAAGATCAGGGGCTTTCCTCATAATCACCTGGGTCATTTCTTTACTTTCATTACCATACTCGTTACACGAATCATTCAAGCACACTACCTCATATACAAATTTAATCACAAAGTTATTGTTAATTTTTGATCAAAACAATTTGGCTCCCACCATAGGGCTAGTGATGCCTTTCATTTTCAAGTTTTTGTTAAAGTTTGTAATCAATTACTACTTCTTGAAACTCTTTTAATAATCAATTCCCACTTTATGAGTATAGCCTTTGGCAACTAATCGTGTTTTATAATGTTCACGTTTCCATTCGGATCTAACTTGAATTAAAAAACCTACTTACATCCTACGACTTTACACCCTTGGGTAAATTAAACAGATCCTAAACATCAAACAGACCAATGATAACCTTACCATTCAGAATATTGACCAATATTAATGGCTTCATTCTAAGAGGTTGGATTATTACATTTTTCTAAATCCAAATTAGCTTCGTTCAGGTAGGTTATGAAATCATCAAAGTTGGTAGACCGTCTAGGTCTAGATAACCTCCTTAGTCGATTTTCAGGTTTGATCAAATCATTATTCATTTGCAGTTTCATGGGTTTGCTATTAGGTTTTATGTAATGAACCTCCTTTATCAGGTACATTAGGAGCAATATTAGGTTTTAAGTAAACATTAGGTAGTGTAGTGTTCTATACAAAAGATGTAGTTTGAGGTAAGATCAAATTTTCACTCTTCCTACCCACCTCTTGCATCTCTTGTAAATTATATGAAGACTTCTACTACTCCCATTGACCTTTGAGGTCTATAGGAACTCTGAATGACATATATGTGACATGGGAAGGGCAATGAAACATGTATCCCTTTGAACGTTCGAGCTATCTGATACAGAAACAACTAACCATCTTCATGTCAAGACTTTTTTGTTGGGGTGTATAAAATGTGACTATGGCTGAACAACCTCATACTTTCATACATCTTAGACTTAATTTTATTCTAGTCCATGACTCAAAAGGAGTTTCATGAACAGATTTAAAAAAAACCTATATAGTATATGAATTGTTGTCTTTAATGCCTCGGTCCACAAGAATTAAAAAGTGAATTGTTAGAGTATTCTATTAACCAATGACAAGAGAAAAGAAAAACGTTTATGGGTATGGGTCTGAGTGACAGGCATGAATATTTCGTGTAATCAGGTTGGTATCACCTAATAACATACCCGTCTCATGTTTACAAAATATTTTAAAACTAATCACATGATCCTGTATCCGAGTATCGGTCCAAATGTTGGGTTTTCAGTTTACTTGTTAGGTTTTGGGTTTATATCACAAACATTTTAATTGATAAACTGGCTTCAATATTTACTTATTTAGCATTTTAACTATTTCTTTTACTTTAGTTGTGAGGCCCAATATCAAGAGTTTAGCTTTGAAAAAAGGCCCATACTTGGGCTTACTAAGTAAAATGATTTACGAGTCAGAAATTAAAAGTTTATCTAGAAATATTAAATCATCATTTTACTAAAAGTTTATTTTTGTCATATTTATATACTAAAGAAACAATTTTGAATATTACTTAAATATGTCTTTTTATGGCCAACAATAGCTTCTATTAACACGTTATTACGATAGCATAGGTGATTTCTTCTTAATTAACACAAGAAACTTCTTGGAGTTTGTATGAAAGTTTAGTTAATTGATTAATTAATTATAATCTTCCAAAAACCACACGCAAAATAAGTTTCCATGAAAATTCAAAACCTTGTGGTTTAAGCAAGTTAACTAACTTATATATACACACACCATCATTGCATACTTGATTATATTGTCATAATCTAAATTCTAGAGGAATGAGAACGAAAAAGGTATGAAAAACGGATGGATTTACACAACTCCTTTACTTGTTTTGTGTTTGATTGCTTGTGTTTCGTTTATCTTGGTTTATGGTGTTTCTGGGTGGCGATTCCTTGTTTTCTTGACGTTCAACATTGCTTTAAGCATTGTTATCAATAGAAGCTTAAGATCGGGTGGTGAAGATGACTTATTTGAGGTTTTGAAAAGATGCTTTACATACGAGGAAATAGAAGTTGAAAACAAAGAAGATAGTTGTTCGAATATCAATGATGATCATCACGATCATCATCCTCATCATTATGATTATGATGACAATAAAATGTCTTATTATAACTATGATGATCATAATGACGATGATGGATGTAAGAATCCTGACGCCATTTATGATGATGAAAATAAGAGTATGGATATTGAGGAAGATGTTGAAGATAATGAAGATTGTTTGACATATCAAGTTGATGATGATCTCAAAAGAAGAAGCGAAGAGTTCATCGAAAGAGGAAAACAAAGATGGAGAGATGAGAAGGAGAGAGATCGAGATGAGATGAGAAAAAAATATAATTTTCTTTTCGTTGTCCTTTTTTAAAGAACTTGAGGCAACTTTTTATACAACACGTAAATAAAAAAGATATTCACTCGAAAAATATACAAACTCAAAATAGTCGTTGTTTGAAGAAATCCGAAGTCCAAGTTCTTTGTTTTTCTATTTCTTTTGTTTTACAAATTTGACATCTAAAATCGATCTCCTTGTTTTTGGTCGTGAGATTAGATGTTGACTATTCCATTTTTATTTCTTAAAAGTTATAAAATGGGTTAGTTTTTTTATGTATCCGAGAGAATTGAATCTTTATAGTTTTGTACACTGTAAAAAGTTTGTTAGTCTTTACTTAAGGTACTTGTTGCTACATAAGTATTTTCAAAAACATACTTCTGTATTACATTCTTTTGAGCCTTTAACACACCTCTAGCTTGTTCTCACCCTATAGCGTGCTATCCCATAGGTTAACGTAACACAATTGCGTCTATAATGATGCCATAAACTAAATTATATACAACGTCTGATACACACGCATGACGTCCATATGAATGTTGTTGTGGCAACAAAATATGGGTAGGCTCGGTGGATTGTGTTTTGCATTCAAAAGTAATGTCCATATATGAGATGCAATATGTCAATAGGGTCAACTGTGGCTAAAACCTTAAGGTGCACCTTCAGATGATCAAGTCAGTAATGTGTTAAAATCCATGTCCAAGTATAAAATGCATATGATATGTATATATTAAAAATAAAAGATTCAATATCAACATTTTATATAATATAGCATTTGTACTTGAAATTACTTGTATTCGTTATGACAAAGGATTGAGGACAGTTTGGCAACTTCTGAAAGATTAAGTGCTGAACCAATAAGAGGTCTGAACCATTAAGTGATGACCCATTAAGAGGTCTGAACCATTAAGAGCTAGTATATCGTTTAACTATTTAAATGCAAATGTCTGACCAATTCAGATAAGAGGTCTTAACCATTCAGCATTAGACCTCTTACTCATTCAGCACTAGTATAATATTTTACCGTTCAGAGGTTAATGTCTGAACCATTCAGACATTTGCTCGCGAAACAAATAGTCTGAACCATTCAAACATCTGAACCATTAAGAGGCTGATTAAGAGGCTGCCAAACAACCCCGAGACAGTTGAAAATAAAATCCTTATTTTTTTTCATTTCTTGAATGGAAAAATAAAATTAAATCCAAAATCTATATAAAAAAATGATAACTCTTAAACCACAAAGGTGAAAATCAACCACAATATAACATTACAAGTGATTAACTACCACCCAATAAATTTATGCACCCGTTAGAGTTCGTATTCAGCTTCCCTAAATTTCATCTAATGCAATTATTAATGGGCTTTGATATTAAAAAAAGTTTGTTTTCTACTAATAAATAGTTATGCATATCAATTTATTTATTTATATCTATACTAATATATAATAGAAAAACAATAGCTACATTTGTAATTTTACATCATTTTTAAGATGACAAATGAGGATTCGTAAGGTTTAATATGTAATGTCATAAGATTTAGGAAAAACTTCATAGAACTGTTCCAATCAGGTCATTCAAGTTTTAAACTGTTCAATCAAGTCATTTAACTTTAAGGTGATGTTCTAATCCTATACAATTAACCTGATTAGCAAGTAATTATTTGTTACCAAGTTTTATGAGTGTTCCACCATTGCCGCCCACCACCACCGTCGTCTCACCACCATCGCAGCCCACCACCACCGCCGTCCCACCACCATCGCCGCCCACCACCACCGTCGTCCCACAACCATCGCCGCCCACCACCACCGTCGTCCCACCACCATCGCTACCCACCACCACCGTCGTCCCACCGCCACCTTCATCCCCCACCACCGTCGTCCCACCGCCACCTTTGTCCCCCACCATCGCCGCCCACCATCATCGTCGTCGCCCCATCGTCTCCTCCCACCACCACCGTCGTCGCCCCCACCATCGGCGCCCACCACCACCGTCGTCGCCCCACCATTGTCGCCCACCACCACCGTCGTCCCGCCACTATTGCCACCCACCACCACCGTCGTCCCCCCACCATCGCCGCCCACCACCTCCTCTCACCTTTGACCCTCCCTTTTACCTACTATTCAGGTTAAATACACAAGATTGAAACATCTAAATAAAGTTTAGTGACCTGATTAGAATAAAAAAGTTTATGAATGACCTAATTAGGACAATTTTGAAACTTGATTACATTTTTATAAAGTTACCCTTAAGATTTATTCCTATTATATTTCTTTTAAGCTTTAAATATTTGTACTCCATAATTTTCTAATTAAATTTAGAGTTAATTACATAAATAGTCCTCGTTGTTTGGTAAAAATAACAATAAGGGAGAGTTAAATAAACACACAGTCCTAAAAATATTTAACACTCGTCACACCGCGTGAGTTTCACCCACTAGTATTACTATAAACTTGAAAACCAAACTTCAAACCTACTATGCGTTATGTACAACTATTATATGCATGTGTTTTAATTCCTTAAGTCACGTGTTTATTTCCTCCTCATAAAATCATTTAGTTTGCTCCACGTTTCTCCTACTTTCATTTACTTTCTTTAAATTTATTTTATTTTTATTTTTAAATTTTTAAATCTTTATAATCAAATTTTAATTTTTTTGTTTTTCTCTTAAAACCTTTTAAATATAATGCTCCTTTAGACTTAAATATATCTTTACAATATGCTTATTTCTATCTAAGGGTCGATTTTTATTTAAAACAAAGCCGGTAACAGTAAAGTACAAGTTCTTAAAAAGTTATAGATACTCTAAGCTACTTTTGTTTGCTAGAATTAACGCCTTTTAATTTTTTTTATAAATTATTTTCCTCTTTTAACTTTAAAAGTAATTTTTTTTCTTAAACTCAGAATTTATTTTAATAGTTTTCACCGTTTGTTTTTTTCATTCGAATGTGTCTATATTTACTAGAAGGGTGCCCGCATAATGCGGCGGGACGACATTTAACATGCGGCACGTGTTTCTAATATTTTCTTATTCTTGTAGTTATTTACAAAATTATATTTTGTTTTTTTCTAAGCTAAAATTTAAAACACCAAAAAAATGAATTCTGCATTACTTGTACATTTACGTATTAACTTATTGTACCTCATAAAATACAGATCGGTTTATAATTCAAATTTGTTAAAATTTTACGGTAGCGGTTAGTATAAAAGTTTAAAGATGTTTTTTTATTCACTATTACCTCATAATTAAAACTTCATTTAACAGAAAGAAAATAACTTCACTTAGTACTAATTAAAATTTGTTAAAATTTTACGTAAGTGTTAATATAAAGGTTTAAAGTTGTTTTTTTATTCACTATTACCTCATGATTTAAACTTCATTTAATAATTTGTTACTAAATCCCTAAAATAATGGATAGGGTTGAATAATTGGCTTAAATTCCTAAACTAATGCTAATTTAAAATATCAAATAGTTCAAATTTGTTAAACTTTTATGTAAGTGTTAGTAAGTGTAGGGTTATTATGTAACTAATTGTAAGGGGTAATCCGTACATAATGATATAATTATTATTTTACCCTTAAAATAGTTGTATCTTATGCATTGAGTAAAATATGTGTTCTTAATTTTAGGGTATCTTAAAATACACCTCCTAAATGCTTTACGTTAGTATAGATAAAGGTTGCCAATGTGAGTATTTTAGCGTTTTTTATATAAATTTTCAAATATTATCAGCCGCCTTGCCGCAACACGAGTTTGTGACGACATCGTTTCTTATATGAAGTTTCAAAATTAATAAGTAACATGCAGGTATCGTTTTTCTTACATTCAACGTACGGGCTCACACCAACATTTTAATTTAGTACTTTTTATGGTTTTCAGTTATTTCCGTAACACGGTGGGTTTAATACCAGTTGAACTACAAATTCCATATTGTTATAATGAGGTGATGTAATCACTAGCCCAGTTACATATGGGCCTTATATCAAGCTAATACTAATAGGCTTAAGAGCCGGATAATAGGCATTTGAAGTTTGGACTAAATTTGTTGTATGGGGTGAATTTGGATTGTATTTAAAAACAAAATAGTATATATGATTTTATGCTATTTATTATTATTCAACAAAAACATATAATACATTATCTAAGAATAAATGAATCGTGATCACGTATTCAGATTCATATATAATATTACTGAATATATGAAAATAAATTAAAAGAAACAAAAGTACATAAATAATCTAGTCATAGGACACCTGGTGATTTATTAGTGTAAATGAACTCTATGGTATTTTTGGTATTGCTATCTATAGTGTCACGTGTGAAATTCTTTGTGAATGTAAAACTCTATTAAATTCACGGTCTAACACAAATTATGATTGATTAATTCTCTAATCTTACATAATTTATGCCCAAATCTTAAATAAAATATATGTTTCTTGTAATTAGAAAATGCTATAATTTGCAAATAACTTATAACAATAAACTCACACACTCACTAAATCTCTTTCTAAATGTACACTATTTATCCATGACAGGACATTAAACTTAGATATGAATACTATTTTGTACGATTAGGCTCTACGTCCTTCCATTAATAATGATGCAACTACTATTTAATTTGTACTTTTGTGGTTTAAAAATGTATTAAATATATATGTCGCATCCTTTATCATGTACTTATTAGTGTATTTATAAGACCGCGTTGGATATGAGGGACAAAATTTATAATCAATATTGTTAGTTTTATTATCTATAAGAGCATTCATAGTGAAATCCATAAAAATATGTGAGTATGTTTGGTATATTATATGGAATGATTTTGAATGGTTGTAAGTGAAGGTGAGAGAAAATGTTAAATTTTTTAATATTTCTGAAAGTGGTTGTGAGTGGAGGAGAGAAAAAAAATAATGATAAAAGTATAAAAAATATTATTTAATTGAAAAGAAGAAAGAAAATATACTGATTTTTAATATAATTATATGAATAAAAATAAAGAATCCACTGTGAATGCTTTTAAATATAAGTAAATTAATATGCTATTTTAACTTGTATTTTAGGAGAATATGTAACCTCTTGTAACAATGATAACAATATATAACGGAGCATTGCCCGAGACTTTTTAAGAGAAAGAATTCTGCATTTTCTAATAGTTAACTCTAAGTTAATGGTGAAGTAAGAATAAATGTAAGATTTGCTTTTAATCTAATGAAAACTTCAATTGTGATGAACAAAAATATATATTCTAAGTAAAAGTTTTGTCATGCAATGAGAATCCATGGTGTGACATCATTGGCTTATATATATCTCATACACATTCCAAGCTTTATGGACATCATCTTGTTTTTTATGTCGGATTTGTTGAGTTCCGGTATGTTGTTGTGAGTGCATGAAGCATCTCTTTACAACTCTTTCACTTGTCACGTCATGTGTAGCTCTAGCTCCACTCGACAATTATGATTTTATGCCACAACTAGCCACCTTGGTTAGTCTATTTTCAAAGTCGACCACTCTATCACTACAACTTATCCTTTCGATGTCTGCCCATGATAGTTCTTTTGAGTTCCCTTGTACCATAAGCATCTCTTCAAAGCTTTATAAATGTGTTCTCTTTAAGCATATACAAAAGTGTGACTCGAACTTTAACTATAATACTAATGTAACGATAAGTTTCACAGGAAACTATGCGGCACTAGCTCTCACCCTTGCTAGATCATCCAAATCTTTAGGGTTTGAAAGATTAATAGAAGGTTTTGAAAAACACTTTAAAGATCCAAAAAATTCTTAAAATAAGATTTCATGACTCGTTCAGATTTTTTTATAAATTTATCATAATCATGACTTGTTTTATTCATAAGTAGATCATTAAGTTATTAACTACCCCTCTACAAAACATATACATGATATTTCAATCTAAATTGTTTACAAGGAATGTTCCATGTCATTCTAATATCTTTGTATTCTTTTTTTCCCACTTCCAAACATTCTTTTGCTTTTAGGCCAAGTCATAAAAAAAAACTTCACTTTTATAATACCAATATACATAACAGAAAAGACTAATAGTAGCTTCAAGCAATATAACAGAAAAGATGATTTGTATTTTTTTGGAAGGCAAAAGATGATTGGTATACCAACAAAATTATTTATACATCCCAAAGCTTGTTATAATATAGTATACCAAATGCTATTTAAATGGTACCTTGTGATATTATTCAATGATGTTGGTAATGTACAAATAACTCCCATCCGGTATACATGAGCCGATGTTTATGGTTATACTTTGTTTTGCACTACTTTTCCCGTAAGTGTCTAATCATGTATACTTATATTTACTGTTAAAACTAATAATTCTCTCAAATAAAGGTTATATCAAGTTATCAACTTTACTTTATATAATATTCCATCTTCCTAGAAAATACTTGTAGTAAAATTACGTATTTACCACTATGGTTGGTAGGTATTAGATTAACTTTATGGATTGAGTAATTATCACTCTACCATTCTTTATTTAATAAGATTATATAGGTGTTACGATAGGAAGTAAAATTGTAAGAAAAACTAATGTCGATGCGTTGTCAAAAATCCTACGTTAAAGAGGATGTAAATAATAAACTTAAGTTTAGACAATTTAAATCATAACTTATTAACTGAAAATAATTTAGATAATATAATCAACGAAACTTTGATTTTTTACATTAATTTAATCACAATGATGATTATGAACGTAATAAGAAATATATTTCTTTTTGTAAACGAAATCAACTTATAATCAATACTAAATGATGATTATACGAATGATATTGCTCTTCACAACAAATTTATTAAAAATTATTATCAGCATGTTATAGTTTAAATAGTTAAAATTTAATTTGATTAATAATATTAAACAAGAAAAGAAATCCCCCACCGTCACCAACCTTTCTTCTACGCCCATAAGATAGAACCTCCCACTTTGATGTTTTCATCTTATCGAACCTCTAACGACAATTAACACTCTTGGTTTTATGAAACCTAAAACCTTCCTCCGCCTTCTTCCTCGTCCACATGCATAACATCTTCCTCCTCTCTCTCCTTCCACGACTTACAAAAGAAACGTGAAAAAACACATCCGGGCATACGAAAAAAAAATGTCACACTGTCAGTCTTTTTTATCTTCTAATAATTTGGTTTTATAATATAATACTATTATCTCCACACCATGCCAATGGCTCAAATTAACAACCAAATCCGTACCAAACTTTAAAAAACCCATAGGACCATTGTCACAATTTTCTATTTTTTTTGAACGGCCAACGAATAATTTTTAAGTCCGGTCACCCGGGTAAACCCAATGGCGAAAGGCCACCCACGCCCGCGAACACAGACAACGCTGGTGACCCGGCTCGCCCACCATTCCAAGGGAAACCCACCACCTAAAGGTCCACTGTGGTAAAATCTTTGGCCCACTAGGAGCATATTGCACCTATTGAGATTCCAACCATGACCTTCACTTTGGAAAATCATAAGGTGTCTACTCCTAAACCAGTTAATCTAGAACTCAATGGCCAATTTTTTATTATTTTTTCATCATAATTCATAAACCATAGATTCAAAATAAAAAATGTGTCCCAAAACAAAAATAAACAACCCTTATTTGACTCACACTCCCCCTCCCCACTTTCCCCCATCTCTCAAAGAAACTTCCCCCCAACAACCCACCGGAGCCACCATGAACCACCGCCACTGCTTCAATCTCCGGCCACCGTACCTCCGCCGATAATAATGCCACCACCACCACCACCCCATATCAAAAAGCTTCAATCTTTCACTCACACCCATCATTCCTTTCATCATCTTCATTCAACTAGTTGTTCATCAAGAAATCTTGAAGCTTTTCCGGCGACAATGGCCACTACCCAACAATCACCACCACCACCGCCACCACCTCCGTCGTCGTCACCGCCACCGGCGGCGACGACGGAGTCAACGGCGGAGAAGACTGTAACGAAACGATACGAGGGGTTGATGATGGTCCGTACGAAGGCGATTAAGGGTAAAGGGGCATGGTATTGGTCTCATCTAGAGCCGATACTCGTTAACGATTCCGACACCGGCGTCCCCTCCGCCGTGAAGCTCCGGTGCTGCTTATGTGGCAGCGTCTTCTCCGCCTCGAATCCGTCGAGAACCGCCTCCGAGCATCTGAAACGAGGAACTTGCCCCAATTTCACCACCGATTCGAACGCACAGCCCATTTCAGCGATTTCCCCCACCGGAATGATGAGTTTACCGTCGCCGGCGTCGTCTTCCTCGCCGCAGAGCCACCGGAGACGGAGCTCCGGCCACCGGAGCAGAACCACCGCCCACTCCGTCGCCCCGATCGCCATGATCGAACCGCAAAGATTCTCAATTGAAGGCTCGTACCCGACCCGACCCGATTCCATACCCGCATTGCCAGCGCCGGCGACGGCGACGGCGACGGTGACAGCTCCGGCGAATATGAATGAGATGTACTCTCTGCAACATCATCAGTACCATCAGTTATCAGGTGGGAAAGATGATTTGAACGCTTTAGCGAAGTTGGAAGATAGTGTGAAGAGATTAAAATCCCCAAAAACATCATCTTGTTCAACGTTAACAAAGTCACAAATCGATCAATCACTCGAGTTATTATCCGATTGGGTGTATGAAAACTGTGGGTCTGTTGCGTTTTCGAGTTTGAATCACCCCAAATTCAAGGTTTTCTTGAATCAACTCGGGTTGCCGGCGATGACCCGCCGGGAACTCGCCGGAGAACGGTTGGATTTCAAGTATCAATCTGCAAAATCTGAATCAGAAGCTCGAATTCGTGACGCAATGTTCTTCCAATTGTCATCTGATGGGTGGAGATCAAGAAATTGTCATCATTCCGATGAAAAATTGGTGAATTTATCGGTGAATTTACCCAATGGAACCAGTGTTTTCCGGCGAGCTGTTGTTACTAATGGATATGTGTTCTCGAAGTTTGCAGAGGATGTGATAATGGAGACGATGATTGAGCTTTGTGGGAGTAATTTGCAGCAGTGTGTAGGGGTTGTATCAGATAGATTCAAGATGAAAGCTTTGAAGAACATTGAAGATCAGCATCAATGGATGATCAATCTTTCATGTCAGTTTCAAGGGGTTAGTAAATTGATCAAAGATTTCAGCAAAGAGCTTCCATTGTTCAACAATGTGATTGAAAACTGCTTCAAAGTAGCAAACTTTGTGAATACCACATCTCAGATCAGACATTCATTTCTCAAGTATCAGTTTCAAGAATCCGGGAGAGCGCGATTGCTGCGTGTGCCATTCGTTAACGAAATTGAATTCGAACCCGTGTTTAGTATGATTGAAGACATGTTAACTTCAGCAAGAGCATTACAGTTGGTGTTAGTTGATGACAGTTACCAACAACTGTCAATGGAGGATCAGTTTGCAAGGGAAGTTGAGGAAACATTGAGGAATCCTCAGTTTTGGAGGGAAATCGAGGCGGTTCATTCGTTGGTTAAGTTAGTTAAAGGCATGGCTCAGGAGATCGAGAAGGAAAGACCGCGTATCGGGCAATGTTTACCGCTTTGGGAGGAGGTTAGAGTGAAGGTTAAAGAGTGGTGTATGAAGTTTCAGATGAATGAGAGTGTTGTAGACAAGGTGTTTGATAAAAGGTTTAAGCGAAACTATCATCCGGCTTGGGCTGCAGCGTTTATACTCGATCCGTTTTATTTGATCAAGGATCGAAGCGGGAAGTATTTGCCCCCTTTCAAATGCTTGACACCCGAGCAAGAGAAGGATGTCGATAAGCTGATCACACGACTGGTGTCGAGAGAAGAAGCTCACATTGCGTTAATGGAGCTTATGAAATGGCGAACAGACGGGCTTGATCCTGTTTACGCCCAAGCGGTGCAGCTTAAACAACGAGACCCTATAACGGGGAAAATGAAAATCGCGAACCCACAGAGCAGTAGGTTGGTTTGGGAGACTTACTTGACTGAGTTCAACTCATTGAGGAAAGTTGCAGTGAGGTTGATCTTTCTGCACGCGACGTCGTGTGGGTTCAAATGCAACTGGTCGTTGTCGAAATGGGCGCAGTCGAGAAATGGTATCGAGAAGGCGCAGAAGTTGATCTTTATAGCAGCTAACTCGCGGCTCGAGAGGCGGAATTTGTGTACTGATGATGAGAAAGATGCAGAGTTCTTTGCAGTTTCTAATGGTGAAGATGATATGATGAATGAGGTTTTGTTTGATGCATCAAGTCCATAAAGATTGAATCTTTTTCATGGGTTTGATGATATTGTTCATAGTTTATGCAGGGTTTTTGTTGGGTATTTGTTTTGATCAATCTTTTAGATGATTTTAGTACCATTTCTTGAGGTTGAAATGGTAATTTTGCAAGAATTGACCTTGTTTGACCAGCTCAAGATTGTAGTTTATCATACTTAATGATCTTGAATCTTGATAATTAATGAACAGACTTCCCATATTACCCCTTTCTTCTTGATTTAAATTTCTGCATTCTTACTTTGATTAGAAAAAAAAGTGTAAAACCCTGAGCATTGATGCTATGGAAACTTGTATCTTATGCATCAAATGTTGTACTTTTCTTAACATACTAATTGATGGTTTTTGGCTTGCAGATTACAATTTGTAATTTTGGTAGGAGTAATCAGCCGGTGTTCACGGTTCAATTCGGTTGGTTTGACGAAAAACGTTAATTAAAGTTTTGAAAAATCAACAAACCAAACTAGCAAACTGGTCGGGTCAGGCGGGGCAGGTGGACCATCCAGTTTTACCGATTTAATTATTCTGATTTGACGGTTTGGTGATTTAAATTTTTTATGAAAATCATAGTTTGTATTGAAAATTTTAAAATGACAATGATGATGTATTATTATGATTCATTTGCGCGCTTATATGTTCTAAAAATGGAATATATGTATAGCAAAGGTTGAAGTGGCGGTTAACTTTATGCGGCTAGTTTCAAGTTTCAGACTGAATCTATTTATCAATTCGTCAAACTGTAAAAACCGAAAGTAGACTGTTTGGATCTCATTCTGGCTACACTGGACGACTCGCTTTTATTTCAAACAGTTTGATCGGTTTCAACGGTTTATAGCAAGTTATGAAGGTGAGATTTTGAGGAAAAAGAATCCAAAGATGGCAAAAGCAAGATTCTAGACTAGAATTCCTCTTCTAGTAGTGTTTGGAAATATCTACATGGGGTTAGTCAAAGAAACACAAACCTTGGAAGGACCAAAGTGCAAATTAATTTTCTTTTAGAAGTTAATTACTCAAGTTTGTTTGTTTACTGCCAGCCAATGAAAAGAAAGTGCAAGTCTTTTTCCAAATTTTGACTTTTTCTGTATACCAAGACAAAAAATAGGGACTAGAAGTGGAATATCATGAATCTTTTAGGGGCTAAAATGGTTTGGTAGAAACTATGTCATTATTTTACTACTATTTGCATCGGTTTATACTTAGACCATGTGTAATGGGGCGTTAAACCCATACATAACGCCACATAATGCACCCATCACCATTACGGTGGGACGTTATGTTTAAAAGAACATTATTATTATAACGCTACAAATTACCAAATCCATAATGATAAAGGGGCGTTATAGGGGCATCAATCATTACTTATGTTTTTAACAAAAAAATAATAGTGATTTGGCGCTGATGTGACTAGAAAATACCCCTTAATGGGCATGAACCATTACTCATGGTCTTACTATATGCATCTAAGTGACATGAATTTAATTCATATATTAATTCATTTTTTATATATATATATATATATATATATATATATATATATATATATATATATATATATATATATATATATATATATATATATATATATCTTAATATAAATTTATAGAAAAGAAGCCGTATAAATATACCAACCAACAAAATTTTAATATTTGACACGACTTCGTTTTTTATAAATTTTATATCGGAATGTAGATAAAAAAGAGCACATACTTAGGTTAAGTTTGTCTTTTATAATACATTTCATGTTAAAGGTTGTAAAACAAAATTATATATAGCTGAGTTCAAATAAATTGGTGCATTTAGTAAAAATCTTGATAGAAATACATGCACCCTCAAACCCTAAACCCTAATATTTCAGAACGTATGGATATTCTTTATCGTTGATAACGTTGAGTGTGAGAACTAATGAGTTTTATCAGGTTCAGGGTTTATGGCAAATATATATTATTTTGAATTTATTAAAAATTTAGGAAAAAATACAGTCGAAGAAACCGAAGCATTGGAAAACTGTCGGCCTAAAACAATGCTTATTTGAGATTTTACGTTATATCATAAAGTTAGAATTTGTTGTCGTTAAATTGTCTAAAAGAATAATAATAATCTTTTAATATTATATTTAATTTTAACTTTATATTTGATGAATATTTATTTATTTATTCACATGAATCATGAGATGCTCTTTATTCTGATGTTGATCTTTGGATACTTATTTATCGGGAACATCTTCCAAAGGGAAAAAAATTTATGAAAATGACATAAAATAGATTTATAATAGTGATTTTGTATTTATAAATAGCATCATGATGAAATGTTTGTGGGTAATTATCCCTTATATAGAAAAAAAAGATATCAAGTTAGCATACATTGCAAGTTAGATAGATTACTTTACCAATTTTAAAATTAATTATTTATATAACATAAATGTTCGATTTAAGAATACGTTGAACAAACCTTCTCTAAAACAAATCAAACTTCACATTTAGTTGTTCACTATATGAGTAATAGTACGCTTTTAACACAAACTAATTTTACCTAGATAGTCACAAGAAGTGCATAATACATTTGTGCGTAGTGTTTAATAGTTGTAACAAGAATTAGAAAAAAGATAGGGTTAGCGTTTACTAAACCTTTTTATTTATCACATTTAAAGCAAATAGTAAGTATACGGTTTTTATAGTTAGTTATGTATTGAATTAACCTCTCTAAGAATTACCACAAATATAAGTGTCTAAGTGAATTGATTTTGCTTCACTATATCTTAATATTATTACATCGAAATTTTTTTCTTAATATTAACTATATACACCGATTGTTAGCACAACCCTATAATTATTTATTACAATATATGAACCCATATATAATGATTTTATAAAAGTGAGAAAATGATTGCAAACCAATGTACATGCAACTATTCCAAAAGGCCAATTTCATCATCATAGTGAGTCATTACCAAAGGGATGGGTTTTATGTCACAAAACCACTTTATGATAAAAGCAAACTCCTTTCAATAATAATAATTAAAAACTTCTACACTATCTCAAATGTACGCATTTGCAATATTAAACTCTTTAAATACTTTCCACAAAACCTAATTTCAATATCTTGATATGATTCGACTCCATAATACTATATTCTTTAAAATCAAGGGCTCAAATAAATAGAGTTAAGCCTGTCTTCCGTCAAAGATTAAGTTCCAGTAGTTTAACCGAACAAATCTCATCTCGAGCTTCTTTAAACTCGACTTGATTTAAACCTTAAAGAGTCGAGCTCGTATAAATTATAGTTCGTTCAGCTTGATTATACTTTTGTCCAAATACTAAAAGAGACCTCTTTTATCTCAAATCAATCTATTAGTCAATAATATGTTATATAGTTGCAGAATATAATTTAACTCACTTGATATTTGATGTTATTTAAAATAAATTAGGTGAGTTATATGATAGTTTATTCTAGAAAAAGCTGAATAAAGAAATGAGATTAGATGTGTGACATAAAAATCACTTTTGGGTGAGTGAAATGAGTATAGAAGAAATAATGGAGGATGTAAAAGGCAATAGTACAAAACAACTAGGTACCTTTTTTTATAAATGAGGGGCCTGTTTAGTATTATTATTCACCTAATTAATTACCCATTTAGTGGAAAAATTCAAATTATTGTCGGCAAGTCCATTTTACAATTATTTTTTAAGATACTAACATCGACTTCTCAACTACTATTAGAAAGGAAAATGTATAAGATGGAAATAGTGTTTTAAAAACTAAAAAAAATAATTATGTATAAACCGTGAATAAAATGAGAACATTATGTTTTGATATGTTTAGATGCAAGCAATCCAGAATAAGCAACTCTAGAAAAAGTTCCGCTTTGATATTGGATTAGAACGAATACAGATCGTAACCAGAATATGTAATCCCGAACCACATACCCAAAATTAGGTTAGAAACACATATATCACACCCGTTCTCCCTAGCTTCGTTGTTGTGTTCTGATCACGCCCTCGCCTCTGCTGAGTTGACTGGGGATCACACCCCATCACCATGCCACAACACATAGTCTAACAAAACACCCAAACTACGAGTTTCAAAGTAAAAACGATTTCGGGTGTGGAAATTAAAGGGGAACATAATGTGTAGGACATGATTAAGTAAACTAATTTACTAGTTTAAGAATAAAGTATCATTTTCATTGAGAAAACAATAAATTACCATATTAATAAAGTGCTATTTAGAGAACATGTGTTTCTTCAGTTGTGACATTATATTAAATTTTAGCTCTCTTGAATAAAGGTAAAGCTGATATAATGATTCTTGCAAGGATGACAATTTTCCTTTTTATTACAAGAATCTACTTTTTCTATGCTATACTTGGTCCCATTATTATTGATTCTATTATGTGACTAAAAAATTTAACCGTTTGTATTTATTAATATTCTAAATTCATCATAGAATATCTAATTTATTTCGATAGATTTAGAAGAAGTTATACTAGTTTGGGTTTACTATAATTGTTATATTATAACCGAGAAATATGATTCGATTAAATTTGATCTGTATTTATCCTAATTTTACTTATATAAATAGTTAATCAACAATACATATTTATTTAAGAGATTTTATTATTTTATATGAATGAGGGCATTATAATAAGAGGAAACTTAAAAGAATGGTAAGTAAGTCTTAAAAATATTCCAATAAAATCACTCGTATTTTTATTTGTTTCAATCAGATCACTGCTATTTTTATTTCTTCAAATAAGACACTATAGTTTTAGGAGTGTTCCAATTAGGATACTCATAATTTTTTTTAATTTTTTAGATAATTCATAATTTTTCTAAATAATTCATTCTATGACAAATATTGTTAAGTTTTTAAATATTTTAAATGTTTTAAAAATATTTTACAATTTATGAATGATCTAATTAAAACAATATAAAAGCTTTATTAACTTGATTGGGACAAAATAATTTACGAGTGATCTGATTGAGACAAAAAATATTATAAGTGACCTAATTAAAAAAATCCTAAAAATTGATTACTATTTTAAAAAATTACTAACTTATAATAATTGTCCTCTTTTATCTCTCTATACCTATATTGGTCATTGGCTCTCTTATTCCATCGTTCTCTTATACGAATTTTTTTTTTAACTTCCTATCTATCTCTCGTGTCATGACTAGAAGACGTATTGTGCATAAATATAAAATATGTTTTATTTTTTTCTATTATCTCATTTCACCTAGCCCTGTTGTCTTGCCTCATTTCACCATCACAATGCCCTTGAACATATTATTTTCTTAGCAAAGTTTTCTTACTTTTTGTTTTTTATGAGTGTTTTTTTCCTTATTTTTTGAGATTGTATGTATTTCTTGCCTTAACACATTCATTGTTTTCACTTCATTCTAAAGATCTGATTTTAATTCTCTCGGATTCGGAAAAAGTATTATATTATTTTTATTAGTTATTGTTTACTTTAATAACTATATCATAAATAGAAGATATTATTTGATTAATTTTCTTGTGTAATCAATCTTAATGTATTCTTACATAAAGTTGATTAATTGCTTAATATTACAAAGTACCTTACAAAGTTTTCATTTTTCTATCTTATGTACGAGATATTTGGTATGCACAATTTTTCTAAGGAATTAGAAGTGGAATTTGAGTAATTTTAAAATTCATATTGTATTTGTTTGTATACTGATATATTTTATTGACAATGAATAGTGCAATCGTTGCATATTAGCTGAAACTAAAATTAATTCTTGATTGTAATAAGTCGCCAGTTACCTCTAAAATCCTTCTAAAAGCAGTAGTTAGAAGAGGTTACGAACAATTATGTCTATTATTGCTTCCTCCCTCTTTTCCTTCTCATGTCTTCTTTATTTATGAAGAGCTTATTAGCGGTTTTTGACTTCTACGAATCACCTCTCCACGTCACCCTCCTTCACCGTTACTTTTGATATAAGATATAAGCATGTTAGATGATTAGCTTTTTTGAGTTCATGTACGATACCTCAAGACGACGATCCGGTAGAAAGGAAGAATTGTCAGAACAAACCAAATGTAAGAAATTAAACGGGTTTTGATTGGAAGTGGTTCAAATCGTGTTACAGGTTAATCTTTGATCCACGATGGAGCCATTTGAGGTTTGATATATATTTGTTTGTATTTTCTTACGTTATACGAGTCTTCATTTTGGGTTTCATATGTTTCTTCATTTGTGGAACTACATTTCATAGGTGTTTAAGTTATGAATTTTAACATTTTACTTTCAAACACAGCAACGAGACAAACTTATAGTAAACTAGCCTAACACGGGTTAAAAAAATTAAACTAAATAAATTTAAATATAAATTATTAATTACTATTAATAAGTCTGTAATATATATACATGTGAAGATAGATTAAATAAATATGTATAGATGTAAATTATATGAAAAAATTAAATACATAAAAAAATAATATTGATGTTTACAAATCTCTAATAGTTTTTTTATACAAACCTTTAATCAGATTCAGTCAATAACTTCTCAAACTTAAGAAACCATCTTTTCAGAACATTCCCTTATATTATAGTGTCCTGTAATTAAAAATATAAAAGTTAAGGATATATAAAAGATATGTTTTATAAGATAAATATTTAAAAAAATAAGATAACAATTCAATTAATTAAACAATACTTCCTCATCAATCACAAGAAACTCAACAGAGTAAGTTTATAGCGGATTGTTATACATTGGTTGCATGCATAAACGAATCATGTGAACCTTGATTGTATAATCATGGCGTGATATGTCAAGATCATTTAAGAAAATTATTTTGATATTGATGATGTACTGTTGAGCAATATAATTTGACACTTTATCAATAACGTATAAATCAGTATACATAAGTAAAAAATGAATGAAGTGAATATTATGGGCGTAGGACAAAAAAATGTCAGCATTAAGGTTTATCATTAAAACTTGTTTCTGAGATCCAAGTGTACGTAATATTGTAATTAAATGCATACGAAAATGAATCGAAGATAATGATTGTGTGTATAATGGAGAAGTAAGAGGAGTTATTCATGCATAATACTTGATACTCTTTGATTATATGAGAAGTCATTTTGTAGAATTATCAAATGTCTTTGATAGTGGAAGAACAATAAACAAAAAAATTGTTGCAAATATATAATAAAATAATAGTATAATGGTATGTAATGCAGTCAAATATTATATGATATTGTTAAAATATAAAACATTTTCAAAATCTTAAAATTATAATCTAAAATATTAGATTGTGATGTAAGGGGTTTGGAATGATATTTGTCATGGTTAAGTGGTTAACTTAAATGTATTTAAATGTGTTTAAGTAGAAGAAATTACATGGAATAAGTTAACTACGATGATTTGGTGTTTTATAGGTAAAACACAATGATTTGATGTGGCTTGGAGAATGCACATGGATGATAAACGAAGATCATGATAGATGAGGTGATAGAGAACTCAATTACGAGAATATGGCCGCAAACGGGGACGGAAATGGAGTCCGAACGAAGAAATTATGAAGAAAATAAGAATCGGATAAAAGTTGTCCACCATGAATTACGGTGGAATGATTACTTACGGTTCAACAATGCAAAAACTGAGCAGAAAGCCCCGATCGTAACTTACGTTGAGTTTGACTCTTTAGCCAACAAAACACCACAAAATTCATCTCACACAAATCCCAATTGCACCAACCTTCCGAGCTTCAATTATTAGGAAGCACCCTAACAACGTAAGGCTCACCGTTGGAACCTTGATCAACAGATGGTTGAACTGAGCCATTGCAAGAGTATTTTTACTTAGTTTTTTGGGTTGAAACCGGGTAGGGGGAGAGCGGGTAGGAAACATATTTGGTACAAATTGAGTTTGTAGGTCTAGTTTCGGAACCAATTATTTTGTGCATCTCTAGGTTCAGAGGCAACACTCTCAGAATCAGGGTCCAAGAGGCAGATCCCTTGAATACGAGTTGACGCAATTTTGTGTGGTACATACTTAGGATACATTCATGGATGTCTTTATGGAAGGACAAACCTTGCCAAACAAAGACACCCATACTTGCATTGCGAGTGCTCTAACTATCCCATTCTCAAGATGTTTGAAATGACGATTTTACTTATGTTATTAACAATCAAAAGTTTTCGATCTTTGCTCGTAGCCAGATAGACTCTCTAGAGCGCGCTTGGCCGCGTCCACATGACCGCTTTTGAGATACACTCTTGAATGTATCATTGCAGTTATGTGCTACAAGTCTACAACCTCAATTTGTATTGGGCTATGAGCAAAAAAATGCTACATAATCTGTGCAAGATTAAACTAAGGTTTTGGGTCAAATTATGGACCTTGCATTCATGTCATCTATAAGTTGTAATGGAGCGTAAAATATTTGGGCCATATATTTTTATATTTCATTTATTTAAACAATCATCATAAACGTTATAATAAAATCGCTTCAAAACACATATATACTATCACATTTTTACAATTATCGGCAAGTTTATGTTTTTTATTCAACTTGGATTAAACGTGCTCTACTAAAAACCAAAATTTATCTGACAACTTTGTACACGATATTGTTGATCGATGTGACAATTGTTTTTTTATCTGATCTACTAAGGGTGTTCATCAAATCGGTTTTTGGGTTATTAAGCTATTCAAAACTTTGGATATTTTGATAGTGAATTTGAATTCAGGCTTCTATATTGATTTCAATGATATGTATGTGCTATTAACTTATTTAATCACACTTTTAAGTTCAAATTAATCTAAAGAAAGCAAGAAACATGAAATTATCATCAAACAAGAGGCAAAAGTGCCTCGAACCATTATTAAATATAGACCAATTATGTTCTACAACTTCCTACTTCCCCAAATTCATACACATTAGCACCAAATATCTTCCTTCGGGTTTACGCGATTAAGCTGAAGCCGCTGCGTTACAAACTGGCAAATCTTTCTCGAAATGTGGCGGGATGTTGAGAATAGGATTGCTCTCGTAGAAGTTAACGGGCTTCAGATCGAAACTCGATGATACAGTCGGCATGATCGGGTAATCCTCTTGGCATGGAACATGATGAAATCCCAATGTGTACCACATCACAATGTCCTTGTTTTCGATAGGTCGGTCCCTGAGAAGAAATACATAATTGTTTTCAAGGGTAGTACTTGTGTAATTGGAAATTAGGGGATGTAAAATGTAATTACATGAAACCATTGGGGAGAGTATTAAAAAGTGCTAAATGGGCCATGTTCGTCGGTTGACCGGTCGAACCAGACTCGAAACACGAATCAAGGTATCATGTCAGACATGTGAACTTAAACATGACAAGTATGATTATGAGTTGACGTGAATAAGACCTTTTAATAGTATTTTCGTTCTTATTTTTGGCATATTATTAACCTAAAATTACAAATTGACAACAAAGTATATAAAATAAGGTTCATTTACAAGCTAATGTCAATTTCTTTTCTAGTTTTTAAAATATGACATAAAATACCATCATATTTTAAAAAATTAAGCAAGTTAACCGGGTTAACCCATGAAACCTCGTATCGACTCGACCCAACATGTTTCACTAAGTCTGTTCGTCAGTTCGATAGGAACCCGTTTAGACTAGGTCTAAACTCATGAACTTTACGTAAAGTATGTCATGTTTGACGTCATGTCATAAATTCACGCACTTTAGGTGGTCAACTTTAGTCGGTTATGGTTATATAACTAAGTGTATATCGTTACAAATCGAGAGAAACACTTACCTTTCAGACCAAACCGCAAGAGTGTCATCCCCTTGACTTTGATAAGTAAACAATCCCCCGGCCCACTCCTCGCTTTTGTTATACGGGGTGACCCAAATCTGATTATTTGTGAAGGCGCCTCGTTTCTGTGGTGGATCATCATGATCCAACAAACTAGCAGCGGTCCCACCAGGGACCAACTTGTATCCCACAGGGTTACCCACGCGTGTTTTTTTAGACGGGTTAACAATATGATACTCAGACGGGTCATAAAGTTTTAGTTGTACTTGTGCATCTTTTTCTGTCTTAGCAACATTTCTAACCGCTTTCAAGTAACTTAACCTAGGAGACTCCCCTGGCGAGGTGGTTTCCCGCTTGAGGTTAACTTTGACAAAAGAGTTGTCGGTCCCGTCCACGTCCATGTCGAGGTAGAAGGTGATGTAGTGGTCGTGGATGACTCCGACGACGTTTTCCGACAAGAGTGTGCCGTAAAGATTTTCCTCTTGGTTAACTTGGTTCATGTTGTCATAAGGAGTGCCTTTCACCATCAAGATTCCACTAAGCCCAACCTATAATATGACAATTTTGAAACTTCAAATCAAGATTACATCACTGAAAGATATTTTTATAGTAAGTTAGCGACAGAATAGACTGTCACTATGAAATCAAGTTGAAGCTCTTTGATTTTTTATCAAATTGCATAAAAGACAATCGATTGAAATTATTTAATTTTCTAAAAGTATCTCAAACATATTAAAAAAAAAGATGTCATTTGGTTGTTGATATCTCTATGATAAGTGTAAAAGATTATTCGAAAAACATCATGATTTAAATCCTAACATAAAATAGATTATGAATTAATGTAATTTATAAGTAAATGTGAATAAATATATTAATTGTCGTTTAAAAGATTGTTTTGAAAATGACAAATAGGGTGTCAATTGGTATACAATAATAGGTCTATAACTCTATATGACTGAGGAATCTAAAATAATTTTAATATAAACACTAGATTATTTCACACAATAGTGCATTAGTGTACATTAGTATATAAAATATTGGTTCTTTAAAACGGTTATTTCGCGTGTATTTATTATTTTCTTTCTCTAAGATGAAAAATTATATAAGGTCGTATGAAAAATCGATATGAAGTTAAACCGTTATCACAAAAACAAAAACCCGTTGGAGTTGATGTAGAGATTATGACAAGGTAAAACAACTATTTAAAATAAAAAATATCATTAAAATTTTAACCTTTAAAATTTTAAAACTGAAGAAGAGTTAACCACCTACCTAATCTACACACTAACAAAAATTATAGTTACTAATTTTTAACCATTAACCTGCCATTTGAAAAAAATATAAAAAATTTCATCACAATTAACGTAAAAATAATTTTAATATAAAAAATATAAAAATAATATATAAAAAATTTATTCCACACACGACTGCACAACCGTAGATAATGGATCTTCTTAAACTAATAAAAGACAAAAAGACAAAACTAAAATATTGTTATTTGTGATATAAAAAGTGTTATTATTATAAACAATATACAATCTAACCTTAACTCGTATTAATCCATCGGTTTGAAACTCCCAATCAACAATATAATCATAATTAGCGACGGAAGCTGCCATCCTTACAACAAGCGTCACCTTTGGTCTCACTTCTCGTATCTGCAAATTTTCGTCACAAAAACTCTGTCACTATCATATATAAATATTAAATTTCAAAAAACACCCAAAAATCAACATCCAGACGTTGACGTTTTCGATACCCACCACCAGAATATCAATCCAAGATTCCACCAAAATACAAAGAATCATCACTCAACACGTAACAAATTTTATCATGCGCGACAGTGACGGAACCAGAATTTACGTTTTTTTTTCTACCGACTACAATAAAAAAGTTTAACTTATGTTTTTTTTTCATAAAAAGTTGAATTTTATAAAAAAAAATTGTCGATAGACCCTCTTGACCTCCCTTGGTTCTGCCGTGATATGAGACGGTATTTTACCTCCATTCCCGTGATAGGACTCTCAGAGTGTCGCCACCCTATGTCGCCCGCATAACTCTCGTAAACACAAACCATATTCGACCGAATATAGGGTTTACCATCACCAGCCGCAAACACACCGTCCATATAATACGCATTCCGCGGGCAATCATTAAGTGGGTCAAGCGGCATCGCCTGAAGCCCGAACCCGTACTCACCCGCATCCATATACGTCTTAAAGTACCACGCGTCCGTAGGGTCCATATACGGAACAAAAAGCTCCGAAGTAAACCCTTTATACATCACATTCCTCATCTCCCCACTATCGGGATCCTTAACCCTGACCCGAGAAATCACCACCCCCGCTCTCGGGTCAGGTTTAAGGTGAAATTCCCAATTCGCCCATTTCACCATATGCCCATCCTCCACAACAAAACTCGGACCCTTGGGTTGCTCGATGGATATCGGGTTAACCAAATTATTACTTCTAGCGTTTAGTACCGAGTACCGATAGTCCGTCCCCTCGGCCTTCGGTATCGGGATATGTTTCCCGTTATCGACTATTTCGACCACGCGCTTCGTGTCCATATCGAGCAAAACCGTGAGTCCCTCGATGGGCCGCATGTAAAAGTTCGCGGTACCCGCGGTAGTGTAACACTGCACCTTAATCAACCTTCGGTGCTCCTCTTTCACCCCGAACCACCCGAGTGAAATGGGTAGACACGCGAGATCCTTTAGGTCAACGCCACGTGTCATGATCGTACGGTTGAACTCAGGGTCATCAAGTGGAGCCCACGTCGCTGACGTCATGTCTTCGATGGTCATGGTGGGGTAGCCGGAGTGGTGGCCGACGTCTACCGGAGTGACGTCACCGGTGGTGATGTCGACGGTGAGGACGTGGGTGTGGCCGTTGACACGTGCGATGACCTCCGCCGTGCGCGGCGGAAGGGGGTCGCCGGAGGACCAGTTGAGGACGGTGGATTTGGGTGGTTCTTGGAGGACGACGGAGTGGAGGGCGAAGGTGGTGGGGGGGTGGAAGAGGGGGTGGGAGAGGAGGGTGTGGCGGAGGGTGGTGAGTTCGGTGAGGGTAAGGGGGTCGAGGGGGTGGTGGGGGACGGTGGTGGTGTGGTGGTTGGTGGTGGTGGTGTGTGGTGGTGTGATGGTGGTGGTGCGGTGGTGGGTGGTGGTGGTGAGGGGGTGGGTGTAGGGGATGGTGGTGAGGGTGAGGATGAGGAGGAGGGTGGTGATGAAGGTGAGAAAGAGGAATCTTGTTAAGGTTTTTGCATCCATGGTGGCGGCAGCGGCGGCGGTGGTGGTGGTGATGATGATGGTGGTGGTGGTGATGTTGGTGGTGGTTGATGGAGTTAGATATAGTGGAGGGGATGAAGAATGTAGACAAATACAATGGATACAAGATGTTTGCAAAGTTATCTATCAACACATAAATGGAAGATAAATCATATGATTCGTAACGAAATGATATCTGGTGTGTATATTGATTTTTTTCTTTGTAAATGTGGACAGATATTTTGTTATTTGTTATTTACTTAAAACTACTTCGATCATTTAAATATATCATGTATATATCATTTGAACATTACAAAGATCATAGATTACCATAAAGGAAGAAGGTGTCCGTTACGACTGCCGAAGAGCAACTAGTGGCTTTCTTCCCTTTCTTTCGGGTTAAAAATTATAGAAGCGTAGAATAAGTAGTGGGTTCAAACTTTAATAGCGGGTTGATGAACTCTGAGATGAAGCTGCATGTGAACCCAACCCTATGGTTGAGCGTTAAATTATGTAACATACAACAGTGTAGATTTAATAGTAGGTTTAATGAGTGTGTGTATTTACCATTTAAGAGAGAGATAAACTTAGTATATCGATTTAGTAGTAATATAACTAAAATGATATGTTCATTCTATTACAGTCCAGTTCAGATTTTTTAAACGGTTTATGCTTCTTTTGTTTATAAGATTAGTGTTTACTCTTTAATTTAAAAAAAAGTTGCTTTTAATCCGTGGTTCCTATATCAACTCTTTATGCATGAATGATTATTGACCACTACTCTCAAAGGCTCAAAGTCAACAATCACAATGCTCAATTTATCTACATATGACTTTTTTGTAACTTTAAGGCCTTAAAGAAGTGGAGGCATAAAACCTTTTAAGTTATTTGACTTTCTCTTAAGCCGTCTCTTCTGTAATACAATAGGCATTCAATGCTTGCAATAATCTACCAAATGTTTTTTTAACGTTGTAAGAATAAGACCATAGGTTAATTTCTAAAGTATATTATTTTGAGGAAAGAATTCTTGTTTTCCATCCTTGTTATAATTTAGCTTAAAAACACACAAGTATCTATAGATTTTGTTCACTTTCTATAAACATCTCATGCCCTTTTCTTTGTTTCTCTGTTTAATCATAGAGTTAAAAGTTGTAACGTTTCCACTAAGGTTAGGGTTTGAGTCTCGCTGATGTAATTAATTGTTGTGTACAATTTAGAATATACATGTTAAAAAGGATCTGTGATTTGCAATTATAGAAAAAAAATCTTTAACCAATTAATAAAATTTAGAGTAGAGTAAATTACACGGACAATCCCTGGGGTATGTATGTATTGCAACTTTAGTCTCTATTTTAAATAAATTACAGATGCGGGCCTGAACTATGCCAAGAGTGCACGATGACAGTCCCTAACACTAACAAAACTTAACTTGATCAGTTAAGTCTATGTAAAAATACCTAAATACCCTTACTTTTAAAATAAAATTACTCCAAATAACCTACACCATCATCTTCTTCATCTTTTAACCTACCCACCACACCTTTTCATCATCTTCTTCATCTTCATCACTCACCCTACACCACCACCAACCACCACCATCCTCCAACTCCACCAACCTCCACCACCTCCTCCACCATAAAACCGTCGACCCTCCACACCTTAATCATCACCATGGTTGTCTCCACCCTACCATTAACACACCACCAAAGCAACCTGCACCCTTAACCCACCACCTCCCACCCACCTCACCACCATTGTAGCAGCGGCCACCGCGTGTCACCATCTTCCCAAATCCCAAAATAAAACATCCTCCATTGCCATTGATGTATAATCAATGAACCACCCGTGTTTACCAATGTGCACGATGGTGACCTATTCGAATCAGATCTATGAATCAATGGTGTCTGGTATCACGTTTACCTTGCGGTGTAACCAAAAGGGCGGGGTGGGTTGTCGTTTAAGGTGGTGGTGGCGGGCTGGTGGTTGGATGTGGTGGTGGGTTAGGGTTAGTGATGAAGATGAAGAAGATCATGGAGGGGAATGGTGGGTTAAGATTGCAGGCAGTGACGGTGGTGGTGGGTTGAGGATAGAGGCGGCGGAGGTGGTGGGTTGAGGGTAGAGGCGGCAGTGGTGGTGGGTTGAGGGTAGAGGCGGTGGTGGGTGTTGAATGTGGAGAAGAAGATAAAAAGGGGTATTTTGGTCTTTTTAAAAAACTAACAGAAAAACTTAACCTTTGTTAGTGTTAGGGACTGTCATCGTGCACTCTTGGCATAGTTCAGGCCCACATCTGTAATTTATTGAAAGTAGGGACTAAAGTTGCAATACGTGCATACCCAACGGACCGTCCGTGTAATTTACTCTTTAGAGTAATATTACACGGATTGTCACTGAGTTTTGCTCAAATTTCACCTTTCGTTCCTGGTATTAAAAAATAACAGGTTTAGTCCTAAGCTTTGGAAAAATAATAACACGTTTCCTCCCTAGATCAAACGACCATTAATTTATTACGTTAAGTAGTTGTAAAATGACCATTTAAATGACCATTTTACCCTTCTTCTTCCCCATTCTACACAATCTTAACCACCACCATATCCAAAAGGGTGTTTTACTATCTCAACCCCCAACATCATCCCCCAATTAAAGCTTTCTCTCTCTAAAACCCTCTCTCTCCCTTCCCCCCTTTCGTTGCCTGTCTCTCCACCACCGCAGACGGCGGCGTCCACATCTTCTGCAACGAATCCGCTGTCGAATTCGTTCACGCTGCCGCGATCCAATTCAAAATTGATGAGATTTAGCACCCGAATCACGATGTTCACCCCTATTTTAGTGTGTTCTTTGTGTTTGATAAGACTGTGAGCTTCGCTGGACACCACCAGCCCATCGACGCCGTGCAGATGACATAGGTCGGTGGTGGGGTTTTCATTGGGTGTACCGTTAATCATGTAGTGGTTGATGGGACGTCGTTTTGAAGATGAGGAGTGGTGTGGTGGTGGTGGTTGAGATTGGGTTAAATGAGAAAAAAGAAGGGTAAAATGATAATTTTACAGCTACTTAACGGTTGTTTGAAACAGGGACGAAACGTGTTATTTTTTTTCCAAACCATAGTATTAAATCTGTAATATTTCAATCCCAGAGAAAAAGTGTGACATTTGAGCAAACTCAGTGACGATCCATGTGATTTACTTTAATATTTATTTTTATTCTTTTTCTTTTAGTTGCACTCCTAAATTATATCTATATGAATGGACAACATCCATGAATAGTAATTTTTTGGTTTTTACAATTGATCCTCAAAGCCTTAAGTGTTTTGGTTTGGGTTAGTAAAAACTAATTAATCTAATACATTAAAAACAATGACAAAATAACACAATATCTCATTGTGTCTTTTGATCGTAATTGTGTTATCTTGAAATATATGAGTTTTGAAAAATACACTATTAGAATAAATTATCATGTATTTCTAATGGTAAAACACAATCAATAATAACAATTTTATATAATCTATTTAAAAACAATAACAAAAGTAACACATTGTGTTAAATTCAAAACTATGAGTTTTGAAAACTAGATTAGTAAAAGTATATCATTGTGTCTTCTAATTACAAAACACAATGATAGATAACAAGTTTATAATCTATAAAAATAATGACAAAAATAACACAAAATGTGATAAACATAAATCACAATGATTAATCGCATATCAAATGATGTAAAATATATGACACAATGAACTAATATTTGACACAATAAACGTATAAGACACAATGAACTGATGTATTTAACGTAATGACCAAAATGTCATTATCTTAAAACCAATAGAAGGACACTTGTCAAACCCACAATCATTCTTAGACTTTTTAAATTAAACATCATTTTTAGTATAACCCTACCATAATAAATATTGTGTTAGCTTTTCTAAAATGGTTTCAAGATTGATTATTTTATTTATTTTAGAGTTAAGCATTATCGAAGTTTGCATTTGTCATTACAATATTAGTGTTGAAGATGACTTAAATCTTAACATGTTTTGTGCTTGAATTTTTTGCTTAGTGATTATACATTAGATCCACAGTCAAACTGTGGCATCGATTATGAAGATATTGTATTGTTTCAGATCTCACAATTATAAGTGCTCATTGTTAGGCCATGGGATCAACTATGGTTCGGCTTTAAGACCAATAATATTCTCTAGTTTTACACATTTTTAGAACAACCATTACATTAGTTCCAAGGTCGACAAATTCATCGACCTAAGAGCTTCTGTCTATTTTCTCGTCGAGTCATTTTGAGTTCTTTCTTTGATTTAGGTTTTAAAGGATTGTTGAATATTTGTGCATTTGTGTTTAGCATTTGACACACATGTTAACTATTTTTGTCATCACCAAACTTTTAAATTGTTTTTAAGCATGAATGCCCAAATAACCTAGTTTTAGCAAAGTATGTTTATGTTATTAGGTGTTGATCAAAAGTAATAAGAATACACCAATAAAGAACTCAAAAACACTAAAAAACATATCTTGTCAGCTATCATATAACAAAAACATACATCTTTCAAAAACTTTTCTAATAATAAAACCCAAAACACTTAAAAAATTGTCATGTTACCACCACTTGTTACATTTTTAGATTAATTTTATAAATACATATAGAGAGAGCATTGATTTTTATTTTTTTTAATTATCACCCAGCCCCATCCACCTAGCAATTCTACCACATCTCCTTTTTTTAGTTCATCCACAAAAATTTTAACCTAAAAATTAATCACTCCAATAGGCGAAAGCAAAAGAACAATCACATGTATAAGAAAAAACCCTAAAAACATGCTATTGGAGATGGTCTAAGTGAATCGTGACAAGATGGAGGCCTGAATGACACCAAGTATAGCCAATATGAGTACATAGAGTAGTGGCGGTGTCAGTGACAACTAGTATGCGGTGTGAATATGTGATTGTATTTATTTGGACCAGTCTTAACTTAGCAAATTTAATAAGAAAGACTTCTTTTTATCATTTTTTATGATTTAGATGATCCAAATTGTCCCGTATGACTATATAATTTGAGTGGCGTTAATAAAACTATATGTCAATTTCTTTTTACCTAAATCAACACCCATGTCATAATTGCCATTCATTATATGGTACTAGAAAACACAAGTTAACAATATATGGAACAATCGTATATTATAGTGTCAGTTTGTGGTATATGCGTCAAATGTTACATATTTTCTTTTTTTACCGACATTATAAAAATAGAAAATTCTTAAAATGTTCTTTTTTGTTTAAATTTCCTCAAAATGTTCCTTTTAAAATCACTCTTTAAAATGCCTTTACAAGAAAAGGCACCCGAACCTACTATAGAAACGTCCGAACCTATTATAGATACAACCGTACTATAGAGACGACTGATCGTACTAAAGAGGCGTCCGACCATGTAAAAAATAAAAAATAAAAAAAATTTAAAAAAAATAACATTAGAGGCGGATGTGACTATTATACAATGTCAGATAGGCGCCAACGTTTAATCTAGTGAGGGCCAGGGGTCCACTGCCCCTCTCTAAGATGCGACTATTATACAATGTCATCTTACAATGTCAGATGTGACTATTATACAATGTCATCTTAAAATATCTATAAAATGTTATCTTAAAAAAGTTGGGTTTAGGGTTTAAGATTTTTGGTTTAGGGTCATCTTAATAGTCCCAACTTTTTTAAGATGACATTTTATAGATTTTTTATGAGAAAAATGAAATTTTAGGAATTCTTCCTCGTAGAAGCATAGGCAAAACTTAGTGAGGGCCAGAGGTCCACCGCCCCTCTCTTTTTTCGTCAATAGTGTTAATTTTCGATCTGATAGTTTAATATATATATGTATATATATAATTCACCCCCTCTAAGAAAATTAACTTTTATCCTCGCATCCCCTATTGTTCGGTTCAAATTCCGTCACTGCGTAGAAGTGGATAAAGTTGAATAACAAAATTAATAAACTAAACCTGTAAAAATGGTATATTTTAGGGATGATATTTGTTACTTGGGTTTCAAACAAAAAACGGAAAAAGAGGACACGTGAGTGAGAAAAGAATCATGCGGAACAACGTTAGCCTCTGACCAAAAAGCTGATCAAGTGTGGGCCCACAACCTGAATCTTGAATTTAGCGAACCCATTGTCACTGTTCTGTAAACCGAAAGGAAAACCGGTCTTGGAGTTTAATTCTGAACCGGACCAAGAACCGGTTCAATAACCAGTCGAACCGCTTAAGATCGAACCAAGCCTCAACATGAAACTCGAGGTTGAATAGAGTGTGTGACAGTGCGAGTCCTCAAGAGGATATCTTGATAGTTAAGTGGTGGGTCTCATATAATCCATTACCAATTGTATACTGTGACTCTTATTGACATCGCCAACCATAATAAGAAATCAACAATCAATTAACAAATACCGTCTAAGATAGTGAAAGATAGTTAGACTCGGATGGCGCCTATACCTGTTTATCAAGCGGGGTAGTTCCCAAATTTCTCAAGGTGGATGGTATATAGGTGATGACGAACGACCTTTGCATGTAACAACCGTTAGCCTTGGCGTAGGGAGGAAACTCGAGTGTTTTTCTATGACCTGGCTCCAGCGTGAGAGTAAGTATTGGGATTGGATAACATGTATGGGTGTATTGAGAAATTGGGCATTACCCACAATGGCAAACATTTCCCTTCTTATGCCTTTTAGCAAATGATGTCGTTGCTCCATGTGTCATGTGATCCTTCATATCTTGTCGGTATTGTATAGAGTTTGTTACGTCAATTAGTTTTATGGGTCTTACCATTATAACAGCCTAGATACCGTGACCGCTCTAGGACTGTCAATTTTCGGACCTATGTGTCGGTCCGGTTTATGTCAATTTCCGGACCTATGTCTTGGACTTGTGGTGTACTTGGCATAACAAATATTGAGATTGATTTTAAAAAATATAAAACGAGTGAACTATTTAACTTAGAACCACCATCTTCAACTTAACATAGGGAGTGATCTTATAGAAGAAAACAATCAAACAATTTCTTTGAGCACCATCTTTTTTTAAAAAGAAATGTATTGGATCATATGCTAGACATAAGCCTACAAGTCACACCAGAAAATTGTGCCATCAAAGTGTCTCTTTCGCCATCACACAAGAAATCAATTGTTAGCAATGATTAAATCTAAGCCATTGTTTTGAAAACCAGACCTGACCGGCAGGTCGGACCGGAAATTGAACCCCAATCCAGTCCGGTTTGGTGTTTAAAATCGGTTTGGCGTTAAAACGGTGGTTGGACCTGTTGAACTGGCGGTCGGACTGGGAACTGGATCAGTCAACCCGGGGGTCGAACCGGTTGAACTGGTTTTTTTTATATAACTGTAAATTTTCAGTATTTTTTTACGTACATTCATTAATATAGTTATAATTTTATCCGAGTTATCATAAACGGTCCGACCGGTCGAACCGTTCCTACCAGCGGACCAGTAAAACGTCCAGTTCACTGTTCAATTCGGTTCTAAAAAAAGGCTAATTTTAGCTTCTTGTTCAAATGTGTGGAGTGTTTTAATAGGAGCAAACTTTCTATCTTCTAAAATAGATGAAAAGTTTACCCAAATTCTACACTTTTAATAATGTATCAATGGCTTTTGTTGTGTGTAAATTTTACTATGTATGTTTGTTTGTTAATTCAAGAGAGCGACATCTGAATGATGATAACAAGATACATTATTTTGACAAGTAGAAGCGGATCAATAAGAGCTAGCAGCAAAACACACGGGTAGATCCTTTTCAAAGGTAGGTTTTGCATTCAGAATCGGATTTCGATCAAAGAAATTTACGGGTTTCAATTCAAAACTTGATGAAACCGTCGGCATTACCGGGAAATCCTCTTGGCATGGTATGTGATGAAAACCCAATGTGTACCATAACACTATGTCCTTGTTCTCAATCTCACGATTCCTGTAACAATAAAAAGAGAAATCAAGTTTACTAAAGAGACCAATGAATTCTAGAGGGAGGAGATAAAGAGAATAATTAGAAATAATAATAAATTATCAACCGTTTTAATCGAGAATCGTTAATGCAACTTATTTAGTTTTTAGCTAATGTCTTAAACTACATGTTTTACATCTAGTCCGGTTTTTAAAACACTGATCATATGTTAAAAAAATATTATTCTATTTATTTTAAGAAATCATAAATAAAAGAGAAAATAATCTATCTTGTTTAAATGAGGACCAAAAGGTACTCAAAATTTTCCACTAACAAAATTGGTTAAAAATTGAATGTTGTTTATAATAAACAGAGCATTCACAATAAGTTTTTTATATTTATATAAGTGTGTTTTTTGTATTTTTATAGAATGACTGTAAGTGGTTATGCGTAGAGCAAATAGAAAATGTTACTGTTAATTTGAATATTTGAAGAATACTGTTCAACCTTTATAAAATTCTTTAAGATTTCTAGTATTGGTTGTGATTGAAAGAGAGAGAAAATATAAGAATAAATGTACAAATATATTATTTAATTGAAAATAAGAAAGAAAAGATAAAGATTTTTGATATAATTATAATAATAAGGATATGAAACCTGAACGCTCTTATTACTTATTAGTCATCGCGTGTTTTAAACCCATTTTAGCGGTTTGACCCGTGTTAAGATTTATATTAACAATTTTAAACATATGGGCCTGTCATCAACGGGCCCAACCCAACTTACCTAGCAGACCATACAGCAAGTGTATCATCTCCTTTGCTTTGAGATACCAAAAGACCACCGGCCCATTCTTCACTTTTGTTATGTGGAGTCACCCAAATCTGTAAAAAAGCCCATTTTACTTGTACGACGCGTTTAATACAGAACCAATCGTAACAAAATATTATACGCACTTATACCTAGTGCTGATTTAGATGTAGTATGAGAGAGAAAGTGAACGCTTAATCTGTACATAAACATTTTGTGTATCATATTTAAAACAATATTTACAAGTATTTTATATAGTTCTTGCAGCTCTATATTTAAATTGGTTATGTAATGAAGCTTTCAAATGAAACTATAGTATAATACCTGATTATTCGTAAAAGCGGCCCGAATTTGTGGTGGATCATCGCGATCAAGCAAGCTAGCCGCATTCCCACCAGGCACGATCTTGTACCCCGTCGGATTACCCAATCTTGACCTACGGGCTGGATTAAAGACATGGAATTCAGACGGGTCATATAACTTAAACTTGATCTTGGCATCGTCTTCCGTCTTTGCCACTTTTCTTTTCGCTTTTAAGTAACTTTTTCTAGGAGATTGACCGGGTAGCGTCTCTTCTTTGACCAAATTGACCTCAGCAAATGAATTGTTCGGGCCATCGATGTCCATGTCAAGGTGAAACGAGACGTAGTGGTCATGAACAACACCGATCACGTTTTCTGATACTAATGTCCCTGTCATGTCCTCAGTGTTGGAGATATTATATAAATTTTCGTATGGAGTCGCTTTCACCATTAGCATACCTGATAGACCTACCTGTCGATTAATCAAGAATCCGCCGCGTATAATTTAATTTTTTTACCTTTAAAAGGTGATTAAAAACATAGTTTAAATTATAAAACGAAGTAAAAGTACAAAATACCTTAATACGGATTAAACCATCAGTTTGAAATTCCCAATCAAAAATATAATCATAGTTTCCAACGGATGCTGCCATTCGAGCTACGAGTGTCACCTTTGGCCTTGATTCTCTTATCTAATTTTTTTAAACAAAAAGTGTTTATAACATAAATAATAATATTTACTATAATAACATTAATAAAAAAGATTTTCCAATAACAAATGCACGTCTTAAATCATGATTATTTAACAGCACTACAATTAGAGTTGTAAACAAACTGAACGAACAAGACCAAGAGCGTGTTCATATTCCTTCTTTAAGAAAATGAAGCTGCTCATGAAACGTTTACAAAACACTTACCGAATGAGATTTTTTGTTCGTTTATCGGTCATTAAGGAAATGAATTGTTCATTAACTGTTCACGAACACTTATCGAACATAAAGTAACACAAATAAAGACAAACGAACACAAACAAATGTTCATGTACATAAATGAATATAAACGAAAGTTTGAACATAAATTTAACACAATTATCCAAACATTCTTGATATAATTATCATAAATATAATTAACACAAAAATTTAAAAAAGTTTGTCAGGCTTTAATATAAACTGAAGTTAAAAATGGTTAATAGGAATATATTAGAAAATACATATAGTATAATTAGGGTTTGGTATTTTTAAAAATTAAAGCTAGTAAAATAAATAAAATAAAATATAAAAACTTTAAATGAACAAATACAAACGAACACATTATCAAACGTTCACGAACATAAATAAACGAACACGATCTCTATTCATGTTGTTCGTTTAACTTAATAAATGAAATTTCTTGTTTGGATTCGTTTATTTATTAAACGAACAAAAATAAACGAATTTCTTCGAACTACCATTAATTTTTTTATTTTATAATATGATTATAAAATGTTTGTCTGTTCTAACCTAAATAATAATATTGTGGCCCCACATAAGCTTTACCAGAATATTAATTTGTGTACTTATGTCATATCCGGTTAAAAACGTACAACAAAAAGCCCAATAATTTTTTCATAGAATAATTGTCTTTTTATAGATTAACATAAGAGTATTCCTATATTTTCCAATATTTTTATGATCTCAACAACTATAGAACTGACAATTGTACAGGTTTACTAGTTGAACGCGAGAGACGTTTAAAGAATCAGAAGTCGTAATAAATAATTACATAATTAAAGCTATAACAAAATAATATTGTATTTAACTTGAACATAATTTATAAATCATGAAAACTTAGAATGTATAAAAATATAAGTTTTCACTATTATAAAGACAATTAAATTATAATTGTTACGTCCAAAAAAAATATTTCCACATATGTACCACATTTATGTTATATAAGCTTCTCTCATATCTATCTATCTTTATAAAATAAACAAAAGCATTACTTATATGACTTACATCGAAACCCATGACTGGAATTTCTGAATGTCTCCAACCAATATCTCCGGCGTAACGTTCAAAGATGCAAATAATATTCGATTGAACGTACGGTCGACCGTCGGCGCTCGCGAACACCCCGTCCATATAATACGCGTATCTCGGGCAATCGTTCAACTCCAAAAGGGACATCGCGGTCGCACCAAGCCCGAATTCACCAGCATCCATATATGACTTGAAGTACCAAGATTCATCAACATCCATATACGGTACAAAGAGTTCTGATGCGAACCCTTTGTACATCACACTCCTGTACTCCCCACTGTCAGCCCGAATCATGGCCTGGGATATTATCATCCCAGCCCGTACATCGGGCCTTATGTGGAAAACCCAATTGGCCCATTTCACTGTATGCCCATTTTCAACAGTGAAACTAGGCCCCTTGGGTTGTTCCATAGACATGGGGTTGGTTTCAGGGTTCATATATGAAAACTGGCTTTGAGTCGTGTATCGGTAGTCAGTATTAGTTGCTTTTGGTACAGGAATGTCACGACCAGTGTCGGTTAATTTCACGACTTCACGTTTGTCAACGTCAACCGTAACCGTTAGCCCTTCTATGGGCCTCATGTAAAAGTTAGGTGTGTTTTGGCTAGAAAAACACTGGACTTTAATGATTCTTCTACCCTCCTCCTCCGGGCCAAACCAGCCCGAAGAAGGTGGGCAACAAATCAGATCATTAAAGTCCACCCCTCTAGCCAAAATAGACCTATTAAACTCTAGGTCCGAAAAAACGGCCTGTATAGCCGTTGTCATGTCCTCAGTTGTTAACATCGGGTAACCAGACCCGATGTTAACAACATCACCAGTAACAACGCCAATATCCAAATCAACCGTTAGAAGACGCGTCTGGCCGTCTAAAAACGACACGACCGACGCTCTTCTAGGCGGGAGCGGGTCGCCCGCTTTCCATCCAAGTACCCGACTCTTGTCGGGTTCGTCTAACGAGAGCGTGTTGACGGATGGGAAAGACGACGAAAAGGGTGCGTACGCCGATAGAATGGATCGGATCTTGTTGATCTCGGGTACGGTTAACGGGTCGAGCGGGTGAAACGGAGTGTCCGTGAACCGGGGGTCGGGATTTTGGAAGGTTGATCGGAGATTTGTGCTCCGGCGAGTGGTTGAAGTTGAAGAGTTAAAATTGAAGCTTGCATGTTTGTGTGTTGAATATGCATATATGAATATTGTTATGGAGATGATGAAGAAGATGAATTGTATACAATAAGATTTCTTCATATCTCACACACACACACACTATACAGAAGAAGCAGATAATATGTATGGTGAAACTAATAGGCCATATGTTATGACAAAAATAATGGGCTTTAACCGATCTTTAAACACGACAAAGTGGGAAAGTGACAAGTTATGTTGTGTTTAAGAAAGCTGATGTAGGATTATTATTGTTGTTTTGCAACTATGTATAATAGTAAGATGTCACGTGATACGGTAGTATATGGTAGTCTGGCGGTAAGAGTCAAGTATGTCAAAAGGAGCTGACAGAGTAAAGGGTTGTTTCAAAACTGACCGGGTAAGGAGAAAAATATACATGGGTCAGTGGTGTCGGACCGGGTCAGACGCGAAAGAGTGAGAATCAAACACGCTGACCGGCCAAATTATGTTGGATCAGTGGGTCAGACATTTTGACCGGATCAGAAGCAAATCAAACAGCCCCTAAGAGTTAGCTTAGGAGTTGATAGTTTAATAGTAGAAGTAAATGAGTGTGTGAGTTATCGTTTTTTTTAAAAAAAACTTATGTTGGTGGCTCAATAGTCAATAACTAATTGGAGATGTGTATGGTTCAAATTCTAACATATGATAGATTAAGAGTTGATGTAGTTTAAATTTAAAGATGTATATATGTGTGAGTCGTTATTCTAGTAAAAGTATTGTAGTAAGAGATTTGATGGTAAGGTGTTACAGCTTTATTCAAGAGGTCGTTAGTTTAAATTTATGCAAGATATAAGTATAGATGATTAATAAAAATAAATTAACAACCACTTAAAATTAATATTCAGATATTGTATACATGAATTGTGTTACATAAAAAATCTACGCAATTGAATTATTGTAAATACCGGGTGTTTATGTTAAAATAATTTAATTTGATTTTGTAATATTTTCTTTTGTTGTTATGACATTTCTTACTTTAAATGTTATCATGTGATCCCTCATATGTGTATTTCTTTTTTTCTTTTTTCAATTTATGTAGTTTATAAACATACACTTCGACCTTCGTAATCATGCATACACGCGTTGTAATTTTTGGAGGAAAAAACAAAGCTATGAGAAAGGCCATGGGTCTACTACTTTTTATTTAATCTATCAATGTATTTCATAATTCATATATTAGAGATTTTATATATTATCGATTTGTTTAACAATTTTTGTTACATCTTAAACAACCTTCCTACTCTAATAAAATGGGTGGCACGTGTCAACATCACAATCATTCTCACCAAAATTTTCCCGCCTATCTCTCTATTAAATAATTACCTTAATTACTAATAATATTATTTTAATATTTAATAAATTAAGAAAGAAATCTATTTATTAAGGTTATTTCTAAATAAATTGATATTTCTATAAAGTCAATTATTTAAAAACAAAAATAATCAAACATGGGAGTTGTAATAATAAAATTTTTAAATTGACATTTTTATACGGTTTGTTTTAAAACAAAATATTTATTTTTTGTAAAAGAATTTTAAAAACAAAATTTTAAAAAGTTGATATCACAGTTTTATTATTTATTGTATTTTCTTATACGTAATTTCAGTCATATCATATCTTAAAATATTATTTTATAATTAATAAATTTATTATATTAATATTTTATTTATCATTTTTACTAAAGCTAGTAATTTAATAAAAAAATTCCATCTGGTCATGCTCCAATTAGAAACCCGGAAAATATTATTAACATGTTTCATACGTATTTGCGATGAGTATATGAGAGCAATCTTAAACAAGTGGTAACATTATTGTGTTTTAACCTTAAGATTATTAGTTTAAATCGTAAGAAACAACCTTCTATATAAATCTATAGTAGCTAATCTATACTTATTAATAAAACAATATCTTTAGTGCCACGTGTCGTTTTCTTAGGCCTCCATTCTTTTAATTTTCCGCCTAAAAATGTATCTATCCTTATTATTAGTCATAATTCATTTGAATAAAATTAATTATTACTATAATTACAAAGTGAGTTTTTTTCCTTAAATAGTGTATATAGAATATTTATTTACCATAATAAGTGTTTAAGGAATGGCTTTTTTTCTCACTATAATGTTGTTAGATAAATTTATTTCACTTTAAAATAATATTATTTAAAAAATAGTCAAGTACAAAGGTTAATAAAATTATAAAAGCATTTGGTTCATATGTCGTAATTAAAAATAGAATGTTTTTCTAAAACTTATTTTGTTTTTTTAATTCACTCAAACTTAATCTTAAATCATCTTTTTATATAGAAAAATTTGATTTGTTTCACCATAATTTTGTTTTAATTTCACATAATAGTAGACACATTTGTTATTTTATTCTTTTAAAAAATATGTATTTTTTGAAAATATTTTTAAGTAGCTTAAAAGATATAATAAGAAAAACTATTTTTTAACAAAAAATGCATTCTTTAAAAATGTTTTATATAAGTATCATCACGGAACAAAAAAAGTTAATGATTTATTTTTATTTTATGTTACGAATTATAAACGTAAGCCCAATTACCGATGTCATTTATGTTGCAAATAGACTTCCAGCAACAATTAGGGGAGAAACGAGTCATGCCGTCTCGTAAGTCACTCGGGACCAACTCGCTAAAAACTCTAATTAAGCTTAGCTTAAACAAGCTCGAACTCATTTTACGACTCATTTAATAAATTGTTTTGAGCCCGAGATTCATATGTCGAGATCGAGTCGGCTCGCAAGACAAAACTACCGTTATATGTATATGATGTTTATTTTATCTTTTACGTATATACTTATATAAATGATTATTGCTATAGATAAATTTATGGATAACAATTATATAATTTATATCATTATTTTAAAAAAATTACATAAACCATTTACTTTTATAAAAATATCTTTCCTATATAATAACACGTATTCTATAAATAAATCTTAAAAAATATTGATGAAAGTGTATTAATATTTTTGTATGAGAAAACGTTATTGAAAGGTTTTAAGAAAACCTTCATAAAAAGAACTATAAAACATTTTTTAAAATTATAAGAGATGCTAAATTGGTTTTTATTTTATTGAAACTTTATACTTTTAATTTTACTTAAATAACATTAGTAAAAACAGAAATACTTTTATCCAATCATATTATGAATAAGAAAAATTAACTTTTCAGTAAAAAATCTATTTTTGTAATTTTTTTTAAAACATTCATTTTGTTAAATTATTTTTCTACCAATACTATTTTGAAAAAAAAACTCATTATAAAAGACATTGTGATGATTTCAAAATAAAACCCTGAACTAGATTGCATGTTATAGTTGACTGTTTTTCAGAGCTAAGAACAAGTTGACTTTATCCCAACAAACAGATAATATAATGAATTTTTACATGTATTACACTAAAATTATGAATTGAGACGTGTTGAATTCTTGATTATTCAAACAAGTAATTAAAGGTTTCATAATTCACTCATCCTATGCAAAGGAAAATAAATCTCATACGCGTCTTCTATTTCAAAACAATTTTACATATTTTATCAAATCAAGGGTCCCAAATAATAAATTCAAGGTTTCGATTTTACCAAATCATGATATCGCTTTTCAAATGTAAAGATGAACTATTTCATACCCTTTTCAATTTACAAGCATATCATAGTTTCGATTTACCTCAAATCACGTTATGTTTCAAGTTCAACTCACCGATCCTTTTACGATTTCATTGATCTATTTAATATCATTTACACCCAAATTTTAAATCACAATAGCTTTCTGCAAAGTTTCAATTCAATGTTCATATATACAAATCTCGATTTCAATAGTTGTAGTGATCCGTACGATTCAAGGATTTTGATTTTGATTTCAATATAAATTTTAGTATTTTGTTTTTTAACATCGATTTGACTATTTTGTTTTTGTTTATGAAAGCATGGAATTTTGATTTAGTTTTAATTGATTTAATGATGAAATTGATTTATGTTTTTTTATCAACAATCTTTTTATACATAAATGGTCCATGTGGTTTAATAAAATTGCATGTTTGGTCCCAAAACTTTAGAAATCAAAAGATAGTCCAAACTTTTGTGTAATCATTGATGTTTGGTCCCTTCTATGTTGCATTGTCTCGAGCTATAAGTAGACATGAATTAAAATGATTAATATTAGACAATGATGGTAAAATTACAAACATAACATTAAATTTTGTATATAAAGAAGTTTTTGGATCTTTATAGACTAGAAAGTATCGTTTGAGTTTAGCGCCATGTTAAATATAATTTAATTATTACCTAAAATTATTATTTATAAGTTAATTTTATTTCATATTATACATTATTTAGACTTATAAACATTGATAAAGAAAAACTACTAATTTAGATATAGATGATTTCAAAAAATTAAACATAAAAATAGATAGACAAAGTATTAACAATAATATTATGACTTACGAACCTTTTTAATTAAAAATAAATTTTAATGATTGAACCCGTGTATTACACGGGACTTTAGTCTAGTACTATATACATCAGATCATGAAACGATCTGGTCCTCTATACTCTACGTAGTTAACTTAAACATTAAGTACGCTTGTTATTTACTATGAGTATCTACCTACTCTAATAAAAAAACATTTTGAGCTGACACGTGGCAGCACCACAATCATTCTCACCAAAATTTTCCCGTCTCTCTCTTCTATTAAATAATTACCTTAATTACTAATAGTATTCTTTAACACCTTTTTATATTAATAAATTAAGAAAGAAATCTATTTATTAATGTTATTTCTAAATAAGTAAACATTTTTATAATAATTTTTTCTAAAGCATAAAACTTTTTTAAAAATACAAAATATTAAAAAATTGGTATTTTTAAAAAGTCATTTTTTAAAAAAACAAAAAACAATCAAATTTGAGAGTTATAATAGGAAATTTTTTAAAAATGACATTATTATATGGTTTGTTTTAGAACAAAATGTTTATTTTTTAAAAAAGTTTAAAAAGTTAATAATACTGTATTATTATATATTAGAATATCATTTTATAATTAATAAATTTTATTATATTAATATTTTATTTATTCAACCCGTGTAATACACGAGTTTACTAAAGCTAGTATGACAATGCTTTTGTAAGCACACTTGTAATATTTTCCAAAAATACATCCGATCTTAATAGTTTGTAAAAAAACATACTTATTCTCTCTAATAAAATGATTATCAATTTTTAATTGTTTTGTACTTTTGTTCTATATGAACTCGATCAATATATAGCAAACTTATACCAAAATTCTTACAAGACTTATGGTAAAAGAAACAATACACAAAGCTCTACATTTTGGTGATGCAGACAATCTAGTAATTCCTGAATGAAAGCAAATAAAACAAAAATTATCTCATGGGAGAAAAATTGAAATAATATTCAAAAGCGGCCGTTCAAAAAAAATATTCAAAAGCGAAAAACTAAAATTGATTCATAAGCATGTAAATTACAGGGATTAAATATCAGACGTTCTTACGTAAGAAAGGAAATAAATTAACACTTGAAACGTTAGGGAAAGATCTCTGACTTAAAAATCAAATCTTCAAATCATGTAAATCAGGTCTAATAGTTAGCACAAAGTGCGTATTCGTTTGTCACATGATCCAGTCCGTCAAGACATGTTGCTCTATTCCTTATAAGCCGTGTAACTTTAAATGTAGCCTAAGTTATATTACTTTTAAGTAATGTCATTTTCTAACTCATTTACTAGATTAGCTCCGTATCAAATTAGGTTTGCATCATATAACCCATGCTAGTTAGTAACTAAAAGTAAAAGCAAATCTCGACCGGACTAAAATCCTAACGATGACAACCTTCGCACAGAAAATATGGCAAACTTTCCAAGGTCGGTGATTAAAAATTTTGCTTTAAAAAACTATTCATAATTTTAAAATTTTGTAAATATTATTCACATTAATATCATAATATCATCTATATAGACTAATAGAGCATCATATGAACATTTTTAGATTTGGTTATTTCTCTTGAGTATTTTTGTTTAACTTGTATTTCTTTCCGTATTTTATGTTACAACATGTCAACCAATGAAATAAAATCGAACTAATACCTCTTAAGGTTGATATAGGTGCACTTGTGCATGAATTATGTATTATACATGAATAACATGTATATAATAATAAACACATGTCGATGATATGTAGATCTTAGACAATTGTTCAATCATTTGAGTTTGCAATTATGTAACGTATTCATCCATTAACGTGTGTAGTTATGTACGGTGATTTGTTATAACACATGTTCATTTATTAAGCACATGTAACATTTTGAAAAATGACACTTTGGGGAAGTAAAATAATTATGAGGATTGAGGATGGTGTATCAAGTTTCACACATGTTTCTCTTGTTTGGCCGTAGTCCAAAAAATGGCGTCACTTGATGTTGCATATTTATCTGGTTAGTGAACTTACCCTTTTCCACCATCATATGATTTGAACACCCTGAATCAACGATCCAATCATCAAGCTTATTGGCTTGAGGTTCAACTATGGTTGTAAGTGCCAAAATTTCAAGATTTTGAGTGATTACGACTTTAGTATTCCATCCAGATTCATTCCCATGACAGCTGTATTTGTCACAAACGGGGTTTAACCGTTAAACGTGTGACATAACAGTATCTCAACTGATAGTTACACCAAACGTCATAGTAATTACACAACATAACATTAATGTAATCAGATAAAAACCAAAACATAGTTTCATAATAAGTTCCAAGAAAACATTTGCTTAAGCCAAAATCAGTAAACAATTTATAAGTTCAATTAGCGCAAAAACACGCGCAACCCAAATAGATATAAATTTGCAGAAAAACAACGTTTAACCGGCTAGAAAACTTTCATATGCAACTAAACTCGGTTGTGTAGGCCATCCTTAGATCGCCATTACAAAATTATGGTGCTTTAGTTGTAGGATTATTATTCGTTTCATTCTAGCATCTTCAAACTCATGCATGTTGACCATGTTCGCCAATTTATAGACAGATTTTCATCTTTTGATGGTATTGAGGTAACGTTAACTCACCTTAGGATATCGCTATCAGTTCACTTTCAAGTAACGGCAACCTTGCATCATTCTTTTTAAAGAAAAGTCTTGCAAAGGTATCTCAAGTTAACTCACCTTATCAATTAGTTTCAAGTAATTCACAACCATTTTCACTCGTGAATGTTGGACTAATCTTGTCATTATCTAATAGTTAGATGATCTATTTTATGTTAATGGTTTATTGAGTCTGATTTATTACTTGATTTCATTTGATTTGGTAGATTAATTAGTTGATTATGTTTTGATTTTAGTTTTTTAATTTAAAATTAGGTAGGGTAACTTAGTCTGCAACTTTGTTTAGTATATATGAGGGTCATTAGTGTTTTTGTAAGTGTGTGTCGAGTTCAATAATATACTTCTACGGGAAGAGGATGTAGTGATCTGTGCATTTGATCACCCTTTTAACAACCCTCGCAAGTCGGACTTGATTATTATTCTTGAACTAGTATTAAGCCCCTTGTGTTGCAGCGGGGAACGTAAACCGTGTCAAGTAGCACCAATGACACACCACCGCCAGGGACCACCTACACCGAAAAGGCTCTTATTAAAAAAGAAATAAAAAACGAAAAGTAGACATAAAAACGTTGAGCCACGTATGCGAAACGTAGAACATATAAAACAATAAGTCTATCTAGGACCAGTGCATTGCGACGATGCCATTAAACGGGAGAAAAATGAGCTTATAAACGTTGTACCACAAATGCATGCTACGATGTGCTAACTTGCAAATTTATACCGAAACGTAAAAGGAAAAATTTGTAAAAATATAAAAAGTATAGGACACCAAAGTTGAAAGTAAAAAAAATATTGACATTAAATTGTAAAATATGTAAAAGTATTTGGTTAAAATAAAAAAGTTAATAATTAAAAAAAGACAAAAAAAAAGACAAAAGTTAGGTACAACCCAATTAAACACAATGTAAAACTCATAATGCATTGCTAACTTGGTAATTAGTATATATTAAATATCTCCTAATCTTGTTCAATTCTACTTGTCTCTGATATTAGTTTGTTAAACTAGGAGAGCTAGATGTCGAGTCCTAAACCAAAAATTATGAACACGAGGGGATAATCAAACAACCAGATCGGCTCTTTCTTATCGAACCCGCATAAAATCCGAATTATAAAAGGGAAATATACCTATCTATTAATACTAATTAAACTTAACCCATAAGAGATTCAAATGATAAACATAGTTATCCTGCCTAGACTCAAGTTTATAAAAAAATATATTTTTGAACGGTAGAATATATAAAAACAAGTAAATAACTAGCAAGATGCTAGAAAAAACGAAAAAAAAACATTAGAATGTAAATAGAGGGTTAATTTTAATATCCTTCATCCGTCACTTTAGAAACTACCATACTGCCCTTTCAAGTCTTATTCTACTCGGTATTTGATCATTTCACAATTTTATATACTTATCATTTTATTCAATAAATCTATGGTCAATCTTAAGTCTACTTATCAATTAAAAGATTCCATTTGGTATTGTCACAATCAGAAACCAATAAAAATGTTGCAATCGAAAACCTAGAAAAATACCAGAGCTGTGACACTACGTGACATTTTTCAATAGAAACAAACATGTTTGGGTGACATTTTTTTCGCCTAAAATTATAACTTTATTTTCAAATTTGAATTTGTGTTATTATTAAAACTATTATATTCTCACACCCACACAAGATGCTAGTTTCTCCTACTACAAAACCTTTGTGCTAATGAAATTAATTATCCGGTGGCGAAATACAAAAAAACTATCATTTGTCACCGATTTGGTTTATTTAAAATCACATATGCTTTTTATCTTTTATTGTGTGATAATATACAATAAATGATTATGTGTATGTAATCTAAATCTAGTACAACTTTAAATATACAATAGTACAACCCTTAAATATCTGAAATCAGGAGTGATTGCTTATCACATGTTTGACATCCCAGTTAAGTTTATTTTGTGTTATTGTTTGGTTTACGCAAAGTTTAGTTTAGTTTATTTTTATAATTAAACACGCTAACGCTGTGTTCCCGAGATTAATAAACGAAAGAAAAGAAAAGAAAAGAAGTGAAAGGAAATTAACGAGAGAAAAGAAATGAAATTAAGAAGAGAAAAGAAATGGAAAGAAAAAAAAAGACATTAAAATTTTCGTGTTCCTGAGTTCGAAGGAAATGAAAAGAAATTAAGAAATTTATGTGTTTAATTTCTTTTCTTTCCATTTCCTTCCGTTTTGGAAGGAAAGTTAGAAGTGAAAATTATTGAAAATTTTCCTTTCGTTTCTTTCCATTTCCTTCCTTTAAAAAACTCGGGAACACAAAGTTTTTTTTGTTTCCTTCCATTTCCCTCTTTAAAAAAACTCGGGAACACAATTATTTTTCACTTTCCATTCATTTCCTTTCATTTCTCTCCTTAAATGAGACTCGGAAACAGAGCGTAACTGAATTCTATATTTGTAATAAGATTAAACAAGATGTGATATCCGGAACATGTTGCTCGTGAAGACAATGCTCATATATCTTGTTATTAGTTTTTTTACATGATTTGCATGACTTTTAAATAAAACTAGCAGGTTTTAATTCGAGAACGAGAGAAAAAAAACTGAGCCGAACAAACTTAGCTAGACATGGCGACTATTCCACACACATGCACTACACACTTATTTACTTGTCCATTTTTCTTGCAAGGAAAAAGAAAATTCCGTTGAAAAAAATGCTCAAATAAAAAACGAAAAAACAAACATGAGCAGGACTCGGATGTATGCCTCTTGAGAGAGAGAAAGGAATAACCAATGTGCCGGATTCTTATCTTTTTCTTCTTCTTTTGAACGATTATTTAGTGGTAAGTAACTTAATAACATCAAGTTAGTAATTTTTATTCATGTCAGGGATTAAACCCCTTACCTTCAAGAGAAGCAAAGCGAACCATTAGACCAACAGATCATTAGCCGACTCAATCCCTGACGAACACAATCAAAAGGCATATATGCATCGAATTTCCTTGGATATTTTTTTAAAAAACCCAATTGCACTTAAATTTTAGTGTAATGCTTTTTTAATTAGAAGATATGATTCAACTAAATTTCATTGTATTTCTATATAGCTAACTAATAATGCATAACATTTACAAGGTTTTCATTATTAATAACATATTATCATCTACGTAGATTAGTAGAGCAACAAATAAATAATTATACGGTTTGTGTATTTCTCTTCAATTTTCTTTGTTGAAACTGCGTATCTTTAGTTCGTATATTTGTTATACATCTAACAATGAAATAACATCAAACTAATACCACTTAAGAATGCTCTATAGATCATAAACGATTCTTCTATTATATAATGGAGGCATCCATTGACTTGTCTAATTATAATACATGTGTTTGTTACAGATGTTTTACCAATGGAGACATAGTGTTGGTCCCGAAAGCTTCTATATGAATGACGAATTCGTGTTTTGTACGTGTAAAAGCAGGTATTGGTGAATATGATAAACAAATAAGTACAAAGAGAGATCGGAAAAATAGTATGTACAATGATTAAAAATTCCATATAATGAAAAAGATTACGATAAAAGATTTTCATAAATAACAAAGAACACTTACCTCTAAAACAATGTTCCAAGGGTAAAGCTATAAAAGAGAAAAGAAAGAAGATAAGGATTTTCAACAATGTACACCAACTTTCATAGTGAAGGATGATATTTATAAAGTCTACTTTACTTTTTTTTTTATTATTAAAAGTGTTATAAGGATAAGTTATTTATGATCTTACTAATTTTGGGCCGTCGGTTAGCGGCCCAATCCAACTTACTTTGCAGACCACACAGCAATTGTTCACTTTTACTATATGGAGTCACCCAAATCTGTCACATTAAAAAAGCCCATTGTACTTCATCTCCATTGAAATATATATTCTATTCATAAGAGTATAAGATTGGTATCTAATACCTGATTATTCGTAACAGCGGCCCGAATTTGTGGTGGATCATCATGATCTGGCAAGCTAGCCGCACTCCCTTCGGGCAAGATCTTGTAACCCGTTGGATTACCCAATCTTGACCTTCGGGCCGGATTAAGGACATGAAAATCAGACGTGTCATATAATTTAAGCTTGATCTTTGCATCATTTTCGGTCTTTGCCACTTTTCGTTTTGCTTTTAAGTAACTTTTTCTAGGAGATTGGCCAGGTAACGTTTCTTCTTTGGGCAAATTGACCTCGGCAAATGAATTGTTTGGGTCGTCGATGTCCATATCTAGGTGAAAGGAGATGTAGTGGTCATGAGCAACACCGATCGCGTTTTCTGATACTAATGGACCCGTCATGTCGTCGGCTTTTGAGGTATTGTTTAAGTTTTCATATGGAGTTGCTTTCGCCAATAGCATTCCCGACAATCCCACCTATCATTAGTTAAGAAGTCGTGAGTTTAACTCTGAGCAAAATGTTTATAATTGAGCCAGTGACTTTTCTCAGCAATGGTTTTCCACTTGAGTGGGTTGGGGGTGCGGTCCAGGCTGAGAAACGGATAGGTGGGCCAGATTAAGATATAACTTATCATCCGAAGCAGTGTCGCACATTTGCCGTTAAAAAAATTAAAAAGTAATAAAAAATAATTAACATGATAAAATAAAATTTATCAAAACTAGGGTTAGGGAAACACATTTACGGGAAGGAATTAATTATGTATATTTAATTATTTATAAAATTATTGATTAATTAAACTCGTCTTATGTGTGTGGTAAACAAGTCAAATGAGTTGAACCGTTTAATACACAATTCTAATCGTAACCGGTTTATGACCCAAACGTAACTTGTAAAACTTCACATCGGGTCAGATCAAGACATCTCGTATTATAAACATTTTGCTCAGAGTTATGTTTTAATCTGTCAGATCGGTTTTATCTTAATTAAACTCGTCTTAAATGATTACTTATCTTAACTTTTCATATAAAAAGTTACAAGCTCTAGATAAAACTACAAATTACCTTAACACGGATTACACCATCGGTTTGAAATTCCCAATCAAAGATATAATCATAGTTTCCAACAGATGCTACCATTCGAGCTACTAGTGTCTAGGGCTGCAAACGAACCGAACGAACACGAACAATGCCTTGTTCGTGTTCGTTCGTTAAGAAATAAACTTGTTCATGAACTGTTCACGAACACTTACCGAACGAGATTTCGTGTTTGTGTTCGTTCATAAAGAAAATGAACATGTTCATGAACTGTTCACGAACACTTACCGAACGCAAATGAACACAAACAAAAGCAAACGAACACAAACAATTGTTCATGAACATGACAAACATAAAAAAGTTCATAAACACAAACGAACACAAATTATTATAAATTTATTTTAGAATAAAATTTACATTTTTTACAAAGATTACACAAAATTAATCAAAATCAATAAGTAGTTAACATAAATATAAAAAAATACTTGATATAATAGTCATAAAAATAATTGACACAATAATTAAGAATATAAATGAACATCTTAACGAACATAAACAAACACTTTATCGAACGTTCACGAACGAACACTAACGAACATAAACGAACACATAATGGAACGTTCACGAACATAAATGAACGAACGCGACTTGTGTTCATGTTCGTTCGTTTAACTAAACGAACAGAATTTTCTTGTTCGTGTTCGTTCATTTACTAAACGAACGAACATAAACGAACTTCCCGCCGAACAGTTCACGAACTGTTCGTTGAAAGTTCAGTTCGTTTGCAGCCCTACTAGTGTCACCTTAGGCCTTGATTCTCTTATCTGTTTTTTGTTAACTCAATAATATTATTTATAAAATAAATAATAACAATGATTATAACACTAACAAAATAGTAACAAAAACAAACACAATACTTACATCGAAACCCATAGCTGGAATTTCCGAATGCCTCCAACCAATATCTCCAGCGTAACGTTCAAATATGCAAATGATATTCGGTCGAATGTACGGTCGGCCATCGGCGTTCGCGAACACCCCGTCCATATAATACGCGTATCTCGGGCAATCATAGATGACTTGAAGTACCAAGCTTGATCCGGGTCCATATAAGGTACAAACACTTCGGATGCAAACCCTTTGTACATCACACTCCTGTATTCCCCAGTCTCAGCCCGAATCATGGCCTGGGATATATTATTATCCCAGCCCGTATATCGGGCTTTATGTGAAAACCCCAATTGACCCATTTCACTGTATGCCCATTTTCTACAGTAAAACTAGGCCCTTTGGGTTGTTTCATAGACATGGCGTTGGTTTTAGGGTTCATATCTGAAAACTGGCTTTGAGTCGTGTATCGGTATTCAGTATTAGTTGCTTTTGGTATAGGAATGTCACGACTAGTGTCGGTTAATTTGACGACTTCATGTTTGTCTACGTCAACAGTAACCGTTAGTCCTTCTATGGGCCTCATGTAATAATTAGAAGTGTTTTGGTTGGAAAAACACTGGACTTTAACAATTCTTCTGCCCTCCTCGTTCGGGCCAAACCAGCCTGGTGACGAGGAGCCACAGACCAAATTGTTAAAGTCCACCCCTCTAACCAAAAGGGACTTGTTAAACTCAGTTGTTAACATCGGGTAACCTGACCCGATGTTAACAACATCGTCAGAAAACCACTGACGTGCAGATCAATGGTTAGAATATGGGTTTGCCCATCTAAAATGCATATGACCGATGCCCTTCGGGGCGGAAGCGGGTCTCCGGTTTTCTAAGCAAGTACTCGACTTTTGTCGGGTTCGTCTAACGACACGGTGTTGCCGGATGGGAAAGACGATGAAAAGGGCTCGTACGCCGATAGAATGGATCGTATCTTGTGGAGTTCGGGTACGGTTAACGGGTCGAGTGGGTGAAGTGGGGTGTGGGTGAAGTGGTGGTTGGAATTGTGATCACCGGAGTTGAAGGTTGAGGTTGATCGGAGATTGGTGCTCCGGCGAGTGTTGGTGGCGGCTGACGGTGGCGTAGTGGCTGAGCAACCGGAGGTTTCAGGTGGGTTTGTTGAATGTGCTAATATGAAAAATGATATGGAGATGATGATGAAGAACAAGAGACATTAAGGCCCTGTTTGATTGGTCTGACCACACGTCTGACCACTGACTGGCTGACCCGGTCAGCCAGTCAATGCGTTTGTTGCAGCTGACCGGGACATCTGACCCGGAAAATTGGTCTGACCCAGTCCTCTATTTTAACATATCTGACCCGGAAAATTCGTCTGACCCGGACATCTCTTCTCCACAATCGGCCGCCTCCCCCCCCCTCCGTCGCACTCCCATCCGGCGCACTCCCAGCCGGCTGCTGCCTCCCATCCGCCGCCATCCCCCCCCCCCCCCCCCCCCCCCCGGTTTCCTCCTGCCGTCTTTCCTCGCGCCATTCACCGCCGCCCTCATCCCCCTCCCCCCCGTCGCACTCCCATCCGGCGCACTCCCTCCAGCCGGCTGCTGCCTCCCATCCGCCGCCCTCCTCCCCCCCCCGCCCCGCCGGTTTTCCTCCTGCCGTTCACCGCCGCCCTTCCCCGCCATCTTTGTTGTTACGATCTTATGACTGGGTCAGCTTTGTTGTTACGATCAAACAGCCAAGTTTCAGTCAGATGTAAACTCAGTCAGAACTTCTGACTGGGTCAGCTTCTGACTCAGTCAGCTCATACTGGGTCAGCACAATCAAACAGCCCCTAAGATTTCTCCATCACACATTCACACTCTCACTCTCTATGATGTGGTTTATGGTGTACAACTTTTGTTACCTTTAAGAAAAAGGTTTAAAATATCGTATCGACACTCTACAAGATTTAAACTCATAATGTTTAGTTATGATGGAAAACATCAACATATCTTATATCTACATTTCTATGAAACTTTTATTCAAAATCAATCTGCAATGAAGCACGGATAATTACAAGCTGGGTTATATATAATAATAATCTGTAATTCACTGTGAAATCATAAAATTTTAATAAATTAATTAAAAAGCTATTAGAAAGAGTTGTATATAAATTATCATAAGTAAAGTGTGCAGCTTTTTTACATCAGATTGCCTGGTGATACGGTTCCTCACAAGACCCTACGTAAAGTGGGAGTTAAGTCAAACATCGAATACGTCAAATGCAATTTTTTTAAGATACGAGTTATTAAATTTATTGTTGTAAACAAATTGAAATTCAGCAAGTGATTAAAAAGTTTAGTCTTGGAATGTTATATATATAGGTCAACACAACATTATTGGTATCGAGTTATTCTTATTATTCTTATTATTACTACTACTATTATTATGTTTTAAATTTATATTTGAGCTAGTATATACTTAAAATAGTTGGTACACGCACACACATACAATGTTTTCATAGCTCGGCCGATAATCGAATAGACGAACATATTACATATTTATAGGAGGGGTAAGACGAACATATTCTTAAATCAGGTTGTCAATTAGACAATTACATTATTAAATATTTACGACTTTAGTAATATAATATTTGTTGACAGTAGGATCTTATTTGAATTCGTATCAATACTTTGAGCATACTTCCAAACACATATATAGAAACCATCTATCATTTCTAGTCTAGTTAATAATTGTGTATACAAAACAAGATAAGTGGGGCCATCTATGGAGATTGAGTTATTCCAGAGATAACTATATAACTTAATTTTAATTGCGTGACATAGAGATAAAGCAACAAAAAGATTTGCGAATACTTACTTTTGTTATCCCTAAAGTTCTTTCCGTACTTCTAGGAAAAAAAAAACAATTTATGCGGCCCGAACGAGATTCAATTTTTGTTAAAAGTTATATATTACATTACAATGTCAAACATTTGTGATATTATTTTGATAATGTTGGTTTATTTTTATTTTGTGTTGTATGTCGAGTTGAATGAGTAAGCTACCAAATACATATTGGCTTTAAAGTTTGGCTCGAAATACTTGGAATGGATTGCCTTGTTAGGGGCGAAGGATTGAATTCGGCTCTCTTTAAAAAATTTACATATATTATATTTAGCCCGCCTAACAAAATATACATATGTTAAAAAGAAGTTACATCTATTAAAATTATAAAAAATTATAAGAAAACTTCATAAATACATTTAAGTAGGTGGGCTGCATTTATTTAAAAATGGGCTTATGGTTATAGAGTTATGCTTTGCAGCAACCCTAACAATCTTTTTGAGTCATTTAATTAAAAATTTTAATAGAGTTATACATTTAAGGTCAAGTTTTTAATTGTTTAAGTTTTGTTATAACTTATAAATTATAATTAATTGAATGGATCTATCTAGTGTTTTTAATTGGGAATTTGGGATCCAGTGTATTTGATTGTTATATACTTTTTAGATTGAAGCTTGATTTTCGTTTATAGGGGTTTTTAATTTATGATTGAATGTTGATGTTATTTTAAATTTAAATTGATCTATCATGGGAAAGACGAAAACTGTTGATACTTTTTTCAAAAGAAAGGTTGTTGATAAAGAAATTGATGATCCAAATCAAGAGACACGTAGAAAAAACTCAACTAGTGAGTTTGCTAGTGGTTCGGCTAGTACTGACACTTTATGTTTCTACTTCAACAACAGAAATGAGATTTTTAGCAATGAAAATATTCAAGAATCGTATTCGTAATAAAATGTCAGATGAGTATCTTGCAAATAGCTTAGTGTTTTACATTGAAAAAAAATAGCTGAAAGTTTTGATTCAGAATGCATGATAGATGATTTCAAAGATCTTAAAGGTCGTTGAGGTGAGTTGTAATTCTTCTTTTAGGTACTCACCTTTTTCTTGCATTATTATTGAATAGACTTTTTATTTTTATGTCATTATGTGTAAAACTGGTTCTTTGAATGAAAAATATAAATTATATATTTATAGTTTTTTTTCTTTTGACCTGATTTGAACCGAATCTCGGACCCAATTACCAAAACATATAACCTCAAACATTGCGATACAAACAATTTTTTCGGTCCCGTGGTTGTGACTTCCGGCCCCCCGCCCCCCTATACTTCTATTCAAGCTCCACCACTTGATGTTGCTGAGCTAGATAATGAAGATAAATAATTGTCATTATCATCATAATAAGATCTTATAAGTCTTCATTACATATGCAGATATCATTTAGGGTTTGAAACTCTCTGTATCTTTTCATCAACTTTAATGATCATCTATCTATCAGGCTCTCATGTTCATCACAAATTACCGTGTAGATAATTTGTGCTTAGAGTTTTTTCTAGTTGTTATCGTTTCTCATTTTTGTTATCTCAATCTTTTCATTATTGATTATCTTTCTGATTCTTGAGTGTAAACATGTTTTGGTTTGGGAATAATAAGCATTTGACTTACCATTTGTGACGGTTTTCGAATCAAGTTGACAATCAGATTAAATTCCAAATTGTTCGATTTCAAATTTGTGATTTTCAAACTGGTTCCATCCTAATAATAATTGAATTTCAATTACATACACTCCTAGAAAAAATAATTTGGTGGGGATCCGTGGAAAATGCATCGTAAAACCTATGTGACAAAATATTTTGACGGAAAAACCTCATAAGCGTTTTGACATATTGACGATTCAACTTAATTGCGACACATATTCAAATCATTTTTAATAATAATAAAAATTAAAAAAGTGGGTCATAACTTCATAGGTATTTCTTATACACCCTCTCAATTACCACTATTATGTTAATTGTATTTTAAACGATACTATTGCTATTAGTTTAATTTTTTGCTTAACTGACTATTTAGTTTGCGACACATTTCCAACAGAGTGTTATTTTAATTTCTATTTTACTTTTTATTTTTTCCTACACGTTTTCGACAAAACATGATTTTTTTTAAATATCTTTTCTACTTTGTGACTAACTTGTTATTTTTATTAAATTTGTATAATTTTTGCAACGCATTTGCGAAAAAGCTTTATTTTTAAGGTGATATTTTTTTGAGTTTTACATAGAAGCTCAAAAGCGGTACTTCAACTTATTCTAGCTACTTCAAATATGATTTATCTTAAAATATAACTTTATAACTCTTAAATCTTCATAATTTGTAGTTTATAATTCTTAAATCTTTATTATATCTCATCATTCAGTAACAACTGATAACATTCAACATACAGTTTTTTATTAAAAAAACTATTACTTTATAACAACCCGTGTAACATCTTAGTTGTAACCTATATATGTATCCACTATGATTTTATTTTAATCAGGGTTGGGTTATACAAACACTTATTTATGTTATTAAAATACTTTATTGTCTCTATCTATCTATATGTATGTGTAGAAAAGATAGAGAGAATAAAATAAATTGGATGCATCATAACATACCCCTTTTTATCAAATGTACAAATAGATTTACATAAGATCAAGGGTAGATGCAATGTGTGTGTGGTGGTGGTTAGGTGCGAGAAAAGGGGCCAGAGAAGCTTCCGATAAGAAACTTGTAAAATTCATTTCATTTTATGTCTGAAACTTACGCAATCATATCGGTCTAGAGAAAAATAAATTTGTTAACGTTAGTAATAAAGATGTAATTGAGCATTTTCAAAAGATGAAAACGCAGTTAACAAATGTAATATGAACTCTTTTTTAATATGTCTACTTAGCGTTGTTTTTTATACTTATATGTAGTGATTTAATATATATTTTTTTATCATTTGTTGTTTTTTCTTACCCGACCCGTTTTTACGTCCTATTTTGACTGACCCATTTTTTGCCCTCCTCTTGTATTCGCCTTTGCATAAGATACTACAAAAAGCTTGGTTCTCAAATAACTAATTAACCATGGCTTTTTATCAAACTAAAATTGTGATCCATGCATCGCCTCAGTTTAAAAGAAAACTAATCGCTAAAGCACGAAAGATTCTACGTATTCCACGAAAACACTAAAAAAAATAATGTTTAACAAAACGCAAATGCAAAGTTCGTAAAAGTTAAAAAGAAAATAAAAGAAATGATGATAGTGGTGATGCCGTGATGATGCAGTGTGTATATTAAATCACGTTTTACAAAAGTTAAAATACTCAACAGACTTAACTTGTTTAATCTATATTTTTTTTCTTAAACTATGTCTTTATATCAAAACTTTTCCAAAATACATTTGAAATTTTAACAAGAACTCAAACTTCGTTATAACAAACTAACAATATTACTTAACTATTGAAATGACATTCGGAACTCATTCAATTACACTATAATCCATGTAAACTCTAATCTTTACACTTTAATTATGTATAATGAGAATCGATTCTTTGCATAATTCATTTGAGTGATTATCAATTGCAGAAGAATTTCTACTATAATCGTTCAATCAAGCTCAAATGCAGATCATCACATATCAAGTAAGTTATCTTTTCTCTCATTCAATGTATCTGTATAGCTTCTAAATCATACTAATTTTATGTACAATACTACCTCTAATAAGTTGAATTGACTCATAGAATATGGTCATTATGTGGTGTTTGTCATGAATGTGTTTACATGATAAGAACTAAAAGATGCACACCAGGTGTTTGATGTAAGTCCTGAGTGATATAAGAGCTGAATTTTAAAGACTATTATACATTCATGGTTGTTGGTTAAATGTGCTAATATAAATGTTATCTTTCTTGCATAAGGAATTAAACCCATGTGCCACTGTGTAACACATAAAAGAAAGAACATATTTTCTTTACAAAAAGTTCAAGACTTGTAGATGAATCTTCACTTATCAGGTTCCAAGGAAATAAGCATCAAACAACTTATAATCTATTAGAAGTAGAGGTTTGCATCTGAGTATCTTTGAGTTAGTATAGTTATTAGTGGCCTTTTTCTTTGTCAGAAAGCCAAATTTGATATAGAGAAATTCGATAGGAAGAATGACTTTGGATTATGGAGGTTGAATAGGGGCAGTGCTAGTGTATTAGGGAATTGTTGATGCTCTTGGTGGCGAACAACTTTTGAAGAAGTTGGTTGTCATATGAGTTAGGGAGATGATAAAACAAAGTTGTGTAAGAGTCAATGACTTTGTTGTCTGGTGCAAGAAAACAGATTAACACTTATTTGCTAAATGGTAGTGTAGTGGTTGCATATGCATTAGCTGCGGAGTCAGGAAGTGAAAGTGTTGCAATGCAATGGCGTAAGAGACAAATAAATAGATTCAGTTGTGAAGTTTCGAATTCTCTTCTTAGATCCTAAAAATTTACCATTATGACTTTGATGATAACATGACTATCTAATTAGGCACAAACTCAAAGCATAAACCTACAATAAACTAGAAAATGAATACTAACCAATACTATGACTCAACCATCAATAAACTTCTTTAGTAACCTACTTAAGTTAAATTATAACATTAACACAACACGTGTGTGACCGTCGTCCCTGAATTTAAAATGGAAGTCGTGTCGAGAACTAATTGTTTAATCAAGATGAGATTAAGGGGATTACATATCTGAAAGAAACTCAAGCAGATATCAAAGTAAACACATAAATCACTCGATGCTTTATTCAATAATCAAACTGGCTATAAATAGCCTACAACTCAACAGTAACCAGAAAATGCGAAACAGACCCAAAGACTCGCACAAAGCAACAGACTCGATCAAATAACAAACTACCATGACTGGACCTTTTAAACACACGTGGGTATAAGACCCATTATTCTACCTGGGCTGGACTGAACCAACAACCCAAAACACACAACTAGGCCCAAAAACAAAGTAAAGAACCCATCAAATCCTCCCCTTAAACTGATGAATATTTCATTCATCCAGTTTAATTTCTTGAACTCCCATCCATGCTCTCATTTGAGTAAAACTGTCCAGCTTCATTGGCTTAGTCATTGCATCAGCTAACTGATCCTCAGTTCTGCTGAATTCAAGCTTCACAGTCTCTTGATTCACTAAGTCTCTTAGGTCGTGGAAACGTACGTCGATATGTTTTGTTCTTCTATGCATCACCGGGTTTTTCGATAACTTGATACTTGAACTATTATCACATAGCACCTCCACTGGTCCACTAATCTTTTCCCCTAGATCTTCCAGCAATCCCTTCAACCATACACAATGACATGCACAAGAGGTGGCTGCTACATACTCGGCCTCCATAGAAGAAAGAGTGACAATATCTTGCTTGCGCGAGCTCCAGCATATAGCCGTGTTGCTGTACATACAAACATATCCTGACGTGCAACGCCGATCTTCAACGTCCCTTGCATAGTCACTATCAGTGTATGCTATGAGCCTTCCAGCAGAATGCCTTTCATACACCAGGCCATAATTGTAAGTACCCTTTAAATACCTTAGAACTCTTTTAGCAACCATCATGTGTTCCTTTCTTGGATTAGCCATAAACCTTGAGAGCAAACTAACTACATACATCAAATCGGGTCGGGTTACAGTCAAGTACATTAGGCGTCCGATTAATCTCTTATATATTGTCGGGTCAACTTCCTCCCCTGCTCCAAACTTGGTAAGAACAGTTCCAGGAACCAGTGTTGTAAAACTCGGCCAACTCGGCCGAGTACTCGGGGTGTACTCGGAACTCGGACATGTACTGAAGCGACTTTCTTCAACTCGGTCTCATAACTCGGAATCAGTCAACCTCGGTCAAAATCGGTCCAACTCGGACCTACTCGGAGCTAGGCGGCCAACTCGGCCCTACTCGGAGCTAGGCGGCCCGACTCGGAAAACTCCGATTTTCGCTATTTTTCGTCAATTTTCATTATTTTTCATCGTTTTTTGTTGGATTTTTGTTGTTGTTTATGTTAATACCTTGAAACAAGCTATTAAACGATTAAAATGTCTATAATATTATAAAATAAATATCAATTTTTTGAAATATTTTAGTATTTGATAATCTATCTTTTTAATTTACATATATTGTTATAGACATTAGTGAACTTATGATATTTGATAAATGTAGAATTTTTCAAAAATTAATTTCTTTATAAGTTGCTATATCCGAGTACTCCCCGCCTAGAACGAGTACTCGTAACTCCCCAGTCGACCGACCTGGTAGCGCCTAGCGACTTTTACAACATTGCCAGGAACTATAGGATTATTTACTGAATTGCTTTCCCACATATGAAACCGTTCTAGAACTTCCTTTGCATATTGTTTCTGATAAAGAGAAATCCCAGTTTGGGTTTGCTGAACTTCTACTCCAAGAAAAAACCTCATATCGCCCAAATCCGTCATTTCAAACTCTTGTTGCATGGATTGTTTGAAGGCTGCACACATCATGTCGTCATTTCCAGAATAAATTAAATCATCCACATACAAACTTACTATGATCACCTTATGCCACACACGTTTGATAGACAACGTATGATCAAACTTACTCTTTTTGAATCCTTCTCGAAGAAAATAACTTTCTATTCGATTAAACCAAGCTCTAGGAGCTTGTTTCAATCCATATAGGGCTTTATTAAGTTTGTAAACTTTTGTTTCTTCACCTTCTTTGACAAAGCCTGCTGGCAGTTCAACATAGACCAGCTCATTTAGCTCACCGTGCAAAAAAGCGCTTTTCACGTCTAGTTGAAATACCTTCCGATCTCTTTGGGCTGCTATGGCAATCAAGGTTCGAATCGTGTCCCACCGAGCAACAGGAGCAAATACCTCGTTGTAGTCAATACCTTTCTTTTGAGCATATCCCTTCACCACGAGCCGAGCTTTATACTTATCGACCTTTCCATCAGCATTTAGCTTAGTTTTGTATAACCATTTGACACCAATTGGTTTTACCCCAGCAGATGCTTCTACAAGATCCCATGTATGATTTTGTTTAATGGCCTTCATTTCATTTTGCATGGCAGTGACCCACTTGTCTTCTTTACTGGCTTCTTCATATGAGGTAGGATCAGCCGATGTACTATACATAGCAAACCCCACCCCTTCAACGTCTTCATCCGACAATCCTTCTCCAGACTGGTAATCTTCCATCTACGCAGGGCTCTTACGAACCCGTGTTGACGGTTCAGCTTGAATCTTAACTTCTTTTTGACCAAAGCTGCCAGAATTAACAGAGTCATTTGATACATCATTGTTAGAACTCATACCTGTATCATTGGTGGGCGAAGCATCAAGTGTAGCTGCTGGAACTTGATCCATTTGTTCTTGATCTAAGAGAGGTGAGCTTGCATCTTCGACAATCACTGTCGTATCATTGTCTTCTTTCTCCTTCTCAATAATCAAGTCTTTCACTTCCAATTCCTTCACATTCCAATCCCATTTGGCATCCTCATCAAAAAGAACATCACGACTAATAACAATCTTACGTTGCATGGGATCGAACAATCGATAGGCCTTCGATTCTGTGCTAACTCCAAGAAGAACGCACTTGTGGCTTCTGTCATCCAGCTTGGTACGCAACTGAGCAGGTACATGAACGTATCCAATGCACCCGAACACTCTGAAGTAATCAACTGTTGGCTTGAACCCGGACCAAAGCTCTTCTGGAACTTGATTGTCGAGGCTGCGGCTAATGCATCGATTCAATACATGACATCCCCATTTTGTTGCTTCAGCCCACAAATACTTTGGCATTGATTTTTCTAGTAAAAGACAATGCACCATGTTCATAATGGTACGATTCCGGCGTTCTGCCACCCCGTTTTGTTGAGGGGTGTAAGCGGCTGTTAGTTGTCTTTTTATGCCATGCATTTCACAAAAATCAGTAAACTCCTTTGACGTAAACTCCCCTCCTCTGTCACTGCGCAGGCATTTTATCTTCGTGCTAGTTTCAGTCTCCACCATAGCTTTGAAGCGGGTGAAGGCTTCAAAGCTTTCTCCTTTATTTGCTAAAACATACACCCATGTTTTTCGAGTAAAATCATCTATAAAAACAAGAACGTGGCGTTTACCGATGTGAGAAGATGGTGTTATTGGACCACACAAGTCTGTGTGGATGAGTTGTAGCCTCTCGGTTGCCCGCCAGTTACTTTTCTTTGGAATCATCTCCCTTTGTTGCTTGCCCTTAGCACACGTTTCACACACTGTTGTCTTCCCTGCCACCTTTGGTATGCCCTTGACCATTTGCCTATACTGCATGGTTCTTAATGCCTTGTGATTTACATGAGCAAATCTTTTATGCCATAAGTTAGTATCATTCTCACTAACTTGTAGACAAGTTGGTGAGTGAGGATGGGAGATTTTCTTTTTCTCGTCATTATAGACTAAAAAATGAAACCCTTTTGAGGGTGATAAACTTTTCACACTCTATTTTTGACCACAAACGTGATCCCTTTCTCCTGCAACTGACCAATGCTTATAAGATTAGATGTGAGCTCAGGTATATAGTAGACATTAGTGATTACTTGAGTGATACCGTTCACACTAATTCGTATGTCACCGAGGCCCTTCACTCTTAAGCGGTAGTCGTTACCGAGCTTCACCGTGTGAGTGTATGTTTCATCTAACTTTAAAAACCATTCCCTTCTTCCTGTCATGCGATTGGAACAAGCTGAGTCAAGATACCAAGTACCTTCATTCTGTGTCTTCAAGCATTCAACCATGGCCATTAAAAGTAATTCGTCATTCTCGTCATGTTCGGTGTAGTTTACTGATCGATCACTAGTAGGGCATTCATATTGAAAATGCCCTAATTGGTGACATTTATAACATTCCACTGCTGCTTTATCAAATGAGCCTCTTCCTCGTCCGCAACCTCTACCACGGTTAAAGTTGGACCGTCCACGACCCGTCCTCTCACAATAGTAGTCTCAACATCAGTCTTCAATACGTGATCTTCTGGAGGCTTGCGAACAAGCTTCTGTTCATGCACTAGTAAGGAGCTTTGCAATTCATCTACACTCAAGTCATCGAGATCCTTAGATTCTTCAATTGAACATACCACAAAATTGAAGTTGTCAGTTAAAGTTCTAAGGATCTTTTCGACAATCTTCACATCGGGCATGGATTCTCCACAGACTCGCATGTCATTCGCGATGACCATAACTCTTCAAAGTAATCGGTGATAGACTCACCTGCTTTCATCTCAAGGGTCTCAAACTCTCTCCTGAGTCACTGCAATTGCGCTCGTTTAACCATTGCATTCCCGTGATACCGTATCTTCATCGCATCCCAGATCTGCTTCGCCGTATTCTTCTGGGGAAAGGTCTTCAAAGTGTGTTTGTCGATCGATTGAAACAGATAGTTTCGGGCCTTCAAGTCTTGTAGGCGTGCGGCATCAGCACTAGCACGTTCAGCGGCTGTCAGCTCCACACTAGGTCTCGGTGCTGTGTACCCTTCTTCAACCACCGTCCAGAACTCTTTGGACCGGAGAAGATTCTCCATTACTAGACTCTAGTGATCGTAATCCCCATCAAATTTTGGTACACTCACTGTGCGAAAGGAGCTCGATTCCTCAGCCATCTCTTCTTCTACTCTCTCTTGTGATACTGATCTCACTATATGTGTAGGTGGCTCTGATACCACTCGAAAGAAACTCAAGCAGATATCAAAGTAAACGCATAAATCACTCGATGCTTTATTCAATAATCAAACTGGCTATAAATAGCCTACAACTCAACAGTAACCAGAAAATGCGAAACAGACCCAAAGACTCGCACAAAGCAACAGACTCGATCAAATAACAAACTACCATGACTGGACCTTTTAAACACACTTGGGTATAAGACCCATTATTCTACCTGGGCTGGACTGAACCAACAACCCAAAACACACAACTAGGCCCAAAAACAAAGTAAAGAACCCATCAAAAAGCAATTGGTATGGATAACCTGTAACAAACAAACAAACCCAGTAAAATTTCACTCAGATAGTAAGGTCTGGGAAGGGTGGGATGAGAGTAAACCTTACCTCTACCTCGGAGGATACAGAAGTTGCACCCATCATTTTATAAATTTGGACAATGATGTCTCTTGGACATTAAATAGGCTAATTGAATATTGTAAATATGTCATGTTTTTCATGAATGTTTTTATATGGTAAGGATTAAAAGTTTCACACTTGGTATTATTATAAAATATTACTGTAACTTTGTTACAAACAAAAAGGGAAGAACATATTTTGCTTACAAAAACTTATAGTTATGGATTATGGATGAATCTCCACTTACTAAGTTTAAAGGAAAGAAACATGCATATCTTATTTAGCAAATAACTTAGTTTCTAATACAAGTAGAGGCTTGCATCATTTAATCTTTGAGAGGGTATAGTTATTAGTGGTTTCCTTTTCTTTGTCACAAATCCGAATTCATCGGAAAGATCGAATGCCTCATCCTTAGGCAAGCTCCAATCGAATGAGTGCAAGAGGGATGCTAATATATACACCAGCATCTTCTCCCCGAGGGGGATCCCGGGGCATATTCTTCTCCCTGACCCAAATGGTAAAAACTTGAAATTGTTTCCATTGTAATCCCATTTACCATTTAAGAATCTTTCGGGCTTGAACTCCAATGGGTCGGTCCAGTTCTGTGGATCGCGTTGGATCGCCCAAACGTTGATGTACACGATGGTACCCTTTGGGATCGTGTAGCCACCAACTATGCAAGATTCATCCGGGCATCTCTGGATCAAGAAAGGCAATGGAGGGTGTAGTCTGAATGTCTCCTTGATCACTGCATCCAAATATGTTAGTTTTGGGAGATGTGATTCTTCGACGATATTGTTCATACCAACAACCTCTGTCAGTTCATCCTGAACCTTTTTCATGACATCTGGATTATGCAAAATCTCCGCCATCACCCATTCCGCCATTGTTGATGTCGTGTCTGTGGCTGCAACCACTATGTTCTGTCATAAAAAAAACATCTTTTTATTAGTTTACGTCGTTTTCCCCGTCGGGTCATGTTCATAGCCGTATAAAGAGCAAAAAGGAAGTAAGTAAAGACTTACAATCAATAAGGCCTTAATATGAATGATGTTAAAAGATTTTGGATCATTTTTCTCTTCTTTGAGCTCTAACAAGATCTCAAGAAAGTCCTTTCTTCCATCATCACCAACCGCATCATCGGTTTTGCTGGATTTCACTTTGAGTTTTCCTTCAATAATATGGTTAAAAGCTCGCTCGACGTATTCCAATTGCCTCTGCATTTCCTGTTGCATTCCCTGTAGATCAAACCGCGATAAAAATGGGATAAAATCAGAGATATTCGGTGTTCCCATCAGCTCGATAATCTTGAACTCAACTTCTCTAAACCCTTTTAGAATATCACCAAAATCGCCCCCTTCGTTGGATTTACTACAGCCCCATAACATGTTTGTCACAACATTAAGTTCTGTATCAAAAGCAACTTTGTTAATATCAATTTTCGTCCCGAGTTTAGTGTAAATTTCATTAACCGTCTTTCTCACTTCATGTGTCCTAAAACCTTGGCACGCGTTTAGATTCGCGTTGCTGAGCACTTGGCTGACTAAAAGCTTACGCACGTTACGCCAGTGTGTGTTGTTGTTAGCCCATACAAGGTCCATCCCACCCCAAGTGATGATAAGTCCCGTGAGTGGAGGATTGCGGTTAGCAAACGTGTGGTCTTGTTCGCGAGTCACAGCCTTTGCTAGGTCCATGGAGTTAACCACAACATGAAGCTTACTTCCAAGCTGCAGGCTGAATATGGGCCCGTATTTGTGAGCCATATCGGTGAACCGTTCATGCAAGTTGGAGCTGAGAAACGGGAGGTAGCCTATAACGGGTAACCCGTAGGGTCCTGGTGGCAAGCGAGTCGCGCCCTGTTGGGAATAAGATAACCTCCACTTGTACCATACGAATACGAGTGTCGGGACGAAGACGGTTAGCGCGGTCCGGGCAAGCTTGTCTTGCTGGTTGTTGGCTTCCCACCACCATGACCAACAGGTGAGGATTGTGAGGCTAATCTTGTGTCCAACTTCTGATATCATTTTTGTTACAAATGAATGAATGATATGCAACTTCTGGAGAGTTGTTTTCTTATTATTTGACAATAATGGATTCTATCATACTGCAAGTAACAATGCTAATAATGCATACATGCTCTTACAAATAGAGAAAATTGCAAAAATGATCCTTGTGGTTTGACCATATTGCAAGTTGAGTCTCAAATTTTAAAAATTGCAAACTAGATTTACAATTATTAAAATCTGAGGACCTTACAATATGGTCAAACCATAGGCACCGTTTTGCAATTTTCTCTAATAAATATAATCATAAATAGATATTTTTACATTGATGATCCTTATAATATGTTACAGATTTAATCCTTAAGTTTGAGAAATAACATCTTTTATCTTCCCTGTTAACTGACGGATAAAACATGTGGTCGTCTATTTTGTGATTAACTTCGCAAATTTACCATTATACCTCCATTTTCGATTAAAAATAATTTTTTTTGTAACACTTCCTGCCCTCTCAAAATTCCCCTGTTAACCTCAGCTATACCGCTCCCCTCTCCCACTGGCAATGGTGGTGACGATAAGAGAGGGGGACGATGATGTTGGTGAGTGGTGACGTTGAGTAAAGCCAGATGATGTAATGGTGAAACGAGAGTTGGACGGGGGAGGGTGTTTTAATTTAGTGTTTTGTACCTTTTTAAGCTAAACGGTATAACAGTTGTTTAACTAGTATTTAATAGATTTTTATCATTTTGGAAAACATATGTAACTTTGGTTAAACTTATGAGCTAAAACTGTAACATGAACATAATATAAGGATTCTGTGTAATGCTTTCTATATATAGTGAAAATGAGAATATAATACAAAAAAGAAAAGTCAAAATAATGATACTAATAGTAAATTTAACATAAAATATTATAACAAGAGGTTTAAAGCATGTGATATCTATTATAATGATGTGATCAAAACTTACAAAATGCTATTATTTACTGACAGTTGTTATTATAATTGAATAATAATTATGATATCTATAGAATATCCAAGATAATAATAAAAAATAAATAGAATAATAACAATTATACTTTTTGGTGTGACTAAAGTTCAAATATTGTGTTTCGTCTGACTTTGGTTTTCGGTGGTGCTATTTATGGGGGAAACAGCCAAATATCACATGTGCGTTATTTCATATATTGTCCTTTTCGTTTTATGTAGTTTGTCATTTACACAAATTCATTATCTTAAAAAGGGTATAATTTTCACTATGTTTGAAGTTATCTTTTTTTTAACGGCAAATGTACGACCCTGCTTCGGAGGATAGTTGTTATCTTATTCGGGCCCATCTATTCGTTTCCCAGCCGGGACCGCACCCCCAACACCCTCAGGAGGAAACTCACTGCTGAGAAAACCCACTGGCTCAACTCTGAGCATTTTTTCCTCAGAGTGAGAATTGAACCCATGACCTCCCCTTTATTTACATACCATGAGTACCTCACCTTAACCAGTTGGGCTAAGGATCATTGGTATGTTTGAAGTTACCTAAACATCAAGCAATCGACGACAGTTTGTCTCGACTGTCGGATCTAAATTCCATCATCTCGAGCCTTTGAGTTTTGCACTCAGCTTCTTGAAACCCATCTCCCGTATTACTAGAGTTGTTCTTTTATAAAGATGTGCTAGAACCAAGTACGCCGTAACATGCTTGTTATGACATTAACCTGTGTGTCGAAAGCAATTTCATTGATGCTGATCCTTCACCCTATTCTATCCTACCATACTTTTGTTTTGTATTGTTTGGATGCATCAAGATAGGTGTTGCTAAGCACATTGCGTCGTTAAAAGCTTACACTTGTTGCACTGGTATGTGTCGTTGTAGGACCACACGATGTCAGACCCATTATAGGTGATGATTACTGCTCTTAGTAGTGGGTTGTGGTTAGCAAAGGTCTGGCCCTATCCACGAACCACGACCTTTACTAGGTCCGTGGAGTCAATCACAACATGAAGCTTGCTTCTGCGATGAAGGCTGAAGATGGGCCCGTATTTGTGAACCTCTCACCGTGAATCTTTTGTGTGGAGAATTATTACAGATTAGTCATTGGTCCTACCAATACGCTAGACTAGATAAAATACAGCTTGCGTTAGCATTGATTTATGTTATTAATACTATTATATTTTTGTGTATTGTCAAATGTCAATCCAGTGACTTGTGAACACTGTGGATTTTTATTTGGGTGAGTTGCAGTACTAACAACACAATGTATGATAATTAAAAGCTTTTATTGAAAGTAGGTTAAGATATTTATTGCCCAACAATATAAGGTATCATTACACCTTCAGTGAATGTTAGTTTGGACTCACTTGAAGGACTAAACTGTAAACATTGAAAGAATGAGCCAATAAGGGAAATTGTAAATATTTAGAAAGCTGTTATTTTTTGTTTGTTCTACTAACAAACTCATACACCTTCTATATCTTACACATTTATTAACACTCGTGTTTCTGAATTGAACCTAACATAAATCCTTAAATTTGTTTGAACGCGAACACGACATGAACCACTGAATATATAGTCAAATACATGAACGCGACATGCAAGTCCACTCAACACAAACGCGACCATTAAAAATGATATCAACACATGTATAGATTTGCACTCTTAATTCTTAAAAGACCTTGCAATATAGCTTTTTGAAGGTTTATGATCTTTCATTTATTGAACAAAATACATAATCATTTCATTTGTAAAGGGTTGCATCAGGTAATCTTTGAGAAGGTATAGCAACCAATGGTTTTCTTTTCTTGGTCACAAATCCAAACACATCTGAAAGCTCAAACTCTTCATCTTTAGGCAAGTTCCACTCAAAAGAATGCAACAGTGATGCTAATATATACATCAACATCTTCTCCCCTAGGGGTAGTCCCGGGCACATTCGCCTTCCTGATCCGAACGGTAAAAACTTAAAATTATTCCCATTATAGTCCCATTTTCCATTCAAGAATCTCTCTGGTCTAAACTCCAATGGGTCCGTCCAGTTCTTGGGGTCGTGGTGGATGGCCCAAACATTTATGTAGACGATAGTACCCTTTGGGATCGTGTATCCGCCTACTATGCAAGATTCCTCAGGGCATCTCTGGATTAAGAGAGGAAGTGTAGGTGTAATCTGAATGTCTCCTTGACTACTGCATCTAGATACTTTAATCTAGGAAGATGAGATTCTTCAACAATATCATCCATACCAACAACCTCAGTCAGTTCTTCTTGAATCTTTGTCTTTACAAATGGATTACACAAAATCTCGGCCATCACCCACTCGACCATCGTTGATGTTGTGTCGGTTGTTGCGACCAAGATGTCCTGTTATTATAGTTATAGATTATTTAGTTAGTAAATTTGTGTATGTTTCTTGTTGCGGGGTGCTATGCCCACAACACTAACAATCTAATCCCACATTACTTTCAAATGGCCATTTGAGGTTGTTGTAAACAGCCGTTTAAAAGTTAGAACTTGCGTAAACCCCCTACTTTTCAAACAGTCGTTTGAGGATTCGTCAAACGGTCGTCTGAAGGTTATGGCTTACGTCATAACCCTTATCTTTAAAAGGGTCGTTTTAGCTTGGGGTGGCGTAGGAATAGTAGTGTACTTCCGGTTTTTATGTTTTTTTCCAAAAAAGAAAGAGAAAAAAAGGTTTTACTGAGCCGGGATCTCTTTGGATGCAACATCTCTATCTCTTAGGATAGAGTTATCCCAGACTATTTTACTGAGTATTTTTGCTTGTTTTGTTTGTTAGTAAATTTGTAGTTTTATGAAAAAGAAATGAAAGGTTTAGGATGAACATACAAATAATAGGGCCTTTATGTGGACTATATCAAATGATGTTGCTGTTATGGACCGAAACCATTGTAAGGTATGGGACTTGTCCCACATCGGTTGTATGGGCAATTGATGTGTGATTTATAAGCCAAATAGATTCCCTCACCCATCAGACTAGTCTTTTGGGTTGAGTTCTTCCGTTTGGTTTATAACAGTGGTATCAGAGCCAACCTCGGAGTGGTGGCCTGGAGAGAGCCAGCCGTGACCAACGTGGCCGTGACCAACGAGGACGTTGGTCCTTAAGGAGGGGCGAATGTTATGGACTGAAACCATTGTAAGGTATGAGGCTTGTCCCACATCGGTTGTATGGGCAATTGATGTGGGATTTATAAGCCAAATGGGTTCCCTCACCCATCAGACTAGTCTTTTGGGTTGAGTTCTTTCGTTTGGTTTATAACAGTTGCATCATCTTTTTGTTCTTTAAGCTCTAACATGATCTGCAGAAAATCCTTCTTTCCATCTTCCTCAACCGTGCTATTGATTCTTCTCGAATATGTTTTGATTCTTTCTTCAATTATGCTGTCAAGAATTCTATCAAAATGTTCCTTTTGCCTCTGCATTTCTCGCCTTCTTCCCTGCAAACCAAACCCCGTCAACCTCGGGATGAAATCAGAGATATTAGGCGCTCCCAATAACTCGATGATCTTGAACTCGACCTCTCGAAACCCATGGAAATAATCACTAAAGTCACTACAACCCCATAACATCTTCGTTACAATGTTAAGCTCTGTGTCGAACACGATTTCATTGATATCAACTGCTGTCCCCAACTTTGCATATACACTGCTTATTGTTGCTCTCACTTCATTTGTTCTGAAACTCTTACAAACATCAAGATTAGCATTGCTCAAGACTTGGCTCACTAAAAGCTTACGCATGTTGCGCCAGTGTGCGTTGTTGTTGGACCACACCATATCAAGCGCGCCATAGGTGATGGTTAGGGCTGTAACTGGTGGGCTACGGTTAGCAAAGGTCTGGTCAAGTTCACGAGCCACAACCTTCGCTAGCTCCATGGAGTTCACCACAACATGGAGCTTACTTCCTAGCCTTAGGCTAAAGATAGGACCATATCTTTGAGCCATCTCGGCGAACCTTTCATGCAAGTTGGACCCAAGAAACGGGAGGTAGCCGAGAACTGGTAGCCCATATGGACCTGGTGGCAACCGATATGTTCCTTTCTTCGTCCACCTGTACTCATAGAAGGGTGAAAAGTGGAACCGAGATGGTTAGTATGGCGCGAGCTAGCGCGTCTTTTTCGTTGTTGACTTCCCACCACCATGACCAATAGCTGATCATGATTTTAAGACCTGATTTCATTTTTGGTTTAAATGATCTGGACCTTGTGTATAATGAAGCTTGTTATAGATAGAATGACATCTATCGTTACAGAACAAGTGAGTATCATCGTCCGACAACTCATCGTCGGACAACTCATGGTGCTGTTGATAGAATTGGAGCTTTTGTACAAGTTGGATCAGGATGTGACTTTTTTGTAGTATAATTAATTGTATCATACACTAAAATTGTTATATATTGGCTGCTGAATTTTGGTCTAACAACTGTTTTGACGATATCATATCTAGTGTTGCTTGTATTAGAAATGATTTTTTTTTTGTTATTATAAATGATTTTTTTGTATTCAGAGTTTAGAACAACAATATATAAAACAAAAGCTGAATCAGCAGCTTGTACCATGAGCTTTAGTACATGTACGTGGTATTGTAGCTTGTACAACTGTTTTGACGTATCCACTTGTTGACACAAATGCGACACTTTTACAAATGATATAGTGTCAAATACATTTTTTTAGATTTTTATTTGTTAGGCTCATATCAAACATGGTTTATGATATTTAATTTATTGAAAAACATACATAATCATTTCATTTGTAAAGGTTTGCATCAGGTAATCTTTGAGAAGGTATAGCAATCAATGGTTTTCTTTTCTTGGTCACAAATCCAAACACATCTGAAAGCTCAAACTCTTCATCTTTAGGCAAGTTCCACTCAAAAGAATGCAACAGTGATGCTAATATATACATCAACATCTTCTCCCCTAGGGGTAGTCCCGGGCATATACGTCTTCCTGACCCAAACGGTAAAAACTTCAAATTATTCCCATTATAGTCCCATTTCCCGTTCAAGAATCTCTCTGGTCTAAACTCCAACGGGTCAGTCCAGTTCTTGGGGTCGTGTTGGATCGCCCAAACGTTTATGTAGACGATAGTACCCTTTGGGATCGTGTATCCACCCACCACACAAGTTTCATCAGGGCATCTTTGGATTAAGAGAGGAAGTGGAGGGTGTATTCTGAATGTCTCCTTGACTACTGCATCAAGATACTTTAATCTGGGAAGATGAGATTCTTCAACAATGTCATCGATACCAACGACCTCAGTTAGTTCTTCCTGAATCTTTGTCTTTACACCTGGATTACGCAATATCTCGGCCATTACCCATTCGACCATCGTCGATGTTGTGTCTGTTGTCGCTGTCAAGATGTCCTGTTATCAAAGTTATCGGTTATTTAGTTAGTAAACGTGTAGTTTTAGTAGTAAACAAATCTGAATTTTGGTGGAATCCGCCAGTGATCTGTTGGTAATCCTCCGACGGTTGTATCAGTGGGTAAAAACCCGTTTGTGATACTCGTTTGTTTAGTAGTATTTATGAAAATAAAATGAAGGGTTAGGAAGAACATACAAATAACATGGCCTTTATGTGAACTATATCAAATGATGTTACAGCAGCAGATTTCTGGTCTTTAAGCTCTAACATGATCTGCAGAAAATCCTTCCTTCCATCTTCCTCAATCGCGCTATCGATTCTTTTCGAGTTTGTTTTGATTCTTTCTTCAATTATGTTTTCAAGAATCCTATCAAGATGTTCTTTTTGCCTCTGCATTTCTTGCTTTCTTCCCTGCAAATCAAACCCCGATAACCTCGGGATGAAATCAGAGATATTAGGCGCTCCCAGTAACTCGATGATCTTGAACTCGACCTCTCGAAACCCATGAAAATAGTCACTAAAATCACTACAACCCCATAACATGTTCGTTACAACGTTAAGCTCAGTGTCGAACGCGATTTCATTGATATCAACCGCTGTCCCCAGCTTTGCATAAACACTGCTTATTGTTGCTCTCACTTCATTTGTTCTAAAACTCTTACAAGCATCAAGATTTGCATTGCTCAACACTTGGCTCACTAAAAGCTTACGCATGTTGCGCCAGTGCGCGTTGTTGTTGGACCACGCGATGTCCAGCGCGCCATAAGTGATGGTTAGTGCTGTAACCGGGGGACTACGGTTCGCAAAGGTTTGGTCAAGTTCACGAGCCACAACCTTTGCTAGCTCCATGGAGTTCACCACAACATGGAACTTACTTCCGAGCCATAGGCTAAAGATAGGCCCGTATCTTTGAGCCATCTCGGTGAACCTTTCGTGCAAGTTGGACCCAAGAAACGGGAGGTACCCGACAACTGGCAAGCCTTTGGGACCGGGTGGCAACTGATATGTTCCTTTCTTCGTGAACCGTACGGTCCACTTGTACCATAGAATGGTGAAAAGTGGAACCGCGATGGTTAGTATGGCGCGAGCAAGCGCGTCTCTTTCGTTATCGACTTCCCACCACCATGACCAATAGCTCATCATAGTGATTTTAAAATTTGATTTCATTTTTGGTTTGAATGTTATGTACCTTATGTATTACGCGTAATGAAGCTTGTTATATATAGAACTACATTCGTCACTACAAAACAAATGAGTATTATCGTCAGTGACAACTCATGTTGTTGATTAATTGGAGCTTTGTACAAGTTTGACCAAGGATTATACTTTTTTAAGTGTGATTAGCTGAATCATGCAGCAAAATGTTATTAATTTTTTGGCGGTTGATTAATTAAATATTTTTCTAACAACTCTTTTGATGATATCATTTCTGCTTACGCTTGTATGAGAAATGGTTTTTTTTGTTAATGATAAAGTAATAAAAAAAGACTATAAAATAGAAAACTCATAGAATCTAGCAATCACAAAAGTAACGTGAGTTTAAATTCTTAAAAAAGTAAGATTAAATGGTATTTAGGAGTAAAATTGTTGTTAAAAAAAGAAGCCAATACTTGTTAGTTCAAGATGAATATTATTTATCTTAGTTCCGTCTCCTTCGTGTGTCTCTGGTGTAACACATCGTTATATAACATGTAATTAAACAACATATTGTTGTTCTTAAATCATAATAAACAAATAGTTTTTAATATGTGCTTTTAAGACATATTTAAGGGTTCTTAATTCGTAATCAACAAGCAGAGTGATTAAATAAAAGTCATATTTGTAAATGAAAATCGTGAAAACTACCTAAAGACAATCACATAATTTATATTTATTTTATATTTAATGTTTAAATTATATTTGAGTAAACTTCAACCTTGTCTTTAGTACGAATAAAATTTCGTAAAACTAGAACCAAAAATTAATTTGTATTAAAACCAGTTTTTCCAAATTGAATTTAATTAATCCATCAAAACGGGAATGAAACGAATAATTAGTTAAATACTTTTGGCGACAATGACATGACCATAAATATCTATGGTTTAACAAATATTATATCTCTGAATATCTAAATATATTATTAAGGTTTTTTTAATTGGATTTATTCGCTTATAAAATCGTTTTCAGTGTGTAAAATCCAAAATATATGATTGAACAATATAAATTATAATAAAAAAGTAGACTAAAAAATATGTAGATAAAAACTGAAACAAATTATTTATTTAGTTTCGTAAAATAATGAAGTTGTTTAAAATTAAAAGTTAATCTAGTTGCCTAATATAGAGTAAAATGAGTTTGAGCAGGAAAATAAGAATGGAGAGGTATCGTATAATAACACGTGACATCCTCTTGATTCAATTATTATATAGTATAGATATTGATTTAAACTCTAAGGAACGAAGATAGTGACAAAACAAATTACATATATAACTTGTATGAATTGCATATACATAACTGTTAAAACTAATTGAGAATATGAACACGGAATTTGAACGATACAATAAAGATGATACAAGAAAGAATGAATTCGTAAACCAATGATTTATTATTCAAGTGTGATTATGGAATTCTTCGGATCAAATCCCACCGATTACATCAGGTCCTTATTTATAGTGCTAACTAACTATAACAGACACACTCAACAACTATTGAGAAATTACACTAAGGACTCTATACTATAACTTCCGAACGAAAATAACCATTCGGAAGTTACCCTTCGGAAGATAACCAAAGGAAACATCAAATCCCTTCCGAAGCAAACATAACCTTAAGAAGATATCAACTAAGCTTCGGAAGAACTATGTTAAGCTTCGGAAGTATACCCAAACTTCGGAAGAACACTTGTTTTGGCTTTTATACTTCACAGTAACACATGTGTACACATGGTAACACCAGTGTTGTAACACCAGTGTACACATGAATTACATATTTATTTAGTCGGGCCGTGGGGTACCGACTAGCGATTAGTCGGGAGTAATCGGATTGGAAATTTTATATATAATTTTTAGTTTTATATATAAATACACATTTTCATATGTAAAATTAATAAAAAAAGTTCAGTTTTATATATAAATACACATATTTGGCCGGAATTTCCAGGTTTAAGCCGGAATTCCACTTTTTGGCCGGATTTTTTGAAGTTCGCCGGAATTACAGCTTTTTAGCCGATTAGGTCCGCCTAGGTCCGATTTTGACCTCCTTTAACCGCCTAGCGACTAATTGGCCGATTAGCCAAAAAATCCTAGGTAAGGGGCCGATTTCCGATTAATCGCCGATTAATCTCGATTTGACACTTTGGATCAGCTGTCGTCTCTCTTCTATCATTCAATTCAGAGCCTTCTAATCCTCGAAAAAAGGTGGTTAATTAAGCGGTATGCTTCATGGTGACATGAAAGTTATGGTTAAATCGCAATAATAAAGTGTTTAAAAGATCGAGGAGATGCTTCTTGTGCAAATTAAAGATGGTGAGATGGACTTACATATATGAAACAACTTTTCTGGTGGATTAATCTTCAAAGGGCAAACAAATGAAGTATCTAGTGGGAGGATTGGTGTAGCTTTTGGGGCAATATATATATTTATTGTAGCCTTTGTGTTGTTGCTTTCTTTTAAATCGTGTTTAATGCATCTTTTCACTCCTTGTTAAGTCCTGAGGCTTATTAACAAATTTGGTTTGTTTTGCTGTAAAAAAATAATAATAAGAGATAGATGGGACTAGAAAAACGAGTCGTCTATAAATATTAGGTACTGATTTAAAAATATCAAAACGTGATATCCAATCATTAATAATTATTTCTTTGTACTATAAGAGACTTATTAGAATTCTTATTCATAATTAACTTTAAACTGTAGTAAAATAGTTCGATCCAGTTAATCCAGCCTATAATTGAAGTGATTCATGCTACTGGATACTCATTTTTTATGTTTGAAAAAATGATTTTACCAAGTGTCAACAAAGACGCATTGATTGTTTTTGTTAATCATAAATATTAAATAATGAAGGAGAAAATTGAAAGTTCATCTTGTTGTGGTGTTTGACTAAGTCAACACTGCTAAAAGGTTGACAAATTGAACACTCCCATTCCGCTTTTAACTTTCTTTAATATTTTTCTTATTTATATTAAAGATTAATTTAATATATCAAAATCTACTATATATAAAACAAGATCAATTATGCCTCCGGCAGACATCTTCAATAAATTATTTTTCACATACTATGTATATGTTAGTTTCTTTTTAGGTATATTTAAGAAAAACTAATATACATTTTTTTCCTTTTTTAAAAAAATAATATTTTTGAAAAGTATAAAAGTTCATGCATGTAGAAAAGTTCGTGGTCTTCGATCGTAAACTATCTCTCCCTCTCTTCGAGTATACTTGCAGTAAAAACAGGGCCGGCTCAAACATTTTAGAGGCCCTAAGCGAAATAAAAATATGAGGCCCTGTTTTTTTTCTTTTGAACCTTTATACTTATACATTTGATTTCGAGTGAGATTGTATGCTTAAATTATATTATCTCTAACATGTGATATGAAATAGTTTAAAAAGAATCACTAGCAAAAATATCAACAAAATGAAAACTAGGCAAGCATGCACCTTCAAGATAGCAAACTTAATAACTAAAAACAATGGCTTAACGAAACATATTAAGAGTAATAGACAAACCTGAGACAAGAAGTAGGAAACTAGAACTACCAAACTCGTCAAGTCCAAATATTAGGTTAAAATCTAATCTAAACAACAACTAAATACAATTACAGCCTAATACCCTACTAGGGTTCTTGCATAATAACATAATTCTAAAATCATACAAGCTATAATGGTGAAAAGAAGAATAAAGATTTACCGAACCACCAACTCACGTTTCAACTTACAAAATTCAAAAACCCATCTCGGTTTTATCAAGATTTCCGAATTCTGATTCCTTTCTTTTGCGCGATTCAACTGGCCTCGATTTGCTCTTCTTTTTGGTTGGATGTGTTCCAGAACTATCCCCTTCGAATAAGAAGTGACAAATAACTGTTTAAAAGGTCTCTCTCAAGCGTCAATTGCATATTCGATGTGTTCTTCATCTCGAACTACCTGCTTTGTGATTTCATCCATGTTCCATTCCCGCCTCTTGCTGCCGCTTTGTGATTTCGTCAATGGGGGGCTTTACAAGTGCATGGCCCAAATTACACGTATAAACTTATAAAAAATGAGGCCCTTTGGAGGTGGGGGCCAAAAGCCCTAGCTTGGGTTGCTTTACCCTTGGGGTCGACCCTGAGTAAAAAAGTATTTAAAAATATTTAAACGTTACCTCTTAAAATTTCCAAAGTTTGATAAGTGGCATTTATTTCTTTTGATAAATAATAACTAGTATTAAGCCCCCGCGTTGCGGCGGGGGGTGTGCTAAGTAGCACCAATTTTACACCACCATCAACAACCACCATCATCGGAAAAACTTTTATTAAAAAAGAAATAAAAACGAAAAAATAAAACCAAATAGAAAGTAAACATAAAAACGTTGAACCCCGCACGTGAAACGTAAAACATTAAAAAAACAACTAAGTCGCTCTAACGCACATTGTGACGAGGATGTTAAACGGAGAAGAAATATGCGTAAAAACATTGAACCACATGCACATGTTGTGACGCGGTGTGTTAACTCGTAAAATTTAAACCGAAATGTAAAACAAAAAAATTATAAATGATGAAAAATATAGGGAACCAAAGTTGAAAGTGAAAAGTTGTAAGGGTTAAATTGTAAAAATATGTAAAAGTATTAAGGTTAAAAGTAAGAAAAAAAACAAAAGTGTGTGCAATCTAATAAAAATTAGATACAACCCATAATATATAAATAATTTTAATTAGTATTAAATAAATTATGTCGTATTCAAATAAAAATAATATGTAAAACTACCTTTTGAATAGTTTATGTTAAAATACTAATAAAATGGTAAAGACAAAAATTTATAATATTAAAGCCTGACTACTTTTGAAAATGTAGACATATTTAGATAGGTATTGATAGTTAAAAATTAGTATTATGAGTATACAACCCAAATAACATTGATGTACAACCTAATATGCACAAAAATGTTTGATAATTAATATTATTTAAATGATCTTATTTGATGAGGGGTGAATACTTTTCACAACCATATGCATTGTAGATAAGTACAGGTAATGAAATTTAGATTGAGGAACTTTTTCATGTTTATATGTTATACTGAAACACTTTTTGTTTAAAAAATGAGAAAACATGTTGCTTTTCTAATATTAAACTTATATTTATATAGTTGTGTAAGTGAAAAAAGTTCTTTTCTCTAGTGACTAAAATGAGATGATGCAAGTCATGTTTTACTTATAAAAGAAGTGAGTTTCTACAGTAAAAACAAACAGACGAATACTGTGTGGTCAGAAACCTTTTGTATTTAACTTTGTAAAACTTAGTTTAATTTATAATACTTTTATAGTATAATGAAAGGAACAAGTACGATTAGCACATCTGTTGTGGTGCAAGTTTTGTTATTTAGAAAAACTTACCTCAAATTTAAATAAGTTACCAATAGAGATGTCGTGAATTGACTCAAAAGGATATTGCGACAAAAATTATTAAGTATTCATGTTAAAATGGGAAGAAAAACATTGGACCTTTGCATGTATGCCAAAGTGCACATGCTCTTCTGTCGGGGCTTAAATCGGTGAGATAAGATTGTACGATAATGTGTTGGGATATATCTTCTAGTAAACATTAAATTAAATAGATATTTAATTTACTAAGAAGTGTTTATTATAATATATGAAAAAGTTGTTCGAATATTAAGGTGGAGGGGGCATGAATGTTATGAGTGTCATCATGCATCATGTGTCAATCAATAAAAACATATTATTATTAAATCATGCACATCAATGATTTTGATTAAGATGAGATATTCATTACATATAAATATTAGAAGGTTATGGGTTCAAGTCTTACTCTGAGCAAAATGTTTATAGGCTAGTGGATTTTTTCAGCAATAAGTTTCTCCTAAGAGGGTTGGGGGCGCGATCCCGGCTGTGATACGAATAGGTGAGCCTAATTTAAATAACACATATCCTTCGAATCAGATTCACACATTTGTCGTTCAAAATTTTTTTTGATCATGCACACCACATCATAAAATTTAAAAGGGACGCTCATGCCATGATGCCACAACTATTTTGAAAAAAACAATAATTTCATATAATATAATAAGTTACAAACTAAAATTATAAACTACATAAAAATAAACACATTAAAAATAAATATATACTTAAACTAAAAATATATCAATCAAACTCTCAACCACGTATTGGACAATTGGTTTGTATTTATAGTGATTGAGAAAAACTTTTTTTAAAACAAAATAGTCGTTGTCAAGGAGGGTGGCAAGTTGCAACGGTCGTATGGAGGCAAGGTCACATCGAGTGTATGCTGTGAAAAGGGAAAAACGCAGCATGAAGGGTGGCATCGGTGGTAGTGTCGCTCTACGCTGGGCCTCACCATGGGCTCACGACGCATACACCCCGCCCACCTTTAGTCTTTTTGTTGGTAATTATAATAAAAAAACATCAAATCAATGATGAAAATCAGTTTATGTATTTGTTTTATGATATAAAAAGAAAGTAGGTGATTTGTCTTTGTATACTAGACGTGTGAGATTCAACCTCTACGAGTAACATTTGATGGAGTAAATTAGAGTCTTTCTAAAAAAACACAACACACCACTGATCTTTAGCCCAATTAGTTAAAATGAGATACTCATGACATGTAAATAAGAGGAGGTCATGAGTTCAAGTCTCACTCTGAACAAAATGTCGTTCAAAATAGGATCGTACATTTGCCGTTCAAAATAAAAATAAAAACACAACACGGAAATATTGGATGTATTTTCTTACATAGTTCAATAAATACATCAATTTTGGCTTAACTCTTTAATTATTATAATTTATTGTGTTCATGTGGACTTGTCTTTTAATTAAACATGTTCACTCATTTAAAATTAAAACAAAAAATATATTTACACAGTCAACACGTCAGCTCAAGTTCAATAACTTGTTTATCACAATCAATTTACTACCCCTTTAACTCGTTTAGATAAATGTTCTACATATATCAAGTTTTAGTAATTTGGTTACACATTCTAAATGTGTTAGAATGAAAATTGAAAATTTTAACACAAATAAATATACATATCATGATGTAACACATCAACCTTAAAAATTGTCAATCATCACATGTAGTTCTTAGAACATGGATCTTTACACTTAGTATCAACCTCACAATCTCGACCTTTAGAACGAAGACGTTCATTCAAGTTGACCCGTCAACCATTAAAATTTTGTAAGATCAACCCGCCAACTTATTTATCTCCTTTTACACGATTTTAAATATGTCCGGCAGAGGTTGATGTCTACATACAAATAGGCCGTGTTTGGGTTCATTAATCTGACCCGTCAACCTAATATTTCATAAACTATTATCAATTTCTAATATTTATCTGCAAAACTGATATTAAATAAACTGGTTTGGTCTCATTAGAAGGACAAAGATAATTAAGGACTACATGTAGCTCAGTTGGACGTTCAGAATCAACATCAACTTCATAAAAAATAATTGGTTTGTTTGCCCCAAGCCTGCTCCTAACAATTGCTTGTAACCAAAGGTTGCAGTGCACAAATACAAGATCGTTAAACTTTTCATGTTCAGTTCTATTGCGTGTGTTTTAATGTACGCTTTCCAGTTCCATTCACCAGTGAGAACTGCAAGGTTGACTAAGAATACGGATTGCGGTTCTCTGCAAGGTTGGGATTTTATAACCATATGCTAACCACCAGTCACTTGATATTGCAAGGAGGGCAAGAACCATGTCATTATATCATTAGAGAACCAACTAACGTTGACCATAATGAAGAATGACGTCAACACGTCAAGCAGAATTAAGGACTATGAACCATCAGTCTGTTAAAGGTGGCAAAGATAGGTAGGTTGGGTAATGGGTCAAAATGGGTCCAGTCAGGATAAGACCGGCCTGAAACCACTAATTAAAGTGTTAGATATAGTTAGAAAATAATAATTTTAATATTTGGTCATGCGTGAGTTCAAATCCTACTTGCTGACTGATAAGAGATTGGATGGTTGGTGTGAGGCCAAAAGCTAAGAAACATTATTGAAAATAATCCAAATCGATACATTCATAACATAAGTAAATAGGTTGAAATTGCCATCTCTAATATCTTGGTTTCATCTGGGTAGGCAAGAAACCTTTGTATGAATTTGTTTTACGGTTATAACAGTTAAATTTACGTGAAACTCTGGGAAAACAATTACACGAAGAACCAACAAAATGATAATGAACCTAGTTTGGAGTGATACAAGACATGTTAGGAAGTTTGGCTTTTGATTTTATTCCAGTGTGACAACTCAGAAAATGTAACGACACAACTAAACTATAACAAACGAATGCAATTTTGAACCTGTTTTTTGTCTTTAAGAATACTGAGGACTTTAACAAGTGGCTCAAAGACATTTACGGCCTCATTCGCAGACCTCCAAAATGTTCTAGAATACGATAGAGACTTAGCTTGAGAATCAGTTTGACTGAAGTTAGCTGATGATGACCATTCTGCCCCGGAAAACATGTGCTTTAGATTGTGCTCTTGAATAACAAGCGAATTCTATGAGAGAAAAATGGAAACATGTTTAGGTAGTTTTGCCTGAATTAACTCCATTCCACTTGTATATTTTCTCATTCTCTTTAAGGTTTATTCATAACTGTACAGGTATGTAGTAATGGCATTTGCTTCGTCTAGTACTATATTCACCTGTTCTTGCTTACTAAAGTCCTCCGGTATTAAGATATCACAATATGAAGCACATGGAGACCAAAACAATGAAGGGTATTGATCGGGTGGTGAAAGTTCGACTTTCGTGTTCATGTGTCAAATTCTAGGAAATAGAGTTACTTTTGGGATATTATTGTCTTTGTAGGATAAATGTGAAGAATACGAAGAAATTCGAAGAAACGGGACGAGAATTGGAGCTCGGGAGGTGAAGATATGTAAAAGAGAAGTTCTTAGACAATGGTAACTTAAAACGGGCATAACTTGAGCTAGGAAAAAAGTTATGGGGCCCACGACCTATCAACGGAAAGATCTCGAAAAGCTACACATGAAACTCAAGTTTGTGTAGTGGGTGGCGCCACCGACGCCATCATAGGCGTCACCGACGCCGATACCGTCAGAAACACCGTTGGTCAGCAACTTTCAGCCCAGATGGCGCTGGGGGCGCCACGACGCCACTAGTGGCGCCACCGACGCTGAGCGCCGCTTTTTGGTGGATTTTAACCTAATTTAAGGGGTTTTAAAAAGGGATTAACCCTAGGACGAAGTATATCTCTTTACACATCAATCTTGGACGATAATTAGGCATCTTTGATCATTCTCAAGCTTTTCCAACATCAAGATCATCAAATCTACAAGATTCAATCAATTAGCTTTGAAGATTCAATGATGAGGCAAGGCTAGTTCGTTTGTGATTCACTTCGGGGACGGGTTTGTGCAAGTTCTTATTTTTCTTAGTTGTAACCAAGATTTGGGATTGGATCTTGAACCTTTTAAGTTCGATTGGATTCAATTTATGATTTGATTATTTAAATGATTTGATTATGCTTAAACCTAATTTTGATATTCTATAACTTTGGTTGTCTTTAATCATTGTGTGATTGATTATTAGAATTAAGGTTTCATTATTCAAATTGGTAATTGTGTGAATAAGGTCCTTTAAACTTTAATCCATAATTATCACTTAAATCATATCATATGTAATTCATCATTAATGACTTCTCACTAGGTTTCATTCAAGAAAAATTATAACTTTGCCAAACCTGAATCCTGAAGTGGGTTGCTTTTTCACCAAGATTGGTAAAAACCTAAACTTTTATTTCGTTAATTTGATTCTTTCTCAATTCAATTAATCAAGCAATTTTCTTTTCAATGTTTAGTCTTTTTAGTTTGATCGTTACTAGCACTTTCCTGTGATTCCCCATGGATTCGACACCCTTCTTACCCTTTACTAGTAAGGGTGATTAGGTACTCTTTAATATATTTTTAACCGACTACACGACATCGATCATGTATTTAGCCATAATCAGTCTTCCAGCATAAACAAAACTTGAAGTACTATCTGTCATTACTTGAAAAACATCTTATATCCTAACTGTTAATACAACCGACTCGAGCAATTCATATAAGAACTTAACATCATTAGTGTGACTAGATATATCAGAAGACTGGCATGTAACAGAAAATACAACATATGATTTCCAACAATCACACAAGATTGTACAATTGGCTTCTTTCCATTCATCTTTTAGTCTCTTGTATTCATCACCAAAATCATCCACCATTTCTTGATAGTAAACACAATTTGCAGCAGTAAAAGCAACTAGTTTTATACCCGTCCGGTGGCCGGGTATTTTAATGTCATAATAATATAGCTATTTTTCTTTGCATTCTAAACAAACCAATGTTAATATAAGATCAAAATACAACTCGTTTAACTAATAAGTAATACTAAATGACTACATATCTTGCAAATGAGATCCCTAAAAATGGAATTGCATACCCAAGTGATATATCTGTTGAAAGAGGATGATAATTTTACGAAACATTTTCTGAGCTAAGACGCCTAACAATCGGTGTTTTAAGTATTAAATAACCTAAACAATTCTTTGTCGCGTCTAGTATTTGTTTCAACACATGTCATACTTGACGAGTGCTTTATAGAATTACAGTTGATTGTTTTCGTAAAGAAGATAAGCCTATACTGCTTCGAAGTAATACGGACCCTGAATAATCTTATTTTACGTTTATTCTGGTTTAAGATTCATGAAGGCAATTCTCATGTGCATTAAAAGCTTGAGTATGACCAGATGGCCCAATGCACAGGGAAATGACACACGTAACACACTACGACAGATTCACTTGTGGTCAGCAACAAAATCAACATATGAAAATTGGTGATAATATATAGCCAAAAAAAGAAACTTAAATAAGTCAAATTAGCCCATGCTTCCATACCCTAAACATAATTTATGCCATCCAAATTTAAACACTACAAAACCATATACCTAAACTTGACACTTTCAAGATTAAAAAGGTTATTATCTGGCAAATGGGTGGCTTAGTTTGGGCACATTGTCAGGAGCACAATGAATTAGGTCAGGTTAGAACGGGTTGAATAAAAAACTGATCATGATGCGTCATGTCAAGGTAGGTTCGGGTCAAAACGGGTAAATATTGCAATATTACCCACTAATGTAAATTACTCATCTGTTCAAATTGATTTCAAAAAAGGCTTTGTTTAGAAAATAAATAACCTTATTTTCACTTATCCAAACTAACATATCTTGATCTAAAAGCAAATTGCTTTTCAAAAACCCAATTTTCTTCTGATATGCAATTGTACCATAATCAACTTCCTTAGTTTGCATCATGAGCAGATTTGCAAAGGGTATCTCTATGACATGTTAAGGTTTGAAACAATTATGCAATTAAAATCAAAGTTTATTTTTCTTCCTTTTCTAAGGGAGGGGGATAGAAAAATCCCATATGGAAACCTGGTTTGTAGTTCTTTTACTGTATCTCCTGTTTGAAGAAGTAAGCGACCAGTTAAATTTGTAATCTGTATCATTCCAAGTCATGTTTTAATATGTCCTTCACCTTCACCGATGTATTATGATGCTTTTAATACGATACCTTTGGTAGTGTTAGCATACCAATGGAAAATAAATTTCTCATTTAACGCATAACAAAAACACTAAGGATCATGAATTTCAATGATGGCATATGCAATATAAGAAAAGAGTCAAAGACATTTGAATTTGGAGAATATCTTGCGAACAAAGGGTAATCTCATGTGGATACATGGGCAAAAAACATTTATACACCAATTGTCAATAATGAAAACCACTTTGTGTAGCTTGCATGAAAGTGAGTCTTAGAGATATACAAAAAAGCATAAAACAACTGAGAATGAAATACCTTGATAAATATATTTACACTTCCACTTTTACTAACGCTTGAGAGCTGGGTCCCAATGAGACAATGAGTATACATGATGCGAGTGCTTTTCCATTTACTACAGTGGAATTCAGAACATCAATAGCCCTTGCAAATACAAAAGAAGTTAAAGTAAGACATATACAACTTAGAACACAGTTACGATATAAGCATACAATATGCAATAATTTAAATGATATCACCACATGATTCTACGTTAAAAGAAACCCTTCAAACTCTCATTAAAAATGAACAAAAGATGCTTATATATCACTTCCATTACTAAACAAAGACTAAAACAAACTACAGAATAACCAAACAATAAATAGAAGAGCAATGAAAAACACAATATCTATCACTCCATGCAATAAATCAAAATAAGACATTAAATATATTTCAAATCTTATCATTATACACTAAATTCTTTTATGCAGCTACAAACCAAAATAAAAAAAGTAAAACAGGTACTTCTGTGAAATCAAATGCTTAACAGAGAAATTAAATTAGGATTCATTTCAATTTTGAAAAAGGAAATTGTAGACTCATTACAAATTGCTCGAACCAAAATTGTGAAACTTAGCCATTAC